>OZ035838.1:34639075-35936575 GCA_964034765.1 Knipowitschia caucasica | reverse complement strand
TAATCTTAAATATCTTGACGAAGTTGACTCTTGTGAGAAAATCCATGCTCTGTCTCTCAGTTCTCAGGATATGTGCATTGGGTATTGCCTTTTCAGCCTCTTCTAACTTGGATAAAGCGGGAAAATATGTATGAATTAATGTATTTAAAAAACTTTAACTCTCCATGACTCAGGTTGCCAGATATGCAGACAAATCCAGCTGGGACCGTAACAGTTTTATCAACAACAAATCTATAACCAACACCTTTTTCACAAAGGCCTCTATAGAAATTCTCGTTTTAATCCTTGTTTTTTCTGGTTCTGCGGCCACATGGTACTTTACCATTGAGATTAGCTCGACGCGGTGAGTTCTGGAAACTCAGATCACAGACTTTCTAATTGGTAAAACAGTAAAGGAAAACGACAAAAAATAGGATTTAGGGGCTGTAAAATCTAAATATCTCTGAACTACTATTATCAGTTAATGAAGTATTGGAAAAGAGCATTAATAAAAGCCTTTTGACAGATTAGGGCCCTTTAATGAGGACTTGACATGAAAATCTTACATCTTTCTCCTTTAAGCACACATCATAGCTGCTTTTAGTATCACATCTTTACGGCAGGCCTAGGATTGGCATGTGCCTCTCCTGTCCGACCATTATCTTCAAAACAATAATGATTGTTGCTGGCGGACATTAGAGTAATGTGTTCTCTGAGGGTGGAGCGGCGCCACCTCTCTGTGACAGACGCTGAACTTCAAACACAAATCCTGTCCACTCCATGACAGCGGTGTTTCAAACGGCTTTACTAAAACTCTGTAACAAACAAAACAAATGCCCCCAAGAAAGCTTTCATCCCGTTTACGCTCGGCTGCTGCTGCCCTCGAGTGGTCATTAACATCCTGGAGAGTTCATCAACAAGTAAACAGTTGGTTTGTGATGAGAGAAGAGAGAGAGACTCAATTATCCAGCATGACACGGTGTAATGACAGTGGGCCCAGTGCTACACAGTGTATATAGAGTACATATATATATAGGGTAAAGATGGCCTGACACCTGCTCGTCTCCATGGCGATGTTACTCATTCAAAACTGCACACAATAAAAAAGAGGTTTCTCAAATAAAACTATCTCTTCTACGGAAACTTAATTAAATCTGCACTTTAGTTATCCCAGTGTTAGCCTAAAGCATTTTTTTCCTCCCGTCCTGCGACGCCACTAGAACAGATGTTGACGCTCGGCTTGGTCAGCAGTGGTGGAGCTGGAGGATAAATAGGAGAAACCGGAGCACCTGGAGAAAACCCACACTAACACTCGACCCAGGCCCTGTCTGGCTGAGTAGTTAGCACTCTCACTTCTCAGCTAGAAGGTCCTAGGTTCGTTACCCAGTCGGAACAGGTCCCCTCTGAGTGGAGTCTGCGTGGGTTTCCTCCTGGCGCTCCGGTTTCCTCAACTACTCCGGTTGACCATACCACTAAAAACATGCACATTAGGTTAATCCTCCGGCTCTGGTCCTGACAAAACCAAGCATCAACATCTGGAGGTGGGTTCCCGGGCGCTGTTACTACGGCAACCACTGCTCCTGACAGACGCCCAAGTTGCATTTGCAGGATGGGTCAAATGCAGAGGACAAAGTTCCCTACGGGGATGAATAAAGTGCACATTTACATTTTTACATTCTCGGGTGATGTGTTGTCAAACTGAACCGGGCCACAAAAAACAAAATAGGTAAACAAACTGCAGCACGGTCGACTATTTTGTTACTTCTGTTTCTTCTAAATGTAATCAATTAAATCAAGCAAAAATGATTGAATTTCTGAAAAACATGTGACTATTATACGTTTATTGACTGGAAATTGGCCAAGATTTTTTACTGACTTTGAGAAAACCCTGCAGCTCGAGTCAAACTGTTGATGTTGTTCCCGGAGGAGCAGCAACAATGCAACAGCCTCATTATAAACAAGTGCAAAATCTCCATTTGTTTACGTTAATCGACATCTGTTGAAATCCAGCCGGCTCCGCTCGCCATTAACACAAGGCCCATAATTAAACAGCGTATTTAAATGTAACACACCGGTTTGAGGGACTTGTCCGGCGGAGAATGCGCAGCCGATGCAGTTTTGATTCAAATGAACGTGCACGAGAGCATATGTGTGCGTACAAGCCCGTCCAGGTGGCCAGATAATTAAACAACATCCCTCTCACTTGATTTTACATGGATTTTCAGCACAACATCTGGCAACGTGACGAAAAGAAAGACCCGGCAGAATGAAGATGGATGGAGGACGCTGTTTAGTCTGAACGAAGTGAACGGTCACCTTTGGATCTGGCAACGACGTGAAATGTACTTTGGTTTTTGAAAGTTCATGTTTTTGACGTGACTGGAATTTCTAGCAACAATAGGTTATGGTAATAATGTCGAATTCTATTTGAGTTGGAGTCCATGTGCCAGTACATCTCTGTGGGAATGAAGCCATTTTAGAAAGAAATGGTAAAAAATAGTTTAGATTCACAAACTGTGGTGTGTTTTGTCACATAGAAGGCAACGAATGGGTATCTTGTAGTATATATCATAATATTGATAAAATCTTCATGACTTAACAGAACATGAACATGACGATGGTGGTGTGTATGTGTGTGTACGTATGTGTGTGTACGTATGTGTGTGTACGTATGTGTGTGTACGTATGTGTGTGTACGTATGTGTGTGTAGATTGGGTGGGAGTTCATAAGTCTCACATCTTCCCACTCCGCTTCAGGTCTCTACAGGGGTGAAAAGGAACATGGTCAAAAACTGTGAAAAAATTGTTTTGCATGTAATGTCCCAGTTGGAATCTATTTTTATGCTTGAGCAACGACCGATATAATGGTCGTTATCGGTTTGATTGACTAAAATAATGGTCAGAATGTTAATTTTGCATTGGTTGTCCCTGTACCAAAATACATGGTTGAAAACACAGCCTTAGAACCTTCAGAGAAATCTCCTTCACAAGCTTCAGGCCAGTTGTATTGTCATGTGAAAGCCTGATCCAGAAGCTAAGCAGGCTGGACTATACTGTGATGGGAGACCTCTGGTAACAGCAGGTGCCACACAGTGAGGCGACTGCGGCTGTAAACTGGTGATTAGTAAACAATTGGTTTTTAGATTTCAGTGTCCTTACAGAAAGAATAATTGTTTAAAGTTGGTGTGGGATGTAGACTGTCCCATGGCACACCTCCAAAACAATCTCATACGTGTTATGTTAAATCTAGCACAATATACACAATATAATAAACACAAAACTCATTTGAATACAGTTTAGAGTCTACACACATCTCTGACTTGGTTTTAAACTTATTCCACACAGAGAATATAAGATAAATTTTGACATATTCACAATTATACAGCTGTGCATGTGGATTCCGGCAGTTCCGAGCCGCGTGGACACGTGCCGTCCCTATGTTCATTTTGCTATTCCTTATGTAAAGAACCATATTTCAGAATCAGCCAAGTACAAACCAATACTTGCATGACAGCATCTCAAAGACTGTAAACGAAGTGGCAGCATGGCACCCACAGAACCCCACAGAAGCAGCTGACATAGTGTAAATTAGTGCGACTTCTCCAGATTTGAAGCCTGAAGCGCGTGTTTTTCATCTCTCTCTTAATCAAACCGGAGGATCAGCTGCTTTCCGAGAGGTACAGGCCTGTTTTTAATTAACACCAGATGTTTTTACTGTTTTCCCACAAAGAACAAGTCGTCGTCTCAGCAATTAATTACAAAAAAAGTTGAATATTGTTGACAGTTGTGTTTGCCTTAAGTGTATATACCCTTCTGCAGTCACTTTAAATATCATTGATACTCCATTACAAGGCTCTGTTGCTTTGCGGGGAGTGGGAGAAAGATGAAATGACAGTCTTCGGCGAGTTTTTATGATTTATGCGTCCAATTAGACCTGATTTTATGGCAGCACTTGCACTGAAAAATGGCATGGCAGTTTCTTCATCTTGTCCAATATCTCCGCTTTCACCGCGCTCGACTTGATTTAGGATACTGCTTATGGTACAGTAAAAGTGTGTGTGTGCAAAGGCATCATTATCCAACATGAAGCCCCGTATTTGATTACTTTGCAGCACAATAAACAATGCGCTCCCTGTGCCTTACAAACCACAGCATTTTTAACAATTTGAGTCAGTAGCTACAGGTCCGGTACCTGTGTTCTTCTGGAATAGGCGCCGAAATTGCCTCCAATGATTCACTGTAAACTGTCTCATTTCTTTCTGTTTACACAACGGAATGTATTGGAAAAGAACTGTAGTTTATTGTCCTCGTAGTGGAAAACAAGAATGGAAAAACAAGGAGATCTTAAAGTCGTACTGAGCACATACTGTAGAATTGCGTCGAGGTTTTGCAGTTGTGTTGGCCGAATGTAAGATGAAAGGCTAGATTGCTATTATTGCTATAAACTTATTTGTTGAATTAATTTGGGGCAACGTTGAGGCTGAAATGACTAATGTCGTGCAATCGTTCGTATTAGGAGAGTTTTGCTAAAGTGGGAGATTAGTGTGAAGGTCCTGGGTTCGAATCCTGGTCGGAACAGGGCCTTTCTGAGTTTAGTTTGCACGTTCTCCCCGTGTCTGTGTAGGTTTCCTCCGGGTGCTCCGGTTGGTTGGAGCTGATGGTCCAGTGTGTTCTGGACTCGCTTCTGTCATCACCGTGTGTGGAAGGATTGGAACAATATCTGGTTTCTGAACATTGTAAAGCGCTTTGGGTCTGACCTTGGTCTGTGAAATGCGCTATATAAATAAACATTACTTACTTACTTAAGGTATACAAGAGGATTTTCCCAGATTTGAGGAAAGAACCGCCCTTCCCACTTTTTGAACTCTCGGGTCTTATTTGACGAGCATGAATCACCAGAATGATTGACAGTTGGGAGGACCATTAGTCAATCATTGGGAGTCTTAATGATCCACCCGGGAGTAGAAAATTCTCCTATATATCTTTATGTAGAGTTGAATACACATAGGATTTCAAAATAGAAAAAAATGTATTGGAGGATTGTAAAGTATTAGGTCAATCTGACAATCAGCAAGAAATGAGAGTCACAAACAGTGGGTAAAATTTAAATTTAACCCACTAAAATAAATTTAAATGTGCACTTTATTGTCCTCATAGGGAAATTTGTCCTCTGCATTTGACCCATCCTGATGCCTCCAAGGCTTCCGTCAGGAGCAGTGGTCGCCGTAGTAACAGCCAGGTGTCCAGATCTCCAGATGTCGATGCTCGGCTTTCTCAGGTCCGGAGCTGGAGGATTTGACCTGTTGTGCATGTTTTTTAGTGGTATGTGAAACCGGTGCACCCGGAGGAAAGCTCCGCAGACACAGGGAGAACATGTAAACTCAATTCAGGCCCTGTTCCAATCGGGATTCAAACCCAGGACCTTCTGGCTGAGATTTTGACTGTCTCAAGATAAAACTAAATAGGTGTAAAATGTCCTGCTTTGCCTTTGATAAGAAAAATAATGTCTCAAAAAATTCTTCATCCTTTGAGACCAATTTCTTAGTTTGAATACAGTTAGAGAACACTAAATTTAAGCCATTATTAAAGCGTTTCTTGCTCATTTAGACTGTAGTGCACGTTTATGACTCATATGATTGCCGTCTTTGTGGTTTGAAACGACCTGAATCTGCTGATATTGAACCCTGAAAACAAAGCGTGGCTCCTTTGTCATGTACTGTTTGATGATGTACACTTGTAATGCAATTTCCACCTCGAAACACTATCCACGTACTTCCCGGGGACTATGGGAGAAGTGTAAAATAGTAACAAAATCTCTCAGCGTCGCCCCTAATCGAGTCGAGCAACTGGTTCCCTCCCTTCCCCGTCGCCATGGAAACCGGACCTGTGGAAGGGGCCTGGTCTAATTTGAGTTTTTTTTCTTTTCTCTCTCTCCTTAATATATAATCTCAGCTAATCCGGGACCAATTAGTTTCTGCCCACCACAAAGAAAATCAAGGCCTGTTATTCTTGCTGCCTGTCCCTCAATTTCCTGACTCCATCTTGTTGCTCTCTCGCACAAACACGCCGCAGATGATCCCGCATTGATTTAGCCCCAAATTAATCCAATTAGTTCCGACTAACACTTTCGTCTCACCCGCTTATTTTTCATGTCCTCATTTCCTGCCTTTAAATTGGGAGTGAATTTAGGAAACTACAAGCTGAATGACTACAGTGTTTGACTAGTGTGCGCGCTTCAGATCTCTCGTCTAACAGATACTAAGGTCTGTATCCACTGACTTGTACAAAATGTGGCTTGTTAGTCCGGTTAAAGCTAAGAACATGTTTGTAAAATCCGTCAAAGAAACTGGTTACTCTCAAAACAGTTTGGCTCCATCACTAGTTTTCACATTCATGAATTTTTGGCGTTTAAAGTGAAAAAGACGACCACAAATGTTTTGCTTTTTAATACACAATTTTCAAACTTGTTATTTCTTAAATGCTTTAGCCACAGCTGCTCTGATGGAAGCGAGCGCCCAACACAATACTCAATGTTGGAATAAAGCGTTACTGAAGTGATGTAAATACTGTAATGTGCTACAGTAACAGGGCAAAAAATGTAAGGCATTGAAAATAAACTGAGATATGTTCTGTACAAAGGTCAGTAATGTAAAGTACATTGTATTTTAACCCAAATTCTTTATACTATGCATGTATACAAGATCAGCAGAGGAGAAAATACTTTTTCCTTTCTGGTAGAAGACGGCTGAAGCTGAAGCTGAAGCAGAAGCAGAAGCTGGCACTATGTGGACAAGAGTACATTTTACAGATGGACAAAGTCCCATTATTTAGAGTTTTAAGTGCAACCTCATGCAAAAGTATAACAAGCTACATTTAGTATTTATATATGTATTTGATGAAAGTAACTTAAAAGTAATGCAGTAGTAGTGTAATGCTCTACAATTCAGTGTCTCAGTCAGCGTCTCCACTGCAGGTCTCCCATCCAGTGTACTGTAACACATTTTGTAGAAACATTACTTTCTACAAGAAATAACACATTTGTTAACCCACCGAGCAAATCAAAGTGTATGACGATGAAAACAACGGTTTTGTGAGAGCGACAAAGTGATTTAAATATAACAGTTTGCAGTGAGGAAATCATGGAATTCACTGTCAGCATGAATTCTGACAATTTTCTCAAAGTCTCACCTCATTTTACATTAGTCTCTCTGCGTCGTGCCAAACTTCTGCCTTTCATGGAAGCTGTGCTGACCCACCCACAGCAGCCTCCTGCTCCCCGTGTGTCGTGCTGCTTGTGTTTCCTCCTCCCGGCCGGAGCGAGCGTCCTCAGGCTGTGAGATCCATGCTCACGCTGGGCTCAAACTCACTGTTATTGTCGCGGTCGGGGTGCACGGCTGCGATCAGAGCCTCAGAGGGCCTCAGCGGGACGCCAGGCAGAGATTAGACCTCTGGGGCGCCGCACTCACCACGAGATGAATGCAACACGGCTATAAGAGAATATACACGAGTAGGAGACGAGGTGGAGAAACACATTCCAGGAGTTGTTTGAGTCAGTGAAATATATTTATGAAACAACTCCCTGAATTTTCATTTCATTTTATTTATTAGGCAGGAAAGATTTAAAACAAAATCGGGCCTGGCTCAGTACAAACTGATTTTCAGCAGGTTCCTGCTCTGCAGAACACACAAACACAGCATTAACATCACCACTCGACACAAAACATACTGTCACACATAAAAGAAGGAACACACTGGTGTGAGGCTATAGTGTCCGTCACTAGTGGTCACAACGATAGCTGTCCGTCAGATGTTTCAGCATAGTCTTTTTAAAAGGTCCAGGTCACTGTATGGTTCTTATGGTGAGGGGGATCTTGTTCCAGGCCCTGGTGAGCTCACAGAAGAATGAATTTTGTCCGTAGGTGTTCCTGTGGTGAGGTATGGGTAAGATTTGGTTTGTGGTGGATCTGGTTGAACGCTCGGATCGAGAGCTGGGTCTTGGAACCAGAACAGACAGTGAGGCCGATGGGCAGTTGTTGAGCAGGTGGAAGTAGAGCTTAATCCCATGGCTCAGGGCGTAGTTCTGGAAAGTCAAGGCCCCAGACTGTGATAGAGCAGTGCAGTGGTGGGTCCAACCAGGGAGCCTGTGGTGGATCTTATATGCTCTATTGTAGAGTCTCGCCACAGGTTCTAGTATTTCCTTAGTTGTGAGCGTCCACACTGGGAGACAGTAGGACAGGGTAGAGAGTATGATGGCATGCAGGTATGTCCTTGAGACGGGTAATGACAAACATGCTCTGATCTTACCATACACAAACAGTTTTTGGTTTAACTTTTTAGTGAGGTTTTGTATGTGGACACTGTATGTAAGGTGAGAGTCAAGGGTTACCCCCAGGTATTTGTAGTTTAAAGCAGTTGAGAGTTTTTGGTTTGCAATGACAAGGGGGTTGGAAATGGACAGCTGTCTCCGTGGTGAGTGGAAGTACATGCATTCTGTTTTCTTAATGTTGATAGTTAAATGATTGTCTTGGAGCCATCCATGTAAAGACTTTAAATCTGAATGTAAAGTCTCAGGTGTGGGCTGTGTTTTACTATCACCTCTTTCTTCAAAAACCTGGATAATTCTGGTGGGAGGGGTTAATTTCTTTTGCAGATTGAAACGATTGGATCTGAGTTTACCGTCACGTATGTAATGAACCCGAGTGAGTCGTTAGCATTTAGCATTTAGCCTAGCTTTAGCATTTAGCCTTGCTTTAGCCATCTTCTTTGCCACTAACGGAGCCTGTGGGGAGTATAGCCACAACATCTTTGCCAGTGATTAAATTTGCTAAACATTCCTCTTGCTCCGGCTTCAATTTCTTGTTATTTGGAGCTGAACCAGAACGGATTACTTTACAACAGTATTCAACACCATTGCCAAACTACAACCAACAATTTCAGCGCAAACTCCCCCGCTCGCTGAATGGTCGGAGGGCATTCAGCCGTGGAAACTGCAGCCACTAGGATCCGACCCAGACGTACATGTAGAGAATTGATAATGCACCAGAGTTTGCCAATGGCTAAGACCGGGCTAGCTCTGACTAACAAGGCTAGCTTTCACCTATTGTTCTATTGTTAATATTTGTATTCGTCGGGTGAACCTGCACACGCAAACTCATGCAGGAGTCCAACTCAGGGCCCGTTCTGCTAACTGCAATAACCACTATGCAGGCTAACCCCCCTACACTGACCTTGTTTTACCGTGTCTTGGTAGGTTTGCAGTTGTGCCATACTCTTTCCATTTACACATGATGACATAAACGTCTCTCCAACTTTAGCCCTGACCCCTGATGGGTTCTTGGGTCTTCATGATGCTGTAAAGTGACAAATATCTCCTTAGAATCTTTACAAACCTCTGAGGCCATCACAGAACTGCCGTAATTATACCGAGATTAAATTACAACCTGATGAATTCTGCTAAATAGTTCTACATTTGAACGTTCATTTGTCATTGAGCAGCTTCTAAAGGCACTCAGAGAACTGGGGGATCAATACTTTTCAGATTTTTATTCAAAAAAATGGAATCCAATGATGAATCCTTCAGTTTTCACTTCTCTATCCAATATCCAATGTTATAATTACGTATATAAGAAAAAGTGAAGCT
Source organism: Knipowitschia caucasica (assembly GCA_964034765.1). Classification (NCBI taxonomy): domain Eukaryota; kingdom Metazoa; phylum Chordata; class Actinopteri; order Gobiiformes; family Gobiidae; genus Knipowitschia; species Knipowitschia caucasica. Next base: position 35,926,956 of record OZ035838.1, on the reverse strand, counting down.
GGTTCCTTTGGGCGTCACTTGTAGCCTCTTGAGGGAAAGACGCCTCCAGCTGTGGTTCAATCAAAGCTTTAGCGGTGGTGATTGTTAGTGGCTTGTCTTAGGTTTAATGATCTGTGTCAATTTCTCCATTTGTCAACACCGTGGCAGTGTGATTGGATTACAATGACAGACTGTGTATTGTCTAATTTGGTGCTGCTATGGAAACTCTCCAATGCGGCACTTTGACACTTGTGTGGCTGATTATATTGAATTTATCCTTTCCCCCAAAGAGCTGCCTTCAAAATCTGTCCATAAATCTGTCATAGGTTGCCATATTAAACCCTAAATTAAGTTAAATATGATGCATTATTTGTGTTTCTCTGGCCATGAAAGTTGATCTTGAGAATATTTTCTTCGGTATTTCACGTTTGAAAACACAAATTATTGTTTTTAAGTTTGAAATAGAGGTTAAAAATGGATCGGAATCAGTAAAACACTCCCATTTACTAAATTGGGAATGATGTTTTGCTTTAGTAAACATTTGACATGGCGTAACCTAATTGAAGACATTTAGGTGAACAGATGTCAATGGAAGTATTTGGAGACGAAACATCTGCAACGCATAATCTGAGGATCATCATCGTGTGACGAGTTTGAAAAGATGTTTTTGATGAAGGAACAATGTTGTAAACTAAAAAAAAAAGATGATTTTGCTCAAATATGTTTGTTTTACAGCAATTTCACAACCATAGACTGTAAATATGAACGGATGTAGTCGCGCCTGTCTCCGCTGTTGAAACTAATGTGACACCAATTTTTCTTTCCGTGGGCTTTTCCAAAATGGCCGCGGGGCAGGAAAATGTGAAAAAAACACTTTTGAGCATCCGTTAGCCAATACTCGCCCCTTTCCTTTAACGAGTGCATTCAAAAGTCCACAGCTGCTAAACTAGACTGGTCCAAAAAAGATACTCTCCTCTGCATCGACGGCATCTGGAACACTGCTTTGGATCAAGAGCGACTTTTGGACAATCCTGTAAAGACGTTTTCAAGAGGAAAGAAGATGGCATAAAAAAGCATTGGGTAATTCTCTTTCTGGGTACACCCCCACAGGCCCGCAGTGAGATTGTAGCATGTCACCGCACATGCTCATGTACCTTTTGGAACCGAGACCCGCCCCCACCGAACAGAACCTCAACCCTTCATGAATGTGATTGTTGCACATTTACAAAATATGAAACTTCCACTCGGGCCAATGTTCACTGATTCCAAAAAGATGCAGAGACTCAAACCATTGCTAACATAGAAACTTATTTTTCTGCTTTTTTTGTTGATTTTTCCTGATATTTCTTGATATTGTACAGGTATCATTAGACCCTTTTCTCCCAAGTTTTCAGGATTCCAAACACATAAAATCATCTACTTGGTCAGACTGAAGGTTGTAATTTACTGCCTTTATTTAGGTCACATTGCTTTAAAATGTTGTGTTTTTGGTACAAAGAAAGTTCTGTTCGTGCACCTTTTGTCGTATTGATTGCGTTTTGGGTTTTGCTGCTGGGATGGAACTGCTCAGTGGTGCAGTGGTTAGCGCTTGTGCCTCACTGCAAGAAGGTCCTGGGTTCCAGATTGGGCCTCTCTGTTTCTAGTCTGCATGTTCTGCTCTGGTTTCTCCTAGCGCTGAAAAAAAATGAAAAATAGTCCTGAGTGTAATGAATGAGTGGATGGTGACGGTCGGCTGCGGCAAAGTGAATGTCTGGCACTTTTTAAGAGAGAGATTTTTCCCAATTAGACCCGCCCATTCTCACCCCTCACCCTGGATCTGACAGAATACATTTAAATCCTTTGATGCACAGACGAGGCCCTCTCCTCGGGCCAACTCTCCTGCAGCAAATCTATATTGGTGGTGGTTATGCCGAGGAGAGGGGGATATTGTTTACATACACATTGTTAACATATATATTGTTAACAATGTAACATATTGTTTTTAAAAAATCCTCAAAAATCCTGGTACTACATTGTCATAAGGTCAAAAATTAGTCAAGTTATTAAAAAAGACTTAGTTAAATTGCAAACATTTTAGGTTAACTTTTTGCAATCCGAAATAGATTAAGATTAAGATTAAGAGCAGGGCAATGTCAGTGTTGCATCACAAATTACAGAACAGTAGAATGAGGAGCAGCACAGCACAAGAGAAATGAACTATAACCATACTAATCACAATAAAACAAAAATCTAACTCCAGCTTCAAAGAACCAAGAATAAAATCTCTATCTAAATGAATAATAAATAAAATGCAGTTAAGTTGCGGACACTTTGAGGTGAACATTTTGCAATCTGTAATATCCTTGATTTCAGGTCAAATGTGTTCCATGGTTTGCAGTGTCGCTTACAAGAGAAAAAACTGGACACAATTACTCACTGTGACAACATTTACCCACAAAATTAAGATTGAAAAGACGTACAGTGTACGATCATTCCTCCATATGTCCTACATGCTAATATTGACAAAAATTGCTTCCCCAACCAACTGTCCTTCACATTGACTCCTCGGCAACAAAGAGACCAGCGGTGAGAGGTGAGGGACACCCACCTCCACTCCCCATATGGGTCCTCTCTGGAGACGCACTGCTATCGGGGGTCTGGATGTGTTTCCTTTTATGACGAACGGAGGCCAGTCAGTGCAGCAGTCTGGAAATGGGGAACACATTAATCTTATTTGTCATAACCTGTCCCGTGGGATGATGGCATAGGACCCCCCGCCCCCCCACCCCGTCCCGTCTCAGGCTTACCCCCTCCTGTGCGCAATCGGTATCTGCACTGGACAGAGCGACTGAGGCTAATTACATGTGAGAGTTAAGAAGGTGGAAACGAGACAAAGACTGCTGGGTGTGTGTGTGTGTGTGTAATGTGTGTGTGTGTGTGTGTAATGTGTGTGTGTGTGTGTGTTCGGTGTCCACTGGTCCGGAGCTTTTGTTATTTGGGGGTTTTTCTATATGCAGTCTATCTCGGCTGTGCATATTCACTCATTAGAGCACGCTTCAAACTTCTTTCTGAGTGGGCAGATATTAAAGGGGCGCTGTGCAGAAGTGGCTTGAATGGTTTGGAAAAAGGAGGTGTTGAGATGCAGGGAAATGTTTAATCAACTGATAACTTTGTGTTTTTGAAGAGTCAATGCTTTGTTCTAGTAATAGTATTGATCATGCTTTACACTGGAAAAAATCCCTTGAAAAAAATAAGAAAAATGTATATGAAAATAAGTAAAATACTGCTTAAAATAATAAAAATGATCTGAAAATAGACTTGACAAGATTTATGAATATAAGAAAATAATTCTAGCCCAAAATGACTTGATTCTAGTTTTTAAACATACATTTTAAGTATTATTTAGTTATTCCTTAGACATTTTTGAGAATTTTTTTCCCTAAAATATTGCACAACAAACTTATTTTTATCTAAACAACAAGAAAAGTTGTCTGGAGATAATAAAAAATACTCACTGCTTATTATTAAGTATTATTATCTTAAAACTTGTCAAATAATCTTACATGACAAACTACATTCAAGCAAAAAAAACAAAAAAACATAAAAGCATAATCTATGTTATTTTTAGTCAATATTTTAGTGTTCTTGGATTGTGTGTGTCATTGCAGACCAAAGATACATAAACACACATGGCGGCACGGTGGCTGAGTGGATAGCACTCTCGCCTCTCAGCAAGAAGGTCCTGGGTTCGAATCCCGGTCGGACCAGGGCCTTTCTGAGTGGAGTTTGCATGTTCTCCCCGTGTCTGCGTAGGTTTCCTCCAGGTACTCTGGTTTCCCCTACCACTAAAAATATGTCCAATAGTTCTGGCATGCGCCTCCTGTACTGGCGACCCCGCTCCCATCTCTGTGTGGAGTGAGAGACAAATGCCCAAAATTAACAATTGTAAACCGCTTTGAGACTCAGATCTGCAGTGAAAAGGCGGTATATAAATAAAAACTTACTTACTTACTTACATGGACAATAAAGTTCATTCATTCATTTTCAACCCCTTTATTAGTCCATTTCTGGGTCTGGGGGGTGTCAATGAGAGCTGCACCCAAGTCTCAATGCACCGGTCCCTCTGATCCTCTGCAGGGGGTGGGTCCACAGGAAGATGGCTTCTTGACGCAGACTTGTTCTTTCAGCAGGGGCTTCAGGCAACGTGGGGTTAAGTGTCTTGCCCAAGGACACAACGACAGTAGACATTTGTGGCGAGAGTCTCATGGACGGCTCAAACCCACAACCTTCAGGCTCAAAGGCCAATGCTCTACCAACTGAGCCACTGTCGCCCTTGGACAATAAAGTTTTTGTATGGTACTATAGGTGTGCTCTTGTATTCATGCAGTGAGCGATAATTGCTGATGTCTAATTGCGACTATAGATTATTACAAAGTCTGTAGAGTACAAAGCTCTGTTGTAAAGACACATCGGCGTAATCGAGAAAGAAAAAAACAGTAGTGCACCGCCGTGAGAATAAACAATAAAAACAATTAGCATTTTTTCTGCCTCGCATGTAGGAAAGATGCATGGCTAGGTTGTGTGAGAGTCGGACGCACATGTTGCCGTGTGTGTGTTTGCAGAAGAAGTCTTTTGTTTCGGAACACATCTGAAGTTCCATTAACCTTCATTACGCTGAAGTGGGAGCCGTGGTCTCTGTGGCGCCGCCCGGAAACAAAACGACTGAAACGAATACAGCTCTCCCCGCGGGCCCAAGAGGACGAGCAGCTCATTCTACAAACTGCAACTTTTTATTTTACCGTTGCACCCGTTTATTTGGCGTCATTAAAGGGCAAATGTTACTTTTACGGATGGTGGTCGGTCGTATAAATCTTCTTGTTTACTTGAGAAATCTGGTGTTGTTTTTATTCAGGAAATGATTTAATGAACAAAACAGTGAAGCAGCATCTAAAGAATCAGTTAGCAGGAGATTTAGCATTTTTCTTGTCAGTGCTCTATCTGAGATACAGGTAAACACATGAAAAAACGAGTCATTACATGCTAAATTTAATTTTCTTTGTTTGGTTTGGTTTTGAGGATTTTTGCTCAAACACAATTTTCAAAACATTATCCTTTTGAAATGAAATGTTTTATTTGGGGTTTTTACAGCTCTGAGCAAAATAAGGGCTTGGCATATCTCACTGTGCGTGTAATTAATCTGTCATGTGACCTGTCCTGCTCCACCCAGAGGCTACTCCACCTCTGCTGCTCTGACCCGTCCTGCTCCACCCAGAGGCTACTCCACCTCTGCTGCTCTGACCCGTCCTGCTCCGCCCAGAGGCTACTCCACCTCTGCTGCTGTGACCCGTCCTGCTCCACCCAGAGGCTACTCCACCTCTGCTGCTGTGACCCGTCCTGCTCCACCCAGAGGCTACTCCACCTCTGCTGCTGTGACCCGTCCTGCTCCGCCCAGAGGCTACTCCACCTGTGCTGCTGTGACCTGTCCTGCTCCACCCAGAGGCTACTCCAACTCTGCTGCTGTGACCCGTCCTGCTCCACCCAGAGGCTACTCCACCTCTGCTGCTGTGACCTGTCCTGCTCCACCCAGCGGCTACACCACCTCTGCTGCTCTGACCTGTCCTGCTCCACCCAGAGACTACTCCACCTCTGCTGCTGTGACCTGTCCTGCTCCACCCAGAGGCTACTCCACCTCTGCTGCTGTGACCTGTCATGCTCCACCCAGAGGCTACTCCACCTCTGCTGCTGTGACCCGTCCTGCTCCACCCAGAGGCTACTCCACCTCTGCTGCTCTGACCCGTCCTGCTCCACCCAGAGGCTACTCCACCTCTGCTGCTCTGACCCGTCCTGCTCCGCCCAGAGGCTACTCCACCTCTGCTGCTGTGACCCGTCCTGCTCCACCCAGAGGCTACTCCACCTCTGCTGCTGTGACCCGTCCTGCTCCACCCAGAGGCTACTCCACCTCTGCTGCTGTGACCCGTCCTGCTCCGCCCAGAGGCTACTCCACCTGTGCTGCTGTGACCTGTCCTGCTCCACCCAGAGGCTACTCCAACTCTGCTGCTGTGACCCGTCCTGCTCCACCCAGAGGCTACTCCACCTCTGCTGCTGTGACCTGTCCTGAGTGGATAGAACTCTCACCTCTCAGCAAGAAGGTCCTGGGTTCGAATCCTGGTCGGACCAGGGCCTTTCTGAGTGGAGTTTGCATGTTCTCCCTGTGTCTGTGTAGGTTTCCCCCGGGTGCTCCGGTTTCCCCTACCACTAAAAATATGTACAATAGGTCTGGCATGCGCCTCCTGTACTGACCCTGCTCCCATCTCTGTGTGTAAACCGCTTTGTGACTCTGGTCTGTGAAAGGCGGTATATAAATACAGATTACTTACTACTTACCTGCTGCTCTGACTTGTCCTGCTCCACCCAGCGGCTACACCACCTCTGCTGCTTTGACCTGTCCTGCTCCACCCAGCGGCTACACCACCTCTGCTGCTGTGACCTGCTTCTGCTGTTGCATTTGAAAACTATTGCTTCTTTTTGAATTTTCTGTTTGTTTTGTTGTTTGTGTGGATGAATGTGTTTCTGCTGCTACTGGACGCCTAAATGTCTCCTACAAGATCCATAAAGTATCTATCTATCTATGTAATAGTTTCTCATTGTAAGTGGAAATACAGAAGTCAATGGATTATTGAATGAATCTCACATTTACCGGGTTTTGTTTATTCTTGGGTTTCATTTGACGTCGGGGCAGTGGCGCAAATGACATACATGGGACAGGACCGGCCGGGTTTATACACAAAGTTATAGTAGAAGAAGAAGTGCTGTTAAAATGCCATCTTTTTGTGCGGCGTCCGCTTGTAGCAACCATGTTCTCCATGTTCCAACTGTGGTCTCATATAAAGGAGGACACCAAAAATCACTGGAATGAGGCGGGCGAGGTGGATCAAGGCTTTCCCACATAAGCGCCCCCTGCAGACCACCCGAATGAAACGCAGCAATTACTTCTGTTATTTTTTCCAAAAATGCTGAAAAAATTTAAATATTTGTTAGTACTCCCTTAGAATTGAGTGTTCCCGACTAAGACTGTTACAACAACCGTACACCGCACAGGAGGAGAGCCTTTTGACTCTAAAACAGACTTTTCACGGTTTTCAATGGGAGCAACACTGAGTTGTCCTAGCCTGGAAAAATCCAGACTCACCGCTGTACCAGCCGCTGTATCCCCCGCTGGATAAAAAAATACAGAGGGGAATCATTCTGGTCTCACCAGGCTAGAGTTGTCCCACCTCTGCTCATCCTCCCCCTACTGGCCAGGTTCATGAAACCCAAGAATATGTTTGAAAACATATTCAAACAAGGTAAGATAAAAAATTCCTTCAGTTTGCGGATCCTTCACTAATTTAATAGAGGTTTACTGCTAAACTTTTTCTATAAGCTTTATACATAAAAAAAGCACAACTGCAAGTAGCAAATCATATTTATCACAACATTTCTGCTTTGAGTGAAAGGGCCGACCGTTACACTTGCTTCTTTCTCATTCCCCACTCACTGTTTTTACCAGCTACTTTTTGGGGCATTTTTTGGCTCCACTAATATTTTGATTCAACACCAAAGGCACACATTTTTGAAAAGCTTTACACAAGGAAGCCCTGTGTGTATAGTTTATCTTAATGATCCAATTCCTGATAGCACACAATGGCTGTTTATCTGTATTTTGGCTTTCCCTTTCACCTCCCACCTCTGCTCCATCCCACTCAGCAGCAGCGATCCAATGGCTCCTTTTCACACACTTCCTCTCAGCCTCCTCGGTGTTTCCTGTATCTTAATCGCACTCGTCTCGCCACATGTTTAAGGCGCTAATATCAAACGCACCTGGAGAATTTGGATGAATTGGTGGTGTATTTCCCCCGGTGTGGACGCAGCAGGTGGCTCTGACTCACGGTTACAGAGATGAGAGCATCGGTGCTGACAGATGATTACATTAGAGGCTGATATCATCGGCGAGTCACTCTGCAAATGTTATCGCGCAAAACAAGGCGAAAACACAAAGGATTTCTCCCACTTCACACAAAGCCTTTCATGCACCCACTCTCCCTTTGTGTTGACGATAAACCATGAAAGATATAAACTATTATTTGTCATTATTCAGCTGTAATTATCTAACACATGACGCGTATCGACTTATTCAAGTAGAGTAGAAAGTGATAGATTGGGTTCATTTGAGCCAGAAGTAACAGTTTAAAGAGAGGATCGATCTGTTAAAGTAGCAACATGTAAGATTTTCATGTCAAGTCATCATTAAAGGGCCCTAATCTGTAAAAAGGCATTAAAAAACATGATCTTTTCCAATACTTCTTTAACTGATAACAGTAGTTCAGAGATATTTCAATTTCAAAATTACTTTTACAGCCCCTAAATCTTGTTATTGTTTTCCTTTCGATGTCCTGCCCTCCACCGTTTAACCAATCAGAAAGTCCGTGATTCGGGTTGCCAGAACTCACAGCGTTGAGCTAATCTCACTGGTAAAGTACCATGTGGCGCAGAACTAAAAACAGTCTCGTTTTGATTCTCAAAGGAAAACAAGGAATAAAACCAGGATTTCTATCTTTGTGAAAAAGGTGTTGGTTATAGATTTGTTGTTGACAAAACTCTTGTCTATTCAGCTGTTATGGTCCCAGCTGGATTCGTCTGCATATCTGGCAACCTGAGTCAGGGAGAGTGGAAGAGGCTGCAGTACTTTTGGCCATATTGCTACATATAGCTCGCAAATAAATGCATGAACATATATCGTTCTATATAAATGCATCATAAACTGGCAACAAAAATGAAATTCATATCTCCTTACATTCATTAAAAAAACAAATTCTTATGATATTGTTGCGGTTGGGGAATATACAAAAGTGGTCTCCCATTTCTTTGTCGCTTTAATGTGTTTTGTGAAATCTTGTAAGAACATTCGTAAGAGCTGGTGGTAAAATGGCTCATGTACCTATCTTTCAAATCACATGAAAAGTATTTGATAAAATCTATCTAGTTCTTTACTGGAAAAGGTTTTGTCCCTGGGCATGTATCACTCAGCCAATCAGCTCGCAGCTCCAAATGTCCCAGGGCTCATTCTTAAAAGCATGCAAGGTTTTATAAAACAATAAAGATGTGGTCGCATTTGTTCATGGGAGAAAAAACCGGTACCCCAGCTTTAAAGTCCGGTGCTTATTCGTTGCCATGGAGATGTTATTCTTTGCTCAGCATGTCTCAATGATAAAACAATTATTTAACGTTTATTTTCACAATGGTTATGCCCTATACGGGAAAAATCTGTTTAAATGTCCTTGAATTGGGCAAAATGTATCAAAATGTGGGAATAATTTGACTGCTGTATAAACAAATTGGACAACGCAACAATCATCTTGGGACATTTTATGCTTTTTCTATTGGGAAATGATCTTTAAGACGTTTCTTAAATCATGATAAAAATGACTTACTTTGAGGCACTTAATTACTGTTTTTCTCTCTGTGTTTATGGACTTCGGAAAAATATATACAATGTCTTTCTAACAGCACTTTGGAGCTGCCAACACTCTCTAATTTGAGCGTTTTGACCAGTTGTGGAGGCTCCAGTGCATTAGCCTTGATGATGTTCAGTTTGCATGACACAGGAGCCAATTTAGAGCAGATATGAGCCACAGCCCGGGGGTTAATTAGGGAATAGTAAACAGAGCACATGTGGCAGCGTAACACCCTCCGCCTTATAGCTCATTTCACAGCCCACCCGCTCCGCTGCTGCCTCCCCGCGGTGCTGCCTCCTCCATCGGTGTCTATGGGCCGGGGTCATGGGCGTTACCCCTGTCCCCTCCTCCTCCGCGGAAGCTGTCCCACCCACAGTCAATGGGGCAGCTGTTTGTCCGATATGAAGGTAATTTAAAGCAGATGAGGTGGTCTTGTTCAGCCTGCGCCCAAAGACACTTCATCAATATCCGGCAGACAATGGACGGAGGAATGACGGGACGTGTGGACATATGGAGCCGGCCCAGCGGGGACATAGTCTTACAAAAACAACAGTGTCTCTCTGTTTGAATGTGACGCTACAGAATGGAGCTGAATTCTTATAAAGGGTGAAACATGTAGCAGTTGTCTATACTTCAAATTCATTATTCATTGTACAATACAAACGAGTGCACTTGTATATTGTGTATAGTAATAATTGTAATTGAAATGTATGTTGATTCTTACTATGCTTTACTGTATTCTCTACTTCTCTGATTGACTTGTTTGCACCGAGAGCCAAAGCAATTTCCTAGTCCTGTTCTTATATGGCAATAAAAATGATTCTGATTCTGACAATAGAAAAGAAAAACATACACACGCAATTCAAAAAAGCAGTAGGTAGAAGCCCCTTTTTACATTTTTGTTACTTTACAGAATATCAAATGATTTAATTAGATTTACAGTCAGGACTTATATAAATATTAGAGATTTAACGTCATCATAATTTACATAATTACCATAAATAGTCATTTTAAAGGCACATTAAAGACCAGTGATGTTCAAGGATAATTTTGTCATTCCCATTTTTTTTGTGAGTGCCATTTCTATAATTTTAACATTGTTACGTATGAGCCAGTGAGGGCGCGTCCCAGCTCAAAAATGTCCATGAATACGTGCGCTGACATGCTTGGAATCTCACTCCGGGTCGGTGGGGGTGTACCCGGAATCAGAATTGCCTATTGCTTTTGTATAGAGTATTCTTTCCTCTCGAAAACGTATTTACAGGATGGTCCAAAATTCGCTCTTGACCCAAATCTACGTTCCAGATGCTGACAATGCTGAGGGGAGTATTTGTTTTGGACCATTCTAGTTTAGCGGCTGTGGACTTCAGAATGTACTCATTAAATGAATGGGGCTAGTGCCGGCTAATGCGTTTTTTCAAATGTTCCTGCCCCGCGTTCATTTTAAAAAAGCCCACAGAAGGCAAAAGTGGTGTCACATTAGTTTTAACGGCGGAGACAGGCGTGACTACATCCGTGAACATTTACAGTCCATGGTTTGAGTCTACAGTAGTGCAGTGCAGTGAAAACAGTGAGTAGAGCTAGAGCAGTTGAAAGTGAGCAGACACTTCTGTTTTATTATTAGAGGAATATCTCTGTTCTTACTCAAAACCAATAACAACCCTGAAAACAACACAACAACAATTTGATTTGTACAGACGCCAAGATGTTTTTCTGCAAATGATCGACTAAAACTATGTCAAAGAAGGAGACTCAAAAATAAAATGAAAGCGTAAATGCAATATTTACTTCACACTGAATACAATTTTAATGACCCAATCTTTCTGTTTTTCATGATTCATTTTGATAATTTGATTCGGGCTTTAGCTCTGTACTCATGCCATTTATACCAATCAGAAAGTGCTCCAAGTAAAGTCTTGAAATGATATTTGCCAATGAAACCAGCATGGATACAGGAGATAAGAGAGATAGAGGAAACACGTATTCATCCTACAGTAAGGACATTTTAGATTTGCAATGCACAGAAGTCTACGGAGAAAAGTAAGAAATGTCTTTGCCTAATACCAGATTACAAGTTTCTCTCCTATCGTGGAGAATAGTAGTAGTGGTAATTATTTATGTCAAACTCATGTACACAAAAAAGACAGAACAATAACCAAAACAAAAACTGCGATATTGTTCATATTTTGATAAGGGGTTGGATGAAGCAGAGGCTTAATTGGCTCTGATCGCACTCATTCAACACAAAAGACACGCACACACAAGCAATCACACACAAACAGAAACACATGCACACACGCACAAGCACACACACTCTCAGACTAGAAAGACACTGACCCTACACCTGTCTCTCACCACATAAAACTATAAAAACAGTCAAAAGAATCTCTACTCAGAAACAATACAGAATCCAATCCAATCCGTCCAATTACCAGTGACAGGTTCAACACACGTGGGAGAAAACCAAACTCTCCCTTATCGAGATACATAACAAAAAATTCATAGTTTGAGCCGAGAGAGAGAACGCACGTCTCCTCCTGATCCCTTCGTTTACCTCGGCGTCTAATCAGTCCCCAAACTGCAGCATTTAGAGCCGCTGTATCGAGCCCGGATCTGCCCCTGGTGCCTCGTGGTCCCTCCTAAACTTCCACGCTGCGGAGTGGGAGACGGCGCAACAAAAGACCAATCTGTTAGTCCAATAAAAGGGGCAGTCAGGTGTGTGTCCTGGAGCAGTAAATGAACAGTCTCTCTATCTCTCATCTATCAAGAGCTTTGACACCGGGAGCAGCTGGGAGAGAACCGCAGCACCCGCCCCAACCCTGCAATACTACTTTAGCAATTTGGGATAATTAGGCGCCTATACAATGTCCGCCTGTGATCCCCAGGGGTGGCGCCGCGCTCCTCTGGGTGTGTGCGTGGGGCGTTACTGGCATGTCTGGTAAAAAGGATCAGCTGTGTTAAGCGTCCCGTGACATCTAAACTACTAATTCATTGCTACATTAACGGCAGTAATTAACATGAGGCCATCGGCAGACGCACACGGAGGGATCCCCGGTGAGGGCTGTAAATGACACCTCAAAGGGTGAGTTTTATGGGTGTAGACGAGGACCAGCCGCTGCGTGTAAAGACCGGTTTGTTTGTCATGTGAGATGCAACATTTGGGGTTTGATATGTGTAAACGCTGTGGGAAACATTCAACAATAGAGTTTTTAAAGGGGAGGTATGTAAGATTGACTTTTATGAGTTTTAAGCTTTGTTTCTTTGTCATTATGTAGTAGTAAGAATTGATTTCAACTGTTACGCAAACGAAAACAATATAATCAATAAACTTATTTGGCTCCAACCTCTTACTCGTTCAACACAATCAGCCAAACATAATCACACACACGCAACACAATAACACACGCACACACACACAAGCACAAAAACACAACAAGACACAGGCCACACTAATTCTGTAACTAAAAGTCAAAATAAACCTGATTCTGTTTTGTTTTAGCATGTTGTATTTGAGGCTTCCTTGAGCAGACAGGACCTCACCTTCTACCCATCCCAAAAAATACCCAAAAACTATTTTATCAATTTCTATATTTAATCTGTTTAATAGTCAGCCCTAGTCCCATCATTCACTGGGAAAGTTTGCAGCTGAGTGGGAAGTATGTCTCTTAGCTGGCCTGGGATTACTCTGGATGAGCTGGAGGAAGTGTGCGCGGATGAGGCTAGGCCGGTCGTCCGTGCTTCTGTCAAAAAAGGGAGAAGACATTTTTTTAAATATGAAAATTAAGTAAAATGCATGGATGGATTGATCTATCTATGGTTTAATAGTAAATTACGTAAAAAAAAAAAAACACCATACGTCTCCTTTAAGTTGTGCAACATGTTTGTACTCAAGCTTGAATGAGTCTCAAAGAAAGAGCTGGTGGTATAAAACCTTGAAAAGTCTATTTATTATTATATAAATTATTCTGTTTATATCCAACACACAAATATCCTCAAATATTCACACACAAGTCATGCTGAAAAAGAACCGCACTCAAACAACAGATGCTCAATTATTCTGACCATCTGAAAGCGCAAAAAAAAAAAATCTTTACAGCCAAATCAGACAATCCAACAAGCCCAGAGAGAAGTGCTCAGTAGCTCAGTTTCCCCCCCCTTCCCTTCTTCCTCTCAACGCTAAGGTACAGCCTGCAGATCGAACCCGCAGATCGAACCCACAGCCCTCTGCTCCCCCGGGCTCCACTCGTGTGTTTTCTTAAAAGAAGGCGGTCCGTTTGAACGAGCCCCGTGTGGATAATGGTGTGAAACCGAGAAGCGCCGATGTCCTGCTGCGACAAGAGCCAGGTGTCGGGAGAGAAAGAGAAGCAGAGGAGAAATCAAGCATCAAATCAATGACATCTTGATTGGAGATGATTAGCCCGCTTATTTGCTCCCCTTCCCTCTCTAGTTAGTTTTTTACCACATTGTGATCCCCCCTCTCCACGGCCCTCCTCGGCACAATCCGTCAAATCACAGGCCTGCGTTGGCTCAGTCATTAAGGTTAGTGGCGTGCCCGCATCCCTCCAGATTTCAAGCCACGATAAAGAAGGTTTAATGATCTTTTGTCTTCGGATTTAATGGCTGTCAAGTCTTTTAATCATCCACTTGTTTTACGGCGACACCGGCAGTCCCTGTGCACCCACCTGAACCCAGGGCGAGTACCAGTTGCGCGCATTCATTGTGATATATTTGTTGTATTCACGGCTACTGTACTTCACCGTTTCACCTGCCGGATTGTTCCACCCAGCGGCTACGACATCTTTGCTGCTGTGAGCTAAAATGTTGTTGCGTTTTAATACTATTGTTATTTTTAGAATGATCTATTTATTTGTTATTTATGTGTTTCTGCAGCTGAATTTCTATCTATCTATCTGATGAAATTAAGAAAACAAAAAGCTCAAAGGTACAGACGTATATGTTGAGATACAGAGAGGCAGAGAACACAGGATGTACTTAATATGCACTGCAAAAAAATCATCAAATATGAGGTAATAAATGCTTTGATCAAGTGGTTTTTGTCTTAATCTGACTTTAAAACAAGATTTGCCAACAGGACAAAGCCATTTAGCCTTTTTTTCAATAACTGTTGCTTTATTTTCTAATTCCAACAAAGATATTTCTTGTATTGTTTTAAAGCAAGCTCATTTTGCTTTCTCCCTTTGGCAAATCTTGTTATAAAAGTATATAGGAGGATTTTCTACTTCCGGGTGGATCATCAACACTATTGGTCCTCCCAGTTGTCAATCATTCTGGTGATACGTGGTCGTCCAATAAGAAGAGTCCAATAAGAGAGATTTGCTCAAAAAGTGGAGAGGGCGGTTCTTTCCTAATATATATTCTAAAAAATTATATGCTTTTTAGGCAGACAAAATGTGCTCACAATACATTTTCCAAATTTGAGCAATTTTCATCACTTTTTGCAGTGCGTTTGTCCAAAAGGCCCATTATCTTTGTATAACAACAGATAACAGACGATTCAGCGATCTTTTGGATGTGTTGTCATTTCACATAAACAGTGCTAACACGGAAAACATTTGAGAGATAGATTTAAACAAATAAATGTGGAGGAGCCCGTCCGTCCGTCTGTTTTCCTCTGCTTTATCCGTTGCCGGGTCGCGGGGGCAGCAGTCTAAGCAGTGACGCCCAGACTTCCCTATCCACACACACTTCCTCCAGCTCGTCCAGGGGGACCCCAAGGCGTTCCCAGGCCAGCTGAGAGACATAGTCCCTCCAGCGTGTCCTAGGTCTTCCCCGGGGCCTCCTCCCAGTGGAGGAGCAGTTTTCAAATTTCCACATCAAGCGTCTGCAAGATTTCTCAAAGGATCAAAGTTTTATACAAAGACGTCCATCAAAGTGCATCAAAGCAAAACGCTGGTCCAGTCACAGAAGATGGTTTGGATGCTGTAAATAATTTGGTTTTGTGATAAAGAAAAGGAGAAGAATCTGTGGAGACGTGAGTTAAAGGCTTCGGTCTCACTATAGTCACCTGGAAGCATCCTGTTTTATTCTCTCATTGAATAAACAGAATGATACATTTGTTCCCTCAAAAAACCCTCCATTAACTGCTCTCCTCCACTGCACCTCCTGGTTCCTCCTGCCTCCTCTCTGCTCCTGGTCCCTCCTGCCTCCTCCTCCTCTCTCCTATTTCCTCCTGTCTCTTCTTTCCTGCTCCTGTTCCCTCCTGCCTCCTCCTCCCGGTTCCTCCTGTTCCTGCCTCCTCCTCCTCTCCTCCTCCTGGTCCCTCCTGCCTCCTCCTCTCTACTTCTCCTGGTCCCTCCTGTCTCTTCTTCCACTCTCCTCCTCCTGGTCCCTCCTGTCTCTTCTTCCACTCTCCTCCTCCTGGTCCCTCCTGCCTCCTTCTCCTCTCTCCTAATCCCCCCTACCTCTTCTTCCTCTCTCCTGTTCCCTCCTGACTCCTCCTCTCTACTGGTTCTGGTCCCTCCTGCCTCCTCCTCCTCTCTCCAGCTCCTAGTCCCTCCTGCCTCCTCTCTCCTGCTCCTGGTCCCTCCTGCCTCCCTCTCCTCTCTCCAGCTCCTGGTGCCTCCTGCCTCCTCTCTCCTGCTCCTGGTCCCTCCTGCCTCCCTCTCCTCTCTCCAGCTCCTGGTCCCTCCTGCCTCCTCCTCCTCTCCTCCTCCTGGTCCCTCCTGCCTCCTCTCTCCTGCTCCTGGTCCCTCCTGCCTCCCTCTCCTCTCTCCTGCTCCTGGTCCCTCCTGCCTCCTCTTCCTCTCCTCCTCCTGGTCCCTCCTGCCTCCTACTCCTCTCCTCCTCCTGGTCCCTCCTGCTCCTTCTCCTTCTCATGGTCCCTCCTGTTTCTTCTTCCTCTCTCCTCCTCCTGTTCCCTCCTGACTCCTCCTCTCTACTGGTTCTGGTCCCTCCTGCCTCCCCCTCCTCTCTCCAGCTCATGGTCCCCCCTGCCTCCTCTTCTCTCCTGCATCCTCCTCCTCCTGCCTCCTCCTGGTCACCATGGGGAGTAGGGCCTTCAGCTCTGAAACCTTCTCCTCCTGACCTCCGTAACACCGTCTCACACTCTTCAAATCCACTTGAAAACTCTCTCTCTCTGTTTAGACCTGAGCCACTCACTCACATCATAACTACACCTCCTCTGCCCATAATGCTTCTGTATTTAGCTGTATTTTAACTCATATTTTAACTGTTTATAAAATGCACTTTTTACTTGCATGTAGGCGCCTTTGAGTGTAAAGAAAATGTTTCATCATTTCCTTTAACATATAGTTCCTTCCAGACACTATATCTCTTCTCCTCAGTGTCTTTGTTGCTCCTGTTTTCCCCGACACTGTCTCCACAAACCAGTGACTCCCCAGTCCACCTCCTGAGGCTGATCCAGGCTTGGCCCAATTTGTGTTTTCCAAACTTAAAGACTGTTTGGTGTCGTATCTAATCTGTTGTGACCAGATTTGGACCAAAGCCTGATAACTTTGCTCCATGACAATTCTAAAGCCTTAAGCTGGAATGATATTTTTGTTTCAATAATGTCCAAAAGAAAGAGTCTTGTTCCAGTTACATCTAGTGAACACATCAGACCACAACATTGGGTCTTTGTCTCATTAAAAAAACGTGAATTATTTGACATATATAACGTTTGGGTGAGTCAAGCCTGGTCCTCTCTTTTTTAGCTGATCCAAAAATGTGACCAAGGCCATAACTGTGAAAACTAGAACCATACATAATTAAATAAGTTGATTATTTATGGTTTCAAAGTTAGATTATTAGATAAAGTCTCACAATGGAAAAATGAACATGTCACATTTGGCTCAGGGTGTGCAAAAAGACAGGAAGTGTGTAAAAAGACTGCTAAAAGGTTAATATATCAGATTCGGGTTCATTGTATTTGCCATTTGCAGTAAAACCCCATTGGAATACGATTGCAAAAGCCTCCAGAGTGCACAAGACAAGTACATAAGATAAAAAGTACAGGAATAAAACACAATTGACACTTGCATGCAAAAACCAAGTCCTGTCAAACCTCTGAAGCTGTGCGAGGCAGAGTCTGGTCAGCTCTGTGATGGGAGACCTACTGTATGGGAACACCAGGTGCTACTGTGGGGCCGCTGCTGCTGTGGAGGGACTGTGTGTCTCTGGCCTGGAAACGCCTTGGGGTTCCCCCGGACGCGCTGGAGGAAGTGTGTGTGGAGAGGAAGTAAATGGATGGATTAATTTGATTTCGAGACCTCCTCAACTCAAATGAAAATGCCAAATAAAGGAAAAAACATTCAGCGTTTAATTAAAAGTGTGTAGATGATGTAGATTGGACTTTCACACTGTGTCTTTGTCTTTATCTTACACCAAGTTTCATCACGATTGAGTAACTCTGCATTGTTCTGCATTCAGACACACACAAGCGCACACACACACAAGCGCACACACACACACACACACTGGCTTCACAATGTCACACACACACACACACATTTTCAACAATAAAAACACAGATTGGTGGTTTTGAGCCTTCAACCTGCTTTTATTTTTGAACGTTTTGGAAAAATATTGTGGCATAATGAAACATAACAATCAATGTGTAAAAAAATAAAAAGCCTTATGCAGAACTCTGTCTCTCAGGGAAGAAAAAAACAGTTTGTGATCTGTCTATCATCTTGGCATGAGGCTGATCCAGGTTTGTCCCATTTTTGTTTTCCAAATCCCCACACCGCTGCCTGCTTCTCGTTCTTCTCTAACATCCGACGTGACGCCAACAGTTATGATAATGACTGGTAATCTTCCAGAATGTTCTTTACGCAAGGTTCTATCCCCTCTGTATTATTTGTCATTCCCTTCTCCCGTCTCTGCAGGTAGTGGTCTCACGGCTGACATCTCCTTGTGCAGCTCATAATTACTGTCACTCGCCAAAGATTACACTCGGGAAAGCTCCGATGATAAGCAATTAGAACGAGATCTTAAACCGGGGGCAATGGGCGGATATTTGTCTAATAATAACTTTATCTTTTTCCCCTTTTTGCTTTTTTCATGTAAAAGTGAAAAATCTTTTCACTTTGACCCTGATTTGCACCCGGGAGAAAAGTTTTGCTCATGAATCAACGTCTATATATATTTTTTTTTTACAAACAAGCTAGCAACAGTTGGAGCCGCACCTAGCATAAACAACTACTGCCTCAAACTGAGCCGAGACGTTTGGGTTCTTGAAATTGGTTGTTTGCCCCAATTGTGTTGACATCTGTTGAGTGAATCCTGGGTTAATACATTTTTTTAATTTAGAAAAAAAAAGTGTTTGTGCATTTCAAGACTTTTAGAAATGAGCTTTTACTTTTCCCCAATATGATGTAAATTGCAGGCTGAATGTGTTGTGACGGCGGGGGTTGTAGAATAGCTAATGATGAGGTCAGGTGGAGGGCACTGGCGTAATTGCTTCGTGGTGTTTTCCCAGTTTCTCTCCAGATTTTCAGCTGTACTTTCTAACAAGTGGTAATTTAAAGTTTCCAACCACCTGTTCACACATTCGGTAGTAACTTATTGGCTAACTAATGTTATAAAACTCTCTGGGTTTACTGTCACAGGACACATTTCTTGTCAAAAAACACATTAGATAGATAGTAATAGCAACGATAGTAATAATCAGCAACAGCCCTTCAGGTCACAGCAGCAGAGGTGGAGTAGCCTCTGGGTGGAGCAGGACGGGTCACAGCAGCAGAGGTGGAGAAGCCTCTGGGTGGAGCAGGACGGGTCACAGCAGCAGAGGTGGAGTAGCCTCTGGGTGGAGCAGGACGGGTCACAGCAGCAGAGGTGGAGTAGCCTCTGGGTGGAGCAGGACGGGTCACAGCAGCAGAGGTGGAGAAGCCTCTGGGTGGAGCAGGACGGGTCACAGCAGCAGAGGTGGAGTAGCCTCTGGGTGGAGCAGGACAGGTCACAGCAGCAGAGGTGGAGTAGCCTCTGGGTGGAGCAGGATGGGTCACAGCAGCAGAGGTGGAGTAGCCGCTGGGTGGAGCAGGACAGGTCAGAGCAGCAGAGGTGGAGTAGCCTCTGGGTGGAGCAGGACGGGTCAAAAGGTGGAGTAGCCGCTTGGTTCGGACCATTTTCTCTGGTCTAGTCCAAAGTAAAATGCTAGATGCTTCTTTAGCATTAATTCATTTAGCATTTACATTAGCACTGTGAAGGGAGACCTCCAGGAACACAAAGGTGCCACAGTGGGGCGGCTGCGGCTGTAAACGCCTAACTGTGGTTGTGTCCTTAGGCAAGACACTTCACCCACATTGCCTAGAATGAGTTTGGTGTGTGTGTGAATGTTTGGAGGTGGTGACGGTGGTAGGGGCTGAGGGCATGTACTGGGTGCCTCACTTCTGTCAGTGTGCCCCAGGGCAGCTGTGGCTACAGTAGTATTTTCTCACGTGTTTGGAGTGGCGAGCAGGACACGTGTTCTGAGAAAAACCAGTTCAGTGAAACCGCTTTGAACTTGCTCTACAAAACCAGCCAGAGAAAGACTATGGGCTTTTAAAATCAAACTTAACATTGAACTTTGTGTCTGAGGTGGCACCACGTAATCAATTCTGTTCTTTATCAATCCAAACGCACTCAAAGCATCTAAGTACATCAAGCATGAAACACCCAAATATAACAAATGTGGAAAAACAATTTGTTTTATACTCATATGGTCTGGACCAGTCTGGATCTCCTGTTTTGAGTACAGAGTGGAGCTGGTGGAAGAAGTACTTTTTTTGTTCTTGTCAAATCAAGTTGCTCAGAAAAATGTAAGTCAATTACAAAAATCAAAACCAACCCTGGACTGATCATCTAATCACTCATGAGTAATACTGAGAGCAGAAATCCGAAGTCAAAGCAGAAATATCAGAGTTCAGGAAAAAATTCTTAGCCTAATAAAATAAATATTAACCAAATCCAATATTGACTTTGTTTTCAACATTGGCGTAACTGTCTCTGCTATTCCTAAACGTTCAGACTCGATAATACCTCTATAAGACCCCAAAGCAATTCATTAACAAAATCTTCTTATAAATTACATGCAGTTGCTCCCCTCTGAAGCTAGCCCCCTGTGGCCACACCGGGTTCTGCAGCTCTGTTTTCCATCACTAATTGGCCTCACTTTCCATTTTCTTTTCATTCTGTACATTTTTCTTTTCGCACACCTAATTATTTGTTTGGCTGCCCTATCTGTCTCTGCGGGGCTTTTCATAAAATGCTGATGAGAAGAAGAGGAGATAAGTTTTGTCACGTCAGGCTGGTTAGAATTTTCACGGCTGTTGTTTCAAAGTAAAAATATTGGCGTTGACACCTTGCAGGCTGCTCCGCCCCTCCCCCTGCTCTGTTTTGTGTTGAGGTTGACCTTGTTGCTGCGCAGCCTGAGGGGTGAGAGTGGAGGAGTGATTGGGGTTGTCGGTCAGATTCCCTCCCGTTAACGAGCTGTCATGTGCACGCTGGAGTTCCCACACAGACACAGACACACACACACCCACACACACACATACACACAGGCTGTTGACCCCACTGTTTCGCCGTAATGTGTTGATTCCTGTAATTTAAGACGAGGTTTCAAACGGCTTCTCAATCAAAGTGCTGGGATCCACTGATTTTTTGTTGTTGTAAAATGATAGTCCATTCACAGACAACTACACTGTGACAAAAGGACAAATAGCAACAAATTCATTCCACAATGTTGTTCTACCAAATCAAGTTAACAGCTGAAACATGTACTTGATAATAATTTGTATAAAGAAGATGTTGCAGACAAAAGAACAACAAACATGCAGCAATTTCATATTCATAGATGAAGGTTAGTATAAAAAATAAATAATATCTTATAGAACACTAAACATACGTCTGTTGGGTCATAGCAGACATGGGCAAACTGTGGCCCGGGGGCAATATGCGGCCCATTTCACATTCCTGTCAGGCCCGTAGCCTCGTCACAGCTGTTGATAAAATGTTCATAAACACATCGCTCTCTCAGCAACACGGTCTGAAATATTACACGTCGGCTGCTTCGTCACACACACTCACTATCATTCAGAGTTCACCATGTGGCTAAAGAAAACAGAAGGAATTTAGCACCACATCATAGGCAATGATAACAGAAGGTATCATTATGATCACAACATGGCAGTATACATGTGGCCCCAGGTTAAAATGTTTGCCTAGAGACATTTGCAACTACTGCAGACCAGTGTTTTTTGACTTACGTTGAAAAGCTTTGTCAACCCGGAACAACAGTGAGGAAAGTTTGCGTGTTGTGTCGATCTGTGGCTTTTCAACATGTGGAAAAAAAAACTTGTCAAAATAAAAAGGTAAAAAAAAAACTTCATATTATCAAAATAATATATTTTGAATCATATTTTCTACAAGGATTCTTGATGCGGGCCACAAACATTGATAGTTGTGAATGATACCTTTAAGAATCGCACTGTGGGGAAATGGTGTGACCTGTTTACAAGAGTCAGAGTTTATTACGGTCTAGATTATCTCTGCATTCAGATGTGTTCTCACTGAAAACTGCAAAAAGTCAAAGGAAGAGCCAACTCAAGGTTTTGTACAAAAAACAAACAATTTTTGCTCAGTGGGAATGAGACAAGAAGTGCCCTTTTCTACTCTTTGCTGAAAACTAAATATATTCCTGTGATTCAATTTAAATTCATATTAATTAGGAAAAAACAACAAGAGTTTTAACAACAATCGATGACAAGTTGGAAGGTAAAGAACAAAATATATTGTCCCAGTTACAGTATAATGATCATATTTTGACCTAATAATTCATTAATGATAAATAATTAAATGTTACGACGCTGCAGCCATGTGGTAAAAGTGCAACTCTTTCTGTCTCGAAGAATAATGAATGAATACAACTGGTTTATTATTGCAAATTCACCCTTGGATTTATTCGAGTTAATTAGACTTTTATTGCTAGCAAATGAAGCCTGTAATGGAGGCTGTTTGCTTTACTCTGGTATAAGGTATTCATGTAGTGTGGAGCAGAATGTGGACATGTCAGCACAACACTAATTGTGCATGGCTAACACCCTGTATGCTGATTTATGCTAATTAGCCATATGCAATTGAGTTGTAGTTGTTTACCGCTTTTGTCCTTGAGTCTAGAAACCTTGTAGCATGTATTAAAAGACTTAGATCTGCTTTGGTGCGTCTCCCGAGAGGTTGTTTTCATTTCAGTAAAGTAAAAAAAAACCCAATACATCAGCTGGTTACGTACTGAATTTTGATCAACACGTCAAAACATAGACATACAATGATTTACAGTAAAATAACACAATATATACATTTCTAAAGTTTTGGGTCACAGTCAATTAAAGTTGTGTGCTAAAATAAATGCACATGGATTTTTGAATCAATCATTCTAATTCAATAAGCTTTTTAACGCCATTATTAGCCAACACAATACTGAGAGAGTGTATGATGTCTTTATTATGTCGGAATGGATTGTGGTTAGTGTGTGAAGAAGCGAGTCGTGCTCAGAAGAAGAAGACATAAAAGCACTTGTGTGAATTGTGTGAATGGGTGTTGGAACCCAATAAGAATTTGCTTCGTCCAACCCCTTTTCAAACTGTATTCTTCAAAGTTAATGTTTTTTTGTGTATTTTCTTTCTGTATGAAAATATAAGTTTTAAATAAAAACGTACTTACTTACTTACGTTCTTACTTGGACACTGGAGGGATGATGGTTGGACAAATGAGAGTAAAACCAATGACAAGGGGAATTAATTTACAACAATTAAACTCCCCCCCCCCCCGCCAAGTTCAAGCACTATTTGCCTCCAACGGGACGCCATTCTGTTATCATGAAAATGTAATTGTTGCTGTACATACTAGGCCCAAACCAATAGATATAAAAGAGGACATTTAATGACACTGAATTATAACAAGATACAAACAGACATATGGAGAGAGAGAGAACCCTGGAGTCTCTGGGCCTCAGCATAAGCCTGCTACATGTTGCTTAGAGAGTTGACACCGACCAAGAGCACAAACTAGTCCATCCAGCTCTCTATATACTGGTTGTGAGGTTACTCTCAGGTTCCACTGGGTTGGTCAGGGGGGTCGGCCAGGAGCAGGCCAACCCCCATGGAGAGGGGACATGGATATCAGATAAGGGGGGAAACAACAGCCAGCAAATCAGTGCATGCAGCCTCTCTCCGAGTCCAGCGTGTGGTGCATACATAGACAGTAAATAAGCACTTGTGCTTTTTTTGTGTTAGCTTCATGTCAACTTGGAGAAAATATGTTTTTGGTGTAAGCGTGTGACGACAGTATCTGGCCAGGAGACAGAGAATGAGGCAAATGGAGATCGACTTTGTTCATGGATCTGCCTCTGAAATTTGCGAGTTTGAAAAGTGCGAGTCTGAAACCTATGAGTCTAAAATCTGCAAGTCTGAATTCTGCGAGTTGAAAATTTGCTAATCTAAAATCTTCCACCAAAGACTGTTCCAGAACTTGTATAGTGTATCGCCCAAACTATTACCACACATGTGCTTAGGAAGAACTGTGAGAAATGGAAAAAAGTAAAATATGGCACCTTCAAATATGGTCCATTTTCTGCATGAATAGATCACATTAAAACTATCTCCACTTTTTCTAATTGAAAACAGTGCTCCTCATTCAAAAATAAGAACTTCATTTGACCCCAAACTTTTGATCAGCAAATTACATAAATCCAATAGTATCGTTATTTAACAGCCTTTTCCAAACTCTACAGCTGCTTCCCGCACAAGAGCTCTTTCATCTGCGCTTTGTAAATCTAATTGTCTAAGCCCGGCTCGTTTTTGGGAGACAAGATAAAACGTTTTAAAAGGGAACATTATTGGGGTTATGGCTTAAAGGGGTCCTGAGGGTTACGGCGTTGACCTATTGACACCCAGGGCTCACAGATCACGGCCAATCGAGAACGTCAATGCGGCAGAAGGTGCGATGGACTCCCCTGGCTGTTCATTACGCGGCCGTCTGTGTCTCCTGTAAGTGCGAGTTAGCGGGTGAAGAGTGTGCATACGGAGCCGCGCTGAATAGACCCTAATGATTGATCTTATCCGCTCACCGCTGCGCCTTTCTCCCGACGTCAAAAGCCCAAATCAGAGCTCTATGGGACGCTGCGCAAACAAGTCAGGCCGAGTCTGTGTGCGGTGCCTCAGGTTGGAGAGCAGGGGCAGAAAATGCTTACTAAATAATACAAGGCTTTGATGGTTTATGCATCAGCTTTGAATGTAAGTGTATAATTTATGAGTGAAATGCCTTTAGGTTTCAATCTTTGGGAACAGATCGAGAAAAACTCAAGTCGAGAGCACGGGCGGAAGAACGGCGGCTTCGTGGGAGTTTGGAACAAGGCGTTTCTCGCGGAGGACGGCGAGATAGAGTTGGTTTGTCTGTAAGCCTGTAATTTTACTATAGCAGTATATATTTTAGGAACCGCTAATCATTGTAACGTTATGTTTGAGTACATTTTGTCCCATCGTTCTGTGACAGCAACAGTGTGTAGTTTGTTGTTGTCTCCATCTAATCCATTCTTCCAGATGCAGCTACTTTGACAAATTCCCTTCAAAACTTCAAAAACGTTTATTTGAATCCAAGTTCAGATCTCATTATTATATCAGGGGTGTCCCAGCTTTTCAACTGGACTTGTCTTAGCATGGATTGTAAAACTCTTTTGACTGGATTCGGGCTGTACGAGGCTTTGGGGTATGGGGTTGTGTCCGTATTAATTCCCCCCACAGCAAAATTCACGTCATGTATTGAAGCATGTGACAGACTGAAAAACAAATATATATGGAGGTAAAGTTGAACTGGATTCCTAAGGTTCTGAGCTTTACAACGAGGTATAGCATGCCTATATCTGTGGACCTGAAGTTGGGTTAAATTTATTTATTTAATCTTTAATTCAGACACACAAAGGGTCCATATAAAACAAAAGAGACAAAAAACACACAATATTTACAAAATTCTATAAAGACAGTTTCTCCAATGCCTCCAGAGATCAGAGGTGTGCCTAACACTGCTCTGTACAGTAAAAACATTCATTACTACATTTAAAGAGTCCTCAGAGCGTTTCATGAACCTATATATAACCTATATATATAACCTAAATATTGTATAATCAAGGCAGAGGGCCACATGGACTTGTCTGATCTAATATCATATGCGTGATGAAGTACTAAAGGCATTATTTAGATTTGATTTTAGTTTAACAGCAAACAAGCAACATGTCTACAACTATTTCAGACACACATCCAAAGACAAAAGGATGAATAGAACTCTTCTTCACAGTTTGACTTTGGCTTTTAAAGTGTAGTCTGTGCATTGCTATTCACCCGTTGTCCCTCTGTCTGTTTTACGAACGCACTGATGGGGCTCGAGACCCTGGACTCCCCGCCCTGGATTTGAGGACAAGTCACCAGTCTGGCGTTTGGAGTTGGGGGTTCTGTGACGTCCTTGGAGACAGCTGTTGCTCGGGTCATAAAAATAAAAATGATAATATATCGTTTTTATATAGCACTTTTTCTGGACACTCAAAAACGCTTGACATGTCATTATCCTTTTACTCTGTACATGGTGGTGATAAACTACCACAGCTGCCCTGGGGCACACTGACAGCCAGTATGACAACCACAGTTTGGGACAGTACAGCCGCACCCGCCCCCCCACTGTGGCACCTGGTGTTCCCAGAGGTCTCCCATCACAGCACTAACCAGGCCCTGCCCTGCACAGCTTCAGAGGGATCTTGCAGTTATGGCCAACAAGTAACACTGATTTGCTATAATTTAGACCACATCATTTTGGAGTGGAACCAAAACACAGACACTAAGACCAAAGAGGAGTTTTGATGCATTGCAAATAACACAAAATCTGTGATATCGGTGTTGGATTTATTACTTCCATGGGATTTAAACAAATCACTGGCTGTCAGGACCAGACTGCTGCGTCTATATAAGTTAAACTATTACATTGCAGAAAAGAGAGAAGTTTGCATTTCACACAATACCAGAACACGCCTTTGTGCTTGTTTCCAATGAGTCTCCAAATATGGCACAAGGTTATTATTACACCGCATTCAACTTTTCTGCTGACGCTGGAAAAACCTCACCCGGATTCCCATCGTATTGTTCTACGCCCTGGTCTTTCTTAGCGGCACTACAAGCAAAAGGCCAGCGGACACTTGTCTCCACTATAGAGCCTTGTCCTGTAATGATCTCCCTCTTTTATTTGGCGCTCTATTGGACGCTGCGCAGAGGGAGGAGACGGCCGTGTTGGCAGTTATCAGCGGGGAGCACGTCAGGTCTCTGCTGGGCTGACTGGGCCTGATAAGAGCGCCGTGATTACCATGCACACACACACATAAATACACGCGCATATTTTCCCCACACACACACACACACAGGAGGCTGGTTCGGTCTATTGTGGAGGTCGTAACAGACGTCTGGGGCAGGGCTGATAATCAAACATCAGATTGGTAAAAATACATGGATGAACAGTATACTTCGACAAAACGGAAAAGGAATAACAAAGACACAGACACAGTGTTGAGTTTTGTTGGTGAAATAGTGTTGTTTTTCTCCCCCCAGTTCACCTTTAGTGGTTTCAGAATCAGGGTATTTCTTATCGATATATGAGGCCGGTGTGTATAAATGCCAAGATAGCATTACTATCAACATGGCCTTCTGACGGCGCTGACAGAGCTACTTTATTTCACTATTTGGAGAAAAGCCGAAAACTGACAGCTCACAAAATCAGCATAAATATGAACAAGAATTAGGATGAATTATAGTCTATCTGGTCATATTAGGGCTGTAAATGTTGGTGATTGTGATGCAGAACTTACTGGACAATTAGTTGCATAGAAACTGCAGCAGCTTGATTTAAACTTGTCCAGAGGTCTTCATGTTGTAGGGACTAGTCTAACAACATTCTGGTAAATCCAATCTATTTTGCCAATAAATTGCATTCCATCCTTACTAAGACTTGAGTCAAAATAATAACAGAGAACCACTAACAAGGTTCTGCTGTTCACATAAACACACCGAAGCAGGAATGTGTGCTCAGGTCTGCAGATAAACAGCTGAGAGAGGGAGGGCCAGAGATGCCACCCAGTACACAGAGCACCAGCCCCTCACTGATCCTCCTGCAGGTGGTGAGTCCATAGAAGCTGAGATCTTTCAGTGGGAGCTTCAGGCAAAGTGGGGTTGTTGTGTCTTGCCCAAGGACACAACAGCAGTCATCAGTGGGAGTCGTGAAGTATAGGTCTTACGGTGGGCTCGAACATAATTAACATAAATACATAAAGAGGCTTATAGAACCAGTGATTATGATAAATAATTAGTTGTAAATCACAAAAGGTCAGTGAATATGGGATTCTTTCATAAATTCATCCAACGCAATGCCATCTTTAAGTGAAAATTGTTTTTGAACATATTTTCAGCTGTTTTAGTCGAACAACCTCCTCTCAACTTAAAAAAAATGGTTGATCAATTTCCAACAACTATTTCAATAATTGATAAGTTGCGATTAATCAATTGCCTTGTCGCAGCCTGAGTTCATATGTCTACAGTACCTGTTCTTTCAGAGCTTCTGATTTTGTGAAATATCTGGACAGTAATTGAATATATAAGGAGGAATATGTATTTTTATGTATTTTGTGTTTTTGATGATGTTTTCTTTAAGTCTTCTGTTCTAGTTAGAATGATAATAATATACATTTCTGTGATATACCGTTACCTTCATTTTGGTTTTCTTTGCCATGATTCTTCTAACCCTGCACAATAGAATTCCCACAACTACTATTTAGTTTCTAGCTCCTGGTCTTTTGCTGGTAGTATTGCAGACCAAAAAACATAATCTTCCAGTCTCAAGTTAGCCTGGTCGTACCACACCATAGTACAAATTACATTTCGTACTAAGGTCTGGAGGTGCTCCATTGACTCAGTTAACATGTGGGAGGGGCTAACTCCTTTTGCAGATTGAAACGATTGGATCTGAGTTTACTGTGACGTATGTAATTGTCACGGGGGCGGAGGGCCCCGTATAACCCTTTTTCTGTCCAATGGGGAGCACTCTATTAAGTTACATTCAACACAATTGAAAGGAATAACAATTTTATTTAGGAACAATTAAAATGAATTATTAATGCTATTATATAAAAGACTGGGTCCCAATTTAAAAATGCTATTTAAAAGAGTCGTGAAGGTCGTGGTGCGCCCCTCAAAAGCCGGTGCGCTCGCCGCTCCTGGTCTGCTCGGGTGCGCCGCTCCAGGCCGCTCCAGTCCGCTCCAGTCCGCCAGTGCCCACGGGTCTCAGGGCACAAAACGATCCACAGCAGCGGGGCTGCCTGCGTAGAGAGGGAGGGCCGTCAACACACTAGGCCAGTGACAGGGGGGAGGCTTGGGCTGGTGGTGGTAGGGGCTACAAGCCCGGCTCACACAAAAAGAACACCGCACTCCAAATAACTAAAATAACCACAGCCTTATTCCCACAACCACCGCCAACGAACAGGAAAGCCACTTAGCTGCAAGGAGGGGGGGGTCGCCGTACTCTCCCCCTCCAGTTCCCCACGACGCCTCCTGTCACCGGTTTCTCCTTCTCTGGTCCACTCCGCCAGGCTCCGTGCGCGATGTCCCGTGCGCACTGTTTGCTCTGGCCCGATCGCTGCTCGCTCTGCCCCGTCTGCTCACTCCTGCTCCGGACACCTCTTCTCACATCACTCACACCTGTGCTTTCTACCTAATTGCACTCACGCCCATCACACACGCACACACACACACACCCATCACGCACACGCCCCCTTGGTCCACCTTGTGACATAATGCAGAGTGAGTTGTTAGCATTTAGCCTAGCTTTAGCCATCTCCTTTGCCGCTAAAAGAGCCCGTGGAGAGTAGCGCCACAATCTTTGCAGCGATTACATTTGCTAAACATTCCTCTCGCTTCTGCTTCAATTTCTTGATAGAACCAGACCGGATTACTTTACTATCGCATTCTTCGCCAAACTACAACCTGCCCGTTCAGCGCAAACTCTTGACGTCACCCACATCTAACTACAACACCGGCCTCGCGCTCTCTGATTGGATGGAATTTAACCGATTATATTCGCAAACACATGGACCAGACCCAGACGTTACATGCAGAGAAATGATGATTGATCGGAGTGTACGGATGGATAAGGCCAGGCTAGTTTCAAGTAGGACTGAATAATTCTTACTCTTTGTGATTTTTCAGATAATTTTGCGATTGTGATGTTTTGAGAGTGGGATTATTCTTCCGAGATTTCAAACTTGTTTTTTGAGAATTCTAATATGAATGAGATGACTGGAGCATGAGCTGCCTTCACCAATACTAAACAATGCTTGTGTTTATATTAACCTGCTTTCCAAAGACTAAACTACAGGGTCAGCACAAGTTTTCACAACACGACGAGATAATTTGATGCGTGTAATTATTCCAATATATTCAAATTCCGTCTTGATTGCGAAACATCTCACAGCCCTAGTTTGTAGCTTTGATGCATACGTAAATTAGGCTACATAAATATTCCTATACTGATAATTCAAACATGTCTCTTCTTCCCTGCCTTTTCCGCACTGTTCGCTCACTCGTGACCTACAAAGTCCAAACTTCACAAGACTTCACTGAGCTTTGCGGAGACTAAGACCGGGGTAAAACCATTAAACCATGTCTGGCTCAAAGTTCCTCATAATTTCCTCCTAATTATTATTTCTTGATCCTCTTCTGCTGCTGGTCCATGGAGCATGTATAGACTCTGTCCTTCACCCCTCCCCCCTGCCCCCACCAGGCTCCTGTCCCGGGCCCCTGGTGTCACGGGGCCCTTTGTTCCGCCGGTGGCCCACAAAAACACAGATGGAGAGAGTGGGTCTATCAGCAGCCGCTACATCTATCTAACAGCATGGAGCTATTGTTCGCCAATGACAGCAGGGGCATAACTGAGCACCATCAAACTGCACTGTAATTAGCAATAAAAAAGCTTTACGTTTTACTTTACGCCTTATAGTCACAGAATTAAACTAAACTTGTGAAATATTATGTTTTATTAAATTGGTATAATTTATGAGTTTTGTAAATAAAAATCTTATTTTTTTAAATAGTTTTTTTGTCTGTCTCAACATAAAGTATGGTCAAAGTAAAATGCGTGGAACAAATCAGACCACAACATGTGTTATCATTAGAAAACATGTTATTTTTTGCACATTGTGAGAAACTGCCCGAAGAGTCACTATTTGACGCTTTCGGCTGAGAGCTAGTACTCTCTTTATCAACTTTCCGTCCAAAAGAAAAAAGCTGACTGATTTATAGATAGATTCTTGATACCCGTAGGAGAAATTCCGGTGTCCAGTAACAGCAAAAATCTAAAATAAAAATGTATCATTCTAAAAAGCTAACAAGAGTAATAATCAGCAACAGCCCTTCAGGTCACAGCAGCAGAGGTGGAGTAGCCTCTGGGTGGAGCAGGACGGGTCACAGCAGCAGAGGTGGAGTAGCCTCTGGGTGGAGCAGGACGGGTCACAGCAACAGAGGTGGAGTGGCCTCTGGGTGGAGCAGGATGGGTCACAGCAGCAGAGGTGGAGTAGCCTCTGGGTGGAGCAGGACGGGTCACAGCAGCAGAGGTGGAGTAGCCTCTGGGTGGAGCAGGACAGGTCTGCTTCACCCAGAGGCCTCTGGGTGGAGCAGGACGGGTCACAGCAGCAGAGGTGGAGTGGCCTCTGGGTGGAGCAGGACGGGTCACAGCAGCAGAGGTGGAGTAGCCTCTGGGTGGAGCAGGACGGGTCACAGCAGCAGAGGTGGAGTGGCCTCTGGGTGGAGCAGGACGGGTCACAGCAGCAGAGGTGGAGTGGCCTCTGGGTGGAGCAGGACGGGTCACAGCAGCAGAGGTGGAGTAGCCTCTGGGTGGAGCAGGACGGGTCACAGCAGCAGAGGTGGAGTGGCCTATGGGTGGAGCAGGACGGGTCACAGCAGCAGGCAAGGCAAGGCAAGGCAAGTTTATTTATATAGCACAATTCATACACAAGGCAATTCAAAGTGCTGAACAAAACAAGAAAGCATTAAAATCATAAATTATCACAGAACATTAAAAAGAAAGATACAAATATAAAATCCCTCAGTTGTATGCACAGCTAAACAGAACTGTCTTTAACCTGGTTTTAAACATTGTCAGAGAGGAGGCCTGTCTCACATCTTCAGGAAGACTGTTCCAGATTTTAGCAGCATGAATCTGAAAAGCAGCCTCCCCATGTTTAGTTCTGACTCTGGGCACTAACAGGAGTCCAGTCCCTGTGCTCCTCAGAGTCCGGGCTGGTTCATATGGGACTAACATGTCACTAATATATTTTGGTGCGAGGCTATGGAGAGACTTGTACACAAGTAGCCTGGCCTTTGCCATCCGTAAACTCCGGTCAAATCTTTTTAGTACGAGGGTATGGTAAAACCAGGCTAGTACACAAGCAGAGCTGTTTTAAAGTCTATTCTCTGAGCCACAGGAAGCCAGTGCAGAGACCTGAGAACTGGACTAATGTGGTCGTACTTCCTGGTTCTAGTCAGGACTCGAGCTGCTGCATTTTGAATGTACTGCAGCTGTTTTACAGCCTGTTTGGACAGACCTGTGAGCAGGCCATTGCAGTAGTCTAACCTACTGGAGACAAATGCATGGATAAGAATCTCCAGGTCTGCTTTAGACACTATGTTTTTGATCCTGGCAATGTTTTTTTAGATGGTAAAAAGCTGCTGATGTTACTGATTTGATGTGGCTATTAAAATTTAAGTCTGAGTCCAGTATTACCCCTAGATTTCTGACCTTGTTTGAAGGTTTTAGGGAGAGAGACTGTAGGTGACAGATGACGCTCTCTCTTTGTTTCTGGGGACCAAAGACAATCATTTCAGTTTTGTCTGCGTTTAGCTGAAGGAAGTTGTTTTGCATCCACTCACTGATCTGTTGGATACAGTGAAGGAGTGAGTCCACTGGTCCATGTTCTCCTGCAGTCAGTGAGACATAGATCTGAGTGTCGTCTGCATAGTTATGATAGGAAACTTTGTTTCTGCGTATTAACTGACCTAACGGCAGCATGTAGAGATTGAACAAAAGAGGTCCCAGGATCGACCCCTGTGGGACTCCACAGGTCAGGGCCATATGATCTGAGACACAGTTTCCAATCTCCACAAAGTACTTCCTGTCTTCAAGGTAAGACCTAAACCAACTTAGGGCGGTGCCAGTGACGCCAACCCAGTCCTCTAGTCTCTGTAAGAGGATCTCATGGCCGACAGTGTCAAAGGCAGCACTTAGATCTAACAAGATTAAGATTGAGACTTTGCCTGCGTCAGTGTTCAGCCGGATATCGTTTGTAACCTTAACGAGAGCAGTCTCAGTGCTGTGGTGGGGTCTAAAGCCGGACTGAAACATATCAAATGAGTTGTTGATTATAATAAATCTATATCTATATAATAAAGCTGTAGGTAGACAACTTTCTCAAGGACTTTCCCCATAAATGGCAGATGTGAGATGGGACGATAGTTGTTAAGTACCGTAGCATCGAGACTGCTCTTTTTTAGCAGGGGCCTGATGACTGCAGTTTTCAGGGCCTTTGGGAATATTCCAGAATGAAGGGACATGTTTACTATCTGTGTGAGTGAAGGTAACAGACTGCTCAGAACAGACTTCAGAAATCTAGTGGGTAGTACATCCAAGCTGCATGTGGAGGAGCTCAAACTGGAGATTATCTCTTGGACAGTTTTATCATTTACAGGTGCAAAGTGAGTTAGCTCAGAGAGCCTTTCTGGCTGTTGGATGGTTATCTGTGGATTGGAGACAATGGCGTTTTTGATGCCTTGAACCTTGTCATTGAAAAAATTAGCAAACTCATTGCATTTACGTTTGGAAGTAAGTTCTAATGGCATCTGAACAGGGGGGTTTGTTAATCTATTAACTGTTGAGAACAGAACACGCAGATTGTTGCTGCAGCCTTCAATCATTTCAGAAAAATACCTTTCTCTCGTACTACGTAGCACCCGGTTAAACTCGCACAACTTATCTTTGAAGATCTCGTAATCTACCTGGAGGTTGGACTCGCGCCACTTCCGCTCGGCCCTCCGGCACTTTCTCTTTTGTGCCCTGACCGAGTCTGCTTTAGCCCACGGCGCCTTCTGCTTATTTTTCACTATTTTAACCTTCACAGGGGCAACGGTATCCAGAACATTCAAAACACTAGAGGTGACAGAGTTAAACAGTTCATCTACAGTAGAATACGATGCATTCTCAAAGTTTATCATTTCCATAAATAGTTCACTCGTATTTTCATTTATGCGCCTTCTTCGAACAGTTGCAGAGTCCACTGGTGGTTTGTTAGTGAAACACATGTCAAAAAAAACACAGAAATGATCCGAAAGAGCAACATCGACCACGTTTACATTTGAAATAATCACCCCTTTGTAACTAACAGATCTAGAGTGTGCCCTCTGCTGTGGGTGGGGCCACTTACGTGCTGAGTGAGATCAAAGGATTCAAGTACAGAACTCAGCTCATTTGCATTTCTGTCATCAACATTATCCACATGAATATTAAAATCACCTGTAATAACCAAACTATCAAAATCTGTGCATACAACTGAAAGCAACTCGGTAAAATTATCAATAAAACTGTGACATGACTGCGGTGGCTTGTATAGGACAATGAAGAGTATTGGAGGAGATTGTTTTTGTTGTATTTTAAAAGACACATATTCAAATGACGAAAACTTCCCAAGAGACATTCTATGGGAGACAAAGTGGTCTCTGAAAATGGCAGCTAAGCCTCCTCCTTTTTTGTTTTTCCGTATTTCAGATTCAAACTTGAAATTTGGTGGTGATGCTTCTATTAAAACTGCATTTTCTGAATTTTGGTCAAGCCAAGTTTCAGCCATGAACATAAGATCAAGATTATGAGAACAAATAAAATTATTGATTAAAAAAGACTTGTTACGGGGGGCGCTAGTGAGCGTAGCCATGTGAAGTTGTTTTTTTCCCGAGCTCCTCCGCATGGTCTAGATTTTTACATTTTAATAACTCCAAAGTGGCCCCGAACCTACCCCAAAAACTACCTAAGGTTGTAAGGACCAAAACCGATTCACATTTGGATTTCATCTACTCAAATTTCGGAAACGGTGGGTGGATCATGAGCAAAAACAGAGGCCAGAGAGACCAGGCCGCAAAAGCCCCGGATCCGCCTGCGGCTGCTGCTTCCCCGGACATAAATGTGCTAATGGAGGCTATTGCTAATTCAGAGAAGACAATACTGGAGCGAATTGATTCAAGCACGAAAGACCTGAACGACAAGATAGACACTATCAAAGAAGATATAGTGAAGCAGGACACCCGCTTGCAAGATGTCGAATCTGGTTTGAATGTCTACTCGGATCGCACAGAGCAATTGGAGGATGGTGTTAGCGTGCTGCGGGCGGAGGTGGCTCGGCTAGCTAACAAGCTAGATGACCTGGAGGGGCGTCAGCGCCGATGCAACGCACGCATCGTCGGGGTGAAAGAAGGCTTTGAAAACCCCCGGAAAGCCGACAGATGTTATTGCCACCATGTTAAAAGACGTACTGGGTCTCGGATTCACCCCTATGCTGGACCGAGCCCACCGCGGCCTGCAGCGACCGGCCCAAAATGGAGACCCTCCCAGAGTGATCGTGGTAAAATTTCATTACTTCCAGGAGAGAGCAGAAGTGTTTAAAACAGCCGCAAACTCGTCGCCACTGAAACTACAGGGTCGGAGAATAAGCATTTTCCCTGACTACACGGCTGATGTGGCCAAAAAGAGAGCTGCTTTCAATGAGGCCAAGCAACTGCTCCGTAGCTGTGCTGGTGTCAAGTTCGGGGTTCTGTTCCCAGCGGTCCTACGAGTCACTTCAGCAACAGGGCAAGACAACCGGTTCACCGACCCATCGACGACAATTGACTTTATCAAGAATAACTTACAGCCATAAGGATTAATGGCACGCATATGTGCGAAGACAAAAGTGCTTGAATAAGACTGGAAGGTGAAGGGACATCATCCTACTGCA
Source organism: Knipowitschia caucasica (assembly GCA_964034765.1). Taxonomy (NCBI): domain Eukaryota; kingdom Metazoa; phylum Chordata; class Actinopteri; order Gobiiformes; family Gobiidae; genus Knipowitschia; species Knipowitschia caucasica. The sequence continues at coordinate 35,891,454 of OZ035838.1, read as the reverse complement.
TTGGACTCGGAGCAGAGTCTACATTATCCCTTTGCCTTACTTCCTATACCAAGGTATCGTTTGTTATTAACGGGGACGTTGCGCCTTTTGTGAAGTTTATTTTTACACTAAGTTATGTTAAATACTGTTACCATTTATGATTCATTGACTGTCACTTTTGTTACATGTGTATGTTATGAGGACCCATGTTGACAGGTTTTGTACCTGGGGGGACGAATTAAGGAGTGACACTTACCCTGGGTTGCGGGGCTGTTAACAGTGCACTGGAGTTAATAAAGTTTACAGTAAGCAACTATACTGCTTTAACCGTCCATTCTGTATAGGACCAGGACAGAATGAAACATGGTGGCAGCGGGTGTTATTCCCAGTAGAGGAATTGTGCCGTGAGTGAAAGTACTGCTGGTTTGCAGCTGTTAGCCTAGCCCGAGTACGCACGAGGTGAAGTCGTCGTGTGATGTCGACTGCGGAGGTGAAGAACGAGCCGAGAAGAGCCGCGGACTTCGCCATGGAGGGGTTAAGACCACCACCGACACTTTGTATGGACTCTACGAATCTAGCAAAGACATGGAAGAGTTGGAGAGAAGAGTTCACATTGTATACGGACCTCACCATGCCTGACGCAGAGGAGACAACGAAAGTCAAGTTGTTTGTCTACCTCCTCGGAGAGAGAGGAAGGGAGCTTTTGAATACGTTATCAGGCAGTGGATCCTCCGCGAGTGCAAGAAGGACCGTAAGTTCGATGATTACGCTTATTGATGAACATTGTAATCCAAAACTGAATGAGACAGTTGAGAGATACAAGTTTTTTGTCAGAAACCAAACACAAGATGAGAATATTGACAAGTATGTCACAGATTTGAGAGTTTTGGCCAGCACGTGCAACTTCGGAAATATTAAAGACTCACTAATAAGAGACCGCATAGTTTGTGGTACGAACAGCTCTGCTATGAGGGAAAGACTGTTAAGGGAAGGAGACTTAACACTGGACAAATGTGTACAAATATGCAGAGCATCCGAACTGTCTAAGGAGAACAGTAAAACCATACAAGGCAGAACACTGGAAGAAATACATACATTGAAATATGGTCCAAGAAAGGACATAAAGGAAGAGATCTGCTGCAACTTTTGTGGGAACACACATGAGAAGAATAAACGAAAATGTCCGGCTTTTGGGAAAAAGTGCAAGAAATGTGGAAAGGAGAACCATTTCGCCGTGAAATGCAAGTCAAGACAAGACAAATACAAGAAAAGCAGACAAATAAATGCAGTTTCAGAGTCCAGTGATTCATGTGAGGACATTATGACAATAACAGAAGTGTGTGATAATCAGGAGAATGTAAACCAAGTGAAAGAGGCACACAGTAAGAGCCAGCAGCTCTTTGCGGGTATGCTACTAGACAAGAAGCTTGTTAACTTTCAGATACTTGCAACGTTATCCCAGTACAGAGGTTGAATCCAGACACGCAGCTTGAAAAGACAGAGAAGGTCTTAGTCATGTACAACAAGAGCAGATTGAAACCACTAGGAAAATGCAGAGTCAAACTGCGAAATCCAAGAAATGAAAAATTGTACAGACTGGAGTTTCAAGTGGTTGATCAGGAGGACAGGATCCCCTTACTAGGCAGGAAAGCTAGTGAGGCAATGAGCCTGATCAAAGTTCAGTATGAGAACATCTTGGCTATAGATAGCATTGTAAAAAAGGAATGCTCAGAGAAAACCGAACAGAACAATGAGGAACAACTGAATATGGACAAAATAAAAACTGAGTTTGGAGATGTTTTCACGGGTATAGGCTGCTTAGAGGGCGAGTACAAGATCGAAATCGACAACAGTGTACCACCGGTAAAGTTGCCCAAACGCAGAGTGCCTGTAGCGATGATGGCACCGCTAAAAGAAGAACTGAAAGAACTGGAGGCGAAAGGAAGAATTGCCCCAGTAGAACGCAGCACAGACTGGATCAGCAGCATGGTCTCTGTGACAAAACCAAATGGAAAACCGAGGATCTGCATCGACCCCAAGCCACTGAACAAAGCGTTGAAGAGGAGCCATTTCCCTCTCCCCACCATTGATGACATTTTGCCGGAGTTGTCGAATGCCCAGGTATTCACAGTTTGTGATGTGAAACATGGCTTTTGGCACGTCAAATTGGACGATGAGTCGAGCTACCTCACCACCTTTGCTACCCCATTTGGCCGGTACCGTTGGCTCAGAATGCCAATGGGTATCAGTCCAGCCCCAGAAGTGTTCCAACGGAAACTCATGCAGGCACTGGAGGGCTTGCCGGGGGTATATGTCATTGCTGATGATGTGTTGGTGACCGGTGAGGGAGTGACGCAGGATAAGGCCAATGAGAATCACAATGAGAACTTGCAACGTTTCCTACAGAGATGTAGACAGAAAGACATTAAGTTGAATGTGGACAAATTTAAGTTGAGGAAGCAGTCGGTACCTTACATTGGACATTTACTGACCGCAGAGGGTCTCAGGATTGACCCAGAGAAGGTGCGTGCTATAAGAGTGTTGCCCAGGCCCACAGATGTTAAGGGGGTACAGAGACTTGTAGGCATGTTGAACTACTTGTCAAAATTTTGTGACCACCTTTCAGAGGACTGTGAGGTTTTGCGACAGTTAACGCACAGGGACAATATGTGGGAGTGGACTGAAGTACATGAGAATGCACTGAAGAGACTGAAGGAAAAAATATCAAATGCACCACTACTTAAGTATTACAACCAGAGTGAGGAGCTCACATTGCAATGTGATGCTTCAGAGACAGGACTGGGGGCTGCACTGACTCAGAAGGGTAAACCTGTAGCCTTTGCCAGCCGAGCGCTGACTCCTACAGAGAGGGGTTATGCCCAAATAGAAAAGGAATGTTTAGCCATTGTATTTGGTATGGAAAAATTCCACCAGTATACTTATGGTAGGAGAGTGACTGTACAGAGTGACCACAAACCACTTGAGAATATTGTACGAAAGCCGCTACTTAGTGCACCAAAGAGATTACAGAGGATGTTGTTAAGACTGCAGAAATATGACATTAATGTGATCTATGTTCCAGGACGAGACATGCTTCTAGCTGACACACTTAGCCGAGCATACTTACCGGACACTAATCAGGGAGACACGGAGTCAGAGTTAGAGACTGTGAACATGATAACATATTTGCCCATTTCCAGGAGCTCCCTCCTGGACTGCCACCTTAACGTGGTGGGGGAGTTTGAGTACTCGGATGATCCTGGGAGCTATGCTGTCTGGGGCTTCATGCCCCTGGTAGGGCCTCCCATGGCAGACAGGTCTCAGGTGACGAGTCAGACAAAGAGCAGCCCAGAAGACACCATGGACAGCACTAACACGAAAACAGTGACGTCGCCCGGCATGGCGCAGCTGGGGCCCCACCCTGGAGCCAGGCCTGGGGTCGGGGCCCGTATGCGAGCGCCTGGTGGCCGGGCCTTAGCCCACGGGGCCCGGCCGGGCTCAGCCCGAAGGGATGACGTGGGCAGTCCCTCCTGTGGGCCCACCACCTGCAGAGGGGTCCGTGGTGAAGCGGTGCAGAGAGGACTGGGCGGCAGTCGAAGGCGGAGACCTCGGCGACCCAGTCCGCACACACAACATCTGGCTCTTGGGACGTGGAACGTCACCTCACTGGGGGGGAAAGAGCCCGAGCTCGTGGGGGAGGTTGAGCGATACCGACTAGAGATAGTCGGCCTCACCTCCACACACAGCTTGGGCTCTGGAACCCAACTCCTTGAGAGGGGTTGGACGCTCCACTTTTCTGGAGTTTCCCGCGGGGAGAGGCGGCGAGCTGGGGTGGCCATTCTCATTGCCCCCCATCTCAGCCGCCACGTGTTGGAGTTCTCCCCGGTGAATGAGAGGGTCGCGTCCCTCCGCCTCCGGGTGGGGGACAAGTCTCTCATTGTTGTGACGGCCTACGGGCCTAACAGCAGTGTAGAGTACCCGGCCTTCTTGGAGTCCTTGGGAGGGGTACTGGACGGTGCACCGCCCGGGGACTCCGTTATTCTCCTGGGGGACTTCAACGCCCATGTGGGAAACGCCAGTGACACTTGGAGAGGGGTGATCGGGAAGAACGGCTCCCCTGATCTGAACCCGAGCGGTGCTCAGTTGTTGGACTTCTGTGCCAGTCACGGTTTGTCCATCACGAACACCATGTTCGAGCACAAGGGTGTCCACCAGTGCACGTGGCACCAGGACACCCTAGGCCGGAGGCTGGTGATCGACTTTGTTGTCGTATCATCTGACCTTCGACCGCGTGTCTCGGACACTCGGGTAAAGAGAGGGGCGGAGCTGTCAACCGATCATCACCTGGTCGTGAGTTGGATCCGCTGGCAGGGGAAGAAGCCGGTCAGACCTGGCAGACCCAAGCGTATAGTGAGGGTCTGCTGGGAACGTCTCGCTGAGCCCCCTGTCAAGCGGACTTTCAACTCACACCTCCGGGAGAGTTTCTCCCAGGTCCCGGCGGAGGAGGGGGACATGGAGTCCGAGTGGACCTTGTTCTCTGCCTCAATCGCCGATGCGGCGGCTCGTAGCTGTGGTCGCAAGGTCTCTGGTGCTGGTCCCGGCGGCAACCCCCGAACCCGGTGGTGGACACCGGCAGTAAGGGATGCTGTCAGGCTGAAGAAGGAGTCCTATCGAGCCATGATGGTTCGGGGGACTCCTGAGGCAGCTGTCCAGTACCGGCAGGCCAAGCGTGCCGCGGCCCGGGCTGTTGCAGAGGCAAAAACCCGGGACTGGGAGGAGTTCGGAGAGTCCATGGAGCATGACTATCGGTCGGCCTCGAAGAGATTCTGGCAAACCATCCGGCGCCTCAGGAGGGGGAAGCAGTTCTTTGCCAACACCATGTACGGTGCGGGTGGAGAGCTGCTGACCTCGACTGGGGATATTGTCGGGCGGTGGAAGGAATACTTTGAGGTTCTCCTCAATCCCCCCGTCACGTCCTCTGTTACAGAGGCAGAGGCTGAGGACGTTGGGGCGGGTACATCCATCTCCCTGGCTGAGGTCACCAAGGTGGTTGGTAGCCTCCATGGTGGCAAGGCTCCGGGTGTGGATGAGATCCGCCCTGATTATCTAAAGTCTCTGGATGTTGTAGGACTGTCTTGGCTGACACGTCTCTGCAACATCGCGTGGCGATCGGGGGCAGTGCCAATGGAGTGGCAGACCGGGGTGGTGATCCCTCTCTTACAAGAAGGGGGACCGGAGGGTGTGTTCCAATTATCGTGGGATCACACTCCTCAGCCTCCCCGGTAAGGTCTACTCCAAGGTACTGGAGAGGAGGCTACGGCCGATGGTCGAATCTCGGATCCAGGAGGAGCAGTGTGGTTTTCGTCCCGGTCGCGGAACACTGGACCAGCTCTATACTCTCCATCGGATACTCGAGGGTTCATGGGAGTTCGCCCAACCTGTCCACATGTGCTTTGTGGATTTGGAGAAGGCGTTTGACTGTGTTCCCCGGGGTGTCCTTTGGGGGGTTTTCCGGGAGTACGGGGTCGGAGGTCCTCTGCTGAGGGCCATCCGATCCCTGTATGACCGGAGCCAGAGCTGTGTTCGCATTGCCGGCAGTAAGTCAGACCTGTTCCCGGTGAATGTTGGCCTCCGGCAGGGCTGCCCTTTGTCACCGGTTCTGTTCACTGTATTTATGGACAGAATATCCAGGCGCAGCCAGGGGTCGGAGGGGGTCCGGTTCGGAGACCACAGGATTTCATCTCTGCTGTTTGCGGACGATGTTGTCCTGTTGGCTCCAACGAACCAGGACCTGCAGCATGCACTGGGATGAGTGTGAAGCGGCTGGGATGAGAATCAGCACCTCCAAATCCGAGGCCATGGTGCTCGACCGGAAAAAGGTGCCTTGCCCTCTGCAGGTGGGTGGAGAGGTCCTTCCTCAAGTGGAGGAGTTCAAGTATCTCGGGGTCTTGTTCACGAGTGAGGGAAGAATGGAGCGTGAGATTGACAGGCGGATCGGTGCAGCATGCGCAGTTATGCGGTCGCTGTATCGGACCGTTGTGGTGAAGAGGGAGCTGAGCCGAAAGGCAAAGCTCTCGATTTACCGGTCAATCTTCGTTCCCTCCCTCACCTATGGTCATGAGCTTTGGGTAATGACCGAAAGAACGAGATCGCGGATACAAGCGGTCGAAATGAGCTTCCTCCGCAGAGTGGCTGGGCGCTCCCTTAGAGATAGGGTGAGGAGCTCAGTCACACGGGAGGAGCTCGGAGTAGAACCGCTGCTTCTCCACGTCGAGAGGAACCAGTTGAGGTGGCTCGGGCATCTGTTCCGGATGCCTCCTGGACGCCTCCCTGGGGAGGTGTTCCGGGCACGTCCTACCGGGAGGTGTTCCAGGCACGTCCTACCGGGAGGAGGCCCCGCGGAAGACCCAGGACACGCTGGAGGGACTATGTCTCTCAGCTGGCCTGGGAACGCCTTGGGGTCCCCCCGGACGAGCTGGAGGAAGTGTGTGTGGCTAGGGAAGTCTGGGCGTCTCTGCTTAGACTGCTGCCCCCGCGACCCGGCAACGGATAAAGCGGAAGAAAATGGATGGATGGATGGATGGACTTTCGTCCATCCGGGATGCAACAAAGGAGGATTTAAAGTTGCAGAAAGTGAAACGACTGATACTCACAGGTTGGCCAAAGAACAAAAGAGACATTGACTTAGATATTCAGCACTATTTTGCTTTTCAGGAAGAGCTGAGTTTTCAAGATGGAATTGTATTCAGGGGAGAAAGAGCAGTTATCCCTGACACACTGAGAGCCGATCTTACCCGACGTATACACTCTTCACATCTGGGAGTTGAAGGATGTCTCAGACGAGCACGTGAGTGTGTGTACTGGCAAGGAATGACAGAGCAGATTAAGACTCATATAGCAAAATGTGACATCTGCAGGTCTGTTGACACAAAACAACAGAAAGAGACTTTGCAACCCCATGACATTTCCTTTAGACCCTGGGCCAAGGTAGGGACTGATCTGTTTTCGTGGCATAACAAGGACTATATGGTGACTGTGGATTATTTCTCAAACTTCTGGGAAGTCGATTATCTCCCAGACACTAAAAGTTCCACAGTGATTCGCAAATTGAAAGCACACTTTGCTCGTCAGGGGTCGCCAGATATTCTGGTGTCAGATAACGGACCACAGTATACGTCACAGGAGTTTAGGACATTCAGTCAGAAGTGGGAATTCGAGCACAGGACGTCATCACCTGGATACCCACAAAGCAACGGGAAGGCTGAATCAGCTGTAAAAACTGCAAAGCGCCTTATGCAGAAAGCAGCAGCGGCAGGGCAAGATCCGTACTTGGCGATGCGGGACCATCGTAACACGCCAAGCCAGGGTCTCGACACAAGCCCGGCGCAGCGACTTCTGAGTAGGAGGACCCGGACCCTTCTTCCTACTAAAGAGACACTGCTGGAGCCGAAGGTGGCTAACGATAAACAGGGACTGATCAACAACAGGCTGAGACAGGAAAGATACTATAACCGCACGGCGAGGGACTTGGACACGTTCAAAGTTGGGGAAAGTGTTCGTGTTCAGCCTTTTGAGCCATGCAAGACGTGGAAGGTTGCTAAAGTGGTTAAACCTGCTAGCCATAGATCTTATGAGGTTGAGCTAGAGTCGGGTAGTGTACTGAGAAGAAACAGACGCCATCTCAGACACAACTACTGTCCGTCTACTCCACCTTCTCATATTGTGACAGCGAGTGCTACACCAACTGTTGTAATGTCTGAAGCTAATGTTACTACCCCTATTACTAGGTCAGGTCGTAGGGTGAATAGACCTGTCTATTTGAATGATTACACACAGTGATGTTCACTTACAATTTTGTTATTGGTGCAGTTATGGGAGATTATTATATGCACTTTAGGCAAGGCTGTGATAGTTTTTTTTCTTTTGATTCAACAGCTACTGGAAGCATTTTTTTTTTCTCTTTCTTTGCACGTGTGTATGTATGTTTTCTATAATAGGAATGGAATTGTACATTGTTAAAAAAAAAAAAAAAAAAAAAAAAAGAGAAAGGATGTTACATGTGTATGTTATGAGGACCCATGTTGACAGGTTTTGTACCTGGGGGGACGAATTAAGGAGTGACACTTACCCTGGGTTGCGGGGCTGTTAACAGTGCACTGGAGTTAATAAAGTTTACAGTAAGCAACTATACTGCTTTAACCGTCCATTCTGTATAGGACCAGGACAGAATGAAACAACTTTAACTGCTAATGTTGTACACATTTAGTGGACAACATTGGGGGGGGGAGTTGCTTTGGAGTTCGATTATATTTTTCATGTAAGAGGAGCTGTTAGGCAGCTATGACTAGTTACAGTGTGGTACTAGCTATGTGGGATGCGATCTCAGGGATGTTCGTAGATCAGCATGGGGTTTTGAGGCTCTTTTTATTTTTGGGTTTAATTGACAGGAGTGACACTTTTTTCAGATGTACGACTCACAGTTTTAATGGCGGATTCACAAAACAGTAACCGTCTTCGCTTAGTAAGTTGGAACGTCAAAGGCATAAACAATCCGATTAAACGTACCAGAATTTTTACACATCTGAAATCTATTGGTCCTGATGTAATATACTTACAGGAAACGCACCTCAGATCAACCGAGCAGACCAAACTTAGGAAACCATGGATAGGGCAAATATTTAGCTCTAAATATGATGACAGAACACGGGGAACTGCTATTCGTATTCGGAAAGGAATTCCATTCATACCAATATCAACCATTGTGGATAATCGGGGAAGGTATGTGATTGTGAAAGGCAGTGTGTATGGGAAACATGTTATTCTAGCCAATGTGTATGGGCCTAACTGGGATGACCCTGGCTTCTACTCATCTTTTATAGAAAAACTAACTGACCTAACAGAATGCCAACTAATATTAGGTGGAGACTTTAATTGTGTGCTCGACTCGCAGCTCGACAGGTCTAATCCAAGACCCAATAGTAAACTTTCAAAAGCTGGTAATGTTCTTAAAAACTTTATGGATTGTTATGCCCTATGAGACCCCTGGAGAAGCAAAAACCCTACAACCATCGTTCATATTCAAGGATCGATTTTTTTATTTTGGACAAGAGGATTTGCTCTAACGTGACAGACAGCCATTACAATGCAATAGTTATATCAGATCATAGTCCAGTGCAATTAGATATTGCCTTCCCGGAGTGCCCCAGACCTAGACGCACATGGCGGCTTGATCCTTCACTTTTGACTGCAGAGTCATTTAGAGAAAAGATTTCTAAGGAAATAGATAATTTTATTGAAATAAATCAGACTCCTGGAACTCAAATGAACCTTGTCTGGGAGGCACTGAAGGCCTATCTTAGGGGCCATATTATATCATACTCAGCATTCCAAAAAAAAAAAAAAAAAATCAGAAATTAACTGAGCTGGCTGACCAAATAAAAGAGACTGACCAGCTTTATGCAGAGGCCCCGACAGCGGATCTATATAAAAATAAACTGCTATTAAGTACTGAATATGAGAATCTGTCAGTGTCACAAACTGAGCGCATGTTTTTTAAATCAAGACAAAAGCTCTATGAACATGGGGAAAGAGCAGGGAAACTTCTGGCACATCAAATTAAACAATCTGCAGCTGCCAACACTATATCCGAAATTCAGAAACCCACAGGAGAAAAAACAATGGACATTCATGCCATTAATGATCAGTTTAAACATTTCTATTCTAATCTTTACTCTTCAGAATCTGTCGATAAAAAAAGCCTTACTCAATTCCTTGACAGTTTGCTCTTCCCACGGATATCTCCAGAAGACAGAACCCGAATTGATGAAGAGATTACGTTAGGTGAAGTTGTTCAGGCAATTAAATCAATGCAAAATAACAAGGCACCGGGACCTGACGGTTTTCCCATCGAAATTTACAAACTTTTTATAGATAAATTGGCACCAATACTCAAGGCTACGTACCACGAAGCACTCAAATTGGGAAGATTACCAATTACAATGACTCAAGCTATAATTTCGGTGCTGCACAAAAAGGACAAAGACCCCTTACAGTGCAGCTCATACAGGCCTGTGAGCCTTTTAAACTGTGATTATAAAATCCTCACAAAAATCCTAGCCAATAGAATTGACTCCACACTACCACAAATCATTGACACAGACCAAACCGGGTTTATTCCGGGAAGACAGTCGTACTACAACATGCGCCGTTTGCTGAATATTTTATATTCACCAGAATCTACCAAACAAAAAGAAATAATACTTTCCTTGGACGCAGAAAAGGCCTTCGACCGCGTCGAATGGCCATACCTCTTTTCGGTCCTAAAGAAATTTGAGTTTGGTTCTACATTTCAAAAATGGATAGAGATATTGTACTGTTCTCCAGCTGCTGCGGTTTGGACAAACAATGTACTTTCAGATTTCTTTAAATTAGGCCGGGGATGTAGGCAGGGTTGTAGTCTTTCACCTTATCTTTTCGATTTAGCAATTGAACCGTTAGCTATAGCCCTCAGAATGGACAATCAGATAGCTGGGATTTCCAGGGGTGGAATCACACATAAAGTATCACTTTATGCGGACGATTTAATGCTTTATATTTCAGAGCCAGACATGTCTGTTCCAAGACTGCTTAAGTTGTTAGATAATTTTGGACATATATCGGGGTATAAATTAAATTATTCAAAAAGTGTATTATTCCCGATAAATAATAGTATTGATGACAGTTATTCTATATTTCCCTTCAAAGTAGAAAAGAAGACATTTAAATATTTAGGTATAAATGTAAGGCACACAATAGATGAGTTACGTGCTCAGAATTTTGATATTTTGTTGGAACAAACATCACAGGATTTAAAAAAATGGGCAACATTACCAACCTCACTAGCAGGCAGAATAAACATTGTTAAAATGGCTATTTTGCCTAAGTTTCTTTATGTCTTCCAAATGATCCCCATTTTCATACCTAAGTCAATATTCAAAAATTTAGACAAAATAATTGCAGCATTTATCTGGAATAATTCAAATCCTAGAATGAAAAAGACCTATTTGGAAGTACCGAAAGAAGCAAGTGGACTTGGGCTTCCCAATTTTATTTTCTACTACTGGGCAGCTAATATTTCCAAAGTGTTACATTGGAAATATACATATGAAAATAATCAAGGGGAGGTCTGGGCTCGAATGGAATTGTCGTCTAATCCGTTACCTTTATTAACCGCCCAGCTATCCCAGGGTCAGAAACAACAACAGAATAATCCAGTTGTAAAATCATCTGTACGGATATGGCTTCAGTTTAGGAGACATTTTTCACTTCGGGAGGTTAGCCGATTTTTCCCTGTATCTTCCAACCCGTTCTTCTTACCCTCCATTTCAGACAAGGCATTCCAAAATTGGCACAATAGTGGGATCAAGTTTTTTCATGAACTTTTTACAGGCAACACATTTTGCGCTTTTGATGTTTTGACCAGGGATTACAATATTCCCACTTCACACTTGTTTAGGTATTTGCAAATACGCAGTTTCGCCAAGACCCTATATCCTTCATTTCCATATTTACCAGCTAAAAACCAGGTTGACACCATCTTAGAGCTTGATCCTTTTGGTAAAAAACGGATATCTGCCCTATACAAACTGATGCAAAAAATTAGTCCAGTTCAATGGGAAAAGGCAAGACACTCCTGGGAAAGGGATTTTGAAGTTGACCTTTCTGACGAGGAGTGGAACTCCTGCCTGACCCGGATACATACCTCATCCTTCTGCATTCGCCATGGCCTAATTCAATTTAAAGTACTGCACCGGCTTCACTACACAAGGGAGAGACTGGCCAAAATGTATCCCGGGGTTGATCCAGCATGCCTCAGATGTGGCCATAGTCCTGCAACTGAGGGCCACATGATCTGGTCTTGCCCCTGCCTTGACAGCTATTGGTATAACATATTCCGAGTACTGTCTCACATCAGTGGACAGGACTTGACGCCAGATTTTCGGATTGCGGTTTTTGGAATAATGACCAAAGTTAGCAGGATTAATCGATTTCAGGAAAGCGCAATAGCATTCGCAACTCTAGTCGCACGCAGACTTATCCTATTTAACTGGAAGTCGGATACGGCTCCGTCATTTACACAATGGTTGAAGGAGGTGCTTTCCTTGTTACCCTTAGAAAAAATCAGGTACCGGGTATTGTCATCACAAGACAAGTTTACCACCACATGGACCCCGTTTCTAGATTTTGTAAAAACGTTTCCTTTTGATGTTTGATTTAAACAAATTATTTGAAACAATATGAAGACCAAATTAAATCCTGTCTTTTCCCCTTTTTTATTTTGTAGAAGAGCTGGGCTGGGGGGAGGGTTTTGTTTTTGTTTTTGTTTCATGAAAAGAAATATTGTATGAATCCATTTGTTTATATTTCTATATTTTGCTAAACTTATTTTGAATATCTCTCTGTTTTTACCTATGCAAAATCTATAAATAAAGTTTAAAAAAAAAAAAAAAAAAAAAGACTTGTTACAAAGAGATCTGACATTAAGCGTAGCAAGTTTCAAAGTTTCAGTATCAGCGGTTGCGGTCGGCTGATTCTTATACGGAACAAGAATTAGATTTTCCAGATTAGACTGATTAACTCCAGATGTTTTTCTGTAATGTATTCTTTGTGTTATCACTAAGGGAATGGCACAGGTGGCTTCATGACAGGGCCCCAGCCGGGTCTCTCCTCTAACTAGACTGCCAGTGGCTGCGAAGCAGAGACCCTGTGCATCCTAGTGTTTAGAGAAAAGAGGGGAAGGGGAAGGCAGGGGAGGAGGATGGAGAGGTGGGTGGCTTTTGGGTGTTGAACGAGGGGGGCAGGGAGGTGGAGGGGTTTTAGGTGATGGGTTAGGGCCGGGGTGGGTTGAGGCAGAGGTTTTGGATGTTGAACGAGGGGGAAGTGGGGGTGGAATGGTCATGAGGTTAGGGGAGGGATTGGCTGAGGTGGTTTTTGTAGGTGAATTGGAAACCCTAGGTGGTTTTGGAGGTACATATGGGGAGTGGTTTAGCATGTTGGACAGGACTCTAGATCTAGCTAATATGGGTGTGAGAGGAATAGTCTTCATCGCCGATTTTATTAGCCCTGCAGAGTGTTCAGGTAGGTCTAACAGTGAAGGCGGGGATGAAAAACAAAGGGAGGTGTCCCCATTCTCTCTTGATGGAGTGGACGTGGCAGGGGGGACCCAAGACAGGTCCATGGGAGGTGGCGAGGGAGTCTTTGATGGAGGGGCAGGTGGTTGAGGAAACCCCAGCACAGGCCTGTCTGCTGTAGGCTGGGGTGAGGAGGGGTGAGGAGGGGGGCTTCAGAGGCGCTGTAGATGAAGAAGGCGTGGCTGCTTTGGAGCAGGCTGGGGATGAGGATGTTGGTGGTGGTGGTCGTGCTGCTGGTGCTGCTACTGGTGATGATGCAGCTGCTGCTGGTGATGATGCAGCTGCTACTGGTGATGATGCAGCTGCTGCTGGTGATGATGCAGCTGCTGCTGGTGATGATGATGCAGCTGCTGCTGGTGATGATGCAGCTGCTTCTGATGACAGTGGAGGTGTTGAGATCCTTCGAGGTGGTGGAGGTGTTGAGATCCTTCGAGGTGGTGGTGGTGTTGAGATCCTTTGAGGCGGTGATGGTGTTGAGATCCTTCGAGGTGGTGGTGGTGTTGAGATCCTTCGAGGTGGTGGAGGTGCAGAGACTTTTGGAGTTGGCTTCCACCCTTTCGATGGCTGCACGCGCTGCGCAGGCTGAGGTCTCAGGGCAAAAGAAAGGTTATCCATCAACACTTTTACTCCGTAAGTGTTCAGATGTGGCCCTTTCCCTTCAAAAAGCTCATGCCTATTCCAGAACAGATTAAAATTCTCAATGAAGGCAAGTCCTCTGCGTGAACATTCGTTGAGTAGGAAAGTATTTAGCTGATACAGACGACTGAATTTCATTTGCTTCCCGTCCACATTTGGTAGTGGGCCACTGATAACGATTTTTGTGTCCATTTTAGCAAGGTCGTCCAATAAGAGAGAGTAATCCCGTTTCAACTTTTCACTTGTGTTGTCATAGACGTCTACTGCCCCCACGTGGATCAACAATCTTTTTACCCCGCCGGTCTCAGACAGAAGCCTCGGAGCCAACCGCCTTATCTCATCCACTTTAGCAGAGTGTACTGAGTGAACCTTGAGATTACGCATATTTACATGTCTTATCGCCGAATCCCCGATAAAGAGCGACTCAGCTGCATTTGACCTTGACTGAGACTGAGACTGGGACTGAGAGGCTACTGCTGATTCATCTTCCAAAAGTGGTGAAAAGCGGTTTCTTGTAATTAAAGATTTTTGCTGTGGCATTATGACACTCTTGTTATCATTAGCTTTGCCTTGTTTGGGCTTGGCACCATATGTGTTCCAACAATTGTCTCTGTTGATTTTGGGAAATGAAATAGCGTCATCATAACTTACGTTCTGTCCATTTGGTCCATTTCCTTTCACTGGTATTGTTGTGTTCAGCCCCAATTCTGATTCAAGCACAAACATTCGGTCTTGAAGAAGTTTTAGCTCCTGTTTGAGTGAAAAACAGCCGTCGCAAAGTTTTGTTCTATTTTCCCGTCCTCCCGACATGCTGTAAGTTAGGTAAATTCCACCAGTCTTGTGTTGAAGTTTGTAAAAAGGAGTAATCCGTGTTTTGTGGAATAAAAATGTAAGCAAAAATGATTAAAGGAGATAAAAAAGCAGCAAGCGACGAGCAGCAAGAGAATGCGACTGCTCTGCCCAGAGCAGGAAGTACCCATCAGCAGAGGTGGAGTAGCCTCTGGGTGGAGCAGGACGGGTCACAGCAGCAGAGGTGGAGTAGCCTCTGGGTGGAGCAGGACGGGTCACAGCAGCAGAGGTGGAGTAGCCTCTGGGTGGAGCAGGGCGGGTCACAGCAGCAGAGGTGGAGTAGCCTCTGGGTGGAGCAGGACGGGTCACAGCAGCAGAGGTGGAGTGGCCTATGGGTGGAGCAGGACGGGTCACAGCAGCAGAGGTGGAGTAGCCTCTGGGTGGAGCAGGACGGGTCACAGCAGCAGAGGTGGAGTAGCCTCTGGGTGGAGCAGGACGGGTCACAGCAGCAGAGGTGGAGTAGCCTCTGGGTGGAGCAGGACGGGTCACAGCAGCAGAGGTGGAGTAGCCTCTGGGTGGAGCAGGACGGGTCACAGCAGCAGAGGTGGAGTAGCCTCTGGGTGGAGCAGGACGGGTCACAGCAACAGAGGTGGAGTGGCCTCTGGGTGGAGCAGGACGGGTCACAGCAGCAGAGGTGGAGTAGCCTCTGGGTGGAGCAGGACGGGTCACAGCAGCAGAGGTGGAGTGGCCTCTGGGTGGAGCAGGACGGGTCACAGCAGCAGAGGTGGAGTAGCCTCTGGGTGGAGCAGGACGGGTCACAGCAGCAGAGGTGGAGTGGCCTCTGGGTGGAGCAGGACGGGTCACAGCAGCAGAGGTGGAGTGGCCTCTGGGTGGAGCAGGACGGGTCACAGCAGCAGAGGTGGAGTGGCCTCTGGGTGGAGCAGGACGGGTCACAGCAGCAGAGGTGGAGTAGCCTCTGGGTGGAGCAGGACAGGTCACAGCAGCAGAGGTGGAGTGGCCTATGGGTGGAGCAGGACGGGTCACAGCAGCAGAGGTGGAGTAGCCTCTGGGTGGAGCAGGACAGGTCACAGCAGCAGAGGTGGAGTAGCCTCTGGGTGGAGCAGGACGGGTCACAGCAGCAGAGGTGGAGTAGCCTCTGGGTGGAGCAGGACGGGTCACAGCAGCAGAGGTGGAGTAGCCTCTGGGTGGAGCAGGACGGGTCACAGCAGCAGAGGTGGAGTAGCCTCTGGGTGGAGCAGGACGGGTCACAGCAGCAGAGGTGGAGTAGCCTCTGGGTGGAGCAGGACGGGTCACAGCCGCAGAGGTGGAGTAGCCGCTTGGTTTGGACCATTTTCTCTGCTCTAGTCTAAAGTAAAATGCTAAATGCTTCATTATCATTTCATAAAGTTAGCATTCCTCCAGTGGATTTTCATCTGATCCACTTAGTTCGGACCATGAATCCTCTCTGCTCTGGTCTGGACAAGTATAAAACCCTGAACACCGTACTGCAGCGACATCTCAGGTAGAAAAAAGCAATAAAGATAGTGCCACGTGGGGAAATGAAGAAAAAGGGAACCCAAAAATGAAAGACTGAAAATCAAACGTAATTTAATAAAATAAAAAACCAGAGTGAAAAAAGCACAAAAATCCAGAACTGAAAAACTCGACAGGGACAAACACGGTACAAACAATGGACGGACAACAAGTGATGGAAAAGCACAGGGTATAAATACACACAGGAGACACAGGTGGGCCACTTTAGGGCGGGGCTAATCACAAAAACCAGGTCAAAATAATCCAAAAAGTCCGCACCATGACAGACAGCTGCTAAAGAAGTGAAAAAGACCAAAACTATGCATTTGAAAACTGCTGAAAGAACTTAACTATTTACTCTGTGGTCTCAAACATGCGGCCCGTGAGCTATTTCCGGCCCGCAAAAAGATCTTTTGTGGGACTTGTAGTGGAAATCAAAGCCTCCACTGAGAATCTGGCCTAATTGATAAACATGTATTATTTATTGGATCTGGCGGGTCATATAATTTTAAAGGTAATTTTATCCCTATTTTACCCTGCCTTAAATATGATCATAAACATCAACTCCATACGCAATAAGTACTCACTCAAAGTCAGTATAACTCAGCCCAGTCCCAGCTCAACTTATGGAAATACTGTATATAGAAAACTGTATCTACTCGTATTCAGTTAAAGTCATTATTTGGTCAAAAAAAAAAAAGTCACAGATGCAAGTGGTGAGCTATAAACAGACTTTACACAAACACTTCATTCTGGCTTTGGCTGTTTTTGTCTCTCTGTTCTACAAGAGCAAACATTGACTTTCTCTGCTGTTATTGGTGAAGAATGAGAAGATGGGACCGTTTGAAATGTAAGGCTGTATTTATCACTTCTGGTGTTAAGCGTCTATATATTTGTATGGATGCCTTTAAATCTATTTGTGACTGTTTTATTACTGGTCTTCACCAAAGCAAATTCCTTACTTCCTGTTACTTACAATGGCAATACAATACATTTTTCCCATATTAATTTTGCTTTTGTGAGATCAATAAAGTTTATCTTATCTTATTCTTCTCTGTCCTAATAGGGAAGTGAATCCTCTTCATTCGACCCATCCTGGGATGCCACTAGGGCCTCTGTCAGGAGCAGTGTGCGCCTGGGGAACCATTTCCAGATGTTGATGCTGATTTGGCCAGGACTATTAGCGGTAGGAGAAACCGGAGCACCAGAGGGAAACTACGCAGACACGAGGAGAACATGCAAACTCCAATCACAGACCCTGTTTACGGCCGTGATTCAAACCCAGGACCTTCTAACTCCTCAGCCCCTTTGCAGATAATAATAATAATACTTCAGGTTTAGTTTACCACAACAATCCAAACAATAACTTCTCAAATGCAACAAGGAAAAGTAAAGATCAGACCATTCAGATTCCTGTGAGATTAAAAACTACAAAACAATTAAACTGTAAAAAAAAAAAAAGAACTAATTTGACCTAATTTGGGGGTTTTCTCCTGCAGTAACTGAATGGAATAAATGCAAAGCTCTGCAACTCTGTGTCGGAGGCATCAGCAGAACGAGACACGCCGAGACTACAACAGCTCACTCTTTTTCTGCCAACGCTTTTCTCAACAATATCTTCCTCTGATCTATTTAGCGTCTTAGCTGACCGTGAGGTTCTCCTGCAATAACCGCTCCACTGCGCATCACCGATTGCATTAAAAATCCATGTAGATAAATTGACATTGACAACAGGAAAAGCCATCGTCCCCAATGTTGTAAAATAAGGCACGCATGGGTCTAACACACAGTTATCAAAGTGTGTTTAGTCGTTTTTGTAGATCGTCAAATGAATGTGTTGAGTTGACAGCAGCAGAGGTTTGTTCCTAAGAACATCTTCATTTCTTAAAAACTTAGAAGTGAAAAGAGATGGAGGCTTTAGAGAAATTATAAGGATGGCCCAAAGTTATAGGACTTAAATGTACCCATCTAATTTGCATACTATGACTTCATATGGTGGTGGCAATCGTGGGTTTTCATTAAAAGAGCAGAGTGTAAAAATCTGGCCAAAAGTGGTACTGCACTCTTCCTGACTCTGGTTGCCAGATATGCAGACTAATCCAGACGAATCCAGACGAATCCAGACGAATCCAGCTGGGAACATAACGTCTGAATCAAGAACAAATATATAACCAACACCTTTTTTAACAAAGATAAAAATCCTCGTTTAATTTCTTTTTTTGTCGTTAATGATTTGACAAGTCTTTTGGTTTTCATGTTCTGCGGCCACATGGTACTTTACCAGTGAGATTAACTCGACGCGGTGAGTACTGGCGCCCGGATCATGGACTTTCTGATTGTTGAAACGGTGGAGGGCGGGATATCAGGCTGTAAAACTAATTTAGAAATCCAAATGTCTCGGCTGAACTACTGTTATCAGTTAAAGAAGTGTTCAAGAAAAAGCATGTTTTATTAATGCCTTTTGACCGATTAGGGCCCTTTAAAAATGACTTGACAAGAACATCTTACATATTGCTACTTTAAATATTTGTCTTTTTTTACAGACAGACATCACTGGGACATAAACACAAACAGATCTCACACTGTACTATACTCAGGGTCTGGGAAATAGTAAAACAGTGTAAATCATTATGTGGCAGGAGTTTTAAACAGTATTAAAGTGTATGAGCTTTGACTGGGCAAGTTTTAAACACAAACTGAGGGACTCCTACCTTTGTATAACATGAATTTAATGTGTTTTAATTGTGGTAAAAGTCCTTCTATGGACGGACCTGGCAAGTTAGTCTCTCCTGCACATGTTGTAGTGTTTCACATGTTGATTGTGTTTAGTGGTCTCTATCAAATGGAATTAATTACACTTGCAAGTACATAAAAAAAATTTAAACATGGATGAACTAATTTCAAGATATTATTTATTAAAAGAAAATACTTGTCTTAAATGATACCACAGGAGCATATGTCAAAAATATGTTAACCTATGATAATTAAATACAGAAGTTGCTGAGGTCACTCTTTCTCAGCTTGGTTTTATTGAAATGACTAATCCACCAACTGTTTCTTTATTGACCAATGTGAGAATAATGTTGGGGAACATACAGTATATAGGCCACATGTTAAAAGCCTCAAGCTCAAAGTAGCAGGATAAGGGACCACATATGGCACATAGAAGGAATCAACCACTGCTGGATAAACACTGATATCACTTTTATATTCGTCAAAAGGCAAAAAAATTGTGACAAGTGAGCGAGATGTAAAAAGGTGAAATGAAACATGATAATAGTCTGCTCTAAAGCTGATTTTGCGCGTTCAAAAGCTTCCCTCCACCCTGTTTAAAACTCCATCTTGCTTCTTGATCTGACAGTAGCCTATATTTTTCCTCTCGGCCTGATACCAGTCTCCCGGAAATGTCCATCTCCCGTCGCTCTTCAAACAGACCTGTCAGCCGTCTCTCACATCTCAGGTATATAAGATCTGATTTCTCTGTTGACGTCGCTTCTTTGTGGTTGCGGAAAATACAAAAAATAAAAAAGTCTGCACCAAATTACAATGTTGAGGAGGTGTGTGATACATGAGCTGACCTGATTTGTACTTGTGAGCCGTCCCCCGAGGCCCGCCGAGAGAAGCAGACATGATTTTGAATTGACTGTCTGCAGTTTTGGAAGCATCACAGAGTTAACCACGCTCACATATTTACATGCACATAAACAATAAGTGCCTATTGTCAGGATGAGAAAGAGGAAATAGCTTTGGGACCGAGAGGCAGAGGTTTGGTTTGAGGAAAGTTGCAGTGCATTACTTGTTGAAACATTTGGCCAATTACCACGTTGGAGTCTGAGCACTTGGGGAAAAGGTAGTTTTCATCGGCAACAAGAAAACACCGGAATACACTGGATTTTTCTGGATTGAGAGTTTATGAGCGAGAGTTTATGAGAGTTTAAATTGTACAGTAGAACTTCCATAATCGACTCTTCTCCAATGCATGGTCAAATGATCTACTGAATAAACTGCATGTGATTTACTACTTGCTACTAACCTGGTCTTACCATACCATCGCACTCATTTCATTTTGTATTAAGGTCTGGATTTGCTTGGTCGAGCTCCGTTAACAGGTGGGAGGGGTCAACTCCTTTTGCAGATTGAAACGATTGGATGTAGATTTTCTGTGACGTATGTAATGAGCCCGAGTGAGTGAGGCATTTAGCATTTAGCCTAGCTTTAGCATTTAGCCTAGCTTTAGCCATCTTCTTTGCTGCTATCGGAGTCCGTGGGGAGTAGAGCCACAACATACAGTATTTGCACCAATGACATTCCTCTTGCTCCGGCTTCAATTTCCTGATATTTGGAGCCGAACCAGAACAAATTGAAGAGCTTCTTTTACTATCACATTCTCCTCCATTTCCAAACTACAACCAGAAAATTCAGCGCAAACTCTTTACATCACCGACACCTCCCTACAACACCCGCCTCCCCCGCTCTCTGATTGGTCGGAGGGGATTCAACCGAGGAAACTGCCGCCACTATAGGATCAGACCCAGAAGTACTGTACATGTAGGAAATGATAATTAACCGCAGTTTTCTAATGGTCAGGCTTGGTGAACGGGTGACTTGACCTTCACAACGACCAGTGATTGTTCTGACAGCTGCCACTCAAACAGCTGGAGGGGATTCAGAATTGATGCTTGAAAGCTGCTGATGCCAAATGGAATAATATTGGAAAATCATTATGTTTTTTGACAGGACTCTCTGGAGATTGACAAACGACCAAAGTGAGCGTGGCGTCTGATTGTTATTCACTGAAAGCCAATTGCACAATTATAACCTCAGCTTTACACACCGTACACAGAGAGGATGTTAGGAAATGCAAACCTTGAATTTATGTCACATTTTACAACTGAATATTGATGATTGTTGCTGTTGATTAGCCACAAATGCAATAATACACTTTGAAATCAAACTTTTTTGATGGATCTGGAACATACTGCTGGCCAAGGAGATATTATTTCTTACTCTAAACTAGTTGATTGTTTAATTACAGATGTTTTTTTACTGAAATTCTCACATTGCATTGGCTCGACTGCAGATATTACTTGTAAGTAAGCCCAGGGAAGTAATTTGCTTGTCTCCAATTTGTTTGTATACGTTTCTTAGAGATAAAGTAACAAATGTACACATAGAAGTCTGCAAGCTTTGTCCAAGAATAAAATAAAAGATACAAAAACAGATGATAAAAAAGATTATAAGAATAAATCTGTATCCATGTGAATTCAATAAAAAAAAAAAAAAAAAACCCACATTGTATCTATAAATCCATCCATTTTCTTCCCCTTAATCCATTTCCGGGTTGGGAGGTGGCAGTCAGAGCTGCACCCAGTCGACAGAGCACCAGCTCCTCACTGATCCTCCTGCAGGTGCTGAGTCCACAGGAGCTGAGATCTTTCAGTGGGGGCTTCAGGCAAAGTGGGGTTAAGTGTCTTGCCCAAGGACACAACGGCAACAGTCATCAGTGGGAGTCATGAAGTAGGTCTTATGGCGGGCTCGAACCCACGTATCGATACATAAATGTAGGAAGTGGAGGAAGTGTGTGTGGATAGGGAAATCTCAGGGCGTCTCTGCTTAGACTGCCGCCCTGACTGCGACCTGGCAACGGATGAAGCGGAAGAAAATGGATGGATGTACAGATGTTTTTTTACGTTGTATAATGTCCTACTGTATGACATTCCAACCAAAACAACCACAGTTAAATGAACCATAATAAAAAGCGGAGCCTCCACCGGGAACGTTGGCTGAGAATGACGAAAGCCACTGCCACACTTTTAAAACTCTAAAAAAAAACATTCCTTCCTTTCACTCTTCACCGTCATGTAGGTTTTGGCTTTCAATTCAACAGACTTTTGTTCATTTTTTTTTTCAAACAAACAATTCTCTAAAGTATACAAAACGGAGACGACTGATGCTATCGCCGGTTGCTGTAATTGCCGACATTGTTTAAATGAAAAACTGTTGCACATCCTTAAGAAGCAATTAAAAGTAAAAAGGGACCGAGTTCTCCCTTTAAATCCACTGTGACCACAACAAGAGTAAACAGCATTATTATTTGTATCTTGTGCAGCGGCGAGACTATCAATCATACGCACACATCCGTTGAGAGCGTAATTAATCTCAAATCCCTCCATCGCCATCAAAACAAACCAGAACAAAGCCGCGCCGAGTCTATCATTAGTGGAGGGAAAAGACGCCACACTGCCAAGATTCACACAAAAAAATAATATTACTTATAAATAAAAATATCCCACTGTTTTGCTCACAACAGCAGCTTAACAAGATAGCACGAGAGATTTAACAAGCAGGTTACTCTTTCCTTCGCCTCGTGGCCCCGGTATAAGAAAGAGCCCGTTTCCATGGCGCCGGAGGATTGTTATTGGGCTCCACGCTTTTGTTAAAGTCTCCAGTGTTTCCTGTAATAAGAGGACAAAAGCGACAAGTCAAAAGTTTCACATTCTCCCACAACTCGGGGCAAAATAATTCATGATATCACTCGGGGACTGTTCGCAACTTATTTAATGAATGAGAAAAACTGCTTTAAAAGTGCGATACTTGACTTTTACCATTTACAATTTTTACTTCATTCAATAAGGCTGTTAGTGTTGAT
Source organism: Knipowitschia caucasica (assembly GCA_964034765.1). Lineage (NCBI taxonomy): Eukaryota > Metazoa > Chordata > Actinopteri > Gobiiformes > Gobiidae > Knipowitschia > Knipowitschia caucasica. Next base: position 35,868,699 of record OZ035838.1, on the reverse strand, counting down.
GTCACACATATGGGCGGCACGGTGGCTGAGTGGATAGCACTCTCGCCTCTCAGCAAGAAGGTCCTGGTTTCGAATCCCGGTCGGGCCTTTCTGAGTGGAGTTTGCATGTTCTCCCCGTGTCTGCATAGGTTTCATCTGGGTACTCCGGTTTCCCCTACCACTAAAAATATGTCCAATAGGTCTGGCATGCTCCTCCTGTACGGGCCCCGCTCCCATCTCTGTGTGGAGTGAGAGACTAATGCCCAAAATTGACAATTGTAAACCGCTTTGAGACTCAGATCTGCAGTGAAAAGGTGGTATATAAATAAATAAAGATTACTACTACACACATTTCACTTCTGAGTCCAGGCTAAAGACAATTTGAGTTTTTTTTGTTCTTAAAATGTAACAACTACTCCTCTGTCTTATGGTTTGTTTTAAGAATGGTTCAATTGTGGGCGGGACGCGTCTCAAAAAGGTCCATGAGCACGTGCGTTGACATGCTGCAATCTCACTCCGGGTCGGTGGGGGTGTACCCGGAAACAGAATTACCCAATGCTTTTGTTTGCTGCCTTCTTTCCTCTTGAAAGCGGCTTTACAGGATGGTCCAAAAGCCGGCTCTTGGCCCATCCAGAGGCTGTCGATGCTGAAGGAAGTATTTTTTTGGACCAGTCTAGTTTAGCCGCTGTGGACTTCACTCGTTAAATGAATGGAGCTCGTGCAGCTAACGCATGCGCAAAGGCATTCTTTCACACTTACCTGCGGGAGGGGCTGCCCGTGGCCATTTTGAATGTGCCCATGTCTGTGGCACATACATTTCCACGGAGGAAACAGGGGTCACTACGTCCGTTAATATTTACAGTCTATGCTTGGTACTTAGTTAACAGACCACGAAGCACAGACCTCTGCCAAGAAGCTGTCTGTTCCTTTAAATAACTCCTGGATCCAGACGAGGATCCGGATCCATCATGTGATCTATTATTCCTTGTCCAATTTCTGAGATTTCCAGAATATTTTGTAAAAATTGCCCAAACGTCTGTTAGCATAACATCAGCTTAACGCCTTCAATTGAAGCCGCTTTATTCATCAACTCCTGTTAATATCTATTTTTGTTTTATTTGAACTAAATGGAGCACAAACGCAGATGTAAAACAAAGGTATCCGTCAAGTGGCATCAGCGGTGAACCCCGAGAATTGATGTCACACCTAACAACTGTATTCTTAGTTTTTTTTGCTGTCTCCATGGAGATTACCAACTTTTATGCTTAACAAGATACAAAAAACCTGCACCATAAATGTTTGCATATTTATACCCTTTTTATGTCTCCAACTATGTCTCTCTACGGCTCTCTTTTTGTCGCCAGTGATAAATGCCTGGCGAAGGGCAAAAAGTATTTAAGTCACATCCATCAATCATTCTTAAAAGCTTAGAAATCAAAACGGCTTGCCACATTTGAATTATTTTAATTAACTTGCACAAACATTTCTGCAGCAGTCAGACTTCTGCCACTTTACAAATGTTTCAGGGTCTTTCAGAGAGCCTTTTATCTTCACCTGTTCCCTCTCCTCTCTCCTTCCCACAATGATACAGCGTCTCGTTTGTCTGTGTACCACTGCGCACCTTTTGCCCCGCGCACTTCATTATATCGCTAAGAGGATTTGGAGCAGCGGTGTGTCCCAAGACCCAATTAACCCTGGGATTGTCGCCTTTTTCCCCCACGTTGCCGAGTTGTTGCGCAAAATGAGAGACCTGTTCAAATAACCACCTTCGCAACACACCATTTTCATGTTTGCAAATTGTGGGGTAAAGTGTCCGGAGTGGCAGGAGGCGGAGGAAGTGTGCGTCTGAAGGTCACCGAGACGTCTGGAGCCGATCGGGAAAATAGATCTTCTGCTTATGTTTGATGTGGAAAAATTCAACCCGCTCAGAATCTCGCCGAGAGGAGGGCAAATGTAAGACTTTCAACTCTTCGGTTATTATTTTCTGCCGCGATTTTAAAGGAGAGGTTTCACAAACAAAGCAAGTTTTTTTTTCTGCAAGATCTGACTCCTGGAATAAACAGGCACAAGTGGAAAACAGCCCGAGAAAATGATGAAACATAATTTGTGTTTTGAAGCACAGGTCAGTCGCTTTTTTTTGGAGTTCTGAATGAATTAATAACTTTCAAACGTATCTTCTGTTATTGTAGCACTTTGTCGACGCCTGATCTTGGAGATGGGTTGTGTTAGGGCCTTGTTACTGGGCTCCCGTTGTCTCTGACAAATGTTTGGCACAGACAATTGGAAATCACATTCGACTTCAAAATAGGGTTGATAACTTTTGTAGTAACTGAATTAACTTTCAAATCAACGGTGTTATGGCGGCAGTGGTCATTAATCACGGGCGGCACGGTGGTTGAGTGGATAGCACTCTCGCCTCTCAGCAAGAAGGTCCTGGGTTCAAATCCCGGTCAGACCAGGGCCTTTCTGAGTGGAGTTTGCATGTTCTCCCCGTGTCTGCGTAGGTTTCCTCCGGGTACTCCGGTTTCCCCTACCACTAAAAATATGTCCAATAGTTCTGGCAGGCGCCTCCTGTACTGGCCCCTCCCATCTCTGTGTGGAGTGAGAGACAAGTGCCCATAATTAACAATTGTAAACCGCTTTGAGACTCAGATCTGCAGTGAAAAGGCGGTATATAAATAAAGATAAAGATAAAGAAAGAAAGATAATCTTCCCTGTGATGTATATGTGTGTATGTGTGCACACATACATTCCTGTATGTGTGTGTGTGTGCGTGTATATATGTGTGTACTGTATATATGTGTATGTTGACCCCCTACTGTCCGTCTCGGTGTATGTATGTGTACATTTGCTTATATGTGTGCGAATATGTCTAAAATATGTTCCCCAATTTTATCTTTGCGTTATTTTTTCCATCCGTTGCCGGGTCGCGGGAGCAGCAGTCTAAGCAGAGACTTTCCTATCCACACACACTTCCTCCAGCTCGTCCAGGGGGACCCCAAGGCGTTCCAAGGCCAGAGAGAGACACAGTCCCTCCAGCGTGTCCTGGGTCTTCCCTTGGGTCTCCCCCCAGTAGGACATGTCCGGAACACCTCCCCAGGGAGGCGTCCAGGAGGCATCCTGAACTGAGCTTCTCTTTCTCTGAGGCAGCCACTCTGCGGAGGAAGCTCATTTCGACCGCTTGTATCCGCGATCTCGTTCTTTCGGTCATTACCCAAAGCTCATGACCATAGGTGAGGGAGGGAACGAAGATTGACCGGTAAATCGAGAGCTTTTCCTTGGGCTCAGCTCCCTCTTCACCACAATGGTCCAATACAACAACTGCATCACTGCGCACGCTGCACCGATCCGCCTCCACTTGAGGAAGGACCTCTCCACCTGGAGAGGGCAAGGCACCTTTTTCCGGTCGAGCACCATGACCTCAGATTTGGAGCTGATTCTCATCCCAGCCGCTTCACTCGGCTGCAAACCAGTGCATGTTGCATCGTCGTCCTGGGTTAAAATCCAATTCCGATTCTGTGCATACAAGTTCCTATATTGTTATTTATTTAATGTTTTTTTATTAAGTTACTTTATACTTATAGAACATGTGTTGTGCTCTACCAATACACTTGCCTTGCCCCTCTATGCCCTTACAGTAAAAGACATGTTCATGTCCTGTACACAATCTTGATGTTTATTGAATATAAAACACACACATATAGTATTATAATCTACTTGGACTTGAACCAAAAAGCAGCCAACCCAGTCTTTACCTCTGATTCACTCCCCTCTCCTTTGTGCTACAGTAATGAACCTGTCTGTTGTGTCTCTATAAATCCAGTGTATTTTAGTGTTATTGATGAGATATTTATGACACACGGTTTCAAAGCTAATCTGTGGACTTAATGAGTTTTTTGATCATGTGGCAGCTGACAGCGGCTCAGATGGGACAGGACACTCGGGACTGTAAAAGCATTTGGTCTGACCGGAGCGGGACGCACACATGTCCATTTAAGGGCGTCCTGGGGCGAGGAGGTGGGACCAGGTGTGGGGCAGCTGTGGGAGAGGCTGGTTAATAAGCCTTTGTGAGTGAATTAATGACTCATGAAGCGAGCCCACGTCTATCTCTGGCTCCGGGCTTTTATACAGAGTAATAAACCGACATGTATGTGAGAGGTGGACGTACAAGAGAGTCAAATTTTATTATTTTCATTTAGTTTTCTTTATTGAATTATTGGTGTTGTGAACTCAGGTGAGATTGATGTATGGATTTAAATGGAACAATGTACATTAATGAACAGGCCTCTTCAGCATTACGGCTAACACTAAAGAGTGACGTCAGTCCACTTCTCACATGGTTTTTATGGTCACAATATAATATCTTATTGTCTGGTATAGAAGGACCCAATACTTTTAACAATATAATATCACTTCACATCCACGATTGGTATAAAGGGATATATCGCTTCATTAATCATTATTTGCACATATTGCAATTACATCAGACGTCTATACTGTATTAAATAGATTTGCGAGACTAGTTTCCATCATCTGTAAATAAGTCTGGTGTTTGTAAAAGTCAAAATGTTGGGGGTTCAAACTTTGAACTGTGGCTCGGTAGCTACCAGTAGCTCGCTGACCCCTTTCAGGTAGCTCTCCAAATGATTCAGGATTTTGACACACAAGTCTATATGATAAATTATATATTATTTTATTTTAATATTTGCTTTCTGTTCTCTAAGGCAGTGTTCCCCAACCTTTTTTGAGCTGTGCCACACCTTTTTCCTTTAAAACAATCATACAATCATGTAACTGCAGCCTTTATTAACAAAACAAAGTCATTCTCATCAAAGTGTATTATGTATAAAATCAGAGAAGTGCAAAGAAGTATTTATAATCTTTTTTTTTTTACATTATTTTGACCAAGTAGGTGATATTGGAGCTTTTCCAAAGGCACACCGAATGCCATCTCAAGGCACACCAACGGTCCACGGCCCACCGGTTGAAAAACACTGCTCTAAGGTAGGGCTATACAGTGAGATGGTACATTTTACAGTAGAAAATGTCCACATTTTTCTGCAGTATTTCATAAACTTTTCAACCATTGTATTTTGACTGCAATAAAAGAGTAGCTCTCAGTTATTTCTGTTGCATAAAAGTAGCTCTCAAATCGAACCATGTTGAAGACCCGTGATGTAGTGACTGCTGACTATGTAGAAACTTTATCAACGTTTCGATTTTGCATCATACATTCTAGTTTACAAATGTTTTTAAATAACTGAATGAACCACATCAATCCGGTCCAATCAGGATATTTGTCATAAACGCACCAGCAAAAGAACAAAAATGAAAGAAAAACATATAAAATAGATTTTCAAACCAACTCTTGTGTCTGACCTTTGGTGTTGAAATAATCAAGATATTACGCACGTTTCAAACTTCTGCAGATTAATTTTAAATCCAAGTTTAATACCTTTTCTAACATCATAAAAACCTCTTTATCAAATACATCATATGTTCATTGGCCCAAAATCTAATCCTGCTTCAATAATGTTGAATAATCTTACGTAACATTATGAGGCTCACAGATTCGCAGCAGATTTCCGCTGTTCTAAAATGATTCCATCTTGTCGTTTAGTTGCTGTTTTCGATGTTGTAAATGGAGGCAATTAACGTGAACATCCAGAAAGCAAATCATTAAAACGTATAGGTCCCAGAGCAGAGTATAAACACCTAATGACTTCAACAGCTCCTCTGATGTAATTCAGAACCAGTGCCTTCTGAGGTTAATAACTACAAGTTTACCACGTAGTCAATATAGTTACAAAATGATAGATAGCTTCACGTTGGGGATGTAAGAAGGAGAAATGCATTATGGGAAAGATGAAGAGGCATTTACAAGAGTGAGCTGTGGCAAACCAAGGCTATTTTAAAAATGCAAATGAGACAAAAAATCAGGCATACAGCAGACTGCATACATTTGTGCTGGTCGTGGTGAAAAGGCGAGGATTTGAACCGACATTTCCCAAGTGCAAAGTCCAGACAGTAACGGATGGTTTGTTTTTTTGGGTTGAATCAAAGAAAAACAAGTTAAATGTTGTTGTTTTAATTACCTCTGGGGTGAAAGTGGTTTCTTCTGGTTGAGGGTTGGGAATGCTAAGCAACTCAAAGTGCATTTTCAACCAATTTTAAAACACACTGTAAAAACACACACATTTTTTACAATTCTGTGTTTTGAGTTATTAGTATTGACATTTTGATTGACATTTTCATCCCAAAATGTATTTCAAAGTAAAAGCATTTTGAGAGCGAAACCATCCGAAACCAAACTCGGTCCAAGGCCAGGTCCGTCCCATAATGCACTGTGACATTAAAGGCACTATCATTACACACCTCTGCTCTCCCCTCGACCCCTGTCCGCCTGCATCACTCACTTACACTTCTCCGTCGCTACCCCTGGCCCTCTCTGTAGCAGGACGTCCCGAGTCGAGTCACTCCCTGGGTCTTTGAAGGGACCCAGGTGCGGTGAGGGTCCAGGGCCTAATGAGCCACATGTGACTAGTTAAAAAAGCGGTCCCATCTGATGCCGCCACTCGCTTCATTACCGTCCAATACATATTAATGTCCAGGTCACGTCTTATACATATAACATACATATTCATAGCAGACACTCATATAGCCTCTTCGTGACAAATTTCACATCAGGTCTGTTTTGTTTTAGTATGGATGGACACGTACTACCGTTTAGCAGAAATTAAGGCAAAAAAGTATGGTAATTTCAGGTATGTATCTCCAGTGCGGACAATATATGGCTTTTACTGTAAGTAGAGAGACACTTATGGACTGTCCACGTAGAGTCTGTAAGTGGGAATTCATCCACAAATACTGGGCTTAAAGATGGGATACCTAACTTTCAGACCACAAATCCTCAACCTCAGTCCTTGTTTTTCAGCGTGAAACATGGATTTATAGCCTGTCCATGGATCCCTGTCTTAACATGGGCCTCCCCAAGGTGTACCATGGCACGAGTAACTGGCTTGTGGCGGCCAAGCGTTCATAGCGACGTCGCTTTTTGATCCTTCGATGTCGGCTCTTCCTGTCATTGTGAGGCAGAATTCACCAAGCGCTGGATTGTTCACCCACTAATAGGGAACGTGAGCTGGGCTTAGACCGTCGTGAGGCAGGTTAGTTTTACCGACTGATGATGTTTTGTTGCCATAGTAGTTCTATTATAGTATAATTATAGGATTCTAAGCCGTACTTTTCCAGAACTGGGTTTAGTTTAGTTTAGTTTATTTGGTCGTCACATACACATTACATATATTTAATTTCCTGTGTTGTTTGAGTCTCTGGTCTGTTGTTGAGGAATACTTTTTTTATATGTAAAGTTCTCCTTGGACACGGTCATGACTTGAGATCAACTTTAATTCCTCAAAAAATAGATAAAAAACAGTTTTGTAGTGTTGGATGAATCTGAGCAATGATTGGTTGTATTCTCATTATAATGTGAGAAAGTAAGTAATTTATATAGCGCATTATACAGACCTATGTCACTCAAAGCGCTTTACAATATTCAGAAAATAGATATGTTTCCATTCACACACGGTGATGACGGAAGCGAGACGCCGAACACACTGGGCCGTCAAAGCCTCCGACCAAACACCATCCATTCGCTCATTACATTCATATCTAATGTACATGTTTTTTAATGGTAGGGGAAACCGGAGCACCTGGAGGAAACCGGAGCACCTGGAGGAAACCTGCGCAAGCACAGAACATGTAAACTCCACTCAGAAAGGCCCTGTTTCAAGTGGGATTTGAACGAGAAGGCTAACCACTCAGCCACCATGCTGCCCAAAAGTCTATATCTATCTATCTATCTATCTATCAGAAGCAAATGCTGCAGTTTTCACAACATCCCTGAACTGTTCAAAATGAGTGAACTGAGGAGACACTGGACCACAGCATTTTGTTTGGTTCCGTCTCATCTTTACAAATGACTTGGCCCAAAGTACACAAAGAGACGACTTCAGTTGGAAAACGTGTGAGCGCACCCTAAAGCTGTCTTTCTTTGGGAGCTGTCCGGTGCTGAAATGCATTGACGTTCACACAGAAGAGTAATGGGTGGATATGCACCGGCAGCTACAGTAGATTTACATAATTTGTCAATAGATTTTCATTATGGGACAAATTATAAATCGGTGTGCTCCTTCTCCGACCCAGCCTGTTGGGTAAACACAGTAATATTTGTTTTGAAGTGACTCTGATAGAAGCGTATATTATTCTTTTTGTGCCGTATACAATCCACAAAAACAACTGCATTTGGTTTTGCATACATTCACATTGTAATCATGCATGTCCATAAACATTATTCTCCTTTTAATGCGACTTTAAACAACACATCATTAGCTGGTGGGACACAACAAAGCTCTTTTTAGTCCTGCTTTTGAGATGAAAGGAAATATTATTATCTCCAAACGCTCAAAACACTGATGACCTCTGCTTATCTTTCACACATTCTCTATTTATTCTTCCGTCTGCTCGCCTTCCCCCATTCTGTGTACAAACATTATTATCCTCATATCTCTTTATATGTTAAACCCCTTTATTTGAATGAACCATATTTAAAAACCCTGTCGTTTTAAATGGCTCTTGAAAAACACTGGGATGGAAAGTCAACAAGGACCCGGTCTGCCTGTCTACATGCGGCCGTTCTATTATTATGGTAATGATGCATCGTCTCCACATGTCCCCGCAGATTGGCCGCGTCCGGATTCATTTCGCTGAGCTCAGCAGTGGGGCAGGTTTCAGGAACGAGGCGGCGAAAAGTGGACAATTTGAGCAGCGGCGGCGAATGAATGGCTACTTCCTGGTGTGTCATCGATCGAGCAATCATCTCCCACTGTCCGCTCGTCGTCAGATCACGGCTTTGACCTTGTGTTTGGAGCTACTCAGGCTTGTGTTGGATTAAATGTGTAAAAAATCCTGTTGCTTGTATTTCGCAGATGAAGTTTTGATTTTTAGGTTTTAAAATAGAAAAGCTGTATTGATGGGAGAGGGAGGTAGAGTGTGGGAGCAGTTTACAGATGCATTTGTTGACGCCTTGTCCAACATCAATAGAATAGCAGTGAAAATTATTTTTAATAATCATTATTTTAGTCAGAGAGTTGTCAATTTGCTAAAAGTAGATTAGAAAATGTAACAATTTGAACACATATGAAGTGCAACACTAAAACACCAAGAATCGGTCCATTAGCCGAAGGATAATGGTTTAACATGGATATACTGAACCAATTTTATTTTTTTGTGTAGCCCTAAATCAGTTCGTCTGAGAGGATTTGCAAAGTTGTCGATTCCTCAACAACAGATCAGAGAATCTAAATGTTCGACCATACGGGAAATGCATTACTGACAATCGGCAAGAAGCCATTGGTTCATATGAGAGAAGGATTATAATGTTCATAAATGTCTTGAAATGAATCATCACTGTCCTTTGACCCTGCTCCTGCTGCTTCGGCGAGAAAAACCCAGAGGGAGAAAGGAAAAAACTTTGGAGAGAAGTTCACGAAAACATGGATCAAAACTACTAGTTATTTTTAATTTAAGAATGATAATGCATAAATGAGTAATACATCTTTGTTTGTCCAGTCAGAACAGTGAGCTTAATAAACAATAAAAACAGTCATAATACAGGGTCAAAATCATGAGATAGAATAGAAGATTAAGGAAGACCAATCCAACAGAGGAAACACAAGAACTACAAAACAAAGTCAAAGCATAAATATATCAAAAATAATAAATACATGAGCAAAATATCACAACATAAAACCCACGTAGCTGCATATCCATTGACAACTGTATTCCTGTCAAAAGCTGACTAGAGATATATCCAAGTCTGAGGTTTCAATTATCGAGGTGACTCTAACTTTTGAACGTCCGTGTATAAGATAAGATATTGAGTGTTCTGTAAAGGGCGTCACGGCGGCTGAGTGGTTAGCTTTGTCGCTTTTGGGTTCGAATTCCAGTCGGAACAGGGACTTTCTGAGCAGAATTTGCATGTTTTCAATGGGTCTGCGTAGGTTTCCTCCGAGTGCTCCGGTTTCCTCCGAGTGCTCCGGTTTCCTCTGAGTGCTGCAGTTTCCTCTGAGTGCTGCAGTTTCCTCCGAGTGCTCCGGTTTCCTCCGAGTGCTCCGGTTTCCTCTGAGTGCTGCAGTTTCCTCCGAGTGCTCCGGTTTCCTCCGAGTGCTGCAGTTTCCTCCGTGTGCTCCGGTTTCACTAAAACATGTACAATAGGTCTGGCAGGCACCTCCTCCTATGTGACCATGGTCCGTGAAAGGCCATACATATATATAGATTACTTACTAAAGAATAGCATCTGACACATAGACCAATTTCTTTTTTTTTTAGGAGGAGGATAACTCAAAAGACAGAACCGTTTCTATTTTGGGCCATTTCTTTGAGTCGTTTACTCTTTTTAGTTTGTTTGAATCCTGCTGCGATTTTCCCGTCACTAATCACCAATTTCTGTCCACAGGTCTCCAACTTGAAAGATGAAAACTGAAACCTGAAAACTGCAGCATCATTTGTGAGAACTAAAAAAAAAAAAAACAGTGCCTCGAAGCAACAGCAAAGTGCAAGAGACCGAGAAAAACTCCTGTGCACTTAGGCAAACAGAAACACACTCAAAGATTTATCAACGAAGAGCAAAAATAGTCGAACTGCGAAGGCCTGGGTGAATGGGGCTTACATAAACAATCGCGTCACGGCATCATGACATCACTGACGCTGTCCTTATGAATGGACGATCGGTCACAAACGCTGCCGTTTCTCCTTCAGTCTCTCTCACGGACCGACAAAGAGGGAAAGCATCCTGACATCTGACAAAACCGATAGGGCACTGCCGAGTCCACACCGGGTCCTGCTGGCCTGGGACCGCATCTCATTTGCATAAAAGCTGCTCAGTGTGGAGGCATTGACCTGTGCTGCTTTGGACCGAGGGGGGAGTTTGTTGGTTTGATGGTCCACGGTGCGGCAAGACTGCACACGCACGCACGCACGCACGGACACACACACACTTACCCACACACAAAAGCCCGTGATGTACTGTGTAGGAAAGGGTTGAGGTGTAAAACTTTTTGTTGTTGTTATAGAAATCTGTGGAGAATGTATTTTGGATGTGAAATTTTAAATGTAATTCCTGTGATTTAGAAAAATACAAGGAGTAGCTAAGTAAACTCTAAGAATACATTAACTTGAACAGCACACACGTATCCCCAACATTTTAGGAGAGAGCCGCCCCCTCCACTTTTTGAACAAAATTCTGGTCTTATATGACGAGCACTATCACCAGAATGATTAACAAATATGAGGACCAATAGTCTTGATAATCCACCTGGAAGTAGAAAAGCCTCCTTTGAGTCCCAAAATGATAACATTTCTCCAACCATTGACGTGTTTTAGAATTACATTATCATTGTGTCAGACCTGATCATTGTCGGTTCCTGCCCTCTCCTTCATCCCAATGCACCTCGGCGGCTGCTGCAGTTTGGCACATGGGGATCCTAAAACCCTCCACATTAAAGTGAGTGCGAGCGCGCCCTCAAACCAAAGCCTTCGTCCAACTGTGCGTCGCTGGTCCCGCAAGACGCTGCTCTCTTTTTCTGATGAATAAACGCTGCTCTTCTTGCCCCCGCCTCTCTGCGCGCCGAGTGTGTGGCCTATAAAACCGCAACAGCTGATCTCCCGCGTCAGACAGACTCAGAGACACCAGGAGGAGAGCGGAGAGGCGCAGGACACACTGGGAAAGGCACCAGGACGCACGCTTACCACGTCTTCCTTCTGAGCACTATCTGTGACTGTGATGACACTTACTGTATTGACCTGATCCACGTCTTTTGGACTCCCCCTCGTTCGTGCGTGACCCAGTGTTTAACTTATTAATCTGAAAGTGAAAGCGTTACTTCGACTTGCTTCGGAATTTCGTATCGGGATTTCTCCGGGAGCTGTCCAGTGCTGAAAACGCGGACCTGTCCACTTTCCTGGATGTGCATGGGCATTACGTTTCCTCCAAGTTATTCTTAGCGATCATTTTAACTCTGGGACCTTCCTAGAAATGTCTCACTCTCTTTTTGCCTGTTTTAGAGGACTTTAGCAGTAGATCACAGACATTTCTTAACGTCAAAGCAGCGTGCCTGAATTGTGCGTGCGTCCACAGCCACTATCCCATCATGCCTCGGTCTTTCTTGGTCAAGAAAGTCAAGTTGGACGATTTCTCGGCGGCGGAACTCGAGAGCTCGTATGGACACAGTCGGAGAGAGGAGCTAAGCCTGCGCTTCCACCACCACGATAAAGGTTAGACAGCACCTGCCTGGCGCATGACAGCCGGAGGGAAAGTCTTTTATTCACGCATTTTACGCAGTTGGAGAGAGAAGAGGATTTGCAGGGTCAAATTGAGGGCACATATATAGCCTGACACGTTGCTATTTCTCCTTCTACAGATTATATCCGGTGAATATAGAACAGATTAGGCAGATCAAAGGAAATTGGAAATCCAGTCTCACTCATGAAGTACACTTACATTATACAGCGTTAGTTAGAACATGTTCCTTGTCTGTAAATGTTGTGAAATGAGTGTGTTTTCCAGTCAGTGTCAGGTTAGAGGTCAAACGTGTTTTATTTCTTAAAGGCAGAGTGGATTTGTGATGGCTCAGCAGTTCACCGCATCGATCTGTGACTGTAAGAGGAGGGGATGGGAATGATGACATATGAGAGGAGTTTTGAATGGAAGTACACCACATGCAGATGAGTGGCTAAAACACCTGGCCATGGATTCAAACAAAACTACTGAAAACATATACAGCATTCAGCAGCATGAAATACTCTGTGAGCGTAGATATAATGGGATAGGAGGGGTTTCTTAATGCAGGCACTTGACTGGAGTCATTGATTTGTAAAAGCATTTTGTAAAGTGCATTTTATGGCAGGAGGGACAAGCTACTTCACTGGTCAAGGAAACCCACAGAAAGAACCATAAACACATGGATCTATAATAATAACATATTTTTACCTCCCACAGCATGTGACGTAATTCAATGAAAAAGAAAAAAACGTGACCACTGAAAACATAAAAAATGCACTGTTTTTGTTCTTTGCTCATAATAAAAATACAATGCTAGAGTCACATCTGTTTCTATTAACATTGAAAAATACAGCAACATTTTAAAAGGAGTTAGATTACTTACTTACTCACTTAAATACAAGCCTAACCTCCACAAACGCCAGCATCAGTGACCTTTTTACGATTCACATCCACTAAAACTCATCATGTTTAAAGTGGTGAAAATCTGATCCATATTTAAACTCACACAGAACTCTTCCGTTTAGAGTCACGTCCATTACGTAATTTATGCGTATCGTTCACCGTCCAACCCCTTCAGATAAACACTTTCTGGATTGTAAATATTAGTATTGGCATCTCCCACTAATTCCATCATCATGCTGTTTGTTTGGCTCTATTTAGACACGGCGATGCCCTCTAGTGGCCATGGTGCGCACGTCTCCTCAATGTAAACACAACCTGGTGACGTTCACATTGTACCAAGGTCAAACGCATGAGGCAGAAAATCCCTTTGCTCCTCAACAACAAGCTGTAGGACCAACAAGAAGTGTGTGCGTACAGGATGGGCACGGAGGTTATACGCACAGATCTGTCCTTATGAATTTAACAGGAGAATAACAGGGGCGGCTTGTTGCACATTTACGCACACATACGCACACACTGAAATACACGTACGCACACACACGTACGCACACAACAGTAGAGACGCGCTTCTGTCAACTCGGCACATTTCCAGGCAGCTCTCTCCTCCACAGCCGAGTGCGCATCGAGCCACGTACGCACACACACTGGGTATATGACCTACAAGTGTCCATACATCATGCACTATTGTCAATTTCTACCTGTTTGAAAAGCGTTGTGTGTGTGGGGGGGAGAAAAAACACACAAAGGCGTTTTTCATTGGCTCAGTCGGTTGAGTTTGACCGTTTGGTGTAATTGTGTTGGATTTGCGTTTATTGGCGGTGCGTGCAGCGCTGGGGAAGGGTGTTTAAATGTTTAATAAGCATTTATAGGGGAGTTTACAGCCTCCTCGAGCACTTGTAAATGAATGGAGTTAGTGTTGGCAAAATGAGATAGGATGGAGCTGCCTGTTTAGAAAGACACAATTAAAAGAACAGCGTTTATGAGCCTTGATCTAATAATACGTTAATTATTTACTCATGCATACAATTCACTTATGCGTTAAAGACAGATGCACATATGATTTTGCTTTATTGAGTTTGTAGTCCTGGTTGGTCGGACTTTTCAGTGGGAGAAGTGAGTCTTCTTCGCTGCAGCTGGTGTTGGGTCTATGATGTGGAAGCTCCAGCTGTTGCGGACATTTAATCCATTTTGGCTTCTTGAAGAATGGCTTGTTTGGTCTCAGAAGCTTAAATAATCAAGGCAAGGCATTATCCTGCCAAACCGAGGGGCTCTTTGGGAGACCTCTGCAATCTGGGCCTCTGTAGTGTCTTCCTCCTTGAAACAGTTTCTCAATGTCCTCCAGGATAATGCAGTCAGGTTGTTTTTCTCTAACTTTCTCCAAAATGGGTGTTATCTCCACTAGGCCGTTCATCGGTTCCTCCAGTGGAGCAGTGGGATGTTCTGCTGGTGTTTTTCCATGAAGGTCGGTCCTGGTGTCTCTTTCCTCAGTGGATACAGACTCTTTTCAGGCTTTTCTGACTATATCTGTCACTATAATGCTGGTTTCCTTTTCTATCAGCCTCTCAATATGTTGCCCCAGCTCCTCATGGCCTGGTTCATCTGGAGAAATAGTATGTCATTGCTGAAAGCCAGGTCTAGATTGTTCTGACTTGCTGGGCCTTTGGGTGGTTGAGTATCTACCTCATCTGCACTGAAAAATAAGGTTGTTGTTTTTTAATCCATAGACAAACATCTCAATGGGAGATATAGTTTGGTTTGAGTCACAGCCATCAACAGATTCAGATGAAGAGAGTGGACTCCCAGTAAAAAACCTCCTCACTTTGCACCTTCATAAATTCAACTGTGTCTTGTTGCAGAGGCTTAAACTCCCAGAAATCTGCATGAACTCAAAGACCCTCGCTGTGCACTGGTCCCCTTCAGGTAAACGCTCCATAGTGGTACATGTGCTAAACAAGGGCTTCAGCAGGGGTAATTAGCTCCTCTGTTTCCATTTCAAACATTTTGATATAGACATAGATGCTTCCCTGTCCCCCTGTTTACAAATATAGGATCAAAATCACACCTGGACACTTGCATGCCCTTGTCTGTTGTCTCCATGAACTGCACGGTTTTGAGTCCCAATTGAAAGTTCCCGTAAACAAAGTGGACTTTGCTGCACAGTGCCTAGTTCAACAGATGCTCAGCTGGTGTCCCATGTACTGTCCGTGTAGTCCTCCCTGAGAGAAGTACAGCAGGAACCAGGCCAGGCCCCACGCCAGGCCCCACATGTCCACACCCTCTGACAAAGGGAGCCCCAGTATCACAGCTGGAGCTCAAAAGAAAATTGGCTGCATTGTCTTTCCAGTGATCAGTGGATCCCTGTGTTGGGGCAACACTAGCCCAGCCCTAGCCATTTGTAAATTATAATTTCCCTACATGTGAAGTAGAGGAAGCTCTTCAATCCTTTCTGGTTCAAGAAAATTAAGCTGGAGCAAGAGGAATGTTCGTTTGTGGCAAAAGAGAGTTAGGCTAAATCCTAAAGCTAGGCTAAATGCGAAATGCCTCTCTCACTCGCATTACAAACGTCACAGTAAACTCAGAGCCAAACGTTTCAATCTACAAAAGGAGTTAACCCCTCCCACCTGTTAACAGAGCCCAATGGTAAAAATGTAGTAAGTACGAAATCAAATGAGTACAATGGTATGGTAAGACCAGGCTAGGGCAAGACCAAAATCAATAAACTTTACTTTATAGGGCTTCTGTCCATGATCTACCAGCATAATATTGTCTGGTTTCTTGTCTGTGTGGACCTTCTTAGTCCATTTGGAGCCATTGGCAGCTGCTTTACCTTCAGATGTATTTACAACTGGGAAAAGTGAAAGATCAAGGGCACGAGTTCAGCGTCTCAAACACCTTGGACTGACTGTTGTAATTGTAGGCGTCATTCAGTCATACAAAGCTGCAGACGTGTCGGTCCGTCTTTGTGTAAAAATTATGAGATGCATTTCTGACGTATTTCAGTTTGCAGGTCACGACTGAGCAGATAGCGGCACTTTAAGGCAGCACCTCGTTACCTCCTTCTCCAACAATTTCCAACCATTCAAACTTGTTCTTGAAGCTGGTTTAATGGACGACATTTGCAGATTTCTCGTGTGCTCACGATAATCGTTCACGACTCAAACTGATGTGTGCGTCCCCCGTGCTAGTCCTGTCCACGAGGGTCTGACTGCTGCAGTTTTAAACAGAAACTTGCTGCTACAGATATGACATCATGCAAATGTGTGACTATGCAAATATAATCATGAGAAAATATAAAGCAAGAAGCAAGATGTATTTAAAGTACTGTAATGCATTGTGGTGTAATATGAATATGTGAAATTGTTTTATTTATTTATTTAAATATGGACGTAACTATAGCATTGGACAAACAAGATGCATTAAGTGTTAAAGCACAGAAGCTCATTTTCAACACTTGTCCACAGGAGGCATTGACACAAACATCTCTGTCTGGATCTTAACCACTGTTTTAGCTCTCTGCTGAAGAAAGTCTGCTTTTGACCCAGTCCTGTTCAATTCTACAAGTCATAACACTATATAAACTGTAAACACCATACATTACACAACTCAACTACTGAATGAATAACAACTGTGGCCTTTTTACATAATATGATACAGTTATTATAAGTTCATCCACTGGCGGCCATCTTGCCTTTTCTGGCTTCTGTTGTCCTGCTGTTCCAGAATCATTGTACTGTATAGAATTCAACTTATCTCTAAAGACAAGCTGGTGATGTCGTGTTTTTCAAGTGCTTTGGACACTAGTTTATAAGTAAAAACACATAAGTACCATGGAAACATATCGGAAAAGCTTACAAATGTCTCTTTACCAAGTAGTTTTGTGAAAAGCCAGATCTATTTTAGTGCCATACAGATAAAGTTCCACCCCCCCTTCTTGCGCAAATTCCTTCTCGTGTACTGCCATTAACAGAACATGTTGAAGATTGTAACTAGAAGAATACAGTATTTAGAAAACATTTCAAAACGGAGATATCTGTTTTTGCAAATGAACTCTTGTAATAGTAAGATAAATTGATTCAGAGCAACATTCCAGAAAGCACAACAGGCGACAAACATATAGTTGGGTTCTTATTAGTTGTTGACCCCCACAAACTTCAAACATGGCTGCTGCTGCTCGGAGAAAACAAACCGTGTTCATCTGTTTATTATTATTACAAAATGTGACAATGAAAGCCTGGCCTTTTCCAAACTCCACTCCTGGCCTTATTCAGTCCTTTATGCAAAACAACAATTGAATATTCATGGGTTTCTTCGCCTTGTTTTTCTCCCCACCTCCTCCGACTTCATTTCCGCTCTTCCTCCGTCCCCGCTCGCTTTAATTTAATTGCAAACATTAAATTAGCGCCAGCATCTTAGACACGTCGTCAAACTCGCCTAACCACAAACCCCCTGAACTTTACATAACATAACTTCTTCCTGCTTCTTCTCCCCGTCTGCTCCCTCCACGCCCTGCTCTCTCCTCCATGTCCTCAGCGCATTATCGACCAACTTTTCTCAGAACTGCGTCATGAAATGATATTAGAGGCAACAATATCTCCTGCTCTGGCTGTGTATAAATGCTAGGGGAGTGCTAATTGAAATGGAGAGGTATTGATCGCCATAGATCCACGAGGCAGCGTGTCTCCCCTCTATCTATTCTGCCTTTGTGTGTGCGCCTGTTGACTGTGGGAGGCCAATGAAACAATAACAAAGGAATCATAACATGGAAACTAATAATTGAGGGGAGAGATGAGAGAAAGAGGAGCCGCGTAAACAAAAAAGTTCAAGGCAATTATTATGGTGAAAAGGAAAGTTTATGAAATGAAATTGAAGTGGAATAGCGGGACAGTGTTTATGGCAGTTCAGTGAAGACCCGGTGTGAGATGGTTTTCCGACTGGCCTGGTCTTATCCATCCGTAAACTCCGGTCAATTATCATTTCCTACAGTACATACAGTATGTCTGGGTCTGATCCTAGTGGCTGCAGTTACATCAGTTGAATCCCATCTGACCAGCAGGTGAGAGCGGGAGGCGGGTGTTGTAGGTAGCTATCGGCGACGTCAAGAGTTTGCACCAAATGTTCTGGTTGTAGTTTGGCAGAGAATGTGATAGTAAAGTAATCTGTTCTGGTTCTATCAAGACATTTCATTCGAAGCAAAAGGAATGTTTAGCAAATGTCATTGATGCAAAGAGGTTGTGGCTCTACTCCCCGCGAGCTCAGTTAGTGATAAAGGAGATGGCTAAAGCTAGGCTAAATGCTAAGCTAGGCTAAATGCTAAATATCTTATTCACTCGAGCGCCTTATATATACATCACAGCAAACTCAGATCCAATCATCTCAATCTGCAAAAGGAGTTAACCCCCCTAACTGTTAACCGAGCTCAATGGAACAAATCCAAATAGTACGAAATTAAATGTGTACTATGGTGTGGTAAGACCAGGCTAGTTTCCGACCTGTCAGAGAAGGAAAAGACACGAGCTGAAAGGTAGAGGTTCCCTGCTGTGCCAACGTTTGCTGAGGTCCATTTAAAAACCACTTCTCCATTTTCCTTTGGTTGAGTTGGAGCTTCAGGGCGACACGAGGACCTAATCCTAAAATATATGAAAAGTGACAAGTTCACAAAAGTATGCGACTGGGAAACGTTTGCAAAAGAAGAGCAAGTAAAGAGCTGATATATAACGAAGGGAAAAAAGAGTTTCTCCAGTGTGAGCATGATTGTGATGTTGCAGATTTCTGATGCATTAGAAAATAACAAAATATTTAGATTTAGTTGATTCATAATCACAGAACAGATTCATACACCACACTTTACAATGACTGTGTTTACTGTCTAATCTCTCGGACTGATCTGACGTTTGGGTTTGCTCTCCAAGTGAAGGTCAGTTTTCATATTGAGAAGATGGAGAGATGTTTTTTTAATGGAAGTGTCAGTTAGACCCCGCCCTCACAGTTTCCTGATTGGACGCAATTAATTCTATTCTCTTTCAGCAAATCTTACAGGTCTGGCTTATTCCAAGGGCAGAGACTGTTTTGAATATATGTATGACGGAAAATACTGCATATAGATGATACTACAGAGCTCTATGTAAGCAAAAAAATATACATTATCTATTTAAAAAAAATGCAATTGAAGACACAGACATCCCCTTTAATATGGACAGAAGCTGACATTTTAATTGGTGCAATCGCTTCCACGTAAAGCACTACATTTGAGATTTCTCAGAACGTGTCAAATGTTAAAAATTGACTTTACATTCCACAGCGGCTGGAGAACGAGACAATTGGGCAGTGAGCACTTTGTTCAGTTGTTTGTCAGAGACTTCAGTGAGACAAATGCCAAGCTGCACCGGGCCGTGGAAATAAATCTATCCAAACATCTATAGAAAGAACTGTTTGATCATCTGTATACTTCCATTTCACCGAGCTCCTGACCTTTCGTTCCTCGTTCCCAGACAGTTTGACGAATCCATATCTGACCCTGTGCTCTTTTTCTCAGGCTATGGCTACCTCAGTCCATCCCACTACGACGATGTGGTGGTCAACGACGCCTCGGTCATCACCAAAGTCCCGTCTCCCGAACACCCATCCACGCTCATCTACGGCCGCATCGACGACTCTTACACAGCGGACATCCACGGGGACTCGGACCAACCGGACAGCCCCAGATCGGAAGCGTCCTCGTCTGCCGGTGGCTACATCAACGGAGACGCGGCGGTCAGCGAAGGTTACTCCGTCGACGCCTTTTTCATCATGGACGGCCGGTCGAGACGGAAATCGGAAGGCGGGAGAGGCGCGGCGCAACGGCACTCGTGTAGCGAATGCGGCAAGACGTACGCCACCTCGTCCAATCTCAGCCGGCACAAGCAGACGCACAGAAGCATTGACAGCAAAATGGCCAAGAAGTGCCCGACCTGCGGCAAAGTCTACGTGTCCATGCCGGCGATGGCCATGCATCTACTCACGCACGACTTGAAGCACAAATGCGACATCTGCGGGAAGGCGTTCAGTCGGCCGTGGTTGCTCCAGGGTCACATGAGGTCCCACACGGGGGAGAAGCCGTTCGGTTGCGCCCACTGCGGGAAAGCGTTCGCCGACAGATCGAACCTACGCGCGCACATGCAAACTCACTCGGCCTTCAAGCATTACAAGTGCAAAAGATGCGACAAGACGTTTGCGCTAAAAAGCTACCTGAACAAGCATTACGAATCAGCGTGTTTTAAAGGCGCCTTCTCTCCTGTTAGCACACTCAGTGAATGACCAAATCCAGTATTTCATTTGGGATGAAAACCCGTCTGCGGTCTGGCTCCGGTGAACAAAACACAGGAGCGTCGAGGATCGTGAAGCAACAGAAATATAAAAATAGATGAAAGATTTCTTCTGATCAACAGCTCCTTGGAAGCTCAGTGGAAACATCTGATGCCTGAATTAGATTGTCACCTGCTTTGCGATAAGATGCATCCCTTTTTTGGAGATAACAAAAGCACACATATCTTTTTTTTTTTTAAAGACACCCAGATCTATTTATGCCCACGTTTTTGACATTTCCTTTTGACCACAAGATAAACACTCAAAAGCACAAGTCCCCATACTCTGTCTTTTTGTGACAGGAAGATCGCAACTGTTCAAAGTATGAAAACCTGCAAAGAGATTGGATAAACTACGAGATCTTATCTTTTATACGGACAAATTCATAACGTCGAAAGAGACACATTGGAGTCGACAATTTGGACTCGAACACAATGTGAAACAAAGCACATATTTTTAGCTTCCTGCGTCTGCTGTTGTTATGAACACAACCAACTGTAGAGGCCGATGGGAATAGTGTCTAGCGTCCAGTTGTTCTCCCTGAATATCAGTCTTTCTCAAGTTATTATTAGGAATTTAACATGTCTCCACTAAAGGTCAAACCTCTGCAATTCCAGTTTATTTTACTTGCATTGAACTGTGCATAATGCTATTTCTGTATTTTTTTCTGTATTTATTTTTGCGTGTATTTAACTATTTATTATTAATTCATGTTTAATTTCCTTATTTTTGATATCTGATTTCAGCACCTTACTTTGTTTTTTTAATGATATTTGAATATGCCAAAGCATTGTCACTTTGCTATGACTAAAAAGCTAATTTAATTTAATAACTTATGTTTACTCGCCACTTTAAATCTACAAAACTACTGCATGCAAAAAAACGACAATAGCCTATAATGGAATCTATGCCAATTGTAAGGTACAGTCTCTAAGGGATGTTTTGCCAAATCCTCTCATACATAGGCAGATTAGAATATTTAAGCAAATTTTAGGGCAATATCTTTTCATTTACAATAAGAGCAATAATGCATGATATTTTTGGACAGTCGGAAAGGCTACAACTGCGGGTACCACTATTGTATTTAGTTTTGAGGATCTTCAGGGAGCAAAGACTAGCTTAAAGAGTGTTGATACTGGAGGGAGGGGGACAGTTGTGGCCACTCAAAGCTGTATTTTTATTTTCCTGTGTAAACTTTCTAAAGGTTTGGCTGTGGAGGTTGACTTTTCCACTCAAATGAGGGCTCTCTTTGGGGTCTGGGCGGGGCGACTTTTGTACATGGTTTATGCACTGCCTGCCTTGTATTATTATATGTAGAGAGTAGACGGTATTCCTTAGGCCTCTGGTGCTGAAACATGCAGAAAGACCAGGACAGTCGCTGTAATGTGTGTTTACTTTCCAAAATGCAGCAAGATGCAGTTTTTTGCAAGACTAATTACCCAAGAGTGTTCGTGATTAACAGCAAAATGACTCAGCTTTTCTGGTTTTATAATTACTGATCATGTTTTTCCTCCCAAAAAATGGTCATAAACTAAAAGTCGCTTCCACTATTCTTGTAAGCAATAAAAAATGTCATAATCAAACGTATCAACATTCTGGGGACATAAGGTGCTATTTCGGCTTTTCACCTTGGACCATTTTATCCCTTGTATTGAAAAACCTTTACCATAACTGCAATTTTATTTTCTGAATCAGTCAATATGCTGATGGATCGGCAGTTTAGACACGGTTTACGCAAAGGCAAAAACAACCCATGATTGCTAACTTGGACTGCAGTCTGAGCAAAGTCAGCCATTCCTTAGATGACCACATTTCCGCTGACGTTGGGTAAAGGGGCAGGTGCAAAGCGATACAGAGGGACTCAACACGAAACATCAACATTTCATTTGTTTTAGATCAATATTGGGACTTCTAAATATATTCTATCATTTACATCACCCAAAATTCAGAGAAATTAGTCAGAGGTCTCATTCTCTCTTCAGTTTGTGCTGTGTCAGGAGCTCTGGTGTGTACCGTCTCTGTCTGGTGCACACTGGGGTAGTCCTGCACAACTTTTCCAATGGGGTTTTGCTGCAAATTGCAAATAAATTCTTGAATCGTGAGTTTCTTGTCACTAGCAGACAGAAGCTTGTTACTGTATGTCCTCTTTAAAACAAATGTGTTCTTATCAAAGGTGAATGGGAGTGGCCAATGTCAAGGTTTTTTGCAATCACTGAGTTTTTTAACTTGTTTCTCTAATGTTGCGATGAAGGAGGGAGAATTGTGTCTTTTCAGCACCAGAGAGCACCACTGAACTCTTAGATTCTACTATGAACTACTGTAGCCTACTATAGCCACAAGCTAGTTTACTATTCTTATATAAAGCACTTCCTCTTGACAAGTATATCTAACTTTTTTCAAAGATCGTAGCACAATGACAGAGTTTAGATTCAGGTAGAAAATGCCTTGTACGTAGAACCTCTTTGCTCCTTTTTGTACGAACAATGAAACAAAGGCAAAAAAGATGCCATCCTCCACATGCTTTATGACGACGCAAAGCAGAGACTGAACAACAATGCTACAAATGTCATTGGCCGATGCTTGCGTGGGACCATCTTTACAAGCCTTTTTTTTTTTTTTAACGACTGAAAACTTTTTTGCGGCAAGAGGCCTTGTTCAAAAACTGCTGGTTCGATTTTGGATCATTTCTAACAAAGGTGTGGACTATTCTGACGGATTGGGACGAGATTTTGCGGGAGCTTCCTAATTTCAGTTCTTCCTCTTTTGAGTTTTTATTATTGGACCTCCAGTGATGGTTGGAAACAATGTAAAGCACAAACAAACACTGGGCATTTTATTCACTTATTAAATAAAAAAATCTAGTTTAAACAATGGTGTGGTGTTACAAGTGTACTGTGTATTCATCCCAAGACACGTTTTCTTTCATTTTCACATGGTCCATATGTATGAATAGATCCACTCTGTAGGAACATACAATATCACTCAAAAGTAAGTAATAATTTCTTTATGACCATACCTACTCAAACAATTCTGATGGGGGAGAATTTGGAAAACATTGTCATAGTGCCAAACTTTTCTTGTGTCCTTAGGCAAGACAGTTCACCCACATGGCCTATTGTGTGTGTGTGTGTGTGTGTGTGTGTGTGTGTGTGTGTGTGTGTGTGTGTGTGTGTGTGTGTGTGTGTGTGTGCCAAACGTATGCACATTTTGTCAGTAGCAACGGCCAAGTTACCAAGCACCAATCAGGAGCAATGCCGGTCTGTCCCCTCTCGCACTACTTTCTAGCCAAAGCCAAATATGGCAAGAAAAGGCCCCTGATTGGTCAGTTGTTAGGGCTCATATCTGGATTCACAAAGACAATATCATAATAGAAAGGCTAGGATCACAGAGATTGCTAAACCAAAGATTTTCAAATCCCAAAATGGTGAGTTTACTTTTCAATAGAAGTAGAAAAAACTTCCGCAGGAGGACGGCTGCTTTGTAAGTGTGAGCATAGCCTTGACCTTTCAGCGGGGGCTTTTTGGGCAAAGTGGGGTTAAGTGTCTTGCCCAAGGACACAACGACAGCAGCCATCAGTGGGTGTTGGTGGAGAAGATGTCGAGGTGGGAATTGAATCCACAACCTTCAGGCATAAAGGCCAATGCTCTACCAACTGAGCTAATGTCACTCTGTGTGAAGTGTATGAGTTTATAATTATTAGTACATTGTATGTTTGAGGAACACATTTTCAGTTGTTCCCCGAAAATGTAAAACAAGGCAATAACTTTCTACACATGGATGAAATAGATAGATAGATACTTTGCTAATCCCCCAAAGGAGAAATGCAGGTGTCCAGCAGCAGAAGACTCATCCAGGTCTGTTGTACAGTCATGTCTAATGTAGATATAAACCAGATCCAAGCAGAAACAGTGCCGATAATACATTAGATGATGTCTTATGTTATGTTTCAAAACACCACAAGAACAACGCAACAAGTGTCACACAGTTTGAATTGCTGCCCATTAGACTTAGTGACTGTGAGCACATAAAAGATTAAATTACATATGAATAATCTCAGCGGAGGTGAAATCATACAAACCTGTGTCGTCCCAGTTATAGTTACTGAACGCTGCAGATGGCTCAGCTCTGATTGGCCCTCACCGTCCTATTCCTCAGTCCAACACACATCTATGACCTTTACATGAAAATGAGTATGAAAATGACTAGTGCGGCACCTTTCTGTTTACAACTCCACCTGCTCCGAGAACCATAAACGCTTCATTATGATCTTTACGACGGCATTACCATGTGAGAGAGCCGATGGAGGACTCATAACACAACGCTTTCACGCGATCAGCAATACTTCAACCATTTCTGTTTTTGTTCAAACAGAGAGAATGTAATACTCACTTAATGACCAATTAGACAATATTTATGGAAGTCATTTGCCTGGTTTGGGTCTTGTTGTCTGCCTGGTGGCGGCCGCACAGAGGTCAGACGGTCCAGAGACGTTGTCAGATTTTAATTGCTGGTGTGGGCCTTCAAACGTGAAGAGAAACGCTGACATCAGGACAATACCTTTTAACCTTGTCAATGTTTGGAGACGCACTCTGAATGTATCCACAGGACTCACCTTATCCATACAAAGTGATGCTACAATGGATAAGATCAACCAAAGATAAACATTTACATTATTCTGGCTTTGTCTGATTGTTCTTCCCCGTACAATAGTTATTTATATATTTTATTGACCTTCACATGAGCACTGAGGTCCCGCTGTGATTTCAGAATCTCTTTTTCAGGAGATTCCAGGACCCAGAGAGAGGACAGGAGTGGGGGAGGGTGTTACAGAGGTCTATTGTACATGGTTATAGTGCGATAGGGACACTGGAGCGGACACAGGGAGAACATGCAAAGTCCACCCAGGAAGGCTCTGCTCCGACCAGAATCCAAGCCCAGTTCTCCAATAGTATGTGCATCCTAAATATGTCCAAAATATAGGAAAGCAGTGGGAAATGAGCAGATGACTTCATTATTATTTTAGCTTCCAAATTCTCTTCTCTATCAGGTGAGGGAGCAGTGACTCTACCCTGAGCTCCTTCCTTGGTGTCATGCATGTTGAGCTCTGAGGCGAAACAGCGTGTAATACTGTACATTTCTTGTCCATTCAGAGCTTTCAAAATCTTCTGTCAACTGCACTTCGGACACGCGTTAAACAACCTATCCCCCGCCGCTCGTCCCTGCACCCTTCCCCTTTAAGACAAAACGCAGACAGGCTGTAAATCAGAGTGGTTAGTTTTATGTCAGCTCTAATCACAGCGTCATAAAGATAATCTGACGCGGTCCCTCGTATGATAAATCACCCTCACCCAGCCGTAATGACTAAACGCTGACTTAGGGCCTTTGAAAGCATAAAACATAGACAGGCACTAACTAGACACATGATAAAACACATTTGAATTGTGGGCATATAAAGTGTGAAGCAGTCCTGGTTAAGCTATAGTAAATTGTGCATGCTTGTTTCTTTCTGCGCGCTAATTAATCATGTTATATATACGTTCAAAGTGTAGGGGGAACACGGGAGACTGCAGCGTTTCTCCCAACCATTTGTCTTAATTTACTTTTTTTTTCACACTGAACAGCATGTTTTCTTAGCTGCTGCTGATACTTCAACTCCCACATCCCATTAGGGCCGTGTCTGCCTATGGCCCTTGTCTCTAACATAAGAGGAAACGCATTAGTACTTTCCAATAAGTCATATTTAAAGGCGGGTTGCGTGACTTGGCTTGTGACTGCTTGCGTCGGACATAGCATTGACCGAGATTGGTTTAACGGCTGCCAGTAGCTTTACCGCTCAAGATAAATGACCTTCTATTATAAGGTGATTGATTTTCTCCTATCGCTCCTAAAACTATTGATTTCCTTACATTGCCCCTGGCTCGCTAATGATACTAATTCTAACATTCACTGGAGCTGAAAAAAAGCTTCCTGGCTTTTATAACCAACTGTCAGTGTGCGTTTTAGTGCGAGTCAGTGAGTGTCTGTGAGCGGCTTCACCAATAGGACCGTAGTGATAGATGATCCCAGGTCAGAGCCGTGTGTTCAGCTGAATCCACTTGTTGGGACGCATTTTCTAGATGTCCTGCCATCTATGGTCCTGCTCTATGTGGGGGGGGGGCGCCACAGTGTCCTGACCGTGCAATGGCGTGTGACATCACAGCTGATATGGGGCGTCTGACTGCTGAAGGCTCTCTGTCTCTGGACTCTCTCCTGATACAAGACCATGTGGAAAAGGCCTCTCTCTGAAGTCTGCCTGAGCCTCTCTCCCTCTGCCCTGGTCCTTGTGTTTATGGTTTTCTGTTGTCTCTTTGTGTATCTTGTATAAGGTTTAGTGTAATTCATTTCCCCAGTGTGGGACAAGAAGAAGAAGATAGAAGATATACTTTATTGATCTCATAATGGAAAAATTCGGTTCGATGAATAGTCATATACACATCCAGGCATGCAGCGTGCTCTTACGTCCGCACTCCTTATAGGCAAAGTGGGGTAAAGTGTCTTGCCCAAGGACACCAGACAGCAGTGGGAGTCAGTGGAGAAGGCTCAAAGGCCAACGCTCCACCAACTGAGCCACTGTCATTCATTCATGAAATATCCTCTTTTATATATTTTGGTCTGTCTAATATATAATATAATAACTAGATTATCATTAGAACACAATTATGATTTATGAATATAATAATAACAATAATGTTAATAATACTAATAACAACCATGCATGGTATTTACCTGTATAGCACATTTCAAGATACATTGCATTAATCATAAACTCCATACTCAGAGCTGTTGAGCTTCTATAGCCACTGCTGCCCTGGGGTAGACTGACAAAAGCAGTGGCTGCCAATCTCCATTCTTACACTCAACACATTCATGCTAGCTGTGTTTGTACGTGTGCATAGATGACATCAAAATACAACAATTAAGCTTTCTAGTCTTAAAAGTCTGATCTATATATTCTTCCTTGTCTCCTTTATTAATGAGCGACTGCGTAATTATCTGGTGTATTAAAGAATGGTATTGATACAAATCCTTTTCCAATCAGATAATGCACAAAAACCATTAACTATACATTATGGACACACGTGGCCTGATCCTCCTTCAACCTGTTCATAAGAATTGTCACTTTGTCCTTAATCTTGACAAATGTATCTGTATTCAAAGAGAATTCGTGCAAAGAGATTCTATTATTTATTGCGCTGTACATTTAAATATGTTAATGGGTCTTTCCCTCGATGCGTGGCCTCTTGACCTGCAGCAGGTGCGGCGTGAATACTTCATACTGAGTCCACATGTAGCTTTCTGACCCTGAATCATTGATGAAGTCAGAAGCCTGTTCAACTCTGTCCTTTGATGAACCGCAATTAATAAAGATCATATAATTCCTTTCTGTGATGCTAAACTCTGCTTTAATAAGACACTTTTGATTCATTTTTTCTGGTTTTAAGACTTAAAATAGAGCTAATATAGTTCTGTTTGTGGATGATAATGCAATTTGAAGGGTGTTTTATAATCAAATAGAAAATTAAATTATTGTCATGTCATGGCCTTGGTCTTTCAGCGGGGGCTTCAGGCAAAGCGGGGTTAAGTGTCTTGCCCAGGGACACAACGACAGCAGACATCAGTGGCTCTACCAACTGAGCCACTGTCGCCCAGAATGTAAATATATATCAATGAATATATGAAATAATTGTGAGAGAGGATTTTAAAAAGCGGTGTGTGTTTTGAAGAATGTAAAAAGAACCGACTTCAAACTTACCTTTTTAATCAATGCAACTTAAAGTGATCCCAAAGCATCAAACACTGACTCACAGGGTTCTTTCTTTCAAGTTTGTAAAAAAAAAACATGATAAAGACAGCATGTTGTGGTTTGATTTGTTCACATTTTATACTTTTACTCGACTTCTTCTGTTGGTACAAACCAGTGTGGGCGGGTCCCGGCTCAAAAGTGGCCAAAATGACGTACGCTGACATGCTGCAATACCACCCCGGGCCTGTGGGGGTGGACCCGGAATGAGAATAAGCCAATGCTAACATATAGCATCTTCTTACCTCTCGAAAACGTCTTTACAGGATGGTCCAAAAGTCGGCTCTTGGCCCAAAGCTCCGTTCCACATGTGTGTCAATGCTGAGTGTTCTGGACCAGTCTAGTTTAGTCGCTGTGAATTTATGAAGTCTCTTGTTTAAAGGAATAGTTCACCGTTTTTACATACTGACATATGTTCTTACCTTACCTTAGACTAGTTAATACGTACCTGTCTGGTCTTAGTCCGTGCGCTCTGTCATGCAAACGGAGCAAAAACGGGAGCACAAACGCAGCCTCCTCTGTATACTGTGTAGGACCAAAAGGTAGCTCCCGCTAGAAGCTACCAAACTCTTCCAAGTGTTCCCTATTAAATGTATATAGTTACGTGACGTGTTACACTGCAAAGTATAGTAACACAGAAATGTAACAGTCGATTTTCTCAGCGGATAAAACGGGTACTATATTGTGAGGCGTAGTAATCTGAGGGGCGCTACGTCCGCGCACTAACTTCTCTCCGTACTACAAGTCACGCTGCTTCTATTGACGGAAGTGAGCGAGAGAGAAGTCTCCGGAGAGAAGTTAGTGCGCGGACGTAGCGCTCCTCAGATTACTACGCCTCACAATATAGTACCCGTTTTATCCGCTGAGAAAATCGACTGTTACATTTCTGTGTTACTATACTTTGCAGTGTAACACGTCACGTAACTATATACATTTAATAGGGAACACTTGGAAGAGGTTGGTAGCTTCTAGCGGGAGCTACCTTTTGGTCCTACACAGTATACAGAGGAGGCTGCGTTTGTGCTCCCGTTTTTGCTCCGTTTGCATGACAGAGCGCACGGACTAAGACCAGACAGGTACGTATTAACTAGTCTAAGGTAAGGTAAGAACATATGTCAGTATGTAAAAACGGTGAACTATTCCTTTAAATGAAAGGGGCTCGTGCAGCTGACGTATGTGCAGATGCATTTTTTCACATTTTCAAGCCCCCGCGGCCATTTTGAAACTGCCCATAGACCGCAGAAGTTGTGGCCCATTAGTTAGAACAGCGGAGATAGGCGGGACTACCTCTGTTAATATATATAGTCTATGGTACAAACATGTATTTTATATATGAACAACAGACGAAGCAGTACCCGAGCTTGAAAGCCAAAAATACTGTACATTATGAGCTTGCCTTTCTGTCACATGAGTTTGTCGGTGTTTTCTCTTCACTAAAAGAGAAAATAACAAGTATACTCTCGCAGTAAAAAGCCTAATCCATCTGACAAGCCTTTATGAAATGTTAAATGCCTGAAATAGCACAGATAATATCCAGGCGAGATGGCGACCCCCGCAGCTGAAAGAAACAGTTCTCACCAATGTTAATATTTGTGCTATAATTACAGCGATTGGTCGTTAGACTGAAATATTTTTAGTATTTTCCTATATCACCTATTGTGCCTCTGGACATGTTTGGGCCTGAGAAAGAGAGAAAAAAACCACCATCAAATTTAGAATAAGTGTATTCATGCTGATGGTATCATTTTAATAGGCCCTTGAGGGTAAATGACTTCACTGTCTGCTGTGTGAATATGTATATAAGCTACAGGCCAATATCACGGTTCACAAATCTGATGGAGAATGTATATAGGGCTTATGTGTCGGGCCAAAACAAGTGCCCCAGGCCCATAGAATATGCAAACACCTGCAGCTTTAAGCTCGTCGGTAAATCTCCCACAGAAATAGGAACAAACAGATGAAATTGTGTTTAAATCCCTTCGGTCACACTCATGGGACACAATTGCATCATCTCTTTTTTTAAACAAACCGATTCATACTTAAAAACTAAATGGGATTTTGATGATTAAGGAGCGAGAGGAAAGACCTTGTGATGACGTGTGGAGAGGACGACTGAGAAGTAATGGGACTGAAAGGTAGCACTCGGGGAACTCGAAATTGGCACACAAAAAAAAAAATTCTCACATATTGCAGTACTGTATGGATCACCAATGATGCTAAAATCTGTCAAAATTGTGCCATTTTACTTTACAAATTGTGACGAGAGAGTAAACCATTTCAGACCCGCCCATTCTCATCCCCGCAGTTTCCAGATTGGTCGAAGTTAATTCAAAATTCTTGAGGCCCCCAGTCATTGGTCTAACTATTCTCCATGTATTACTGGTTGGAATTAGGCTAAACGGAGGATCTATTTTAAATACATTATTGTTGAAAAATACCAGTCACAGTACAGTGCCCCATGGCTGGAAATACACATTATTATAAATATGAAATTCAATTTAATTTGCTGACATATACCTTTTTCCCACGGCAACAGTACAAATCTGCATCTCAAAATGTCTACATGTCAAAATAATATAACAAATAACTAACCGACAATGCTACTGTATTCTAATTTATTTACCATTTTCTTTACCCTTGAGCGTGGAGAGGGACTGCTGCCTTTGAAACTCAGCCCTGGATAAAGTGGAAGAAAAAAACAGTGCATATAAGTCATGTGATGTCCTGCCACCCAAGTCTCAAAGCACCCGTCCTGATCCTCCTGCAGGCGCTGGGTCCACAGGATGATGGCTGCTCCGTCTTCAAAGACAGCCTTGGTCTTTCAGCGGGGGCTTCAGGCAAAGCGGGGTTAAGTGTCTTGCTCAGGGACACAACGACAGCTCAGTGGGAGCAGATGACATGGATTGTGGGGGGAGCAAACCCACGACCATTAGGCCCAAAGACCAATGTTGACCCACATACAAGTAACACATACAATTTTTTTCAATCTTTTTTGTTTATTGCCATGGAAACAAGGCTACTGGAATCTTCCTATATACATTATAGTGGGCGGCACGGTGGCTGAGTGGTTAGCACTCTCGCCTCTCAGTCGGTCGGAACAGGGCCTTTCTGAGTGGAGTTTGCATGTTCTCCCCGCGTCTGCGTAGGTTTCCTCCGGGTGCTCCGGTTTTCCCCTACCACTAACAACATGTACAATAGGTCTGAATGTAAATGAGAGAGTGAATGGATGGTGTTGGTTGGAGCTGATGGTCCAGTGTGTTCTGGACTCGCTTCTGTCATCACCGTGTGTGGAATGATTGGAACAATATCTGACTCTGAACATTGTAAAGCGCTTTGGGTGACCTTGGTCTGTGAAATGTGCTATATTGATAACCATTACTTACTTACTTACTACTATTTTAACATACCCATATTAGTTTGAATGTCGACAGCGGGTTAACTCCACAGAAGGCCTGCTCTCCGGCTTTTATGGCGCAAATCAATAAGCGCTGACCTTCACTTCGGTAAAACCTTCTTTACAAGCCGCAGATTCTCATTGAACCTTTTTCCCCATTTACCATCATCCGTTTACAAGAGGTTACAAAGGGGTAACCATGCATCCACAGGTATCTACCAGCAAGGGACCAACGCAATCTCAAGGTGTGCAGGCTTCTCCTCGTCTGTCAAATCCCCAAATTGTCTAGTTATTCACTCCGCAAAACAAATTGAGTCTACCTATGCACGTTTTGTATACTTCTTCTCATGTATTCGCCTTCGATTTCCAATATACCGCATGCAAACAAGTCTCTGTCCCTACTTCATTGTCTCCGAGTTGACTTGATATGCATTGCACACGCTCACGCAGCTCCCCAAACACACATTTAGCCTGAGACGGCGTGATAGGTCTTTTAAGGAGCGTTTCACACCTCATCGCATTTCAATTAGTAGGTGGGACCCACACGCGCACGCACACACACATGCACGCACACACATACGCACACGCACGCACACACACATGGGCTGACAGTCTGTCCGCTGGGTGAGGGAGATTCATTTGGATTCTCATCTTCCTGCAGACAGTGCCCTTTCTCCTGCCTGTTCCTCTACTTATCTCTGCACCTGTATATGCACCGGTCTTTCTCCCCGCATAAGATTGACTGACAGCGGGATGACCTCCGGAGCTGTCAGGGAAGGCTGCGGCGTGCACGGCCTGAATAGAGCAGCTCTTCCCAGGATGTGAGTCCGACGAGCTCCAGGGAGTAGAGGGATTTCTCCAGTCGCTGCTTCGACACAAGCAATGGACACAAAAGGAGAGCAGCAACAATTAGAATTCCGTGTAGGATTGGAAGTGGTGTTATTATAGTGGGATGATGGTGGGACAAGGCAATCGACAAGGCGAGTGAAACGTTTTAAATAATTCAGGCATATAGTCATGGATGTAAATCTTTATCAGTTTAGGGGATTGCTAGCTTTAGCCAAGCCCTGGCATAGTGGTGGATAACTAGCTCTACTGCAGACTAAACTCACCAGGGTCACCAAGGAACTTTTCCCGTAGAAACAAAAACGGCTCATCTTCAGTTAGACTGTTCGCCAGTGCGGCACAGTGCTGCCCTCTACAGTCAGCACTGATTGGTCAGAACGCTCACAGGTTCCCCTCGGTCTGCAGAAGAACCAAAACGGCACAAATACATCACAAATACACCTCCAGGGTGAGACCATGAACGGGGACAGCCTTTGATTTGAAAGGGCAGACATCTTGGGTCTTGCGTACAGCAGGCAGTATATTTCTAAGAAAGGTGTGGAGTTTTGTCTTCACAGAGACAACTGTTAATAAAACCAAGTAAATATTAAGGGCCCTTTCACACTTGTTGGTCTGGTTCACTTTAACTGGACCGAGGCTGGTTCACTTGGGGAGAAAATGCTTCTCTTATCCGTTTCAAAAGACTGACTTGTGGACACATTTTCTTTTGTTCGGTGGTTTAAAATCCACAAAAAAGAATGTCTTTGCCCCAAGTGAACCAGAAGTAGTGACTTTTCTCTTTCTCTAATGCCAGGGCTCAGGAAATGTACTCTTTAATTCAAGGCTTAGGAGAAACCCATATCAGAGGACATTAACTATTTATGAATGACCAAATTATTATTAATTTTGCATTGTTTATCCAGAACTACTGTTGTTTTTGATGGATTTGTGCAGATGGTTTGTTTGGATTTCTCTGCTGTCCTGATCCTGTTTATGTGTTTATGTGTTTCGTCACAATAAACATTGGTTGCCCACACTATAAATACGAAAGAGGATATATTTGAACCCATCTTTTCAAACCACCCTGTACGGTACAAACTTTATACACGACTGTAGACTGTATATACTCCTGCGATCAATGCACAACCTTGTGAATTGGTGAACAACAACCTGAATGAAGGAGAGATCAAAGCAAACGTCTGCAGAGGCCGTGCTCAGGTGGAGCTGCTGGACTTTCCTCTTCATTCATTATTAAAATAACCACACCACATTATTACACCAACCAGCACTCATCGTTCTTCATCGGCACTTTCTTTTACCGGGCGTCCCCTCTATAATTGTTTCAGCCTGGTGTAATATTTTTCCAATCACAGGAGCCCGACCCCCACCCCCCGCCTCCCGCACGGGGACAGTAACATGAGTGACTGACAAACCGGAGATCAGAGGAGGCAGAGGTTGAGCGGAGGTCACGCTGAGCTGTCGTTCGGCCGCTGTGTAAGAGCCAAAGGGAGGCGAGGGAGAGATTAGCTATAAATTGGATCCGTCGATTTGAGGCCAGTTGTCTGTTCGTCACCTGTAAGACGCACTGCAGATCGCACTGAAGGGGACAGCTGCTCTGGACCCACCGGAAATGGATTCAACTATTGTGTGAGGGGGAGAGACCACGGAATCACCTTTCCATCTCTGCCCATATCTGATGAATCTATAAATATATACCGTATACATGGGCAGGTTTCAGTGTGAGGTCAAATCAGCACAGTCAGCCTTAGAAATGCTTTGTATGTGACTTTATCTGACTCTGTGATATTCTTAAAAACAGAGAGATAAACAATCAAGCATCTGGAGAATTCACAGATTTTTGGTGCAAACTGTGAACATGTGAAGTTTGGTTAAATGTTTGATCTGGGTGAATTATTCATGAGGATTCTGGGGTTTAGGCTCAAACTATGCAGCGTTGATGAGGCTCTGAACACGGAGCTTCAACAACATCATTTTAAGATTAAATAAACATGTAACAACGGAGAAATGTACAGAATCACTCCGGTTGTGTAAAGAGACAGATGTGTAAAAGGTAAAACATTTAGTCTCTGTTGTGCAATATATTATTATGTACAATTTCAAAAAATAAAATAAAAAGTGACTAAAAACACAATAATATGGCTCTTTGTGACAATGACAACAGGTCGACTCTTGAAGTTTGAGTTTTTCTAAAAATTGGAAACAAGGCATCGAGCATAAACAAAATCAGCATAAACAAAAGTATGGATGCCTGACTTTCAAAACGGAAATATGTTATATACTTATAGTTATTTACAAGCATGTATTTTTTTTATTTAGTTACAGCTTTTGATCACTATTTTAGCAAAAAAGTGGGAACAAGGGGACCACTGCTGCTCAGCCAATCAACTCACAGCCCAAAGTGTCAGTACATGACAAAATGCTCACTTCTGTTGAGACAAACATTTTATTTTGAACAAGAAGATGTCCCCACTTTGAAAAGCCAGCAAAGTTACACACACACACACACACATACTCGTTTAAGTCACTTTCGGAAACACACGTTTCCGAACCACCCTTTCGGAAACACACGTGCACACACACACACACGTGCACACACACACACACACGTGCACACACACACACACACACACACACACACACTTTGGACGAATCACACATTCTCTAAGTTCTCTGACACTGAACTATCCTTTGGCATTAGTTTTATCTTGGTTCTAGTCTTGTCTC
Source organism: Knipowitschia caucasica (assembly GCA_964034765.1). Lineage (NCBI taxonomy): Eukaryota > Metazoa > Chordata > Actinopteri > Gobiiformes > Gobiidae > Knipowitschia > Knipowitschia caucasica. Next base: position 35,833,332 of record OZ035838.1, on the reverse strand, counting down.
CCCTCTCTCCCCTCTCTCTTCCTCTCCCTCGGATCACATCACATCATCTTTTACAGCGTCCTGAGTGCTCCTCTACATTACTCCCTCGTCTGGATGCCATCAATGCAGACTTCCTCTAAGCGGTTTCTTTAGGATCCCATCTCCAGGATCCGGAGTCCAGTCTCACATGCGAACTCCCCCTCTGTTGCTTCTCACACCCACACAGATTTATTGTTTTCCTGCAAGAGTAAAAAAAAAAAATAACCGCCTTTATGATTTTTCTTCCGTAATCTCGCCCTTTCTCTAATGTGTCTTTTATTGCAGCACAGCAAAGGCCCTGAGGCAGTGTGCGCAGGTTTTCCACAGTCTCAAACACACAAACACAATAATGCCACATGCATACAGTTCAGACCTGCAACGCAAATGACGAAAAGTGCAAATTTCTTGTCATTTGTCAGTTTGCACACGGAACAATATGCATGTTTTTATAAGACAGAAACCATACTTTAGTCTTGGCCGATGGCAACGGACTTTTGATAATGCTAGAGCCACGCACGCACACACACACACACACACACACACACACACACACACACACACACACACACAGCACAAAGAGACATACTGTAGCTAGTATGTGTGTGTGTGTGTGTATGCGCGTGTATGTTATGTGGGTGTATGTGTGTCTATGTGTGTGTATGAGTGTGTGTATGAGTGTGTATGTGCGCGTGGATGTGTATGTGTGTTATGAGTGTATGTGTGTGTGTGCGTATGAGTGTGTACGAGTGTGTGTATTGTGTGTGTGTATGGGTGCACTTGTTTTCAACTCCTGGTGGGTTCCATAACCTGAGATTCCACTCACGTCATGGGGACTGGTTTTACGTGGTGGGGCCCGAACACCGGACCCCACTGGTCCAAGCTTAATAATCAATGGGTAATGCTTTTCTAACGGTCCTTATGCAGTCTCTGTAAAAATATGGAAAGGACCCCTGGAGGTTTACTTTCCTGAAAAAAGTGTGTTATGTGTCGGAACCCTGGTGGTGGGTTGCGGGATATCAAGGAGGGGCACACTGGGGCAATTTCAGTCCAGCAGGCTGGAGCCAATCATGGAGCAGCACAACAGAGGAAATCAGGTGTCAGGCTAGAAAAAGGTGCAAGTGTGTGGTTCATTAGGCTGCAAGAAATCATGGAGGAGCACACTGAAGCGCACGCTTACAAACCACTGGTAAGTGCTGACTACAAGTCATGACTTCAAATTGTTATATAGAATGATTACAAATTATTTGTAGTTTGTGCAGCTTAGTCAAGAGTCCCTAATTGATGAAGTCGACTCAGATTCTGACGATTTAACTGTCAAGAAGAAACCTGGAAAAAAGTATGGAAAAAGAAAAATCAAAAACACTTTTCTTCAAGACTCGGAAAGTGACGAACCAAAGGCAAATAAGATTGTTATCATGCAGCTGCAAAAGAAGAAAAATGGGGGGCGAGTTTACAGCAAGAGACACTTCTGCCTCTACTGTTCAATGTCCTGCCACAAAATGTCCCGTCATTTGACTAGAAAACATGGAAATGAAAGTGACGTAGCCAGAGCATTGGCTCTACCTGTGAAATCTAAAGCACGTAAACTTCAGTTTGATTTGATCAGGAATAGTGGAAACCGTGAGCACAATTTTGAGGTTTTAAAGGCCGGCATTGGAACTTTAGTCCCAGCTAAACAGCCAAATTCCCCAGTTAAATCCAGTGAGTTTTTGCACTGTATAGACTGTGGGGCATTGCTTAAGCGAAAGTCGCTGTGGAGGCATGTGGCCAGGTGCCGGCTTTCACAGAAAGATGCCCAGGCTAAACCAGGTAGAAGTAGGGTCCAGTCCCTCTGCTCCCTAGCCCAGCCTGTACCGGAGGGCATCAGCAAAAAGCTGTGGTCTTTAATTTCGGCAATGCATCAGGATGAGGTCACGGGTGTTGTCAAAGCAGAAAAGGGGATTCTGAGACTCGGAGAGCACCTGTACTTAAAACACGGGCATGATAAGACTAAGCATGATTACATTAGGCAGAAAATGAGAGAAGTCGGTAGGTTAATTAACGAAGCAAAAACCGCAGGGAAACTGAAAACAATTAAGGATTTCTTTATTCCTTCCAACTTTAACCATGTGATTGATGCAGTCAGGTCTGTGGCTGGATATGATGAGGAAACAAATCAATACAAGACTCCATCCTTGGCCCTCAAACTCGGCCATAGCCTCAGAAAGCTAGCAGATATTCTTGAATGTGACTCAAAAATGGAGCATTGTGTTGATGAACTATTTATTAAAAACCTCCAACGAAGCCGGCTGCTTTTTGAGAAGAGGTGGGACGTCTGTGTTTCTTCTGCTGCCCTACAGACCCTCCGGCAAGCCAAGTGGAACACTCCGGACCTGCTCCCTCTGACTGAGGACGTTAGAGCCATGCATGCACATATTGAGGTATGTCGACCTGAATATGTGCAAACCCTAATAAGTGAGCCAACGTCTAAGCATTGGTCTAAACTGGCAGTTTTGACTCTTTGTGAGGTCATCATTTTCAATCGAAGAAGGGAAGGTGAGGTTTCAAAGATGCCACTGACAGCCTTTACCTTAAGAAGTAAGACTGGGATCCATTCTGACATTGCTCTGGGACTGTCCCAACTTGAGAAAAAGCTGTGTCAGCATTTTCAACGCATTGAAATTAAAGGGAAAAGAAGTCGGAAAGTGCCGGTTCTTTTGACTCCTGAAATGATTGCTTCGATGGAGGTGCTGGTGGAGAACAGAAGGGCCTGTTCCATCTCTGACCATAACCCATACTTCTTTTCCCGCCCGGGCGCAGACACCCACATCAGGGGATCAGACTCCCTACGCCAGGTAGCCAAAGAATGTGGTGCGGTGCATCCAGAGATGCTATCCTCAACCAAACTTAGAAAGCACATAGCTACTATGTCAACAGTTCTCAATATGAAAGAGAATGAGATGGACATACTTGCCAACTTCCTCGGCCATGACATTCGCATCCACAGGCAATATTACAGACTACCAGAGGGGACACTGGAGCTGGCCAAAATCAGCAAAGTGTTGATGGCCATGGAGCAGGGAAGAGTGACGGAATTCGAAGGAAAGAGCCTCGACCAGATACAAATTGAGCCTGAAGGTAATTCTTGATATTATTAAAATATGTATGATTTTTTTCCCCTAAAGGCCACTTGTATTTTTATTTTCTGTGCGACAGGGAGAGCAGTAGAGATCCTCTCACAAACGGACGGGCTAAAAGAAACTTCAAGCGGAGAACCTTCAACCATTCATCCAGATGCACCCCATGGTAGTGGCAGTGCCCCTTCTGGTAAGTGTACCAGGTGGGGGATTACAGCCAGGCTGCTTGGTCCTCACCCTGGGAGTGTATATTGCTAATATATTTTTATTTCTCTCCCTAGAACGTGTAAGAAAGCCATGGTCTGCATCTGAGGTGAAGGCTGTGGAGAAGACCATGACACCTTTCATACAGACTGGAAAGGTCCCTGGGAAGTCTCACTGCCTGGCCTGCATTAATGCCTCACCAGATGACCTTAGACATCGGACATGGAGTGGCATTAAATTCTATGTCAAAAATAGAATCACTGCAATTCGAAAACAAAATCTAAAATAAAATTCCTTTAAAATAGTTGTTTGGTTTCTATTGACTGTTTTGTATTACTTAAAGTCTTGGTAAAAAAAGATTATGTCTATGGGTCCCATTCTGAACGGCCCTGTCAAAGGGACCCACCAGGTAACAAAAACGTGTATGTGTGTGTGTGTGTGTGTATGTGTGTGTATGTGTGTATGTATGAGTGTGTTATGTGTGTGTGTGTGTGTGTGTGAATATGAGTGTGCATGTGTGTATGAGTGTGTATGTGTATGTGTGTTATGAGTGTGTGCGTGTGTGTGTCTGTATACCTGTGTATATGAGTGTGTATGCATGAGTGTGTTATGTGTGTGTATGAGTGTTATATGTTGTATGTGTGTGTGTGTGTGTGTGTGTGTGTGAGTGTGTTGTATGTGTGTGTATGTGTTTATGAGTGTGTAGGTGTATGTGTATTATGAGCGTGTGTGTGTGTGTGTATGTGTTTATGAGTGTGTAGGTGTATGTGTATTATGAGCGTGTGTGTGTGTGTGTGTATGAGTGTGTTATATGTGTGTGTATGTGTGTGTGTGTGTGTATGTGTACCCTGTTGCCAGTCCCATTAAAGTTGTATAGACCAAGGCTTTTAGGATGGCGACCAACATATGCAGCACAACTTTAGCTAATAATTTTTTCAGAAGCTGTGGGTTTTGTGTCAGGCTTCTGTCCCTGATGTGTCTGAGTCTGAGGAGAGACGTTTGGGGGAGGTCCCGGCTGCTTTCTTTCAACACTACAGAAAGCTTCCTACTGTAAAAGTTTAGCGATCAATCAGCCTGAAATGTCTTTTGGAGTGAGAATACAGTTCAAGCTTTATTTATTGCAGTGAAATATGCTTTAAATCAAATCAAATATACTTATTTCTGACTTGTGTACACTTACTTTTAAAATTATGTAATCATTTGTCTATCTATCTATCTATCTATCTATCTATCTATCTATCTATCTATCTATCTATCTATCTATCTATCTATCTATCTATCTATCTATCCATGTATCTGCAACAAACGACCAGAGACGTCAAAAAGAACAGTCTTCGGTGGGTCTGCTTGAATTCTGGTAAAAGTATTGAAATCCTTATCTTACAGAAATAAAAGTACACTCTGTTTCAGGCAAAAAAAAATCACGTATACTATAAAGGGAATGAGTGTTTTTTTTTTTTTTTTTTGAATAATTGACAAATAATGTATTTTTTTGAAAGAAACACCACATAGTTTTAGAAATGATTGATCCTGATAGAGTATGACAATAAACCTTGTGATGGGAAGAGACCCTAAGGTGCCCACCTCACTCCTCCTGGAGGTGGTGAGTCCACAGGAGGCTGCTCTATGGCATAGCCTTGACCATTCATCGGGGGCTTCAGGCAAAGGGGGGTTAAGTGTCTTGCCCAAGGACACAACGATAGCAGACATCAGTGGGTATCGGTGGAGCAGGTCTTGTCATGGGCTCGAACCCACGACCTCCAGGCTCAAAGGCCAAAGCTCTTCCAACTGAGCTACTGTCGCCCCAAGAATCTTTGACAGTATTATTTGTCCAGGGGGTTTGTGATGATGCGGTCCTATATTTACAAAGCTGGTTAGCGTTAGCTGGTTGGGACATACCCCAAAAGGCTTGCATCTGTGAGAGTAGTAAAAAAGTATGTATAGTTATGTTACTGTAAAAAAGTATGTATAATATTTTCTTCTGCTTCATGATTGTCACTTTTTGTTAGCCTTATACAGTATTAAGTCAAACAAATGTCTTCAGGATTTCTGAGCAAAAGTGAATGGAATTTGAACATATTTTAATTTGTTTGACATCATCTCACTGATATATTACTCTGAGTTCACGGTGAAATAGTCCAAATTCAACTGTCTAAAAAATGTCTAGAGTTTTGGCTAATGACCTTCAAATATTGTTAACATGTGATTATTGCAATTAAAACATACAGTATAGCAATTGAAAAGTCACTTCAAGATATTATTGAAGGTGACTTTGTCTAAAATCCTTGTGAGGGAGATAAAGTGAAAGACAAAACAGAGGAAAGAGAGGAGGAGGAGATTAGGAGAGCAGCTGACAGAGGACAGACTGAAGTCATTCAAGCTTTTCTTCTCTTCAATAATCCCCGTTTGTCCAAATGCAGAAGGAGAGAGAGGACTGTCCCGTAAAAGTTTAAGAGCAGCAGAGAGCTAAAGAATCATATTTTTGAATTTATATTTTGGGTTTGTCCTAAAATAGACAGGTTTGTGTATGGTCCAAAACCCTCTCAGCCAATTACCATGAGATTTTTTCTGTACGACTAAAGGAAGATCTGTGGAGGCCATGACCAAACAGAACCAACTCCAACTGTGAGTTCTTGGTCAAAGGCTTCACCCATGTAACTAAGTAAGTAAGTAATCTTTATCTTTACTGTATGTCCCCATAAGGTCAATATAAGCATCAGGACAGTCAGGTGGATATGGCCGAAGATCGATAATTGAAATATTTCAGTCAGTGTGCTGACATCTGCCGAGACCACCTGCAACTTCACAAGATAATTCACCAAGTTTGAAGCCTCTGTCATTAGGAGTAGCCCAGTGATCAAACAGAGTGCTAAAAAGAAACCAGAAAGCAGGTTCGGAAAGTGTTGCTCTAGCCTGGTCGTACCACACCATAGCACAAATTACATTTCGTACTAAGGTCTGGAGGTGCCCAATTGAGATGGGAGGGATTGATTGGATCTGAGTTTACTGTGACGTATGTAATGCGCCCGAGTGAGTCGTTAGCATTTAGCCTAGCCATCTCCTTTGCTGCTAACGGAGCCCGTGGGGAGAAGCGCCACAATTACATTTGCTAAACATTCCTCTTGCGCCGGCTTAATTTTTTTTAATAGAACCAGACCAGAATACGACAGTGGGGCGACAGTAGCTCAGTTGGTAGAGCATTGGCCTTTGGGCCTGAAGGTCGTGGGTTCGAGCCCACCGTAAGACCTACTTCACGACTCCCACTGATGTCTGCTGTCGTTGTGTCCTTGGGCAAGACACTTAACCCCACTTTGCCTGAAGCTCCCACTGAAAGATCTCAGCTCCTGTGGACTCACCACCTGCAGGAGGATCAGTGAGGGGCTGGTGCTCTGTGTACCAGAGCACCAGCTCTGGTACAATGGATGGATGGATGGACAGACCAGATTACTTTACTATCGCATTCTTCACCAAACTACGACCTGCCCGTTCGGTGCAAACTCTTGACGTCACCCACAACTAACTACAACAACCGCCTCCCGCGCTCTCTGATTGGTCAGGTGGAAATTCAACCGATTGTAATCTCAAACACAGATGTTACATGCAGTGAAATGATGATTGAGCGGAGTGTACGGATGGATAAGACCGGGCAGTGTTGCACATGTACAGTACACTGGAAGTTCATGGACCATGGACAAATTAAGATCAGAGATTCTCGAAGATTGCATTTTTGAGAGGACTTTTTCCACAATTAATACATAAAGTAACATACATGACGCCATAATTAGGGCCAATTCCAGTGTCCAGGTGCAGTTTAGTCAAGTCAACATAAGCTTTCACATATAATATTTTTCAGATGTATTGAATGATTGTGTTGACTATAACAAAAGCACATGTCTCCGTAACAAACCAAGAAATACAAATGTCGCCATAAAAAACAAGAAATACACATGTCTCCATACAAAAATAAAAAATACATTAGAAGTGTGGACACATAGGGGGGTCTCTCAGCCGACCTGGGAACCCAAGGTCAAGGGGAAGTGTGTGTGGGCATGGCAAAGTCTAGGCTCAAACTGCAGCTTCCACAATCCAGCCCCAGGTAAAGTGCATGGAAATGGATCGATAACAATCACAACTATATTATTGTCCTTTTACAATAATCAAACTAAGACTTTTGCATCTAATCGCTGCACACTTTGAGTTTACAGATACCACAGCTCTCTTTGCTTGAGGCCGGTCACAGCAGGTAGCTCCAGATCTAATTAGCTTGTTGGCCGGTAAAAAACCCATCCAAAAATTCAGCCTCTCACTCCATCACTTTTACTGCTTTAAAGACAGAAAACCTGCAACATGTTGAGTCCCAGAACAACTGGAACATACGTTTTGTTGATGAATGGTTAAATACAGCTCCTCATGATTAACTTACAGTATTTACAGATTCATACTATTTGGCATTTACAGTACGATGAGAAGTCTGGCGCAAGAAGTGTTGATGTTCAAAATAATTCATAACTAAGAACACGGTAAAGGTTATTTTATGTTTTTACTGTTTTAAGATCTTTGTTGAAAAGGTGGGAATCCAAAAGTGTTTATTTTCAGAGATGACTAAGATAGATTAGAATGTCTCGGTCACCATTTTGAATCTACCCATATCTGTGGCACATACATTCAAGAAAAGATAAGGTAGACTTTATCGATCGCACAATGGAGAAATGTACATGTCACATTTGGCACAGATAGAGTCACTCAGATTTGTGCAAACATTCCTTCATTTTCTACCCCTTTATTAGTCCATTTCTGGGTCGGGGGGGGGCTCATAGCAACAGGCCCTCGCTGATCCTCCTGCAGGTGGTGGGTTCATAGGAAGAAGTCTGCTACATTAGTGGTGCCATAGCCTTGTTGTTTCAGCGCAAGTTTCAGGCAATGTGGGGTGAAGTGTCATGCCCAAGGACACAACGGCAGCAGACATTAGTGGGAGAAGTTGGAGTAGGTCCCGTGCTGGGCTCAAACCCGCGACCTTCTAGCCTAAAGGCCAATGCACTACCAACTGAGCCACCGTTGCCCCGTGTGCAAACATGTAAAAGGTTAAAAATATAGTCTGTGCAGGATATAATTATGTACGATAAAGAAGTGGCAATAGCAGTGCAGGTTTTTTCCAGTCCTAGTCCATCAGTGACTTAAAGTGACTTAAAAAAAAAGTGACTTAAAGTACAGTCTGACAGCGGTGGGGATAAAGGCCCAACATAGAAACTAGGCGTCACTAGGTTCGTTAACGTTTACAGTGTATGTTTAATCCAGTCCAAATCCTCCTTGTGCAGTCTTCAGCCTGTTTTGTGATTTCTAATGCTGTGACTAATAGAATTCACACTGCTTCACGGACCCTTCACCTGTTGCACGGTTCACAACATGCTACAATAGATTCATTATTCTAGACCTTATTGTAACACAATGAGCAAATTAAAAAGCCCATTTTGAATAATAGTGGCCTTTTGGATTGCACCAAGGGAAAATGATAATTACTTGAGCTCTGTAAATGTGCAGCAGGCGGAGGAGGATGGACAGAAATGACTTTCCCACAGTGACCTCAGCGGGATTTGCTGCACCCGCTCTTTCAGTTTGGGATTTGGTTTTCGGGGATTTTCAGGCTGAAGTTCATCTCTGCCGCTAACGGGATATTAAGGTAGATTAGAGCGATGGAATTTCACTTTAGCACTTCCCAGTACACACGGATGAATGCAGAGTAAAGCTATTTATATTATAGAACATGTTTAAAACCATAACCGTCGGGAAAGAAGGAAGGAAGAGACTCACATGGTGGAGTTTAGATCCTGCAGCGCCGCATACATTAAGGCCAGGCAGGTTTTTTTGCATAGAACAATTAATACACAAGGCAACGTCAAGTGCAGAACAAAACAAGATAGAAACAGCCACACAAGGCGTTAAAATCATGAATAATCACAGTAAGGTTTAAAAAGAAAGATAAAAAATATAAAATCCCTCAGTTGTATGCACAGCTAAACAGAACTGGTTTAACCTGGATTTGAACATTTTCAGAGAAAAGACCTGTCTCACATATTCAGGAAGATGGTTCCAGATTTTAGGAGCATGAATCTGAAAATGCCATGTTTAGTCTTGACTTTGATGAGACCGAGTTGGTTCATAAACTTAAAGTTTCCTGTAGTATCCATGTAAAAAAAAAAACTTTTTTCATTTGACATGTTTTTGTTTGTCTTTCATTATAAAATGCATGTTTATTGTTAGTTGAAAACCAGGTAAAAAAGGATTTATTATACATTATGGAGCAGGCAAGTCCAAACTATGGCCCGCGAGCCAAATGCGGCCCTCAGAACAATCTTACAGGGCCCTTTGGATTTCATGTAAAGTGGAACAAATCTCCCACAACTTTTTTGCTGCGAGATTCTACAGTCCGTTTTAAAACCTGTAAAAAACAGTTTATTGAGGTTCTATGTCTAAATACTCTTATATTGGACCTTTTATCTGCACATACATGTACTAGCTTGCATGGTTCTGAAGTGGCCCAATGCTTTGTCTGTATTTTATTATGCGGCCCAGTGTGGAGATCTCCCTGTTCCAGAGGATTCAGAGCAGTGACAGTAGCTCAGTGTGTGTCCTCTGAAACAAAGATGGTTTATTCTAATCCACCGACAACTGAGGCTTACGATGACTTTCAGACTCCTGTTTCACACAACGTTTTGAGGAGCATTTTTCCATTTCATTTGACAGATGACATCTTTGTAATAATGTAGGATTTTAGGCCAAATTTTTCCTGAATTGCAGGTTTTTTCAGGACCTTTCCCGTAGGCCTAGCCTGGCCTTAGCCATCCGTAAACTCTGGTTATTATAATTTTCCTACATGTACGTCTGGGTCTGATCTTTGTGGCTCGGTTGAATCCTGGTGTTGTGATGATGGCTAAAGCTAGGCTAAACGCTAAATGTCTCAATCACTGGAGCGCATAACAAACGATCGAATCGTTTCAATCTGCAAAAGGAGTTAACCCCTCCCACCTGTTAACAGAGCTCAGTGGAGCAAATCCAGACCCAAGTACGAAATTAGCACAATGGTATGGTAAGACCAGGCTACCATAGTGAAGCACCAACAGTAGATAGATAGATAGAGACAAGGAGAGAGAGAGAGAGAGAGAGAGAGAGAGAGAGAGAGAGAGAGAGAGAGAGAGAGAGAGAGAGAGAGAGGAGAGAGAGAGAGAGAGAGAGAGAGAGAGAGAGAGAGAGAGAGAGAGAGAGAGAGAGAGAGAGAGAGAGAGAGAGAGAGAGACTTTATTGATTCAGGTGTTCAGTAGTAGCAAAAATACAAAATAGATCATTCTAAAAAGGTACCAAAAGTCAAATTTCTCAACATTCTAACATTCTCTTTTCATCTAGAAAATATGTTTATCTTTATATTGTAGGAAAAACCCTGGCACCCTGAGAAAAAGTGTCTTTTTTAAACTTTGGGCTGGGAGCTGATTGGCTGAGCAGGATTATCAAAGGCTGTGACAAAGAGATGAGAACTATTTACTATTATAACTTACGCAAAACAATGTTGTGGATTGAAAGTGAGGTTCTGCAGCTTTAAATGATTAAGCGAAAACTCAAACAATGCATAGAAAGGCATAAATTCACAACAATTTCTTTCATACTCAAAAAATAAACAAGGAGTCCCTGCAGCTCATGTGTATGTTTGCGTTTATAGAGCGCAGACTCAAACATTTTGGAGCCAACTCAAACACACGCTTGATTCAGTGCAACATTTGACTAACTATATTTACCTCTGATTCTGAGAGCGGTGGAAGTTGCAGTCGTGGCAATAAAGCGTAAATTGAGCCATCCGTCTTGTGTCTCCGCCTGGTGGGACCGTGCGGGGTTAAAGCAAGCGTATCGATGATTAACTGGAAATTTGACTGAACAACCCTCGCCGTAACAGAACTCAGTCATTTTGCCTAAATATGACGGATGAGCGCCAACATTTGCTCGAGCGAAACAAAGAAACGAGCGGGCGCCAAGCAGAGCCCCCGATATGAACGCTAATGAAGATGTATGCTGCCAATAGGATCCGTGTGCGCGTACTGTCTGGTGATAATATCTTTGACAATGTACGTCACGGGATTCAAATTGGTCCTAAAATATGACTTGATAAATGCAAGAGCAGAAAATAAATACATCAAATGTGTCAGTGGCAATTTATTCAAACGGTAAACGCTTTATTGCTCCATCCATCCCTGTCGTGTCTGTCAATCCATCGACGATCGCTGCGTCCCACTGGTTCATAACTTTAAAGAAAAGGGTTTTGAAGCAAGATTCATGAGTTTTTTTTTCTGTAAACACAACAGAGACAGGGTTGAGAAATGTGATGTTTTTTATTTGCGTACATATAAAGGTGAAAACATGCTTACAGTACATGTGTGTCTCTTCTCTTTGTAGGTAAAGAGATTTGTTCTGGAGCTAAAGGGTTATTAAAGGTGCTCTGTGTATTTTTAACAGTCGCTCCAAATGAAAAAAACATGTTAACCAAGAATAAATGTGACCTTTTTTAGGGATATTTACCTCCGCGCTCTTTTTGAATAGTTGTCATAGGCTCAGAATGTGACTCCATGAGGCTGGAGGACTCTCTGTGTCAATGCGCCATCTCGGAATACAGTGGCTGATAAGGGACAAAAAGGAGCCTGGACCTGGAGTCGGGGACCACTGTCAAAGACCAAATATTGTCCTGTGAAGCTACCGTAGAACCGTAAATTACAATATATGATCTCAATGGAAGATAAGTAAGTAAGTAAAGTTTACTTGAAGCGTATTTCACAGACCAGGATCACAAAGCACTTCACACATTAAAACACATAAAATACACTTATAAGTCATGGGAGTAAAAAGTAAACAGTGTACCTTTAAAGACTGTGACCTCCAATCCAGCCTCACTCTGGAAAAAACAGTTTTTATGTGTCTCATTCTTACAAACTACATTGATGAATGCGTTCATTTACTGTAGACTGTACACTGTTATAAATTAGCCTATTAAATATTTGTCTGCGTTTTTACTGCATCATAAGGACTTCTTTGGATACATGATGTGTATGAGTCAAAGCTTCTCTGAAATGCTCACAAAAGTGTGTTTCTTTGACAGGGACTTTGCAACAAAAGATCCAACTAATGCAGCACTTACAGAGTTTAGAGCTCATTTTCAGTCCACATAGTTGAATATTGAGTTAACCTATTCGATTTAGAATGTTCTGGAGGGAGAATGTCCGTTTCATATCTGAATCCCCATAGCCAATTGTCTTACTGTATCCACTGTACACACAATTTCAAATACAAGCGCTTGATAATATGACTACCTCTTCACGTTCTACCAAACCTTTTTTATTTATGTGCTTTTCTCTGAAGAAAATGAAGACAGGGGACACTCTGGAACTTGTCTGGCCTCAGCCATCTGTAAACGGTCACACATCATGTACGTCTGGGTCTGGTCCTAGTGGCTGCAGTTTCCTCGGTTGAATCCCTTCCGACCAATCAGAGAGCGGGGGAGGCGGGTGTTGGTGTTAGGTCGGTGTCTGTGACGTCAAGAGTTTGCGCCGAATTTGCTGGTCGTAATGCCGCAATGGCGGGTAATGCGATAGTAAAGTAATCAGTTCTGGTTCAGCTCCAAATATAAATAAATTGAAGACGGAGCAAGAGGAATGTTTAGCAAATGTAATCGCTGGCAAAGATTGTAGCGCTACTCCCCGCGGGCTCCGTTAGTGGCAAAGGAGATGGCTAAAGCTAGGCTAAATCTGAAGCAGGCTAAATGCTAAATGCCTCACTCACTCGGGGGCATTACATACTGTACGTCACGGTAAACTCAGATCCAATCGTTTCAATCTGCAAAAGGAGTTAAGCCTTCCCACCTGTTTACAGAGCCCAATGGAGCAAACCCAGACCCCGATGGTTTGGTAAAACCAGGCTACTCTGGGACAATCATCCATTTTGTTTATTCCTGCAAACTTCGCCATGGGTTCGTCTTCTTTGACCAATGACAATGAGATGACTGCGGTTGTGATTTTGTGATTACTTTCCTTTCATATCAACTAATGCAGAAGCCCCTTTAAGCAACAGCTAACGAACCCCTTTAAGCAACAGCTAACGAACCCCTTTAAGCAACAGCTAACGAACCCCTTTAAGCAACAGCTAACAAACCCCTTTAAGCAACAGCTAACAAACCCCTTTAAGCAACAGCTAACAAACCCCTTTAAGCAACAGCTAACGAACCCCTTTAAGCAACAGCTAACAAACCCCTTTAAGCAACAGCTAACAAACCCCTTTAAGCAACAGCTAACGAAACCCTTTAAGCAACAGCTAACGAACCCCTTTAAGCAACAGCTAACGAACCCCTTTAAGCAACAGCTAACGAACCCCTTTAAGCAACAGCTAACGAACCCCTTTAAGCAACAGCTAACGAACCCCTTTAAGCAACAGCTAACAAACCCCTTTAAGCAACAGCTAACGAAACCCTTTAAGCAACAGCTAACGAACCCCTTTAAGCAACAGCTAACGAAACCCTTTAAGCAACAGCTAACAAACCCCTTTAAGCAACAGCTAACGAAACCCTTTAAGCAACAGCTAACGAACCCCTTTAAGCAACAGCTAACGAACCCCTTTAAGCAACAGCTAACGAACCCCTTTAAGCAACAGCTAACGAAACCCTTTAAGCAACAGCTAACGAACCCCTTTAAGCAACAGCTAACGAACCCCTTTAAGCAACAGCTAACGAACCCCTTTAAGCAACAGCTAACGAACCCCTTTAAGCAACAGCTAACGAACCCCTTTAAGCAACAGCTAACGAACCCCTTTAAGCAACAGCTAACGAACCCCTTTAAGCAACAGCTAACGAAACCCTTTAAGCAACAGCTAACAAACCCCTTTAAGCAACAGCTAACAAACCCCTTTAAACAACAGCTAACGAACCCCTTTAAGCAACAGCTAACGAACCCCTTTAAGCAACAGCTAACGAAACCCTTTAAGCAACAGCTAACGAACCCCTTTAAGCAACAGCTAACGAACCCCTTTAAGCAACAGCTAACGAACCCCTTTAAGCAACAGCTAACGAAACCCTTTAAGCAACAGCTAACGAACCCCTTTAAGCAACAGCTAACGAACCCCTTTAAGCAACAGCTAACAAACCCCTTTAAGCAACAGCTAACGAAACCCTTTAAGCAACAGCTAACGAACCCCTTTAAGCAACAGCTAACGAACCCCTTTAAGCAACAGCTAACGAACCCCTTTAAGCAACAGCTAACGAACCCCTTTAAGCAACAGCTAACGAACCCCTTTAAGCAACAGCTAACAAACCCCCTTTAAGCAACAGCTAACGAAACCCTTTAAGCAACAGCTAACGAACCCCTTTAAGCAACAGCTAACGAAACCCTTTAAGCAACAGCTAACGAACCCCTTTAAGCAACAGCTAACAAACCCCTTTAAGCAACAGCTAACGAAACCCCTTTAAGCAACAGCTAACGAACCCCTTTAAGCAACAGCTAACGAACCCCTTTAAGCAACAGCTAACGAACCCCTTTAAGCAACAGCTAACCCTTAAGCAACCTACGAACCCTTTAAGCAACAGCTAACGAACCCCTTTAAGCAACAGCTAACGAACCCCTTTAAGCAACAGCTAACGAACCCCTTTAAGCAACAGCTAACGAACCCCTTTAAGCAACAGCTAACGAACCCCTTTAAGCAACAGCTAACGAACCCCTTTAAGCAACAGCTAACGAACCCCTTTAAGCAACAGCTAACGAAACCCTTTAAGCAACAGCTAACGAAACCCCTTTAAGCAACAGCTAACGAACCCCTTTAAGCAACAGCTAACGAACCCCTTTAAGCAACAGCTAACGAAACTCTTTAAGCAACAGCTAACGAACCCCTTTAAGCAACAGCTAACGAACCCCTTTAAGCAACAGCTAACGAAACTCTTTAAGCAACAGCTAACGAAACCCTTTAAGCAACAGCTAACGAACCCCTTTAAGCAACAGCTAACGAACCCCTTTAAGCAACAGCTAACGAAACCCTTTAAGCAACAGCTAACAACCCCTTTAAGCAACAGCTAACGAACCCCTTTAAGCAACAGCTAACGAACCCCTTTAAGCAACAGCTAACGAACCCCTTTAAGCAACAGCTAACGAACCCCTTTAAGCAACAGCTAACGAACCCCTTTAAGCAACAGCTAACGAACCCCTTTAAGCAACAGCTAACGAACCCCTTTAAGCAACAACTAACGAACAGTAACCCCTTTAAGCAACAGCTAACGAAACCCCTTTAAGCAACAGCTAACGAAACCCTTTAAGCAACAGCTAACGAAACCCTTTAAGCAACAGCTAACGAACCCCTTTAAGCAACAGCTAACGAACCCCTTTAAGCAACAGCTAACGAACCCCTTTAAGCAACAGCTAACAACCCCTTTAAGCAACAGCTAACGAACCCCTTTAAGCAACAGCTAACGAACCCCTTTAAGCAACAGCTAACGAACCCCCTTTAAGCAACAGCTAACAAACCCCTTTAAGCAACAGCTAACGAACCCCTTTAAACAACAGCTAACGAACCCCTTTAAGCAACAGCTAACGAACCCCTTTAAGCAACAGCTAACGAACCCCTTTAAGCAACAGCTAACGAACCCCTTTAAGCAACAGCTAACGAACCCCTTTAAGCAACAGCTAACGAACCCCTTTAAGCAACAGCTAACGAAACCCTTTAAGCAACAGCTAACGAACCCCTTTAAGCAACAGCTAACGAAACCCTTTAAGCAACAGCTAACGAACCCCTTTAAGCAACAGCTAACGAAACCCTTTAAGCAACAGCTAACGAACCCCTTTAAGCAACAGCTAACGAACCCCTTTAAGCAACAGCTAACGAAACCCTTTAAGCAACAGCTAACGAAACCCTTTAAGCAACAGCTAACGAACCCCTTTAAGCAACAGCTAACGAACCCCTTTAAGCAACAGCTAACGAAACCCTTTAAGCAACAGCTAACGAAACCCTTTAAGCAACAGCTAACGAACCCCTTTAAGCAACAGCTAACGAACCCCTTTAAGCAACAGCTAACGAACCCCTTTAAGCAACAGCTAACGAACCCCTTTAAGCAACAGCTAACGAACCCCTTTAAGCAACAGCTAACGAACCCCTTTAAGCAACAGCTAACGAACCCCTTTAAGCAACAGCTAACGAACCCCTTTAAGCAACAGCTAACGAACCCCTTTAAGCAACAGCTAACGAAACCCTTTAAGCAACAGCTAACGAAACCCTTTAAGCAACAGCTAACGAAACCCTTTAAGCAACAGCTAACGAAACCCTTTAAGCAACAGCTAACAAACCCCTTTAAGCAACAGCTAACGAACCCCTTTAAGCAACAGCTAACAAACCCCTTTAAGCAACAGCTAACGAACCCCTTTAAGCAACAGCTAACGAACCCCTTTAAGCAACAGCTAACAAACCCCTTTAAGCAACAGCTAACGAAACCCTTTAAGCAACAGCTAACAAACCCCTTTAAACAACAGCTAACGAACCCCTTTAAGCAACAGCTAACGAACCCCTTTAAGCAACAGCTAACGAAACCCTTTAAGCAACAGCTAATGAAACCCTTTAAGCAACAGCTAACGAAACCCTTTAAGCAACAGCTAACGAAACTCTTTAAGCAACAGCTAACGAACCCCTTTAAGCAACAGCTAACGAAACCCTTTAAGCAACAGCTAACGAAACCCTTTAAGCAACAGCTAACGAACCCCTTTAAGCAACAGCTAACGAAACCCTTTAAGCAACAGCTAACGAACCCCTTTAAGCAACAGCTAACGAACCCCTTTAAGCAACAGCTAACGAACCCCTTTAAGCAACAGCTAACAAACCCCTTTAAGCAACAGCTAATGAACCCCTTTAAGCAACAGCTAACGAACCCCTTTAAGCAACAGCTAACAAACCCCTTTAAGCAACAGCTAATGAAACCCTTTAAGCAACAGCTAACGAAACCCTTTAAGCAACAGCTAACGAACCCCTTTAAGCAACAGCTAATGAAACCCTTTAAGCAACAGCTAATGAAACCCTTTAAGCAACAGCTAACGAACCCCTTTAAGCAACAGCTAATGAAACCCTTTAAGCAACAGCTAACGAACCCCTTTAAGCAACAGCTAACGAAACCCTTTAAGCAACAGCTAACGAACCCCTTTAAGCAACAGCTAACGAACCCCTTTAAGCAACAGCTAACGAACCCCTTTAAGCAACAGCTAACGAACCCCTTTAAGCAACAGCTAACGAAACTCTTTAAGCAACAGCTAACAAACCCCTTTAAGCAACAGCTAACGAAACCCTTTAAGCAACAGCTAACGAAACCCTTTAAGCAACAGCTAACAAACCAACGTGTTACTTTGAAATGTGTGTGAAAGAGGCCGTTGAAGCTGTTATCATTGAAAGCTGCAGGTGCGTAATTGTCCTTTATGTTACATCAGACACTGTGACATTGAACATTAATACTGCCTGACTTACACCTGCTATTCTCCGTCTGCGTCTGACAGCAGGTTCACCGCCCAAACCCCAATTTAGATGCTAATATCTGAACCGTAGTTAACCTCTGTAATCTCCACTCTTTACACAACTGTGGAAAAGAACAGTGGATACAAGGGTTGGAAAGAAGAGTCTTGTTTTTGTGGGTGTTTTGCTCTATATGTGAAAATGGAAATATATTGTGTGCAAGATTATTTAAGAGATTAAGAGTATTTTTACTGGTGCTAGCAGTAGCGGTGGTGTTAGCCAAATTCACTGTTCATCCCGTACAGGACAAATCTGTGGTCAAACCAAGTTACCCCATATCTTGTGGTTTTCATATTTGCTAAAACTTACAAATTTGCTATAACTTACAAATCAACAGTCGCATAAAAAGAGTAATAATCTACATTGGTGATTGCTGAGTAGTTAGCACACAGAATTTATAGCAAGATCTGTTGTGCCCACGACCCCCACGTCCTTTTTTTGTGGAGTTTGCATATTTCTCCCTATATCTGTGGGTTTTCTCCAGGTGCTCCGGTTTCTTTCTTTTATTTGCGCCAAATCGAATCCTGTGTTGTATGTTGTCATGTATCTGCAGTGGTGTAGGCTGCATCCCCCTCCCCACCTGGAAGTCCCCGCCTCAGTCCTGCGCGGCCTCAGTCCTGCCTCAGTCCTGCGCGGCCTCAGTCCTGCGCGGCCTCAGTCCTGCCTCAGTCCTGCGCGGCCTCAGTCCTGCCTCAGTCCTGCGCGGCCTCAATCTTGCGCGGCCTCAGTCCTGCGCGGCCTCAGTCCTGCCTCAATCTTGCGCGGCCTCAGTCCTGCGCGGCCTCAGTCCTGCCTCAATCCTGCGCGGCCTCAGTCCTGCGCGGCCTCAGTCCTGCGCGGCCTCAGTCCTGCCTCAGTCCTGCCTCAGTCCTGCGCGGCCTCAGTCCTGCGCGGCCTCAGTCCTGCGCGGCCTCAGTCCTGCCTCAGTCCTGCCTCAGTCCTGCCTCAGTCCTGCCTCAGTCCTGCGCGGCCTCAGTCCTGCCTCAGTCCTGCCTCAGTCCTGCGCGGCCTCAGTCCTGCGCGGCCTCAGTCCTGCGCGGCCTCAGTCCTGCCTCAGTCCTGCCTCAGTCCTGCCTCAGTCCTGCGCGGCCTCAGTCCTGCGCGGCCTCAGTCCAGCGCGGCCTCAGTCCTGCGCGGCCTCAGTCCAGCGCGGCCTCAGTCCTGCGCGGCCTCAGTCCTGCCTCAGTCCTGCGCGGCCTCAGTCCTGCCTCAGTCCTGCCTCAGTCCTGCCTCAGTCCTGCGCGGCCTCAGTCCTGCGCGGCCTCAGTCCTGCGCGGCCTCAGTCCTGTGCGGCCTCAGTCCTGGATCTCTCTCTCAATCTGGGCGTCTTCAAGATTTCTCACTTTTTCCCACTGACTTTTGGAGTTGTTCTTTGTCGATTCAGGAGGGTCTATTGACAGTGATGATCCAAGACATTTAAGGACATTTATGGACATTGGTCGTCCGCCCACGATGGACCAAAGGCTCCTCTGTGTTTAAGTAAGTAATCTTTGGTAATCTTTATTTATATACCGCCTTTTCACTGCAGATCTGAGTCTCAAAGCGGTTTACAATTGTTAATTTTTTTGGGCATTTGTCTCTCACTCCACACAGAGATGGGAGGGGCAAGTACAGGAGGCGCATGCCAGAACTATTGGACATATTTTTAGTGGTAGGGGAAACCGGAGTACCCTGAGGAAACCTACGCAGACACGGGGAGAACATGCAAACTCCACTCAGAAAGGCCCTGGTCCGACCGGGATTCGAACCCAGGACCTTCTTGCTGAGAGGCGAGAGTGCTATCCACTCAGCCACCGTGCCGCCCTTATTTTAAGATAAAATAAGATCAGAAAAACGTCATATTTTGTATCGATGGAGTCACTCAGGTTGTGCAAAAAGACAGGAAATGTGAAAACATGTTAAAAGGTTAAAATACAGTCCATATAGTTTGTTATTATTGCATATCTGTGATTGCTATGCACTTGGTGGCACTCTCGCTTCTCAGCAAGAAGTTGCCTGGCCTGCCAAACGATATGCTTTTTCAAAGACATATAGTCTGGGAACGAGCTTGATCTCAGCGAATTCCCGGTGGGCGTGGTTGACAGACTGCATCAACCAATTAGATGCACACAGGATATGACGCAGCAACTAGCGGCACCCAAGCCGTTTCAGTAAACACAAAACAAGGGATGGCGGCATGTCAGCTAGTGCAAATGTAAACGACTGCTGTCGATTTTGTAACAAAAACTTAAAGATACGAGGAGTTATTAGCAACTCAAAGGTGAAAGGAAGTCCCGCCTCTTGGTGCGTGATTGGACCGATGTGGGTAAAATCGTGAAATGATAGGCTAGGAAGAGGTGTCCAGACGGTTCTTCTTTTGAACAGAAAGGAGGAGTGTCTGGCAGGCCAGGCAAAGCAAGAAGGTCCTGGGTTCGACGCCTGGTCAGAAAGGGCCTTTCTGAGTGGAATTTGCATGTTCTCCCTGTGTCTGCATTTCTCTGGTTTCCCCCACCACTAAAAACTTGTACATTAGGTCCCGACCCAGAAAAGGGATAATACAGGGGTAGAAAATCACATGACATGACTTATACTTACTGTTTAGGGCTTTACAAAAATGTAATTGAAATTGAATAGGTGGCAAACACTGCTCCTGACAGGACAACCCAGCAGCATTCAAAAGAGTCAAATGCAAGAAAAACAAACAAAGAAGGAGAGAACCTTTAATAAGTTGTGCGGCAAAACAAAGCAAGAAGCAGGGGGAGAGAACCCATTCTTAGAAAAGGCACATTTTTAATCCACTCACATGGTTTTGCTGCGAAAGGCAAATGTTTACTTTCTCTTCTTTCATGAGCCCAAGAACTGGTTTTAAAAGAAAAAAAAGAGGATACGGCACAAAATGAAGGTAGGAGGAGTGTGAAAGTAGGTCTGTGTTGGTGCATTGCCTCCTCAGAAAAGCTGATAAGGCAGAACACAGCGTGCTCTTTGCATATTCACATCCTCCGCTCACTTCAGCGGGAACTCTCCACAACTGTTGATTCACTTTGAAGAATCGCCCGTCGCTGTTTCACATGTGCATTCCCACGCCGCATAATTAGACTTTTGTACGCTTTATTTCCTGCAGCGCGCCCGGGTAAAGTAACGGTGGAAGTGCCGTGGTGTTGGAGAGGCGCCCGTCGGAGAATTACATGTTGAGTTTTGCACGGCTTGTTTTTCATTAACCTGTATTTGTCTGCGTGCAACTCGGCGCTGTTTTTCATTACGGCTCTTTTCACACCTTCAGCGCTCTCGGAAAAAGGAGATAAGGAGCATGTTTTCGAGTGTGCGTTTTTTTTTACTGTTTTGGTCGGTCGCTTTAGAGGAGCTCAAGTTGAATTTTGTGACGTGTGAAAACAGGACGTGTGCTTTAATTGAAGCTTCTTACTCAATAAAGAGGGGCTTTTGTGGTCCTCGTTCACTCGGTATTTGAGGAGAACTTGCCACATCGCACACAAAGTTCAGTACAGACATGAAAAAGAAAATATATATTGATTTGTGTGTTTTGTGTTCATGGTAGCTATAGACAACTTTGTTTTTCAGAACCAGGACTTAATCATTTGGGGAAACATTCATATTTTCAGACTCTCTCATTGTCTGAAAATAAACTTAAAATATCAATAATAATAATAATCCATTGGTTTTATATGGAGCTTTTCTGGACTCTCAAAGAAGCTTCACGTGTCATCCTTCTTTCACTCCATACACACTACACAGTGGTGATAAGCTAATACAGAAGCCACAGCTGCCCCGGGGCACACTGACAGAAGCGAGGCAACCAGTCTGTTCACACACCAGACTCATTCTAGGGGGGGGGAAGTGTCTTGCCTAAGGACACAACAGCAGTTTGGCACTTCACAGCCGCAGCTATAAGCAAGTAATATTTATTTATATACCGCATTTAACAAACCAAGGTCACACAGATGACAGAACACACTGGCTCTCACATTTCATTCTCTTTCTGATCACCTTCATTCCTGTTACATGTATTTACTGTAGGTGGTAGGGGAAAACCGGAGCATCTGGAGGAAACCTACGCACATGGGATCAGATTAAACTTAACCATATTTACAACATTCACGTTTCTTTTACATTGTCCTTGAAGGGATATTTACCCTCTGCGTTTGACCCACCCTCTGCCTCTGTGAAGCAGCACCCAGGGACCAATCTCCAGGCACCGATGCTCTGCTTCGTGGAGGATTTTGTGTTTTTGTTCATGTTTTAGTGGAGAAACTGGAGCATCCGGCCTTTTAATGTTGACTTGCAGTGTTGTTCCTGAAGTCCGTGGCAGGCGGTAAAGTGAGCTGTACGTTTGCAGAGATAATGTAGTCCACTGTGCCCTTTTATTCTGCTGTACTGTTATTTATACGCACACTCGGCTCCATGGGCATTTCCACTGTGATTAATCCACTGGTCTGTAAGCTCCGCCCACAGACTTATTGTTGCAAAGCATAGAGAATTCTTGAACTGCTCGTTATATAAAAAGAACAAGGAATTGAAAGTTTTACGTGAACACATCAGTAACTAGGACAGACTGGTTTATTGGGACCAAGAAAGACTCGTTCAGAGCTGAAATGGTTTTGTCACAAACGCTGCACAAAGCTGCTGAAAATGACTCAAACTTAGAAACGTTGTTATGTATTTTTTAAATCTTGTTTTCATTTCTTAGATGAAATCAGCTCTTATTGTCCCCAAACCCGCACCTCGAGGCCTCTGGGGAAAATCTCTTCAGCCATGGGATCCATTTCCTGATGTTTCCGCAAAGCTACTGGAGAGTATTCCCTTTGGAGCTGGTTTCGGTGATGGGAAAAAATTGAAACCCCTGGAGGAAACCCACCCGGGGATCGAACCCACGACATTCTCACCGTGAGGCATGAGTGCAAAGTAAGCATTTTGAAATCATTAAAGTTCATACAGGAACATCAAACCAATCAAAACCACTGAAAAGAGAGACATAGTCCACTCCCATGTTGTAGATTTTGAAAAGCATGTGTATTGTCATTTTTTATCGTCAGTTCTACGTCATGGTGCTACGTCCCTTAGGACTTCGCTAGTGGGATATCACGTGACCCCCAGGTCACAGACGCCAGAGAGATCAAAATAATTTGCTCCAATCACCAGCCACCTTCCTCTATAAATGCCCCTGCACAAGGCCGCACCCCCTCTTTCACTCTGGCGCCGTTTGAGATCTACATTCGTTACCTGAGAAAGAAAGATGTCTTCTGATGCACGTCCGAGTTCCCCTTCGCCATCCGGCGTCGGACGTCGTCGTTGCTCGACCTGTCGGGGCAAGCTCCAACGCAAGGACCAGCACTCCAGCTGCTTCATGTGCCTGGGTGCGGGCCATGCGGCGTTGAGCGCCACCTGCGCCTCGTGTGTCGCTCTCCCCAGGGAGGAGAGTGAACGCAGGCGCGCGTTCTTCGCCGCTTCAGCGCCCCGTCCGGACTCCTCTAAGGACGAGGAGTCTGAGATTGACTGGGCCCCCCTCGACATTCCACCTGTGCCCGCGGAGTGGGGTGACTGCGAGGACGGAGAGGTGTCGGAGGTCGGCTCTCTCCTCACGCTGGACGAGGTGGTGTCCAACCCGGAGCCGGACCGCTTCCCGCTGGACCACATGCCTGGGCTCTACGCCACGGCGGCGGCCATCATGGATGCCCCCCTGCCACCGCAACCGAACCAGAGGGTGGAGGACTTCACCTCTGGGTACGCAGCCCCTCGAGGGAGGAGGAGAGCCCAGCCCACGTTGTGCCCGCGTATGGACCCGATCGTCCATTACGCGACACGTGAGTGGCCAAAACCCCTAGCGGCCAAGAGGCCCGCTTTGGGGTATGGCATGTACTGCAACGTGCAGGACTGGTCCTGGACAGGCGGGGTCCCGGACATCGAGGACTCGGTTCGGGCGGCCCTGCACCCCTCCTCATCCGTGTGGCCCAGCACCAGACCCCTCCTTCCCTCCGAGCGGGATAGGATGTCTCTGGCTATGCATGACAGATGTTACGCCAATGCGGCTCAGGTCGTCGCGGTGGCGAACAACATGGCTTTCATCACCGGGGCCCTGGATAGGTCTCTCTCCTCTGACCAGGCACTCAGTGGAGACACCTTAGCCCAGGCGAGGACCACTTCAGCAGCGATCTTGCGCATGTGCCAAGCGCTAGCTGTCGATGGCGGCCGCTCTATGGCAGCAGCCCAGGTCGGGGCCAGACACCTCTGGCTGGGGGCGGTGAACCTCAGAGAGGCGGAGAAGAGGCAGCTGCTGGACCTGCCCATCTCCCAGACGTCGCTCTTCGGTCCGGAGATGCAGACGCTGATGACGAGGCTGGACAGCGCGGCTAAGGACTCGGCTAGCCTGGCAAAACACCTAGCTACGAGACGCGAGGCCCGCCCACCAGCGCGGAGCCGAGACAGAGGCAGGGAGCGCTCGCCTGGCAAGCGCCCCGGACCATATCCACGCTCCGTGGTCCATCGTTCCCCAGCGGCGAGACCCCCGGGCCCAGACAGGCACACGGGAGGTTCGCGGGACCAACACACCCATCGACGGCCTCCCTACGGTAGAGGAGGTCGGGGTGGTAAAAAACTCTTTCAATAAAGGCCGTCCGGCATTTCACCAGTACTCGCTGTCTGAGTCTCATTTGGGGGTATGTAACATGTCAAATGATTTGAATTCTGTTTGTGTTACTTCTCGAGCATATAACGTGGCTCCGCCAGGCCTGCAGCCCCCAGAGAAGGGCGTGCAGCGCGCTGTGCAGACCACGAGCTCCGATTCACGGGTTCATGTTTTGCCCTCCCGGAGAGAGGGCAGGCGGAGGGATCTGATAAGTGCTAATGTGTGTGCTCCGGGCGCTAGCGTGTTAGCATCTCTGAGCTACAAGGCTAACACGGGGTTTCCCAATCCAGGGGCTCTCCCCCCCCTCCATGAGGCAAGAGCCAAGGGGGGGCGCAGCAGCCGTGTCACGCGTGATGAGCAGAGCTACATTGCTAACACGGGGTTTCCTAATCCAGGGGCTCTTCCCCCCCTCCATGAGGCAAGAGCCAAGGGGGGGCGCAGCAGCCGTGTCACGCGTGATGAGCAGAGCTACAATGCTAACACGGGGTTTCCCGATGCAGGGGCTCGCCCCCCCCTCCATGAGGCAAGAGCCAGGGGGGGGCGCAGCAGCAGCCGGGTCACGTGTGGTGAGCAGTCCCGTACTTATGACGTCGGACCTGCAGAACACGTGACCGCCCTCGGCGCTCACGGTGTGACGCAGGGGCCCCCCCGGCCCTTTCAGCCACCCCCCCTCCCTGCTAGGAACACCAGGAGGGGGCGGGGCCATGACGTCTCGTGTTCCAGCTCCCGTTCCGCCCCTCACAGATTTCTACGACATCTGGAAGGAGCAGGGCTTACTGTCAGATGTTTGGCTGGAGAAAACTCTGCGCAGAGGTTACGCTCTGCAATTTTTCCGAAAGCCACCACCATTCCGAGGCGTACGGGCAGTACGCTCTCAGGTACGGGGATCGACAGAGGCACTGGAAGCAGAGGTCTCCTCCCTGCTGAGTCGAGGCGCAGCAGTGGAGGTAGACCCGCAGGACGCCACCAGGGGGCTGTACTCCCCTTACTTTCTGGTGCCAAAGAAATCAGGCGGGGTGCGTCCCATTCTGGATCTGCGCGTGTTAAACGAGTGCATTTCCAAACGGCAGTTTCGGATGCTGTCCACAAGGCAGCTCCTCGAGTGTGTCAGGGAAGGAGACTGGATGACATCCATAGACCTGACAGACGCATACTTCCACGTACCCATAGTGCCAGAACACAGGAGATTTCTGCGCTTCGCAGTGGGAGAGAGGAATTACGAGTACTGCCGTCTCCCTTTCGGGTACGCTCTCGCGCCTCGCACTTTTTCCAAATGTGTGGAAGCGGCTCTGGAGCCGATCAGACGTGCCGGGGTAAGAATATTGACCTATATAGACGATTGGTTAATACTGGCCCCATCCAGGGAAGTGGCCGTGAGCCACACGCAATGGGTCTTGTCCCACATACAGCGTCTGGGCTTTGTGGTGAACAGGGAGAAGAGCAAGCTGCAGCCAGCCCAACGCATGATTTACCTCGGTCTGCAGCTAGACTCTGTGATATTCCGTGCTGCATTGTCCGTGGACAGACGGACGAATATTACCCGTCTGGCCCGGGAGGTTCTGGCGGGCCCCAGAGTTCCCGCTCGGCGCCTCAGGTCCCTGCTGGGGATGATGGCAGCGGCTCATGCTGTGGTGCGGCTAGGCCTGCTCCACATGAGAAATTTTCAGAGGTGGTTCTCGCGCCTCAGGCTTCACCCCTCCCGGGACGGGGGGAGGCTGATCTGGGTTCCCCAAGGGGCAGCATCGGACATCAGGTTCTGGCTCACTCCGGGTCTACTGCGGGACGGAGTGACTCTGGCCTGCGCGGTGTCTCACGCCGAGGTGTTCACGGACGCGTCGCTCGAAGGATGGGGCGGGGTCCTCGGCCAGAGCTCTGTAGGAGGCTGCTGGTCGGACTCAGCCCGTCACATCAACCTGCTGGAGATGGAGGCAGTGCACAGAGTACTGCTGCACTTTGCCCCTCAGCTGCAGGGGAGACACGTGATGGTGCGCTCAGACAACACCACAGTGGTCTCCTATCTGAACAGGCAGGGGGGCACCAGGTCCCCCGCTCTCCATCGCATGGCGACGGTGACGCTGCTGTGGGCGGCGCTTCACCTCCTGTCTCTCAGGGCGCGCCACGTCCCGGGGGTCCGGAACGTGGGAGCCGACAGGATGTCCAGGGGGGGCCCACTCCAGGACGAGTGGGGCCTGGCCCCACGGGTAGCCGCGGAGATCTGGCGGAGGTTCGGTCGTCCAGTAGTCGACCTTTTCGCCAGTGCAGAGAACGCACAGTGCCCGTCCTGGTTCGCCTTAAGGGCCGCGGACGAGCCGCCTTTAGGCGTGGACGCTCTGGCTCATTACCCATGGCCAGGCGGCCTGTTGTACGCTTTTCCACCGGTGCGTCTCCTGCCGGTCCTACTGCGGAGGATCGAACAGGAGAGGAGGTCGGTGATTCTGGTGGCTCCGGACAGCCCGCATGCCCGGTGGTTCCCCTTCCTGAGGGGCATGGCGGTGATGGAGCCCTGGGCCCTCCCGGACGAGCCGGGGGCTCTAGTCCAGGGGGCAGGAGCCCTGTTTTCACGTCCGATAATCGGCCGCAGGCTCTGGGTTTGGAGGTTGAGAGGCGGAGCCTCGTAGATCTGGGTCTTCCCCCTGCGGTGGTGGAGACAATTCAGGGAGCGAGGGCGCCGTCCACCGTGAGGGCCTACGCCACGAGGTGGAGGCTATTCAGTGCCTGGTGCGATTCCCGTTCCTGGGATCCCAGGTTTTGCCCGCTGGAGGGGGTCCTGGGATTCCTACAGGAGCTTTTCGACAAGGGGAGGGCTGTCGCTACCTTGGCGGTGTTTGCGGCAGCCATTACTTCAGGTCACGACGGGTTCGGGGGGTTCACAGCCCGCTCTCACCCGTTGATTAAACGTTTTCTGCGGGGGGCGCGCAGGAGGAGGCCCCCGCTCCAGAGAACGCCTCCGGTTTGGGACCTCAGGGTGGTCCTTAGGGGGCTGTCGGGTTCGCCTTTTGAACCGGCGGCGGAGGCGAGTCCCGATTGTATCGCTTTTAAGACGGCCCTCTTGCTGGCGTTGGCGTCTGCAAAAAGGGCGGGCGATTTGTGTGCGCTCTCAGTCCATGCGTCGTGCCTGTCCTTTGGAGAGGACGACGGCATGGTGGAGTTGTGGCCCAATCCGGCTTTTCTCCCCAAGGTCATCACGTCGGCCTTTAGGTCGAGAGTGATCAGGATTAGGGCTTTCCACCCGCCGCCGCATGCCTCCCCCGAGGAGGAGCGGCAGCACCTTCTGTGTCCTATCAGAATGCTGAGGCATTACCTGGCCATGACGTCGTCATTCAGGTCGGGTGATCAGCTGTTTGTGTGTCTGGGCCCCAAGAACAGGGGCGCCCCGCTGTCGGCTCAGCGGCTGGCGCATTGGGTCGCCACGGCGGTGCGACGGGCGTATCAGGCGCAGGGCCTGGCCCCCCCGGTGGGTTTCAGGTCGCATTCCACGCGTGGGATGGCGGCCTCTACGGCCCTTCTCAGGGGGGCGTCGGTCGAGGACGTTTGCCGTGCGGCTTCTTGGGCGTCGTCCTCCTCTTTCGTCCGGTCTTATCTTTCGGATGTGTCGGACCGGTCGGTGGCCCATTCCGTGCTGAGTGCAGCGGATTGAGTTGGACCGTTGGGTCCCTCCCCTGAGGAGTGGGCCTTCGGTCTATTTTTCCGCCCTGGTGCAGGAGCTCTTGGGAGAGGCATCCTACAGGTGCGGTACATATATGTGTGTTTGATCGGTCTGGTAGTCTACATCAGGAGCTCTTGGGAGAGGCGTCCTGTGACTACGGTTGACCTACGATTGGTGTTACGTGGGGGCGTCCTTGGTAGGAGTGGCCCGGTAACACGCTTTGTTTCTTCTGCCCTGAGTCCTCTCACGGTGTGAGGGTCTTGCTCGGGCGGAGCTCCAATCACCCTTCGCTGGCCTGCTGGGAGTACATGTTCCTACGGCCTCCGCGTTGTGTCCCACTAGCGAAGTCCTAAGGGACGTAGCACCATGACGTAGAATTAATAGTTACCTAATGTAACTTAAGTTCTACGAATAGGTGCGTAGTCCCTTAGCTACGAGCCCATCAGGCCAGCCCGGCTTGGCAGAGTTCAAGAGGGGGTGCGGCCTTGTGCAGGGGCATTTATAGAGGAAGGTGGCTGGTGATTGGAGCAAATTATTTTGATCTCTCTGGCGTCTGTGACCTGGGGGTCACGTGATATCCCACTAGCGAAGTCCTAAGGGACTACGCACCTATTCGTAGAACTTAAGTTACATTAGGTAACTATTAATTCTCGGCTACACATAAGACCTGCTGAGTCATATTCAGTCATAACTGCCCCTTAATGGACACGCTCACTGTTACGGCGTAATCGATAAAAATATAAATTGAAAGACATTTTTTTTTATTGTTTCAACTGCGCTATTTGTAAATATACAGCAACACAATGCACTTTTTAAAGATGGTGTCTGCTGATTTGACTGCAGCTCCGGCCTGTTTTTGTGCCCATTCAGCAGAGTGCGTATAGTGCGTGTGTGTGGATATACAGGAGGTGCAGTGTATGGATAGATATATATATACACAGTGGGTCTATAGCAGGTGCTCTCTCTCTCTCTCACAGGTGTGGACTGTCCCAGAGTCTGCAGGGACCAGCAGCAGCCTCCTCCAGGTCTCTGTGGCTCCGCTCAGATCAATGCACGCAGCAGTTATAGCGTCCTCCCGTGTCCTTTCTCAAATGTCCTGCTCGGTTCCTGCTCCTCATCTCCGCAACACGACTCCTCAAGCCTTGTGTGAAGTAAGTACTGTATTTTTAAGTAAGTATAAGTCACTCCAGCTGAAAATGCATAATAAAGAAGGGGAAAAATAACATGTTTAAATTAGCTATCAGTTGGAATGATGGTAGAAGGCAGATAAAATATGGTAAGCGTCAAAAGTTAAATTTCTCGTTTTTGTTAAGAGCTGGTTTCTCTGTAATCCTACATGTATCCTGTCTAGTGTTGAGATCATAAATAGGGGGGATAATCATCAACTTCAAAATTTCAATGCACCCATTTGGGACTTGATCAACACTATAAATACAAGAACTTTGACACCAAAAAGTATCTCTGTATCTTGAAAATAACCCCCCACCCCTTGAAAATGAAAAAAAGAACCCAAAAGTTCAATTTTCTGCACATTCCGCCTGGTTTGCATAAGCTATTCTTACCGTTTGCTTGTGTACTGTTGAATAAATGCTTCAAAACTCATTTTGGATTTCTTCAACACTTTTATTAGAAGATATGTTACACCTCAAAGTAACTCATAAAGTCTAAGGTCATCTAAGGTACTACGGTAGCTTCCCAGTGGTCCCCAATTCCCGCTCAAGCTACTTTTTCAAGATGGCGCATTGACACGTACATTTATAGGTCAAATTCTAAGTCTATGACAACAATGCAAAAACATTGTGGAGGTAAATATTCTTTAAAAAGTCACATTTGTTTTTGGTTAACATGGTTTTTTCATATGGAGCAACTGTAAAAATAACACACAGAACATTTTGGCCCATCATGATCTGGGAAACCATTTGGACATTTTATTCCTCAACATTTCTTTCCAAAATGGCTTCTTTCCCGTAGAGTTGCACTGGCTCCTGCTTTCCAACTGGTCGTGAAAGCAAACGATTAAACTGCACGATTGGGATGAGAGTTTGTGACCAGTTTGGGGAAATCATGAAAAGAGTTTTAGCACAGTCATAGTTTCTTTGACATGTGTGGAGTGAGTGATAATTCCAAAATGTAAAAAAAAAATCTGGCCAAAAGTGGTACTGCAACCTCGTCCACACTTCCTGAATCAGGTTGCCAGATATGCAACTGGGATCATAATATCTGAATTGACAAATCTATAACCATCACCATTTTCCACAAAGTCATCCCCTTAGAAATCCTCTTGTTATTCCTTGTTTTGTTATTAATGATTTGAGAAACATAACAAGACCGTTTTTAGTACAGCCTGACTTGTGACTTTACCAATAAAATTAGCTCAATTAGCTAATTAGCTTCTGGCAACCCTGATCACAGACTTTCTGATTGGTGAAACGGTGGAGGGCGGGACATAGAAATGAAAACAATAGCAAGGTTTGGGGGCTGTAAAACTCATTCTGAAATTCTAATATCTCGGCTGAACTACAGTTATCAGTTAGAGAAGTATTATGAATGCCTTTGGACAGATTAGGGCCCTTTAATGATGACTTGACATGATAATCTTACATATTGCTTCCTTAAAAGTAAAGAGGCTTGAGGATTCCACACTTCCTGCTTTGAAAACAAAATACTAAAATCGTCCAAGTGAAGCTCCACCATCGAACTCTATAGATTGGTCTAAAACACGGGGACCAAACCTGCTGCAATGTCCCCTATAACCAATTTCTGCGTAATGATTTTTCAGCATGTCCCCGTCCCTAAGCTATAGCTAACTAACTGCTCCCTGGACTCGGAGGAAACGGTAACTCTGGCTTTAACTGGCACAAAACAGCTGACGCCAAGACACTTCCACACAAGGCTATATTAAAGATCCACCAGGGAACCAATGTGCTTACGGACACACACCTCTGCAGCCGTAATGACCGGCGCCCGTGTCATCAACAACGGCGAGAAATCTGTCCGCATCAACAATTTTACAATATGCAATTTCACACTGTGTGCTGTAGAAAAAAAATGCATGGTGTATGTGGGTACAGGGCTTTTCCTTTGCGACTTCAGGTGTGTTGTCGTGAGTTAGATCGATAAAGCTATAGTCGTAATAAAGGGGCTTGGCCTGGCTGCGATGACAGTATAGGCCTAAAGTCTCTGGAGATCACAGGTGAAGATGCCCCGGTAATTTCACTCGGCAAATACATTTTATATTAGAGCCTTGCCTCCATGATATGTTTTTTTTTTTTTGACGATGCAGCAATGTTACGCAGGCCCGACTCGTTAATATAGAAAATCAGCTATTCCTGTTTTTTTACACTTTAGTCAATCAGCAAGTTTGGTTTGGTTATGGGCCGGCGTGATTTAGACTCACAATTAAGTAAGAGAGCGTTTTAATAAACAAACGTGCTGAGTAACTGCGTGTAAATCACAGAAGAGCAAAACAAGAGTGTGGAGAAATGCAGAGCGAAGAGCAAATGAGAAGTGGTTCTGTGTAAACAAGTGTGTGTTGTTGGAAAGAGAGACTCGTAAAAAGATTTGTTATTGGAAAATATGAACACAAATAGTAGGTAGTTCTGACCTGCACTGACCAGTACTAACCCCTAACCCGCTACAGTTCCCAAAATAAAATAATATTTAGACCGAATGATAATCATAATAATAAACCTGTCTTGATAGTCCGCTCCGTCCCGATGTGATTCATCTGTGTCTGTACGTACCTGTGTCTATATGTACCTGTGTCTCATGTACCTGTGTCTGTACGTACCTGTGTCTGTACGTACCTGTGTCTATATGTACCTGTGTCTATATGTACCTGTGTCTCATGTACCTGTGTCTGTACGTACCTGTGTCTGTACGTACCTGTGTCTATATGTACCTGTGTCTTTCTCTATATGTACCTGTGTCCCTCTGTGTCTATATGTACCTGTGTCCCTCTGTGTCTATATGTACCTGTGTCCCTCTGTGTCTATATGTACTGTACCTATGTCTCTCTGTGTCTATATGTACCTGTGTCTCTCTGTGTCTATATGTACCTGTGTCTTTCTGTATATGTACCTATGTCTTTCTGTATATGTACCTGTGCTCCTCTCCCCTTGTTGCTGGTCTATTTTCTTTGTCGTCTGTTTCTCTGGTTCCTGAATTTTTTTGGGGGGGATTTAGATTTTGTCAGATGTGGGAAACAGGTTCTTTGGAGCCGGGTTTAAAGAGACCTCTGGATTAAAAAACCAAGATGAAAATGATGTATTATAAAATGCATTAAAAACAGATGAAAGCGATAAAAACCTACGCTAAAAATACGGTTTAAAAACAGGGCTTAGAGAAGTCTAGAACCGCGGCCGAAATCACGGCTAAAAACTCTCCGTTCTCGTGACCACGCCCCTGTGTCCCGTTCTCTGGCTTCCCCCTTCCCCCTCGCCGCCTTTTGAACCAAGACACAGGTGTTTTAATTGTCTGCGTCACGTGGGGAGCTGGGGTGCTTCGGCTGGTGCAACACAAAAGAATAATAAAAACACACAACATGCATAAAAATATAAAAACACGTCAAATCTTATTAAAACCCACCTCCCCTTTTGCACCCACCGACATTACCTTAGTTTCATTTTCATCATCACTTTTCTACCATTCCTGCGTTTTGAGTCCTCCTCTTTTCCACCACGTAACACTTACATACAAATCTATCTTTAAACAGTAATATGCACAAAAAGCCATTAATCACATTTAACAAACATCTTGCCAAACCTTAAGCCTTAACGTCTGTTCCCTCAGTCGTCTCCATCTTGTTCTTTGGAGAAGACTCAGGACACGACTTTGCCATTTTTAAACACACCTGGATTTAAAAACAGTTTCAGGTCTCGTGAGAACACATTCTGTCCCTGATCTTGTCATTTCCTCAACTCTTCGTGGACTATGATCTTAAATGACTTCAGGACGACCTCCACGCTGCATTACACAGACTTATGCACCCTCGCTGTGTGAAGGAGAGGTTCCGCAGGTCTTTCCTTCCTGCTGCTGTCAGACTGTACAACGAGAGCTGCTGAGCCTGTAAATGTCATTCATCTGTAAATATGTCACTGTATATAACTCCTGTCCTATATGTACTGTATATAACTCCTGCTCTATATGTACAGTATATAACTCCTGCAGTATATGTACAGTATATAACTGTTCTATATGTACAGTATATAACTCCTGTCCTATATGTACAGTATATAACTCCTGTCCTATATGTACAGTATATAACTCCTGTCTATATGTACAGTATATAACTCTGTTCTATATGTACAGTATATAACTCCTGCTCTATATGTACAGTATATAACTCCTGCTCTATATGTACAGTATATAACCCCTGCTCTATATGTACAGTATATAACTCCTGTTCTATATGTACAGTATATAACTCCTGCTCTATATGTACAGTATATAACTCCTGCTCTATATGTACAGTATATAACTCCTGCTCTATATGTACAGTATATAACTCCTGCTCTATATGTACAGTATATAACTCCTGCTCTATATGTACAGTATATAACTCCTGCTCTATATGTACAGTATATAACTCCTGCTCTATATGTACAGTATATAACTCCTGCTCTATATGTACAGTATATAACTCCTGCTCTATATGTACAGTATATAACTCCTGCTCTATATGTACAGTATATAACTCCTGCTCTATATGTACAGTATATAACTCCTGCTCTATATGTACAGTATATAACTCTGCTCTATATGTACAGTATATAACTCTGCTCTATATGTACAGTATATAACTCCTGCTCTATATGTTCTATAGGTTCTGTTTAGCTGTGCATACAACTGAGGGATTTTATATGTTTATCTTTTTTTTAATGTACTGTGATTATTTATGATTTTAATGCTTTCTTGTTTTGTTCAGCACTTTGAATTGCCTTGTGTATGAATTGTGCTATACAAATAAACTTGCCTTGCCTATGTACAGTATATAACTCTGCACTACTACACATATATATATATATATATATATATTATATGTGTATACCAGCTGAAAATGCTGGTATTGAAGCATTTTCAGCATCTACAGCTAGTTATGTTAGCTAAGAAACATAGCTACTACTTATTTGTATATATTGTGTGTGCTCCCTGTGTGCTCTTATTGCTGTCCTGTCTGTGCGCTGCAACATTGACATTTCTCCACAGTTGGACGAATAAAGGAACTCTTATCTTATCTTTTACAGCACGATCTACAGCATTTCAAGTCAAACTCCTCAGGATGAAACGACGGTCCTTGTTTCCACGTCACAATAGTACTTACATCTTGTTCTGTGCTCAGTTTTAGCTTCAATAATAGATGAAGCAGCCATTAGTGTGTAAGGCACGGAACCTGTTACGTCCTGCGCTCGGGTCATTCAGGGTCATTCCTGCAACACCAAACTTTACCAAACTCAACAATTTTACTTACTCAGACGCACTGGAAGCTTCTGCTGGAAACAGAACTTTTTGGTTTTGGTTCTTCAACATATAAACGCAGATCATGGGAGAGGTTTTACGAATAATTTACAAACTCAGAATATGTTATGGCATGTGGGGCATACAGGTTATAAAGTCAGAAATATAGATATAAAGGGATAAAAATAAAAAATCTTAATACGCAATTTTTTTGTACAATATTTCACACAGATATTTGAAGGATAAGAAGGATAAAAACAAAGTAAAACATAAGAATAAAAAAAAAATAAAGAATGAA
The DNA here is from genome assembly GCA_964034765.1 of Knipowitschia caucasica. Taxonomy (NCBI): domain Eukaryota; kingdom Metazoa; phylum Chordata; class Actinopteri; order Gobiiformes; family Gobiidae; genus Knipowitschia; species Knipowitschia caucasica. The sequence goes on along the minus strand of OZ035838.1, from coordinate 35,798,422 downwards.
AAAAGCAAAAATAAATGTATATATAACACACATAAGTTATACAATCATTATGCTAAAAATACTTGATGCAATTTCAATGCAATTTCAAAAAGGAAAAAATATTATTCATATTCAGAAATACAGGCCGTATATATATATTTTTATCATCTTTTTAAATTATACAAAGTCCCTTGTCATGTGTTTATCTATTTTCTTTCAGCAAATCATACTGGCCATAGTTACACCAAGGAGAGGGACTGTTTAAGATATATTAATGTTGAAAATGACTTTACATAATAGTACAGTGCCATGTGGTCATCATAATTTTGGTCTTGCTGGTTGAAAAAATGTGCCTTTTAATATTGAAATTGCTTCGGACCAAGTTCAACTAAACTAAACATACTTCCTACAGGCACCAACTGCAGAAGACACAGAGAAAAAGCCACAAACTCAAAACACGAGTAAATAACAAAATCAAAGAGACGAAACCTTTTATATTCAAGACTGAGATACTTCCTGTTTTTTCCCTCCTCCAAAGCACCGGTCGTGTTGTTAGTGTTGTTAGTGCGGACATTAAGCACAGACCGGCCCTTCATCCCACTCTGACAGCTCTTTGGACACGGCAAATGAATGATGCAAGCTTTTGAAATGACCAACCAAATGATGATGATGATGATGATGATGATGATGGTGCTGTGCCCACCGCCTCCTGCGCCTCCTCGGGCAGATCTTAGTCATGTCTGCGCTAAAAGGTGAATCATCCACAACACACAGAGTTATTAAGGGAGGGCCATTAGGAGCCTGTTGGAGCCTGTTGGAGTGTCCCGGCTTTAGACTGCAGCCTATTGTTGCTTTTATCTCTCATACAATATACATGAAGTTACTATTAGCGGAGCGAGGGGAAGGTCCTGATTGGTTCCTTGAGCACAGGAGAACTAAATGGGGTTTTGTTGCGTGTGATGATGTACGTGTGAGAGTTTAGAATGGTTGCGATAGCTAACCATTCAAAGGTGAATATAATATGTGTGTTTTGGATTGTACAAAATGATGCTGGTTTATTTTACTGATGTTGGTTTGTGTAAAATTGGAACCTCCCTCAAGGTATTTTTTTCTTCTCTTTTTGTCAGTCAATTTTGAATATTATTGTTTCAGGCAGTAATCTCTTCACTAAGTTGGAGAGGCCATTCTGTGTAGAGTTTGCATGTTCTTCCCGTGTCTGGATAGGTTTCCTCCAGGTGCTCCAGTTTCCTCTACCACTAGTTCAATATGATTTTACAAATGTGCATGGTTTGTGTCTGTGGGATTGCTGCAACTATGAAGCTACCTGTCAATCAATGCATCAGTTTTATACAGCGCTTTTCTGGACACTCAAAGACTCTTCACATGTCATTGTTCATTCACTCCAAACACTACTGTAGCCACAGCTGCCCTGGGGCACACTGACAGAAGCGAGGCAACCAGTATTTACCATCGGCCCCTCCAACCACCATCAACCATTCACACACACACCAGACTCATTCTAGGCAATGGGGGTGAAGTGTCTTGCTTAAGGATACAACGGCAGTTTGGCACTTTACAGCCGCAGCCGCCCCACTGTGGCATCAGGTGTTCCCAGAGGTTAAGCGTCTTGCCCAAGGACACAACAACAGCAGACAGAGGGAGTTTGTGGAGAAAGTCTTGTGGTGGGCTCGAACCCATGACCTTCAGGCTCAAAGGCCATGCTCTACCAACTGAGCCACTGTCGCCCACAATGTCAAGACAGGGGTATCTTTTCTTTGTCTCTTTTTGTCGTTAACTTTAAATAATCAGAAGTGACAAACTCTTCACTAAGTTGGAGAGGCCATTCTGTGTAGAGTTTGCATGTTATTGCCGTGACTTCATAGGTTTCCCCCGGGTGCTCCAGTTTCCCCTACCACTGAAAATATGTACTTATTACTACTGTAATAATAAATACCGTCACGGATGAACCAAAAAAAACATTTGAACACGGTCACAGAAGAAGCCTGTCTCACATATTCAGGAAGAATGTTCCAGATTTTAGCTGCATGAATCTGAAGTGCGGCCTCCCCATGTTTTGTCCTAACTCTTGCACCAGCAGAAGTCCTGCATTATTTAAAAATGTATGGATTATCATTTCAGCATCACAGTTGAAGTTCAACTCATCACTGAAAAATAATGTGAAATAACTTTATTGATCTCACAATGGACAAATGCTTAAGCTGGAATATGTTTTATTTTCTGCATGTTTGGGCTCTCCAGTTTTATATTCTGCAGTTATCCTTCATAGAATTAGCATTTCTTCCACCTAAATCTAAGCGATAATTTAGATTTGGATTTCTTCTAAAACATATTAATATTTGAATGATGTAGTTCTTAATTTCACAGTTAAGTAAGTTCCAACTTTCCAGTTTCATATCGAGTTATCATGACATCTTTCACTTTCTATAATAGGACAGAACCACATCACAAATGTTGTCAGGCTGGAATGTATCTCACATTAGTCCTGGGCTTTTCTCTGTAAATATTACATGACACAGGAGCCTTTCCAGTGTGTAAAGTACATGGCTCATCAAACATGCGATATGTCTTTGCACTTGGCTTGTTCCGAGACAAGGCCGTATTAATGTACCATGTTTTGTAACACGTGTAAACAATTTAGCGACAGCCTTGAAATTATATCTGCGTGTAACAAATGTGGGAAAAATGGAGAAAGTGAAGTAACAACAAAACTATTCTTACTGAAAACATTGCAGATTCAACAGTTCTGAATACAATTTGTTAGCATATCAGAGCATATTTTCCACCTTCCCATCCAAGGCACTTAGCTATAGACTCAACGTTTTTATTTCATCATTTTTTATGTAAAAACTAAATTCGGTAGCTAAGAGTAGCGTGTTGGCGTCTCTACTCACCTATCTTGTTTGAATGGACTTGTCCTTAGGTGTTGCGGTTCTTCTGGCACCCCCTAGGCTGCTTTCCATTGAGCTCTGCGTCGTTAGCGTTGCCATTTGCCTCAGACTGTCTGCATATGGTGAACAACTCTAAAAAGCAGCTCTCATTACCTTGTGTTTTAACCAGTGGGGGCGGGTCCCGACTCAACAGGGTCCATGAGTATGTGCGCTGACATGCTTGTAATCTGACTCCTTGCCGGTGGGGGTGTACCCGGAAACAAAATTATCCAATGAATTCTTATGGTGCCTTTTTTCCTCTTGAAAATGGCTTTTACAGGTTGGTCCAAAAAGTTGCTCTGGCCTTTTTGGACCAGCCTAGCTTAGCCGCTGTGGACTTTTGAATGAATGCGTTTTTTAAGCCTCGTGTCAGGCTAGACCAGGGCTCTCCAACCTTTTTCAATCGGAGAGCTACTTTTATACAACAGAAGAGGCAGAGAGCTACTCCTTTTTGCGGTAGTAATAAAAATTGATGTAATAATTACGACAAAACATAGAGAACAATATGTAAAATATACCATTATACTGCATGACCCTATGCAAAAATAAAATGTATTCATTCAAGATCATTTGTTAAATTCTATATCCTTTGGGGAGCTACTGGCAGCTCCCGGGCCACAGGTTGGAGACCCCTGGGCTGGACCCATCTAACGTATGTGCAAATAATACAACCTCCTCTCCGAAAGCGACTCGTGCCAGCCAGCTAACGCATGCGCCAAATCCTTTTTTTCATAAATTTCCTACGGGAGGGGCTAGTGGCGGCCATTTTAACAAGGTACTTGTTGATCACACATTCATGAGGAAATAGGCGTCACTACTACGTCCGCTACTATTTACAGTCTATGGTTTAAACATGACGTCACTTATAGTCACAGTAATAAACAGCATTTCCAGTTGTGATAAAAGACTGTCTGGGAAGGCAACACCAGAATTGACTTTGAAATCTATTTGCAGCACTGTGCTATTTCTCCTGAAGTCTGGGCGGCTTCCAAACAATGGTTTACAAAGTGTGAACAACTTTATTTCTCTTATGGAGTGGAGAAAAGTCTTCCAATTACAGCAATATAGAACTTGAAGGCTATAGATCCATCCACCGCTTCTACAATGGCTACATGAAAAATATGGTTCACCCAGATATGTGTGTTCCAGAAAGTTTGCTCGGTTAAAAATTCATGAAGGACGTGAGAGCTTTCCCCCAACCCTTCTGCTAAAGCCAGTGTCACCAAACAGGAAGAAGTCAATAGGACTAAATATTGAGGGAACACGGGGGAATACATTTTGTGATAGAACAAGTGTCTCTTCTACTCAAACAAGAAATTAATGTAATTTAGTTTTTTTGCTGAACGCATTGTCGGGTCGCGGAGAACTCACTGTTGCTGTTAAAAAATGCACATCTTGCTCTGTTGCTCAAGCTGCTGCTGCATGACATAAACTGGGTCAGATACAGATACACACACACACACACACGCACGCACGCACACGCACACACACGCACTCACATTATACATACCAAAACCTCTGTAGAGTTGCATTGGTGTGTTTTCTATTATAAGTGCTTCTATGTGTGTTTTATCCACTCAGCAAAGCCCAGAAGAGAGGAGCAAACCTGCTCTCCGGGCTGCGGACGGAGACGCGAAGACGGAGTGTGTTAAAAATAATGTAACAAATCTAACAGCAGTTTTATAAAGATGAAAACTAGCACTATTTGTTCTTAACTGTGTCTATAAAACTACACGATGAACTGGAAATGGGAGGAGGTGGGAGATCTATTGTTAACTGGGAGGGGGAGGCAGAGCAACAGATATGATGTATCCAGGGCTTTTTCTTTGTAAATCTAAGCTGTTGGGTTCTTGTACTTTTTGCTCCCTTTTGCCGCCCTTTCTTTTTTTCCAGGGCTTGTGTGTGACGGGGGCGTGGCTTGCTCACCTGCTTCTGAGAGGCCTTCACACCTGCATCTCACCCACACCCTGTCCTTAAAGGAAAACTAAACACCAAATCTACTGTTTTAACTTATAAACTGGATAAATACGTTTCTTATAGTGCGCTCGACTCTACATGCCCTGGCTTTGACATTTTAGTACAAACTAGACAAAATATCACTTTTGAGCCTAAAACCCTCTCTACATTTTCGGTGCCTCTGTGGCCTGTGGTATAAAAGAAGCCAAGTTTTAAGTGACAAAAATGTGACGACAATGTAACAAAAAAATGTGACGATAAAGTGACAAAAATTTGACGACAATGTGACAAAAAATTTGACAAAGATGTGACCATAATAGGACGACAAGGTGACGATAACGTGACAAAAATGTGACAAAGATGTGACCATAACGTGACAAAGATGTGACTATAACGTGACAAAAATGTGACGACAATGTGATGAAAATGTGACGACAACGTGACAAAAATGTGACAAAATGTGGCAGTAATGTGATAACATATGAGACAATAAAAAGAAATGAACTGAAAAGCAGCCAAGATTCAGACACGCCCCGTAGTGAGCTGGAGTTGGAATAACGAGCGAGCAATTTTCATCGGTTTTCAGGTTAGCAATTTATTAGCCTCGTGTTCAGTTAGTTATTTAGCGTAGCATTTCTAGTAGCCCCCGTCTTGTCCTCTGGTCCTCCGGCCAATGGTCTTTTTAGAGAGAATTTTCAAATGTTTATGTGGCCGGAGAAAGTTGATCTTTAATGCTCTGGTTAAGAGTACAGTTAGTGTACTCCGTCAGCTCGTGAGTTTTCGTATTTTTTAATTATTGTTTGTTGCCTACTGCTGGTTTGCTTTAGTTTTTTGTCATTAGAATGTTAGAAGTTTGTAATGGTGTCTCTGCTTCTGCTTCGGGGTCCAACACACTGCACTGTTCCACAAACTGTAACACATCCAGGGCTGGCTCTACTCTCAGAAATACTCAGTCTCTCTTTGTGAATCTAATCACTGTCAAGTATTGATCTGGGGAAAACAAAATCTTTTTCAACACTTGTAAAACACTTGAAATGAAATATATTTTTAGAACAAGGATGCTACCCATTTTTTGCTGCAATTTTATTTGAAAGATGAAGAATGTGCAGATTGCTCTACTCTCTCTCTAACTACGCATATTCTGATGTGTTTATATTTCCTTTAAAGCCATAACATACAACATACAGAACTATATCAAACCAATTCATCACATACAGTTTCATAGTCGCCTTCTCCTTCAGCGTGTTTAGTCTGACAACATTTGCGGCGCATGGAGCCAGTCGTGACGAGGGCTGCACGGTACAATGAGAAGAGGACTCGATGCAGGAACAATGGAAGCTATAATGAAGAGAGGAGAAAATACAAGAAAGGAAATGAAAGTACGGCAGAGGAAATTATAAAATGTTATTAAGTGCAGATGCAAATAAAACATCTTTTTGCCCGTATTCAAAGGCGCTGATTGTTTGGCAAATGAGGATTGTGATTAAGTCGTGTAGGAGAAAGAGCTCATGGCGGTTTAGGAGTCCACTGTTTAATTAGATCACAAAGACTGAAGCCCTGCAGGAGTCAGCGGACCGTGAAAACCACTGTTGCATCATCTCTGGACGACAACATCCCATCGCACTGTTGCTTCAGCCACGGTTCTCTTTTCAGTCCATAGACTCGCAAATCTAGAATGGTTGAAATACACCACAAAACAGTTTTAGAGTCTTACAAAACAAACATGTCAAAATACCAGGAGATTTTGGTATAAATCTTGATTCTGGATAATTATCTATTTTGACTGGATGAGGTCCAGTTGTCCTTATTAGAAATAGCTTTCCTAATTATGTCTTTATCCTTTTTTCATATTAGTTCCAGCCAGTGGGGTGGGTCCTGGCTCAACAGTATCACTCCATGCCGGTGGTGGTGCTCTGTGTCCTCTAGCCTCTACAGCGCTGCTAAACACAGTAGCATGTTAGCAGAACTGGCTATAGCTCCTCTGGCTGTAACTGCAGACACAGAAAAAACAGCCCAAACGACACAACAGTGAGGAAGAGAAGAGGGAACTAAAGCCAAAACATGATCAAAGAAGAAATCAAGCCCTGAACATAGCTAGCTTACATTAAATCCTCTGGAGAGACTTGTCTATGGGAGAAACCTGCGGGGCCGCCTCGGACTATCTATGCTCGGACTATCTATGCTCGGACTATCTACGCTCGGACTATCTGTGCTCGGACTATCTATGCTCAGACTATCTATGCTCGGACTATCTACGCTCGGACTATCTGTGCTCGGACTATCTATGCTCAGACTATCTGTGCTCGGACTATCTGTGCTCGGACTATCTATGCTCGGACTATCTATGCTCGGACTATCTATGCTCGGACTATCTGTGCTCGGACTATCTATGCTCGGACTATCTACGCTCGGACTATCTACGCTCGGGCTATCTGTGCTCGGACTATCTACGCTCGGACTATCTATGCTCGGACTATCTGTGCTCGGACTATCTATGCTCGGACTATCTGTGCTCGGACTATCTGTGCTCGGACTATCTATGCTCGGACTATCTGTGCTCGGACTATCTATGCTCGGACTATCTGTGCTCGGACTATCTATGCTCGGACTATCTGTGCTCGGACTATCTGTGCTCGGACTATCTATGCTCGGACTATCTGTGCTCGGACTATCTATGCTCGGACTATCTGTGCTCGGACTATCTGTGCTCGGACTATCTATGCTCGGACTATCTGTGCTCGGACTATCTATGCTCGGACTATCTATGCTCGGACTATCTGTGCTCGGACTATCTATGCTCGGACTATCTATGCTCGGACTATCTGTGCTCGGACTATCTGTGCCCGGACTATCTGTGCCCGGACTATCTATACTCGGACTATCTATACTCGGACTCTCTGTGCCCGGACTCTCTGTGCCAGGACTATCTACGCTCAGACTATATTCTGACGCAAAACTAGCGGTAATCTTTCAGTTATATATTTTGTTAGCAGTGCGTTGCTTTTGTACCATTTCATCAGTGATTGTTGTACAGATTACAAGAAGTTGCGCTCATGCTAATGTTAGCATTAAGATCGCAAATCAAACTAGATGGCTCCGTGGGAGGAGAGCGTAGTGGAAATGAGAAGCCTGTGAGCGAGCTGGGGGCGGTGCTAAACATTCAAACCTTGCAGAAACGGGTACAGCTCCTTTAAGTATACAACTTCAGATTACAGTCATTTCACTTAGCTGTCGGTGTGTTTTGTCGCCCTCACAAACCTGCGTCTTGCCCCTTCACTTTACCGTCAACAAAGCGTCTGGAGCGACATCAGAGCGTGAAAGCTGAAGTTACGTCATCAGAAGCAGAGCCGCACACTGGACATGTAGAGAGAGAGAGGACAGCGAGACAAGAGCACAGGCCGCCGTGACACATGTAAACAAACACCACAGACATGGGAACTGCCAGACTTGAACACTCTTGACATTATCCCAGATTGTTACACAAATACGAGAAACACAAACCCCTCTCGCTCCTGCCTCTGCACCACCACCTGTCAGCAGCAGCCACAATAACCCGCTTTCAAATCAATCAGGACTCAGAGTTACAACCACCAAGCACCGGGAGAAGAGCAGCACAGCGATTGCCAAACAGTATCTTTTGGCAGAGGAATGGCCCAATGAGATTATATCCACGATAACAATGTAAATAATTAGACAAAGGAAACTCTCCCTTGAAAGATTTGTGCCAAAAAGAGCCAAATCAAAGACTTCAGATCCCACGAGTGTCTGTAAATAGGGCAACGTCGACGTCAACCAGTGCTCCGTGATGTTGTGTGTTTGAAACACACACACAGGACGCTTTCAGTCAAAAATCAAGAATCAAAATGACAAATGTGTGTAACCAATAAACAATTTTTAGAAGCAAGAAACTGACTTGAAATTCAAATATAATCAAGGTTTGAGAAAGCAGAATAATCACAGGAAAATTAGGGCAAGTCACATTTGTGCTCAGAACAAAAAGAAATCGGCTTTGTTTAAAGGAGAGGTTTGTCTTAGGTTTGTCAAAAAGTATGGTTCTATATTAGGGAATGCACCGATAAAGAAACTGGTATTAGGTATTTTCTATATGAGTTAGCCAATATATTTTATTTAATGTAATGAGACCATTTACTTAATAATAATAATAATCCATTTGTTTTAGCTTTCATGGACTCAAAGATGCTTCATTTGTCACAATTCATTCACTGGTGATAAGCTGCTAATGTAGCCACAGTTGCCCCGAGGCAAACTGGCAGAAGTGAGACACCAGTCTGTGCCATGAGCCCCTTCAACCAGCACCAACCTTTCAGTGTGGGTGAAGGACACAGCAACACTTTGACACTTTACAGCCGCAGCTGCCCCGGTGTGGCACCGTGTCTCCCACCAGAGCACACAGGCAGGTGGTGCCACACCATGTGAGGAATCCCTCACATGAAGATGTTTATTTGAGATGACATCATCAAACACAGTTGGACCCACTCTGCAAGAGTTAACTGTGATTTAAACTATGAAAAATGCTATTTTCAGGCTCTTCATTGGTGTCCAATTATACCTGGTTTCAGCAAAATACTGAAAGCCAAAGAATCAATATTATTATTGATATGAAACAAGCAGGATTAGACGATCCCTATAGGCCCAATCTAAAAACAGTATCTGTTTGAGCTTAAGAAAGAAGTGAGTGAACGTCTTAAGAAGACCATTTCAAACTATTGGAAAAAGAAATTTCAGAATTAACTTTGAAAAACTTGTTGGAATGCTGAGTGATGTAATGGCTGAGCCCAGTAAGAGCAGACTCTGGGAGCACCTGGGGATAATGTATAAATGTCAGTATATGTTACAGTGACATTTGTGCGCCATCATGTCTGGGGACAGGTTTGACGTTCTCAGCCTGAAACACTCTCACTCCCAATTACAGCCCGTCAGTCAAAAGTATCTCCTCCACGTCACTTAGCACCTGCTCAATCTTCATTTCTCACGCTTTAACTAAATCACCACTCTACAAATCCCTTCCTCTTTCTCTTCACAGAACTCTCATTACTTGGGCCTAGAGCTGTCTGTCGAGTGATCACTGAAATTAATGACTGTATTTCCACCAAATCGCCGCGACCATGAGCGGTGTCGTTAATCATCATATTGCAGCGGTGACAGATCATGTGACCAATCTGATTTTTCTTTTTTGGGGGGAGAGGCTAAAGCAGCGTGTTGGAGAAAAGCAAAAGCCCTGAACATGGTAATTAGCAATTAGCACGGCCCCTCCAGGCGTCCCGTGGAGACAGGGCCCAGCCAGCAGCGGAGTGACTTCATCAAACCGTCTGTGAGCAAATCACATTCACAGTTTGGAGAAGGATGAAGATGAAGATGAAGAGAGCAGGTCCAAGAGGAGGCAACAGACAGCAGCGAGATCTGCGAGGTCTGTACAAAGGACCAGCTCTCAACAAGCTTTTTCAAAACTCTGATAAATAAATCCTACGTGGCCACAGCTGCAGGTCCAGAACAGAGTGGGGGCTGTCAGTATTTTAAAGGGAGAACTCTGCAGTATGTGTTCATCGATTATATGAATTATAAAGGTGTAGATGAGAAGGTGGCAAACACGGAAAAGTATTAGTTTTAAGGCAAACAAAACTTTTCACACTTGTATTGATAGAAGCATAGTTTTCCATTTTCTTAGTCATTTTACAATTTTTAATCGGGTCAGACACATATAACAGCAGTAGTTTAAATAACTTTTTTCACATTTTTAGTCGACCAACCAGGGATGTCTATGGAGCTACAAAGTGCAAGAAGCTCCAGGGGTTCAAATCCAAGAACAGATCTCTCACAGATATCTTATTGTCCTCAATTTTTTCATATTCATTATTTTTCCTATTCCCTGTGAGGATTGAACATTTGTAATTCGACTTCCTGAAATCTTAAGCTCCGCCGACTTCACAGCTCCAGAGTTGACCACGCCTTGTTGTGTCTTCAGGTAAGATATTTCATCCATATTTACTCATATGAATGTCCGGTGTGTGGCTATTGGCAGCCTCGCTTCCATCAATCCACCCCAGGGCAGCTGTGGCTCCAGTAAACCACTGTTCTGTGTGCTGTGAATGAATACGGTATGATACAAAATTACGATCATTCTACTCAAATCAGTTCATTTTTGTGTCTAAATTTACAGTCATCATTGTCAATTCAGCAACAGATTAGATCAGTCAAGCTGCATAGGGAGCCCCCTGCTGGAGAAGTATGGTAACTCGAGCACTATCCTCTCCTTCCTACTTTATCTGTTTAGCATTATTAGGATTTTGACTGTAGTCTGTTCATTGCTATTCACACGTTGTCCCGTTGTCTGTTTCATGGTACGACAACGGGATCTCTGAACCGGCCTCCTCCATCTACACCTGCGGACTGCCCTGCCCGACCTGCCTGGGAGCGCTTCAGTCCTGCACCGGACCTGTCCACGTTCTGTAGCTTAGGTCCTGGGTCTATAGTCCGTCCGTGTCGAAGCAGATCCCTTTCTCAATCTGTGGGTCTCCCCGAGGTTTCTCACTTTTTTCCCACTGGGTTTTTGTGAGTTTTTCCTTGCTGATGCAGGAGGGTCTGTTGGGCAGTTAGTGTCCAACTAGAAGGATGTGGTGATGATCCAGGACACTTTAACATTCTACTACATGTATGACATTTATCAACATGTGTTCTATATTCTTTATGTGTCTTAACTGTTGATTCTCTGACCTGTGTTGGTGATTTCAATGGTTTTGTTAAGTCTCTGAGATGACTTCTGTTGTGATTTAGGGCAATACAAGAATAAAGTGTATTGTATTAGAGGTTTAAACAAGTTGAACCAAAGATAATACGATAATAAAACACACAAGAGTCATAGGACAGCAGGTGAAAACAATAACCATATGTTTATATATGTCCTGGATCATCTCTGTCCTTAGACCCTCCTCCTGTTTTACATAAGCCAAAACCATGTCCAATGCTTCCAAAGTAGGAGTGAATGTTGTTGCAGACACAAGCCGATGCCGTCGCCCTCCACATTTCACTCTCTATTAGCTCCTCTCCTCTGAACGCGGTTGTAAAACGCCTTGTATTTTTAATGTCGTACAAGCTGCTGTCGGTATCCAGGTCACTGTTGTCTCCTCAAGTCTCGCTGACGCCTCATTTGACTCAGGCCAAGTGCCCATTACCGGCGCCCAGAACGGCTTATTCGGTCCACACACAGTTTTATGCATCCTGTCAACGCGGTCATTAGGGGGAGTTGCCTCTGCCCCGCACCCCTTGTTAATCGACCCCATCTGGGACATCCTGATTGTTTTAAGATGAGTTTGGTATTTTCATCAGCGTAAATGAGGCGGAATGGTCACTGTACCTCTCCGAGAAGATGGCCGACGTCAGATTGAATTAGGAAGCAGAGGTGTTAGAGCAAGAGGAGAGTGCCCTGAGCCTGATTTCATCTCTGAACCAGGGCTTTTGCCTGATGAATGCTCTATAGTCTCCATAATGCAACAAATGATTCACCATAGAAGACAAAAAGGAAGGTTTCTCACCCATCCATCTGTACTTCAGTTAGCAACAACCTGCTAACTGAAGTACATATAGTGAGATCAGACCAGATTGATAAATGCCGAACCACATTTATCAACATAGAAGAGCGGTTGTCCATTCATTGCAATATCCCGACCGCTGTCAGACTGTACAATGAGTCACTTTGAGTCACTAATGCACTAGGACTGAAAAAACAGCACTGCTACTGCCACTCTTTCTTTTATTGCCATTTTTTATTGTAGGCAAGGCAAGTTTATTTGTATACTTGCACAACTTCATACACAAAGCAACTCAGGGGGTGACAGTGGCTCAGTTGGTAGAGCATTGGCCTTTGAGCCTGAAGGTTGTGGGTTCGAGTCCACAACGGGACCTTCTCCACTGACTCCCAATGCTGACGTTGTGTCCTTGGAAAGACACTTAACCTCTGGGAACACCTGATGCCACAGTGGGGCGGCTGCGGCTGTAAAGTGCTAAACTTCTGTTGTGTCCTTAGGCAAGACACTTCACCCCCATTGCCTAGAATGAGTCTGGTGTGTGTGTGAATGGTTGGTGGTGGTCGGAGACTGGTTGCCTCGCTTCTGTCAGTGTGCCCCAGGGCAGCTGTGGCTACATTAGTGTTTGAAGTGAATGAATAATGACATGTGAAGCGTCTTTGAGTGTCCAAAGAAGCACTATATAAAATGGATGCATTCTTATTAACTCAAAATTGTACATAATTATATCCTGCACAGACTATAAAACCTTTAACATGTTGCACACTTCTGTCTTTTAGCACAATTTGAGTGATTCTATCTGTGCCAAATGTGTACATTTCTTATTGTTTTTGCAGAATACTGAAGCACCATGGGTCTGCTCAGTGTGGTGTTGTTGGAATATTTGTTTTTTTGTAACAGGTTCCAGACTTTCCACATAGAGGAAGCAGGAAATCAATACTTTGTTGAGAAATAGGCCGGTGTGTGGACAAGACCTGTAATGCATTTAGCCGCACATTAGCAACAGTAATGTGACCCGCTCGCTGCTCTTATCTGATTGTCCAAGTTATAAAGACAAAACCCGTGTCCTCAAATATTTCCACTTGTTTTAACGGAACCTCCGCTCTCGGATTTATCGGCCCGTCCTAAAATATAAAATCTGTTCTTAAAGGTTAATGTGTTGTCTGCTGTTAAATTGTGCAGTCACCTGTTAACTTTCCCTTTGAGGGTCCGGGAAATCTCTTTGCGGTGTTCGCTGGACCTGAATAAATCCCACTGTCGACTCGTCTCTTGAGTGCAGAGACTGTTTTTGTGATGAATCTAAAATACACAAGGTTAAAGAGGCCGCTTTCTCCGTGTCGGGAATTTTTCTAAAACTAAGTACTTTGAAATCGCATTACAGAAGTCAGAGCACAAGAAGTTACTTAAGTACAAGTAAAGGTAAGAACTGTCTGTTTGAAGTTTATTTAGTTTGGATAGACAAAATATGTTTTTTGTCAATAATAGCAAGACCATAGAAATTAGATTTTTGATTCTCATTTTTACAGAACTCCTGCAGATTTATTCAAAGTGACAAGAGTTTACACATGTTTCTCGGGTCTATTCAGTGATGGACCAATGACTTTCTGTGATTTTGTTTTTCTCATTGCATTTCTTGTTTTTGAACTGTTTGATTCTCTGTGTTGGAAAATTCAACGGTTTAGTTTAGTCCTCTGAGATAAATACTGTTGTGATAAAAAAAATAGAATTGAACTGAATTGAATAAAACTGGGATTTCCAACTCTCCAACCAAAAAAGGCACAGGCACTGCTCTTATCTACTGACCTCCACATTCCACCACTCAAGGCCAAAGATGGACTCTCTCTCATAACTCACAGACTCTCAGTTCACCAGTTGTGGGACTCCCCCTCCCTACTACATTGTCTGGTTCTCTCTCTCTCTTTCAGTCTATCTTGGTCTAGCCCCACCCACCCACACTCCCCTCAGACACACATTGGACGAGGCTGGTCGGAGTAGCGATGTCCCATCAAAAATATCTGCATGTTTTCTGCATCTACTGTGTCTCTCCAATACTGTCTGTTTGAAAAATATGTTTTGTTTTGCTCTCTGCTGGTGAATATTCACTGGCGACGTGGCAAGAGCTCTGGTGTGTGCCGTCTCTCTGTCTGGTACACACTGGGGTAGTCTTGCACAGTTTTTCCAATGTGGTTTTACTGCAAATGCCAAATAAATCAATCTGAATCTGAATCTTGGATTCAGATTGAATCTTGTTGTGTCCTTGGGCAAGACACTTAACTCCACTTTGCCCAAAGCCCCCACTGAAAGATCAAGGCTATGCTCACAATCAGAGAGCAGCCGTCCTCCTGTGGACTCACCACCTGCAGAGGGTCAGTGAGGGGCTGGTGCTATGAGACTTGGGTGGCATCTCTGACTGCCACCCCCCTGACCCAGAAATGGATTAAAGGGTAGAAAATGGATGGATGGATGGATGAATCTGAATCTAAAAAAACATGGAGCAATGTAATCTCAATATAACTTTTCCTCACTCAAAACAGCTTGGTTCTATCACTAATTTTCACATGAAGGTATTTTTGGTCTCTGTCATCCTTAAATTAGTTTTTTCAGACAGAAAAGTGAAAAGGAGTGGACCACCCTCACTCAGCCAATCTTTCAAAAGCATAAAAAGTCACTCCCAGCGCTCTTTCTTACAAGTTTGCTAAAATAACATGTTTTCTGGTGAGATGAAGACTGCATGTTGCTGTCTGTTTTTTTCATAGACTCTTTCTGTTGGGACAAAACATATGTATGAAAAACAAAACTTAGGTACCCCAGCTTTAAGATTGCTGCTTCGTCAAAAACATGATCAAAGTGTAGTAAATTAAGTACACAAACACGTACTGAAGCGTTTTCTTGAATCATGGATGAGTTGGACGACACCTGCTTTTGTACAATGTGAATTTAATACGTAAAGGATAATGTAGACAGGTCATAATCGGAAAAGAAGAACCGTCAGGGCGGAGCGGACCCCGACGCCATATTTGTGCTTATTGAGCGTGGCTAGCTCCGATAGCAACAGCAGTAGCGACGAAGTGGCTGAACTACTTAAAGAGTAATCTACACATCTGAATTACAAGCAGAGAGTGTGTTGCCAAAGGGCAGCGGCCATTATTCTTTTTTATTTTTTCATTTATTTCAGGCAATGGCACAGGTGAGTAAACAAGGTAATTAAATGTATTTAAATCAAATAATACAAAAAAACAAAGAAAGACAAAACACACAATAATCAAAAAACAGTATAAACTAAAAAAAATGTATGAACAATAAATGTACGGTATAAACATGGCCGTATGATTCTGCCTGAAAAGGAGTGGGAAGAAGAAAAGCATTTTTAATCCCACCCCTTTATCCCCATGCAGTGATTAAACTATCAACTTCACTGTTACTTTGTTCAAGCATTTTATTACAGTGTTATATCATGATGGCGTTACCACGGGCAACAAGGAAATTTACATTTCAACGGCAATTAATACCAACGATGGTAATGAACAAAAAAAAAACAGAAAAAAAAACAACAACAATAGTGGGAGTCGATAAACCAGCAATGGTAAAAGGACATTGAGCACATGTTACACTATAAGATAGAGAAAATCAGATTAAATTATTGTTTTGAGGTCAGATATTAACGGCTTATTAACCGAGCGCGAGGTCTGTATGGAGAAATATCAGACCGCGGCCTTAATGCACAGACCGAGCCTTAACGTACAGACCGAGCCTTAATGTACAGACCGAGCCTTGATGTACAGACCGAGCCTTAATGTACAGACCGAGCCTTAATGCACAGACCGAGCCTTAATGTACAGACCGAGCCTTAACGTACAGACCGAGCCTTAACGTACAGACCGAGCCTTAATGTACAGACCGAGCCTTAATGTACAGACCGAGCCTTAATGTACAGACCGAGCCTTAACGTACAGACCGAGCCTTAACGTACAGACCGAGCCTTAATGTACAGACCGAGCCTTAATGTACAGACCGAGCCTTAATGTACAGACCGAGCCTTAACGTACAGACCGAGCCTTAACGTACAGACCGAGCCTTAATGTACAGACCGAGCTTTAACGTACAGACCGAGCCTTAACGTACAGACCGAGCCTTAACGTACAGACCGAGCCTTAACGTACAGACCGAGCCTTAACGTACAGACCGAGCCTTAATGTACAGACCGAGCCTTAACGTACAGACCGAGCCTTAATGTACAGACCGAGCTTTAATGTACAGACCGAGCCTTAACGTACAGACCGAGCCTTAATGTACAGACCGAGCCTTAACGTACAGACCGAGCCTTAACGTACAGACCGAGCCTTAACGTACAGACCGAGCCTTAATGTACAGACCGAGCCTTAATGTACAGACCGAGCCTTAACGTACAGACCGAGCCTTAATGTACAGACCGAGCCTTAACGTACAGACCGAGCCTTAACGTACAGACCGAGCCTTAATGTACAGACCGAGCCTTAACGTACAAACCGAGCCTTAATGTACAGACCGAGCCTTAACGTACAGACCGAGCCTTAACGTACAGACCGAGCCTTAACGTACAGACCGAGCCTTAATGTACAGACCGAGCTTTAATGTACAGACCGAGCCTTAACGTACAGACCGAGCCTTAACGTACAGACCGAGCCTTAATGTACAGACCGAGCCTTAATGTACAGACCGAGCCTTAACGTACAGACCGAGCCTTAATGTACAGACCGAGCCTTAACGTACAGACCGAGCCTTAACGTACAGACCGAGCCTTAATGTACAGACCGAGCCTTAATGTACAGACCGAGCCTTAATGTACAGACCGAGCCTTAACGTACAGACCGAGCCTTAATGTACAGACCGAGCCTTAATGTACAGACCGAGCTTTAATGTACAGACCGAGCCTTAATGTACAGACCGAGCCTTAACGTACAGACCGAGCCTTAATGTACAGACCGAGCCTTAATGTACAGACCGAGCCTTAATGTACAGACCGAGCCTTAATGTACAGACCGAGCCTTAATGTACAGACCGAGCTTTAATGTACAGACCGAGCCTTAATGTACAGACCGAGCCGTGGCGAGGTCTGTGCAAAAAGGCCAAGGTCTGATATTTCTCTGCACAGACCGAGCAAGCGAGGTTAATAAATGTTTTATCATATGACTCTCGTCTGTGTCTTTACAAATGCTTTTGAGATATTTGTGAAGTATGTTCATGTCTGACTTGGTTTTGTGTGATACGCGCTGCGGACAGATTGTCATGGTAACGGTCCAAGGAAAGATATCAAATGTGATACGCGCTGTTCGGACCAATTGTCATGGTAACGGTCCGAGATGGGAAAATATCAGACCGGTAATCAGCCAATCAGAGCGCGCGCACGGTCCAAGTCATATAATATCAAGAAATAATGACCGGTAAAACGTTTTGAAATTACATTAAATCACTGGAGCGTTCTACTGCTGCTGTGAGGACCGTGGGATAATGTAAAATATGTTTTTAATTGTGTGGGATGGACAAATCGAAAATTAGCCTTGGATATAAATGTTATAGTGTTTGACATGTTGTGTGTGTACAGTTGTCCCTATCAAATAAATCAAAAGTAAACATTACAAAACATCAGTACACGTCCCTTTGTTTTGATTTTGTTTCATAATAAGCAGCTGACATACTGAGCACCGCCATATTTCCCATTTCCATTATTTGCTATTACTCTGCAACTTGCCAATTAAACAAAACGAAACCTCAGCCTGCAGCCTTCTCACCACCTCCTCCTCCTCTTCTTCTCACCTCCTCCTCCTCCTCCACTTCCTCCTCCTCATTTGTATGTTTCACCTGTTTCACCGCTGCACTAAGTCTCCTCTAACAGTGGGAAAGTCTGGGGATAGTGGCATCACATCTAAATGCTGATTAGAATCAAAACAACAGCCACATGTTCGCCGTCCCCGCTCCCTCTCCCGCTCCCTCCGCGATCACAGATGAATTTCTTCTGAGATCATTGCTTCATTAGTGCAGCTCTACTTGTTCAGATTGATTTAATTATCAAATCATCTATGGCGACGTGGTGTTGTGTGCGCGTGGGTCCGTGCGGTTGCATGAGTCAGATTATGCAGTGATCTTGGGTGACATTGATCAGCATCGCCTAATTGGGAGCATCTAGCCGTGTAATTGATTCTGCTACACTTCACAACTAGATGAGTTTAGCGACATCAACAGGCCCCAATTCACACCCAGCGACTAAAGAACAATCAAACAGACTTAGCCGAGCCGAAACCGCGCCAAAACGGAAACCACGGCGGACTGTGCGTGGCTTTGAGACGAGCTAATCTGAATGTCTATTAGGAGATTTTCTGAGTGTGTGTGTGTGTGTGTGTGTGTGTGTGTGCGTGCGCGTGTGTGTGTGCGTGTGTGCGTGTGCGTGTGCGTGTGCGTGTGCGTGTGTGTATGTGTGTGTGTGTGTGTGTGTGCGTGCGTGTGTGTGTGCGTGCGTGTGTGTGTGTGTGTGTGTGTGTGTGTTTGTGTGTGTGTGCAAATATCAGTCTGGGGTTTGCGCCGGTTTCAAATGCCAAAAATCGGTGTTTGCCTTAAGGTTTGGTGTGGCCTATATTACGATGGAGTCACTTAGTAATTACCAAAAGATACTGAATGTTAGAAAACAGGATGACGGAGATTTCAATGTTCAAACCCACATTTCTTTGTAATATTATTTAGGAAAAGGCTTATATATTTTGTTTCATGAATTTTGCTTGAATGAGGCTTTGGATGGGTGCAAGTTTGTTAAGTGAAATGTAGTCTTTATTTTGAATGCGTGATAACTTTTGAAGGTTTATATTTGAATGCGCTGGAAACAGCTGCAAGTCCTAAGTCGCTCTGAAACAGTTGTTGTTTTGTGTTTTACAATTTTTATTTTTATTGCTTTTTTCTACCTGAGATGTTGCTGCAGTACAGTGTATATGGTTTTACACTGGTCCAGACCAGAGCACAGAGGATTCATGGTTTTACACTGGTCCAGAGCAGAGAGGATTCATGGTCCGAATCAAGCGGATCAGGCGAAAATCCACTGGAGGAATGCTAACTTTTTGAAAAATGCTATTGAAGCATTTAGTATTTTACTTTAGACCAGAGCAGAGAAAATGGTCCGAATCAAGCGGCTCCACCTCTGCTGCTGGGACCTAAAGTGCTGTTGCATCTCATTATTACAGTTGTTAGCCTTTCAGAATAATCAATTTATTAATTTTGTTTGTGTGGATGGATGTGTTTTTGCTGCTACTGGACACATGAACTTCTCCTGCTGGGATCAATATAGTATCTATCTATCTATCTAATAGAGCATAGAAGGTGCAGACGTTGGCAGGATGTAAACTATAGCAGAACAGAAACAGGATGTAAGTGAGGATGTCAGCTGCAACAATACACGACCAGTTCATTGTTATGGCAGGTGTGTAAAAGTGGAGGAAGATGAGGGTCTGTGGGGGTGAGGAGGGGGGCAGTGTTCATTGAGCAGTCTGACAGCCTGGGGGTAAGGGCTGTTGGCCATTCGGGCTCGGGTTCGGGCAGAGAGTATCCTGTACTTAGGGCAGCAGGAAGTGGAACAGTTGGTGTGCTGGATGTTTCTAGCTCAATCCCAGTAGGTGCATTGCATCTGTAATCAGTGCTAAGGACCTGCTCTATGTGTCCCTTTAAGATTATAAACTGGATTCCATTTCAAGGACTTAAAACAGTGCGGTTGGTTTGCAATCACGCCACATTAAATTCCACAAACACAATTTCACAATATTAACAGACCGATCTAGGTACATGGTTTGAGAAAGGTCAATGCTAATATAATTTCAAACACACACACAAACACGCACACACACACACACACACACACACACACACATACACACACACTAGCACTTAGACAAGACACAGGCTAAAAAACTCTCTGACCCGACATAAAGACACAGGAGGTCAGGAGGTGCTTTCTGTCTGTATTTCAGTCATCTTAAAACACAGACAATTTTTTTCATGAGATCAAGATCCAGAGAATGATTTGTTCCACGGCGGAAAAGATCGAAAAGATCAGCTTCAGGGTCAATACACAATAATAATACGTTGTGTCTTTTTCTCCAGTTCTGATCTTTTGACGTGTTCTGCCACAATGGATGGATGAATACTTGAAAGAGAAAGTGTGATTTTTAAGGTTAAAATGGGCATGGAACCGGTAAAAAGAAAACTGAATTATAATGTATGTTCTCTAATCCAAGGTTTTAAATGGACCCCAAATAGTAAAAGTACATGAAAAATTAACCATCTCCTTTGCCACTAACGGAGCTCGTGGGGAGCAGAGCCACAACATTTTTGCAGTAATAACATTTGCGAAACATTCTTTTTGTTCCGACTTCAATTTCTTGATATTTGGAGCAGAACCAAAACAGATTAATTTACTCTCGCATTCTCCGCCAAACTACAACCAGATAATTCAACGCAAACTCTTGACGTCACCGACACGTCCCTACAATACCCGCCTCCCCCGCTCTCTGATTGGTCGGAGGTAATGGCAACTGAGGAACCTGCAGCCACTAGGATCAGACCCAGACGTACATTTAGGAAATGATCATTAACCAGAGTTTACGGAAGGATAAGGCCAGGCTAGTGTTGCAGGGCATGTGTGTGGCAGGGGGCGTGGCCGGCTTCACCTGTGCTTCACCTGTGCTTCACCTGTGCTTCACCTGTGCTTCTCCTGTGCTTCTCCTGTGCTTCACCTGTGCTTCTCCTGTGCTTCACCTGTGCTCAGGCCCGGACTGGCCATCGGGAGCATCGGGAGATCTCCCGGTGGCCTGCGTGTCAAAGTGGCCTGGGCCTGCCCTATCATCACGGTCTTTTTTTTTTTTTTTTTTTTTTTTTTTTTCTTTTAATTTAATTTCATCCTCACGGTCTTTGCAAACTCCTACCCTGCCTGGTGGCCTGGTCCAATGAGCAAGGGCCAGGCCAAAGCCAGTGTTGTGCGTGAACGAGTTCAAAATAACGCGTTCATTGAACACGCTCATTTTTTCGTGAACGTTGAACTGAACGCAACACATTTTTTAATAAAGAACTTGAACGTGAATTAGTTCATATTATGTGTCATGAACGGCAGACAATTTGTTTTCCATTTAAAACTGAGTGAAATCTGTTTTCTCTTTTGAAACGCAACGAGAGAAAGTTCCTCCCTCCTGTATTCTCCGCACTGTTTCCGCCGAAAACTAAAAATTCCTACGGTTTCCACCGTCTGTGAACGCACCCCGACTCAGGGTACTTCCGGTGCGGCGCTATATGCTAGTGCTATTCATTGGTTGTTGGACTCACATGTGCCGTGATGAAAACACAGGGGTAAGTCAGTGACACAGGGCCGTTTACATTTGACATAAAGTATAGACACACGTTCTGCAGCGCATTACAGTTTGTACTTATGAGCAGAGATGGGACAACTCAGTTCCCATTGAAACCCATGTAAATCTTGTCTGCATTGGAGTCAAAACATCCTGTTCAGTGTACAGGATATAATATATATTATATATATATATATATATATATATATTATATATATACCACGTATTGTGATTTCTAGCTCGTAGTGAAAAAAAATATTTATTTGAATATCTCGCAAAAAGTAAAATGAACTGAAATTTGAACTAGTTCAGAATTAAAATTGAGAACTTCGAACGTGAACTGTTCACTTTGAGCATGTATGAACTGAACTTGAACTTGTTCAGAAAAGCTGTGAACTGGCACAACACTGGCCAAAGCTTTACTGTCATTGGGCCAGAGCAAAATTAAACAAATGTGACGTCACACGTCGGCTACACAGCCAGGCCAGCCTAGCAGTGCACCCAGTGTAGCTTCCCCAGCCTAGCAGTGCACCCAGTGTAGCTTCCCCGGTTGAAATGAGTGGTCTCTCCAACTTATGGTTCATACACGTTTTTATTTTTCCTTTTATATGAGCTGTAACGATGTGATTTTACCTTACTACTTTTTTAACAATAATTGATTAGCTTGTTATAGTTATACACTAATGAACACTTAGTTCATTGTGTGTGTGCGTGTGTGTGTGTGTGTCTTTATTCTCACTAAACTCCATAAACGTTACGTTGCTAAGCAACGTACAACAATCCTTAAACGTCCGAGATTATATAAACAGTCAATATAAAAAAAAAAAAAGAAAACAAAAGTTTTGACAGTCAATCTTAAAACTATTAAAAGAACATCAAAATACAATGACAAAAACCCAAATTTAGAACCTTGTTTGGCCTGAATGGATGAAAAGCTCCCGGCCTGAAATGTTGTCCCACTCCGGCCCTGCCTGTGCTTCTGTGCTTCACCTGTGCTTCGCCTGTGCTTCACCTGTGCTTCTCCTGTGCTTCACCTGTGCTTCTCCTGTGCTTCTCCTGTGCTTCACCTGTGCTTCACCTGTGCTTCTCCTGTGCTTCACCTGTGCTTCTCCTGTGCTTCTCCTGTGCTTCACATGTGCTTCTCCTGTGCTTCACCTGTGCTTCTCCTGTGCTTCACCTGTGCTTCTCCTGTGCTTCTCCTGTGCTTCACATGTGCTTCACCTGTGCTTCTCCTGTGCTTCACATGTGCTTCTCCTGTGCTTCACCTGTGCTTCGCCTGTGCTTCACCTGTGCTTCACCTGTGCTTCGCCTGTGCTTCACCTGTGCTTCACCTGTGCTTCTCCTGTGCTTCACCTGTGCTTCTCCTGTGCTTCTCCTGTGCTTCACCTGTGCTTCTCCTGTGCTTCTCCTGTGCTTCACATGTGCTTCTCCTGTGCTTCACCTGTGCTTCACCTGTGCTTCTCCTGTGCTTCTCCTGTGCTTCACCTGTGCTTCACCTGTGCTTCTCCTGTGCTTCTCCTGTGCTTCACATGTGCTTCTCCTGTGCTTCACCTGTGCTTCTCCTGTGCTTCACCTGTGCTTCTCCTGTGCTTCTCCTGTGCTTCTCCTGTGCTTCACATGTGCTTCTCCTGTGCTTCACCTGTGCTTCACCTGTGCTTCTCCTGTGCTTCACATGTGCTTCTCCTGTGCTTCACCTGTGCTTCGCCTGTGCTTCACCTGTGCTTCACCTGTGCTTCTCCTGTGCTTCACCTGTGCTTCTCCTGTGCTTCTCCTGTGCTTCACCTGTGCTTCTGTGCTTCACCTGTGCTTCTCCTGTGCTTCACCTGTGCTTCACCTGTGCTTCTCCTGTGCTTCACCTGTGCTTCTCCTGTGCTTCTGTGCTTCACATGTGCTTCACCTGTGCTTCTCCTGTGCTTCTCCTGTGCTTCACCTGTGCTTCTCCTGTGCTTCACATGTGCTTCTCCTGTGCTTCACCTGTGCTTCGCCTGTGCTTCGCCTGTGCTTCTCCTGTGCTTCACCTGTGCTTCTCCTGTGCTTCACCTGTGCTTCTCCTGTGCTTCTCCTGTGCTTCACCTGTGCTTCACCTGTGCTTCACCTGTGCTTCTCCTGTGCTTCACCTGTGCTTCACCTGTGCTTCTCCTGTGCTTCACCTGTGCTTCTCCTGTGCTTCTCCTGTGCTTCACCTGTGCTTCTCCTGTGCTTCACCTGTGCTTCTGTGCTTCACCTGTGCTTCTCCTGTGCTTCTGTGCTTCACCTGTGCTTCTGTGCTTCACCTGTGCTTCACCTGTGCTTCTCCTGTGCTTCACATGTGCTTCTCCTGTGCTTCACCTGTGCTTCTCCTGTGCTTCACCTGTGCTTCTCCTGTGCTTCTCCTGTGCTTCACATGTGCTTCACCTGTGCTTCTCCTGTGCTTCACATGTGCTTCTCCTGTGCTTCACCTGTGCTTCGCCTGTGCTTCACCTGTGCTTCACCTGTGCTTCGCCTGTGCTTCACCTGTGCTTCACCTGTGTGCTTCTCCTGTGCTTCACCTGTGCTTCTCCTGTGCTTCACCTGTGCTTCCTGTGCTTCTCCTGTGCTTCTCCTGTGCTTCTCCTGTGCTTCACTGTGCTTCTCCTGTGCTTCACCTGTGCTTCTCCTGTGCTTCTGTGCTTCTCCTGTGCTTCTCCTGTGCTTCTCCTGTGCTTCACCTGTGCTTCACCTGTGCTTCCTGTGCTTCTCCTGTGCTTCACTGTGCTTCTCCTGTGCTTCACCTGTGCTTCTCCTGTGCTTCACCTGTGCTTCTCCTGTGCTTCTCCTGTGCTTCTCCTGTGCTTCACATGTGCTTCTCCTGTGCTTCACCTGTGCTTCACCTGTGCTTCTCCTGTGCTTCACATGTGCTTCTCCTGTGCTTCACCTGTGCTTCGCCTGTGCTTCACCTGTGCTTCACCTGTGCTTCTCCTGTGCTTCACCTGTGCTTCTCCTGTGCTTCTCCTGTGCTTCACCTGTGCTTCTGTGCTTCACCTGTGCTTCTCCTGTGCTTCACCTGTGCTTCACCTGTGCTTCTCCTGTGCTTCACCTGTGCTTCTCCTGTGCTTCTGTGCTTCACATGTGCTTCACCTGTGCTTCTCCTGTGCTTCTCCTGTGCTTCACCTGTGCTTCTCCTGTGCTTCACATGTGCTTCTCCTGTGCTTCACCTGTGCTTCGCCTGTGCTTCGCCTGTGCTTCTCCTGTGCTTCACCTGTGCTTCTCCTGTGCTTCACCTGTGCTTCTCCTGTGCTTCTCCTGTGCTTCACCTGTGCTTCACCTGTGCTTCACCTGTGCTTCTCCTGTGCTTCACCTGTGCTTCACCTGTGCTTCTCCTGTGCTTCACCTGTGCTTCTCCTGTGCTTCTCCTGTGCTTCACCTGTGCTTCTCCTGTGCTTCACCTGTGCTTCTGTGCTTCACCTGTGCTTCTCCTGTGCTTCTGTGCTTCACCTGTGCTTCACCTGTGCTTCTCCTGTGCTTCACATGTGCTTCTCCTGTGCTTCACCTGTGCTTCTCCTGTGCTTCTCCTGTGCTTCACATGTGCTTCTCCTGTGCTTCACCTGTGCTTCGCCTGTGCTTCTCCTGTGCTTCACCTGTGCTTCTCCTGTGCTTCACCTGTGCTTCTCCTGTGCTTCTCCTGTGCTTCACCTGTGCTTCTCCTGTGCTTCACCTGTGCTTCTGTGCTTCACCTGTGCTTCTCCTGTGCTTCTGTGCTTCACCTGTGCTTCTGTGCTTCACCTGTGCTTCTCCTGTGCTTCTCCTGTGCTTCTCCTGTGCTTCACCTGTGCTTCTCCTGTGCTTCTGTGCTTCTCCTGTGCTTCACCTGTGCTTCTCCTGTGCTTCTCCTGTGCTTCACCTGTGCTTCTCCTGTGCTTCTGTGCTTCACCTGTGCTTCACCTCACCCTTCACTCTGCCTCTACACATCAAGATCGGTCTATTCACATCTTCTCTGCCAAATAATTCCCTCTCAGTCGGGAGTGCATCCTGTTCTTTTTTGTTAGTTTACAGTAGTTAGGATACTTTAGTCTTACCTGTGTTTTGATCTGCTTTCACTTTAGTTTACCTTTACCTGCTGCTCCTCCTCTCTATGTCTCATCCCTGCATCTCCAG
Organism: Knipowitschia caucasica; assembly: GCA_964034765.1. NCBI lineage: Eukaryota > Metazoa > Chordata > Actinopteri > Gobiiformes > Gobiidae > Knipowitschia > Knipowitschia caucasica. The sequence continues at coordinate 35,772,529 of OZ035838.1, read as the reverse complement.
TCAGCTCTTGGTCTACGCTGCAGCTCAGTCGACCTGCTGCTAGCCTCCATTGCCTGCTCACCTCTCTTGCACAGTAAAAGAAAAATAATCTTCAGCCTCCTACCTCTGCTTTTGGGGTTCAATCCGCAAACTTTAGCAGCAGAACAAGTTTGATGGATTTTAATACATAGTTAAGTTGCTTGTGCTTTGAAAAGATAAAGATAAAGCAGAAGAAAATATATGAATGATACCCCGACTGTTTTGTGTTCTCATTGCCAAAAAAAACCCCATTGTTGTTTGAGTCTTGCATTGTTAAAAAGGAGCCGAGTACATTAAACATCCAGTTAGTGTGTTAATGTAGCATCTAAGTAAACTAATTACCGCAATGAATTGATTTTTAAGGCAGAGCTGAACTCATTTGCATTCGATATTTATCATCGTGACACACAAGGCCAGAGTTTAGGGCAGAGCTGTAGGGGCTGTTTCATCTCAGTGACCAGCAGCCCGGCGCCGTGTGGGTCTGCGTCATGGTAGAAGGAACAGCGCACAGGGAGCACGGCTGTAACTGCATCTTCAAAACACACTCACAGCTTTTGTCCACACTTTCGGAATAAGGAAAAAAAGTCGGTCTCGAACGATTCAAATCAAAACATGTCTTTGAAATGGGGGGAAAAGGTCCTCAGAGTGTTACATGAAACGAGAAGCTGGGACTCGAAAATACACAGTGCGTTTTTCAATGTCAACATAATCCAGCTGATTATATGCAGTCTTATTTTTCTGCTTCTGGATCATTTACACTCAACCTTTTGCTTTCTCTCGGAAAATGAAAGGACTTACAGTGCAGCAATAATATAATCTAGAGCAGGGGTCTCCAACCTGCAGCTCGAGAGTTGACTGCATGATCCTGAATGAATACATTTTGAGTCATTCCATGTCTATTATAAGTATAAACATATCAATTTATAATCTACAGTATTATTTACATCTACATTCTCCATGTTTTGTCCTAATTATCACACAGATCTTAGTTACTACTGCAGAAAGGAGCAGCTCTCTGCCTCTTCTGTTGTATAAAAGTAGCTCTCTGATTGAAAAGGTTGGAGACCCCTGATCTAGATAGATACTTTATTGATCCCCCATAGGAGAAATTCAGATGTCCGCAAAAATAAAAACATAAAATGAGTCATTCTAGAAAGCTAACAATAGTAATAATCAGCAACAGCCCTTCAGGTCACAGCAGCAGAGGTGGAGTAGTCTCTGGGTGGAGCAGGACGGGTCACAGCAGCAGAGGTGGAGTAGCCTCTGGGTGGAGCAGGACGGGTCACAGCAGCAGAGGTGGAGTAGTCTCTGGGTGGAGCAGGACGGGTCACAGCAGCAGAGGTGGAGTAGCCTCTGGGTGGAGCAGGACGGGTCACAGCAGCAGAGGTGGAGTAGCCTCTGGGTGGAGCAGGACGGGTCACAGCAGCAGAGGTGGAGTAGCCTCTGGGTGGAGCAGGACGGGTCACAGCAGCAGAGGTGGAGTAGTCTCTGGGTGGAGCAGGACGGGTCACAGCAGCAGAGGTGGAGTAGCCTCTGGGTGGAGCAGGACAGGTCACAGCAGCAGAGGTGGAGTAGCCTCTGGGTGGAGCAGGACGGGTCACAGCAGCAGAGGTGGAGTAGCCTCTGGGTGGAGCAGGACGGGTCACAGCAGCAGAGGTGGAGTAGCCTCTGGGTGGAGCAGGACGGGTCACAGCAGCAGAGGTGGAGTAGTCTCTGGGTGGAGCAGGACGGGTCACAGCAGCAGAGGTGGAGGAGCCACTTGGTTCAGACCATTCTCTCTGCTCTAGTCCAAAGTAAAATGCTGAATGCTTCTAGAGAAGTCCATCCATCCATTTTCTATCGCTTTATCCGACACCGGGTCACATAAGCAGCCGTCTGGGGAGCGATTACAAACCTTTCCTTTTCTACACCGGACTACTCATCACTTCTCAGTCCGATAATTCTGTCTTAGTCGGTTGTGTATTTCGTTCTGGTCTGTATTTTTATTCTCCTTCACTTACCTGCTGCTCCTCGTCTCTCCAGCTCATCTTGGGGAATCCTGAGGCGTTCCCAGGCCAGCTGAGAGACACGGTCCCTCCGGTGTGTCTTAGGTCTACCCAGGGCCTCTTCCCGACTGGACATGCCACGGAAAAGAATGACCTACCTCAACAGAATGGCCTGGAGCTTGAGGTAGAGCCACTTCCACATTGAGAGAAACCAGCTGAGGACCCTTCCCTGGTTTAGGGCGGCACGGTGGCTGAGTGGACAGCACTCTTGCTTCTCAGTAAGAAGGTCCCGGGTTTGAATCCCGGTCAGAACAAGGAGTGGAGTGGAGTTTGTATGTTCTCCCTGTGTCTGTGTGGATTTCCTCCAGGTGCTCCGGTTTCCCCTACCACTAAAAACATGCACAATAGGTATGAATGGTAATGAGAGAGTGAATGGAGGGTGTTTGGTCGGGGGCTTTGATGGTCCAGTGTGATCTGCAACTCACTTCCGTCATCACCGTGTGGAGAGAATGGAAAACTATCTGAACTTTGAACAACTGTAAAGCGCTTTGTGTGACCTTGGTCTGTAAAATGTGCAACATAAATAAAAATTACTTTCTAACTTACTTAAGAAGAGAGATTTTAGTGGCTCTCTTTTAAGGCTCGTCTCCAGGTTGTTGCTGAAAATATAGGCTATCCAACATAAAAGCAGAGGTGTCAAAAGTACCAGTGTTCAGTACTTAAGTAAAAGTACTAATACTTGTGCAAAAAACTACTCTGGTAAAAGTAAAAGTACTGCACCCTCTGCCTTACTTAAGTAAAAGTAAAAAAGTACATACTCTTAGATGTACTTAAGTAAAAAAGTAAAAAGTAAATCAATATTTTTCCTCTTAAAAAAAAAAAAAAAAAAAAAAAACTTGTTTTGACCTTCAAATTCTTTATTCTTTTACTCAGACTCAACTCAGAGTACTGCTGCACCGAACAAAATAAATGTCACTTTGTGTGAAATTAAATGCACATCCGACAATGTAGTGATACCCGTAAGATCATTCAAGAGCGCCTGCAGAATGTGGAATTTTCATCATTCCTATAACTTAAACTACAAACTGTAAAAGTGCAAGAAAAACAAAGTGCAAAAACATCCCAAATAACTTGGAGCTTATAGTATGACCAAACTATACAATGGGAAAATGGAACCATCCCGATATATAAGGGGAAAAGCAAACTACCAACATTTTTGATTTAGCTTCAACAGAAGCATGTTTTCAAGGTTTTGTGAATGGATGCGTGCCCTTTTGGGTCGGAAAATGAGTCCTGCTGTGCTGAAGAGCCTTTCACAGGCAGCAGAAGCAGGTAGTGGAGTGTTCAGTTGTAGTGAAAGGTTCAGGACTGCAGGAAATGACTTCAAGATTTCCATGGTGTCATTGGGACAGGCCAGGTATGACTCAAGCTGTTTGGTGTTTTCTTGCAAGTTCCCTTGCTTGATAGGTGAAAAAAAGTCATCTTCCTCTGAAGAAGGCGTGGAGTCACTGACAGTCACAGGTAGCTCTTTGAGATGGCTTTTGATGTAGTCAAGGCCTATCAAAAACACAGTGCAAATACAGCAATATTAGTACACCTAATACATTTTTGCATTAACCATTCAAATACATGTCTCTTAAGTAAATATAACAGATCAATGCACAAAAAAATAAAAAAAATAAAAATACACACCGAGTTGTAGAAGGCCCTCATCTGTGGTCCAGCATCTTCTGAATTTGGGCACCAGAATGGAAGCTGCAATGAGCTCAGGATCCTTGAGCATCTCACCAAAGCGCTTCTGAAGTCCAGATTGAAGAGCATCTATGAGCGGCACACAGCACTTGGAGGAGAGTCGAAGGTGTTGTAGTTTAGTCTTGAGAAGAGTAATAGTGGGAATGAGCCAACCCATCTGCACATTGGTCTCTCCTTGCAACAGGACACATTATCTTGACATATTCACTGAGAAAGGCAATCTCAGCAGGAGAGAACCTGAATAAAAAAAATTAAATAATAATGATAAAACATCAGTGGCAACTAAAGAGAAACAAGCACAAACTGCATTACACATTTTAAACTGTATGTTACATGATTATTAAACTTAATATAATATAAATATCATAAAAGTTACTCACATGGGCAATTTAAGTGTAGTACACACAGCTGTGATGGCTCCTTCTCCTTGTTCTCTCATGATTCTTATTATTCTCTCAACAGCCAGGTACATGGAATTCCACCTTGTGTCATTGGGCCTCAGGAGCTGGAGTTTACATTTTTCCTCAATGATTTCAGCCGCAGCAGTAGATCTCCCACTTTTATTCCACAGGCCCCAGCATTTTGAAAAGGCTGACCGGGAAAGTCGTTTGTACGTTGCATTTGCATTGGCATCTGAAACGTCAACAGTTGACACCAGGTTGAGAAGGTGGCAGGCACAGCGATGGTGCTTGGGAAGTTGGTATTCAAGGCCATCATCTTCGTTCAATAATGTTGTTGCTTCAATGAAGTTTATATTTCCCTCCTGTTCTCTTTCCTCACATTCACTGTTTTCACTTGCATCCGATTCACTTTGCCTTTCCTGGTTATTATTTTCCTCCCCCTCTCCATACACCCGGAAAGCTTTGATGAAATTTGACCCATTGTCTGTTGTGCGTACAATTTTGTCCCGAATGTTGAATTCTGTGTGAATGTCATTCAGTGCTCGAGCTAGGCTGTCAAATGTGTGTGAACCTCTTAACTGTTTGCATGCCAGTGCTACAGAGCATCTAGTCATAGTTTCTGTCTCAATCCAATGTGCAGTGACTCCAAGAAAACTTCTCCTGTGTGCGGTCCAACAATCAGTTGTAGTTGCAATGAACTCAACCTCATTCATAGCAGCTTTAAGATTTTTCTTCATTTCTACTGTAGCTTTTTCGACCCTGTTTATCATTGTGCCCCGGGACATTATTGTCACATCTGGTTGCAGGTGATTGATCATAGCTTTGAAACCCTGCTGCTCGACAATGCTGCCTGGGTGCAGACCTTGAATGACAAAGTTCAAAATGAATTCATCCACACTCTTCTGTGAGACCCTCTTGACATCCCACAATTTAAGCTGTTTGGATGAGCCTTCATCAGATGTGGACGACTTCCTTTTCAATAGAGCTGCAGTGAGATTTTTGTATCTCTCCAAATGATTGGCATGTTTCCTCTGTTTGCAAACAAAATATAAAAACAGATCAGCTCAAATGTATTCCTTGCATTAAAATAATACAAGCATATATTCGTAACACTGAGTTACTATACAACACAAAGTGTTGTATTGTAAAGTGTTGATAGTTAATCAACAGCTTGATTTGAACTGGGCAATAACACGATGAGATTTTAAACATATTTCCACAGCCAAAACGAGACTTAAAAAAATAAAATAAAATCTAAATGTGTGGCTACTTTTATGGTTATGATTTGGGAGTGGGAGAATAAATGTGTAAAATGTGTAAATCGTATCAATGCAAACGTGACATGAGTTACAGCTAGTGCGGCAGACCAGAAGCTAGCACCACTTTCTTGCAAACTAATAGTGCCCCCAAAGCATTACTAACACACTTATATATTTTTAAAACCTCCAGAATTAATCAAATGTAGCCTATACTAGTAACAACAATACGAAATCTAAATAACAAACCTGAATGTGCTTCTTCAGATTGGACGGTGAATTCTTGAATGCCAAAAGTTCGTGTTTTTTGGGCAAGCACAGGTTGCACTGCATCCGCCACGAATCATTCTTATAGCCAACAACAACGAAAAGTTCTTTCAGGTAAGGCCATGGGTGCCGTGTTTCTTGTCTTTCGGTGTCTGCGGAATCATCCTCGATGACGCTGTCCTGCTCACTTTCCTCCATACCGACTCATTCACAGTCACAAGTTAAAAACACGGCGTGACTATCCATGTGCTTGACTAGCTTGCGTCCTCTAGCTTCCTGTTTTGATTTTATTTTTATTAGCTTCCTCTTTTTCAGCGCTGGTTGGCCCGGGTTTTTACGTTGTGTTGTCGCTCAACTTTGGAGATTTTAAAAGTAACGACCTGATTTTTTAAAATGTAAGGAGTAGAAAGTACAGATACTTGTGTTTTAAAAGTAAGGAGTAAAAGTAAAAAGTCGCAACAACAAAAAATACTCAAGTAAAGTACAGATACCTGCAAAATCTACTTAAGTAGATTCCCACCTCTGCATAAAAGGCATTATGAACAAACACAATTATATAGATGGCAAATATATCATCTTTTGACCTTAACTGTATATTCAATTAACACAGAGAAGATGATCCCAAGGTTTTATCAACAGAAAAATAACATTATAACGAAAGCACACCAAAGACCATATAAAGTTCACGAATTGAAGGTGACGAACACTTTCTAACTCGTGAAAGGAATCCAATACAAAGCCATAACCTCTATTAGTCAGACGCATGAGGCAGGGCGCATTGAAGTGGTTGCATTTAACAGCTGCTTTTGAACTAAACAAACCAGTGATCGTGTCCTCCTTGCTGTCCGAGCGATTGCCTCATCGCCAATGATTTCCAGCGCTCTAACTTTCTGATGTGTCACTCCCGGCATTTGGAACCAGATCAAACTCAAAAACATCAAGAAAGCACGGGCCAAGTCAAGTGTAAAAACGACCACAATCCCAGCTATCGTTTGGATCACCCCCACGGCGTTGGACCGCGGCTGACAGTTTGTGAACAGGCATTAGAAAGGTGCATTTGGACTCGAGCTTACACAGAGGAATGACGCACTCTGCTTTCTTCTCTCCCTCTGTGCCGCTTCAGACAGTTTGTTGGAGGAACTCAGTGCAGCGAGGACAGAAAATGCCTTTTCATGCGGCTGCCATCTCTCTGCACCTGGTCAATTTGAATGAAAAATGGCCTGGGCAGGAGCTAAGTACACTGGCAGGTCAGCATATCCAGAGGAAATGGTGTTTAGGTAGTGCCAGGATTAGTCATGCTCCCGTGCCTCTTGCCTCACACCGGGCCGGGACACACCTGCTTCCATCTGGACGCTCCCCCGATACCAAACCAGCAGAGAATTTCAGAATGTAAATGTTTTCTCAATGCAGTTTCACGTGTAAATTCCTGAGTCGTGACAATTGTGGAAAAGCAATGTTACGAACTCATAGTATCATGTAATCTTATCTGCTTTATCCTGATGTTATGGAGATTATTATTGGTGTCTATATCAGATAATTCAAACTAGTACATTTCAATCTGTGCTGAAAAGTGACGAAATAGATTTTTTTTTAGATTCAAATGGAAACAGAATTACTAACCACAAACCAGACTGTTAAGCTTTATGGTTAGTCCTGTTGTCCAACGTGACCAATATGTTAGAGTTATAGAGGAAGCCGGAACACCTGGAGGAAACCTATACGTAGGACATGGGGAAAATTTGAATCTATTTTTTTATTTTTTTATTGCCATGTTTGTAACAGGAAGTCACAGACAAGAAAATTGCTTTGGCTCTCGGTGCAAGCAAGTCAAAAGTAGAGAATAGAGTGAGGCATACTAAAAATCTTCATACATTTCTAAAATATAAATATTACAATCATGACAAAGTGCTCTCGGTGCACACAATAGACATTAAGCAGTGCAGTACGGTGATGGAAAACTCAACTCAGTAAGCCCCCTGACCCGGTATAGATCCCATACTCAGCCTCTGTGCCAGCGTTTCACAAATATACATATATATATATACCTGTGGGTCAGGTGAAGAAACTATGAAGGACAATACTGTGGAACCAGAGGGACGCTGAAACCAGAGGGACGCTGTGACCATAACACGCTGCTCTTTCCTATACAGTTGTCCTTGTAAAAAAACATGCTTGAAAATGTGCACTAAGCCCCAGATGGATGATTGTCTCCATCATAACGTGGTTCCCTGGTCCTGGATCCATCGTACTGTGACTTTACAAGACTGGCTTTTTTCTCTGGGATGAGCGACTGTCTTCTTCAGATGCTCTCCCTCCTCTCTGGTGTCGGAAGTCTGCCTCGACCTTCACATTGGAGCACATTCATGTCTTCCCTGCGGTGTGAAGCTGACACGGGTCCAAACAACACATCAACCGTTCCCACCGTGGTCAACAGGTCATTTCAACACAAACAATACTGGGAAAAATAATGAAAACATGTAAAATAGCTCCAAATACATTCATCAACCATTTGGTTTGGAGTCAATATATCTGCTTGAAGCTTGGAACTGAAATATACCTCTTTGGGGCGTCTCACTTGGTTTTTAGGCACTTTTACCATCAAACTGCATCTCACCCATTTGGTAAAGGGTGAAATAGTAAAAAAACAAACAATTATTCAATCCAAAAAACACAAGACTGCATGCTTTCTTCAAGGAGTGAATGTAAAAGAGTTAAGTGTATATGAGATTGGAAAAGAATGTTGTCATAAATAGATTAATAGTTTAAATGAGGTGCCATTTATCTGACGGAAAACATCTTGTCATTTCATATTTTTTTCATATTTTTCATCGACAGAACCGAGAGCGATCGGGAGAGAGGAACATCCAACACTCCTGGAAAACTACACAACTCTCAGACCAGCTGCAACGGCGAGCACCAACAGCACACACTTGCATTTTCAAACACATTTTTACAACCCAAGTTTGCATAAAACCCCAGTGCGCGCCGCTTTTCGCAAAAAAATCACCGGCAGCCATAAATCACCGTGCTCTTAATAGATGCACAAACACAACGGCACCCTCGACGCCCGCCACGGTTGTTGTATGGACTCCGCCGGCTTGGAAAAAGTAACTGTTGCCGTGTGGAAGTATCGTAATCAGGCGGTGGGCAGACACACGCCGTTATTAAAGCAGGGCGTAGCAGAGGATAAATGGACAAGAGTTAGAGCGGAGTGATATTAAACACAAGGGAGCTAACGGCGCACATTCACTGCCCACACTCAGCGCACCCCCGCACCACTTTCCACCCCTCACCGCTGCCTCCCACCTCCACTAATTAGCCCCAAATCCTCTTATACCTTCTCCCCGCACCCTCATCCTCAGCCAAAAAAAAAGCCAGGTTGACCTTAATGAACAGATGAGGAGCAGAGCATCGCGGGAGTCGATAGCGTGAAAAGGCTGCGTCAGCGTTTTCGGGCCTCTGTTTGTTTACTGCGCACTCCCCCGCGATGGAGTGGAGGAAACTTGTCTTTTTCTTCTTTTACACATCTGTGGTAAAAAAGAGAGGAGGGGGGGGGGGGGGGGGGGTGTGTGAGTGTTTGAGGTGATTGCAGGAGAGGGCGTCGGAAAGGGAGTTGCCTGATGTCTGTCGCGGGTGTAGCCGGAGTTGACAAGTGTGTAAAAAGTGCGCTGGGAGGCGGCGGAGTAGTTCAAGTTTGAGGGAAAAGTGAAGCTGTTGGAGATTAGAGAAGACAAGGAAGTTGAGTGGAGGTTTTGTTATGAAGCTTTGATTATAATGAATTTATAATGACTATTTGTGTGATTGAACACAGAAGCTTTCAGTGTCCACAAAGCCGACACGAGAAAACAACTCGCCATTCAACCCATCCCATGAGGAAGTCTTTTTGCCAAATATAGGGTAAATTAAACATAAATTAAACCAAAACTGTTTCCTTGCCCGTTGCTTACATGTTGATCAAGTGAAGAAGGTCATAAAAGTAGTACGTTATTGAGCTGTATACAGATAAATTGTCCATATAGATGTTAAACAACAGGGGGGACATCACACTGCCCTGGACGGACTCCATTGCTGACCTTGACTGAGTCTGACACTGACCCACCCCACTTCACCCGCATACTTTGTGAGTACCAAAATATGAGGGCCCTAAAAAGGTAGCCAGAAACACCTCTATCAGACAACTTCCTGAAAAGCCTCTCATAGTTTATTCTATCGAAGGCTTTGGATACATCTAAGGTGATCATTGTGGAACCTTGACTATGGTACTTGTCCAGGATTTCATGCTCTTGTTTGAATCTGATCTGGTTTGCAGCTGTTTAAAATTATGGTTCAAGTCTGTACAAAATAATCTTCTCAAAAACCTTGGCTACAGAACTGACCGAGGGAATATAGTAATAGTAATAAACCCCATGCACTGTTTTTTCCTTTATAAAGTTGTCCACGTAAAAAAACATGTTTGAAATTGTTTACATTGCTCCACATGGATGATACGCCAAAGTCCAGTGTCTCTCAATTATTCTCTGGAATTATTTTAGGAACATTTCACGCCCCCCTGTCACATCTTCAGATCAGCTCTCAGCCCAAAGAGTTTGTTGACGGCCTGTTGTGGCAGGATTTGTTCCCAGCGTTTCACTTTTGGCCACAAACTTTGGGCAGAACCAGCATGCATTATTAAAAAGATAGATGGATAGATGCTTTAGTGATCCCTGTAGGAGAAATTCATGTGTCCAGTAGCAGCAAAAACACATCCACCCACACAAACAAAACAAATAAATTGATTATTCAAAAACGGTAAAAATAGTAATAATAAAAAGCAACAGCACTTTAGGTCCCAGCAGCAGAGGTGGAGCTGCTTGGTTCGGACCATTTTCTCTGCTCTGGTCCATGGTAAAATGCTTAAGAGTTAGCATTCCTCCAGTGGATTATCACCTGATCCGCTTGGTTCGGACCATGAATCCTCTCTGCTCCGGTCTGGACCAGTGTAAAACCATGAACACTGAACTGCAGTAACATTTACAGGTAGATAAAAGCAAGAAAAATAACAATTGTAAAACTCAAAACAACAACTGTTTCAGAGCTACTTGGGACTTGCTGTCGTTTCCAGCGCATTCAAAAGTTAACGGTAGAAATAAGAGGGAAGAAATAGACCCTAGCTGGGATTTAGTGAGTTTTAAGATGATTAAAGGACTTTGAGGTGTTCCAGGACACTCTAACATTCATGCATGGACATTTATCAACACTTATAGACATTGGTCTCTCGCTATGGACCTTTATGTTCTCTATTCTTTGTGTTTGAACTTGTGTTGGCGATTTCAAGGGTTTTGTGATGTCCTCTGAGATAACTACTGTTGTGACTTAGTGCGATACAGGAATTGAAAGCTTTTTTGAAGGATTTATATTCAGATTTTATCGTATCATGTTTGCACAACCAATATGCAGATTGTGAGATTATGTTACAACAGTATTCTCTAGTCCAAATTTAGTCTAGGCCTCCTGCTCTGTATGTTTAATGACTTTACAGCACTTAAAAAGAAACGTATGGAGCTGATTATTAAACAGCCTGAAGTCAAGTGGAAAATATGGCATTAAGACTTCAGTCACTTAAAGATACGCAAGACCTCACAGCAATTCATTTCATTTTAATCCCTATCCAAAGCAGATAAAGCATAGACTCTTCTTTTGCAACTCTAGTGTCAATTTCCCCAAAGCAACAATCACGCAGCTAAAATGCACTTTTTTGGTCCAAACATTCTCATCTCCCGTTCATAGACAGTGAGCATCAGGTCTGTGTCATCTCGGTTCACCAGCAGTCGCCAATTACAGCGAGAAAACTGTTGCAGACCCAGCGAAAAAACATCTCTTCCTCCAGCATTGTGCCTCGGTAGATGGGAAACACGGGGCAGCCATCTTTGTCAAGTCTGTCATCTGCGTGACATGAGAGAGACAAAAGCGTGCAATGGCTTTTTGTGGTAATTGGAACAACAGGGGATTGGGGCTACACCTCCCAAATCTTCAGCTGGAGTCTGGGTATTGTTTCGTTATGATTGCCGTTGAAAACAAAGCAGTCGTTCAAAGTGGTGGAAGTGCGGCCGAGCAGAGAAAAGCTGGAAGTGGTGAGTAGGCAGTGAACGAGTGAAACAAGTGTGTGGCTGCGTGTTATTTAAGGTGGTTCATACTAGAAACTCTGGTTCACTTAAAGCTGGTTCACTTTAGGGAATATTAGGTTTCATTTTCAAAGATGTAGAAGCAAAAAACAAGCCCACACTGCTTTGCTAGTAGCACTAAGAAAAAGATATTTGTCTGGACCGTTTTCTTCCAAAATGAACTGACAGTACACTCCAAGACGGTGAAACCTACAAAAAAGTCATGATTTAAAGCTGGGGTATCTATTTCCATCCCATAAAATATATACATTTGTTAGTTACAACCGAAAGAGTCTTTTAAAAGTAAATGTTTGTGAACTAATCCGACCACAAATTGCTGTTTTCTTGCTATGGGCAGCATGATGGATGAATGGTTAGTTGTGAAAGTGGTTCTACTACAGTCATCTGGACAAACGCACACAACAGACAAGGGATTATCTTTTTACTTGCATGTAACATGGACAAGATGTCTTTGCAGCTGCCTGAGGCCTGTGCGTCTTACACAGCCAAAAGCCAGGTCCTGCTCAATGCTCTGCAGGCAGGTTATTAGTTTCAGAACAGATAACCCACATCCTCACACATGGAAAATCCACAAAATAGGTGAAGTTACACATTAACCACTTGTTGGACATCGTCTCGCAACATAGTTTTCACAAAACACTCCAATTGTGGACAATGTGGATAATTATTAGCTTGGTTTCAACACCTCACTTGTAGATTTCCACACCCCGATGTAGGTCAACCCAAAAGTTGCCTAGATTGATTATATTCACGTTCATACCTAAATCTAAACAACAGTTCCATTATCATTAGTACTGTCGCTTCTCAGCAAGAGGATCCTTGGTTCGAACAGGGCCTTTCGGAGTGGAGTTTGCATGTTCTCCCCGTGTCTGTGTAGGTGTCTGTTGATGCAGCCATCATCAAAAATGATGAAAGAAATACCAGAAATAACTCAACGCAGAGACGTAGGTTCAGTTTGCCTGCATGCGTTCACACAGGTGTTTGAGCAGAGAGCCATTTGTGTAGCCACGCCCACACCGAAAGAAGGTCACTAGGCCAATTGAAGACCAACATTCAACAGTTTCCTCCGGGTGCTCCGGTTTCCCCTTCTTCCACTGAAAGAATGCACAATAGTTAAAATCCTGACCAAGCCGAGCAACATAGTACAAGCCATAGTACCCGGGAGCTGTTAGGGTCAAGTGGCATCAATCATCATTTCACTGCATGTAACGTCTGGGTCTGCCCCCTGTGTTTGCGATTACAATCAGTTGAATTCCATCCGACCAATCAGAGAGCGCGGGAGGCGGGTGTTGTAGTTAGATGTGGGTGACATCAAGAGTTTGCGTTGAACGGGCAGGTCGTAGTTTGCCAATGGCGAAGAACGATAGTATAGTTTTCCGGTCTGGTTCTATCAAGAAATTGAAACAGGAGCAAGAGTAATGTTTAGCAAATGTAATCGCAGAAAAGATTGTGGCGCTACTCCCCACAGGCTTCGTTAGCGGCAAAGGAGATGGCTAAAGCTAGGCTAAATGCTAACGACTCACTCGGGCTCATTACATACATCACGGTAAACTCAGATCCAATCGTTTCAATCTGCAAAAGGAGTTAACCCCTCCCACCTGTAAACGGAGTCAATGGAGCGCCTACAGACCTTAGTACGAAATGTGATTTGTACTATGGTGTGGTACGACCGGGCTACATCAGGATGGGTCAAAAGCAGAGGACAAATTCCCCTGCGGCGATAAATAAAGTGCACATATCCATTCTACATTTATTGCCAAACATGGGACATTATCCATGAAGATCAGTTTTGTCAAAAGTAATGAGGGGGGGATTCTTCTAAACATAAAAAGGTTGTGATTTTGTGAAGGCGATCAATCTCACTGGTTTCTGTGAAAGAGCCGACTCAGTGATTTTACAATTGGTGACGTCAAAACCGCAAAAACAGAGACAAAAGCACAAAAGGCAGACGCCGCAACTTTTCCTCCCCGGATCCAGCATAAAACACGATTACCTTCTGTTTTCCATTCCAGATAAACCCCAGCTGCACATAACGTGAAAATACCAGATATAGACTTTTATTATGACAAAGGAACCAATTGCAAACTATAAATGTACTTTTTGTGTGTTGCAGCTCATTGTCTGCGGTCACTAATCGCTCTCTTATTTATTTTGATGAGATTTTGAGTGGTGTAAAATGGGACACGTAGACGGCTTTGTTTGTGAAATAGGTTATTGATCAAAAACATTTAAATCCTTTAATGTCTTTGGGGGAATCTATCTTATCCCTATACATTTTATGTCTTTTATAATACATAATTTTTATTTATTTCAGATGCGTCTCATACTGTTGCATCTTCATGACATTATCACTTTTAAGACTGCTCAATGAATGTACAAAGTAAAAAATAAGCAAATGCCTGATTTTTTTTTATATTTCTTTAGTGAGAGAGAAGGAAAGCACAATTTAAGGGGCTTATATCACTTTAAAATCGGTCACGCTAGGACGACCAGGAAGAGGTTCTGTATCTCTGTTAATTGCCCAAAAATATGGAACAATATCCCTAACCTCAAACGGATACAAAATAATCAAAGAAGAAATCAAGCCTGGGTGAACAGAGCTAGCTTACATCGTATCCTCTGGAGAGACTTGTCTATGGGAGAGACCTGCGGGACCGCCTCGGACTATCTATGCTCGGACTATCTATGCTCGGACTATCTGTGCTCGGACTATCTATGCTCGGACTATCTGTGCTCGGACTATCTACGCTCGGACTATCTATGCTCGGACTATCTATGCTCGGACTATCTGTGCTCGGACTATCTATGCTCGGACTATCTGTGCTCGGACTATCTGTGCTCGGACTATCTGTGCTCGGACTATCTATGCTCGGACTATCTGTGCTCGGACTATCTGTGCTCGGACTATCTATGCTCGGACTATCTGTGCTCGGACTATCTGTGCTCGGACTATCTGTGCTCGGACTATCTGTGCTCGGACTATCTGTGCTCGGACTATCTGTGCTCGGACTATCTGTGCTCGGACTATCTGTGCTCGGACTATCTGTGCTCGGACTATCTATGCTCGGACTATCTGTGCTCGGACTATCTATGCTCGGACTATCTGTGCTCGGACTATCTATGCTCGGACATCTGTGCTCGGACTATCTACGCTCGGACTATCTATGCTCGGACTATCTACGCTCGGACTATCTACGCTCGGACTATCTGCGCTCGGACTATCTATGCTCGGACTATCTGCGCTCGGACTATCTACGCTCGGACTATCTGCGCTCGGACTATCTACGCTCGGACTATCTACGCTCGGACTATCTACGCTCGGACTATCTGCGCTCGGACTATCTATGCTCGGACTATCTGCGCTCGGACTATCTGCGCTCGGACTATCTATGCTCGGACTATCTACGCTCGAACTATCTACGCTCGGACTATCTGCGCTCGGACTATCTGCGCTCGGACTATCTGCGCTCTGACTATCTGCGCTCGGACTATCTATGCTCGGACTATCTGTGCCCGGACTATTTACGCTCGGACTATCTATTCTCAGACTCTCTACGCTTGGACTATCTACGTTCGGACTATCTGTGCTCGGACTATCTGTGCTCGGACTATCTATGCTCGGACTATCTGTGCTCGGACTATCTATGCTCGGACTATCTGTGCTCGGACTATCTACGCTCGGACTATCTATGCTCGGACTATCTACGCTCGGACTATCTATGCTCGGACTATCTGTGCTCGGACTATCTATGCTCGGACTATCTATGCTCGGACTATCTGCGCTCGGACTATCTACGCTCGGACTATCTGCGCTCGGACTATCTACGCTCGGACTATCTACGCTCGGACTATCTGCGCTCGGACTATCTATGCTCGGACTATCTGCGCTCGGACTATCTGCGCTCGGACTATCTATGCTCGGACTATCTACGCTCGAACTATCTACGCTCGGACTATCTGCGCTCGGACTATCTGCGCTCGGACTATCTGCGCTCGGACTATCTATGCTCGGACTATCTGTGCCCGGACTATTTACGCTCGGACTATCTATTCTCAGACTCTCTACGCTTGGACTATCTACGTTCGGACTATCTGTGCTCGGACTATCTGTGCTCGGACTATCTATGCTCGGACTATCTGTGCTCGGACTATCTATGCTCGGACTATCTGTGCTCGGACTATCTATGCTCGGACTATCTGTGCTCGGACTATCTGTGCTCGGACTATCTGTGCTCGGACTATCTACGCTCGGACTATCTATGCTCGGACTATCTACGCTCGGACTATCTATGCTCGGACTATCTGTGCTCGGACTATCTATGCTCGGACTATCTGCGCTCGGACTATCTACGCTCGGACTATCTGCGCTCGGACTATCTACGCTCGGACTATCTACGCTCGGACTATCTGCGCTCGGACTATCTATGCTCGGACTATCTGCGCTCGGACTATCTATGCTCGGACTATCTATGCTCGGACTATCTGCGCTCGGACTATCTGCGCTCTGACTATCTGCGCTCGGACTATCTGCGCTCGGACTATCTATGCTCGGACTATCTGTGCCCGGACTATTTACGCTCGGACTATCTATTCTCAGACTCTCTACGCTTGGACTATCTACGTTCGGACTATCTGTGCTCGGACTATCTGCGCTCGGACTATCTACGCTCGGACTATCTACGCTCAGAATATCTACGCTCAGAATATCTACGCTCAGAATATCTACGCTCGGACCACATTCGGACGCGAAACAAGCAATAATCTTTCAGTTATATATTGTGTTAGCAGTGCGTTGCTTTTGTACCATTTCATCAGTGATTGTTGTACAGCTTAAGTTGTGCTAATGCTAATGTTAGCATACGTATCAGATGGCAAATAAAACTACATGGCTCCGTGGAATGAGAGCGTAGAGGAAATGAGAAGCCTGTGAGCGAGTTGGGGGCGGGGCTAAACATTCAAACTGATAAAAAACCTTGCAGAAACAGGTATAGCTCCTTTAAATTATGATATTAAAGTACAGAAGAAAGGGGTGGGATTATATAAATGTTTACTTCCCCCCACTCCTTTTCAGACAGACTTCGTTTCCTCATTCTAGGCAGACTAGATCATACAATAAATTATTCTTTCATTAAATTGCCTCTACTTTAATTGATCTATCACCGCTGAATAGGGTTAGGGGGGGGGTCTTGTGGGTCGGGATGCTTTTCAGTTACCAGGCAAAACCAAGGTATGTGTTATTTTTAGTTAATACAATGAGAACAAAGGCGAAAGGTGACTTGATTTGCTCATTTAGACATAATTCTGTCTGAACTGGACCAAGATGTTTGAGTATGACCACAATGCGATACTGTAGTCCATATGTTTCCCACCTGCTGCCCTTTTTCCTCTCGCATTCATTCCTTATGTTTTGGTCTTTCACTTGACTGCACCTCTGTCCCGAGTCCCGACCTCCTGAAGCTGCAGCGATAAGAACCACCTCCAACCTCCGCCTTTCATACGACCAGACTGCACCGAGAATATTGTTTTTATGCCTCCTGCAGCGGGAAAACAGACAGAGAGGAGCGTTTATGGTGTAATCTGGAATATGTAGGGACTGAATGAATAATGGGCAAGAAGCGTCTTTAGGTGTCGGGAAAAGTTGTTTGCCTTACATTGTCCCAATCAAATACATGAATAAGATAAATATGTGTGTATGTGTGTGTGTGTGTGTGTGTGTGGCTGTGAATACAAGGGGTTTTTTTTCTGGGATTGAATGGACTGTACATTAAATGTGGGGGAGGGGCAGTGTGTGATGTTAAATGTAGGTACTGTTTTGTTTTTACGGTATTATTGTCTCTGTTATAACATATGATTGGTTTATTTGTGCAGAATTGATACAATTAATATGAAATAATAAAAAAAAAATACATTATTTTTTTTTAGCTGAATTTTGATGATTTTTTCCTAACTTGACCAGCCCTGTGTGAGATCCTTTTATAATAGGGCTAATTTAAAGATGCAGTTAGCGATGTTGTTAGCTTAGCCGTAGTACCAACTCCAAACCACACCCCCTCCCCTCCCTCTCCACCGAACCAAACATCCAGCATTTTCTTTTCTTTGTCACAACAGGGAGAGTGAGCGGCAAACGTGGAATTGGCATTTTTTGTTCAGCCTTTTTAGGTTTTAGAAAATCTGATAACTCCAGTGCACTCGCGAGAAACAGGAAGAGGGTGAAGGCGGTAAACACATCCCATTGGTTCGTTGCAGATGAACGAATCCCATTGGTTAATTTTTATCGGTCCTCTCTAAAATATTTGTCACTAATTTTTGTAGACTATAGGCATCTGGTCAGTTCCATACTATTTGAAAACACATAAATCGACTACTTTCAGGGTTTAGGGACGTTTTCCCACAATATTTTTAAAAATGCAGCTGGAAAAAATCACTAATTGCATCTTTAAGATATTTTAATTCAACTTTTAACCCCTGTGGTCATTTTTATTTTACTTGAAGACGGCACAAGGGTTTAAAAAAATGTTAAATAAATTGAAAGACAGAAAGAAAGAATTAAGAAGAAAAACACATGGGCTCTGTATCCTTGTGTACTGTATGGGATTTCGTTATGCTATATATTAATTAAATTGTAGATAATCCATGCATTATGTTACCTGTGTTTTGAGTTGAATTAATTATGTGTTAATAATGTCTCAAATTCAGTGACAGACACATTTACACACAGACATTGAGACGATCATCTCCACTCGAGGAAATGGCTCCAAATCAAATCTACGTTATAACTCCAGACATCTTCATTCATGTATTTATGAATGGTTATAAAAGTAGATTATGAAACTGTACCATGACTATATGTACAGAAGCCATAAAAGAATATTCAATGTTGTAATTAACACAATATTTAAAATTTCTCAGCAATAAGAAGGTCCTGAGTTTGAGTCTTGTGCAGCTGCTCTGGAGTCGCCTCAGATCCTGCTTAAATAAAGATGAACAAATGAACTGTTAATCACTCAGTGTGTAATAATCATGTAATACAGTTTATGGTCTTTTTAAAACATACACCCACACACACATGCATTCACACACAGACACACGCGTACCCCTCCCGCGCACGCACACACGCATACACAGACACGTTTCTATGTCCAATTGTTAAAGTAAAATGTTGGGATCAAATTAGACAACAAACATTTGCATACCTGTAAGAAAGAACCATGTGAGCCTAAAATGCCTCATGTGAAAATTAGTGACCAAACTTTTTAGAGCCAGGAGTTAAATGGAGTTAACATTCCAGTTAGTTCCACTTCTTGTTGTTTGAAAATGAGACACCCGAGCTTTAATGCTTGTTGGCGCTTATTGAGGGTGAATGAATGGATGAAGTTGGTTTGTTGTATCATGCTGCTACAGTATTTTTCATCCCTAGTCCCCGCCACAGCGCCACCTTGGGCGGCACGGTGGCTGAGTGGATGGCTCTCGCTTCTCAGCAAGAAGGTCCTGAGTTCGAATCCTGGGCGGAACAGGGCCTTTCTGAGTGGAGTTTGCATGTTCTCCCAGTGTCTGCGTAGGTGTCCTCCGGTTGC
The DNA here is from genome assembly GCA_964034765.1 of Knipowitschia caucasica. Classification (NCBI taxonomy): domain Eukaryota; kingdom Metazoa; phylum Chordata; class Actinopteri; order Gobiiformes; family Gobiidae; genus Knipowitschia; species Knipowitschia caucasica. The sequence continues at coordinate 35,753,115 of OZ035838.1, read as the reverse complement.
TCCGGTTTTCCCTCCCACTAAAGCATGCACAATAGGCATGAACGTAAATGAGAGAGTGAATGGATGGTGTAGATTGGGGGCTTTGATGCAACAGTGTGTTCGGAGTCTCGCTTCCGTCCGCACCGTGTGTGGAATGATTGGAACAATATCTGAACTCTGAATTTTGTTAAGCGCGTTGGGTGATCTTGGTCTGTAAAATGCGCTATATAAATAAACATTACTTACTTACTTACCTTGCGGCACCACATTGGCCGGATGACCTGCACTAGGACTGAAAAACTAGCACTTTTAATTTTATTGTACATGATCTTGGACAAAAGAGATTACTTTTGTTGCACACTTCCTGTCTTTTTGCAAACCCTGAGTGATTCTATCTGTGCCAAATGTGACATGAACATTTCTCCATTGTGAGATCAATAAAGTGTATCTTATCTTAAAAGGTCTACTCCAAGGTACTGGAGAGGAGGCTTCGTCCGATGGTCGAATCTCGGATTCAGGAGGAGCAGTGTGGTTTTCGTCCCGGTCGCGGAACACTGGACCAGCTCTATACTCTCCATCGGATACTCGAGGGTTCATGGGAGTTCGCCCAACCTGTCCACATGTGCTTTGTGGATTTGGAGAAGGCGTTCGACCGCGTTCCCCGGGGTGTCCTTTGGGGGGTCCTCCGGGAGTACGGGGTCCGGGGTCCTCTGCTGAGGGCTGTTCGGTCCCTGTATGACCGGAGCCAGAGCTGTGTTCGCATTGCTGGCAGTAAGTCAGACCTGTTCCCGGTGCATGTTGGCCTCCGCCAAGGCTGCCCTTTGTCACCGGTTCTGTTCACTGTATTTATGGACAGAATCTCTAGGCGCAGCCAGGGGCCGGAGGGGGTCCGGTTCGGGAACCACAGGATTTCATCTCTACTTTTTGCGGATGATGTCGTCCTGCTGGCTCCAACGAACCAGGACCTGCAACATGCACTGGGACGGTTTGCAGCCGAGTGTGAAGCGGCTGGGATGAGAATCAGCACCTCCAAATCCGAGGCCATGGTGCTCGACCGGAAAAAGGTGCCTTGCCCTCTCCAGGTGGGTGGAGAGGTCCTTCCTCAAGTGGAGGAGTTCAAGTATCTCGGGGTCTTGTTCACGAGTGAGGGGAGGATGGAGCGTGAGATTGACAGGCGGATCGGTGCAGCGTGCGCAGTGATGCGGTCTCTGTATCGGACCGTTGTGGTAAAGAGGGAGCTGAGCCGAAAGGCAAAGCTCTCAATTTACCGGTCAATCTTCGTTCCCTCCCTCACCTATGGTCATGAGCTGTGGGTAATGACCGAAAGAACGAGATCGCGGATACAAGCGGTCGAAATGAGCTTCCTCCGCAGAGTGGCTGGGCGCTCCCTTAGAGATAGGGTGAGGAGCTCGGTCACACGGGAGGAGCTCGGAGTAGAGCCGCTGCTTCTCCACGTCGAGAGGAACCAGTTGAGGTGGCTCGGGCATCTGTTCAGGATGCCTCCTGGACGCCTTCCTGGGGAGGTGTTCCGGGCACGTCCCACCGGGAGGAGGCCCCGGGGAAGACCCAGGACACGCTGGAGAGACTATGTCTCTCAGCTGGCCTGGGAACGCCTAGGGGTCCCCCCGGACGAGCTTGAGGAGGTGTGTGTGGATAGGGAAGTCTGGGCGTCTCTGCTTAGACTGCTGCCCCCGCGACCCGGCAACGGATAAAGCGGAAGAAAATGGATGGATGGATGGATTATCTTAAAAGAAGGCCAATGCTTGTAATGCCTTTTCAATAGCTAACTTAAGGATCCGCATTTTAAAGCATTAGCTACTGTCCTACCCTGTGTACAGCAGTTACTTGTCAACTGCCTGCAATAAATTACGTGGAGCAACATCTTTCTGAAGCAACAATACTTTTATCTCCTGTTTCCACTTCTTTCCTCAGGACATTAATCTTCTTTCACCTGTTCTTTCTTTTATAAACAGCAGTGGAGACGCAGCTTCATCCACTGCAGCAGTTTGTTGTGTGTTGTGTTTGTCCGAGTGGTTTGTGCTGAGGACAAGATTCCCGACTGCACGGCTCTGGTCCAGCTCTGGTTCAGGGTCGATGAGGAAGGTGGGTCGGCACATTCAGCCCCACTGTGCACAGAAATGGACAAAAGAGTTTGGAAAAGACTCAGGAAGTGAAAAATACAATATAGATAGATAGATACTTTATTGATCCCCGTAGGAGAAATTCAAGTGTTTAGCAGCAAAAATAAAATGGATCATTCTAAAAATATATCAATAATAATCAGCAACAGCCCTTCAGCTCACAGCAGCAGAGGTGGAGTAGCCTCTGGGTGAAGCAGGACGGGTCACAGCAGCAGAGGTGGAGTAGGACGGGTCACAGCAGCAGAGGTGGAGTAGCCTCTGGGTGGAGCAGGACGGGTCACAGCAGCAGAGGTGGAGTAGTCTCTGGGTGGAGCAGGACGGGTCACAGCAGCAGAGGTGGAGTAGCCTCTGGGTGGAGTAGAAAGGGTCAAAAGATGGAGAAGCCACTTCGTTCAGACCATTTTCTCTGCTCTAGACCAAAGTAAAATGCTAAATGCTTCATTAGCCTTTTCAAAAAGTTAGCATTCCTCCAGTGGGTTTTAGACCATGAATCCTCTGTGCTCTGGTCTGGACCAGTGCAAAACTATGAACACTGTACAACAACAGAAAAAAGAAAATGAACAACAAATAAAATGATATAGAACAAAACAACAACTGTTTCAGAGCTACTTAGGACGTCCTGCAGTTTCAAGAGCATTCAAAAGTAAAACATGTCAAAATATGTCACAAGGATTGGAAAGCTTGACCGACTCTTTGGGAGTGGGCGGCACGGTGGCTGAGTGGATAGCCCTCTCGCCTCTCAGCAAAAAGGTCCTGGGTTCAAATCCCAGTCAGACCAGGCCCTTTCTGAGTGGAGTTTGCATGTTCTCCCCGTGTCTGCGTAGGTTTCCTCAGGGTACTCCGGTTTCCCCTACCACTAAAAATATGTCCAATAGTTCTAGCATGCGCCTCCTGTACTGGCCCTGCTCCCATCTCTGTGTGGAGTGAGAGACAAATGCCCAAAAATTAGCAATTGTAAACCGCTTTGAGACTCAGATCTGCAGTGAAAAGGCGGTATGTAAAATAAAGATAACTTACTTACTCTTTTGTTTGGAATCGTATTTGGTTTTAAAGCACAAAGGCAGAGATGTCGGACTTAATAATATTGTATCATGATTAAAAACTCTTGTGGAGTTACACTTTTCTCTTCATTAAAGACACAATGGATTTCAGGACCACATTATACGCCACATCATTCTCACAATCCAACCCAAAAAACTTTATTTATAGTCCTCATTTCATGTGATGCACAATAAAAGACTAATTAAAAACCAATCCATAGTAAAACAGATCAATCATAAAATAAGAAAAACTGTATGTGCATTTATGTATACATATAAAAATAACAGTAAAACAAAATAAAATAGATTTAAAATAAAAGGACCATACCACTCTCGCAGTGTTAAAAGTTAAACGAGACTTTAAACACTCCACAGAAGGAGCAGTTTGAGTATGGGAGGGCACAGTGTGGGCGGGTCCCGGCTCCAAAAGGTCCTTGAGTACGTGCGCTGACATGCTGTAATCTCACTACGGGCCTGTGGGGGTGTACCCGGAAAAAGAATTACCCAATGCTTTTGTATGGCGTCTTCCTTCCTCTCCAAAACGGCTTTACAGGACGGTCTAAAAGTCGCTCTTGGCCCAACGCGCCAGATTCTGTCAATGCATTTCTTTTTGGACCAGTCTAGTTTAGCAGCTGCGGACTTTTGAATGCACTTGTTAAATGAATGGGACGCGTGTGCAAATGCGTTTTTCCACATTTTCCTGCCTTGCTGCCATTTGGAAAAAGCCCACAGAGGGTAAAGTGGTGGCACATTAGTTTCAACGACGGAGATAGGTGCGACTACGTACATTAATATATTTACAGTCTATGATCCAGCCACAGAGAAGGCAGAGAAGGCCCCTGTCTCCCCGGGTTTTAAGTCCGGTCCTAGGTACCACAAGCTGGAGCCGGCCCACTATACTAGCGACAGTATATCAGGGTAAATACAAAGGCACCTCCTGGTTCAGCTGTTACCGTCGTACGATAATGAGGCAGTAATAATGCATTTTACAAACTGTGTGTTTAAGTCTGAAATACTAGCGAGGCGTTAGGTCACTCACTCGTTTAGGGATTTCGTGGCTGAATTGACACATTTGCAGAAACAAACATTGAGAGATCTGCACCGTGTCTGTAGCGTGTGACTGGACACACAGAGGAAATCCCAGGTTAATTTCCCTGTGGACCAATGAGCTTTCACATTTAGTGTCTGCTTAACTGAGCCCAGATGAGAAGATTAGGGCGTCTTCATCAGTCAAGACAACTCAAACCACAAACAATGGCACGTTTGTATCTCCAATTGACACAGTATTTATTTAAAGACAAAGAACACTTTATAATGAATAGAAAGATTGATGTTTCTTGTTCTAATAAAGGGAAAGGCTTCTTAGTTGTAGCAGTAATGTAATGTGTTCAATAGTTCCTAATAACACCGGGGGAGGAGCAAATGAACTCCCAATTTAAAGATGTAACCTGATCAGGAACAAGGTCTGCTTTCTCCTGAAGAGTGATTCCTGCGTAAACAAATGGGTTGAAGTGTCTTTAAATAACAGGCGCTAATGAAATATCCTCCAAAACTCAATAAAGAGTCTGAATAATGTAGAAAACAACAATAGGGCTTTAGATTCAATCATGAAAATAGAAAAATAAACTTATCTGCACTGCATAGACCCTTATTCTAGTTCACATGAGACCTTGTATTCCACCAGCATGTGAAAGACAAATCCCATCAGACCTTAGACGCTAAGCAGGGCAGGGCCTGATTAGTACGGTGATGGGAGACCTCTGGGAACCAAAATGTCATTGAGCTCTTAGGCAAGCGCCTTCACCCACATTGCCAAGAAAGGAGGCTGGTGTGTGTGTGAGTGGTTGGTGGTGGTCAGAGAGGCTGATGGCACAGACCGGGTTCCTCGTTTATGTCAGTGTGCCCCAGGGCAGCTGTTAGTAGTTAGTAGTTTATCACCGCTGAGGGAAGAGAGTGATGATTAATTCCATTTGAAGCCTATTTGAGGGTGCAAAAAAGTGCAACATAAACCTGGCACATAATTACTATTTCCTGATAAAACATAAATCAAATGTAAAAAGACAATTCTAAGTGCACAATTGAATTAATTGTTTGAAACATTAAGAGAAGTTGAGGACAAAAATACATGTTAAAAAAATGTCAGCTGCAGAAAAAAACAAGATAATGGCTTGTTCTGTCCAAGCTTAGTTACTACAGTTTTTTTTGTTTTTTTTATCAAATAAGTAAGAATATTAATAAATAAAGAAATGCTGTGACTCATTGCACCTGTGTGTATGTTGAAGAGTGATTCCCAGTGCACCAGTTGCATACTAAAGCATTCAACATGTGTGAGTTTGCCTCCTCAAACACACACAAATCCCTCATTGCTCATTCAGCAAACTCCCTCCGCACAAGAGAGAGCTGCGTTATTTTATCTAAATACATTGAAATCCCTCTTTGTCTCCGCTCCTGCAGGATCAATAGTCATTACAGCGTGGGTGAATTGATCTTTGAGTTTCTGTTTGCTGATTCTGGAGACTAGACTAAGAGCGGATGAGTCCCGGGTCGCTGCGAAGGAGGCGATAGGATCAGCTGAGCAACAAGAGAGGAGCGTAGGTCAGCTGTAATGGGGCCTCCGTCTCCTCCGGATGCTCTCAATCAAAGGCAGATATGTGACTTCATTTGAGACGGGGAAGAAGAGGAAGTGAGAGAAAGAGAGTGGGTGAGAATGAAAGGCGGAAGACGAGAGCATGATTCATTTTGTGTTCTTAAACAAATGGAAGTGATGGGGAAGCGGGTCTTGTGTGACTTTTTGGATGGAACCAACTCCACCTGTCCACTTTATGGTTCATGAGATTTGTTTATCAGTTTAGATGCTGTACCTTTGTCATCTAGAACGTTTCACAGTCCAGACCATGAAAGCATGATCTTGTGTGTGTTTGGTTCCTGGTTACTGTTTGGACCCATGGAAGACAACTGGGACCATACTGTATATACCATATGAGAGTGATGTCACATGTAATGTCTGTTTTTTTCAGGAAGAAGCAGTCTCATAATCCCCTAATAGCAGCCGAAGAATAGTTATTGTACATTTCTTGATTTTTTAACTAGTTACTTTAACTAGTATTTTTTTAACAAGTTAAACTCAGCATTTCAAGCCCATGTTATTTGAGATGTCTAAAAGGTTAGCACTGTCCATCCCGATATGGTTTTTTGGTTGGGAACGTGGGTAGTTGGACAACGTTGCCTCTAAATAGAAAATATTGAAGTAAGAGTATGTGTATGAAGGATGGTTGGCAGGTCTGACGAGTCCAGACCCAAAAAATTGTGAAATGACTTACATAATATTTCTCTTTTACGTACATAAGACATCTAGATTCAAGCAACTGTCACTTTATGCTACCGCCACTTTACACTTTGTCACTTATAATGTCATATCTGTGGACACTTATTGATAATCCGCACTGTTAAATGTCCATTGTGTGTACTTATAAAATAGAAATTGTACTGTATTAAGATTGTTACTCATGCCAATTCTTTTTTATAACTTGTTTGAGCCACGAAACAAAGCAAATTCAAAGTTTGTGATGTCCTGTTACGCACAATGGCAATAGAATCTGATATTTCCCCACTAATAATAACACAAATATCACACATTTACTAATCCTCATCGACATGTACAACGGTTTCTACAGTGTTGGTGTTGCTATTGGAGAAGACACTTCCAGCCCTCGACACTTGACAACACAGTAAATATCCACTTTCAAATAACGCTTGGGACTTCAGACGTCGCTTCTACTCCATGTTGAGTTTCAGAGCGGATGAGATGGAGGCAGGATTTAAAGTAATGTCACATCCAAACAGTGACAGAGTCATCAAACAGGCCGCATTCTCACTCGCACTTATTTATAGCTTAATCTGCGTTCGGAGAAATGAGCTCGTGGCTAATGGACAACACAAAATCCTGCAAGAGCAAAGATAATGTAGCCACACTGGACTCATTTACTTATTTACTTATTAAACAAACAGTAACAAATTTTCACTTGTGTTGTTCCTTCGTTCATTTTAAAACCCTATTTGTCTACTCAGCGTTTAAGACTCAAAACAGTCATCCATTAGAAATATCTACCACATGTGTGTTGTAATGTTACACTGATGTGGAAAATAAAATAAAATGGTTGGCAGTTTTATAAACTCAGTGGCTAGATATTAACCCTATAATACTGCTTGTTTCTTTGCTTTGATAAACAACCATGTGTGCTTCACTGAATTAGACAAAAAGGGCAAAAAGTGTGAGCCTAAATTAATCTTGCATAACATCAATTAAATATTAAAAACAGGAGTATTCATACTTCAGGCTTGTATTTAGGCCTTGGACCAAATGGTGTATTGACCACTGTGGGTGGACTCAAAAAGGTCCATGAGCACGTGCACGGACATGCTTGGGATCTCCCTCCTTGCCGGTGGGGGTGTACCCGGAAACAGAATTACCCAATGCTTTTGTATGCCGCCTTCTTTCTTCTCAAAAACGGCTTTACAGGATGATCCAAAAGTCGGCTCTTGGCCCAACGCTACGTTCCAGATGCTGTTGATGCTGAGGGGAGTATTTTTTTTTTTTGGACCAGTCTAGTTTAGAAGCTGTGGAATTTTGAATGCACTCGTTAAATGAATGGGGTCTCTGCCGGCTAACGCATGCACAAATACGTTGTTCACATTTTCCTGTGGGAGGGGCTGCCCGTCGCCATTTTGAATCTGCCCATGTCCGTAGCATAAACATTTTATGTCACTACGTCCGTTAATATTCACAGTCTATGGTCTTGACACAGGACTCATCTCTTGCTGTGTTGCTTGGACCTGTGTCATCTTTTCATCACGGAAAAGAAAGGAAAGTGTCAAAATAAAGAGTCAAAACAAACCTCTGACTTTCAAAATAAGTCTTTTAAAGTGATAGTGCCGTGTATCCAGGACCCCAGGGATTTGCATGATAATGGACTACAGCCAGTTTGTCATCCATGTGGAAAAATATAGACACTTTCAAACATAGTTGTCTCTTGTGTGACTTGTGTGTACTTTTATGACCGTCTTCATCTGACCCACATGTAAGCAACTGGCTATAAAACAGTTTTGTGTTATTGTTTGTCTAAATTGCTTCCTTGGTTAGAGCATGCCCTGGACAGAAGAGTACGGTTTGAGGGGGGTCAATTGCAGAGTCCAAGGTTTTTTGTTTATTTAGTGCCTTTTACAGAGTCACAGAATGCGTACAATTGTTGTGGGCGTATTTCCTCTCACTCCACACAGAGATAGGACAGAGGTCACTACAGGAGGCACATTTCAGGCCAATTATACATGCTTTTAGAGATAGGGCAAACGGGAGCATGGGTTAAACTCCACACAGAAAGGCTAACCACTGCGCCACCGTACTGCCCAGGATGATCTAATCCTCTTTGAAATATTGTAAACAACAAAAAGATAGTTCAGCCTTTTATTTCATAGTTGGAAGGCTGATTTTTGCCTCGCTCAGTGACCAGGTGGAGTGAATAATGTAAGCTCATAACATTGACAATTCTTGAGGTCTTTCTGATAGATGAATTTTAGCCAATTACTGCCTTCATGTTTCGATGTGCCGCACTGTAGTCAGCCATTTTGGGTCTAATGAAGTGTGGACCTCATTTGGAAATTCACAAAGTCGATTACATCAGTCTTCTCCAGGTCGATGGTAACAGAGCCATTTGTTCACAATATGTTCGGGTTATGTTCATGCTAACTAAGCAGCACTGTCCTTTAAAAGTTTCTCAATCACTTTTAAAAACTTTGGTCAGCAGCAAACTGGTGTGACTTCAAGAGGACATGAAAACCTGAAATGAGGCCAGATTTATACTGGGTTTTTTTGATATTAGTATGAGATATTAATTCATTCCATACACGGTGGTGGTATGCTACGGCTGTCTGCCATAGTTGCCCTGGGGCAGACTGACACAAGCGAGAATTGCGGCCGCACCAACAATCATTCAAACTAGGATTGATACTAAGCAATGTTGTTGGTGATTTTTTTATTTACTGCGTTTGGTATGAATTTGAAACAGTTTTCACTCACTTTTCATATCTTTTAAAAAACAATAATAATACAAAAATAATAATCTTACCACAGTCTGCCCTTTATAATCCTTTGTTGAATAAATGTAAATAATCCTATAACAAAATAAATGCTTTGATTCACTTAGATGTTTGAAGAAATCTGTATGAATCACAATACTTGCACCCCCGCAAAGCTCCTGGCCCGGACCACGTGTCTCCGGCCACTCTGAGACACTGCGCCAGTGAGCTTACTCCTGTGTTCACGGACATTTTCAACACCTCTCTGCAGTCCTGCCATGTCCCGGCCTGCTTCAAATCCTCCATCATTGTCCCCGTCCCGAAGAAGCCCAGGATCACAGGACTCAACGACTACAGACCTGTAGCACTTACGTCTGTCGTCATGAAGTCATTTGAACGCCTGGTTCTCTCCCATCTCAAGTCCCTCACCTCCCCCCTCCTGGACCCCCTGCAGTTCGCCTACAGAGCCAACAGATCTGTAGACGACGGCATTAACCTGGCCCTCCACCACATCCTACAGCACCTGGACTCCCCGGGGACCTACGCCAGGGTCCTGTTTGTGGACTTCAGCTCTGCCTTCAACACAATCCTGCCATCCCTGCTCCAGGACAAGCTCTCCCAGCTCAACGTGCCCGATTCCACCTGCAGGTGGATCACTGACTTCCTGACAGACAGGAAGCAGCGAGTGCGTCTGGGGAAGAATGTCTCGGACTCTCGGATTATAAATACAGGAGCCCCACAGGGCTGTGTTCTTTCTCCCCTGCTGTTCTCCCTGTACACCAACCACTGCACCTCCAGCCACGACTCCGTGAAGCTGATCAAGTTTGCGGACGACACCACCCTCATTGGACTCATCTCCAACAACGATGAGTCCGCCTACAGGAGGGAGGTGGACCGGCTGGTGTCCTGGTGCAGTGGTAACAACCTGGAGCTGAACGCCCAGAAGACAGTGGAGATGATTGTGGACTTCAGGAAGAGCACTGTCCCCCTGCCCCCACCCTCCGTGATGGACTCCCCCATCACCTCTGTGGAGTCCTTCCATTTCCTGGGCACCACCATCACCCAGGACCTCAAGTGGGAGCCGACCATCAGCTCCCTCATCAAGAAGGCCCAGCAGAGGATGTACTTCCTGCGGCAGCTCAGGAAAGCCAAGCTGCCTGCACAGATGTTGGTGCAGTTCTACACGGCCATCATCGAGTCCATCCTCACCTCCTCCGTCACCGTGTGGTTCGCTGGAGCCACAGTCAGGGACAAACAGAGACTACAGCGCATTGTGCGCTCTGCAGAGGAAGTGATCGGCCGCAGCCTTCCATCGCTGCAGGACCTGTACGTCGCCCGAGCTCGAGGCCGGGCTGGTCGTATCACAGCCGACCCCTCTCACCTGCACATGGACTATTCCAACCACTCCCCTCAGGCAGGAGACTGCGGTCCATCAGGACTAGAACCTCCCGCCACAAGAACAGTTTCTTCCCCTCTGCTGTTGGACTCTTGAACACTTCTTAACCTGTCCCCCCGCCCTTTATAAAGTCACTTTACTGCCCATCATACGTCACTTTAGGGCGGCACGGTGGCTGAGTGGATAGCACTCTCGCCTCTCAGCAAGAAGTTCCTGGGTTCAAATCCCGGTCGGACCAGGGCCTTTCTGAGTGGAGTTTGCATGTTCTCCCCGTGTCTGCGTAGGTTTCCTCCGGGTGCTCCGGTTTCCCCTACCACTAAAAATATGTACAATAGGTCTGGCATGTGCCTCCTGTACTGGCACCCCCACTACCAAAAATAACAATTGTAAACCGCTTTGAGACTCCGATGTGCAGTGAAATGGCGGTATATAAATAAAGATTACTTACTTTACTTCACTGTACTGCTGTCACCTTACATTGTGTGCACCATGTGCACTTGTATATTGTAGTTAGTAACTGTAACTCTATTTTAAATTTAGATTTATTCTTTAGAAGTGTTTTTTATTCTTATTTTTATTATCTCTTTCTGACTGTTGCACTGAGCCAAAGAAATTTCCAAGTCTGTGACCTCCTGTTACTTACGTGGCAATAAAAATGATTCTGATTCTGATATTTATACATATTATATTTGTGTGTGTGTAATTGTTCTGAAAATCAAAGTTCTCAGTGCTCCTCTCTCATTATTTGAGAATCAAAAATGTCGAACAAGATAACTCAAATAATCCATCATATTATAAACTTGCTAAGAGATGATTAAAGGTGTTTTTAAAATGTAAAGAAATTCTGACGTTGGCCTTTCTCAATCAGAGGATGTGGGAAAGTGGGAGATTTCAGCCTCAAGATAAACAGTGCACTGTGGCTTAGAATGTGTTCTTTAATAGAATGATTAATAGAACTAATAATGGTATGACGATACGATTGTGAATGTTTATTTATTTCTATATATCCCCAGGGAGTACAGGACAGGTGACACGTTCATTAAACTCACCAAAGTAGAGAATCTGCTGAGATGGTCAAACACAGAGCGCTTAGACACTGCACAGAGAGTATCTGCAACAAACTAGAACTTAGAAGAGTTTTATGTCAAAAATGTTCTGTATTTACATCTCAAATCTGTCCAGAGCCTTTGTTTAAAAAAAGTTATGAGCAGAGAAATGGATCGTCACTGAAGTTTTTCACAATAAAAGCCTTTTCCACAAAAAAGCCTATTTGAAAATCCCTTAACATCATTTATAAGCATTTATGTTGACAACCTTAAGAATTTTACACACACACACACACACACACACACACACACACACACACACACACACACACACACACACACACACACACTCTCTCACTCTCACCCAAAGCAGTGCCTCCGTGGGGTAAGTGTGCACAAACCCAGACATATCCCATTTAAGCATCAAATGTACTGGCTTCCTCTTGCTTAAGTCTGACCACATGTGTTTGTGGTAAAATTAGATTATGTGGAGATGATATAATGGGTGTAAGCTTTGAGAGGCTTGGACCACTCACAGCTAGTTTGAAAGATTAACAAGACGCTATGATTTAGTCATGACACATTTTAAATTAGTCAGTGGAGATGGGGCAGAACAGCGTAACTAAAAAGATGGCACAGAGCGAAGAGCTGTTCTGTAGAAGTCATGATTTCTCTAAGGATAATAGAGAAAGTCTCCAGAAGGCACAGCATGTTGTTGCATCTGTACAAATGTTTAGAGATTTTGTTTGGACTGGGCCTAGGATGGGGTCTGTGATGTATAGAGGCTTCTGAAAGAATAGTGGAAAACAATAATGGCCTTTTTTTTGTCCTAGATTTGTAGGTTTACAGACATCATTGTGGCCTTTTCTTTTTGGGCTTGATTACTTCCCCCATTGGAATAATAAATGTTTTGTTTTAGTTTTAACAATTTATCCAAACGATCTTATTCAAATGTCCTTAAAGGAGACAATGTATGAAAATTGACCATTGACCAGTTTTTAGATCCATCCTGTGCAATATCAAGAAATTCAGGCACAAATGTCCTATACTAGTGTGACGTCATTATACCACTTTATCACACGGCTCCTCACAGCAGGAGAACGCTCCATTGATTTGAATGTAATCTCAAAACGTTCTAGCTGTCATTATTTTCTATAACGGACCTCTCAAAACAATAATGACCGCTGCCCTTTGGCAACGCACTCTCTGCTGTCTTTCAAATGCGTGGATAACTCCGTAAGTAGTTCCGACCGCTCCGGAGCTAGCCACGCTCAATAAATGCAAATGCCAATCAATCAACGCAATTAAATGTTAATCGGAGAGTACATTATACATATACATTCTTAATACAAGTGCACGGAAGTTTTCCGAATTTTCCGTTTACGTTTTCATGACAAAAACACTGATGTAATGTGAGAAAAGGCGATCCCGAAAAACCCAAAAGTAGATACCGGCACATTTTAGGAACATTTGCAGAGGATCGAATGATGGATTTAGGTTAGGTTTATGTTTGGGTCACTCACCGCAGTTCCAGGGAGTTCTAGTTTGGAAGTTGATAGCCTAACTGTTGCTAGCATAGCCACGGGAAAGCCTTTGGGAACTATTTTATTTTCTTTCTTATTTTAAATAAACCTTTCGGCATTCCTAAAAGTGGACTGAAGTTCATGTTGTGTGTTCTGTTGGTACAAAGCCGTATAATAAGCGGGATAACGTATAGTACGCAGGTCATTATCGGAAAATAAGTACAGACAGGGCTCGATAATGACCTGCGTACTATACGTTATCCCTTACATAATATAATGCACAGAGAAATTTTCTTCCTTTTTTTCCTAATCTGGAAAAAAACAAAACAAAATCTATACCCCTTCTGGTTGTGGAGTACCAGTTTCACCATATATTTTCACTTCAGATGCTATTTCACAATCTAAAACATGAAATGACTTCGTAAAACCTATCACAATCCTTTTAGAATAGCCTACAATAATGCATAGTTTTTCTTCTTTAAAACTTGAAAATCTATTACACACAAAAGGCCACCAGTCTTCACTAAAAAGTTCAAAGCCATGAGCCTTGTGACCACCGTCCTGTCTCCGAGCAGCTCAGACAGACTGGTCTGTAAAGCTATCGGGACTCTTCTCAATTCCTCTGGTATATGGAAGCAGAGTTGAGGTGGTGAGAGGTGGTGGGCTTAAGGGCTGTCAGGTTGACCGGAGGACGAGAGGTCAGCCGTCAAAGCTACAAGGGCGAAGTCTCTAGAGCTGAAAAAACACTCAACTTGACACAAACGCCCTGTAATAAGTATATCAGGTATTAACCCAGCTGCACAGACTGGCCCTGCTCTTAGCTAATGAGACCCCTGGGTTATCACCGATTCACTCGTAATGATAGCTTCTTTACCGCGCTACAAGGTGAAAGCAATTTGACCCATTTCAAAGTTCACATTAGCAGAATAGCACCATTTTATCCCACAAAGAGTGTCCGTTGCTATTAAGATATTGATGTGAAGATGTTTGTGATTACCTGCGCGTCCTCTACATTGTCTTCTCTGACCTTAGCTTCACTTGAATTGTGCTCAACAAAAGGATTTATGCGCCATTTTAGTCTCCGCAAATAGCTTTTCTACCCATTACTCATGAACATGTGAGTTTGAATACACTACATCTCATTCTGGATTCTGACGTTCAAGGTAACAACAGAGAGAGGCGTCATGCGTGGAGAGCTTAGGGCCGCACTCACGCAGGAGTCTCATGTTCACATGTACAGTACAAGGCTGGGGCGCATCAGCATGCAGGGACATGTGGCACGTGTGTAGCCTGTAAAACACTTTGGGACATGTTCTGTGATCCATGACAGAGTGAAGGCTGGGGACAGAGGAGAGAGAGGGAGCAAAAAGAGCAGCAGACAAAAGGAGAGCCGGGGCAGGCGTGACATTGTGTCCACATGGCCAAGTCCAGCTTTATAAGGCTCTGTGATTGATGAAGCATCACACTCAATTAAATGTTACACGGTCAAAGTGTCTTTGTTTTCCTGGGATAGTCAATAGAGGAGCACCTGTACCACCACAAAAAACACAAGAATTGATTTTTATAAAGGTATCAATGACAGTTTACGTGATGGGAGTCCAGTTCATGTGCTGTCATCTCTTAACCTGATTGTAGAAATGGGAACAAGGTCAACAAGGTTTTTCTTTTGACAATCTTATTATTCTCACATCTCAAACGCTACTTTTTTAAAACTAGCCTATTCTTTGTAATATTTTATATAGTATTATATAAGTTTTATATAAGTAATCTTTATTTATATACCGCCTTTCACAGACTAGAGTCACAAAGCGGTTTACGATTGTTCTTTTTGGGCACTTGTCCTCTCACTCCACACAGAGATGAGAGCGGGGTCACCAGAACAGGAGGCGCATGACAGAACTATTGTAAATATTTTTAGTGGTAGGGGAAACCGGAGTACCCGGAGGAAACCTACGCCAACACGGGGAGAACATGCAAACTCCACTCAGACAGGCCCTGGTCCGACCGGGATTCGAACACAGGACCTTCTTGCCGAGAGGCGAGAGTGCTATCCACTCTGCCACCCTATATGTATTCTATTCTTTATTGTGTATTATTGTGTGTGGGTTTTTTAATCTTTTGTCAGGTGTCCTTGGGTGTCTTGAAAAACGTCACTGAATAAAATGAATGATTATTATTATTAATCTTGCTTTGTTTGTTTTTGAGGTTAGCGGCAAAAACTGCCTGAAAGAATGAAGAAACAAAGTGTGGCTCTCCTCTGGATCATTGTGGATTTGTCTCGAGCTGCAGCAGATAACACGAAACACCATTTTTGGTCTAGTCTGTTATTAAAAAAAAGATATTAACGGCTTATTAAACGAGCGCCAGGTCTGTACAGAGAAATATCAGACTGTGGCCTTTTTGTACAGTCTGTGCAAAAACACCAAGGTCTGACATTTCTCCGTACAGACCAAGCAAGCGAGGTTAATTTTTAATTTATGCAAATATCGATCTCCAACTTGGTTTTCCTAACCGTGTTTTTAGCTTTCTGGTCTGTAACGAAGTTGTCAATCACTTCTTGACTGTCAGGAGTTGTGTTTTCGTCATTATTTGCTGTTATTACTTCATTTGGCTCTTTGAAGTCGTCGCTCATTCTTTCTTTACCGCGGAAAGATATCAAATTTGATACGCGGACCAATTGTCATGCTAACGGTCCGAGATGGAAAAATATCAGACCGCAAATCAATCAATCAGAGCGCGCGTACGATCCAAGTCATATAATAAATATATATATCTGACATTTCTGAAGTATCTGACGGAATTGAAGCCCAACATGTCTTAATGAGTGAATAATTGACATTTGCAACTTGAGAGTGTCAATATTTTGTTTATTTTTCTGCATCTTCACCTAAGAAAGAGTTGAGTTTCTAACATTGCAGGATCATGCTTCGATGGCGGTTGGAGAAGATGAGCCGTTTTGTAAAGGTTACACAATTAAGAAGTACCATAGACTTTCTGTCACACTTCACTGTCGGACACACTACCTGTGGAAGTTTAAGTACATTAACATTCACAGACAAATGAGAGAATGTGAGGAAGCGGCATCTTTGAGTTCTTTAGCTGAACAACAAACCACTAATAAGAATCAAACAGCTTTTTGTCACGCCATTTGGGTTTTCTTTTTGTCTAAATTAGAGGCGCACAAGGCATATTAATGTCATCAATTTCATTTAATCAGGGCATCAGTTTAATACAAACTGTGATGATCCCCAAATGTCACTTTTCTCTGGGTAATTACCATTGATTTTCATGAATATTTGAAACATTACTGCAGCGTATTAATTAACAGCCTGGCATCTTTCCAGTTGCTCACAGACCTTTGAGACCGAGATCAAGTTAATCAATTACAACCGCACAAAAACGTGAAGTTTGAGGAACAAATGCCATATTCAAATGAGAAACAAATATGTATGTTTTTTTAGATTAGTAATGGAGTCACGATGTTGTTGCTCTTGTCTGAAAGAAATTACACAATTTTGCGTCTGAAGCTGAAATTTGTGAAGTGATCAGGCTCCAGGTCCAAGATCATTTCCAAAACCCTCTCTTCATTTTGTTTGCTGCTCTTCTCAACCTGTAATGAGCCAAAAGGGACAGAGCAATAGAGCCATTCAACAGAACTGAGAAGACATTGTTTCATAACGGGTCATTGGGGTCGTCTCAAATTCAACAGTATAAAGTTTAACACAAATATTATGGTCCAATCAGCAGTAAAGATTTCATGATGTCACGGTCTTGACAACATGGCTGAGTGGTTAGCACCCTTGCTTCTCCGCAAGAAGGTCCTGGGTTCGAATCCCGGTCGGAACAGGGCCTTTCTGAGTGGAGTTTGCATGTTCTCCCGTGTCTGCATAGGTTTCCTCCAGGTGCTCCGGTTTCCCCTACCACTAAAAACATGTATACTAGATCTGGATCCAATGAACAAAGATTACTTCAGTGGGGCACTTTATATGTATGATAAGATAAACTTTATTGATCTCACAATGGAGAAATGTACATGTCACATTTGGTACAGATAGGATCACTCAGGGTGTGCAAAAAGACAGGAAGTGTGCAAATATGTAAGATAAACTATGTACAATAAATGATAAAAGTGAAGATATAAAGAGAAAAAAATGCAGTTCATAGACTAATTTTAATCATAAAAAAGTCAGCCAACAACTCACACAATCGAAGCCGTGTCAGAAAGTTGAAGAATCTGAAAAATGCTGATAAAATTCTAATCTAATCACTTTGTAAAATATTGTGTGTTCTCACGGCATGTTGTGGTTGTCCTGCAGCAGAGGCCTGTGCGCTTGTTAGTGCAGTGTGTGTCTCTGTGTGTGTCTCTTTGTGTGTCTCTCTGTGTGTGTCTCTGTGTGTGACTGCGAGTGTCACTGGGGAGAGTTCACGTCAGACAGAGCCCCAAGCAGCTGTTGTCCCCAGTGCGTCCGCCACACATACACACACACACACACACACACATACATACACACACACACACACACCACCATTCCGCACACACACCTCCAGCCTGCTCTTGACTTTACTGCTACAGTGCGGTGTTCTTTTAAATCAGGGCTCACGGCCACACCGCACACAGTGTAGGTTATTAAAGAATTATCATTAAAAAAGAGGAACGTATTTGCATCAGTAATTGCAACAACAACAAAAAAACATTTTTGTTTACAATTTTCAGACTGTGATATTAGTGTGACTGTCTTTTAACCCAGTAACACGGATGTTTCCAATGGTTGAATGGAATCTATTGAAATGAATACTACAAAAGGTCAAATGTGGAGGGTTAGAACGTTGAATGCAAAGTGAATTGGACAAAATATTAGCACTGGTACAAAAGCCCACAGGTGCAGTAAACCCTGGATTCATTTGATACAAGCTGTGAATAATTCTAGAGTTATACACTGCAAAAAGAGGCTGCAAAAAACAAGAAAAAAAAATGGCTACTAATGGAGGAAATTAACTTGTTTTAAGCAAAATGATCTGCCAGTGGATTAAGATTTCTTAAAACAAGAAAAAATATATCAATAACAAGTAATATTATCTTAAGTATCTTCAGCCTGCATGAGTAAAAAAGTCAACAAACGGTGATCGTATTTGGTTGTATAGTTATGTTTATATATATTTGCATGTAAAAGTATATACGGTAAACACAGAAGACAACCTGTAGAAAAAGTAGGGCTGTCAAACGATTGAAATGTTTTAGTTGATTAATCGCACAGAAATGGTGAGTTAACTCACGATTAATCGCATTTTTAATATTCTATTTCAAATCCACTCCAATTGAAGTTAAATGAGATTATCAAATGTCATTCATACCACATTGTCATTCAAACCAAATGTACTTAAATCTGTTAGATTTGCTCACAACCCTTTGCTTTTGGGCAAAACCAACATGAGCTGTTAATGAAAAGGGGAAATGGAAATACCCCAGCTTTAATTCAGCGAGTTTAGTTTAGTTTAGTTTCAGGAGGAGACAGGGACACTTCCGCAGTGTATTTGCGTGCACAGGTTGTGCACAGGTTACGCACAGGTTGCAAAGACACGAACAAAGCATGCAGGCTATAGTTCTGTGGCGTGTATGGTCTTGTTACCGCGGCGCCATTCACTCACAGCCGTGTTGTTGTGAGCGGCTCACAGCCAGAGCGGCCGCGGAGGAGGCGGACCTCAGTTCACAGCAAACAACAGCCCCGCGGTGACGCGCTTGTTCTTTTAAAACATGAGTTCCCAGAGGGCCTACCTGCTCTGATGCATCTCACACGCAGCATTCTGAGTGATATTAAGGATAAATGGGCGGGTAATTCGGACTTGCGTTAATGCGTTATTTTTTTTTTTTACGCGTTAATAAAAAATGTAATTAACGTGAGTTAACGCGATAATTTTGACAGCCCTAAGAAAAAGTCATGCAAACTAAGGAATTTAAATTATGATTGACTATGACTTATATGACTTATAATTGTAGAATTTCTGCTTGAATGGATAAAATCAGTCAATTATCAAATGACATCGGTCACGACAACTTTCACTGGAGGATTTATACAAGTGCAAGTTTTGGGTTAAAAATTGCTACAAAAAGAATCTAGCCCATGCTTCTTCCGGTTCTTTTTCATGTGTTTTGACGGCAAGCTTTAAGCCAAATTGCACACGTTGTCGCTTAATGACTTCACTCTGAGCACATTGTTGCTCGTCTTACGCAACCGTTACAAAACACCAAATCAAAGGCAGCATTTACCAACACAAGCCGACACACTCGAGTCTTGTGCGCTAAGATCTCATGCCTTGAAATTAGGATTGTAACTTCAGTGGACAGATCGAAAGCGTAAACCACAGCTGGCCACATCTGCTCTTGACTCGTACCCTCACCACAGCTCATTAGGCTCCCTGCGGATCCCCCGGGACTACCCTTAAATTCAACTTTAAGCACCTCTTCTACCTCCACACTGCCGCCCACCAGATGTCTTTGGCTGCAGTATGAGGCTCCGCTCTTGGACGTCCTGGTCTTTAACCCTCGCCACGCCAGGCTTGTCCCTTGTGTCCGACGCTGCACTGGCTGCTTCCCTCCGCGGGGGTCGGACGGACAGATGCGTGCCATAAAAAAAACACGCTTCTGACCTCATTTGCCACAAGAGACTGGAGATGCACACAGAGGGAGGAGGAATAGCAACAGCTGTACAGTACAGAGAACAAGGAGGGCTTCTTTCAAAAGGGAAATGTGAGGGGAATGTTGAGAGTGGTACAGTTTATATTTTATACTTTTATATCTGTGCAGCACTTTGGAATCTTGTTTTATAGAAGAGATAGATACTTTATTGATCCACATTTTTATATACACACATACATACACATACTGTACATCCAAACAAACCAAACAATTAATTGATCATTCTAAAACGTTAACAATAATAATAATAATAAGCAACAGTCCTTCAGGTCACAGCAGAGATGGAGCCGCTTGGTTCGGACCATTTTCTCTGCTCTGGTCCAAAGTAAAATGCTAAATGTTTCATTAGCATTTTGCAAAAAGTTAGAATTCCTCCAGTGGGTTTTCACCTGATCCGCTTGGTTCGGACCATGAATCCTCTCTGGTCTGGACCAGTGTAAAACCATGAATCCTCTCTGCTCTGGTCTGGACCAGTGTAAAACCATGAACACTGTACTGCAGCAACATCTAAGGGAGAAAAAAAACAAGAAACATAACAATTGTATAACACAAAAAACAACTGTTTCAGAGATACTTTATCCGTTTCCAACGCATTCAAAAGTAAAAAAAAAAAAAGGTGGATTGGATTATATTATTAAATTATGTCAGCTGTATAAAATGCACAGCATTGCTACCATCTTAAAGGTTTATAGGAGGATTTTACAATTTTTTTAGGAAAGAACCGCCCTCTCCTTATGAACAAACTCTCTGGTCTTACTGGACGAGCACGTATCACCAGAATGATTGACAATTGTTAGGACCAATAGTCTTGATGTTGAAGTAGAAAACCTCCTATTTACTTTTATTACAATTGTCCAATGAAGTGTCGGCACAAACACACATTGAATTAAATCTGGGCAACATGACATTGTGTTTGTCTCAACAGAAATACTAAAAGATAAAGTTGTGTGTACAAGTCTGACTGCAACAGATTTATCTTTTGCCAAACTGTCAGAGCCCGGTGAGTCACAGTTTGAGGATTTGGGGCAGAGCTGATCGGCTGAGTGAGGGCCGGGATTTTAATGTATTTTTCTTATAAAATATTTACCCATGTCTCGTTAAATAATAATTTGACATGAAAACAAGCCTCGACTACCATAAACTTATTTGTCTGAGACCCTCTGTTCGACTGGGGATTACAGGACAACAAAAATAGCTAGAAAGAAACTTATTTTATCAAAGTGGACAAACTTTGATGAAGTCTTTCAGAATATGGTTTCATATTTCACATAGTTTTAGGAAATAATATTCTGTGGGTCTTAAGAATCAGTGGAATCATCAAAAACGGCTGGCAGTCAATGAGTTAATTCTGACTCGGAAAATACTCAGCATGATGCATTCTGTTTAATATCAATGTTCTTGTAGAATTGAAAAAAAAAAATAGTTTCACTCAATACTAGAGGAATGAGGAATTACACTGATGTGAGAAACTGTCCCCACAATGACGATAAATAAACATGTTTAACAAATATTTATTGTTTACACACACACACAAAAATCACTCTTGATCCATACATTACATTAAGGTGCAAAAAGCTTGATATCTTAAAACATCACAAACTCCCCATTTACACTGACAAATACATAACATCTAAATGCCCAACGGCCAGAATCTATAAAAGCATTTGGTGATAAAACGTCTTTGGGGGATTTGAACCTGAGTTTTGTCCCTAGAGCCTCACGCAAAGGGAGTTCACCGAGGCCAACGCACAACGGCAGACTTTCTACTACCATGTTCTAATTGACAGATAAAATAGTTATGAAAAACCATGTGATTTCTGTGTGTTTTTGGGAGATACATAATTTGGACTTTAAAATCCTGAGTCGATATTTTTTTGTTGAGCTCAAGAAAAGCCATTCTCTTGTCAAGAAAGCAGTGACATCACAATGGTTGCTGATGTAGGGGAAAAAAAAAAAAATCATACAATCTACGGGCTAACATTCTAGTTTTGAGTGGGAGGGTCTGAACAATTCTACAAAACAATGGAGATGTTTGATTTTGCCTGGAAAAAAATACAGAAAAATGTATTGAATTGAATACGTTTTTAGTTTTCATGAGACAAGCAAGAGACGGACCGTCCACCAGAAGCCTCCAGTGTCAAGAACATTAATAAACATTGAAATAACTGAATCTAATTTACTTTTTTAATATTGAAACTTGGGAACAATTAACCATTTACTACTTTCTATCAAGTTTGCCTGGGCTGTTGTCTTCATCCATCAAGTTTGTGTGGATATATGAGCGAAAATATAAAACCATAAATGCAGTAGGAACGGGTCCAACGCCAACGCTGCGGGCTGAGATTAAATTCTCATTAAGATCTGGCAACCCTCGCACCACTGGCTATAATGGCTATTGTTGATCAGTAAGTACAACTGCAGTACATGCCCGCAAAAAGAATCACTAAACAGATAAAAGTGAATTAAGTTTCTATCTGCAATCTAAAACTTTGATTCATTTTACACATTCTTTTATAAAAGCAAAAATGTGTTACAAAATACTGAGCCCTGAAGTTTTCAAATGGTTTAAAAGTAAAATAAATAGGCAATTATGCATACAGTAAGACATTTCAAGCGCAAACAATTATATTATGGAGAAATATTTCTGTAGAATGAGGTTTACATGTCTGGACGTTTCAGTGATGGAGTTTTAAATGACGTCTTTTAAATGGATAAATTAGTCAAAATGCTACAGCAGCACTTCCATCGCAAAAAGGCAAGAAGTATCTAAAGTGCTGGGAGAAAAATGTCAAAATAAGCATATCCTCTCCTCCTTCCTACTTTGTCTGCATTACTAGGATTTTGACTGTAGTCTGTTCATTGCTATTCATCCGTTGTCCCATTGTTTGTTTCATGGCATCCAATGGGACCCTTGAACCTGGACCCCTTCATCTGCACCTGCGGACTGCCCTGTGCGGGCCTGACCTGTTCTACAACCTGAGTCCTGGATCTACGGCCCGTTCATCTGTGTGGAGCGGATCCCTCTCTCAATGTGGTTCTCCCTGAGGTTTCTAAAAAAAAAATCTCACTCGGTTTTAGAGTTTTTTCCTCTGACACAGGAGATTCTGACTCTAAAAAAGGACTTGGTGATGATGCAGGACACTCTAACATTCAACATTCATGGACATTGGTATTGTTCCATAGAGTTTGACCAATGTGTTATATATTCTTTGAGTCTTAACTGTTGATTCTCTGATCTGTGTTGGGGATTTCAATGGTTTTGTGAAGTCCTGAGATTTAGGGCTTTACAAGAATACATTATATTGGAGTTGAGCAATGATTAATAAGGAAATATGAAAGTTGCACAAAGTTGGCACGTCAGTATATCCTGTCCAAATGAAGGAGTAGAATTCTAACCCTTTTTAAGATCATATATGAGTATAAGTATTACAGGTTAAGTAATACAGTAGTACTAGTTGCATATTGTGGGGTGGTCTGAGTTTTGTTGTGACGTTTTGAAGTTGTATGAAAAGAATAAAAGCTGATAAATATTTCAGTGCTAAAGTCGCTGCTGCTTGGACAAACCAATGTGTATTTTTTTTTTTTTTTTACATGTGTCTGGATTATTAATGTACCACTTTCACTTTGGACGCACTCATTAGGCTGACGGCAAAACACCCCAGTGCAATAAGGCTTAAGTTAATGGAAGTTGGCAGTCTATTCCTACTGTACTATACAATTTACACAAACAATGAGAAAGATTAAAAGGCTTGGAACAAAGGATTCCTAACAACGGTGTAATATTCTAAGAGGAAAATTATCAGATGCAGGCAGACAATCTACTTTGGAAATAGAGTTCGCTTCTGTGCTGGTTTGCTTTAACAATAGCAAATGTAAGTAGTAGCGACGCCTGTGCACGTTCAGCTACAAGTTCCAGAAAAACTTAGAAAATCTACCGATGATAAAATATTTGAAAACAGTATTCACATGTGTGGTATTAATATAAAGCCCTGATATGCAGATGCTAACAGCGTTTAGCGGTGTAACTTGCTGACACCTATAGCAATTAATTCCCATAGCTGGCAGGCAAGGTCTCTCCCATTTCTGTAAGCTTTTCTTCACTCATAACTCCAGGCTTTCAGCAGAAAACGCTGCTCTTAAATAATTTGTATTCATGTGTCATCGCGGCGGCAGAACAAGCACTTTTGACTCTGGGATGTGGCGCCCGATCCCACAAAAGTGAAATGTAAAAATAACATGTGAATTATGAAATATCAGCCAAATAAAACCCCTAACAAAGAAGTAATAGTGGCTTGTGAAATGGCAACTGTCTACAAAAAGGGGTTTCTAAAAATCAAAATACGTTTGCGCACTGAAGGTAAAATAATATTCAGCCAACAAATGAATAATTAACTGAATTAGTTTGACTGGGCATGTGGACAACGTAAGAATTGAAATTGCGGACTTGGATTTACAATTTCTAATATGTGTTTGAGTCTTGAGACCGAAGGCAACTCCGCACTCAAGCATATGCGGTAAAAATGTAAAAACATGTTAATAATTGTGATTCTGAATGCTTGAAAATGCTTGAAAGTAAGATGCAAATGTGTAAATTAAAGGTCCACGTTGCAACTTTTCTGATGGGGTCCGTTACCTGCTTGTTAATGTGGAGATATGAAATGTTCGTTAACTGACATCACTTAATCACAGTTGCTTTTATAGCTTACAAACCGGAATGGATACGTGGAGTCGGCTCTCTCCTCTCCGCAGATATGACGTGCGAGTTACCGGGGGGATTTCTCTCGCTTGTATCAAATGTAGGTCAATAGTTTTAATGCCAATCAGTGAAACATTCCAGGCAAAACAACAGATACAGACGAAACGGAAGCATGTGGCGGACCTTGCATCAGAAAAGTTGGAAAAGCAGTGACCCCCAATCTAAATTAGTCCGTCAAAACAGGTCAAAAAAGGCTATGTTGAAAAATAAATTTAAATGTGCATTAAAACAAGGAGAAGCCGTTTCCCAGCCACATGTGGACAATGGGACTGGTTAGAATTTAGAGTGGGCGTGGCTAAAACGCAACGGGGACTTTTTAAAATGATATCTTAGTTGAAAGTTGACGAATGAAAGTTAACGTTCATTTTTTATAAATAGATTGCTGGTTTTATTTTTGTTTAAATTATTAATGTTTATATTTATATAATCATACATTTATTCATTCATTGTGGCTCGAGCATGTAGGTGAATCTGAATCAGAGGTGTGTATGCGTTTACAGTGGTGGAGATACAGTATATGGCCTCAGAACTGGTGATGGGAAAGAGGTGTAGGGTCAGAGAGTGTTTGGTGCTGTATCTCAAATCTGCTTCGTCCAAACCTCTTTTCAAACTGTATGTTTCTGTGTATATTGTATAAAAAATAAATATATTTGGTTGATTGATCATGTATGGTTTGTACATATCTATTGGCTTTGGTTTAGAGAGATTAAAAATAAAAAGGTTGACAGAACATTTGGATTCTGCAGAGAAAAAAAAAAACAATGTAGTAAAAAATAAGGACATTCCCAGTTACTGTTTTGCATTTGACCCTGAACGTCACCCTTGATCGTCCCCTTGAGGCAGTTCATTCACAACAACCTGTTAGGGGTGAAGGGAGAGGCCGAGGGACCACCTGTGTGTTGGCTGGAAGACTTTGTTTGCATGTTCTTAACTCCACTTGTCACAACGCGTTAGGTTCAGAACAGCTGCAGCAGCACCTCCGGCCCCCAGTCCATCGCGGTCTGAGCCACGGCGAACACGGCCGCCCCAAGAGTCGCCGAAAGTCCCCACACGGCCATCTTCACCGCCCTGTTGCCCCGCCCCCACACGGAGGAGGAGGCGTCCCGGGGCAGAAGAGCCAGCTCGGAGCTCGTCGAGGCTATGGGGCATAAAACACGAAGGGGAGGAGGGAGGAGGGGTGATGGGTGAGAGAAAGGAGACACACCAAGGTCAGGAGGATTCATGACACTGTAGACGGACTGTGGCGATGATACGGGAGGAGGACAGGGATCAAGACGTACTGAGTGAACCATATATTCACAACTCTCTGTCCTTACTGCATTTTAAATCTGATTATAGAGTTTTATTAGACACAGAGAGCGCAGTGCTAATGTGTGTAACTCTGGAGAAGTCGTCATGCTTCGACTCTCTTAAAGTTGTGAAAAAAGGCTTCTGAGCTTATCGCAGTGAATAATCATGAAGCTCTGAATGCGTGTTTTTTGAATATTGTCATACGTTTATGAGGTATAATTAGACTAGATTAAAGTTGAAATGTACTGACAAAGCATTGCAACAGTTTGGGTTGGCCCAGGAAGTACAAAGAAATTAAAGAGGTCGGAATTTTGGCAGTTTCCACAACTTGTAATGTCACATGAACACAATCCTGTGAATCACTGATAATAACAATTGGCTGCAGGGGCTCTAAACTAAAACGACTTGAAATAGAAGTAAGTAATCCATTTTTATTGCACCATTCACAAAGCATGACCTTTTCCTTCTCACTCCACACAGTGATTAAAACGGGGTTGCCGAACAGAAGGCACACACCGAACCACTTGTACACATGTTTTAATGGTTGGTTAAACTGAAATAAACCGGCGTAGACATGGGGAGAACATGCAAACTCCACACAGAAATGCCCAGTCTGGAGGTGGAGTCTAACCCAAGACCTTCTAGCTGTGTTTCACAAGTACTAACCGCTGTGCCAACACCGCCCATAACATATTTACGTTTTCCAACAAATAATGTTTTTGTCTCTTGTCATTAATGCATTTTGAACAATTATATAAATGAATCTTAATTTTTAGTCATTTTTTGATAATTTTTGGCAGGATAACATCAACGTAGATATGGCTTTGATATGGCAAAGTGCAGAACCATTTCAAAGAGACCGGAAAAGTAACATAGATCCCCTTTAAGTGCAAATACACGACATTGCCCTCGGTACACCTGTATACCGTCATTAGTTAAAGCAGTGGAAGAAATCTGCCTGTCAATCTCCGCTTGTTTCTCAATATCTTCAACGGTGAATGAAAAAACCATCTGCCTCCAACATCTGGACTCTGAGCTCGTGCGCGCGGGGAAGGCCCATAAACACGGAAACATTAGGAGGGGGATTGGTGGATTATAGTTTGGGCTTTCTCTATTAGACGTGGAATAAACTGTACTGTCACTCACTCTGTCATTTCTATTGGCCCCATCAAAGCCATTTCGCTGCGCCATTGTCTGCCTCAATGAAGTCAGGAGGCACTTACATCAGTCTTCTGTCTGTCCATTACGCATTTCATTTTGGACGCGACTAATTGAATTCACTGGGAAATGCAAGGAATAATGTGCAGTTACATCCATTTGCCTCGATGGAAATGATTGGACATATTTCCGATAAATCACAGAGAATAACACAAGACTTTGACAGTATCTATCTATGCGTGGCGTATTCAAATGAGCACTTGATTGGTTGGAAGGGCTGCTGCAACATGTGTTTACTTGTTATTGATTGGCCCACAGGGATCAGAGACGGCGGAGGAGGGAGACTTTATTATTACCTTGTTTTGAAGTAAATTTCCCATTTACCAAGTCATAAAAAAGCTATTGTGGAAATATTCTTTTTTCAAGCCATTACGTCTTTCACTGTTGAACAATTTATTAACTCACTCAGCAATACTTCAGAGGATAATTTATTGCTTGTTGTTGTCCCCATTTTGTCTGTAACGAGTCTGTCTGCGATAGAGTTCTTTCTTTCTGAACTAGAGGTCAATCAATATGAGTTTTCTCTACCCAATATTGGCCAATTTCAAGAGCAGATTTGTTTTTAAAGGCCGCATATAAACGCGCTTGGTGCTAGTGCTAATGCTATTGCGCTAGTTAGCAATTAGACCAGTTTTAGAGGTTATCATAAAAGGCCTTTAAGGATATTTCTTATAAAGGAAACGGGGGAAAGTTTTGTTTATAGGACATCGTTTGCATCTGTGGTTATGAAACAGGACTGGTTTATTGTTCAGGGTAAATTGTGTTTTTCTAAATATCTTTACAATGAGGTAGAACATGCCATGGTTGCATATCAGCCAAATTGTGAAAATAGAATGAAACTTTTTGAAGCACTGGTTAGACCCACCCCTGCTGCTTTGATGCTTTGTTTACCGGTGCAAATATAGGCCCTGTTTACACGGAGACGCTGTGACAGTAAAACGATAGAGTTGGTATCGGCGTGGCCTGAGCCGGTGTTTCAGGGGGGTTAAAACGCAACCGTTGAGATACTTTGCGCGGTGGGGAGATGTGAACTCTCTGTCTGCAATGACCTCACCGCTTCTCCCCCCATGCATTTGGACATGAGCAGAAGCTACTAACGTAAACAACATTGGCAGCAGATTAACTGATGCTACGTGTGCTTTGAGCGCTACACAGAAGAAAATTCATCCAAACAAAACCATGCCACGCTCTAGTTTCAGTTTCCATTTTCGCAGCATGCAGAATGATGTTGGTTTTTTCACGTCTTTGTGGCGGCCCTAGGAGGATGTTGTTGAGAAAGTGATTATAGGGTCGTCGTTGTGTTGTGCCGTGTTGTAAAGTTCAACTGCCCTCTACTGGTCGGGCGGTAGAACTACATTGTTTTCCATCGCCGTGAAAACACTTTGATTCCAGAGCGAGGTCCGAATTGCTTCGCAGCGTCTCCATGTAAACAGGGCCATAGATAAAAAAGTCTCATACAGAAATTTAAGTTTTTTGCTCTAGCTTTCATTTGTAAACGTATTTGATTGTCCGTGTAGAATGCTGTGAAATGATATTACGTCAAAGTATCACTGATGTAATTCTGTGGCTTTCTTATGGTAGCTGAATGGCCTTCATCTTATCTAATCCTAAAATGCTGCTACAATCCTGAATTAAATGGGCAGCGGCGATGGCACATTGGCTGACCATAACTGGATATTGGTGACAGAAAAGAGGCTATTACACCCCTCAGAGCTATTCGAGAATGAAGTACATTGTTGTGGACAAAGCCTCAGACGGCGAGGATGTGAGAGCAGCGGCGTTACCGTGTCTGGAGAAGGAGCCGGGGTTTTTAGTGAGGCGCTGGAGAACAGAGTCAGGTCTTTGGTGCAGAGTGGAGAGCTGGAACGCCTGGAACGTGCTGACAGACAGACTGGAGAAGAGAGAGGGAATGGTGTAAGCAACAAGAAGAAACATGGGGAAAGGATTCAGCATTGATTTTCGGGTTGAAGAAATATACTGAATACGCTGTGTTAGGGTGATTAAAGTTGGTGGACCGGATTATTTCATAACATTGTTAAAAAAATGTCTGCTCTGATAAAGTTTCTCGCTGTAATAAACAGTTTGGTTCTATCACTTTTGGCATGCATACAGAGAAAAGTGAAATAAGGACAGGACCACTCTTCTCACCAACGTAACAAGACCTAATCTAACAAATAACATGTGAAATAAAACAACTCAGGAGACCACCGGGATTCTCCCAATGACAAATCTGTAATGTCAAAGTACTTCTGCTGTGGTGTTTTTAGTTTGATGGAGTATTAGGATGAATACTGATGAGAGAAAGTGCTGATACTACAATCGGTGCTGGTCTTGTTGGATTTTAAAAAATGCTTAAAAACAATGTCTCCTGTAAAATTAATGGACGTTATCAATGTGAAAGTGTCAGACATTGTGCATAGGGTTAAAAACAATAACATTTCTAATTCCATTAAGAGTTTCTTTAAATTAGGAGAAAGTTGTTACCACCTCAGAGGTTTATTTATATTTGAAATGGTTAAAGTTAGCACCGATGTGAAGTCCAGATGTGTTTCAGTTCAGGGTTTTAAGCTTTGGAATGGATGGTGCTCAATACGTCGATCGCGATCGACCGGTCGATCGCGAAGGTAGTATTGGTAGATCGCGTGTCATAAAAAAAAATTGACGCCAGCCTATCATTCAACGCGTCTTTTGACTGATGAACAGGCAGCCAGTCAGATCGTAAAACTCAGCCCCTCGAAGCGCGCACTACAAAATAAAATAGAGGTAATTGACGCTTTATGTACGCTGTGATTGATCTAAAGCTGACCAAAGAAAACAACCACTCAAAGATCTGCTGTGCGTAATGACTACACCATTTACTCAGTCTAAAAACAAACATAACCATAAACAATATATCAGAGTCCTCCCCGCGCCCACTAGGGAATATTGCATTACGGTCCTTTATTTTGTAGGACATAGCGGAACAGGAAGTCATAACATGTAAACCTTCCGGCTTCATCAGACGCTCATGACATGTTTGATTATTGTCATTCTACTGCTGTTACTCATTAAAGCAAGTGAGCAAATGGAACTTCGTTCTTATTTATAATCAAACATGCGAACAATGCCGAGCAGAGAGCACCTGCGCCAGAGTGCAGCACCTGCAGCATCGATAAACAAGTGAGTGGACCACGAGTGAGCAACGTCGCCCGGGAACATGAATGAATGAGTACATCATAGAAAGCATAACACTGCAAGACCAAAGATGAGCGTGCATTGCCCTGTTGAAAACTGTGACTATGTAGCCACACATGAAGAAATAGCAGTAGTGGTAGCCATGCTGAACATACATGCGACCACGCACGCTGCGGCCCCCAGGGAGCCATACATGAATGCTAAGATGGAGAAACTCAAGCGCCCCTCCATAGCGTTGGCAGGGACGGCTGAGACCTGGTCATACTTTCTAACCCGCTGGGGTGAATACAAGAGGGGGACCAAATTGATCGGATCTGACATTGTTACACAACTACTAGAGTGCTGTGAGGAAGATCTGAGGAAGGACCTCACCCGCGCAGCAGGCAAGAGCCTAGTGGACAGTGAGGAAGAGGATGTCCTCTCTGCCATGAGGGCACTCGCTGTGCGTGCAGAGAACACAATGGTAGCTCGAGTGACCCTGTCTAACATGCGACAGGGACACGAAGAACCCATCCGATCATTCTACGCTCGCTTGAAAGGGCAGGCGGACACATGTAAATATGAAATGAATTGCACCAAAGAGGGGTGCAACCAAGTCAATGACTTCACAGAGGACATACTGCGCGACGTAATCGCCCGTGGCATAGCAGACCAAGAAATACAGCTTGATCTGCTTGGCGAGAAAAATCAAAATATGCCATTGAGGGACATGATAGAATACATCGAAGCTAAAGAGTCAGGAAAGCGCTCAGCATCACGGCTACTTGGTCCCCAGAGCACAGACGCAGTCAGCAGCTCGTACCGACGAGGGAAGCAGCAGGACACCCGTACCAGAGGGGGCACCAGGACAGAGACATCAAAGGTCAAGCCTGAGGGGACGTGCATCTACTGCGGCGAGACAGGCCATGGAAAAACACCACAGTGGCGCACCAGGCGTGCTGAATGCCCCGCATATGGCAAGACGTGTCGAAAATGCAGTCGTCAGAACCACTTTGACAAGGCCTGCTTAGGTGGTCGTTCGCCTAGGCCCCCACCAGAGGAGACTGATGGGGTGTGTGACGAACAGCAGACGGCCGCATTCGTCGAGCTATGCACGCTGACTGCAAGTAGCTCTAACGACAAGATACGCACACTTCCCCTCGCCCACCACCTGTATGATGATATGTGCGATAAGTGGACGAGGCGGCCATCCAACCCACAGCCATACATCCACCTCACCATCACCATCGAACGCGAGGATTACAAAGCGCTGGGCCTCGACCTTCAGAAACGCACCCGGGCCGTGACCCTGCCTGCCATGGCTGACACAGGGTGCCAGAGCTGTCTAATCGGTGTCAAAGTCGCCCAACGGCTGGGACTAAGTACAGAAGACCTTATTCCCGTATCCATGACGATGAAGGCCGCAAACGATGAGGGAATACGGATTCTCGGGGCCGCCGTCGTCAGGTTCGCTGGTACCAGCAGCGACGCCCGTAGATTGGAGACGCGCCAAATCGCATACGTGACAGACACCTCAGACCGTATATTCCTTTCTCGTACGGCCTGTGTAGACCTGGGCATGATCTCAGACAAGTTTCCAACGCTCGGGGAGGTCAACCTGGCGACCTCGGACCCATGTGACTGCCCGCAACGCGCGGAGCCCCCAACCAGACCGACTACGCCCCCATGCCGGCCACTGAAGCTAACAGAGAGGCTCTACGGAAACACCTACTGGGGCTATACGCTCAGAGCACATTCAATACGTGCCCCCACCAGCCCCTGCCAAGAATGTCCGGTCCGCCACTTCGACTCATGCTCAATGAAAATGCGACGCCAGTTGCCTGCCACACCCCGATTCCCGTGGCCATACACTGGCAAAATGAAGTGAAGGCAGGCCTTGACCAGGACGTTCGTCTTGGCGTCCTGGAAGAGGTGCCCATCGGCACGCCGGTGACGTGGTGCCATCGCATGGTAGTCTGCGCGAAAAAGAATGGCACACCTCGGCGCACCGTCGACTTCCAAGCCCTGAACAAGCATGCGCTCCGTGAGACCCACCACACACAGTCCCCCTTCCACCAGGCGAGACAGGTTCCCAGTGGCAAACGCAAGACTGTGTTCGACGCTTGGAATGGCTATCACAGCGTCCCACTGCATGAGGACGACCGCCACAAGACGACGTTCATCACCCCTTGGGGGCGCTACCGGTACCTCTCAGCCCCACAAGGATACTTGGCGTCGGGGGACGGTTACTCACGACGCTATGACGAAGTGGTCGCGGACATTGGCAACAAGACCAAGTGTGTGGACGACACATTACTGTGGGCGGATTCGATTGAGGAGAGCTACTTCCAGGCAATACAATGGCTGGACGTCTGTGGCAGGAACGGCATCATCCTCAACCCAGATAAGTTTGTCTTTGCTGCACCCACAGTGGACTTTGCTGGCTTCACAATCACCATGTCTGATGTACGCCCGTGCAGCCGTTACCTGGAGGCGATCCGAGACTTTCCACGACCGCGCAACGTCACCGACGTCAGGTCATGGTTCGGACTTGTCAATCAGGTAGCCTACGCCTTTAGCATAGCCGAACGTATGCAACCATTCCGGAAACTCCTGCAGCATGAGACACGCTTTGAGTGGTCTCCGGAGTTGGAGGACATTTTCCGCGAGTCGAAAGAGACCATCGTCCGGGAGATCGAGCACGGCGTCCGCATATTCGACAAGTCCAAGTCGACGTGCCTCGCCACAGACTGGTCGAAGGAGGGCGTCGGTTTCTGGCTGTTCCAGAAGCACTGTCAGTGCATGCCGGTCAGACCCTTCTGCTGCGCCGATGGGTGGAAGGTGACCTTGGTTGGCAGCAGGTTTACACACGCAGCTGAGTCCAGATACGCGCCCGTAGAAGGTGAAGCTCTTGCAGTCGCTGACGCATTGGACAAAGCACGCTACTTCGTCTTAGGTTGCAGGGACCTGATCGTGGCGGTCGACCACAAGCCGTTACTCAAGCTCCTTGGCGACAGGGCACTCGACGACATACCCAACCCCCGTCTCAGGAACCTCAAGGAAAAGACCCTGCGCTATCGCTTCCGCATCGTGCACGTGCCGGGGATGAAGAACAGGGCCGCGGATGCCATGTCGCGTAGGCCGGTCGGCACGCTGTGCCCGTCACCAGGATTTGCCGGACGACAATGCTGCCATGGTGACCCACCTCTCGCCCAGCACACACGCTGATGTCCTGTCCCTTATACGACTGACAGGGCCAGTAAACGACGAAGTTGAGGAAGGAGACCTGACCTGGTGCGCTGCTGGGCTTGAATCGCTGCGGTCCGTGACGTGGGATCGCGTCAAGGAGGCCACCTGCAGCGACGACGACATGCGTGCACTGGAGGAGATAGCAGCGGACGGCTTCCCCGAGTCGAGGACAGGAATGCCGGTGGCCATTCGCAACTTCCACCAATACCGCGAAGACATTACATCTGCTGATGGGGTGGTCCTGTACAAGGACAGAGTGATCATTCCACCCTCGCTCCGTGGTGAGGTACTGAGTGCCCTGCATGCTGCCCACCAGGGTGTCTCAATGATGACCGCTCGTGCCGAGTCTTCTGTGTTCTGGCCAGGCATGTCGGCCGACATCTCCGCCACTCGAAAAGACTGCGAGCACTGTCACCGAATGGCACCCTCTCAGCCTGCGGCGCCGCCGACCCCTCCTATCATGGCTGTATACCCCTTTCAGGCTGTGTGTTCAGACTTTTTCATACACAGGGGCGTGCACTACCTTGTGATAGTGGACCGCTACTCGAACTGGCCAATCGTCTCGAGATCAACGGGTGGCGCTGCGGACCTCATTTGCCACCTACGCCGCGCTTTTGCAACATATGGGACGCCTGAGGAGCTGGCATCAGACGGGGGGCCTGAGTTCACCTCCGCTGAGACCAGGTCTTTCCTGCGCAGATGGGGTGTGCATCATCGCCTCTCTTCGGTGGCCTTCCCTCACAGCAACTGCCGCGCGGAGATTGGAGTGAAGACGATGAAGCGGCTCATCACTGACAATACAGGTCCGCACGGCGAACTCGACACTGACGCGGTGCAGAGGGCGATACTGCAATACCGTAATACACCGGACCCTGACACGAAGCTTTCTCCGGCGTTGTGTGTCTTCGGCCGCCCTATACGCGATTTCATCCCGATTCCCCCCGGGAAGTACAGGCCGCACGAAACATGGCGTGAGACGCTGGTTGCAAGAGAAGAGGCCCTCCGCAAACGCCACGTCCGCACTGCTGTTGCTTGGGCGGAACACACCAAACGACTCCCACCCCTCAAGGTGGGGGACTTTGTCCGTGTGCAGAACCAGACGGGACCTCACCCCAACAAATGGGACAGGACGGGCAGTGTTGTGGAGGTGCGCCAGCATGACCAGTATGTAATCAAGATTGACGGATCGGGCAGGGTCTCGCTTCGGAACCGGAGATTCTTGCGCAAGTTCTACCCAGTTCGCAATGACCAGCTTCCTCCTCGATCTCTCTATGACGACTTGGCGCCTTGTGTCACGATGCCAGCTCTTCCTGTGTCGCCATTGCCGTCCAGTCGTGTGTGCAGCCCGGTGACACCTGTGGTGGAGTCTGGGCCCACCCCGCCGCCGACACATCCACCTGCGGGCTCTCCCCGCCGCGGTTTGCGGCCAGTTTCCCTCATGCCTGCGGTGCCAGCCCGGGACATCCCTTGTACTCCGCCACCGGACTCTGTGGCCCCCTTGGCCCCTTCGCCGCCGGCTGCGTCGCCAGCTACGGAGTTACGCCGGTCCACCAGGAAAGCCGGTGTGCCTGCCTGGCATGGGGACTATGTCTTGGAATAGTCTTGGGGTTTTGTGGGCATTGTGTTCCTGTTGGATCTTCCATTTGTGTTTCTAGTTCCTCTGCCCTGTACACTTTCACGTTAGTGTTGCACTATGGTCCTTCGTGCCGTTTTTCTTTATCAGCCTTTGTGTTACTGTGTTAAAGGCTCGGGGGGAGATAGGGAATATTGCATTACGGTCCTTTATTTTGTAGGACATAGCGGAACAGGAAGTCATAACATGTAAACCTTCCGGCTTCATCAGACGCTCATGACATGTTTGATTATTGTCATTCTACTGCTGTTACTCATTAAAGCAAGTGAGCAAATGGAACTTCGTTCTTATTTACCCACCGTATGTCCCACTTCAAACCTGGTGACGAGTCCGTGGCTCCGGTGATAGTCCGTGTACTTCAAAAGGCAAATCCAAAACATAATGAAACAATGAAAGTAATCCAAACGGAACGGGAAAGTATTCCAACTGTGAAAGTAATCCAAAAGTTCAGAGCGGGGCAGAGCGCATTGGGCGAGTGCGCACAGTCTCTCCCTCTC
Source organism: Knipowitschia caucasica (assembly GCA_964034765.1). Taxonomy (NCBI): domain Eukaryota; kingdom Metazoa; phylum Chordata; class Actinopteri; order Gobiiformes; family Gobiidae; genus Knipowitschia; species Knipowitschia caucasica. Next base: position 35,717,428 of record OZ035838.1, on the reverse strand, counting down.
CAGTGTATATTAAATACCTACGCACAGTATCGTGCGTGAGCGGCAACCCGGCTCTCCTGCGGGGTTCGTCCCGAGGGTCCGAACAGTCTGCTACATTAATCCTCACACCGATCACCGACTCGAGTCTCTCGTGGTCTCCTTGAGCCGTGTCCAAAACCCAAAGATTTCATCTGACAGCGGCTGTCATTTTTCTGACACTTAGGTCACTGCGCACGCGCAAACACCGGCGCTCAGTGGCGGTAATTCGCTGACAAGCTAGTTTTGCTGCAACTTTCTGCCCTTGTTTGTTTTCTATCAAACCTAAGAAAGGTTATAAAAATGAGCGGGGGAGCTGGACCAAGTAAGAAGTCAAAAACTTATCACTTTCATTCGCAATGGGAGGAGGACTATTTTTTCATGATGACATTTTCGAAGTGCGTTTGCCTCATCTGCCAGTCCACCATCGTTTGCCTCATCTGCCAGTCCACCATCGCAATACCAAAGAAGGGAAATGTGGAGCGGCATTTTCGGACTATGCATAGAAAATACGACACTGACTTCCCACCAAAAAGCGAGCTGAGAAAGAGAAAGGTGAAGGAACTAAAATCACAGTTGTCCGGACAGCAGTCATTTTTCACACAACAAACTTCAAGAGCGAAAGCTGCAACCGAAGCATCGTTCCGAGTGAGTCACATCATCGTTAATAAAAAAAAGTCTTTCCAAGACGGAGAGATGGTAAAGGAGGCATTCGTTGAAGCAGCTGATTCATTGTTTCGAGACTTTAAAAATAAGGCAGACATATTATCTTTGATCAAAGCTCTCCAGCTGTCAAGAAGTACAGTTACACGGCGCTGTGAAGCCATGGCTGAGGATTTAACCCAGCAACTCTGGAAGGACATCGGAGATTGCGAGTGTTTCTCACTGCAGTTGGACGAATCTACGGACGTGAGTGACACAGCCCAGATGTGCATTTTTATTCGTATGGTGTTTAGTGATATCACTACAAAAGAAGAGCTATTAACAGTACTGCACATGAAAGAACAGACACGAGGAGAGGACATATTTAATTCATTTAAAAACTTTATGGAGAAAACTCAGCTCCCAGTGTACAAACTGGTGTCTATCACCACGGATGGAGCTCCCGCAATGGTTGGCCGCTTGAATGGATTTATTGCCAAGTGCAGGCAGGACGATGATTTCCCGGACTTCCTAAATTACCATTGCATAATCCACCAACAAGCGTTATGCGCGAAAATGCTCAACATGAAGGAGATCATGGATGTTGCAACAAAGATCGCCTGTTCTATTCGCGCCAGATCTCTTCAAAGACGGTTATTTCGTGCACATCTGGAGAAGGCTGACTGCGACCACTCTGAGTTGTTGCTGCACACTGACGTGAGATGGCTTAGTCGAGGCAAATTCCTGCAACGATTTCGAGAGCTCTGTCCAGAGATAAGGGAATTTTTCCGTGTAGCTGGACATGCAGAATACACGCAACTAAATGACGGTCAGTGGCTGTTAGACTTGGCATTTTTAACCGATCTGACCAACATGTTTAATGAGCTTAATCTAGAGCTGCAAGGAAAAGACAAAACAGTGATCAATATGATCAGCTCAGTTAGTGCTTTTAAACGAAAAATGCAACATTTTTCCTCAAAGCTGCAGCGCCATGATTTGGCAAACTTCCAGAACCTGGCGTCAGAGCTGGAGATGCAAGGGAAGGCCTGTGTGCAACTTGACAGTGCGCGCTACACAGAGCAGATTGACAATTGTCAGTCAGAGTTTGACAAACGCTTTCAAGACTTTTCTTTGATCGAGCCAGTTGCTACATTCATGTGCTATCCTTTTCGGGAAGATGCTGAGGTTGAATCACTCGCATCCAAAATTTCAACACTATTTCACCTGAACTTTTCTGGAGTGGAAGAGGAGGTTTTGACACTGCAAGCCGACATTGAGCTGAAGTCCAGAGCTCATGGACAGTTCTGGAACTTACTCACAGAGGTGAAGTACCCCAACATCAGGAAATGTGCTACCTCCTTGACTGCATTATTCGGCTCCACTTATTTATGTGAGTCAGCCTTTTCCCACATGAAGATCATTAAGTCCAAGTACCGTTCCACCATGACTGATGAACATTTGGAAGTGTGCTTGAGGCTGGCTGTCAGCAGCTACTGTCCGGACTATGCATCCCTGGCTGATTCAATTCAGTGCAAGTCATCAGAATAAACTCGGATAATGACAAAAAATGTACATAGTTATTTGTATTGGGTTGTTCTATATTGGCTCATGCGGTTTTGCATGTACATCAACATAAATTGTTGATATAATATCCTCAATACATTTGGAAATAAATTTACGTTTTGCATTTTTGTAGTAGGTAGATCATTTTGACTTGATCAATTTATAAGTAGCTCACATGCTGAAAAAGTGTGAGCACCCCTGGATTAAATGATCAATTTAAAGTGTGCATTTTGTTAGCTGAATTTAGAATAATGATTAAGCAAAAAACTTTAAGTGATTATTTAAAAGATGTATAAAATGGGGTTTTCAGTTTGTAAGTAACAAAAATTTTTATTCAAAATTTTATCTGATAATGTATTTAATTTAGCTGAGATGATGATTTGGATGAGCTGATTCAGCAGCAGTTACGTGGTGTAAAGAAAGGGCATAAATAAGCATTGCTTCAGCCTATTCCTTTTTTGGTTGAATATTTTGTTGTTGTTGTTAACATTATTGTTTGTAAATTGCATTGATTTAAATGCACCAATCAACCAAAATAAACCATTCCTTCATTCAACCCTCACAGCTTTGGGGATGTGTGATGTGGTCAAACAGATTTACACACAAAGTCAGGCACAACCGAGAGACAGTTATGGACTGACTGAGCTTATGATTGTGTAGAAGTCAGTTATTAACCACTTGATATTTTGAACTATCTGAAATAGTAGAGTGTAGTAAAGTTAAATTCAGCAGATTTTAAATTCATCAAAGTAACTTAAACCAGGAATCTGCCATTTTATTTTTTAATTCGATGATAATGCCGCATCTAACCTACAGTGTCACCAGCTGGCCAGAGGGATGCAAGACAACCCTGAAGCCCATCCAGTCTGTCTGCAAACAGGCGTTAAAAGTCCTGGATAGGAACACTTCCCGGCACCACCACTGCAGCATCTTGGCCAAATATAAGAAGCTCAGCTGGGAAAATTTTGTAAGATTTCAAGATGGTCTTCTGGTTTTTAAAATCTGAAATGGCCTGGCCCCACCCCCACTATCTATTTTTTCAAGCAGAGCAGCAGAAACACCAGGGGCCGTATTCCTAAAGATTCTTACTGCTAAAAGTTGCTCCTAGTGGCCAAATTCTAAGAATTTTCTTAGAATCTTGACCAACTCTTAGAATTTCCCCTAAAAGTGAGGAGTAGCTCCTAATTAAGATAAAAGCTATTCCTAAAAAATCCTAGCTCTTAAGAGTGCTCTTAAGGGGAGATCCCTTAAGAGTTGAGAGGAGGACTTTTAGCGACTTAAAAGTTCCCTAAGAGCACAAAATGGTGGACGGTGGAGACAGGAGAAATATTCTATACACTGGATGACAGTGAATCAGTGAAACGCTACAGATTCAAGCAGGAATCATGTTTGTGGTATATTTAAAAGTCAATCATGTGACCAGCTTCTCATTGGCTGGTCAGCAATAACACCTCATCCATTTTACCTTTGTTACACAAAAGTAAGTAGAAATGGTAAAAGTTGAAAGAGAGGAAAAAGTGGTCCTAAATTGTCACACATTCAGTACGAATGAATGAATACTTTATTTTGAGCCATGGCAAACAAGAAAAAAAAGGACAAAACAAACAAAACAACAACAGAATAGAAGTACAAATATACAGTTTTGTTTTATTAACAACAATCCAGCTCAAAAAGGAGTGGGAGAGGATAAGACTTTTAAGCTCCCTTGTACTTGATTTGTACAGTGTATGTATAATATGTTTATATTAATATTGTTTCCTTAATTCCTTATAAGTCTATACATATCACAGCCTTTACTAATCCTAACGTTATCATTATCATCATTTATCCATATAATATTTATAATAATATTTAAATTATATATATATATATATATATATATATATAAAATTATAAGTGCTCATGATATATACGTATTATGTGTGATAAATTGGTGCTGAGCAAGCTCTGATGATGGTGTATAAGTCTAACTTTACTATTCACAGTATTTATGTACCATTGATATATCTGACTTTATAGCTTTTGGTTATTATTTACAATAACACAGTGTTCCTAAGATTAGATTCCATGATTGAGTTTGTCCATTTTAGGGCCCTTATTTTGCCTATTATCATCAAAAATATGTTTGTTCTAACTTTTAGGATCAACCAATCACAGCGTCTGAAATGATGACTCATACCTAGCAACGGGGGTCGGCCACGCCTCCTCACTAAGATAAAAGTTGTTGTCAATTCCTTGCTCAGAGTTCTCTAAGAGTGTTCTGGAATAACTTTTAAGCTAAGACTCCTAGCTAGGAGTTTTTAGGTTAAGATAAGAGCTCTCTGAGAGGACTCTCAGAATCTTTAGGAATACGGCCCCAGATCTGCTGCCTTTAATAATCTTGTCGTCCCTCTGAGAAAAAGTTCCTTTCGCCAATCATCTTTCTCAGTGCGCGCCGTTTAGTTCTGGAACATGATACCAGTCCATATAAGAACGAGCACCACACTCAAGAGTTTTTAAACATACGTTAAAAGCCTAGTTATTGGAAAATCAAGATTGTAACCACTTATGATGTGTTACTTGCTTTTATATGTTTTGATGACGTGTTTTAGATTGTATCGTTTTAACTAGTTACTTTTATATTGTAATGTTTGCGGTGCACTTCGATGGCATTATACACCTTGCTTAGGGACTACAGTTGGAAACTAGCTGTTTGCTAATACTGACACATTTACAGCAATGTTTGTGTATCGTCCCTATTCAAATAATATAATAAAAACTACTGGGGAGATGCAATATTTTGCCTTGGTATCAAACCCTGTGAACGCTGTGAAACTCTGGACATATTGCTTACACTGTGAACCGACAATAAAACATTCTCTATCTTTTTTCATTTTCTTCAGAGTGATGTTTTTCTTTTTTTCCCGAAAGTCGAGAGCTTGCATAGTATTTGTCCTTTCAAATCTATGTTAGAGAAAAGAATCAGGTCGTGCTATAGAAAGGCAAAGATTCAAGCATGTCTTTACTATTCCTGCAGCTTCTCATACTGCATTACCTCCTTCTGGACTGCAGTGCTGCCTTCTTGGCCAGTACAGAGGGGGGGTATCGGTCAAAGAGATCCTGCGCCCGGGCGATCAGCAGCTCGTACGGGAGGTCCGGAGGGATGCGGGACAGGAGGTGGTGAACCATAGCCATGTCACACTCGGTGGTCTTCACTTCCTTCTCTCGGTGCAAAACGATCTGAGCGAAAAGATGAAACGTGGAGAGATGTAACCCTGGAGTTCCACGCATAAATTTGCATGATCTTAATGTTTAAATCAACACTAGCTTCAGTTTCCTTCACATGCAGTGGAGGAACGACTGGAAATGTGAGGGAATGTTGTCAAAATACTAACATTCAAGAAGGCCTTGTACCGATATACAAGTACAAAATAATGTCTTTCTCATTACACATATAGACAAACACATTTCTTTGTTTTAGTGGTATTATCTTTTAAGTGTGCATATATATATCTTTTGAATGCGCTGGAAAAAGGCAGCAAGTACAAAGTAGCTCCAAAACAGTTTTGTGCTTTTGAATTTTAAATTTTTTTCTACCTGAGATGCCGCTGCAGTACAGTGTCTATGGTTTTACACTGGTCCAGAGCAGAGCAGAGAGGATTCATGGTCCGAACCAAGTGGATCAGGCGAAAATCCACTGGAGGAATGCTAACTTTTAAAAAAAATGCGAATGAAGCATTTAGCATTTTACTTTAGACTAGAGCAGAGAGAATGGTCCGAACCAAGCGGCTACTCCACCTCTGCTGCTGTGACCCGTCCTGCTCCACCCAGAGGTTACTCCACCTCTTCAGTGCTGTTGCTGATTATTACTATTTTTAACTTTTTACAATGATACATTTTATTTTATATTTTTGCTGTTACTGGAAAACTGAATCTCTCCTTTGGGATCAATAAAGTATCTATCTTTCTATCCATCTATATTGCTTGTTCCATTCTCAGGTTTTAAATAACAGAATAACCTTAATCTGAACTAGTTTCGTATAACCCATTTGCCAGTACTGTGCTGTTTGTAATGAAACGTGTTGAATTGATGATGAGAACCTCCACCCAGGGCGATGCCGCTGTGCCAAAAGTGTTTGTCTTCAGCTTATGGTTTTGGAGAGGTTAGCACCAGACCAAAGAACATATTAAACAAGTGTGAAAATGGATCAATGTCTGCCTGTGAGAAGATGAAACGCTGGATTTTTTACACATAAATTAGATTCCTGGATACGAGTGTGTTTGTGGGCTTCCGCTGAGGCAGAAGTGGGGCTTAGCGGTGTATTAGGCAGATAAAGAGTTAACCCCCCATGCTGAGCGCTGTACTCTGTAGCCTGGGAGGAAACATGATCTACATTTGGCTTTGTTGTTTTTTCTCACACTTCAAACACAAGTCTCCCTCTGCCCAGCCCCAACTCACAGACGCACACACACACACACACACACACACACGCACATGCACATGCAAATAGACACTAAAGAGCTGACATACACAGCAGCAGCAACAGCAGCAACAGCAGCAACAGCAGCCAGGCAATATGTGCACAATCAAGCTCTATAAAGATCAGACAAAGCCCTCCGAAAAGATCTGCTCACACAAAAACACATACAATAGGGCTTCCAGACTGAATGGGAAATTGAATGGCCACGATTAGCACGCCGCTAATACTGCAATTATTTCGTTCTTTGCGAAGAAACTGTCCTGACTCGGTGTACGACAAGCTAGAGCTGTAGTTTACGCTTCACAACACATTCTTTGTTTACCTGTTGTCTATGGCAATTTGTTTTTTGTGTTGCCTGAAAGTGTCAACGTTACGATTTGTTTCTGTCTATCTTGTATGTTAATGCATATACATGTATTTATTAGCATGTTAAATATGTTGGCCAGGGGACGACAGATGAAACTCCTGTTAAAATCATGTGTTGCATTTGTCTGTCTATGTCTGTCTTGTTTGTCTATTTCACTGTCCCCTATTCAAATGAACTAGTCTAATTCAATAGTATTTCATCGCCCATTTATCAATCATCCTAAATGTATAGACTCTGACATTGCAAACATTAGAACAAATGTAAAATGCACCTCACCACAAACTAATCCTAATAAAAAATGATAGTGAATGATGTTGTCTGGATGTGTGGAATCAGGCCTCCACAAAATGCACTTGGGACAAACGCAAGACATAATATTCAAGTGATCCGGTCTTTAAAGACCTTATGCCGGGTTTGATTTATTTAAAAATACAGTTTTATTACCATTTTATAATAGAAGAGAACTACTAAAGGTTTCAAAATCAGTTGTTTTTTTTTGTCTGATCCCCCCAAATCGAAATAACCCCATAGCAACGCCCTTAGAGACGAAAAAACTTCACAGCCCTTGGTGACGTCAGAGTGGGTACATTTCAACGCTGTAAGTTGTTTACAATTTGGTATTCGTTCTTTTTTCGCGGATATTCAAGATGACAAGGCCGTGTACAGCAAGTTTGACATTACTAATAGATTGTGACACTTCGTTGGACACTGGGGTTCAAATCCCAGCTCTGACACATTTTCACTCTCAAAACGGCAATTTATGTGTAGTGAGCAATTGTCACCTGTAGAGTGCAGTATTGTGTTGGGCATCAGTGGAGAGAAGAGAGAAAAGGCAGTCCTGTGACATAGATCCATGGTTTTCAATGCATGGGCGTAACCCGCTATGACGTCACACACAGGTTAGAGCATAGACAACTTAAATTCATGAAAAACACGTTTTTTTATAAAATATAGGATTTTTTTTGCCGGAATCTATTTCAGATCAAAATTGTCATGCAATTTTGAGATCCACAATTTTTTTTTTTTTAAACCCGGCATAAGGTCTTTAAGGTCACGGCGACTTCACTCAGGTCTATGTTGTTTGGACGAGCAAACTCCTGTGGGCGGGCGGCTTCGTTGTGTTGCATTTTTTTGATATAAAATGGAAACTGAAACAAAATCGTCCAGGGCGTTTGTGTGCAAGTTCCCCGCCTGAATCTTTGTCATTTCCCGACTGATTTTTTAATGCGTGGTCAAAACAGAAAAACACATCTTGCCTCTAGACTAATAACTAGGACTAATAACTAGATTTTGTTTTCTCGACCTCATGTGTCTTCACTTTATAAATTTCAGCTCAGTCATTCCATTTGTAACATGTTTTTTGGTGAGTAATTGAAAACATTGATTCATCTGAAATTGTTATCACTGTTGTGTACTATTTGTTTTCGGGGAGTTGTATGTGTCCAGACAACCGCAGTGCCACAAACACAACCCCCTCGGTGATATGAAATAAATAAAATCCGGCATGTTTTTCTTCAGTTGCAAATCCCTTTCAACGCTCTGCTTGGTACTTTTCTCCTACAGCCATGGCCTTTTTATCCCTTCCTCTTCCCTGCACCTTCTCCTTTCATTTTCTTCATTAGGACTGGCTAATTAACTGGTTCAGAGACTTCTTGGTGCTCAGCGTGAAGTGTCCTGGATTACTGACACAACAAGCTCCTCTCCTGTCTCTGCCTCTTGCTCAGTAATTCCCTTTCCTTTGGCGTCCTCACCGCAGCGGCGAGGTAGATGGGCATCAGAGGATGAGAGGCCAAGAAGAAGTCGTAGAGTCTCAGGGTGTGTTTGAACTCAGACAGGACGTGACCGTACCATGTGATCAGCCAGGACAGGGCGAAGATAGTGCCCACCTCCGCTCTGCGAGGAGAGAAAATCATACAAGCGACAGTCAAATCAAACAGGTTGGAACAAAGAAAACCAGGTTGTAATGTGTTGAGAGATTTTTGTCATTTGCCACATGCACAATACCATTATGGGCTGGGGTTAGGGTAGGGGTGGGCGATATGGACAAAAATAAATATCTCGATATATTTTTTTCCAGCTCCCGATAACGATATTATCACGATATCTTTAAAATCAAACATTTTTACAGACAATGATTTGTAATGTTTTGCTGCAGGGCATCTATAGATAGAGACAGTGTAGATTTAAAGCTTTTTATTTGTAAAGTGCTTCACACATCTTTGCAAAACATGCACTAACATACATTAGCATAAAAAAATCTAATTCAAGTAACACAGAAAGAACACATCCAAAAAGGCTCAGTATTTACTCAAATGTACAAATAAAGCAGTGATTGGCTTTTTAGGCACACATTAGACCAATGGGCATCTGTCCTTCTCTAATTGTAATATGTATGTAAAAAGAAAAAGGACGATAATACGAAAAAGCATATCTCCAAATTGACTTTCACGATATTATTGTCTACGATATATTTTGCCCACCCCTAGGTTAGGGTCACATATAAGAGCCTAAGCCATGAACCTTAGTCACATCGATAAAAGAAAACCAAAGCTTAAACATGTCTGTACCTTCTTTGTTGATTTTGAAAAGTCAAAAGCGAAAAGAGCTCTCATATTCCTAGTATCCCGTTAATTTAATATTGTGTAAATATTTTTTTGTTCACAGCACGATTTATAAATAAGGCCCCAGGGCACTTTCTATGCGAGTTTCTCCATTCTTATTTAAACAATGTTCTTTTGGTAGTCCTCCCTCTCTCCTTCTATTCTTGAAAAACTATGTAGCTTAAAAGGTTAAAACGTGGACCTATGGCAAAGGTCTCAATTTAGTGTTATTAAAAAAACATTTACAGGGATGATAATAATTTAAAAACAACATTATTGGTGGCTATCAAACATTATAATGTGCCTATTTAGTTAAAGACAAAAATAAAGTCTTAAGCAGAATGGATAAACATGTAGCAAGGATTTTCTAAAATAAGATTTCTGCATGTAAGTGGCCACTTCTACCACCAGAGGGTTGAATTATTATTATTTTTTTTTTTTCTTTCTCAAACAAAGCCACAAACTAACATCTTTTCCAGACGAGATGCATTTTGGGAAAAAAAGACTGGATGGAGCTAAAAACAACTCCAGGTCTGGTGTTGATGAGGAAACAATGCTGTAACAAAAAAAAAATTTGCCTGATTGTATCAAAGTGAGGCCATTGTTAATTATAATTATATCAATCACTATCAAATAATATTGAAACCGGGAAGAACTGAGATTTCTTTTTCACGGCAGAGGAAATTAAAAAGCACTAATAAACAAATAAAAGATCATGTTATTATTTTTTATCTCCATTGTTCATCAATTAATTTCTAATCCATTTGAGGCCATTTTATCTCTAACTAAAATGAAATTCAAAGCCCTTTTTTCCTCTGTCAGAAATGGTACAAAACGACATCTGTGTCTGCAGAGTGCTCTCCTGTCTTCTCTGAGCACATTCCTGTTTAAATGCAACTAAAGACTTTGGGCGGTTGTTAATATAAATATTGGATAGAGACTTTGAGAGAGGAAGAGGGACGGCTACAAGAGCAGTTACAAGTGGAAAGTTGTCAGATGACTTCTGTTAAGCTGTGGTTTTTACTCCAGTGTAATATCTGTTTTAGCAGCTTTTGAGCGTCTATATTTAGTTCTGTAGTGTCGCCAAGAAACTGAGGTGACAAAACGGGTCATCACTCTCTTTTTCACAGTTTTACAGCTAATACTAACAACCTTCAGATTCAGTAGGTCCGATTTTGTCATGTTCAGTTTGTTCATTTGATTTTGGCCTTATTTATTTGTATTTTTGACACACTTTTTGGCTAGTAACAAAACCTCAAACAGTTTCCTGCTACTCCATCGGCCCCTCACAGCTTCCCAAAACAATGTATGGATGAAGTATTGCATGGTTACTTTGCTTGTTCATTCTTGTGTGTTTTGATACCCCACTCAAACTTACAGCAGATTTTAAATCGTTTTGCTCTTTTATAGCAAGACAAAGGGGTATTCATATTTTGTAGGTTGTCCTGTTTAATATAGGTTAACTACTTAGAAAAACACAGTAAAAAATGAAGCAAGGAGTGAAAATGGGTGAGACTTAAAAGCTTAAATTTCCATAAAGTCAATGAAACGATGAATGAGATCAGTATGGGAAAGAATAAGGTTACAACTTTGACGCTGTGGCTCCCCCTAGTGGCCATTACCTACTTCTACAGCTCCACAAAGTTTGAATTTGGGCTGTTACTGACCTCATCATGAAATCATGAAGCTCGGTGTCCACCTGTTCCAAAATAGGCATCAAGTAGTTTAAGATATGCTTGGTGCGGTCCATGGTGGGATCCATGAAGTCCCTAAAGCAAGAATTCAAGAGTGAAAAAACATACAAAATGCAAAACCAAATATTTTTTTCTTGTACCGAAGATGAAAATTGGAGAGTTTGTTGAGCATAGCGAGGGCCATGCGCTCTCCGACCAGCAGGAGTAGAGTCACAGCTACGTCATGGTAACCTTGGTAATAGTGAAGCTGGGTATGACGCTTTAACACGTCTAGTATAATGTCAATGAGCTGCTCTTGTAGAACTGCTCTCTCCACAGACGGCATGCCTAATTTAGACGCAGAAACATCACTTTGATTAGATTTAACCTGGCGCATATCTGTAAGAAATCAGGTGTTGTAACTTACCCTTAGGAAAACGCTTCATGGAGCGCCTGACGTCTAGCAGCACTTGGTTCAGGTCTTTGTGATTCTCCCTCACGTCTTTGCCTATAAGAGAATTTGTTGGTGTGTATTTTAAAAGAATTAAGCAGTAAATCAAATCAATCATGATGTTTATTTCAAAACCCATACATTATTTACAGAACAAAATACCAGAATAACAGTTTTGAGCAAACACCCTTTTACCCATTCAACACAGACAAAATGGATGGCATTGGGTGAAAATACAAAAAAACAGCAACAAAAAATATAATAATAATAATAATAATAATACACTTTATCTAAAAGCACCTTTCAAAACACCCAAGGACACTGTACAGGCAAAATGAAAACATTAAAAAGAGGAGCAACATAATAAAACAGTAGTGCATTATGGGATGGTGGGTGCGTGTGGGTTAGGTGAGGTAGGACAGTCTGAACAGATGGGTTTTGAGTCTGGATTTGAAGAGTGGACGAGAGTCAATGGTACTGAGGTCAGGGGGGAGAGAGTTCCAGAGCTGGGGGGCAGAGTGGCTGAAGGCTCTGTGTCCCACGATGATGAGTCTGGCTGGGGGGACGGAGAGTGTGAGGGTGGAGGAGGAGCGGAGTGTGCGGGCAGGAGTGTGAGGGTGGAGGAGGTCCAGGTTGTGAAGTGCTTTGAAAGTGGTGAGGAGTATTTTGAATAGGGCTGAAACAACTAATCGATTAATCAACGACTAATCGATTATTGAAATAGTCGACAACTATTTTAGTAATCGATTAATCGTTTTCTGGGTCACACGGACTCAAACAGAGCAAAAATGACATGAAAATGTAGTATTTTTGACCGACTTTGTTTTTATAATTTCATGAATATCTGTCTGTCTCATCCAATCAGAGCAGAATTAGCACAAAGAGCCTGTTACAAACATTTACTTTAAGTTTACGCCATCAATACGTCCTCGAGTGTTGCCACTTTAGCTTTTTGTGATGAAAAAATATTTTTTTTCTACACAATTCACAGCCAAGCGATTACTCGATTAATCGTAAAAATAATCGATAGATTAATCGATCACAAAATAATCGTTATTTGCAGCTCTAATTTTGAAGTTGATGCGTTAATATATGTAGCTTATCCAAAATATGCCTCATAATGTTGCCCAGTCTCTCAATATATAACTAATAATGGTTGGATTATTTGTACTTTGTCAAAGGTATTGAGAACTAAATCTAGTACTGAAACTAGATACTAATTTGAGTAGCACCCAAAAACAAGTTGTTAAGCAAAGACTGTTCTTACCAGGTTTATGCGGCAAATCAAACCCATTTATGTTCAATAGTTTAGGCCAGACTTTTCTCCTCAGTTCATCGGTAAGAAGCCCTCCTTTACTGACCGCTGCCCTCCTCAAGGTCTCAATATCCACAGGATCACTGTAAGGCAACGTCAACAGAAATAGTCAACATGAGGCTATCAGAAAAACACATATTTATACGAGGCTAGTGACACTAAAATAGCAATCCAAATACATAGTTCAAGCAAAAATGTCTCTGGATTTTCTCATTTAATCTCAGATGCCTCCAGTGTCTTGATGCTCTTAATATTATTCCATTGGGCCCATGTGACTAATCTTCATGTGTGAAATTAGCTTAGTACGGTGCGGCGAGGGTGACTCTCCGTGGACTGACCATAATTGTGAAAAGACACACTGGATTAACCAAGTGAGAGACCGTCCCAGTTGGACAAGAATGTACTCAAAGCTCATAAGTTAAGTGGGGCATGTGGACACTGGAAATATCTGAGAGGAAAATTGCTAAAGATAAAAGGTTTTCGATTCGTGCCTTAAAACAACAAGGCAAATGATATGGGTTATAATAAAGGCAATACTCACCTATTTAAGGCTTTGTGGATTTCAGCCAGCTTTTGTCTTTTCCCAATATCTGTGTCTACAATGACAAATATAAAGCAATTGTTTGATATAATACAGGTAAATTATATCTAATATGTGGGTGCTAGTGTGAATGCTATGAAAAGGGCCATGTATAGCAACATAACTAACATGTAAAAGCTGATACCAAATGCATAGGACTGTACACTCCAAAAAGGCGGCCATAATCACAGCATGCCACGCAAGCAGCATGTGCAGATAACAATGTAAATAAAGGGTCACTGAAATAGTCATTGAGAGACAAGATGCAAAGTGTGTGCAAAAGTACTAATACTAATACAGAAGTTAGATTTCCTGGTTGCAAAGAAAGACTGTTGTAGTGTGTAATGTACTCGCTAAACACGTACATTACACAGACCCACTCACACAGTTAGATGTGGGTTAACTTGCCTGTAAATACACAGCATGTACAGACATCTATAAATAGAGAATGCAAATGATCAGTAGGTGACTTGGCTTTAGCTTACCTCTTTTGAGAAATCCATTCCCATGCACTTCGTCAAGCTGTTTCCTGCGTTTGGTTTGTTTCATTATTTCTGAGAATTAAACACCAATTACTTACATCTATACCATACCAGGATCCTAATAGAGTAATGAGAATAACTTTATAATTCCCTAAAACAGCCTGTCTGAGTGAAGACCACAGAACACATTCGGTTCAGTAACAGCTGTATCCGGAGAGTAAACCAGACTTGATATTATTTGCGGTTGTCTGATTGGTCAAGCTAGACACGTGACACAGTTTCAAAATCTGATTGGTTGCATTACTGTACCGTGCAACCGAACACAAATGTAGTTTCTGATATGTCGAGTTTAGTATTTTGAATGAATTGCGACCAAATATTATTTTAAATTAGCTAAATTGTCATTATATTCACATTATAGTAAATATATAAATAAAACTCAGATTTGTTTAATTTCTAATTCATGTATTACCTGTCTGTCACGACGTTGGCTGTGTTTATATTTTACAGTATTTTACAATCCAACAAAATGCAGTTTAGAGCAGCAACAGCGCAAATAAAATACTTACATCACAGATTTATATATATTCTTAATGATACAACACGAAGACAGGCTTGTATTGGTGGCGAAATCTTAATCATAACAAGACATTTAATATAATAAATTAATTAGCTGCTGGGAAAACCTGGCAACCCAAGTGCACGCACCTTGAGCAGTGATAAACCAAGGCAAAAAAAAAACAAAAAAAAAAAACGCCCACATGGTTATCGCCACATCTGCGGGACTTCAGTCAGTGTTCTCCGGGCTAACTGCGGAGACAAGCGGGACCTTCCAGCTGCGATGCCCGGGAGGTGAGACACGCGCGGCCCCGACATGAACGACACTGGCGACGCTACAACCACCGGGCCCCGCAAGAGGAGGACGACCGTAGCTGGCAATGGGAAACAGGCGAACGGGGGTAAGTGGCGTGAAGCCGGGGACAAGCCTCTGCAGAGAGCTGCTAAAGGGAAGGCGATGGACCAGGGGCCGAAGCGGAGTGGTCCTAGAGGGAAGCTGGACAGAGATGTGGAGACAAGAGGTGGACCGTTCCCAGAGAGCCCCAAGAAGGAGACCAGTGCAGTGGAGGACATCAGTGAGAGGCTCAGGTAACACTCTCTCATAAACCCAATCCTAAATAACACTGTATGACATTTCCTGTTTGTTTTAAAAAATGTGTTTTTAATGTTTTTATGCCCTGGGCTGCTCAAACAAATTGCCTCTGCTGGGATAAATAAAGTAGTTTGAATCTGAATCAGTGTTTACCTGCCAGAGATGCAGGAAGAGGGAGACAGATGCACTGAACAAGCCATCATTTAACATTTAAAGGAGGGTAGAATTGAATACTAATTGTATGGAAAACGTAATTTGTACATTTAATTTGCATGATGTGTTTGTAGGATAAATTTGAGCATCAGTAAATCTAATTAAAACGGGTCAATGCAGTCGATACATAAATGGATATGAATTAATAATGGCTAATGGGGAATAATGGAAAGAATGGTTTCCCAGTTGGTATTTCTCTGAGCCTTGAAGAATGTTCAACTACTAGTTTTGAAAGATATTTGGACAAATGGGTTACATTTATTTGGAGGGTCCTGCTTGTATTTATAGGTTATAGTTTGAATGGGGTCGCTGTGAAGAGTTATGCAGTACTAAAATCATTTGGATATTTGAGCTTTAATCTACACGTTGTATTACAAATATGTATTCTTCTTTGGTGAAGTATGAACAAGCCAAGTCTGATAACTTCAATTTACATTTGGTGCAGTTGGATCAGATTGTTAAAATAATTTCTCTTACTACTTTCACATTGAACTATGTCATTATCAGCATGTAGGTTCGTATCTCCTCTCACGATACAGTTTTGTCTCTGATTACAGCACCTTTTACCCATTTTACACAACAACTTGCCCTTGGCCTTAGCTGTGGAAAAACTATGACTTCAATCATCAAAATGTACTTACACTCAAATTGTGTTGTGGTGAAGTATGTTGAGCTACTGCAGAAGCATAACATATGAATTGCAAGTGGAGGTTTGTGTGGTTTTGAGACGGATAAATGTATAGTTCTATGACACACATCCATGTTTTGTTGCAGTTGCCACAGTCTCCAGGAGTCTCTGCTGAGCTCTGCCAGCGGCTACAGTAACTACAGAGGAATCCTGAACTGGTGTGTCGTCATGTTGGTGAGTAATGTGTAAAACCAGTATCGTGATCAATGCACTTCATACAGCCTGCCCTCTCCGTCGCTCTGTGATTCATATCAACCCAACAATACTGAGAGCGCAGTGCATTTCAATGTCCACTCTCTTCAGTTAAAAAAATGGTGTCTTTTGAAAATGCAAAACATGACATGACATGCTAATATGAGATTTTGAAATAAAACATTGCATAACTAGAAATGCAGAGAAAAACTGTGTCTGTAGTGAGTCACAGATGTGTCACAGTTTGTCGTCTCTGTTGGGGTGGTTTAAGGACAAGTTTGCCTTTCCACAAAACGGCTCCTATTTTGATTTGTCGCTCAATGAAACTGAGGCTGTACTTTTTGTTCCAATAATAAACAACTATTTTAGTAATTTATTTATCACTAACTGCTTTGTATAAATCAGTCATGTCCAAACTCAGGCCCGTGGGCAAATTATGACCCTGTGTGATATTTTCTATGGCCCTCTGTCTTTCTAACCCAAAGTAGTCTTTGAGATCTAAAACACAAATTCAGTGTCATTCAGCCAACTTCAGCTCAGCCAATACAGACCTGCTGTACCTTTTGTGGTGAAGCTCAGAACCTCTGGAATCCAGCTGTTGACTTTTTTGTTTACTGACATTTGTTTTTGATTGTGTCACAAAAGTCTGTTGATGGCGCTAATGTAGCTGGTGAGGTGTGTCATTTGTCATTCAGCCAACTTCAGCTCTGTCATAGTTGTTTCAGAACAGCCCAAATCCCAAAAAAACTACCCATTTTTACTATCCGGGTGGTCGCCCCCTGGACCAGCCTGGTAAACTAAAGTGGCCTGAGAAGTTCAGCACATATATGTGCAGTATGTTGAGCTGTGATTTTAAGATTCAAGCAACAGTGAACTACATACAAAATAAGGGATTGTGTAAATGCCTATTTTTATGAAAATAGTCTGAAAAGGGATGTCCTGTTGTTTTTGTTCTGGTTCATCTGGGTCAAACTGAGATAAACATTTGTATTTGTATTCTTCCTAACAAAGTGAATCGATT
Organism: Knipowitschia caucasica; assembly: GCA_964034765.1. NCBI lineage: Eukaryota > Metazoa > Chordata > Actinopteri > Gobiiformes > Gobiidae > Knipowitschia > Knipowitschia caucasica. The sequence goes on along the minus strand of OZ035838.1, from coordinate 35,700,016 downwards.
TAATCAAAGCCGTTTATGAATGTAGTTAAATAAATCTTGCTACGAGACAAAAATAGTCTTTGGCCCAAATAAGTGACACATTTATTCTTTGTAAAGTTAAATCTGCAGCCGCTGCTCGCACTTCCACCACACGGGAAATGAGACTAATTCAGACTGTTCAAAAGAGGCTGGATTAGTTCGTAAGAGGATTAACACTAAATATGTACTTTTTATTCAACTGTTAGTTTTGGTCATGTAACTTACTGCTTGGTTTCTTTTCATCTGTAACTGCCTTGTAGATCATAGTGTCTTTACATTTGGATATGTTCCTATGGTTGTAAGGCATAAAATTGAATTAAAGTGTGTTTCATATGAAACGGATATTTAAAACAGAACTATTATCAGACCACTTTGTTTTTATCTAAATACAGTTGTTCACATTTATGGTTGTTTCTAGTTTTATCAAATAGATTGACAGAGCAGAGAACTTCTCCGTTTTTAATTTAGTACTTTAATTGCTTGTGTGTGAGTTTGAAAATCAAGTAGCCCGGCTTTCAGGAATATGATCATGTTTGCGTCAAAGGGAACTAACCGGTTTGGGCGGGTTTTCTTCTAGATGTAGATTATGACGTCTTGAACTTGTTTTGAAAGTTTCTGGTCAAAAGAATCGACCTTATCTCTCCTTACCCTGACCCAGGTCATATCCAGTAATGAATCTACTTTTCTCTGATATAAACCTGTCCCGTGATGGCTCTATATATTTCCATAATGTAATGTTTTCTTGTGAAAGAGCAGGGTGGTATCCTGATTAATAAATGTGTGTGTGATTATCATTGGTTTCTCATCTTAGCGTTGTGTATTTATCTAGAGTTTGTGCAGCTCAAAGTCTGAGTCCATCAAGTCATAAACACGGCAGTAAATTCCATTCGAGTCACTAGAGAAGTTAGACTTTCTCTTTTTCATTATTAATGATCCAGTTATTCTTAAAAAACTACATTTGACTACATTGCAAAAGCCTGATCCTGTCAGACCTCTGAAGCTGTGCAGGGTAGGGCCTGGTTAATATCGTGATGGGAGACCTTTGGGAACATCAAGTGCCACAGTGGCGCGGCAGTGGCTGTAAAGTGCCCAGAAGAAGTCTGGTGTGTGTGTGAATGGTTGGTGGTGGTGGGAGGGGCCGATAGTAAATACTGGTTGCCTCTCTTCTGTCAGTGTGCCCCAGGGCAGCTGTGGCTACAATAGTAGTTTATCACCTCTATGTTTAGAGTGAATGAATAATGACATGTGTCCTGAAAAGTGCTATATAAAACCAATGCATTATTATTACCATTATAAATGTGTTTGTTTTTTTCTTAATGTTGTTTTATGTCTGTACTTGTGCACACTGAGGACTTTAGCTAATGAATTCCAATGTGGTTTTACTGCAAATGGCAAATAGAATGAATCTGATTTATTATTTTTAGATTTAGAAGAACATAACAGTTCAAACTAATGCCATCACTTCTGTTGTTTTAAGGTGCTGAGTAATGCGCGGCTCTTTTTGGAAAACATCATAAAGTGAGTAACACAAACATCCACGACGTCCGCCCACAATGTGATGCTAGGACGATGATGCAACATTTAGATTTCCCACTTGTTCTTTTACATTTCTTCATGAACATGTTAGTTTGCCGCTCAACGTTGTGTCTTGTGGTGCATCTTATTATTCCTAGGTACGGGATCCTGGTCGACCCCATTCAAGTGGTGTCTCTGTTCTTAAAGGACCCCTATAGCTGGCCGGCCGCGTGCCTCATTATTGGTATGAAGTAGAAATGATTTGGTCTATTGACATGTAGCGCGTAGTCACAAAACACAAAGTGCAGTCTTTGTCTAATGGTTATTCTGTCTCTACTCACTTTTTTTCACGATTTTGCATGTTCTTCTTTGCAGTGTCCAATGTGTTCATTTTGGCCGCCTTGTACATTGAGAGACGATTGGCTGTGGTGAGTGCATAAAAACCCCGACCTGAACTGAAATCAACAGAATTATTACGCAAATGCATGCTGTTCAGTATATTTTTGGGCCATTTGCTGCCTTTTTCTAATAGTTATTTTTGTACTTCCAGGGCACAATTTCCGAAACCACGGGCAGGATCCTCCACAGCTTCAACCTGGCGTCTCTGCTGGTCTTCCCCTCGTTGACTGTCCTCGGTCTCACCTCCATGACGCCAGGTACGAACCACTGTACTTCCCGCTTCGTTGTCGCGAATCGGACATTAACGCCGCTGTGCCTTTAGTGGGTGGAGTGCTGTCCCTCGGAACCTACACAATTCTTTTCCTGAAGCTGTTTTCTTATCAGGACACAAACAGGTGGAACAGAGATATCAGATTAGCCAAGGCCAAAAGGCTCACCCGGTCCCATTCATGTGAGTCATTTTATATCAACGCAAATACGGATGAGTACTAGATATGCTTTTATGATGATATTCTCCAGGTCCTTCTGTGGCCCAGTCCAACGGATCTGCTGTGCATAGTCTCGTGTCCTATCCTGGCAACCTCACGCACAGAGGTAATCCTGCCGCAAAACCGTTCTGTTGCGTTTTGATTTTCTAGATTTAATAATAATTTTAATGCGTTTCTTCCTTTTTTATAGATATGTATTACTTTGTCTTGGTCCCGACTCTTTGCTATCAGCTCAACTTCCCACGATCGGCGCGGATACGCAAGCGATTTCTCTTGAGGCGGATTTTTGAGATGGTAAAAATAAAACTAATTTGTGCATGAGCCGTGTAAAGTAGACACACTTGTTTTTAACCGAAGTCTTCTCTTTTGGTGTAGCTTTTTCTTATGCAGCTTCTGGTGGGATTGATACAGCAGGTAAGTGAGTGGTTTTGTTTTGCTCGTCATATCAACAAAGTCACAGTTCAAACATATGGGATGATAGAATGAATTGCAACCAAAAAAGGAAAAGGCAGAAGCAGTTTCTTCGAGCCGGTCCTATTCTACACCATCAGTATAACCAGGTTTTAAACTTCATAATGTGGTATACCATATTTAACAAACATACAAAAAAACAAAGCCACTTTTCATATTCTTTTAATATTTGAAACTTAAAGGTATAGAGAAGGATTTCCCCAAATTTTAGGAAAGACGTGCCCTCTCCACTTTGTTAACAAAACTCTGGTCTTGTTTGTCGAGCACGTATAAGATAAGATAAACCCGTATCACCAGAATGATTGACAACTGGGAGGACCAATAGTCTTGATGATCCACCTGGAAGTAGAAAATCCTCAATACCTCTTAATATACGTTTTAAATTATAACAGAAGTACATTTTTTCAAATCTTCTGTTCTGTAATTTCACTCCGAGAACAGAAACAGAAACGCACCTTGATTTCACTTTAGTTCTTGCTTTTAGCAGATTCAAAAATGAATACGCCTGAGATTTTAACCGTTTTCTGAGTTTGAAAAAGCACAAGAAACACTTTGGGATTTTGTTGTTCATTACCCCATAAAGAATCTCTAACATTAAAGGTACATAGGAGGATTTTCTGCTTCCGGGTCGATCATGAAGACTATTGGTCCTCCCAAGTGTCAATCATTCTGGTGACGCGTGCTCGTCAAAAAAGTGGAGAGGGCGGTTCTTTCCTAAAATTTGGGAAAATCCTCATATTTACACATATAAAGTAGACGCTGCAGCCATAAAGTAAGAGGCAGCGTTTATTATGGGCAAGAACTTTTCAACTAAAGCTGGGAATGTGTTTTTCAGTGGATGGTTCCCAGCGTGCAAAACTCCATGAAACCATTCAAGGTGAGATTTATTGTGAAAGAGTTTTGATCGGTTTCTCAAGCGATAAATGTATGATTTTGGTTCATTCATGTTTTTGAAGGAAATGGACTTCTCCCGAATGGTGGAACGACTGCTCAAGCTGGCGGTGAGTAATTCAGTTCAATGTGTTTTTGTTTAGCCCTCAATCACAACAGTCGTTTTCTCTGGACTTTACAAGATTGTTGATTCACCAACACAGATCAGAGAATCAAACGTTCAAACGCGCATCAGAACAGATTCATTTTATTTGACACTTGCTCTCTGGTCTCTCTCTGGTCTCTCTCTTGTCTCTCTCTCTCTGGTCTCTCTCTTGTCTCTCTCTCTCTGGTCTCTCTCTCTGGTCTTTCTCTGGTCTCTCTCGTTCTCTGGTCTCTCTCTCTCTTTGCTCTCTTTCTCTGGTCCCTCTCTCTGGTCTCTCCCTAGTTTGTCACTTTCTCTAGTCACTCTCTCTGGTCTCTCTCTCTCTTGGTGTCTCTCTCTTGGTGTCTCTCTCTTGGTGTCTCTCTCTTGGTGTCTCTCTCTCTGGTGTCTCTCTCTCTGGTCTCTCTCTCGCTCTCTCTCATTCTTTCTCTCTCTCTGCTCTCTCTCTCTGCTATCTCTATCTCTCTCTCTCTCTGCTCTCTGTTTCTCTCTGGTGTCTCTCTCTCTGGTCTCTCTCTCTCTCTCTGGTCTCTCTCTCTCTCTGGTGTCTCTCTCTCGCTCTCTCTGCTCTCTCTCTTTCTCTCTGGTGTCTCTCTCTGGGCTCTCCTTGCTCTTTCTCTCTCTCTGCTCTCTCTCTTTCTCTCTGGTCTCTCTCTGGTCTCTCTCTCTCTCTCTCTGCTCTCTTTCTCTCTGGTGTCTCTCTGGGCCCTCTCTGGTCTCTCTCTCTCTCTGGTGTCTCTCTCTCGCTCTCTCTGCTCTCTCTCTTTCTCTCTGGTGTCTCTCTCTGGGCTCTCCTTGCTCTTTCTCTCTCTCTGCTCTCTCTCTTTCTCTCTGGTCTCTCTCTGGTCTCTCTCTCTCTCTCTCTCTGCTCTCTTTCTCTCTGGTGTCTCTCTGGGCCCTCTCTGGTCTCTCTCTCTCTCTCTCTCTCTCTCTCTCTCTCTGGTCTCTCGTGTCTCTCTCTTCTCTCGTGTGTCTCTCGCTCTCGTGTGTCTCTCTCTCTCTCTCTGGTCTCTCGTGTCTCTCTCTCTCTCTCTGGTCTCTCGTGTCTCTCTCTTTCTCTCTGGTCTCTCGTGTGTCTCTCTCTCTCTCTCTGGTCTCTCGTGTCTCTCTCTCTCTCTCTGGTCTCTCGTGTCTCTCTCTCTCTCTCTGGTCTCTCGTGTCTCTCTCTTCTCTCGTGTGTCTCTCGCTCTCGTGTGTCTCTCTCTCTCTCTCTGGTCTCTCGTGTCTCTCTCTCTCTCTCTGGTCTCTCGTGTCTCTCTCTTTCTCTCTGGTCTCTCGTGTCTCTCTCTCTCTTCTCTCGTGTCTCTCCGTCTCTCTCTCTCTTGGTCTCTCTCTCTCTCGGGGTCTCTCTCTCTTTCTCTCTCTCGTGTCTCTCTCTCTCTGGTGTCTCTGGTCTCGTGTCTCTCTCTCTCTCTCTCTCTCTCTCTCTCTCTCTCTCTCTCTGGTCTCTCTCTCTCTCTCTCTCTCTCTCTCTCTCTCTCTCTCTGGTCTCTCTCTCTCTCTCTCTCTCTCTCTCTCTCTCTCTGGTCTCTCTCTCTCTCTCTCTCTCTCTCTCTCTCTCTTGGTCTCTCGTGTCTCTCTCTCTCTCTCTCTGGTCTCTCGTGTCTCTCTCTCTCTCTCTGGTCTCTCGTGTCTCTCTCTTTCTCTCTGGTCTCTCTCTCTCTTCTCTCGTGTCTCTCCGTCTCTCTCTCTCTCGGTCTCTCTCTCTCTCGGTCTCTCTTTCTCTCGGGGTCTCTCTCTCTCTTGGTCTCTCTCTCTCTCTGGGTCTCTCTCTCTTTCTCTCTCTGGTGTCTCTGGTCTCGTGTCTCTCTCTCTCTCTCTCTGGTCTCTCTGGTCTCTCGTGTCTCTCTCTGGTCTCTCTCTCGGTCTCTCTCTCTCTCTGGTCTCTCTCTCGGTCTCTCTCTCTCTCTCGTGTCTGTCTCTCTCGTGTCTCTCTCTCTCTCTCTCTCGTGTCTCTGGTCTCGTGTCTCTCTCTCTCTCTCTGGTCTCTCTGGTCTCTCTCTCTGGTCTCTCTGGTCTCTCTCTCTCGTGTCTCTGGTCTCTCTCTCGGTCTCTCTCTCTGGTCTCTCTCTCTGGTGTCTCTGGTCTCTCTCTCGGTCTCTCTCTCTCTCTCTCGGTCTCTCTCTCTCTCTGGGTCTCTCTCTCTCTCGGTCTCTCTCTCTCTTGGTCTCTCTCTCTCTCTCTGGGTCTCTCTCTCTCGGTCTCTCTCTCTCTTGGTCTCTCTCTCGGCCTCTCTCTCTCTCTCTTGGCCTCTCTCTCTCTCTCTCTCTCGTGTCTCTCTCTCTCTCTCTGGTCTCTCTCTCGGTCTCTGTCTCTGGTCTGTCTGGTCTCTCTCTCGGTCTGTCTCTCTCTCTCTCGTGTCTCTCTCTCTCTCGGTCTCTCTCTCGGTCTCTCTCTCTCTCGGTCTCTCTCTCGGTCTCTCTCTCGGCCTCTCTCTCTCTCTCTTGGTCTCTCTCTCGGTCTCTCTCTCGGCCTCTCTCTCTCTCTCTCGGCCTCTCTCTCTCTCTCTCGGCCTCTCTCTCTCTCGGCCTCTCTCTCTCTCGGCCTCTCTCTCTCTCGGCCTCTCTCTCTCTCGGCCTCTCTCTCTCTCGGCCTCTCTCTCTCTCTCTCGTGTCTCTCTCTCTCTCTCTCGTGTCTCTCTCTCTCTCTCTGGTCTCTCTGGTCTCTCTCTCTCTGGTCTCTCTCTCTGGTCTCTCTCTCTCTCTCTCTCTGGTCTCTCTCTCTGGTGTCTCTGTTCTCTCTCTCTGGTGTCTCTCTCTCTCTCTCTCTGGTCTCTCTCTCTGGTGTCTCTGGTCTCTCTCTCTGGTGTCTCTCTCTCTCTCTCTCTGGTCTCTCTGGTCTCTCTCTCTGGTCTCTCTCTCTCTCTCTGGTCTCTCTGGTCTCTCTCTCGTGTCTCTGGTCTCTCGTCTCTCTCTCTCTCTGGTCTCTCTCTCTGGTGTCTCTGTTCTCTCTCTCTGGTGTCTCTCTCTCTCTCTGGTCTCTCTGGTCTCTCTCTCTGGTCTCTCTGGTCTCTCTCTCTCTCTCTGGTCTCTCGTGTCTCTGTCTCTCTCTCTCTCTCTCTCTGGTCTCTCTCTCTGGTCTCTCTCTCTCTCTCTCTCTCTCTCTGGTCTCTCTCTCTCTGGTGTCTCTGGTCTCTCTCTCTGGTGTCTCTCTCTCTCTCTCTCTCTCTCTCTCTCTCTCGTGTCTCTGGTCTCTCGTGTCTCTCTCTCTCGGTCTCTCTCTCTCTCTCTCGTGTCTCTTTCTCTCTCTCTCTCGTGTCTCTGGTCTCTCTCTCTCTCTCTCTCTGGTCTCTCTCTGGTGTCTCTGGTCTCTCTCTCGGTCTCTCTCTCTCTCTCTCTCTCTGGTGTCTCTCTCTCTCGGGGTCTCTCTCTCTCTCGGTCTCAGCCCGGACCTGGGCTCCTCCTCTGGGCCCCTGCTGGCCAGTCCAGTCGCTGCCTCTCTGGAGGCTGCTTCAGGGAAGACCTTTTACAGCCTCATGGTCCAGGCCTTGAACCACCAGAGACTGTGTGACCGAGCAGACACTGTGTGGAGGTCACACCTGGGCCCTGCCTTCAGTCCGGCCTGGGGGGCCCTGTACAAGCCCCCTCTGACCAAGAGACAGGGAGACCTGCAGTGGAGGCTGCTGCATGGGGCAATAGCAGTCAATGCCTTTGTGTGTAGGGTGAACAGGGCTGTGGGGGAGGGCTGTCCCTTCTGTGGGGAGAGGGAGACAGTGTTCCACTGCTTCTGGGAGTGTGGGAGGCTCAGGCACATGCTGGAGCTGCTGAGGGGCCTCTTCACTTCACTGGGGGCAGAGTTTAATGCTCAGGTGTTTGTGGGGGGGTCAGGTACTCCAGCCGCAGCAGGAGGAGGGGGCGGCTGCTCAGTTTCCTCGTCGGTCAGGCCAAGATGGCCGTCTATGTGAGCAGGAGGAGGATGGTCCAGGACCAGAGTGAGATCAGTCCCAGGGCTCTGCTGGTCCGGATGGTCCAGGCCAGACTCAGGCTGGAGTTCGGTCTCTACAGGATAAATGGGGATCAGGAGGGGTTTGAGGAGCGCTGGGGGTTCAGGGAGGTGTGCTCTGTGAGGGACGGGGAGCTGTTTTTTTTTCTGCCTTTTTATCGTTGTAAACCTATGAATTGAAGTGTGTGAAGTGTTGCATTGTTTATTTATTGCCAGTATTAGCACTTTTTGCACTTTTATGTCCGGATTTTTAAACTGTCTTTGTTCTATACATTACTATGTGTAACATGTGATGTCATTTGACCTGTTTAATGGACAAATAAAGGTCTGTTAAAAATCAAAAATCTCTCGGGCTCTCTCTCTTGGGGTCTCTCTCGGTCTCTCTCTCTCTCTCTCTCTCTGGTGTGTCTCTCTCTCTTGGGGTCTCTCTCTCGGTCTCTCTCTCTCTCGGGGTCTCTCTCCGTCTCTCTCTCTGTCTCTCTCCCTCTCTCTCGGTCTTCCTCCGTCTCTCTCTCCCTCTCTCTCGGTCTCTCTCTCTCGGTCTCTCTCTCTCGTGTCTCTCTCTCTGGTCTCTCTCTTGGTCTCTCTCGGTCTCTCTCTCTCTCTGTCTCTCTCCCTCTCTCTCGGTCTTCCTCCGTCTCTCTCTCGGTCTCTCTCTCTGTCTCTCTCTGGTCTCTCGCTCTGGCCTCTTGTTTAGAGCTCTCCTTTCTTTGTCTATGATGTCACAAAACACACAGTCACAGAATCATCAAGCAAACGTTCAATACTGCAGCGATGTTTCCTCCTCCACATACGATCATTTGCGCTCACAGTTCCGCCTCTGATCCTCTGCTCCTGCAGGTTCCAAACCATTTGATATGGTTGATATTCTTCTACTGGTTTTTCCACTCCACTCTGAATGTCGTGGCTGAGCTGCTGCAGTTTGGAGACCGGGAGTTTTACAGAGACTGGTGGTAAACATATTTATTCACATACTTGGCCTTTCTGTCTTAGCCTCGCTGTGATTATTCTGAGTCAAATTCTTACGACCGATTCCAATTAGCAAGGATTACCGTCCGCTCATATGTGAACTTTAAAATGCAAGAAAAGCCTTAACTCCGATCAGAGAATCAACCGGGTCAAACACAAAGAATAGAGAACACATAGATATTGGTCCATAGGGAGGGACCAATGATATCTAGAAGTGTTGTAGAATGTAAATCTAAAAAACGGCATCCATGTTCTAGTGTTTGTTGTTTTTAAGTATAAGAAAGGCTTTCACTCTAACCTTATTGTGAACCATAAAGTCATAATCTTTCTGTTCAGGAACTCTGAGACCGTGACATACTTCTGGGCCAACTGGAATATCCCGGTTCACAAGTGGTGCCTAAGGTAAAGAACAGCACGACGGTAGTTTGGACTCGGCGGTGCTAACGTGAGCGGGTGTGATCGCTCGGTGGTGTTTTTCAGGCACTTTTACAAACCGATGCTGAAGAGAGGCGTGAATAAGTTTTTGGCACAATCGGCCGTGTTCCTGGTGTCGGCTTTCTTCCACGAGGTAAATAATCCACTGTGACCTTCAGCACTGAGCCGGGAAAGCAAAGTTCAGCGTTTGTCCTTCATTATCTGTCGGGTTTTACTGTGTGTACACTGGAGAAAATCCATTGCAAAAATTACGAAAAAAATATATGAAAATAAGTTAAATACTGCTTAAAATAAGAACAATGCTCTGTCAATAGAACGAGAAAATACGACTTTACAAGATTTCTGAAAGTGAGAAAATAATACTAGCCCAGAATAAAATCTTACCAGAGATTTAACTTTTTGTATAGTCATTTTGGGGGTTTGGGTTAGTTTTAGGTATTCAGAAACACTACGATAAAAATGGAATTTAAAAAATTGATTAAAATTCACTGATTCAAGATTTATTTACTGAAAATAACATAAATGAAGCTTAGTTTTTAATGGCAAGATTTTTTTCTTGTTTGAATGTAGTTTGGCATAATATTATTTTACTATTTTTAAGCTAACAATACTTCATAATCTTATTAGAGAAAAAAAGTCTAAGCAGTGAGTTTTTAAGCTTATTTTAAGTATTATTTTCATTTTTCTTGTTGTTTAGATAAAAGAAGTGATGCTATCTTTTAAGAAACATTTCTCAAAAACGTTTAAGAAATTAGTAAATAATGTATGTTTTTATTCTAGAATCAAGTCATTTGGGGCTAGCATTATTCTCTTATCTTCAGAAATTTTGTAAAGTCCTATTTTCTTGTTCTAGTTTCAGATCATTTTTTATTATTTTAAGCTGTATTTTACTTATTTTTTTCTTTTTTTTTCCAGGGATTTTTTCCCAGTGCTGTTGTATTTATAATTGTATATCGTCTTTTCCCAGTACTTGGTGAGTGTCCCGTTGAAGATGTTTCGACTCTGGGCCTTTATGGGGATGATGGCTCAGGTAAAGTCAGTTAGTATGAGAAAAATCAACAGTTAAACAATGATTTCCAAACGTCTCTTTCTTTGTGGGCGGCGCAGGTTCCTCTGGCGTGGTTCGTCAGCCGGTATCTGAACGGTATCTATGGGAACGCGGCCGTGTGGATCTCGCTCATCATCGGTCAGCCTGTTGCCGTGCTGATGTACGTTCACGACTACTACGTGATTCACTACGGCGCCACGTGAACAAATGGACTTTAAAGATCGCGCTCCTGAAATCTGAAGCTGCTGCACTTTGAGGAGGAAAGTGTCATTTGCACATATTCCAGAGCACTTCTTCTAAGAATGTGTCTTGATTGTACATTGCCATATTTGACCTTTATACATATGAAGTCTTAGTACAACGACCAATTCAACATTTTATTATATACAAAATAAATAGTCCAATCCAACTATGCACTGCCACTGTAATATATTTATTTAAAGCTCATATTTTTTAACTAAGCAAGAGATTTTTTTATTCACTCCACAAAACTTTGCATTCACTCTCACTGGGAAACTGCAGAACGATAGAAACAGGACTGCCAGTCTCCACCGGGGGGCGCCACCACCGCCTCTGACCTGCACCACCCCCTCCCTCACTCACCGGACAGTCACACACACACGGACACACTAGACTCGCACACTCACATGGACACACCAGACACACAACACATGGACACACTAGACTCACACACTCACATGGACACACCAGACACACACACAAGACTCACATGGACACACACACACTCACACACACACGCCCACGCTCACACGGACACACTAGACTCACACACATATGGACACACTAGACACACACACACACATGGACACACCAGACTCGCACGCACACACACACACACGGACACGCCATTCTCGCACGCACACACACACGGACACACCAGACTCGCACGCACACACGCACACGGACACACCATACTCGCACGCACACACACACGGACACACCAGACTCGCACGCACACACACACGGACACACCAGACTCGCACGCACACACACACGGACACACCAGACTCGCACGCACACACACACACACAGACACACCAGGCACACACATAGACACACCAGACTCGCACCAGGCAATGGAGGTAAAGTGTCTTGCCAAAGGACACACTACAATTTGCACTCAAGCCACTGCTAGCTTACAGTGGTCTCCCTTCACAGCACTAACCAGGCCCTGCACTGCTTAGTCATGTACAGGAGCGGCCAGTAGTGAGATTGACCAAGACATGACTTTTTTTTTTTACATAATAAAGTGAACACCAAATAAGTCTAGTTTGTAAATTTTTAATATGAATAATAATTGTGTTGTACAAATATAAAAACACAGAATCACAACTTTAATTCAATAAAAATGCAGAATAAAATTGTAAATATTGTGTTGAGGTGATGCTGCCTCATCTCGTTGTGATGTCACATGCAACATCAATGCAACCTGTAGATGGCGCTGTAGCAGTTTTTGATTTTTGTTCATATTTTATTATTTTTGATTTCATGTTTTTTCTCTGGATGCTCCACGCTGCACTGAAGAAGTGAAGTGTATTTTGTTAAGGATTTGTTCTTATTAGTGATGTCCAAAGCTGCTTCAGAACTCGATATGATTGAACAAATAATCCTGTTGACAGAATTCTCAAATGTGCTTATAATATGTATTGTTTAAAAGTGCCTGATATAAATGTTTTCTTGAATGGACCAAGACAAACTATTTAGACAGAGTGTAGCTTGTTCTAGTCACTTTTCCGACGTTTCCGGAGGATCTCAAACTAAAGCTAAGAAGTTATTTTGTCAGATGTCTTTGTACAAAACATTTTATTTCCATGAGTTGATGTTTTTTACTTTAGCTTCGCTCCTTGAGGTTGTAACGTCCACTTTTTCTGCAGTATAGACATAGATTATTCCAATGTGTTTTTGGGCTGTGAAGGAGGCGGAATTGTTGAGCTTTATTGTGTGTCCTCTGCATAAAATCCAAAGACGTTTACTTAATAAAATCATTTCCATCTCTCTGCCTTTGAATAAGTAGCTACCCCATTACAAGTCACTTTAAACATTTTAACAGTGCTTAACTTAGTTACTTGTTTTTTCATACATTTATAAAAAATACTCCCCAACAGTAAAAAATCATCACTTTGAGGCCTTTCTGAACCTGTTTTAGTTCATATATTTTTATAATGAAATCTGATCTATTATTAGTTAATGTAACGTTTACTTTATAGTTGATTTAATTGCAGATTTACCTTGTTTTCTAAAGCTGTTTTTTATTGAAATACTATAATATATATTCAAATTTTAGAATAACTTTTCTGACACTGGGGGAAAAAAACTTGGTAAGGTAGTGGTAAGTTAATGTCAATGAGCAGAAAACATACTATGAAAAACAGAAGCTCAAACCCCTGTAATGATCGATATGTCGCCTTGATTCAGACAGAGTTTGGTAAATGTGGAGCTAGAACAGACTGTTTGACATGGGCACTGACCCCAAAAGACTCCTCTCAAGTGGTTTATGTCCGTGCACTTTATGGAGGTCTGCTTTATAAACACCAGGACTAATAAAAATGCATGGACCAAGTGGTAAGTCCAAGAGTAAAGTCCATAGTTTTATAATATTAACTAACACTAGTCCCTTATAATGGCCAAGATCATTTGATATGGGTATTGGAGCTATCGTGTTTCTACACAACAACCTAGACAGACTGATACAGTACATTATTCTGAATCATGGTCAAATGTAAGTCTCTGTATATTAAAATGTAAATGCGTATGTTTGTTTCTGTGTATCCATAGGCCACCGCTGATACAAACTCCAGGTTTAATCCAAAAAGGTCCACCCTGAACTTCTGGAGATCCGCCCATGAAGACTCCTCATCATTCCTCATGCTGTACTTGAGGAGCCCGAAAGAGACTGAGGACACAGAGGACACAGAGGACACAGAGGACACAGAGACAATGGTGACATCACATCTTGCATAAAGACACAAGTGAAAGGTAGGTTTTGATTTTCTAGGCCATATTTCATTTTGTTGTTTACATCGATAAAATCCTTTCAAATCCCTGACACTCACTCCCCTCCCCATTAGTTATTGATACAATTCTAGCTAAAAGCTTTTGGTGAAGAATAAAACCGTGTGGTCTGCTATAAGTGATCCTTTAAACTGGAATTGTTCTTTTTCTTTTTTACCCCAGCTGTGTTTTTCAAGAGACCATGTAGCTGATGTTTTACCCTTCTGTCAGTGAGATGTGATGAAGAGTGGAAAGCAGGATGTGTTTGCAGAATGTAATCTGTCATGTGTAGAGGATGTGGCTATAAAACCTGAGGTCAAAATTTAAGTTGAGCTGCATTAAGAGCAAGTTCTGTTTCTTAAAACTGAATTGTCCTGTTTGGATTGTGCACGCAGAGATTGGACCATATTTGAACAAGGATTTGATATTTACAGCTTTATAAGAATAAACTGACAAGTAATTGTTTATTTTTGTAGTCTTTCCAGGTCTATGCAAGGAACGGTCATAACTTAAGTACTTTAGTTTATAGCTGTTAATACAAAAGCAAATGCCTTATTGAATTTGGTTTGATGAAAAGCATGCAGGAGCAAGTTTAAATCATCAACTGTTGTGTCCATAAGGTTTTTTTTTTTTTTTTTTTTTTCTCTTCCGCCTCCGTCGAGCAAAGACGTGTCTCAGACGCTCCTGCTTCTGACTGCTTGCTATCTCCTGTTTTTTGTCTTTTTCCTGGAGTTTTGCCACAGACAACTTTAAGCAACTTTAAGCAAGAATGGAAATGATTAATTGGTCCCTCAACGCAATTGATTCTATCTTTTCAACACGTAAGCGTGGGTCTGGAGAGCCCGTGTGCCCGGACGGGACTTCACCAGCGGGGTATACGCTTGATAGCTGGAACAAGTTTCAGCCCCTCTGTCTGTCGACCCTGTCTATTGAAGATTCGGAAGACGTATATATCTTTGGCATTTTGGTGGTGGGAATCCTCCTGTTTGGGATTGGAGCGGTTCTCTTCTACCACAAATTCGGAGGCATGGCAGTTCGCAAGATTCACGACCTGCTGGCCAACAAAATTGATGGGATGTACAAGGAGCTTAACCGAGTCGTGGTTGAGAGCGCCGTGGCTGGACAACGGAGAGTGGTGTTGGTGGAACAGTTGATCAAAGATCTCGCAGCTCGTTCACTCGATGGGCATAAAACTCTGGAATTGAGATTGAATGACATTGTTTGTCAGGCTTGAACTCTCTGACCCGGCTTGGATTTGCCCCTGTGTACGGAGGTCTGAGGGCGCCGCAATTCGGTTTAATTGGATTTAATAGAATATCTGCCTGTTTTTGACTGCGACATTGCATATAATATTGTCCCTCTTCACAGGCGATGTGTTTTTCTCCAGCTGTGTCTTCTCTCCACTCTTATCTCACATTCCTCGGCCAAGGCCATAATAACAAGTCCGGACTATCTACAACAACTCACACTATTCAGTCTTCAGTCTCCAGCTCGGATCCCTCACCCCCGCCTCCCTCTACCTATCCATCTTGCTCCCTCCCTCCCCTCCACTCCTCATTGTGTTTCCGACTCACCCCCTCCCTGACCCCGCCCCCCTCTGACAGCCACATTGGGCCGGCAGTCGGAGGTGCTCATCCCGAGAAAAAAATCCGTGCTTTATTCAAAGCACAATGTGTCTATCCAACTGTCTGTGTAATCTGTATGTTATTGCTCTCTGCTGTTTATTCTACTGTTTGTCGCATGGCGCCGGAAAGATGGCGCCGTGGCAAGAGCTCTGGTGTGTGTCGTCTTCTCTGTCTGGCGCACACCGGGGTAGTCTTGCACAGTTTTCCAATGTGGTTTTACTGCAAATGGCAAATAAATGAATCTGAATCTGAATCTGAATCAATAATACCCAATATGTCTAAAGTAAATGTCCCACAGAGATGTCTGAGTTGTTCCTCCAGACACTGAGGTTCTATTTATAGCTGATTGTATAGATACACATTCAACTCTCCCGGACGAACTACCTCTTCTTCTATACACTGTGTCAAATATGTCAAATTTATGGGACAGCGTAAATGCAGTAACCTAATTCAAATAGCGTTTAAATCTTTAGTATAGTCTAGTATAGTCTAGTATAACATTAGAGTACCTGTTTTTTTTCCATTGATGTTTATTAATTTCGTTGTTCCTGAAGACTGAACTGTCAATGGAAAACATCAGCACTTCTCCTCTTGAAGAGTCCAACTGCAGTACCTGGGACCAGCGCTGGGGGGCGGCGTACCTTCAAAAATTGGCGCACCTGGACCCAGAGCTTTATCACGACTTCTATGCCGTTTGGGTTTCTCTCATGGTAACTTCACTGAACCAATTCAATTCAATTCAATTCAGACATTTTGAAAGATTCAATTTCATTCAAAATTATTTGTTTACGCCATAATAATGATTATTTTATGTTCAGCTTTTTACAATCCATATATTTTTGAATAATATTCTTCTTCAGCGAAGTCTTGAAGTGTAATATTGTTATACAGCCAAGAGCCAACTCTTTCCAGCAACAGAAGCACAGTGCATTTTTACATTTGTTCTAACACTGGGCCTAACGAACAGATCTCTCCCTCTCAGGAGACGGGCACTTTACCTCCTCTGAACATTTGACTTTGATAATTAGATTTTAATTATGTAATCTATATCTGAAATAGAATTGTTGAGTCGTCTAAAAGGACTCGTACTTTCAGCATAAACTTAAATGCATTTAGCTTCAAAACCCAAGTTGGAAATGCAGGCTGCAGAGAAGCTGTGTTTTAAGGCCAACATATGCATTATTAAAGGGAATGTCGTACTGTACTTTTTTTATAATTTGAAGCACGACAAAACGGGAGATCGGTTAGACCCGCCCATACACACAACTCTTGCTTCCTGATTGGATGTAATTAATTCAGACGCTTGATTGACATTGGTCTTACTATTTCCTTCCAAAATCTCTTACTGGTGGTGGTTATGCAAAGGGGATCTATAAATCAAAAACACACACTCTTGATACACAAATCTACAGACTGTTTAAGTTATGAACATCACCTAGTCCTTGTGATTCATTGAAAGTTGCTTGTGCTGTGTGTGTGTAGGTGTGTAACGGGGTGATGCTGGTGGTCGGGCTGTCTCTGAACTCCGTGGCCCTGTACATCTTCTGTGGGTCCTGTGAGCGGCCCTCGGGCTCTGTGGTCTACACCATAAACCTGGCTGTTGCTGACCTGTTGGTGGCGCTGTCCCTCCCCGCTCGTATCGCGCTGTATCACAGTGGAGGCAGCTGTGTGCTCTGTTCTTACATCCACAATTTCAGCTACTTTGTCAACATGTACTGCAGTATTCTGTTTCTGACCAGGTAAAAAAGAGACATTTAAATTTAAGGGGTTTTTAAATATTTTTTTAACAATTACAAGAAAGTACAGAGACGTAGGTGGAGATCATAGACTTTAATGGACGTAGTGACACCTATTACCTCAATTGAAATGCATGTGCCACAGACATGGGCAGATTCAAAATGGCCATGGACAGCCCCTCCCGCAGGAAAATGTAATTGTTAAATGTTCATTCAACTAGTGCATTCAAAAGTCCACAGCGGCTAAACTAGACTGGTCCAAAAAAAATACTCCCCTTAGCATTGACAGCATCTAGAACGTAGCGTTGGACCAAGAGCGACTTTTGAACCATCCTGTAAAGCTGTTTTTGTGATGAAAAAAGGCGGCATACTAAAGCATTGGGTAATTCTGTTTCCGGGTACACCCCCACCGCCAAGGAGTGAGATTGCAGCATGTCAGCACACATGCTCATGGACCTTTTTGAGCTGGGACCCACCCCCACTGGTGGAAGTTACTCAAACATGAAGCAAGAATCTATTCAAATGAAAGTTTGCGAAGGCTCATGTTGAGGGAAGATCATTATGTCATGATGAAATACACATATTACACGACACTTCCTCTTCAAATCCATGTAAGTTGTGTTTTATTATGTTTTGTTACCATTTCAGTATCTGTGTAGACCGGTACCTGGCTGTGGTCCATGCGTCCAGTACTATCCATCGATGGAGGACCGCAGTGACAGCGAGGTTCGTGAGCTGCACCGTGTGGTTCATTGCGATTGTGGTCACCTACTCCTTTCAGGTAAGAATGAACTCTTACCAGGCGGAGAAATGCTTATTTGAAAAGTTTTTGTGAGCAATGACTATGTTTATAATGTCTTTCGATTCACAAACTGTTTTGATTGTGCAGTTATACATCATGGTGTTCACTTTGTCAGAGCATTTCAGGTGTTTGTACAGTCACGCAATAATGACAACAAAAACTTGACTGGTGTCGTACCTATAGAAATCTAAGACTGTGCCCTCGGAGAGTGCATACCCCGCCAACTCCACTTATTGAAAAATGTTAATGCTTGATTCTTACATTCATTTTCCATCTACAAACTATATTTTAGATCAATCCATCATGGAGTTTTTACACAACCTTCCGACAGACGAAAACATATACACACACACACACACCTGCTTGTCTTCTGAGAGTTTGCTTTGCGTGAAGTGTTTTATCGCAAAACATATTGCAAACTGAGGTGACAGTGACTCAGTTGGTAGAGCATTAGTCTTCAGGTTTAATGGTCGTGGGTTCGATCCCTCAACCACTTGCAGAGGATCAGCGAGGCCCTAGTGCTGTGAGCATTGGGTGGCAGCTCTGATTGCCTCCCACCTGTCCCAGAAGTGGATTATTAAAGGGGATCTTAATTAATCATTAATATTACAAAGCATTAATTGTTATTTCTGAATTATTCCACAGATCTAACCTGTAGCGTAGAGACATTGCCCGTTAGGGTTAAAAAAAAAGATTAAACCAGGGGTGTCAAACCATCCACTCCACCTACTTCCTCGGGTGAGTCCAGTTTAAACCTGAAGATTTGAGGGAATGGTTGGAGACTGGTGCAACTGCAGCCACAGCGGCCCTTTCTGGAACCGGTTTGACAGCTCTGGATTAAACTTTTTATTGAATGTCCGTAACTTTGTAAAATGGGGTAATAAGGATAGCAAAACTTTTCCTTTGGCGTCAGACATGTGCCATACTCTTCAACAGAATAGTAACGTAGATCTGTATTGATCTTATGTGTATTGGTGACACTGATGCTCTCTCTCTGCAGACCACAGCTCTTGGGTCCAGCTCTTCCTGCGTGCTGCTCCCGGCCCTCTTCTATCTCACTGTTCTAGAGTTCTTGCTCCCCCTGCTGGTCGTGATGGGATTTACTCTGCGTGTAGCATGTTTCCTGTCATCTCGACACAGACATGTGTCTCAGAAAAGTCGAGCCCGAAGAACACGTGCCATCGGACTTCTAGCCACGGTCCTTGTGGTCTTCACTATTTGCTTCACCCCTTTCCACGTTCGTCAGGTTCTGGTCTACTTCCGGGTTCAGGTGGAGGCGGAGTCTCCTGACCAAGGGGCGGGGCATGTTTTGGCCTATCACATCACAGTCACTCTGAGCAGTCTGAACAGCTGCCTGGACCCTGTGGTGTACTGCTTTGTGACTGACAGCTTTAAGAGGGTGTGGCGGGCCAGGTGCAGAGGAGGTGGTGCTGTGGATGGAGAAGCAGGTCCAACAAGCGCCGAAGAGCCCGACCCAAACTCTGTGAAGAAATGCTCTGGGACTGCACTCGCCATAGCTCACAGTGTGGCCACCATCACAGTGACTGGACGCCCACCGCCAGCTGACAGCGTGGATCACAGCGTGACAACCACACCATAACAATGTGATCGTAATAATACAGTGAATACCGTTGTGCATGTAAGGTGATCTTACAACATGTAAATAAAGCAAAGTTCAGAGTGAGCTCAGTGCAGTTTAGAGCACATGTCGGTTCTCTGTCAATATGGTCTTTTTCCATTTGTTTCCATCAAAATATTCCAACGTTTGGCTTTTCAAAAACTGTTTTCAAGAGAACCATGATATTAACCTATGTATGTTATTTTTTTAACTCTGTATTATCTGGAGAAAACCATGAGTCATCCAGACTTTTTTAAATCACAACTTTTTGTTTTATATATTGTTCTAAAATAACAAAGTGACCAGAAACATGTTTATGAACTATGAATTATAACTGAATTATGCATTTAATGAGATATGAAAATACATGTTCATAACTTTGCAGCCAAAACTCCACCAGAAAACAACACATTGCAAACCAAATGTTTTTTAAGAGCATAAAACTTAGAGCCAAACCTGGAGAAGCAGCTGCCATTCCCACTAGGGCAGAGTCTGCTCCACTAGAGGTCAGTGTGCTCATCATAGAATTGTCAGGTGCAGATCAACCAAAATATTTGTACAAAGCTGTGGGACTTTCTCACAGATTCACACTTAAAAACACCGTGTCCCAGTAGTTTTCCCTCTGTCTGCGTGACCTCTGACATTCAGTAAAAACAGCCAAAGCCAACAATATCAAGCAGGTGCCCAATGTTTTTTATACATGAAGGGTTTCACAGTATTCCTTTCTTTTTCGCACAAAGGAAACACACGAGAAAGCCGTGTGCAATGTGTTGATGACATTTTTGTTACATAAAGCCATAAGCGACTTTTATAATCCCCTGGCATGCAGGTCCATATGCAGCTGCAGGGGAGACTAGTTGTTTTTCGGCCTCTCCTGGAGCTGTAAGCGCTTTCCGTTAATCCACCGTTATTAACTTTAGACAAAGTGTGAGTTGGATTAGATCTGAACAAGCTCTGAAAATGCACTGAAACTGAGACCATTGGATGACCGTATAGAGGGCTATGTTGCAAATATCTCTGTTTTTTTCCCTATCAGAACAGAAAGTACATTGCAGTAATCTTGGAAGCTCATTTCATTCTAGTATGTTGTTTCTGTGTTGGTGCAACATCTGTTGCTTTCATGAAATAAATCTGTTTTCTTTCACCTAAACACCATTATTATTCTCTGTTGTCAGCAGTTAAGATGTTTCTTTAGGTCTCAGGGTGTTAACCACATCACCTGTGTTTAGTCTGGTTTGGTGCCTGTGCTCCACCCACTGGGACATTGCCAAAGAGCTTCAAAAAGCACAACCTGCAATAAAGGAAACATTGTAGGACTTCCTTAAAGTTAAAGGCTCTGAGCAACTGTGTGTTTGTGTTTTGTACTGGGGCCATATCTGCATGTGAAAGTCTGATGTGGTCAGATCTCAGAAGCTAAGAAGGGTGGGACCTACCAGTACTGTGATGGGGGACCTCTGGGAATAGATGCCGGGTTAAAGCAGCTGTTGAACACAAAAATGTCATTGTGTCCTTTGGCAAAACACATCCCACACATTAGTAGCCTTGTTTGTTTCTGTCAGTTTGCCCCAGGGCAGTTGTGGCTACTAGTATCCAGAAGAGTGCTCTATACATAGTTCCCACAGACCAATGAATGTCACATGACCTCCTCGGAGACGCCATCTTTGATGGCACGCTGCTGTGTTTGTGCATTCCATTAAACAGAAGAATGAGAATAAATGTAGATATTCAAACGCAAATTGGAAAAAAAGGGCAACTTTTGAGCAAATAATTGTATATTAATACAATGGCACCACAGTTTAACGTGCTACGGACATGTTTTACATATTTGATCAAATTATGCAGCAAAAATTAACAAGCAATGCAAACATTTCTCAAAAACTTTAGATTTAATACCAGTTGGAGCTCCATTTAATTATTTTAATTATATTAACAATTAATTTAATTAATGCTAATGCCACACGGACACTCTGGATTGCTGTTATTGTTTATTTCCGCGTTTTTGACCGTATGTTTTGGTGAATGGTGGGCAACTGATTTTTCCAGGCGTAAAGAGCAGTTTATTTTATGACACAGATCTTTTTACAGAAGCAATGCTGTTTGTGAACATTGTTTTAGCCCACCATAGAACTATTATTATCTATTTAATACATTTACGTTGCCCTCGAGAGCCTCGGACGCGACACCGATCCTCCTAATAATAAAGTAATCTAAATAATGAAACTCTCAAGTTACCAGCTATCAGCATACACAAGTTAGTACTGAGTAAATTACGTCTGTCAACACATTATAAGATACGATACGCACCTGACACAAAGTGCTCCGAGCATATTCTTGCGTGTTTTGAGGGAGTTTCTTGCCTGTTTATCTTCGCAAGCCATAACCTCCGTCGTTGTTCTGACAAAAGCTTAGTCTTCTCACATTCATGAAGTCTAATGATGGGTATACTGTAAAATCCAAGTTTAACGGAACCTCCGGCACGATTTGAACATCCATTGACCCAGCAGGAGATGACCATTTTCAACTTTATCACGACATTAACACGTTTCAGCTTCTTTTTCTATTGTTTTGCCCACAGAATGCCAACACAAATGGCGCCGGGTCGGCAAATCCCCGTATGTAGTGACGTCATGTAGGAACTATGTATAAAACTGATGCATTATTATTATTGTGAATTATGTCTGCCAAAAAAGAGAAAAGATTAGGTAACCTTTGTGTTGCAATCTACAGCACTGAGCAGTGAAGTCAATACAAGGATGAACTGGAAAAAAACAGGTACTTCAAACATAACTCACATCTGTAAGCTTAAAAATTCTTCTGAAGTAGAAGTTCAAGTTTTGTGCACAAAGTAAAAGTGGTATTAAAAAGGTTGAGGTTGATAAGAATATTAAAATAAAATGAAAATAATATTAGCTAAGTAAGTAGACAAGCCTTCAAAGGAATCAAACATTAATGAATCTGAAACCACCTTCTATCCTAAAAATGTTGGGAAAGTAAAATACATAACAGTGCTGTATTTCTGCTTGTAATTACCTTGCTATAAAAATGCTTGCTCTTGTTAAAGATGCAGTACGTTTTTGTTTTCCACAAACAAATGGAACTATGTAATAACAACCATGTAACTCGTTTATTGCTCAACACAGTTTGGTTCTGTCAATAGTTTTCACATGCAAGATAAGCTTTCCCAGTTTACTAATATGATGACGACAGCATGTTGTTGTCTGATTTTTTTCTCATTTTACTTTTTCAAGACCGCTGGGATCAACATAATCAATCAATCAGTTTTATTTATAGAGCCCTTTACAACACTCAAAGCGACCAAAGTGCTTCACAATAAAATAACATAAAGTCAATTTAAAACATTTATGCACTAAAGGTTTTTTTTAAACATTTAAAAGCATTTGAAAAAGTGTCACCTGCTATTGAGTGATAAAAGTGTTAAAAAATGTAATAATAATAATTATATATATATTTTTTTAATGCACCTTACATTTCCACGAAACTCAAAGTGCTACAGATTAAATACAGTACAACAAACAAACAAGCACATCAGAAGTACAAAAAAAAAAAAAATAAACATGGCTAAGAGCTAATAAAATCCCTAATATGCCGTAAAAGGAAGGTTTTCAGGCCTCTTTTAAAAATGTGTAAGCCTCCACTAAAGACACAACACAATTCTAAATCATGTGATAAAATAATGAGAAAATGAGCTTGAAATAAAAAATAAAAACGTAAGACTTCAGCAGAAACGAAAAACAAACACATCAAACCACGCCCACATATGCAAATGCACCGTGACGTAGCCGGAAGTGGGCGCCCCGTTCTTTTTCTTTTTTTTCCTCTTCTTCCAGCAGCTATTTTTTTTTTAAAGGCGTATTTAAAGCGCTTCGGATGAGGTCGCGGGCACCAATCTCAAACCTATGCAACCGACGCCTGTCCGGACCAACCAGGCGCTTATCCGGGCTTGACACGACCCTGCGAGGTGAGCAAAGACCCGGGGGAGGCGAGCAGGGGCTGCACGGGAGCTTTGACCGCTGCTCGGTGCTCTCCAGGCGGATCAGCATCTCAGGTTGAGGCGCTGCAGAAGGGGACGGAGGTGGAGGGGAGGAGCGAGGGTGTAAATAGTGCTTCCAACAACGGGCTGTGTCCAAAATAAAAAGACAAGACAGATTCAGGACCGAGATGCAAGCGACTGTCATCCACCCGCATCGCGTAATTAGCTTCAATTGTAATTATAAAGTAGCTGTAATTAGCGTAGTTGGATAAAAGTGCAGCAAAAACATGCATTGTGGTTGTTGATGCAGTGGTGATGGGCTCAAAGATCGCTTTCTACGACAGGAATAGGCAGATTGGTCTTTTTGATCCCCTGTAGCACCAAAACAGTGGTCCATGAAGACAACAAGCATGACACTAGTGCTATTAGCGACATTGTACATGTTTTAGCTCGGACTTGATGGATCTGTAGCGCTGCAACATCAGTAAGCTCACAGCAGATCCATTTATTGTTGGAACATTTCTGCTAATTATCTGTATTACAAGCATGACAAAGTGAATAGTTATAAATGTATTGGTTTAAGATGACCGAGGTGATGTTGTGGACATCCTTTATGTTTATCATGGCAACAAAAAAAAATCCCCAGATTGAAATATAATCAAGGGGTAATGGGTAATTACTGCTTTGTTCAAATCTTCTCCCATCCCATGATGTTTGGAAGCCTGTGTGTTGTTCAGAAAAAAAAAAATCAACAATCAATTAGTTGTGAATAATCAATGTACTTGTTTCTGCTTGGTGTGAAATTGCACCTGATTTATTTTAGTTTCCCTCTCTAGAAAAGTATTGCACATGTGTGCACTTTTCCCTTTATGTTGCCTATTGCTGCTGAAATACGACTCACTGTCCGTGTGCTAGCTTGATTAGTTTCACTCCAACGCATCTTCATTTGTCTGTTGGTGCAGGTGCAACTTCAGGACCAGCGACGCAGATTGTAGCCTGGACCAAAACTGCAAACGTCTCAACGACATTTATGAAGCTTTTAAGGCCTTTTGGTGAGTGCACTCTGTGACTTTTTTCACTCAGCCTTCAAATAAAACCATTAAGAGAGGTTTAGAAGGCCTGCAGATGGGCTTTCTCTATTGTGTGAAACCAAAAACACATTACTTAACTCTGCTCACTGCCTCTGCAGGGAGGAGCAATGCTCAAAACTATTTCTTCTGAAATGTGTATTACCCACTTCAGTGTTTAGTTAATGCACTCTTAAACACAACAAAGTGTCATCTCAGTATTGTATGTTTTTTACTCTACAAACTTGCACATTGAGCAAGCTAAAAAATGTTGCCAAAATAGACCTACATTTGCATAAACCAGTCCATGATCACAGACCAGAGTGAACCAGAGACATGTCCTGTTAAAGTGCTAACTAGGTAGGGACTGAATTAAACCTGTCTAGCCAGGACTCAATAAGCCAGTTTCACCTTTGTGCTGGATATAAGCTGAAGCGAAAGAGCTCAACTTCCTCTTGTTGATGAAGTCGCTGACTGTCAAATGATGCTGACTCAGCGGAGGGATTTTACTGACACACTTAAAAGCAGAACGGTGGACAAAGGAGATCACGAGCAGACATGACCGCTTCATATAGCGTTAAATAACAATAACAATTTAAAAGCCAACACCTTCAGCTGACATATGACACTGCACCTGCTTGTCATGAGAAATACTTGAGAAATACTTGCAAAACTCTGGTTTGTTCACAGTTTTAAGGTTTACTCTAAGACTGCAAGCGCAAATGTGTTCATGCAAAGTCTATGAAGAAGTTTGCACCAACATTCCGCCCAAGAATTGCGAAATAATTGTTGTTTTCATGCAAAGAAATGTGCAAGTCTCAAGCAAAATAGGTGCCTTTGTGTACATGGCAGAAGTTATTTTAAAGTCGGTCTTGCTAATTATAGCTACATTATTATGTGTCAAAATAACACAACATTCATTAGTAATGGTGAGTTTAAAAATGTGTTTATGCTAAAAGAAATAAGTGAAATAGCTGTTGCTGGGCATAAAATATAAATCATGTATGTTTACCTGACAATGGAAGTTTATTCATTCAAACCAGCATCTACTGTTCAATCTAAATCTTTACGGTAACATTTAAAATGGTAAAATGGGCGGGTCCCAGCTCAAAAAGGTCCATGAGCAAGTGCGCTGTCATGCTTGCAATCTCACTCCGGGCCAGTGGGGGGTGTACCCGGAAACAGAATTATTCAAGGTTTTTATATGCCGTCTTCTTTCCTCTCAAAAATGGCTTTTACAGGATGGTTCAAAAGTTGCTCTTGGCCCAAAAGTGCGTTCCAGATGCTGTCAATGTTGATGAGAGTATATTTTTTGGACAAGTCTAGTTTAGCCGCTGTGGACTTTTGAATGCACTCGTCAAATGAATGGGGCCCGTGCAGCTAACGCATGCGCAAATGTGTTTTTTCAACATTATCCAGCCCCGTAGCCATTTTGAAACTGCCCACAGAAGGCAAAGTGGTGGTACTTAAGTTTCAACAGCGGAGATAGGCGCGACTACACTACGTCCGTTAATATTCAGAGTCTATGGGTGTAATGTGAACGCGCCGCCATATCCCTTGACCTTAGATATTGTCTCCACTGCTCCTAGACCCATATTGAACTTAGCATGCTCTGGCTCTGCTGCTGAATACTGGGACAAGAGCCAACACTTGTGGAGAGTGCTGCAACATATATGTTTGTTTAGTGGTTTCTTCATGGCCTGGAGAAGCTAAAGTCGCTACGGCAGCTGCAAAACAGAATTCCCCGGTATTTCTATTGTTACACAAAACAAAAACACCATATTAAGGTGTCACTACCCTGTTATTTGTCTTTCTTGGCATCTTAATTTAGCACTTTTAACAATGTATTCAGCAGAGGTAGCATACTATTCCTGATCTTGATTTTGCAAAGTTTACTCTCTCCAAAATATGATGTTTTTTCTCCGAACAAGCAGTCTTTATATTTATTCAAAGAGCACAAGCATCTTTCTATTTGTGTTTTTACTTGTTGCATCATTGCTGTGAATAGCCTCTCTTATCTTTTATAGAATCCGTCATGCACAGACTTCTCGCAGCTACAAATGATGTTGTGTTTAACTTTGAACCACATCACAATATTCTGTGTCTTCTGAGACGGCTTTTTATTCTAATCTACCAAAAAATTGAAATGTGAACTACTCTTGCATGACAATTTGGACAAGCTGAAGCTGGTTTGAATTCACAAATTAGGGCAAAATATGTAAGTTTGGCTCAGCATATGAAAATTGTCAGCTTTGTCAACATGTTTGCGTTGCCTAGAATGAAACAAAAAATGCCTTGAATAGCCATTTACATTCACAAATAACCCTCAGGCCAAACGATAATAAAATCTGACTTCAATCTGACTCCATTCTTATAGTTAAAAGTGAAATACACTTTTAATTTTTTTTTAAATCATGGTTATAGCTAGCATACCTAACTGTAAAAAGCTTACAATCCATCTAACTAGCTCCTATTGCTGCTTTTCAAACCATTTGTTCTGTCACTATTTAACACCAAGTCCCATTTCAACTGGAGTTCACTTTATTTGCACCAATTCTTCACTTGAGTCAAAAAATGCTTTGTTTTTGGAGCTTTGAAAGCACCAAACAAGAGCGCTCTGGTCTCTAGTCACTTCTGTCACTTCTTTTAAAATAGTTCATTGTGTTATTGGGGCTGGTGTATTTGCCAGTGTAATTACATGTTGTGTTTTGTAATACTTTAAACCGGTTATAAGCCGGGGACATTATATCAATAAGACGGTACTTCAATCATGACTGTGACATATTATCTAGAAACGACAACAAGGAAGTATTGCCACAGAAATAACCACAAAAACATGACTTTAACCAAGAGGAAGTGATAATAAACACGGGGCAATACTTGGAGTCAGTCAATACTAATACAATATGTGGAAAGTGTTGATAATTGTTCTGTGTTACTTTGGCTTATGATAAAAGGTTATTTTTTTACCAGAGGTAAGTATATTGTTTTTACATTTCTTCTAGTGGCAGAGATGAATGTGTTGATAATCCGGTTTGACGGCCTGCTTTGAAGGGAAATAAACGCAACCTGTATGTCTATTATAGCGCGACACAGTGGCTAGCACAGGGCCTTTCTGAGTGAGTGGGGTTTGCAGGTTCTTCCCGTAGGTTTCCTCCGGGTGCTCCGGTTGTAATGAGTGAGTGAATAGATGGTGTTGATTGGGGCTTTGATGCTCCAGTGTGTCTGTCATCACCGTGAATGGAGAGAATGAATCAATATCTGAACTCTGAACATTGTGAAGCACTTTGGGTGACTTCGATCCGTAAAAATGCGCTATATAAATAAAGTTGACCTACTTACTAGTTACAATTACTCCGCAGATTGAATTCCCCTTTTGTTTCTAGTTGTTTAATGAAGTGCGAAGATCAGTGGTCCTCCTGTCACCTGGAGCTATCTGTCACTCAGTTCAACCTAAAACAGTGGATGTGTTTGAACCAGTGTGGGCAGGTCCCAGCCCCAAAAAGGTCAATGAGCATGTGCGCTGACATGCTTGAAATCTCCCTGCTTGCTGGTGGGGGTGTACCCGGAAACAGAATTACCCAATGCTTTTCTATGCCACCTTCTTTCCTCTCAAAAACGTCTTTACAGGATGGCCGAAAATTTTACTCTTAGTCCAAGATTGGTTCGAGATCCTGTCAATGCTGAGGAGAGTATTTTTTTGGGACCAGTTTAGTTTAGCCGCGGTGGACTTCTGAATGCACTTGTCAAAATAATGGAGCTCGTGCAGAGGACGTATGCGCAAAGTGTTTTTTCACATTTTTTCTGGGCTGTCCGCGGCCATTTTGAATCTGTATATGTCCGTTAATATTTACAGTCTACGGTTTTAACATTTTTTGGGTTTTTATTTTTGGCAACCCACTTGGAATTGCACACACTGGTTAAATTGAGCTCATGTGGTTGATTTCAATGATTTGACGAGGACAGCTGTTTCATGCTTGTTGTCGTGTGTGGTGGTTGGGCAGATGTGATCTCTTTCTCCCTGAGCAAAGACAACAAATTAAGTCTAACTCTAAAGATGCGTTTTTGGTTAGTTTCCAATGCGCTCTCTCTCATCCCACTGAGTCACGATGAGAACAAAAAGTCCCAAGATTAACCGTTGTCCTGCCTCCCAAATTAAATTAGCAAATCTCTGACTGACTGAGCTTGGATTGACTGCAGAAGGTCAGATTGTATTTGTCTGGAGCTGGTCTGGAACAATTATTATCACTTCTATCATTTGTTCATTGTGTTTCTTAATAACTGGGAATAATATTTGTGAGTGAAATTATTGCTTGGACAATTGGACTTGGAATTGGAGTGAACACATTGGTTTACAAATAGTTATTATTTACATCCATTAGAGGAGCACTATGCAACTTTTTACATGGGAATTTTTTGTGTGCAGATTTGACCTTGCAGTGACCATGCCCCTGCAACACTATAGACCAGGGGTGCCCAAAGTGGGGCCCGCGGGCCAAAGTTGGTCCGCCGGACCATTTCAGTTGGCCCGCCTAACATTGCCCACCTCCGTTGTAAGCTTCTAACTGCGTCCCTCAACAAGTTTGTGTAAGCCCTCAGTCGTACAGGGATTAGTCAAAGCAAAGGAAGGTTTCTCACCCATCATCTGTACTTCTTAGCAAGTTTTCCCGACGTTTCGTCCTCAACCTGGGGACTTCTTCAGGGAATGAATTCTCGGACCGCGCGTTGGAGATTTATAACCTATGGGTGTGGTAAGCCACACCCTAATCCTGATACTAACTCGTAAACAATCTCAGGTCTGCTTGATGTAGAAGGGAGCAGGTCTAACGACCCTGCTGAGGCTAACGACCCTAACTCCTTAGCATGTCACAGACCTATTGTCTGCTGGGATGCTCAAGTGGAGTGCAGGTTTCACCCCTCCTAACTCATTAGCATGTCACTGACCTTGTCCCAAGTTAGGGCGTTGTTTTTAGGATGTCGTCATAGATGCGAGGCAAAACAAATCTTAACCCTCCTCCTCTGTTAAGAGAAGGTTTTTGTTTCCTCACAAAAATGGCTTCTTTCACTCCTCTCTCAAACCAATTCTTCTCCCGAGCCAGAATTTTAACCTCTGTGTCATCCACCGTGTGGTTGGAGGCCTTGAGGTGGAGATGAACAGCCGACTGTGGCCCACTAGAGTTTTCTCTACGATGTTGGTAAAGTCGTTTCTGTAGAGTTTGTTTGGTTTCTCCAATATAGTGGTCAGTGCACTCCTCTTCACTACATTTAATTGAATACACCACATTGCTCTGTTTGTGTCTGGGTGTTTTGTCTTTGGGATGCACTAATTTCTGTCTTAACGTGTTGAAAGGTTTGAAATACACAGGGATTTTGTGTTGCCTAAAGATTCTTTGTAGTTTCTCTGAAACTCCCGCCACATACGGTAAGGACACCCCTCTCGTCCTCCTACTTTTTTCTGTCTGTAGGACTGCGTCCCTCAACCTCACTGAACAAACAGTGACATGTCTGAAATCGCACGGGCGCACCAACACCCTCTGAATTCAGATTGTCCAGTACTTTACTGTTGTATCGAGATACACTCCTCACTCATGGTTCACATCTACTTGCACTAAAATGTTTTTTAAAATCAAACACATCTTTCAAAACAATTGGGTGCAAGGCACCTTTATGTTCTTTTTTTTCAGCCTACTATTATAATTTTTTTGAGCAATTCAATGTTTTATCAAATTGAGAGGATTGTGCTGGCGAACTGCCACTCCCCCTCCTCACCGGAGGGAATTGGCGAGTGGAACTATTCACCCGCGCAATCCGCACCCACCCGGTGTGTTAAAAAAGACGGACACACACACTTCAGAGTGAGTTCAAGCAGGACAAGCAGGGATCGCAGCGCACGATCCACGTAAGTAGAAGCAACAAATACCGCGCAAAACAAACCCTTCTACAACCCCATGAAAGAAGCCGGTAAGCGCCGTCCTCACTCGCGATTAGGCCTGTCACGATAACAAATTTTGCTGGACGATTAATTGTCTCAGAAATTATTGCGATAAGCGATTATATTGTCGTTCTGAGATCATTTGCATCGATTAGAATGATAATGCAGGTACACCTTTTCAAAGAGAATAAACTTTTATTTTTAACGAATATTTAACGCTAGAACACAATAAATTAACAAACAACCAAAAACAATAAATAACATAGACTCAGTCTCTTAACAAAAAATGACCAGGAATAAAACTGCCAGGACCTTTGTAAAGAAAATATGAAACAGATGCCTCAAATGTCAATAATTTCTCAGACTTTATGACAGATTACAAGAAAGAAATACCAACATGTTGACTTTGTGTGGCTTAAGACAGGATCTCTCAGGAGTAGTCCCACCTCCCCACACACCAGGCGAATGACAAGTAACTGACATGTAGGTTTACCAATGGGGCGTACAGAAGTCCTGCTGCGGTAGCGCCCACCGGAAGTAGCGGGGCGGGCTTTGATGCTAACAGCTAAGCTAGCGGGTTTTTTGTGTAAAGTTCTACTCCAAGAATGCAAGTCTGCAGCATCTCTGTGTTCAGAGACCTTCTAGAGACTTTATATAACAGCAGTATGTGTTCACGGAGGTGCGCCATAAGTTTATTTTATTGGTACGGTACGGTACTTCTGCATCGGCGAACACGCTAACGCTAGCTGCGCTAGTATAGTCACTAATCAAGCCTGAATGAGAACTCAGCTGCCGGCATATGTTCACAACTACTGTGTCCCCCATTGTCAATCCTGGTTAAGTCCTGGTTTAGGTCCTGTTTTGGCTGTATTTTGTATTTTTGAGTAATTTCCGTCTGCTTGCTAGACCGCTAATGTTCCCGTGACCACTTTGCGGCTCTCTGACCCGAGAGAGACGGGGGAGAGAGAGACGGGGGAAACAAACAAGCTGCAAATGGGATTTATCGCGGCCAGAAAAGTTATTGAGCAAATTTTATTTATCGTGCGATTAATTGATTTATTGACTATCGCGACAGGCCTACTCGCGATCATTGAATGTCAGAACTTACGCGGAGTTTTATGATGCGTTCAAGAGCCCTTTGGAGGAGCGGAAACACGGACTCTTTAACAGTTACTTTGTTTTGATTGTTTATAAATGTTGTACTGTGTTTAGGCAAAACAAAACAAACTCCAGGAACAAATCAGGGTTAACTAGTCTGATTTCGTTAGTTTAATATTCAGTTCACAACTAATTTATTTATTTATTTATTTATTTGAAAAGGAGGGACAATACATATTAATGAACATTTTCACAAATGTAAATATGCCAGATTATAGCCTTAGGCTAATTTCCATCTGCAGACCCCCTGGCAGGTTGGTGTTAAGCATAGGTTAGTAAAAACATACAGAGACACTATATACAGACTATGTACAGAGAGACAAGGACGAGTACAGTGATCACTTGTTAGAACAAACAATAAAAATAGTGGACAACAAAGGACAATATAGAAAAACAGTAACGGGAAAGCATCGACTGTATTGCACAAACCCCAATATTGCACATAACCTGACAGACCCAATATTGCACTGACCCATATTGCACTGACCCGCATTACACTAACCCCCATTGTATAACCCATGCCCAACAGACTCCCATTGCACAGCCCGTATGACACTGATAATTGCATCCCCTTTTGTAACCATCATCATTAACTAAACATGATCACATGTTTGTGTGTCCCTCAGCCACACTTTTTAAATGACTCCTAAAGGTAGGGAGACTTGTGCTTTCCCTCACAGACAGTGGAATACTATTCCAGAAGCTCACTCCCTGATATGACAGGACATTCTGTGAAAAGCTGGTCCGCCTAAATGACAATTCACAATCACTTCTCACAGTGGCTCGAGTCACTCGAGACCCGGCACTGATAGACTTTTGTTTAATAAAATCACTCAATGGTGGAGGCGCCAGACCATGTATGACCTTGTAGATTAGACAGGCTGATTTAAATAATTTAAAATTAGCAAAGTTTAAAAACTTATATTTATCTAAAATTTGACAATGGTGGTATGATGAAGGTTTCTTGTCTAATATTTTCAATGCTCTTTTGTAGCATACTTCGATTGGCCCAATAGCAGCATGACTCGTATAGGACCAACTTGTGATACAATACTCAATATGAGCCAGTATCATAGAGTGCAGGAATGTAATCGCTGCTGTATCCGTTAATGATGTTCGAATATGTCTGAAGTTCCGTATATTAACATTTACAGTTTTCACTACTTTTTTAATGTGTTTTTTTAAGGATAATTTTGAGTCTATTAGCACTCCTAGATACCTAAATTCCTCAACATTAGTTAATTCTTGTCCACCCAAGAAAACTTTTACTGCGGCCACTGTTGTTTTAGGTTTACTAAAAAACATTGATACAGTCTTTTTAACATTAAGGCACAGGCATGAATCATTCAGCCATTTTTGTAGATCATTTAAGGCTATTGAGAGCTGATGGGCTGCATCATCAGCACTTTTGGCTTGTGTAAAAATTACCGTATCGTCGGCATACATAATCGTGTCCACATTTTTGCATACGTTAGGCAAGTTATTTACATAAAGTGAAAATAGCAGGGGACCTAAAATTGATCCCTGAGGGACACCCTGTGTATAGTAAAGATAGGGTGACTTACTATTCTTTATTTGCACACATTGTTTTCTATCTGATAGGTAAGACTGTATCCATTCAACGGTTTGATTACTAAGGTTAAATGTTGACAGTCTGGACAAGAGCTTAAGGTGATTCACAGTATCAAACGCACGCTTAAAGTCAATAAAAACAGCCGCAACATAACTGTTTTTGTCTAGATAAGACTTCACCTTTTCAACAAAAACACAGACAGCTGTTTCAGTTGAGTGAAGAGATCGAAATCCAAATTGCATAGGATGCAGACCTGGATTGGAATCATTAAGGTGTTCGATAATAGAGTTAGCAACCCACTTTTCTGCTATTTTTGAGAAGATAGGGAGTATGCTAATAGGTCGATAATTAGCAGGGTCTGATTTATCACCTGATTTATAGATTGGTATCACTTTTGCCACTTTCCAACTCAGAGGAACGACTGCCTGCGAGATTGATAAATTAATAAGATGGGTCACAGGCACCAAGATACAAGGTTTATAATTTTTCAGAAGATTAGTATCAAATCCACCCTCATCCCTTGCTTTAGAACTTT
Source organism: Knipowitschia caucasica (assembly GCA_964034765.1). Taxonomy (NCBI): domain Eukaryota; kingdom Metazoa; phylum Chordata; class Actinopteri; order Gobiiformes; family Gobiidae; genus Knipowitschia; species Knipowitschia caucasica. The sequence continues at coordinate 35,666,646 of OZ035838.1, read as the reverse complement.
TCAATTTAGAGATTATGTTTTCTACTTCATATTCTGTAATTTTTGGGATATTAAACTTTGAATTTTGAGTTGAGGCATCCATATGGGAGTTGGTGTTGCCAATATTTTGTTGAGAGTCACAAGAATTAGAAAACAGTTGCGCAATATCATTAATGGTACTTTGGAAAAAATCATTTAATTTAGTTGCTAGACTGAGAGGCTCTGATACCAATTCATTGCCAAATTTGAGTTCAAGGTCTTTATCAGCATCGTGCTTACTTTTACCAAGGAGTTTGTTAATATTTTCCCAAATTTGCTTACAATTTCCTTTGGCACTATTAATTATGGTCATGAAAAAATTAGCTTTTCTCATTTTCAAAGTTTGGATGACTTTATTCCTTGCCGATATAAAATTTAATCGATCAGTAGTTAATCCAGATTGTAATGATTTTTTAAGTAATTTGTCTCTGAGTCTCATAAGCTGTTTACACTCACTATTGATCCAAGGCAAGGAATAAACTCGTTTCTTTAAATAACCCTCTTTCTGAAACCGAGACAAAACCCCTTTAATAGAGGAGTATAGTAGATCACAACATTTATTAGTGTCGTCACAGGATAGTATGCTGGACCAATCAAGATTATTTAGAGCTGCAGTTAAACGTTGTACTTGGCTTTTTGGAATAAATGTTTGTTTTATATTAGTGTTTTTACTGACACTTCTCAGTCGCTTTTTAGTTAACTTTCTAGAGAAGAATATGGCATTGTGATCAGACAAGCCAGTCAAGAAATTATATGTTTTTATCATTCTGTCTGGTTTGTTAGTGAACACCAGGTCTATTAGAGTTTTAGAGCAATTTGTTATTCTAGTAGGATCGCTGATCATTTGTGTTAGACCAAAATTATCTGTAATTTCTTTCAATTTCTTTCTATCACTTTTGTGATCCCAATTTACATTCAAGTCTCCCATTAGAATAACTTCATTATTAAAGTCACAACAATTCAGAAGTGCCTTAAATTGGTCATAAAAATCTACTTTTGCTGAAGGCGGGCGATAAAGACATAAAACAGTAAATGACATTTCTGCTGAGAGGGACACTTTAACTCCAACACATTCAATTGGAATTTCAGTAGGCCAAATTACTTGTGTACATTTTAGAGAGTCCTTCATATACAATAACACCCCTCCCCCCTTTCCTTGATGCCTATCATTTCTAAACACATTGTAGCCTTGTAATGTTACCAGTGCATGTGGGGAAGAGGGTTTGAGCCAAGTTTCTGAAAGTCCCATGAAATCTATATTTGAGTTAATGAGAAGATGCTCCATTTGTTCCCTCTTAGGGGCCATACTGCGTATATTCAGATGGCCACCTAGGAGCCCTTTGTTTTTACACTGTGGATCCCATATAGTCCTGGCTTGATTAAGAGTCTGAAATAACTTACACGATCGATGCTTTTTGAATACAGGGTTCCTCTGTGTTCGCAGGGGTGCAGTGGGTTGTGGTGACCTACTGAGCTCTGTTGTACTGGAGTCCTGCAGTGATGGTGTTAGCCCAGGGGGCTGCTGTAACCCAGGTAGCAGTGGTGGTGGTGTTAGCCCAGGGGGTTGCTGTAGCCCAGGTAGCAGTGGTGGTGGTGTTAGCCCAGGGGGCTGCTGTAGCCCAGGTAGAAGAGGTGGAATTAGCCCAGGTAGCAGCTGTAGCTGTAGCAGTGGTGGAATTAGCCCAGGTAGCTGCTGTAGCCCAGGTAGCAGTGGTGGAATTAGCCCAGGTAGCTGCTGTAGCCCAGGTAGCAGTGGTGGAATTAGCCCAGGTAGCTGCTGTAGCCCAGGTAGCAGTGGTGGAATTAGCCCAGGGAGCTGCTGCAGTGGGAGAATTAGCCCAGAGAGCTGCTGCTGCAGCCCAGGAACCAGTGGTGGAGTTAGCCCAGGGAGCTGCTGTAGCTGTGGCACAGAACTTAAAACAGGTCCAGGGTTTTGCTCAACATCACCAGCCAGAAGTATTATCATCAAAAGATTCACAACCCCCAGGAGTGATCTAGATGCTGTTTGATCATGTTTACCTGGGGGCGGCCTAGCATGTCCACAATCCAGGATTCTTGCATACAGAAGATGTTGGCTCCTCTTTGCTGGATAGAGAGTTAAGTTATCCATTTTCCTTGGACATGTTAAGCTCAAGAGGAGGTAGAAGGACAGGAGAAGACCAGACAAACATGGCAAAATCCAAGGGTTATTAATATATTTTTGTGGCAGACACACAGGACCTGCCAGACTCTGTGGCTGCACCCCGGCGGCCATGTTTCCTTCTCATTGATTGAGAATACTTGTCCTATGTTAAAAATATTAAGTTAAAACAGAGTTAAAACATGATCATGTTTAGAAAATGCAGTTAGCAATTATGTTCCCAAATTCATTACTTAATGTTAAAATGTATTGTTTAAAAGTGTGCTAAAACCAGATCTACTGATCAGTGATGTCTCCCCTTTTTGATAAAAGCTAAGATAAAGTAATATGATTCAAATGTAGTTAAAAACTTTTGTTCAAAATAAATATATGAAAATAGACTTTACTTTTGTAAAGTAAATGTCATTTGCTAGTACAATAAACCTATACATTATAAATCACTATATAGTAATGCAAAACTGTTTAGAAAAAGGTCTTCAACAAACAGTTTACTGACATGAGCAGGTTAAAAATATAGATTATTTAATTTGGGAGTATGATATTATTTAATATAAATTAGTACTTTCATTTACTAGCAGGAACATTATTTGTTTACAAGTGGCATTTAAAAAACAGTTTAGTTACATAGAAAATGTATGTTTCTGTTCTCTTTTAGAGGTTTTTTATATGATTTTAAGCTGTAAATAAGCCATGACAGAAAATCTCCCTCCTCTGGACCCTGATTACCCTGCCGGAATCTTTCCGTACTGTAGTCTCCTCAAACCTGCATATTTCCCTGGAGCCTCCACTTCACTAAGACTGTGTTGATTTCATTCATTCAGCTGTGATTTGCACTGATAGACAATAATTAATGCATTTAATTGAACTTGATCAAATCTACATTTATTTTTGTTTCATGCGAAATATCGGTGTATTTGGCCCGCGGCCGACTGGCAAATTTTTACTTTGGCCCTTGGAAGCAAAAGGTTTGGGCACCCCTGCTATAGACACTATAGACACAAGCATGATCAAAAGCCTCAAAGGTCCTCTCCTACAGCCACTGGGTCACACTACAAGGTTAATTATGCAAAAATATGAACTTTTTTTCCCACAGTAGCTAATGCATCTTTTTAGTCCAGTGAGCTTTACCTTGAGTCAGATGCATAGATGTATTATATTGTCTAGTTCTGGTTAATGCTAGCTCACGCCAGCCTTTAGCATGGTGGTGAACCATCCGCGCCTTTGGACATTTTTTATAGACCTCAGTGTTAACAAAAACGGTGACAGTGACGGGGAACCTACAGCTTTCTCAAAGATCGGATTTTGTGGGTCTCCATCCATCGCTTTTCTAAGAGTCCACACTGTTATGTCCCTTTTATAACTATATTATCTAAAGTGCTTTTCGACATTTTGTTGTTTACCACGAAACATTTCTGCATAAGCCAAGCCCACATTCCACTTTTGTTATATTTGCTCTTCTGTTTTTCTTGTCCGTCACACCCATTATCACAAGTTCCAACTACATTATTATCAAAGGAAAAATGTTGACACACAAATGTCTCAAATTAAATACCACAGTTGATACAAAACAAAACATAAAACAAAATGTTCCTGTACCGAGAGGACAGAGAAAACAGACCTAAGCATCTTTCAGAAACAGTACATGCACATGTTTCATCAGTCATTTAAAAAAAGTAGTGTCTCATTTTAAGGTTGTTTAACATAAATAACTAGAAAAACAAAAAAACTAAATGTGTGCTTTAGAATTATTGCTGAATATCATGTCATTGAAAGTGGAGAAATGAGACACTTCCCATAACATTCTTTCTTTACAGGTTTGGTTGAGTTGTTCAAAACCTGTTTGCTCTGGGTTTATCAAGTGTGGTTGTTTTCTGGGGTCTTTATCAGGGTCTTGCACGTGTCGGTCTGGAGAATATTCTTCCAGTGGGCGGGGACTAAACTTAATGTCGGTTGCAGCCTCGGACAGGTCTCTGCAAGCTGCAGCGGTAATGGCTCTCACTCAGAGCCAACAGAGATGTTGAGAAGAGTCATTGACTTATTCATCTTTAATGAAATAGAAACTGGATTAAAGCACTTTATCCTTGTGAGACTTTGTTGATTGATAATACATGAATTACTATAATAATACACAGATATTTGTTTATTATTCAGTTTCAAGTGTGTTTCTCAAACTCTGGTGCTTTTTCTAGCAATAGACTTTTTAGGAATTCCAATAGTAAACGGTACAAAACATACACAATCAAATTTCCACTGTTGCTCTTGTCATGTACACAATCAAAACAGTTTTTATTTCATTTAGTTGAGTAATTTATATTCTTCTGCCTCCAAAATGCCACTGCTCTCACCCCGAGACACAGAGACACAACCACTTTTGTAACTTAAACATTTGTTAAACAGTCATCAGCTTTTTTCTAACTAGGTCTGCCTTCAAAAAAGTGAGTGAGACGTTCAGACTTGAGACAGAAGTGTGGACTTTGAGGAACAGCCACATGTTTTGTCTTTTTGCTTTCAACAAGTTGGATACACAACAAACTAGATACACTTTGTTTACGTCCTTTTGTGGTGACCGTCACTTAAGGGAAACCACACTATATAATCATGGGCCTCTTGGGTACAGGGGGTGGGTGTGTGTGTGTGTGGGTGTGTGTGTGTGTGTGTGTGTGTGTGTGTGTGTCTGTGTGCGTGTCTGAGAGGTGCAGAGGAGGCTTGTGGTTTCGTTGTCAGAAGACTCACTCAGTAACTCAACTCCTATGTAGAACTAGGCCAAATGACTGTCGGCATCTTGTCAAGAGTGCAGTCTATGTGGCTGCTAACATTCGGAACAGCTGACCAATGATTACATATGATACGATTATTATTAGATGATTAGGACAATATTAGAAACAAACCAGGACAGTCTAGACATTTTGATTTCTAATGCTGTTTGTTTGATGTAGTTAGTTTGGGTTTCAGTAACATATGCCAAAACTAATAACACACTTATGGAAGGCGGTGTTTCGATTAAAATGTGGTATATTTTCCTTTATGATCTGAACAGTGAAGATTAATGTATGTTTTATTCACAATTGAGTTACCTATCTGGATTAATATTGTTACTTTATTTCATTACTTTGTGGAAATGTGCTTCATTCTCAAAACTATGCAGACTTTTTATTTGGTTATTAACGTACTGGAAAAACGTGGTTAAATTAAACAGTCATAAAACACATTCTAATGGTTTTCTTCACATGCTGAGTCAGCTGTTGTCACGTGATCGAAAGCGTTGGATCGCCTCATCCTTTTGTTTATTTGCATTATTCCAGTTTTGCCAACTTTTGCTGCGCTCTAAGGCAGGAACATCCCAATATACCTGAGGCCATGACGGGAAGGGGCCAACCGGCTGCAACTTGTAATGCTAGTCCTATTCTGTTTTGTTCATTGCAAGTAGGATGTTTGCTAATTAGCTAACTCATTCGTCTGTTAGGTTGAGTATAAACACTGGACTATATTTAGCAGCTGGTTTATCACCTCCGCTAAGGGTGTAATGTAACCACCATGGTTTTGTTTGTCTGTCTGTTATTTTACCATATAACTCTAAGCTAATATTGATCGTGGTCAAAAAAAAATGTTTTCTCAGGAATGAGAACTTTGCCTTTTTCCGGAGGTCTGTGCTCTACTAGTGCTTTTCTAGCGTGTAATGTACAATTAACATATACATAAATATAAGATGTGTTTGACGTCTGATGCAGGATTATTGTGTTTGTGGTAATCATGTTTGTAACATCTAATTACTGTGGGTAACACAATTAAACCAATTTACATGTGGCACATCTGCTGCGGCGCACGGAGCATGTAACCTGCTCCGCTAATTGACTAATATTGAGGTATGAATTGATGCCGTTTTGCTTCTGTTTGTTTTCCTCTCGGCGGAAGATAAAGGTTAATTAGTTGGCATTTCGGTGTGGAGAGTTTTTGATTGAAGCCAGATTTAGCCTCGCAGGGGACTCAGGGTATGGGACATATTCATAAAGTCATAAATACTATAGAGCGCATGTGAACAGCAGGTGCATTGCGTCACGTCCGCCAGCAGCCGGTGTTGTGATTTAAGCTTTCTGTTATGACTCTGAGTAAGGGATTTGTCATTGACGCGAGTGCACGTTGATTCACATGTGCCCACCCTCCACGCACACGCACACGCACACACACATATTCACACTGCACACTCAGCGCTGCCGCAGCACTGCACCACGATAACACAGGCCTCCCCCTTCTGCATCCCAAGGACCACCGCTAAATATCCCACCATCTGCCCAAAGACGGAGGGGATCTGCCAGATTTATGGAAATATTAGCGACCTATGTTTTGTTAGGAGCTGCAGTGGCTGACTCACAACTCCGAAAGTCACGTGGCAATTTTGAGTAAACTAATAAGAGAGTAGGGAATGAAAGAAGTGATGCAAAAACTCTTATGGCAGAACATTTGTGCTCTAAGGAAACTGTTTCTGTCACAATCATTATTAAGCATACATTTTGAAAAAGTAAATATGCTTAAATGTGTGTAAATATGTGTTTTGTATTTTCTCGCATGCTGAAACTAAAACTCGAGATTGTGATACACCTTAAGGAAACTTCTATACAAAATAAGCACCCAGCAAAACCAAAAGTCTGCTCAATCTTTCTACATTTAGTATCTACTAACTAACGTCAGTATGTTGTTAGGTGTAGTGGTTCTTTTGGCACCCCCTCTGCTGCTTCTGCCTTTTTCGTATTTATAACATTCTTATCTATTCTGCAGTTGCTCTGGAGATGTCGAATAACCCTGAATAGTAGCACTCATTTTCTTGCGTTTAACCATGAAACAAATTAATTTAAATCTCAACCTTTTTGTAGTGTTTTGGATCAATGTTAGGAAAATGCCGATGCTTGCGTATATAGCCTCAAATGGACCCGGTACCACTCATTCGCCTACAATGTGAGCGCATGTGTTTAACCTACGGGATCCTCTTCTGGTTGACCCTTATTCAGAGCTCAAGCACTACACTGGCACTGGCATCCGCCTCTTTTTGGGCACATCCAACATAAAGTCTTTATTTTCACAGGACGTCCTCGCTCTCTCTCACTGCGCTCTTCCCACCGCTTCCACACAAACGCAAACATACATAGGGCTTAGCGGGACGGCGCGCAAAACCCCATCCTAAAGTCATCCCCCTTGTAACTAATATCCTCGCCTATATGCGTCAGTGCATGTTTTGAGTCCGGCCCCCTGCGTCTTGATCTTGACACCGGAAACAATACTACTTTATACAGACTAGGAATGGTGTCTTAAAACAATAGAAAACAGTGTATCTCTTAATCTGTCAAATACTTTTTTATAGAATTTTTTCCGTCTTAGAGAATTTTGGAGTTTTCCTCAAAATACAGTGTGTTTCAGTAAAAGACACAACTGCATTGATGATTGAAGTGGAGTAAAGAAAGGAATGATGCAGGTTTAGCTCTGTTAGCGGTTAGCCCCTGTTAGCAGTTGAAGAGCGAAATACACAAGTCACTTTAAGTCACTAATGCACTAGAACTGAAAAAACCTGCACTGCCACTCTTTCTTTTATTGCCACTTTTGTTTTGTACATAATTATATCCTGCACAGACTATTATTTATTTTTTTACCGACCATAAACAACATTTTTTAAAAACTAAAGGTAAAGGTGCAGTAAATTCACAATACACAGCAAGTGGCATAAGATTTCAGTTAGTTTGATCGTGTTTTCTTGAGACAAACCAAAATGAAAAGACAGATTTGATGATTAGTGTCTTGTCAACTTCCTAGGACTGTTAAAATAATGATAAAGTTGTGGTATTATGTAACTAAAAGGCAGTCACATCTTTTGAAAGCTGTTAAAGCATTCCTGTTGGGTCTTAACATCACTCACTTGCCAGATTGTTTAATTGTTTTGACTCTTTGCGTGACGACGGACATTTTCATACCTTTGGGAAGTTGACGGATGAGGCCTACCCTTCGCTTGTGTCCCATGCAGGTAATCTCTTGACCAGGAATAAACGCTTACAGAAATAGAGCGGGCTACTTATGTGTGTATCCGAGAGATACAAGAGACGCCGTGCAACTTAGTTTGTACACAACCTTGAACTTTGCGGGAGTCTCCTTTCAAAGTCCATGTCTTCAGTCCAAACGTTTCCATCTGCAGCCTCCAAGAACCAAAGAGGTTTACCACAAAGTAGGGTCTCAACAGGTGAAACAATTCTGCTCTAACACTTCAATTCGGGCGTTCTGCTCTCCCAAAATTCCATCCGATGGGCGGGGGAGCGACTGAATTTTGCGTTGCATTATGGGTAACACTTGCCTTCGCAACTTCCGGTTCTCTCTGCCCGGCGCATTTTCTCTAAATGGTTGAGTGTTTTCGTCATTTTCTGTATGCAAATACATTCCCGTCTCTAACTAGTGGCATATCGCGCAAATCATCCGTCCAATTCACATTCTTCCCTCTTAGCTGAACTTCATTCTCATTGTTACCATCTGTCACTCGCACACACAGCCGTTTTCGTTCACTCTGCTCGCTGTCATCTTCTTCTAAATCTTCATAAACACCATCCGCTCGTTGAACTAGCAACAACAATTCCTCCTTTCGTTTTCCCACACTGCAAATACCCTTTCGCTTCAACCTTTCACGCAATTCAGGCACTGTCAATCGCTTGTTGTTTTCGTGAGCCATATTCGCCATTGTATGAAATCAACCGGAAGTGAACTGGGCAACAAACGGTGTCATTTTTTGATCACAGCGCCGCTCAGTGGATGGAATTTTGGGAGAGCAGAACGCCCGAATTATTCAAAAGTTATTGTTATAAATGATAAACTAGGAACAGCTGATAAGGCGCGTCATGTGTGAGTCTGGTAGAGTATCACAAATAGTTTTAATTCTACTAACAAGGCAAGCGTGATCTTCTAGAAAACCAACTAGAAAAACAACAAAAAAACAGTTGTTGCTTTAGTTTTGGTATTTATAATTTGGTAATCTTATTATTTGGTCTTTTTGAACATTACACTTAAACCTGAAGAGAAGAGATCATATTACTCACATAATTGGATAATGACTGAAGAATGAAATGTGTTTACAATATATTTATAACAACCACTCAGCCACCGTGCCACGGTGGCTGAGTGGATAGCACTCTCGCCTCTCAGCAAGCAGGTCCTGGGTTCGAATCCCGTTTGGACCAGGGCCTTTCTGAGTGGAGTTTGCATGTTCTCCCCATGTCTGCGTAGGTTTCCTCCGGTTTCCCCTACCACTAAAAATATGCACAATAGGTATGGTATGTGCCTCCTGTACTGGCACCCCCATCCAACAATTGTAAACCGCTTTGAGACTCCGATGTGCAGTGAAAAGGCAGTATATAAATAAAAGCTTGCTCACTTACTATATAAATAAAAGCTTACTAGCTTACTACTTACTAGTTGTTTCTATGCAAGTGTTGGCTTGAGCGTTGTTCTTGGTCAAATGCATAAAATATCCCATATTCACTGATCTTTTGGGAGAGACCACTGGGTAATGGATAAATTAAAATAATAATTGGCCAAATAATCAACAACTAAAATTTTTTGAATTGTGGCCCTAGAGAGTCAAGGTTAGACTTACTATAGGAAGTGTTTGGTTAAGGTAGGTCGTATAAATGAATAACAAAACAAAGATTTTCTGGAGGGGAACTACCACCAGATTAGCCTGGCCACTCCGCTCAATCATCATTTCACTGCATGTAACGTCTGGGTCTGGTCCCTGTGTTTGCGATTACAATCAGTTGAATTTCGACCGACCAATCAGTGAGCGCGGGAGGCGGGTGTTGTAGTTAGATGTGGGTGAACGGGCAGGTTGTAGTTTGGCAATGGCAAAGAATGCGATGGTAAAGTAATCCGGTCTGGATCTATCATGAAATTGAAGCCGGAGCAAGAGGAATGTTTAGAAAATGTAATTGCTGCAAAGATTGTGGCGCTACTCCCCACAGGCTCCGTTAGCGCCAAAGGAGATGGCTAAAGGAAGGCTAAATGCTAAATGCTAACAACTCACCCGGGCGCATTACATACATCACTGTAAGCTCAGATCCAATCGTTTCAATCTGTAAAAGGAGTTAACCCCTCCCACATGTTAACGAAGTCAATGGAGCGAAATGAAATTTGTACTATGGTGTGGTACGACCAGGCTACCACCAGATGCACTCTTAGATCAACAAATGTTTGTCTTTTTCAGTCCTATGTCAAAGTAAGAAATTGTAAATCATATGTTTCAAAAATTGAGGCGGCTGCACATGAATAAAAAGGATAGAAAGTTGTTACTTATATACTTTTTATTTGGCTACAGTACGTGCACAACTTTTTGAACCTTCTGTTCTTTTTATTACTACCCACTCAACCCTTCTTATTAAAAGATCAGAGAACATTTTGTCCAACAGTGGGGGAGTTATATGCTTAAATATAATCTCTTTTAAACTAAGTAATACAAGTGCACTATGCAGGATTAGCAATAGGAGGTTGCAGAGTAATATTTTATCAAGGCTATCAGTGTTTAAACAAAGAAAAAGGTGCCTATGGGCAGAATACTTACTCAAATGGGACCAGCTTTACTGAGATCAAACTTTATGTGGCTAATTTAAGTACTTATTCTCACTTCTGAACCTTATAAACAGCGACCCACTTGTTTAATGTCCCTTGTGACAAAAGTATACGTAGGTCAATCTCACTCGTTACAATACAAAAAAATAGGACGCTGCTCGCAAGGTCCATATTGTTCCTTGAATACAGCACTAACATATTTCTCGAGTTAGCAATACGGCGGTTGTGCTAACCCCAGGTCTTAGGTCTTGTCCTCTTTTCTCCTCTGCTCTCCTTGTTGTCTCACGTGAGTGCACTCGTGTTGTCACTGCAAAAGCTGGAAGTGCAACTCAATATGACTGCAGCTCAGGTTACACACAACCCGAAGGCACAGAGGGACGGCTGCTAACACAAACTACTACTAACATCAGATGGCTTTCACTCAACTTTCAACTGTTTTATGCAATTCTGGGAAAAAGTGCATGAAGGAAAAAAAAATTGAAATTCTGAATAAATCCTTTTTTGTTTTATATGTCATTTATATACTAAGGTCCATTGAATAACAGTGGAAGGCTCAGGGTTTAGCTTCTCTTTAGCCTCTTGCTGTTACTGCCTCATGATAAGAGTCTTTTGATTGTTATTCAGGTGTTGATTTTGTGATCAGGCGGTTAGTACCTATGCTTCACTGGAAGAAAGTCCTGGGTTCCGTTCCACACCAGACAGGGCTTTTCTGTGCGGAGTTTGCATGTTCTCCCCATATCTGCAAAGGTTGAATACCTCTAACACATGCGCTATAGTTCAGGGGGAATAAGTGTGAGTTTGTGAGGTGTTCATTAACATGCATTGTCCCGACCAAGCAAACACTATATCAATTCAATCTACCAAATTTTGAGGTTGCGATCGTTTGTTCGTTGACACAGTACTAGATTGTCAGATATATATACTGACAAATGTTAACAGTTTGTTCAGAGTAAATATGGTAAACCGCTCCAGAATTGTCGTGTGAAGAGGTGTAAACCAGGGACTAAAAATGTCTTTGAGACTTTCTGATTCTCAATTTGTATTTAAGTTTTTTATGTGATAGATCTTGCAGCCCTACTTAACAGTATTTAATCAAATGTCTATAATCTGACAAACCAGCTCTGTCTTTCACGTCACACTCTTCCCCTTGTTTGCTTATGTCACAGTTTAACTAGCCTCTCTAGAGCCGTTTCAAGTCAGAGATACCAGCAGCGGCTACTAGTTTGTGGGCTGTAATCAAAAGCTAATTAGAGCCTAGTAGTGTGGCATATATGTGTGTGTGTGTGTGTGTGTGTGTGTGTGTGTGTGTGTGTGTGTTTGAGCACTGTAAAGGGGAATTGCGTTATGTAATGTTGTGCAGTGTGAGCTGAGTAGAGGAGGGGGCGTTTGGCTGCTGGCCCACATCAAATATTCATGACCATCTTGAGCACGTCCTGAATATTAATAGAGACATGAGAGAGGTACTAAATTAGAGAAGCGTCGGTCCCCCCAGCTGGCTTGATTCATTATTTTTTTATTTTTGAAACACATTTACATCTATTCCTTAACTACGCCATTCGGGTTGTGGTCTATGTTGTTGTGTTATTATTACTTATTATGTATTTTATCTCTCAAAACTTGGTGTCTCAGCCTCTTTTTTCATACTCAGTGCTGGATTTCTTCAGAGTTGTAGCTTTGGCAAGTCTTGTACCTCCTAACAAACAGGTCACAAGCCAAAATTGTCGGTCATTTTTACCGACAATGTACCTCTTTCACCTCTATTTTTAAGGAGCTTGATGGGAGATTTACTGCTGCTGTTATTGTTCACGTGTTGCGCATTAGCTGGTATTGCGTGTATTTAAAACATGCCTCGTACAACGGTTTTAATAATCCACCAGTATCGCAGCAAAGACACAGAGGAATTCAAGTGGAAATGCTACTGAACGTCGAGAATGCGGCGTTTTGTATGGGCCCACTTGTTCACTCAAGGTCTTTGCACACTGGTCTTCTGTTCGGCAGCTTAGTACACTTTTGAAAAGCTTTAAAACACATTTCTCCCTTTCATGTCACCGTCTGGCTTTTCAAAGAGTGGTATCCAAATGTGTGTGTGTGTGTGTGTTGTGTGTGTGTGTGTGTGTGCGTGAGTGAATCATGTGCTCAACCAATTACTGTCTTTACAAATGGACCCTTTTCATAGTGGAGTATACTAACACATGTGTCCGCACCCAGAGTTGCAGCACATGCTAAAAATCAAGAAGAAAGGGCGTTTTTTGCCGAAATAAAATATCAGTTTTGTGTCAATAATACAGTCAAACAATGCTGTAGACAAGTGGCTTAATAACTTTTATTTTATTATTATATTTACGGTTAAGACAAGTTGCTGACCTGATTGGGCTGCTCAGTTTAAGATCTTTCATGAGCAAAATATTAAGGCCAACAATACCAGATCTGAAACGGCTTCTGCTTCATACTTTATGCAAAAGAAATGAAAAATGTTATATGTTTTAATGAATAATGGTTGAAAGTTTTCTGTCAGTACTATGAGGCTGGATGAATTTAAAAATATAGACCAGTTTTGCATAGTTAGTCTAAATCGTAGCCTCTTCAAGTCAACAGGACTGAAAGGTATACCATATAGGAGGATAGGATTTTCTACCACCGGGTGGATCATCAAGACTATTGGTCCTCCTGATTGTCAATTATCTGGTGATACGTGCTCGTCATAAAAGACCAGAGAGTTTTGTTCAAAATAGTGGAGAGGGCGGTTCTTTTCTAAAATTTGGGAAAATCCTCCTATAGCCTCCTTTAACTTGGTTCAAAAGATAAGGTCCTTTATTTGTCCCAAGTATTGCATCACAAGTTAAAGTCCGTAGAAATGAGGATCACACAGCACAAGATAAATGAATAATAACTCTATACTAAAACAAAATAACATAAAATCTCTAACTCTAGCAAAAAAAACTTTCAGAAAAAGCGAGACACTTACTGAATGAGATATTCATAGGTTTTGGTGTTCGGTTTAAATGTGCAGTGTATCGGGATTGCTTTTAAAATACATATATGCCTTTCTGTTTATAATTATTAAATGCCATGGTACGGTGGGAGCCTGCGCCGATGGGAAAATCTTGTCTTCCATTTCTGACACGTTTGCAACCAGAAGGCCAAAATAAGAAATGCATTACATTATATAACGCCTTCCAACATTTGCCCCATGCTGTCAATACTCTTTCATGATTTATAACGCATCTCAGTCACCGTGACGTTCGCCATGCCTACCGCGTGGTTCAAAAAGCTTTTATCTTTGGCATATTCAAATGACCTGTGTGAAACTTTAATTGCAGTGACTCACATTCTCTCCTTTTTCTTTTTCTCTCCTCATGTCGACACCTTTTGGACATCCGCTGCGGTCCTTGATGCCATTCAGACTGATCAGCCAATCGATGGGGATTTTCAGAGGAGCTCCGCCCACCTGCGCCGCCCACCCCGCTCCACCTCCCCCCTCCTCTAACCACGCCCTCTTCGAGCCCTGTTTAGAAAAAATGACTCTTGAACTCACCGAATGGTCTTCTATATGGATTTTTACTGCTTCCAATAGACAGTAAACCAAACCGAGGGTGGACCTCAAATGACAGAAAAGCCATAACTCTTTACTCTCTCACCTAATCACATATCGCACACACGCACCCTACAGCCATTTTACAGACTCGAGCATTCACACAAAACCAAAATCTAAGCTGACGACTTTCCAGGAGCTCATTCAAACGCACATTATTGGAATGTATCACGCTTTCTTCCTGTGAAAATTCAACTTCTTCCTTCGTTTTTTGAGGGACTTATTTTTTAAAAAGCTATTTACTTATTGAAGATCAGCCTGTTACATCTGTTAGTTTTGAGCCATAGCAGTTCTGTACAAGTCTGTGTTTTACTGTTTGTTTTTACAGAATACATGTCCACAGCCTTAGTTTAGATCATTTAGGCAGCATTGTTATTACCTCATAGAACACATACGTATGTAAAGTTCTCCAACGCTAGTAGCTGGCGTTGCTATTGAAGATTGTACTATCTTTACTTCCTGTCTCTACGAAGACTTGATCACTTGATATAGCTGCCGGTAGTATTTTTTCATTGAAAGTTGGAGGGTGCGTTTGACCGAGTGCATGCCCTCCAGGATGCCTCCACAGAACACCGAGGCTGAAGCCATGCAGGTCGGGTCTCTGGCGGTCAACGGAAACAAAAGTGCCGTGGTGGTGAATGTGGACGAGGGAAAGGGCGGAGCGGCGGAGGCTGATGGATCAAAAGGAAACGCAGGGGCCAGCGGGGAGGGGGAGTCGGAGAGCGAGGGGTCCATAGAGGGCATCCCGGTGAAGAGATGGATTATGCACGGCGCGGTCATGTTCGGCCGGGAGTTCTGCTACGCCATGGAGACGGCGCTGGTCACACCTGTGCTGCTGCAGATCGGTGAGTAATGCTAATGCCTTTTCTTTTGGAGACACAGTAGTATTAGGGCAGGGGTGTCCAAACATCTTAGTAAGAGGGCCACTTCAGTTCACCAGGCCAGACCTAAGGCCGGCGTCACGGATTTAAAAAACTGTCTTGACTGGCATCTGGCTGTTCTGAGCTTTAAAATGATCTATAACAGAGCTGAAGTTGGCTGAATGACACATGTTTGCCATCTCGCTAGCTATATTAGCACCATTAACGCAAGTGACACAATCAAAAACCAGGTCAGTACAGTATGTACTGGGCTTTAGAACAAGGTATATGTCTATATTGGCTGAGCTGAAGTTGGATGGATGACACAGTGAACTTGTGTCTATGATCTCAAAGATTACTTTGGGTTAGCAAAGCAGAAGGCCACATTAAATGACAAGGTAGTTGGCCAGTGAGTTTGGAAATGCCTGTATTAGGGTTTTTTTCTGTGAAAATAACTTGGTTCTAACCAATATGTATTGGTTATATCCTTTTTTCCTTATTTCATTATTACATCCAAGAAGCACTCCAGCCCCGTCTACTGTTTTCAAAATGTATTGGTTATGTTTCATATATTGTTTGGTAAATCAATACTTAAATATTTTGGCCCTCTTGAGATAAAAAACATAAAACTTGGTGTATAATTTGTTTTTCTGATTTTATTTTGAAACGGAATAACTAATGATCGAAGGGTACACGGATTAGGATGGTCCACTCAATTCAATTTCTATTCGATGTATTCTTATATAGCCCTTCACACAACCGTTGAATTCGCCAACACAGATCAGAAAATCAAACAGTTCAAACAAAAGAAAAGAAATAGAAACACATTGGTTTTGGTCCATAGGGGGCAGATGACAATGTCCGTAAGTGTGAATATGTGTCCAAAACGCTTTCCGTTTGCATCCACTTGCTTTCCTGGTTCATTCTAACGGGACCAGGTCTGGCTCCATTGTTATAGTTATATTAATAGAAAAGCAAAAACATGCCGCTGGGATTATTAAACATACCACATCTCTCCATCGTTAGCTGTTGTTTTTTAACTTCCTGGTTGTTATTGTTGTTGTTATTGTGTGATAATGACACTGGAGGCTGTAAAGTCGGGGACATGGCCAACTTGAGCCTCCTGTTATCCCACTGCTGCTATGACATTTAAACTGGGATCTTGACAGCTTGCAGTTCACTTTTGCTTTCACACAATCGGACAGCCCAGCGGTCACACTGACAGGAGAGTTGCCAAATGTCAAGTCCTCTTACGTCCAGAAGTCCTTTAGTTTGACCAGACATTGAGGGAGCTCT
Organism: Knipowitschia caucasica; assembly: GCA_964034765.1. NCBI lineage: Eukaryota > Metazoa > Chordata > Actinopteri > Gobiiformes > Gobiidae > Knipowitschia > Knipowitschia caucasica. Next base: position 35,650,151 of record OZ035838.1, on the reverse strand, counting down.
GTATTGAATAAAGAAAGTCGTAGGAAAGGTAAATATAGTGCCACGGCTGTATTTCACTGTCACCTTTCATCTTGTCGCTTCTCTCTTTTACTTCTTCCAAATGTGACTCTTCACTCACATAACCAAGGAACTGGGACTGGCCGGTCACTGCTTTGGGACTCGTGCATAAGTTTCCATAAGAATTCAACATGATTAAATTAGTGTTATGCTTTTGTTGTTTGTTATTAGATTGATAGATACTTTATTTTGGACCAATGCAAAACCATGAAAAGAGTCCTTACAGCAACATATCAGGCAGAAAAAAACTGTTTCAGAGCGACTTAGGACTTGCAGCCTTTTCCAGCGCATTCAAAAGTAAAAGTATTAGTTATTTGATGGTTGTTGTCCTTTTTTGGCTTTAGGCATCACTGGTGCTGCAAAGTTGTTTGTTTTATCCTTTGGCAAGTACTCCACCTTTTTGTTTGTTAAGAGCAATATGAGTGAACAAATATGCCTCAACCACAGCAGGTCATGTTACTGGTTGTTATTAGAAAAAGTGAAATAAAATGTGCATTGTTATTTGTACCCGTCATCTTCATAATTATGGTTGCTGCATGGATGATCTCGTGTGCGCTCATCGGCTCACTAGCTCTTTTTGTTCTAAATTTACCACTGATTAAGCTGCTCTAACCCACTTTTTAGTATCACTTTGTCTGAGCCGCTTTCAGATATTTGAACCACACAGAGATACAACTGTGTGTGATTAGTCTGAATAATCAAATCCATGCAGCAGACAGTGCCCAGCCTGTGACTTCCAGTTCAATGGTATTAGGCCCAGTTCATTCTCACGGAATACTCTTTTATGATCGGGCTAATACACCCTATTCACCGGATAGACGGTGATTTTGAATCATCAAGTTCAACTTTTGTGCATCCAAGCTCCAGGACAGTGACCCAACAGCTGAAATCATAATATCTCATGTAGTAATAGTTGTATTCATATCATCATCATGATACATATAATATATTTGCTCCCACCGACTCCCACTGATGTCTTCTGTTGTTGTGTCCTTGGGCAACCCCTTGGATTTAACCCCACTTTGCCTGAAGCCCCTGCTGATAGATCAATGCTATGCTCTCACCGACAGAGCAGCCGTCCTCCCGTGGACTCAGAACCTGCAGGAGGATCAGTGAGGGGCTGGTGCTCTGTCGATTGGATGCATCTGATGGCGACCCCCCAACCCAGAAATGGATTAAGGGGAAGATAACAGATGGATGGATGGATAAACAATAGCAATTTTTAACAGCTTTAATCCATGTGTTGATACATTTACAAAATGTATTTACAACTTATTCACAATTTAATTTAAACTGGAAATTGAATGATTAATGATAATTATTATTATTTTTGGCCTTGAACTTTGTCTACTCTTCTTTTCTTTACTCTTCTACATCTTTTTTAAATGTGTAACAGTAAATAAAGGTTAATTGATCTTGTTAGTTGATTAAGTTATATGGTTCTCCTTTACCAAACTTCTGTCTTCCTCAGAAACGTCTTGCGACATCACACATGACGTGCTGTATCAGCTCTTCTTCCCAAGTGCAGTCAACAGTTAAACTGACGATGACTTTAGCGATTCTTTAAGTCCGTTCCCAGGCTTTTCCAGTGCTTCACCCCACAGACAGATGCACACTCCTCCCCATGGTTCTCACTGCTGCAAGTTTCAAGTTACTACATCCTTTAAAAAAAAATTGCTTTTGAATATTGGCTGGTAAAGTTTGTACATTGGCTGCAAACAGCAGCTGTGCAGTATTGTTCTTGCAAATCTACAAACTATTGAATCCTAAGACTTTATTTCAGCATCTAATACATTTTCTCAGTGTTGTGCATGTATTGGTGCTTAAATCAATTATGCAATTATTTATGTTCTTATTTTTTATTTATTGAATATAACACATACTAAATTATTTGATTATTATCCTTAAAAAATATTGGTTGCAAATATACAATGAGTTATTGCAGGCACAAGTGAATGTATAGAATTGTACAGGCCCATTTCTCAACTCAATATACGGCTTTATCATGGTCTACAAAAGCACACCGAGTCAGCCGAGCGCAGCGGTGTGAGTGCCAGTCATATTTACACAATCTCCACAAATGAACCGAAAAATCTGCCTTACAAGGTGGTAGTCCTGCGCTGTCGAGAGCTGGAGTCTGCTGAGGGCACGGGTGGGTAGGAAAGAAAATGTGAGACAGGCCTCTTCTCTGACGAAGTTTAAATCAGGGTTAAAAACAGCTCTATTTATCTGTTTGTGTCTATCTTTCTTTTTAATGTGCTATGATTATTTATGATGCCTTGTGCGACTGTTTCTCTCTTGTTTTGTTCAGCACTTTGAGTTGCCTTGTGTATTATTTGTGCTATACATATAAACCTGCTTTAGACTGGACTACTTGTATCCAGAAGTTGAACAATTCATCACTCATTTTATTTTTGAGAAGAATTTGCATTTTTCATATGTCCCCTAGAGCTGTGTGCAAGACAATTGTGGGCTATTATATACTCGAGATGGGCCAATAGGAGTCAAAGTGAAAGTGTTTAGGGGCTGGGCCTATATACCGCAGGAAAGGCTTTGAAAACTGCTGCTAACCCAAAGTTTGATCAGCTGCATACAGAGTTCCTTGCGAAGGAGTCTACGTTGTGATCCACAGTGAAAAAGCAGAGCTGTATTGATCACTGCACTAGTGGTAATGCAGTTGTATTTGCGGACTGATTAGTCTCGAAGCTGATGCCCCTAAAAGGTTTGTGCGCAAATGGTTAATGGAGCAGAAAGCAAAGACTCCAGGCCACCTGTCTGCCTCCTGTAGAAACAAGACTGGTTCAAGCGGTTTATCATGGAGTGTTATAACTAGCTAGATATTTAAACTTCATCCACAACTGAAGAAAACTGCAATATTTAGAGTACATTTAGAGCATTCATAGTTACTACTTGTTATTGAGCCTGAAATATTTTGCATCATTTTCACTACAAGAGGGAAGAATATTTTTACAAACATTATGATCTAGCCTGGCCTTATCCATCCGTAAACTCCGGTCAATTATAATTTCTCTGCATGTAACGTCTGGGTCTGGTCCCTGTGTTTGCGATTACAATCGGTTGAATTCCATCCGACCAATCAGCGAGTGCGGGAGGCGGGTGTTGTAGTTAGGTGTGGGATATGTCAAGAGTTTGCGCCGAACGGGCAGGTTGTAGTTTGGCGAAGAATGCAATAGTAAAGTATTCTGGTCTGGTTCTATCAAGAAATTGAAGCCGGAACAATAGGAATGTTTAGCAAATGTAATCGCTGCAAAGATTGTGGCGCTACTCCCCACGGGCTCCGTTAGCGGCAAAGAAGATGGCTAGGCTAAATGCTAAATGCTAACAACACACTCGGGTGCATTACATACGTCACAGTAAACTCAGATCCAATCGTTTCAATCTGCAAAAGGAGTTAACCCCTCCCACCTGTTAACGGAGTCAATGGAGCACCTCCAGACCTTAGTTCGAAATGTAATTTGTACTATGGTGTGGTACGACCGGGCTAATTATGATCCAACAAGAGAAATACATCTTTGTGAATCTTCAGGAGCGTGTAGTTTGCCCGTTGATGTCTGTTTCTATGTAAATTCAATTCAATTTATTCTTGTATCGCCCTAAATCACAACAGTAGTTATCTCAAAGGACTTCACAAAACCCTTAAAATCACCAACACAGATCAGAGAATCAAACAGTTCAAACACAAAGTATAGAGAACACATAGATATTGGTCCATAGGGAGTTGACAAATGTCCATAAGTGTTGATAATATAAATGTCAAAAAAGGTTGAATGTCAAGTGCCCTGGATCATGTTAGACCCACTAACAGTCTAACCAATAAAAAGTGCAAAACCTCGGGGATAACCACATAAAAAGAGAGATCCACTCCCTGCGGACAGACAGACTGTAGATCCAGGACTCAGGTTGTAGAACGAGGACAGGTGAGGTGCAGTGTGTGTTACTTTTAAAATCTAACAGTGCAAAACTATGGACAGTGTGAAAAATAATATTATCTGGAGGGAGTTGCATAGAGCATAGAGCAGTGGATGTGTTTTGAAGGAGTAACACTAAAATCAAGGGATGACGCTCTAGTTTTGGGCAAATTATAAACTGTGTAATTGCTTTAAAGGACTAAAGGCTTACAAACGGTCTCCCTGGACTGTACTCGTAAAACACAACGTCCTAAAAGCTGTCCGTGTCACTTTCCAACTCTGGGGACATTGTTGCGTAATGCGGCGTGCTCTGGACCAGCTCAGCGTCTGCTCTCAGCTCCTGCTTTGTTCTGCACGTGTCTAGCACTTTATAGATTTTCCATTGAAGTTATTCACTTCCGTTATTGAGTCTTTATCATTGAATATCGCTATCTGCCTCTCAGTCCCATGACGGCGTTATTATTGGATGTTGAAATCTATCTCGGAGACAGGAAGAGGAAATCAAATCTATAGCCGCTCACGCACTTTCAGCAAGATTTCTTAGGTTGATTTGTCACCTATTTTAAGACAATTTAAAATAATGTAACGCCATGGTTTTAACTCATTAAGAAGCTAAATTTACCCATACTTTGAAAACCCATACTAGATTTGTAATTGCGTCCCATTTTGCCTTTATTGTGAATGTTTTTTAGATTTGTCTGCGCTGTTATATTTGAGCGAGAGGAACCTTGTGCTTAATTCCCGACCAAAGCAGATTATGCAAATCCTGAAGAAAATGTTCAATTCAGGTTTTACACTAGTTTGCCTCGAGTGAATGCTTCTCTTATCCAAGCCATATATTTCCGGTAAATACTTTTGTACCATTAATTATAGCCAGGATTGTCACTTTTGTCCTATAACACGATGAATATAACATAAATATTATATTCATCATCATTTATCGTCACTGTCCCAACCCGCTGCCTCAGACCTCCTCACTCCCTCAGATCCACAGACTCAGACCTCCTCACTCCCTCAGATCCACAGACTCAGACCTCCTCACTCCCTCAGATCCACAGACTCAGACCTCCTCACTCCCTGAGATCTACAGACTCAGACCTCCTCACTCCCTCAGATCCACAGACTCAGACCTCCTCACTCCTTCAGATCCACAGACTCAGACCTCCTCACTCCCCTCAGGACTAAACAGCGGGGACCGAGCCTTTGCCGCAGCTGCCCCCACTTTCTGGAACTCACTCCCACTCACTACAGAACTTTAAATTACTTCTCAAAACCCACCCGTTTCAGCCTTTCCTTGATTTTGTTCTTCAATGTTTATTTTTGTGTGTTTTGTAAAGCGTCTTTGAGTGTCCCAAAATGCCATATAAGTTTGATGTATAATTATTATTATTATATTCCCTGGCTCAAATGGCACTGAGGCTTTGATTAAGGCAACTAACTAAACTCTGAGACCGTGTTGTTGGCGCTGTGGTTATTGTGGTGTTTCTGAGAAGAGCTTTTCACCTCCTCACCTATTTGCAGCTGAGAACACCTGATCTTGGCTGCAGTGCGGCAGGTAGGAGGCCTAATCCATGAGTGATCCTATCATGCTGCACTCTAATCTTATGGCTGACCTTGCAGACACAGTAACGCAGCGTTACATAAACCACTGTAGATGACACACACTGACTAATCACCATAATCTACCCCAGTCACTCCGAGGACGACCCGCCGCTGGAGGCCCGCGGCGCAGATCAAAATGTGATGAATTTGGAAATCCATGGAGGATTTTGAATGGAATTCTTTTGGAACTGCCATGACTTACTGTTGTGTTTGATATAAAGTACCATTCATTATTTTGTCTGCTTATTGTTGGAATGGATAATGTATTAATATCTTCCCTTATTTTCCTAATACGACTTTTCTACTAAAAACATAAGATAAGATAAGATTGACTTTATTGATCTCACACTGGAGAGATGTACATGTCACATTTGGCACAGATAGAATCACTCAGACAGAAGTGTGCAAACACGTTGAAGGGTAAAAATATAGTCTGTGCAGGATATAATTATGTAAAATAAGGTGGATCTATGGAGGGTGTGCTTTTAGCCTGACATCCCGCACCTTCCTCCGTCGGCTCTTATTGCCCTTGTGTCCCCTGTGAGAGTTATTTAAAGGATCACTATTTTGGGCCTTTTATATAACTGTTCATTTATTTATGTTTTTAGTGAACACAAGATCTTAGGAGAATGAGTGCAATTTACCCCTTTATGAATAAAAAATGACATTTATTAACAATTTATTCATTAGGATCAAGCAGCAGTCAAAAACATACAGGAATAGGTGAAACTGATTGCGATATTAATCCCGCATATCCATGTTATTAGTAGTATCGTCTTTAAAGGTGGATTACACAACTTTCCAGGTGGAGGGTATGCTTTTGCTTGGCACCATCTAATTGCTGCTGTTGTGCCTTAAATGTTCATATCACTGAACTTTGCCCTTTACATTGGAGTGACAGGTCGATGAGCCCAACCACTGTAAGAATTCACGGTTTTATTTTTCAGTACAAACATCTTTGATTAAACTAGAAAAGATCTTGTAGGGCGCAGGGACACAGTTCCATTTCCTAAATATAACTTGAATGACCTCTTTTGCAGAGGTAGTAATGTAAATGTTATAAGAAATACATTCCAAGCAAAGAAATATGACATCATCAGAAAAGTTTTGCATCATGTTAAACCACATCATATTTAGATTTTTTTATTTATTTTTTTATATCATCCTCGTTTCCAACTTCTCATGTGGAAACTCTTGACCTCCTAAACATGTTGTGTAGTGAGAGTGCGGCGTCAGCAGATACCTGTGCGTGTTTTCAGGTCGCTGCAGATAAACTGGGCCTGTGTGTTCGATACGTCAGGAATGCTGCAGTGAGTGTTGTTGTCATGCACTTGTTTGTCAGCACATAGCTCCGCGCTCTGCCTTCCAGGGAGGTGAAGTCATGGAAAACAAACACACACCAGGCACGCTCCGGTGGCACCAGCAGCAGCTCGGCAACATCAGGGGCTTTGGATTCATTTCAATATAACGGTTTTGCATCAAGTTACATCAATCATGGTCACAGAGGATTGAAGCAGTCATAATATTTTCTCCAGGACTCCACGAGGTTCTTAATCTCAATGGGTCTTTCCTGGTAAAAAAATATTAGGTCAAGTTTTTCATTCAGTAATAGGCATGAATTGCTACTAACCCTTTTATTGATCTTTCAAGAAAGCTAACAATAGTATTAACCAGCAACAGCCCTTCAGGTCACAGCAGCAAAGGTGGAGTAGACTCTGGGTGGAGCAGGACGGGTCACAGCAGCAGAGGTGGAGTAGCCTCTGGGTGGAGCTGGACGGGTCACAGCAGCAGAGGTGGAGTAGCCTCTGGGTGGAGCTGGACGGGTCACAGCAGCAGAGGTGGAGTAGACTCTGGGTGGAGCAGGACGGGTCACAGCAGCAGAGGTGGAGTAGCCTCGGGGTGGAGCAGGACGGGTCACAGCAGCAGAGGTGGAGTAGACTCTGGGTGGAGCAGGACGGGTCACAGCAGCAGAGGTGGAGTAGCCTCTGGGTGGAGCAGGACGGGTCACAGCAGCAGAGGTGGAGTAGCCTCTGGGTGGAGCTGGACGGGTCACAGCAGCAGAGGTGGAGTAGACTCTGGGTGGAGCAGGACGGGTCACAGCAGCAGAGGTGGAGTAGCCTCTGGGTGGAGCTGGACGGGTCACAGCAGCAGAGGTGGAGTAGCCTCTGGGTGGAGCAGGACGGGTCACAGCAGCAGAGGTGGAGTAGACTCTGGGTGGAGCAGGACGGGTCACAGCAGCAGAGGTGGAGCTGGACGGGTCACAGCAGCAGAGGTGGAGTAGCCTCTGGGTGGAGCTGGACGGGTCACAGCAGCAGAGGTGGAGTAGACTCTGGGTGGAGCAGGACGGGTCACAGCAGCAGAGGTGGAGTAGCCTCTGGGTGGAGCTGGACGGGTCACAGCAGCAGAGGTGGAGTAGCCTCTGGGTGGAGCAGGACGGGTCACAGCAGCAGAGGTGGTGTCAATGCATCTGTATTGTCAATGTTATTGTAATGTCCAGTAAACAGTACCAACATACCATTATGCCATTCCTTCCCGCTGGCCTCTCTGACCTCTGTTTTTGCTGACTTTGCTGATTTTCGGTGCAACACTTCTAAATTATCCTCATTCTTGCTTGAAAGAGAAAACATTTTCATTGACCTCCGACTTAATCCGCCGTTGCATACAGCTTTTGATGTGACCAAATTTTTGTGGGCTTTGCAGAAAAGGAGATCAAAATGAGTATTCAGTTTAATTCAACCCTTTACTCCTCGTGTTCGTAAAGAATATTCCAGAAATGTTAGCAATAACTCAGCGATTGAAAAGATAATGTAAATCTATAGGGCTAAATACTGAGCCCTGAAGTATTACGTCTGTTTACTGTCTATATCAGTTCTGTAGTAATCTCACTTTTCTGACATTAGACTGATTACACAAGTTGACAGCCAAAAAATGGTCAGGGGTTTCTCAACTGACTGAGACTAATGTTGGTGTTCTGAGTCCGAATATCACATGCATTTTTCTCTATCAGGTCATCTTTTTGAGATACAGCCATAGTGTTACGGATTATGTACGTCTACGTTATTATGAATTCTGCTTATCAAATTTGATGGAGTAAATAAAAGCTGAATGACTTTGGATACGTTAACTTTTATTTCTTGAGGAAAATGGAAAAAACGTCAAGGGTTTCTCAGCTGATGATCCGCAGAAATTTGTTTTTTACGCAAAACCGATTTAAAAAAATATTTCTGTAGCAAAAAATCCTGACCTAATTGAGCAAAACCAAGGTCATTTTCGGACTCAGAGCATCAACATTAGCCTAATTCAGCTGGAAAACCCTGGACTATTTAAAAAAATATTTTGTTGTTACCAAGTGTTATGTGTTGAAATACCAGACGTGAGTGCTGCGTGACATTCTCCTCTCTACGACAAGTGAGCCGTTTTCTCACACGTGGCTCAGTTATTGGCTTTGTATCCGCCGTGTTTTCTCGGTGTAATCCTCGCGGCCTCCAGAAGCGTTCAGATAAACTCTGATGTGGACGGCAGCACTGCAGAATGTAAACACTGGGGCCAGAGATCAACACGGGGTCAGTGGGATGAAGCACTGAGCTCGTTAGGGTCACTGCAAAAGACTGATACTTTACTTTATACATGGTCAATTTATGAAAAACTTAATCAAAATGAATGTGAAGAGCGGTATATTTTCATGCAAATATCTGGTTCATCCGGGTGTCTCCAACCTTTTTCACCCAGAGAGCTACAGTACTTTCCTGGGGTGACAAAGGCAGAGAGCTACTCCTTTTTAAGCGAACCCTGGGAAAAATGTGGTGATATATTGGTGTGAACGAGTCTGATATTGGGTACAGTCATTCTTTATCATTGCATATTTGTTACTAGTGCACAAATTTAAGATTAAGATTAAGAGATCCTTTATTCGTAACACAGTGGGGACATTTCAGTGTTGCATCACAAGTTAGAAGTAAAAAATAAAACAAAATCTCTAACTCTAGCATCAAACAAGTATAAAATATCTATATTGAAAATAATAATGAAAGAGATTTAAAAGTTTTACATTTGGCAAAATAAGAGGCAAGTATAAAGTAAGTGCATTTACAATAATTAATAATAATAATGAAATATTAAGTACATTATTTGATTTGTTCATTTCTAAATCCTTTGGCGAGCTACTGGGGCTGGTGAGCTACAGGTTGGAGACTCCTGGATTAATCTGTTTTGATAATTCACCAGCCACTTTAACTGCTTCTGTTATTACTATACTTTATCCGGGTTTTTTCTTACTGCTAACGTACAATACCAACCCTCTGTTAATACTACTACAGTAGGTATTATCTTATTATTTTATTATCGTTTAATAATAGGTCCTGTTTGATGTGCTCTCATTTCGCCTTCTATTCTGTCATTATTTGCGCACTTATGACATTGACATTTCCCCTCTGACGGACAGATAAATTATATTATCTTAAATATTTAAAGCTGGAGTTCCTAACTTCTTTTGCTGTTTTATAAATACATAGTGTTAGCCAGAAAATTTTGTTTAGCTAACATTTTCTTTCACATACTGAGAGCTGAAAAAGCTGATGCTAAAAATTTCTGAAAACTACCGATAGACGCAGTATTAGTGTCATTGCATCATTATTTTTGAATGGCAAATAATACGCTGTTTTTTTTTTCAAATGATTAAAATACTATTAGACCACTTGGTTTGTGGTCAACACAGAAAGTAAATATTTAGAGTGCAGCCGTGTGGGCTCCCAGTGTTTTTAATGGAGTAGTAACAGTGGCCTCAGGGTTACTTTTATATGAGCGGGAAACATCTGCTGCTGTCACGTCCCTGTGGAGATGGACGGATCCTCCACCACAGAATAATCAGCTGCCATCATGGATCAAGGTGACTGATTACAGGTTTACGTTTCTGTTTAGAATTAGTGTATATGACAAAAAATGAGCCTATACCAAACTCCACCAACTGAATCTACTGTATTTCTATGTAACTTTCAAACAGCTCCTTTATTAGTTTGATAGACACGTATTTGCCGTAAAGGATTTTGGACCTCTCAATAATTCCATGTTTATATTTTTATATGATTGAGAAGTCCAGTTAGAAATAAATAGTGCGCAGTGACAGTATAGTTGGATGTACATGAACAGGCAGTTAAGGAGAGTGTGGAGCCGAGTCCAATGAAAAGGATTGTTGTGACCCACTGTGCCGGAGTTACATAAGTCGATTGGTTTCATCGATCTGTTTTAGAGGCGTCACTCTGAACCAGTGGGGGATACATCGGGAGATAGGTCAACTCCAGTCATGACCCGCACCTCCTCCACTTCAACAAATGCAACAACAGCGTTTAGTATGAATGAAAAGGAGCAGAAAGAAGTAAAAATGTATAATATTTGCCCCCTATTAACACAAATTCATTTACAGTTGCAGTGCATTTGAGCCTTTAATGCAACTCTGACAATTACAGCTGATCCGCAGTGATGTGTTTCTGCAACATTGATCATTTTACAGACTTTTTTAACACAAAATCAGACGTAGAACTTTTGATTTTTACAATCCAGACTGTTCCACAGATCGACTCCTTTGATTGAGATACATTTTTCCTTTGAAGACGATTGAAACCTGGGTTTGTTAAAAATCTCGGTTCCTTTTAATCCGTATCTGCTTTTTCTCTTGGTGAATCTGTGAGTTATTATGCAACTTTTGACTTTCTACTGTAGGCGTTGAGGAGAAATCCAGGGGTCGTGTGAGCTGGTTCTTTAATAGGGTCAACATGATGGTTCAAGGGTTTATGTTTCATGATGTATGACGGAAACGTTTCGGTAGCACAGTTGATATAGTATGTGTCGTCTCAAATCAAGGTCCCTGGTTCAATTCCTTCTTCAGACATAAACACCATTGTCGTTTACCCGCCTTGCTTCCAGTGTCTTTAAAGTTATGTTCGAACAAACTCTCTGGTCTTATTTGACGAGCAATTGTCAGAATGATTGACAATTGGGAGAACCAATTGTCTTGATGATCCACTCCTGTATATATATATACCTTTTAAGAAGAGAAGAAAAGTGCTAAATTATATGGTCTTTTAAATCATAATTCCATTTCAATTGTTGTTTTTTTCCATTTTTTCACAGTATAAAAACATATACAATGACTTTTGAGTAACCGTGGACTCTCTAGAATCTCAGTATTTCATCCCGCTGCAAGCTGTACCCCAAACCAGAACAATATGAACTGTTCCTGAACCCTATGACCTTATAACCCAAATCTGACATGCAAATTTGAATAGAGAAATAGCAACTAAATGTAAATATTTACCTCAGCCCACAATACCAAGATGCATTGTATTTGAAATGAAGGATGAATATTTTGTCTACCAAGAAGTAGTATATTATTTTCGTAATATATAATATCCCTTCCAACCTTGTATCTTAATTTTCCTGATTTTATATACTGTAGACAGTAGACATTTTCCATCTGGTTGAGATTACCGTGTGGTTCACTGGAGCCACTGTCAGGGACAAACATAGACTACAGCGCATTGTGCGCTCTGCAGAGGAAGTGATCGGCCGCAGCCTTCCATCGCTGCAGGACCTGTACGTCGCCCGAGCTCGAGGCCGGGCTGGTCGTATCACAGCCGACCCCTCTCACCTGCACATGGACTATTCCAACCACTCCGCTCAGGCAGGAGACTGCGGTCCATCAGGACTAGAACCTCCCGCCACAAGAACAGTTTCTTCCCCTCTGCTGTTGGACTCTTGAACACTTCTTAACCTGTCCCCCCGCCCTTTATAAAGTCACTTTACTGCCCATCATACGTCACTTTACTTCACTGTACTGCTGTCACCTTACATTGTGTGCACCATGTGCACTTGTATATTGTAAACAGTAACTGTAACTCTATTTTAAATTTAAATGTATTCCTCAGAAGTGTTTTTTATTCTTTATTTTTATTATCTCTCTGACTGTTGCATTGAGCCAAAGCAATTTCCAAGTCTGTGACTTCCTGTTACTTACGTGGCAATAAAAATGATTCTGATTCTGGTTCTGATTCTGATTAGCACAGAAGCTTGTACATTTTACCCCATATTATCTAACATACACAGGCAACACAATACTAAAATTGCTGCTAGACTCAATTCTCGTGGCGATATTGACAATTGAATCACTCATCGTTGCTTTGTCACCGGACTAAAGTGACAAAACTGGTTAGTAGTAGTTTGTCATTCTCAGACGGTATTAGCGCAATAGTTCATCCTTCAACCCCAGGCATCGTACAATGTATAAGACACCCAAATAATCATGCCATATCCTCCTAAACTGTTCCCTCTTCTCAAGGTTTTTTGCTGAGAGTCGGTGCGATAGGAGGTGCTTTTGCTGCAGTCTTACATAACAGAAGACAGCAGTGGTCTATGGACGTGTGTGTGTGTGTGTGTGTGTGTGTGTGTGTGTGTGTGCGTGTGTGTGTGTGCAGAGAGCCAGGCGTTCTCAATGCAATTTTAATGACATCTTTACTGTAGGAAGGCGGGGGGTTTGACACGGCGAACAACGCGATGCCAAAGTGTTGAATGAGACAAAATCTGGAGTTCGCTTTTGTAGCTGACTTTGTGAATGATGAATCAAAAGAGTTCATGGAAGTTCAGCGGCGAGACAGTCCGGGTTGTAAAAACGTCTCAACATTCAAATGATAACAATATGGTTTTGCACTTTAGCAGCATTGAAATATAAAAAAATTCACAAAAGTTTAGTGCTGAGTTATTTGCAGTCTGCGGTGCTGACACTGCTCCGTGACCTTCTGCTTGTAGTAGAATACTGATGAATATATTTCCATGTATTTAAATGTACAATACAGGTAAATACATGTAGTCCTTGTTGCTTGAGCACGCTGACAAACAAATTACTTTTTCAGATTTGTTTTATTCGCCATTTGCATTAGAACCACATAGGAATACATTTGCAAAAGCCCCCAGTGTGCACCAGACAAGTACATAATTAAACAGGCAGTGCACACCAGAGCTCTTGCTGCGGCGCCCTGACTCAGCGCCATCTATGGATTATTTGAGTCACTGCTTATAGTCACTATGGCAGTTTATGGGTTTGTTTTGGTCCCAACACAAAAAGGCGACACGGTGGTACTGCGTTTAGAGATCTCGCCTCTAAATAAGAAGGTCCTGGGTTTGACTTCTATGGGCGAAACATGGGTGGCCTTTATGTGTGGAATTTGAATGTTCTCCTTTTTCCTGCATAGATTTTCTATAGAGATTGACCGTTTGTATTGGTCGACAGGTATATCGGGCAAATTAGAAAATTCGGCCCTAACTTCTTCCCATCCAGACGATTTGTACTCATTTCAAAGTGTATTTGCTCAGGAAATCAAGTCTTATTTTACTCCAAACAACGACCCCAAAATGTAATTAGCAAGAATGAATAACAATAAAAACAATTCAGAATCAGATCTCTTTAATTGCCGTTGTAAGTAACAGGAAGCTAGGAATTCGCTTTGCTGTATGGTGCAAACAAGTAATAAAATAGATTCAAAGGCCTGCATGAAAAAATTTAATCAAATTCTATTATATAAATACACACAACAGACATTCAACAGTATGTCACTAGCATAGCAAATAAAAACAATACAAAATATTGCCCTGCCAAACTTGGAATTAATTTGTATAGGCCCCAGAAGGACAGGTGAGACTGTCATTAAAAGAAACTATAAATCCTGGTATGAATAAAGATCAAAAGATTACAATAATATAAAAAAATGCAAAATATGAAAATCCTTACTGTGGATAGTACAAATAAATCAGCTTCCAGTGACCACTTGTTTTCTGTCCTTGATGCTTTAATACAAATCAAAACTAGAAAGTGCCCTTAACTCAGGAGACATGTGCTGATGTATTTTTAAGGGAATCATACGAGCTGCATGTTTCAGCTCTGTGGAATCAGACCAGGCCATTATCAATAATACAAACTCCACCCAGTCTCCATCTGCCAGCTCCTCTCTGGCCCTGTATCGCTGTGACCCGACCTCAGTCCTGGTTTTGTTTATTTAAAAACACCTGCTTCCTTCCACACTTCCCCTGCACTTTCTCCCGCTGTGACTTCTGCACTCTGCTCACTTTCTCATGATTTTATCCGTGGTTTTTGTTGTCGTTTTCTCACACTCGTTCAGGATATGTTCTTGTCTGTGGAGACGCTGTGTGTGTGATGTTTTGGGATGTTGATTTAAATAAAGAAATAATGAACTGTCAGATCAACATAAACAAGAGGATGGTGATGAGAATGAGGATAGACAGTAATGATATTGTACAATATACATTTGTATACATATGCAATTATAATTGTTGTTGTTATAAGTAGTTGTGGGACTGAGCAGGCAGCCAAAGTGAATGTGTGTGTCGATGGGTGGGAGTCTCTCTAGGGGTGAAGATGAAAATGTATATCTGTGTATTTATGTCAAACAACTGAATCCTGTATGAAACGGGAAAAAAAAGTACATGAAATGAAAAAATAAAATATTTAAAGTAGCAATATGTAAGATTTTCATGTCAAAAGGCATTTATAAAACATACTCTTTTCCAATACTTCTTTGCCGAGATATTTGAATTTCTAAATTAGTTTTACTGCCCGTAAATTGTGTTATTGTTTTCATTTCGATGTCCTGCCCTCCACCGTTTTACCAATCAGTCAGTGATTCGTGTTGCCAGAACTCACCACGTCGAGCTAATCTCACTGGTAAAGTACCATGTGGCGCAGAACTAAAAAAGCTCTCGTTATGATTCTCAAATCATTAACGACAAAACAGGGAATAAGAACAGGATTTCTATCTTTGTGAAAAAGGTGTTGGTTATAGATTTGTTGTTGACAAAACTCTTGTCTATTCAGCTGTTATGGTCCCAGCTGGATTTGTCTGCATATCTGGCAACCTGAGTCAGGGAGAGTGGGAGAGGCTGCAGTACCACTTTGGGCCAGATTTGTACATACTGCTCCTTTAATGATGCTTTGACACAAACATATTTAATCTGTTGTTCTACACACTGCATTATTTCAGTTCCTTAACGACCTCTAGTCTTTTTTACGTTCAGATTGTTGAGCATATTTCCACACAAGCTGCTTTTGTTTTTGGTAAGCTGTGTGCCCTTTATTAATTGTTAGGCTGGATCCTTTCAAAGTTCAGCATATTTGTTTTTGTGGAATTGCAACAAAAGCCACATTTTGAAGCATTTCTCTCCAAATTAAAGCCAGTTCGGGAAACTTTTTAAACAAACAAAAAAGTGTAAATGCAATAAGCCGAAAAACACTGGTCTTTGTCTCACAATGGGTCGAAGCAGTGTGACTAGAACAGATTTGACTCATATCTACTGATCTCAAAACTTTACTTTGAAGTCCGACACGGCTTATCTTATGTATACGGAATACATTTATCAGCAGCAAAAAGGCGTTCTGTGTTTCAATTTTTACTTCCCAAACGGTTGTGGGCTTTCTCACTGTTGCAGTTTGATGTGCAAATTTGCATCCAGACTCCATGAATAAACAGTGCAGTCACACGATGCAGACTTAGTTGTGGGTGAAGGCTGTAGGCTGGTGGTGCTAAAACTATTCACAAACTAAGAAAATATTTGGCCTCTTAACGTCTATCTCAATGAGTCTAACCTAGCCTGGTCTTACCACACCACCGCACTAATTTCATTTCGTATTAAGGTATGGATTTGCTAGAGTAGAGCCACAGCATCTTTGCCAGCAATGACATTTCCTAAAAAAAATTCTTGCTCCGGCTTCAATGTTTCAATTATTTTTGGAGCTGAACCAAAACGGATTACTTTACTATCGCATTCGCCGCCATCGCCAAAATACAGCCAGAAAATTTGATCCAAACTCTTGACGTCACACCTTCCTGCAACACCCGGCTCCTCCGCTCACTTTATGGTAACCAATGTATCCACAGCCACTAGGATCAGATCCAGACTTACATGTAGGAAATTATTATTGAGCAGAGTTTATGGATGACTAAGACCAGGCTAAGTCCGACCCGAAATTCAGGAAATATTAGAAAGATTGAGGATTTGCCTTGCTATCAAAGACCATCAGTGATACACATGGAGACTGTAGACCATTGGAGTGGACTAACAAAGGGCTGACTTCATTCGTAGTGTTTGCCTTGAGCTAACTTTGTAGATGGCAACAACATGGCAACTAAAGAGCCAATCAGGAGCAGTGCTAGTCTGTCCTCGTCCAAAGCTGATTCAGGGAACAAGAGGCAGCTGATTGGGCTTGTATTTGTGTTTGCAAAGTTATGATCAAAATCAAAAATGCCAGAATCATACAGAGAGCTGAACCACAGATTTTAAGTCCAAAATAGTGAGTGGGACACAATCGATAGCTTACGGGTTAGCACTGTCCACTTTATATACAGTCAATGATGCAGTGCTATAGACAGAAAGTGGATTCTCGAATGTCCCTGGCCTGAGTGGTTTGAGGGTTGGATTGATTTAATGAGTTTTGACAACCAAGCGCAGAACCGTATGAGTTTTGATCCGGTTGTAAAGCCAAATATGAACTTTGTGGTATCCGGTGAAATGAAATGACAAGACACAGCTTCCTCAACCTGAACCATATGGAACTGGTGAGACTTTAAAGATAAGGTAAAGCTTTGTTTTAGTGGGTGGCTAAGAAACAACATTGTCCATAGATGCCATTTTTAATTTTATCTTAATGAGAGGAACAGGATCAGTGATGGATATCTGCTTGTCTTTCACAGCCTCGTTGCTTCTAACTCTTCCTATTCGAGCCGTTTTGCTAATTTGTTTTTATCAGTCTGTTCTCACACTCTCTTCCTCCGCTCTGTCTCCTTTCATTTTTCTCTTTTTCTCAAATACTTCCTGCCTGCTGGTTCTCTCAGCATTGTTCTTAGATGCCAATGTTTTAGCCCCTGCTCCACTGTGGGAATTTGAGGTTAATGCCATTTTGTATATTGGTGAGTCGGTGGGAACAGGCACGTTGCATTATTTACTGACTATTCTGCCTTTAGTGTGTGTGTGTGTGTGTGGGGGGGGGGGGGAGTATTTATTAGCTATGGTTTTCCTGTTTTGATGTTGACAAAGGTACGAGCCGAGGCAGACAGATCCTTATCTTCCGTCTTGTCTGCCGTTTTATCACATTGTTTTTGATCTCCGAGATACATACAGCCAACATGTTTACTCATTGCCTCGGTTTATAAAAAGAACATGCATCCAAGTCTGCCGCCAGGAACAAAGAGTTAGAACACAGGAAGGGCTTCGGGAGACGGCCATATTTGGAGACGGGAAGTGAAGGTGATGGAGTCGCCGTAGTTACCGTTTTCCCAAGACCTGTCAGTGGATCTCTTTAGACCATTTGATGTGATGGGAAACGAAAGGCCCACATATGCTAATTTCTATTTCCTTGCAAAAGAATATATAGATGTGTTTGACATATTTTGTATTACATGATGATATAATACAATTTAAGATATTTATTGATCTCACACTGGAGAAATTTACAAGTCATTTTGGCACAGATAGAATTTCTCAGATTGTGAAAAAGACAGAAGTGTGCAAACATGTTAGAGGCAAAAATATAGTCTGTTCAGGATGTATTATGTACAATCAAAAGTGGTAATTAAGATACAGTGGCAAGAGCAGTGCAGGTTTTTTCAGTCTTAGCGCAAGTGACTTAAAGTGACCTTTTGTACAGTCTGACAGCGGTGGGAATGAAGGCTCTGCGGTAGTGCTCCTTCTTTAATATAATGTCTTGTATGTAAAATTAACTGTTTTGTAATTCAATTCAATTCAATGTATTCTTGTATTGAGCTAAATCACAACAGTGGCTCAGAGGACTTTAGAGAAGGTGTAGGTCCGTAGGGAGTTGACCAATGTCTGTGAGTGTTGATAAATGTCTGTATTGTATTCATTATCCTGAAACCGTTGGATAGTTCTGTCTATTGCAGTGTACGCAGAAAAGCCTTGCATATTTTTCTCTTTCACAAAGTACAATTGGCACCGTTCCATATAATCACAATAATGTATCGTATATATTTCATTGTTTATGTCAAAGCTTAGAACAATCAAATTCGTCTCCAACAACAGCCGCCGCTCCAGACCCCTGTGAAAAGTGAGTGTCTGGACTGGGTCATATTCAGTAACTGAGAGCTCCAGGCTGTCAACGGATCTGAGCAGGAGGCCCTGACATTCAAGACCTAAAAAACGTTGTATAATTAACTGACGACACAGTGCATAGATCACTTCTTTATTATCTATATGGCGTCCTGTGCTCTATAGCTACCTGCCATGTCGGTCTACTTTTTAGCCTCAGGACACTATCTTCCCATTCCTCACATGTCTCTGATGCATTGACCTATTTTAACTTAAAGTGTGTTGGAATCTGTCTTCATTTTGGCATACACACCCTAAAACTTTTAAATGCCATTAAAAAAACAGGTTGAATCAATACTTGTAATGCCTCTACTTTGCTGATTTCTTGTCAGGGCCTGAGTTCTGTCTGCCAAATGCTGCTTTTAGTCTTAAATCGTAATGGCAGCACGTTGGCTGAAGGCAGCGGTAACACTTTCATTCAATTGTCATTCATTGCACTTCCTTTAATTGGCTTTAAGGTTATACAGATTATGGGAACAATTGGAAGACGCCCAAAATCAGCCATTGACACAGAAATTGTCAATTTGCCAACAGCAGATTATGAAACAAAAATAAATATAATAATAAAACACATGAGAGTCATTGTTCTGGGTTTTTCCAATGTTCATAAATGTCCCACATCATCAAAAAATTACAATGATAAATGTAATATGAGCTCAAAGAAGCCCAACAGGGAAGTGCTCATTGGTGAAGTGTTTCTCCTTCTCACTCTGGCTCCTGTTGACTTACATTGATATGAAACTCATTTGTGTGACTGTGTCTACTCACCGTTTTGGGATTTAAAATTGCTTGGTAGCGCTCACCACAATCGTGGTGTTTATGTTGTGGTATGGCCCAGATTTGAGCCCAAACAACTGGCCAATCAGGAGTCTCCTATCACCAAATTCAGCTTTAGCAGCGAGTAGCGTTAGGGTTTGTGCGGACAGACCAGCGGCGCTCTTGATTGGTGCTTGGTAACTCTGCAATTGCTATCAACAAAATGTGCATGAACTTTTGGCTCTATATTCCCGCTAAAATAGCCTAGCTCTTATTGGCCACTATGGGTGACGTCAGCACTCGGTCAGTCCACTCCTAATATATAGTCTATGAGTGATACAATAAAAGGTGCTGGCCTTTCTGGTTCTACCAAACAAAGCTTCTTTATTTCAATGTGGAAAAAACCGCCCACATATGAAACTAGAGTTAACTATCAATCTATTTTGGTCTGTCATGAATGGTGCTGAACTGGTATGCACATGTATTGATAATTAGTGATGTAGAATAGATTATAATAGCATGAAAAATTATGACAGAAATGTGCACAGACTATAACAAAACCTGATTTATCATATCATTGCGTATACATTTGAATTAGTGGCTGACATTATCCTCAATTTCAGACACAACAGCTGACAGACACAACTCATCTCCTTATTTCAAAACCTCATCAGAATTTTACAGAACACAATAACTCTGAATAATATCTCTGTCCAGATGGTAGCAGCTCAAAGTGATGGAATTGTAATTAGTGAGTGGCTTTCGTCGTCTATGATCTGGCCTTTGCCTCACCTGTGCCGATACTGCATTCTGCTTTCACATTCTGCATGACTTACCGTTGACTCTAGAAGAAATAATCAGGTGGTAAATGTTTTGACAAGTTGATAATCATGGTTTGTTTTGATGGGTGTGACAAACATGTTCATATGATTCATGCTTGGCAGACTCCTTGTTTTAACACAGGCTGATCAACAACACGGCTGACTCTATGACCCAGAACAAAAAGCTCAGATGAACTTCAGGCTCAGACACTCACAGAATCATAAAGAAAGTTTCACGGGAATCTTTCACAGGAACTTCTCTGTTTTCCATTTCAACGTTTACATTTTCCCCCAAATCATCTTTGCAATCATTGTTCTGAAAAAACAAATGCAGTTGGTGTAACAGATGTTATTTTAAACTGTAAATAAATCATTCGAAAAATATCATTATAAAAAATATTCTATTTTTAAAGTGTTTTTTGGGGGATTTTTACAAGCTCCAAGCCAAATACCAACATTATAGAAAAGATATATCTCACTTAATGAGATATTAGAATTAATTACAGAAGTAGTACTAGTAGTAGCAGTAGCAGCAGTTGTAACAGTAGCAGCAGTTGTAACAGTAGCAGCAGTTGTAGCAGTAGCAGCAGTTGTAGCAGTAGTAGCAGTAGCAGTGGCAGTAATAGCAATAGTAGTAGCAGTAGTAGTAGTAGTAGTAGCAGTAGCAGTAGCAGCAGTAGTAACAGTAGCAGCAGTAGTAGCAGTAGCAGCAGTAGCAGTAGCAGCAGTAGTAGCAGCAGTAGTAACAGTAGCAGCAGTAGTAGCAGTAGTAGCAGTAGCAGCAGTAGCAGTAGTAGCAGTAGCAGCAGTAGTAGCAGTAGCAGTAGTAGTAGCAGCAGTAGTAGCAGTAGTAGCAGTAGCAGCAGTAGCAGTAGTAGCAGCAGTAGCAGTAGTAGCAGTAGCAGCAGTGGTAACAGTAGCAGTAGCAGTAGTAGTAGTAGTAGTAGTACATTTTGAACAATATTCTAAATTTCACCTGTAAGCAAGTTAAAAAAAAGTCTTAAAATGGAAATATCTTTTTTTGTTGTTGTTTTTTTTGGTTTTTCCTTCCATTTCTTTCCATTTGCTTCTTAATGAAATGGACTTCTGCACCATTCACCGTGTTCGCTTGTCTGTCCAACTAATCTTTGCAATTCCACTAAGAAGGTCTCCGCTTGCGTCTCGCTCCATTTGTCAGTGGAGTGGGATTTCTCTTTTGTGCATCTTGAATAGCCGCCATTAGATGAATTGCGTGTAATGCACTTGCAGGCGTTTTACCATCAACATGTCAAAAGTTTTCAAGTGAGTAGACTGTAATGACCGCTGATTCTGTATTGCCCTTTGTCCGTTTGGCCTGTACCAACAAAGACGTAGCATTTATCCATTTACCCACTCAACTATAGAACTCCTACGAGACAGCCTACTTTCTATGGCCGAGAAAACCCAATCTCCTCAGTCTTCCTCCAGCTCAGACGATTCAGTTTCTTGGTCTTTTGTGCGATAAGCCGACGTTGTAAGCGTTCTCACAAAAACACAGGCTAGAGGCAGGACACTCTTTACTGTCTGTGTGAGGTCATCTCTGGTTTGGAATCGGTGCGAGTGGAGATGACTGAATCGCCCCTTCAGTCAAAAATGACGTTTTCTGAAGCTTAACAGGAGTTGATCAAGTCTGCCCTGGGCTCAAAGTAACTGACACAACTGTGGAATACGGCAGAAAAAAACGTACTTAATTTCATTTCAGTTTATTTTGAAACATGTGTGCATACTTTATATATAATCATAAAAACAAAACCCAAAATTTCTATTCCATTCACATGTTCAAAAGGGAGAAGGAAGAAGCAAAAGCGTACTTAATGACCAAATAAGTGGTCTGAGCTCATTTATAGCTGCCGAAATGCATATGGAGAGTCTGTCTTTAGCTGAGTGTTTTGGTAATTCACTCGGTTTTTCTGTTATTAGAAGAGATTTTTCTATTATTACTGTGTCAAAGAAAGTTTTGAAGAAAAAAGTGCCAGTCAGGTTTTTTTGCCCAGAGAAAACTTGGAAAGCCGCTAATCCAAATTGTATAGGGACTGTGTGTAATATGCACAATTAGTGGTCTGATGAAGCCGTTACATTTTCAATCCACCGTATGTGTCCAGAATCTTCCTGCCTGTGACACATGTAGCTCCTAAGCACTGGTGAATGATGCAAACCACCTGCTGGGGTTTAGCTAGAAACAGTCCTGTGAATATGGTGTGACTGCCTGTTGTGTTGTGCTGTATGTTATTGTTTTTGTGTGTACACGCCGCAGAAAATGTGCTTTAATATAAATATATGTCTATCCTATCCTACGGGGTCATCACATAACAAAACAAAACAAGGATTTAGGAAATAATGGCTGCACCTGCTTGAATGTTGGCCTCACATTTACTGTATATACATATATTTTAATAAGTTTTAATATCACATGAGGTTCTGAGTACATATTTTAAGGTCATTATGTGATTTCAGAGGCCGACATTAGTGCTTTTTCTTATTTGATTTAATAAAGTCTGAGGATTTTGTGCCCAGGGCTGTAGTTTGGGCTGTTATCAAACCCATTTTTATTCATAAGGCAGATCTTTATCCAAGTCTCTCAAAGGATTAATGTGAAAGGGGATACTCTGTCAACGGTGCCCATGTCATTCACTTGACATCCTCCCGCCTTGAGCCCGTAATACCCCCCTCTTGGGTTCACCCACAGAGAATGAAGGACAGAAAAAGATTACATTTAACAACTGTAATCAATCTTGAGTGTAATCCAATTTATCTGGTGCATCACAGGTCTTCCAGAGCAATACTACAGCCTCACGTGGTTCTTGAGTCCGGTCTTGGGCCTGATGTTTACCCCTCTGATCGGCTCGGCCAGTGACCGCTGCACCCTGAGGTGGGGCAGAAGAAGACCCTTCATCCTGGCACTTTGCATCGGCACACTCATCGGCGTTGCTCTCTTTCTTAACGGATCACTAATCGGTACGTTATCCTCCTTCCCGTCCTTCCATTTTTCACTCTTCCTTCCATACTTTTTTTGTACTGTAGAGAATTATTCAGAACGCCATATTTAGAACGTCTTGAAGCTGTGAGAATCTATGACGCTTGACTCAATATTATATAAGTAAGTAAGTCATCTCCAGATTTCTCCAGTGTGAGATTAATAAAGTCTATCTTATCTTATCTTGGTTTATATAGTGTTTTTCACAGACCAGAGTCACAAAGCACTTTACACTTGAGGGCATTTGTCTCTCTCTCCACACAGAGATGGGAGCGAGGTTCATGTTTTTAGTACATGTTTTGGGAGCGAGGTACATGTTTTTGTGGTAGGGGAAGCCAGAGCACCCGGAGAAAACCTGCACAGACACAGGAAGAACATGCAAACTCCACTCAGAAAGAGAGTGGTATCTACCCAGTGTCGCCCAGCACATTTGAAATCTCATTATTGGCCTAAAACAATGATATAAAAGAAACGCTTTCTTTAACACGTATTTTCCGCCCCACCATATCGCTCTGAGCTCTTCCCCTTTACACAAAGTCACTGAAAACTTGGTCACATCAAAGGTTCTGCTCAGACCATAGATGAAGTTTGCGATCAGCAGATGTTTTTCATTAGAATGATTGAAATCGTGTAATTAAAAAGACTTGAACATACATGAATCCGTCTATAACTAGCACTGAGTCAAAAACCGTGAGCTATTTTGTTTTGTCCCCTTTAAGTTTGAACCTGGCCTCTTTTACCAGCCTCCTGAATAGATTTCACTGGAGACTTGAACTGGTAGAATAACTTAAACAGGTGTTCGTGTGCGAAGGTTTTACAAACAGGATTCAAACATTCCTATCACAATTTCAGACCAGTGGAAAGACTTTTTATGACCGTACTTTCAGTAATAAGATTATGTAACAGCGTTCATTAATCCTGGAGAGCTGCACTCAAGAGGCACATTTTGGCAAAGATTTAAGAAATACGATTAGTGGGTCTGCATCTAAATGATCTGACATTATGGGTGATGGAGACTTCCCAACAGTCTCATCTGATGCCGATGCAAACTTAAGTGGTACGTCATCCCTGCGGTAAAACTATTTACCCAGCATGCACTTGTCCTGGGGTATAGCATTTATAATTGCAGCAATTGGAGCATCTCTTGCCAAAAGCTGTCTCTGTCCAGTGCTGAAACAGATGTCAGCTCATTACATCACTCAGTCACACTAAGGTCATTATCATACGATCGCGTTCATCGATTAGCTGTTTGTGCGATTCACAAATATTGATCTGGACCGAGTCAGGACCAGCTTTTCTCTGCTTCCTGCATAATTATATATGTACATACGTAAAGAGGTGTTAACAAAGGCGACTGGAAGCGTTTCAGTGAGGCGAGATATGATGCATGATTGTTGAGAATACGTCTTAAAATTAATGTTATAAATTACACCTCATTCTTTTGTACAAATGCATTTCTGAACCTAATATGAAGCTGAAGCGAATGTACTGACTGAAAAACTGGGAGAACAAAAATCACAGCGGTCAAAGTCCTCCCGCTGTCGCTAACGGCAACAGCATCTGTCAATCACGCTCCGCTGCAGCGCAACACGCAAATCCTCACCTGGCAGCGATCAAGCTTCATATCACGGGGAAGCTGGATGCGGGCGGCAGCTTCACTCACGCTACAACCCTCCTCCTCCCCGTCTCCGCCTCGTTCCGTT
The DNA here is from genome assembly GCA_964034765.1 of Knipowitschia caucasica. NCBI lineage: Eukaryota > Metazoa > Chordata > Actinopteri > Gobiiformes > Gobiidae > Knipowitschia > Knipowitschia caucasica. The sequence goes on along the minus strand of OZ035838.1, from coordinate 35,625,130 downwards.
TCGGCTCTTTCATCCTTCTCCTCAATCACCACCATCTCATAATCTCCTCCTAACCACATTTCTGTACAGCAATAATAAATGTAATCTTAAAATATAGTCTTCAGAGCCGTACGAGCTAATTTGTAGTGTCAAATCACAGCCAGCCAATATGCAATTCTAATAATCCCCATGTTTTGTCTGGATTGAATTAATGGCCGCATCAACGATCTAGTAATGTACAAAGTGTCTAATGGCGACTGCTTCATCACAACTAATCAACTATGAAATACCTGTAAACTAAACTGATTGATCATTTTAAAAACCTTACATGGACTTAAGTTTGTTCTTCCACTTCTCTGCCTCTGGGATTTCACATGTCTTTGCACCAAAACTATGCCGGAACCATCCGCCCTAATTAAAACCACACCACACATTCCGTACTGACAAAGCATGTGCCGCCCTGCTGCCGGATACAATAACGTTGCCCAACCAAGTGCTTTTGGAGCCGAAAAATAGAATTGGAAGTTAAATGAGTTTGATGCGGTGGTACAAACGACAACAAACGAATCGGAGGGAGAGGATTCTGTCAGCAGATCGTCTCCCTGTGCCAAGGTCAGACTGTGGAATAACAAACTCGGTGTGATTCGGAAATACCTATTTATGTTAAAGAGACGACAGAGGAGCAAACACTAGGCACACGCTCTGAGGAAGTTGTTGGTAAAATTAAAAATCAGAAGGTGATTAAAAAAAGTCAAAAATTGCTCAAATTTGGTTAAATGTATCTTAATTGGAGCACATTTTGTCTGAGCCTTAAAACAAGATTGGCCAATGTAACAAAGCAAAATTATCTAGAAATAAGTCTAAATGGCAAATCTCTTTTTAACACAGTGAGAACGACCTCAAATTAACATAAAAACCACTTGATTCAAGCATTTATTACTTCATATTTTTACTGTGCTTAAATCTGTGACTAGTTCTGCCATACTAGACTATACTACTAATAGATAATATAGTAAATGGACATACTGTATAATTATAGTAGTGCTGGAAAATGTATTTGTGATAGAATAACATTTCTATTCTGCATCAAGAAATACTGTATGATAAAAAATATTCTTATAGTAATTCATGGTAAAGCTGAGTCTGAAATCTATTGTTTATCATTATCTGATATAATAATAGAAAAGGTTTTACTGTTGCCAACTAGACAAAGAGAAGACCAAAAAGTACACTATTTATGCATTTTCATTGATTTATGAGTCTGTTATTCACATCTAGTTAAAGCTGGGGTATTTAACTTTCAAACCATAAACATAAATATAATGTAATCAAATACGTCGCTCTCAAAACCACAATTTTGGTTTCATACCTATTTTTCATATGCATTTATTTTTGACCACGACACATCTCTTAGATCAGCTTCTTTGGAAAGGTAAAAAAAAAGAGGACCAACCTCTTTCAGCCAATCAGCTCTCAGCCCAAAGCAGCAATAGTGACTCGCAGGGCTGTTTTTCCATGAATGTAACAGATCAAGTGTTTTCTAAGAGGATGAAGGCATGTGTGGGTTTGTATTGTTCTTTTATTTGATTCTTTCTGTTATTGATTGAGCCAAAAAGTTCTGTATCCCAGCTTTAAGTAATCACTGCAGCTTTATACAACATTAAAGTATTATTTCAAATACATTTTTCGAGCCGTTTCAGTGCATCGTAACAGTTAAAAGACTAAATGTAAGTCTATAAGTTTGAATCTGGCATGTCTTCGTACATACAGTGATACTTTACAGGCAGAAATCCTGGGAAACGGCTCTATGGTGATCTCAATGGCCAACGTGTGGTACGTGTGTTGACATGGGAACCCAGGAGCAGGCAGTTCACAGGGTTTCGCTTCCTGTTTGCTTCCTGCTTTCGACCAATCACGTTTGGCTTCCTGACGTGGTGCCTGGATACGGAGCCGTACCAGCCCATTGTCCGAGACCATGGCACCCAGAGGCAGACTCACCCTCTGACACCGTCTATCAACGTTTCCCCAATACCGCTGCGTTTGTTTTCCCGTGTCATATCTGGGTCATTCATAACAAGTCAAAGCTCTAAGCCGCTTATAAACAGGTCAGAGATGCTGCGAGGCAGACGGGGTTAACGCAATGGACTGTGGGTAATGAGTAGTGACAGGTGCCTATGCATAGAACTAATCACTGATTGATCATCCTTGAAAAGATTCTAAGGCCTTCAATAACTAGCTTTGCTTATTTTCCAGCTGGATGGGTTGGGTTTTTCACTTGGAAGATTGGCTAATATTTTTGTAATACGCTTCATTGGTTAAATAAGATGCGTCACAAAAACACACAACCTTTCATTCATTAATTTTCAACCCCTTTACTAGTCCATTTCTGGGTCGGGGGGTTGGCAATGAGAGCTGCCACCCAATGCTCATAGCACCAGGCCCTCTGATCCTCTGCAGGGGGTGGGTCCACAGGAGGATGGCTGCTGCATCAGTGGTGCCACAGCCTTGGTGTTTCAGCGAGAGCTTCAGGCCAAGTGGGGTTAAGTTTCTTGCCCAAGGACACAACGACAGCAGACAATAGTGGGAGCAGTTGGAGTGGGTCCTGTGATTGGCCCAAATGCCAATGCTCAACCAACCTACTGTCGCCCCAAATACACAACTTTTATATTTCAAATGTAACTAAAAGAAAATGAGAAAGTTATCGAGTTATTCAGTGTTTTTAAACGTTTGTTAGTTGCATTTTCAAGAGGGAATCCCCATATTATTGTCATCAGTTGTAGGTCACTGATCTACTTCCTGGAAAAATTTATCATTTTCAAGAGCCGTGGTTTAATCGATGTAAAACTATGATGTATTTAAAAAGAAGCAAGTCCGTCAAAAAAGACAAAATCTTGCAGATGGTTATTATATGAGTTGGCGATGTAGTAGGATGTTTGTAGAAAAGCCAATATGTTGATCCAGCCTGCTTCTTACCGCAATATAAAAGTATAAGATTCAGAGTCATTTATTTGCCAATTGCAGTAAAACCACATTGGAATACATCCACAAAAGTCCCCAGTGTCTGCAAGACAAGTACATATAAATACAAGATTAAAAATAAAACAATTAAAACAGGAAACAAACAAAACAGACAAACACAGTTTCAATACAAAGCCAAGATCATTTAAAGTGCTCTGTTCAAACTGATAACAGCTCGTGGAAAGAAGCTGTTAGCTTGTTAGCATATCAAGATGTTCTGCTTCTCAACAAACAATGTCTTCTGCCAGAGGGAAGAAGCTGGAACATGGCTTTTCCAGTGTGGCCAGAAGAGTCATTGATTATTCTAAGAGATTGTTTTAAAAGTCTGGAGTTATCATGATGATGGCAATAGTGCAAAACTACAGTATTTATTGATACAAATGTTGTGTGTGTGTCTTGCAGGCCTGGCGATGGGGGATGAGAAGGGCAGTCAGCCGATCGGGATAGTCCTGACCGTACTTGGGGTGGTGGTGCTGGACTTCTGTGCGGATGCCACGGAGGGACCGATCAGAGCGTATCTACTGGACGTGGCCGACACAGAGGAACAAGACATGGCCCTCAACATCCACGCTGCGTCGGCCGGTACGATTAGGCTACACATTCTCACATGATAACTGTACGGACCCTATTCAGTGACTTAATATCTTAATATTATTGACTGAGATGAGGTGTGTTTTCGAGACCAGAGCACTGTTAAACTCACTGCGGTCACTGCAAAGGACTTACAGTTTCTCTACAATAAAATGCTCAATATTGAGATGATAAATGCAGTAAGTGAACCATTCCTAACAAAGAGAGCTGTCTAAATGAATACACTTGATGCAGGCTTCTTAAATGCCTCCAATTAAACCAATCTTCGTTAAAGAAGCAGTTTTTCAACAACATAATTGTGTGTCCATGTTTTCATTCCTGTATCACTTGTGTCCCGCAGGTCTTGGTGGAGCCGTGGGCTACGCTCTGGGAGGTCTAAACTGGACCCACACATTTCTGGGAGCGGCCTTTAAATCCCAGGAGCAGATCCTCTTCTTCTTCGCAGCGATCCTGTTCACTGGGTCCGTGGTGCTTCACCTCTTCAGCATCGAGGAGCAGCAGTACATGCCGCTGCACGACCGCCTGGACCAGGTCACTGCCTTCTGTCTGTGCATCCAGATCCACAAGTTTAGTTTTGTATAGCCCTAAATCACAACAACAATCATCTCATAGGACTCTACAAAGTTAAATATGTACATGGATTGAAGAAAAGCAATTACTATTCACTTGTTGGTCTGGTTTACTTGGATGAAATGTAATGAAACTACATTTATTTTCTGTACAAAACAAAAAAATTCTCATTGTGCATTATTTTAGATTGAACAAAACTGATTGCTTCTTTGGCAAATCTTATTAAGAAAAAAGCATCAAAATGTACTAAAATGGTTGTACTAAAAGTAGTTGAAAAAGTCCTTCTTTTATTTAGTACTAAAAACAACACTCCAACATTGCTTTGGTTTTATGTTTAAAATGGCAGCTCGTGTCTTGTCCGCAGAATCGGTGCATCATTCAATGTCTGCTCTAAACAGTGCATCTTTCTGACCTCCGTGATCTGGTCTTCCCACAGGAGAGTCCAGACCCCGCTCAGTCTCAGCCGTCGTCCAATGGGAGGCCTGGATTACTCGCCCCAAAACTGGAAATGATCGGTGAAGACGAAACCATGGACAGTTTTGATTTGTATGATCCCTACGGAGATGACCAATCAGAAAACGATATAGACATGGACTTCCTGGATGTAGAGCTTGTGAGAAGTGAGTCAATTGAGATTAAGCAACGATACGGTTATTGATCGTTAATAACATGTTTATTTTCTGGCCAAACAAGGTTAAAACGTTGCATTTTTAGGCTTTAAACTTTGTAATGGTTCATCACATTTGACCACCATCGAAGAATCCAATGAAAGAAAGAATTAAATAGAAAGTTTATGAATATTGTCTTTTGGTCAGTTGCCATTTTGAGGCGCACTAACTAAAGAAATATAAACGTTGGGGCTTTTGAATAAGAAGTAATATGCTTCAATACATACTTTGTACTTTGGCGTGCTCAAAAAACAGCTTTGATTGTATAACGTGGAGAAAACATCAGATACATCAGATGTCAAACAATAACAGACGCAATATATAATTGTTTGACATTTTATTGTTTCTATGCCTTATCCCCTGTTGGATGAATAAAGAAGCCTGAGTCTGACCCTCGTTTGCGTTCCTCTCTCCGCAGGTAAAAGCGACAGTGTTTTGGCCATGGCGGACGCGACCTTGGACCACATAGAACACGACTCTTGGTTCCTGTGCCACCTGGAGCCGTCCATCTTTGCCGACCGCCTGTCTCCGTACCACTGCTCCTCTCCGCCCGCATCCACCTCCAACGCCAACATCCGCCGCAGCAGCAGCGCGGGCAGCCAAGACCTGCTCCGCTCGCAGCCCAACCACCACCCGGCTCCCCAAACGCACATACCCAAGATATCTCGCCTCTCCATGTTCCTGCAAGAAATGGAAAATGACGACGGACAAGAGGCTCTGCTCAATAACCAGCTGAACGAGCAGCGCACGCTAAACGGGCGGCTGTTAGCAGGAGCGGCTAACGGCGACGCTAACAAACTCAGCACCAAAGGACAAGCTCATCGCGCAGGGATGGTCAAAGGTGGGAGATGGGAGACCTTTGGGAAGACTCTTCACCCACATTAGAATGAGTGATGTTTTTAATGTGTGTGTGAATGGTTAGTGGTGTTGGGAGGGGCCGATGGCACAGACTGGTTGCCTCGCTTCTGGCAGTGTGCCTCAGGGCAGCTGTGGCTACAGTAGTAGTTTATCACCTGAAAAAAGCACTATATAGAAAAACCAATGCATTATTATTATTATTATCTTTGGAGAGGGAAAAAAGTGTTGATTCGATACAATTCCAAACGATGTGACTTGTACAACAGTTAATCCAAAAATCGTTTTCATTCACAGACATCACATAATAATAATAATAATAATAATAATAATAATGCATCAAACTTATATAGCGCTTTTTTGGACGCAAAGACGCTTTACAAAACACACAGAAATAAACATTGAAAAACAAAATTAAGGAAAGACAGAAACAGGTGGGTTTTGAGAAGAGATTTAAAGTTCTGTAGTGAGTTTGAGTTTCTGATTGGTTGAGGGAGTGAGTTCCAGAGAGTGGGGGCGGCTGCAGCGAAGACATGTGCAGATGTTTTTCCTCATCATCTTTTATGTCTTTCTTTTGACTCGACAAACAGCCACAAGATTTTTGATACTCTACACTTCTCTTCTCTGTAATAGAGCCGTTTTATTCACTGCTGCTTAACAAAATAGGGACATATTTTCCAGGAAAGTCTGACGCTCTGGTCTGGTCTGACGCATTGACCCAAAATCAAATTTAGACAAATTCAATTAAAAAACAAATTGATTTGCTTTTAAACTCCAAACACTGTGCTTTTACTGAGGATTGGGGGCTATAATAAGATCAAGGAACTTTTTTGAACGCTTAATAAACTGAAAACAAAAACACAAATTAAAGCTAGCATACCTAACTTTTTTGGATTCATAAATACATACTCTGTCTGTTCTAACAAAAAGTATTTACGTTTCATTTTAACTTATCAGGTCACAAATACTAAGAGCTGATTGGCTGAGGGAAAAAGACACACCCACAGAGACTGGCTTGAGAGCTAGGACATAGATACATGGATTTGATTGGGTAGATCTGTGGTTTCAAAGTTCATCATCTTTAATGTACGGTATATGTATTTAGAAATGACAGAAATGACTCAAAGCACCATTTCTGCACCGAATCCATTAAGAAAAAACGTATTTCCTGTTATTTACTTATTAACTCTTAAAATAAATGTAAAGGTCCAAAACAAAATAGTATTTGTATTTTTATTTTTATTTGTTCCTTTCATGAAAATACTTTGTTCACATACATTGTTCACATGATATTAGTTACAATTTATATTTTAAACATTTCCATGAAGACTGATAGACTGATAAATACAAGCATTTAGCCTTTTGCCTTTTGCCTGGTACAAGAAAACATGTATTAGCCCTCGGTCCTAAACTCGTCCCTGTGTGTGTGCAGCTGCCAGCACCGGAGCAGCCGGGCGTCACTCTCGCCATCGGCACACCTTCTACCGGCAGCCATCTTGCACGTTCTCCTACTACGGCCGCGTGGGGAGTCACCGCTACCGCTATCGCCGCGCCAACGCCGCCTTCCTCATCAAATCGTCGCGCAGCATGAACGACTTGTACGAAGTGGAGGCTCGGCACCAGAAAAGGGACAAGCAGAGGAACAGACACCGCAGCGGCAACACCAACTCCTCCAGCGGCGACACGGAGAGCGAAGAGGGAGAGGTGACTTTCTTTTGTTTTGCACAGGTCTCTGTCATTATCAAAGGAATAGAAAAACCTCATGAGAACTGATTGGTAAAGGTAACAGTGAATTAATTTCAAACCAGAGCCTTTCCGTCTGGCCATGTTAGCTCTAGACTCTAGAAGGAGTGGACTACCCAGAGTCCTGAAGTCACGCATTTTGCTTGTCCTTTAATGGAAGAAGCTGATTAGAGCTACCTCGAACAGGCTTTTTGGATGTTTATCTGGAGAATAATCCTGGCCAGTGTTAGGCACCAAGCAGTAAGGCACAAGACAAAAGCTTAACATTTCAAAAAAGATGTTTGTTATTGGCCACAAACAAAGCAGCAGAGGTGGGACAAAGTCATTGTTTAGCAAGTCACAAGTCAGTCTCAATTCATCGCCCTCAAGTCCCGAGTCAAGTCACGAGTCAAGACAGGCAAGTCCCGAGTCGAGTCCAAGTCAAAGGCCAACAAATCTCAAGTCAGTCCCAAGTCCTACGGTTTGACTTTCGAGTCCTCTCGAGTCTTTTTGACCGCGATTTGTTTCTTGTTGGTCTCCACGTACTTTTGTAGGCAAACAAAATAATGTTAGGAATCATTTTGCTGGTGCATTCTCGTTGGTCTCTGACCCATGGACTAACAGTTTGTTCCTCGTCGTTGGCTGCTGGTAAATCAAAACTATCTACGTGATCTAATTGGATGTTGTGCCAGATGCAGGCTCAGTTACACATGCACAGACCACACATAAAATCAGAGCAGTCCGTGTCAACATACTTTTTATCTTTGGGGTTTTTAATGGGAAGTAGCAAGTGCAGCATATATGAATATGAGTATTGGGCTAGGATCTGTATCTATATAATCAGTTTAATGTCCGCAGTGGTTATTGTTCCAAAGGACTGAAGGGACCAATGGAGGGGAAGGAACCTGGCCTGTATTAGTAATATCTCATAATTACCAATATATCATTACATAATAAAATGTCTCATATAAATTAATTCAATCAGTCAAAGCACTGATTCTCATATCAATGCACCATAAACAATAGTGCAAATATTAATCTAGCTTAGTGCACATAATCAAAACAACTATCTAATGTATGCAAACTTTAGCAGGAGGAGCACAGCAAAAACATACTCATAATAATAGGCCTCGGCGCCCACACAGAAAAATATAAGAAATAGCCAACAGAGCAGCGCAGGCTAGCGCTAGTTTGACTCACCAGTTCCTCTTTAAAACACGGCACACAGTGTGACAACTGCGTCGAGTCAATTGTATGAGGCGCCTGTAGTGAAAGCATATCAATTACGGTTTGTAAAACAAAATATGACGTTAGGTCGCGATAAATACCTGCAGCTCGCTCGTTTCCAGCTCCCCTAGACAACACACCCACCGGTGAATGCAGTCCGCTTGTTTAGGGAAGTGTTGCTGCGCGAACTGCGGGGAACTCACGTTCGAACTCTCGCGCGAGCGCTACAACTACCGCGAGGCTTTGTTTCTTCAGAGACGGCATAGATAGAAAGAGAGATGCGGAGAAAGGTAAAAATGGCCCGGGTTACGCAAGTCTTTGCAAGTCAATTGGCGCAAGTCCAAGTGAAAGTCAGAGTCATTGATGTTAAAGTCCAAGTCGAGTTGCAAGTCTTTTTACATTTGGTCAAGTCGAGTCTAAAGTCATCAAAATCATGACTCGAGTCTGACTCGAGTCCAAGTCACATGACTCGAGTCCACACCTCTGCAAAGCAGGCCATTAAAAGGGTAAAGAATAGACCTTTACAGGTAGTGTTGGTATGGACCCCTCTGACCAATCCAGTGAAACCAGAGAGTGACCTCACAGCCAGTATAAAGAGAGCTGGGATGGACTAGTTTGGGTTCTTGTCAACTCTCTAAGCAACATGTAGCAGCCTTATGCTGAGGCCCAGAGCCTTCCAGGGTTCTCTCTCTCCTGCCATCTCTCCTTGGGGTATATCTTTAAGATATTTATCTTTAAGTATCTTGTTATAATTCTGTGTCATTAAATGTCGTCTTTTATATCTATGCTTTATCTAGGCTCATGACGGCATCATGTGGGGGGTTAGCCATCACAGCCATAGCCAATCAGAAGCGACGCTGGTCTGTTCCTCACTACCCAATTACTCTCTCACTTTTTAGGGTCAAATCTGTACAAAGCCATGATCAAAATATTGCAAGGGACACACTTTAGCGAGCCGATGAGCATTGTCCGCTCCTTTTTACAAGTTTATGGTTTCAGCTCTGTATTTGTTGTCCGTCTGTGTGGCAGGTCGAGACCACGGTGCGTCTGCTGTGGCTGTCCATGCTGAAGATGCCTCCGGAGCTGCTGCGTCTGTGCGTGTGCCACCTGCTCACCTGGTTCTCCATCATCGCTGAAGCCGTTTTCTTCACCGACTTCATGGGACAGGTCATCTTCCACGGAGATCCCACAGTACGCCACCTACAACTCTGAGCATTCCTACTTTTTATTCACACTCGTTTCGATTATTCTGATGTTTTTGTGTGTGTGTTTTCTAGGCTCCTTCAAACACGACAGAATTTGTGAATTATCAGAATGGAGTTCAGATGGGCTGCTGGGGGCTGGTTATCTACGCTCTCACTGCAGCTACATGTTCAGGTATTGATTATGTCGTTAAAAATCCACATATTATCAGGGGATTAAGGCTGTTTTGGGAGGATTTAGTATCAAACTTGATTAAGCAGCGGATTGTCTTGTAAAGAAATCTGAATTAACTTAAATAGCTATAAGACGTCGTTATTAGCTAATACGTTCATATTAATGTTTTTATTATTAAACGGCATTCAATTTCACAAGCACAGAGAAACAGGCTGGGGTTTGTGATTTGAAATGACATTTTAGGCAGATAACCCTGTTCTTTTGTGCTTTTAAAAGTAAATGTTGCTTTATTTGTCCCATTTAAAGCTGGGGTAGCAAACGATTTTGTTCAATGAATAGAAACATGTTTTTATTTTTTACTTATATTTAGCAAACTTCTAAGAAAGAGCCCTGTGAGTCATTATTTGATGGCCTGAGATCTCACTTTCAAGTCTGAAAAAGCTAGTCTAAAGATTTGACGGAGGCCCTACATTGAAAACCATTGAATTTTGATTTTATTACGTAGTTCCGTTGTTTGTGATTAACTTAGGTCTCCCAGCTTTAAAGGAATAGTTCACCGTTTTTACATACTGACATATGTTCTTACCTTACCTTAGACTAGTTAATACGTACCTGTCTGGTCTTAGTCCGTGCGCTCTGTCATGCAAACGGAGCAAAAACGGGAGCACAAACGCAGCCTCCTCTGTATACTGTGTAGGACCAAAAGGTAGCTCCCGCTAGAAGCTACCAAACTCTTCCAAGTGTTCCCTATTAAATGTATATAGTTACGTGACGTGTTACACTGCAAAGTATAGTAACACAGAAATGTAACAGTCGATTTTCTCAGCGGATAAAACGGGTACTATATTGTGAGGCGTAGTAATCTGAGGAGCGCTACGTCCGCGCACAAACTTCTCTCCGGAGACTTCTCTCTCGCTCACTTCCGTCAATAGAAGCAGCGTGACTTGTAATACACACAGTAGCAGCGAGAGAGAAGTCTCCGGAGAGAAGTTAGTGCGCAGAGAAGTTAGGAGCGCTACGTCTGCGCACTAACTTCTCTCCGGAGACTTCTCTCTCGCTGCTACTGTGTGTATTACAAGTCACGCTGCTTCTATTGACGGAAGTGAGCGAGAGAGAAGTCTCCGGAGAGAAGTTAGTGCGCGGACGTAGCGCTCCTCAGATTACTACGCCTCACAATATAGTACCCGTTTTATCCGCTGAGAAAATCGACTGTTACATTTCTGTGTTACTATACTTTGCAGTGTAACACGTCACGTAACTATATACATTTAATAGGGAACACTTGGAAGAGTTTGGTAGCTTCTAGCTACCTTTTGGTCCTACACAGTATACAGAGGAGGCTGCGTTTGTGCTCCCGTTTTTGCTCCGTTTGCATGACAGAGCGCACGGACTAAGACCAGACAGGTACGTATTAACTAGTCTAAGGTAAGGTAAGAACATATGTCAGTATGTAAAAACGGTGAACTATTCCTTTAAGGTATACGTTTATAGCAAGCCTAGTACACAGGTTAAAATAAATAATACTATTCTGAACATTGTAAAGCGCTTTGGGAAACCTTGTCTGTAAAAAGGCACTATATAAATAAATTACTTACCTACCTGCCTGCCTACCTACCTAGCTACCTACTTACTTACTTACTCACTTACTAATGTACTTTCTCTGCTTTTCCAAACAGCAATTCTTCAAAAATACTTGGACAACTTCGACTTGAGCATTAAAATCATCTACATTGTGGGAACTCTTGCATTCGCGATCGGTCGGTGAACATCATATTTCACTTGTTGCGTGTGAGAAACGATGAACTAACGTGTCCTTCCTGTGTAGGCACGGCGATCATGGCCTTATTTCCGAACGTGTACGTGGCCATGGTCATGATCAGCACCATGGGCATCATCTCCATGAGTATCTGCTACTGTCCCTACGCCCTCCTGGGACAATACCATGAAATCAAAGAGGTTCAACACTTCTTTCTAACATCATGAAGTCAATGTCTTCAAATGTGTGTCGGTGATTAACATGGATCCTTTTCTCTGACAGTACATCCAGCACAGCCCGGGTAACTCCAGGAGAGGCTTTGGTATCGATTGTGCCATTTTATCCTGCCAGGTATGAACGGATTTCAGTCTTGGAACTCAGTATTGCATCTTATTGGACTGCACTGGAAAAAATCCCTTGAAAAAAAAATAAGAACAAAATAAATTAGTATAAATAAAGTAAAATACTGCTTGAAATAATAAAATGATCTGCCAATAGAACAAGAAACAAGATTTCTCAAACTAAGAAAAAAATACTAGCCCCATATTTCTTGATTCTAGTATAAAAACATACATTTTAATTATTAAATAGTTATTTCTTAAACATTTTTGAGAAATGTTTTCTTAAAATATAGCATCACATTCTTATTTTATTTAAACAAGAAAAGTTGTCTAGAAATAAGACAAGCTTAAAAACTCACTGCGCAGACTTTTTTTCTCTAATAAGATTATGAAATATTATTATCTTAAAACTAGTAAAATAATCTTATGACAAACTACATTCAAGCAACAACAACAACCAAAAATTAAAAAAAATATAGGCATAAATTATGTAATATTTAGTGGATAAATCTCACAAAGATTTTATTTTTTTCAGTGGTATTTTAAAATGTATTTTGGTAACTTGCACTTGTATGGAACAGTATATCTATATGTATATCTATATGTATATTATATGATTGTATTGTCCAGGACTACAGGTGGAAAGTGCCATGGTCCATCTTTTTAATGCCACTGCACAATGTCCTTAAATGAAACTTAAAGTCATTTCTTGGATGCTGCTCTGTTTCCGTCGTGTATAAACAAAAACACTGCTTTATATCGATGGGAAACTGACCTGGTCTTGGTTTCAGGTGTACATCAGTCAGATTCTGGTGGCGTCTGCTTTGGGGGCGGTTGTGGAGGCTGTGGGCAGTGTGCGGGTCATCCCCATGGTGGCCTCCGTCGGGTCCATACTTGGATTTTTCGCCGCCTGGTTCTTGGTGATCTATCCTTCTCCAAACAGCAGGTAGGACACGGTTTAACTTTCGAGGTCTCGCTGTTTCGGAGATTTGTTGTATCGCTGTCTTCCCGTATCCCTCGGTTCTGCCTCTGCCCCTCAGCGCGGTGTATGCACGGCTTTTGACAGCTGCAGCAGCGCTCAGACCCACAACAAGCATTTTTATATCTCTGCAACCGCACTTCAGCAGTTGTTGAGTTCAGGTGGCTAGAAAAAGTAATGAATTGTGTGGTGAGGGGTTTTAGAGCCTTAAAACATAGAGCTGCTACTTCGCAAATTTTGCTAATTGCGGATTATTCCACTTCCACATAAATAGTCAAATCCCATTTTTTATCATTATCAAAACCAAGACAAGTGGTTTACTACTACTACTACTACTACTACTACTATTACTACTACCTTAAGGCCAGTGGCGGCAGTGGCTCAGTTGGTAGAGCATTGGCCTTGGCCTTGGCATTGGTCATGGATTCGAGCCCTCTACAAGACCTTTTCTACCATCTCCCACCGATGTCTGCTGTCGTTGTGCCCTTGGGCAAGACACTTTACCCCCCAAGTACTTGTACGCTGCATGTCTCGATGTCCCTATGTGTGTATGTGTATTCCTCTAACTGAGATTGCCCCATTGTGGGACGAAAAAAAGATAATCTCTCTTAATGTAAGTGTGTATGTCCTTCTCTTTCAGTGACGCTGATTCAACCAAAGCCTCTGAGAAAAAAGCCTTGACAGCGCTGGAAAATCCCCCGGAAAAGTCTGTCCCCGACGTCGTCATCAAAGAGAAATCGAGTTTCTGGAAACTCAACCAAAACGGGAAAACCAGCACCACCACCTCCTCATGCCACACAGAGAACGAGTCCGCACTGTGAGGGCTTCAAAACATGGCCACGGACGTCTGGGAGCCTCCATCCACATCCAAACTCATAGAAAGGTCAATTAGTTCCTGGTTTTAGGAAAGACAACCTTCCTAAAACAGGACCAGTGTCACAGTCGACCAACATTTTACAGTTGAAACCATTCGCTGTCGGCCATCTTTGAAATACTTTCCACTTCTCCTTTCGATGGACTACGGACTGATTCAGCCAGAAGTCATTAATTTATTGGTGATGCTTCTATATAAGGAGTTTGTGTTCGTGTCTCTCAGGGGCCTCTAGGGGGTGCTACAGAGCCAGCGCCTGGAAAAAACAAGAAATCTTCAGGGGACTTGAAACACACAATCAAAACCAGTAACGGACACCGAATGAACGATTAAAAGCCGCAGATGCTGAAAACCCGTTCTTCCTCGCTGCGGGGTTGATTGAATGTCAGCGATTTTGGATGTGCGCTGACTTTGCTGCGAATAAATGACAACTGCTCGGTGGGACTCTGGCGGCGGCGCTCCACGGCAGTAGCTTTAAGACGTTCAGGAGTGGCATTTCGCAAAAGCCTGAATCACGGATCATCGCTGATGTTTTGATCCCAAGTGTTTGTTTGTTTTTTTCGCATGCCGCATTTCTGTGTCTTCATTCAGGGCAACACGGCTCTGCTCGAAAAGCCTACACACTCCTCAGGCATAACACATCGACTACGCCGTCCTCGAAAATTGTGCTTTTGAGGAGTTTTTCAGGATAAAGGCCGTATTGTGACGGCTCTTTCAGAAGTGATTCCAGTTTGCAGCGGTCAGTATCTAGCAAGAACGGTCCAAACAAGGAGGAGAAGTGATAAAAACCTGACCAATTTGCTTAACTCATTGACTGCCAGCCGTTTTTGAGAATTTCACTGACTTTCACGACCCACAGAATACGGAGTGCTTTGACTATGTGAAAAATGAAACCAGATTCTGAAAGATCGGACTGTCTACTTTCATCAGCAAAAATATGTTGGTTTCTTGCTAGTGTTGTTCTCCTGTAAATCCCCAGGCGAAAAAGTGGCAAGTTTTAGACAGAAATCACCAGTCTCAGACAAATACGTCAATGGCAGTCAATGAGTTCAGACGTTTGTACTGGTATGAATAAAAAACATGGACGTCTTTGTGTAGCGATCGTATAGCGTTATGCCTGATCCGTGTACTTTCATATTAAGATGTATATTGGGGTAATTTCCAGGACAAATGAGCATAGATGCAATATGTGCAGTATACAGTACAGGGCATTACAATCTTAAATATTTTTGACAGGATGTAGTCAGAGGTTACATTTTTGAGTACTTTTTTGACGACCTTAATGCTGCATGTCGTACCAAACAAGTGAGGAAAGAGTCGTTCCTCGTTCAGCTTTGACTAAACAGAAGATGCTGTTTGAGCCATGGCGTGTTTCAGAATAATGTAATGTTTTTTTTTTTTTTTTACGTGGCTTCCATCTTTGTTGTGCGTGGAGATGTAGCCCATAACGACAGGGTTGACGTTAAGCGTGAGTTGGTTCTACGGAGTTTTGGGCCAAATTTTAAATCAGGAAAGAAGACATTTTGTAGGGCTAGTGTGCGTGAGAGAAGACGGAATGGAGACGGCTCAATGAAGGCGTAAGGGTGTTGTTTTTTCTCAAGCTTGACAAGGCGGATTTGTGGAAGTTGGGATTCTTACATAGAGAAATACTCGCTTGGTATTTTGATATTTACGGAAGATTTTTTTGTAATGCTCGGGAAGAGGGTGGGCGGGGGGCTCCAATCTAAGGGATTTTGTTCAGTTCTCAAATTCATTGTGATTGCGTTTTTATGTTTTGACAAATCTGACCATTCGTTGCAATAACAGCCATCATAAAAGTAAGAAAACAAGAAAAAAGTGTATATAATAGTTATATGGGTTGACCAGGATGTGTCCTATTCCACTTGATCTAAGGCTGTGAGTTTGAGCACGTAGTAGCTAAAATGGCGCTTTTTACAGTGAATTTCTCAAGTTTTGATTCCTATTTTAAACCTTTAGGTACATTCAGTGGATTTTGATGCAGGTTACAGGACGATTTTTGGCTTTGAAAGGATTCAGAGTTGTACGTTTTTCAAAGGGTTAACAATCATCGGACGAGGACGAACCGTCGTATAATAAAAAATAAAAAAGATGGCGATTTTGGCTTTGCATGCGGCAACAGCAACATGCGTATGACACCAAAGTGCGTAGAAGAAATCCCGCCCGCTCCGGTCGCAGGGTGCTCTTCCAAAATGCATGGCTGGACGTTCATTTCTGTGTCTTTTGTTTGAGAAAAAAAAATGTTGGTGTCTTGACTTAACGTAGAATCAGCGCACTCTAAAAAACCGCATGTGACCGCTGATGTTTTTTGCACAGTTCACCTCACTCCCCCGTTGTCAAGGCAACGACAAACACGCCGCCATACTTGAAGTGTTTCTCGAGCTGTCGCGCCGATATACGCCACGTCCCAAGCCTTTTTTCTATGCGTTTAAAAATATAATAATGATTAAAAACGTCAAAATATATGTTGTGTTTAGACTGGGGAATGTCCTGACAGTGTTTGCCTCTCGCTCGGCATGCTGGGAAGTTGAGTTCTTGATTCCATCGAACGCATGAATGAATGTGATGTGATGGAAAAGCCGGGAGAGTTGCACCAAACTTGCACATGTATAAAAAATAATACACAAGCATTGTCTTGCAAAAAGGAAGAACTGTGGATATTTATTTTTTAAGCTTTCCTGTCTGTAATCAAAGTTTCAAAGTTTCCAAATGATTAATGAGGCCTAATCTCATTTGCTGTTACAGGGGTCTGTTACGTGTAAGGGGCGTTTAGAAATGTCATCTCAATCTTGTTTGTAAAACCGGTTTACTCTTTTTTTTTTTTTCTGGACAGCTGCAATACAGAAACATATTTTTATTCACACTCACAAATTTAAAGGTATATTGGAGGATTTTTCAAGATTTTAGCAAAAAAACGTCTCTACTTCCTGAACAAAACTTTCTGGTCTTATTTGACAAGCACGTATCACCAGAATGATTGACAATTGGGAGGACCAATCGTCTTGATGATCCACTCGGAAGTAGATAATCCTCCTATAAGTAACTACCTAAGCTAATGAGTTACTTACTTACACAAATTTGCGTTTTATTTTTTCAAAGGTTAGGTTACCACAACACGACTACAGTTTGCACTTTTCTCATTTCGACTCCAGGGCGTCCCGACAGGTGCTCCCATCTTGAAACTTTTGAATGTTCGGAGTTTTTCGTCTCCCACGGCGACGCAGGGGAGATGATGTAATGTTAAATAAATCAGTCAGGTTTTAGCTCGGCCTTTAGCGAGACGAGAACGTTGCCTATATTATTCTTGAAGAGAGGTGAAATCACAGAGATTACTTAAAGAATGGGAAAGTACGTACAGTATGCGCAGTGTACTGACAAATATATGCCTTGTTATTTTGGACAGAAGATGTAAATATACTTAACTCTTTTAGTTTCTTCTTTTTGCTGCTATAAAAAGATGATTATTTTTGTTAGTTTTGTTTTCTATATAAAGACTGTATATATATCTATGTATGTAAGTATGCTTGAGCCTTCATATGTAGGACTCTATGGATGAACACTGTATTAAACGCACCTTTAAAATCTGTTCAACAAAACCAACAAGACTTCTGTTTTTATCTACCCATTATTATTATTATTTTCAGTGTGGTTCTGGTTGTGTGTATTAGGTGGTTTTTTGGATTCAATCTTTGTGGATCATAACTGCAAATTTGAGTAACTAGACATAAGTATTGAAATCTGGTATAGATTCATTACATTTTATAATAATAATGGATTTTAGGACACTCAAAGACCTTTTACATGGCATTATTCATTCACTCCATACACAGAAGTGAGAATTTATTTTTATTTATTAATTTATTTGATAGGGACAAGTGCACACAACCATCATGTGAAATACTACATTTATATCCAAGACTAATTTGCAATGTCCGTCTCTACCACTATTTCTGCTGTAGCCAAATATGTCCTTGGGCAGAATGACAGAAGCGAGGCAACCGGTCTGTGCCGTCGGCCGCTCTGACCACCACCAACCATTCACACGCCAGACTCATTCTCGGCAAAGTGTGTGAAGTGTTCTGTCCACAACAACCATTCGGCACTTTTCAGGTGTCACAGTGGTGTTCCCAGAGGTCTCCCATCATAGTACTAACCAGGCCCTGTCCTGCTTAGCTTAAGGTCTGACAGAATCTGGCTTTCACATGCAGGGGGCACCACATATGTGTAGAATTTACAGTCTCTATACACATTTTTGTTTTATATGTCATTATTCATTCACTCCATACACGGTGGTGATACTGTAGCCACAGCTGCCCTGGGGCGAGGCTACCATGTGTCATTGGCCCCTGAATGCACAAACAATCACTCACGCCAGACTCATATTAGGCAATGTGGGTGAAGTGTCTTGCCTAAGGACACAAGACAAATGAAAGAAAAATAAGTAAGAAACCTAAAAGAACGTTTGAGTGAAGCCAGGTCTCTGTATAGAATGTGTCCTGGGTTGAGAGAGCAGTCAAACCATAAAAGCTGCGACACCTGGTTCCTGCTCTGAAACCTGGGTCTGGGTCTGTCTCTGGTTTCCACATGGTTCTGGTCTGTCTCGTCTTCAGATCAGCGTTTTCAGACAAAAGTCAAATGTCGCTGATTCTCACTTTCACGTCTGTTTTCTTACGTGTGAAATCAGCAGGTTTCTCAGCCGCTGTCCCATGATGCACTGGGGCCAAACCGCTGAGAAGAGGAACAACTCAGCGCAACCGTCTGGTGTTTTTGCACACTCAGATTTCCTCTCCCCTCTCTCCCCATTTCTCTCTCTCCCCCTCTATCTCCGCCTTTTCCTCTCTCTCTCCCTCTCTCTGTCTTTCCGTCTCTCCCCTCTCTTCCTCCCTCTCTCTCTCTGCCTCGCTCCTCCTCTTCCTCCCTCTCCCTCTCCTCCTCTCACAACAATCATTTGGCACTTTTCAGGTCTCCATCTTTCCCCCTCTCTCCCTCCCTCTCTGTCTTTCCCGTCTCTCCATCTTTCCCTCCCTCTCTCTCTCCTTTTCTCCCTCCCGCTCTCTCCATCTTTACCTCCCTCTCTCTTCCTCCTCTCCTGCCCTCCCTCTCTCTTTCTCTATCTCCTACTCTCCCCCCCTCTCTCTTTCTCTATCTCTCTCCTCCTCTCCCTCCCTCTCTCTCTCTCCCGTCTGCACACCCAGGCACAGACACCGGAGCCGCAACTTGAACCTGTGCCTCCACGTGACGTGTGTGGCAGCTGATGTGTCCCCTTCTCCCTCTCCCTCCCTCCCCTCTCCCTCCCTCCCCCCTCCCCCCCCTCCCTCTCTCTCTCCCTGGGATATGGGAGGGTGGGATGTGGGAGGGTGGTAGAGTGAGAGGTGTTGGGATGTTCTCTGGCCGACGTCAGGATAAAGTTACTGCTCTAGAACATGATGTGAAGTGGCCGCTGCTGACCCTCTCTCTCTGAAGGATTAATGTCCATTAAAAGTGTCATATCTCCGCTCTCTGTGGTCATGATGTAACAACGTTATGTCAGAAGAATAAAATAAAGATAATATTTTCTTTGTTGCATCGGAGGTTAAACGGTTTGTTTCAAGGCTTTTCATTTACAAATATAAAATTAGGAAGTGCAGACATACAGTAAGCTACTGTACTTCTTTTTGCTTCCATACTGTGATTTTTAAGTTAAATTATTTCTTTGGGGTCCTGGGTTCGATTCCAGCTCCAGGCCTTTCTATGTGAGATTTGCATGTTCTCCTGTGTGTCTGTGTAGGTTTTCTCCAGGTGCTGCAGTTTCCACTACCACTAAAAACATGTACTTTAGGGATGAATGTAATGGAGAATGGATTGTGACGTTAGAGACTTCTGTTTGAGATTTTTTTTATATTTTCTCAATCCCATCAACAGAAAGAGTTTAGATTCAGAAAGCTCTATACTTGTTTTTAAATTTGGTTTTCTCAGAACATTTTGGACTCTCCTGCGCTCAGTCCTATCACATTAACATTCAGGCAGGTGTGTCTAGGGGCATTATTACACACACACCGGATTTACACACCAGAACACGCTTTGACAAAGATTTTAATACGGTTTAACATATTTCTAGCTTGAATTCAGTCAAATAAAAACGTGTAAAAAAGCGTCTCCTTTCTTAAAATGTAAAATGTCGACCTAAAACAACTCAACAGTAACATGTGCATCAGCCGACCAATGTTAGACGTCGTTTGAAGAATTTATGAACGAAAACGCATTGTTAAAAAGCATATTACAACAAAACAAGGGCATTATGGTAAATATGAAGCAGTTAGAGATAAAAAAAAAATGCAGTAGAAAAAGATTATCATGTTATATTATCTGAAGTGCAAATGGTGTTTTTCAGTCTGTCCAGTTTGTGTTATAGGGACTTATGTATTGTGGCTTTTGATAGATATATGTGTGGTCTAATGCACTTTCTCTATAACACTGATTAAATACAGACAAATATAAAAACTAGTATGTGCAGTGAATTTAAATATACGTAATTATGCTTGTTTTAAAACGACTGTACACTATTCTACATTTGGAAACTCTTATATATGAAGTTTCCCAGAGTTTTAGTCGTAAACATAACACAAATCCTTCATTTCATTTTCACATTGGATATAAACATCCTCATTTCCAGTTTCTCCTCGGTCCATTCGATCTTATAAAGTCTTCAAAAATGTGTGGGTTCATTTATTCCACTTTCCATATAGCGATTTTTCCGTCCCGTCTGTCGGCTCCGCTCAGAACGTATCGGTCCTCGGCGGAGCACAGTCCGGTCACTTTGTCCGTGTGTCCGTGCAGCTCTTTCAACACCTGGTGGCGCTCTGCAGCTAGAATGTAGATCTTTCCTTTAGTCGTGCTGCGGCCGAGACCTCCGATCCAAACCTGAGAGAAGACCAGACGTTAACACACGGGTCAATAGAATAGAATAGAAATGAAATGAATCAAATACAGCAGCCATTGCCAAAGTCAGAAACATAAAAATCTTGCCAGGTCTGTGCGGCCCCCGGAAATAATAATCAAGAAGAGAACGTTAAAAATAGGCTCTTCTCGTTATTTGATTTGCCGTAAATAGCCTCTGCTACAAACGTGTAAAGGACGCACCCCATTTTGTAATACAGAAATGATTACAATTTGATGATTCAAGTCAAATAATGAACACAAAGAATTTTAATTTTACAAACAAAATATTATTAATTTGACATACAATAATTATGTAAAACTTTTTATTTTATTTTTATGACCTCTTGCGGCCCCCATGCAATACCCTCGCGGCCCCGGACCCCACTTTGGGAGACACTGGAATGTAGGAAGTGGTCATCAACAAACTTTTGCTCCGACTTCCTCTGGGTTCTCATGACTTATATTGAAAAGTAAACTCCTCCAGCTCACTATTTAAAACTAAATCTGGTTTAGCGCTCACGGAGATCCTGGAATGTTTATGTTGATATTGTCCTTGTAGAAACATTGACCAATCAGATGCCTTCATTAATGGGAGCCAACTACAGCTTGCCTTAGCAACGATGTTAGCAACCTGTAAGCTAACTCGAACAAGGAAAATGGCAAAGATTAAACTCAGCCAACAGAATTGCATTTCTAAAAAAACAAATACAGGTTCAAATATTCTGACTGAAACTTCCAAAACCACAAATTTAACTCATAAAACTAAAAATGAGAGATAGCATTTTTGTTTGCATAGCCCTTTAGTCAAGTCTGCGAATGCTACATGCCGAGTTTCCACAAACATTGCTCTAACTCTATATTTTTCTCTTTCTGTTATTGATTTCAGAAGTCTTCCATCTCTCTAAAGCACATGTGTCAAACTCAAGGCCCGCGGGCCAAATCCGGCCCGCGAATGAATTATCTATGGCCCCCGGGACATTGCCTGCCATTGAGGCAATGTATTGACCCCTTAAGCTCGCTAGCCCCCGCCGGCGGGAGCAAACGAGGAAGAAAATACATCTACTGGCAACAGCAGATGTATTTTGAACTTCATAAGCCACAAGCTATATATCATTTTAAAGCTTATTTTCTCAGCTATATTTATATGTAAGTGTAAACGATATCAGACTTTGCATTAAAAAGATATAACGCATAATATGGGCACAAAATAAATCAGTCTGTATTTGTTTTTTACCTTTCATCTTCTGCTGCTCCAACAAATTAGACTTTCCCCATCCTTGCTTAGTCTCTTTCTCTCCGTAACTGTTCATTGAACAAGAATATCCACTTGTATTTCCCAAAGTATAATCCATTCTGCAGATTTAATCCAAAAACGCCCAAAAAGAGGTCCAGACTGCTCTTTTACATTTCACCAAGTTTGAGCTTTTTTTTTTTTTACTATTTTCATGTTCTCAGATGTCTATTACATCTAATGTGTACAGTATGAGGATTGGCTTTAGAGCATATTTTATCGAGCCAACAGGTGTCACCGGCACTGCCTCTGGATGTTGAGAAACATTGAACCAGTCCGGCCCTCGGCGCGTAGCAAACTTTTTTTTTTGGCCCTCTGATGTATTTGACTTTGACATGCCTGTTCTAAAGTTTCAGGGATCCACATTTTGTCTACATCACATGAGGTTTCTGAGTAAACTCTGCCACTTACAGAGTTAGCATGTTTGCCAAGATAGCAACTGGAAAAATACTGCAGACTTTTTTGCAGACTAAGAAGCAACAAGTAACAAGCAGCACATACATATTATAATAAACTAAGGATAGAGACAACTTCTTATTTTTTTCCATACGCGTCTATATTCCGTCTTCATCATTATTGTGTATTTTCTATAAAACGTGTTTGTACCTGGTCTTTGACTTTGATGATGCAGAAGCAGCCGGCGCAGTCTGGAAGAAGAACTCTCTGCAGCGGTCGACTCGTGTCCTTCATGTGCCAAACCGAGATCTCCCCAGAATCGGCACAAATGCTCCACATCTCCTCAATCTGCAGCAGACACTCGTCCAGTTTAATCAGATTTACACAAAAAGGAGAAGAAAAAGTACGTAGAGGACCGATACAGGTCACACTAAGAGAGATATTGACTGTTCTTAAATAGAGAACCATGTAAAAGTAACTAGAGTTGTTTTAGCTCATCTACACTAATATCCACACTAATATCATGAACTTCTACACCAATCTCTGCCTGTGTCTGCCTTGGTTTCCTCCAGGTGCTCCGGTTTCCCCACCACTAAAATCACGCACTTTAAACTCCTGTGAAAGCCCCACAACCCCCTTCAGCACCCGGCGTCTGGGACCAGGACTCGTCTGAAAAAGACATCCTGGAATCATATAGTGGGACTTTCCTGGTTTAAAAAGGTAAATTGAAATGTCATAAATACTAATAATAATAATATTGTTTTCAAATTATCAACAATGCTTTTACACTCCTTCCTAATTAGTCTTGAGAAACTTCCAAAAACAGAGTGTAATGCTCCACTTCTACCACTGGATGGGGGTGTTTCACTCGATGAGTCTATTCTTCATCATACAGTTGATTCATATATATTTTAGTGGCTAAACTGAGGCTAAAATGACAACCGTAATTTCCGGACTATGAGCCGCTGCTTTTTTCTACTTCTTTGATCCCTGCGGCTTATATAGAGATCAGGCTAATATGTGTTTTTCTATACATAGTTCCCACATGACGTCACTACATACGGGGATTTGCCGACCCGGCGACATTTGAGTTGCCATTCTGTGGGCAAAACAATAGAAAAAGAAGCTGAAACGCGTTAATGTCGTGATAAAGTTGAAAATGGTCATCTCCTGCTGGGTCAATGGATGTTCTAATCGTGCCGGAGGTTCCGTTAAACTTGGATTTTACAGTATACCCATCATTAGACTTCATGAATGTGAGAAGACTAAGCTTTTGTCAGAACAACGACGGAGGTTATGGCTTGCGAAGATAAACAGGCAAGAAACTCCCTCAAAACACGCAAGAATATGCTCGGAGCACTTTGTGTCAGGTGCGTATCGTATCTTATAATGTGTTGACAGACGTAATTTACTCAGTACTAACTTGTGTATGCTGATAGCTGGTAACTTGAGAGTTTCATTATTTAGCGTTAGATTACTTTATTATGAGGAGGATCGGTGTCGCGTCCGAGGCTCTCGAGGGCAACGTAAATGTATTAAATAGATAATAATAGTTCTATGGTGGGCTAAAACAATGTTCACAAACAGCATTGCTTCTGTAAAAAGATCTGTGTCATAAAATAAACTGCTCTTTACGCCTGGAAAAATCAGTTGCCCACCATTCACCAAAACATACGGTCAAAAACGCGGAAATAAACAATAACAGCAATCCAGAGTGTCCGTGTGGCATTAGCATTAATTAAATTAATTGTTAATATAATTAAAATAATTAAATGGAGCTCCAACTGGTATTAAATCTAAAGTTTTTGAGAAATGTTTGCATTGCTTGTTAATTTTTGCTGCATAATTTGATCAAATATGTAAAACATGTCCGTAGCACGTTAAACTGTGGTGCCATTGTATTAATATACAATTATTTGCTCAAAAGTTGCCCTTTTTTTCCAATTTGCGTTTGAATATCTACATTTATTCTCATTCTTCTGTTTAATGGAATGCACAAACACAGCAGCGTGCCATCAAAGATGGCGTCTCCGAGGAGGTCATGTGACATTCATTGGTCTGTGGGAACTATGTATTGGGATAGAGTTGTCTGAGCAGAGTTTTTTTGAACTTATTACTCTGACTCCATCAAGTTTAAGTAGCTTCAGGACACTTGTTTATTGTCAAAATAGATGAAGGTGAATGAGTACAGGCATGGAAGCTAACGGTTAAGCTGCGATCAGTTTTCAGTTTTAACATAAAAACCTGCAGCTTATATTCAGGTGCGGCCTATATGTGATCAAAATTGACTTTGTTTTCAAATGTGTGTGGTGCGGCTTGTATACAGGTGCGCCTTATAGTCCAGAAAGTACGGTAAAACGATGCATCAAAAGTGTTATTTAATGAAACGGGCCAAAACCGAGCAAAAGAGCACCTCGGGTAAGAGCAGGAATGAGCTGAACGTGGTCACAGTGCCTTTCTGCTGTTCGGGTAAATGCAGTCGGTGTTTTACGTTTCCACTTCTCCAGACTTCCATCACGCTATCCCTGGAGCCTGAGACACAAAGTACTCAAGTTTACGTCGTGTTATTGTTAAAAGGCCGTAAAAAGGTTTTGGGACTTACAGCACCAGAGAGTCCCGTTGTAGCTGCTCACAGACTGAAGACGGTCACAACTCAGACGAAAGTGCTTTTTGGCCTTGGGAGGTAGAATAGAACAATGAAAGTGAGGATAAAATTAAAATATAGACAAAATAATGACAACCGGGATTAATTTCGGGAGTATTTTAAGACCATCATTTCAATATCATTTCAATACAAGGCTCCGTCCGACTGGAACAAACTCCCCACATCCACACGATCCATTATGTCTTTTGGTTTTTTTAAAGGAGCTATACCCGTTTCTGCAATGTTTGAATGTTTAGCACCGCCCCCCAACTCGCTCACAGGCTTCTCATTTCCCCTGTGCTCTCATCCCACGGAGCCACCTAGTTTTATTTGCGATCTGATACGTATGTTAACATTAGCATCAGCACAACTTGTAAACTGTACAACAATCACTGATTAAATGGCACTAAAGCAATGCACTGCTAACACAATATATAAGTAAAAGAATACCATTAGTTTCGCGTCCGAATGTATTAATTTAAACATTAGTGTTAGAGAGTACTATCTCAGGACTAAAGGACTGTATAGGTGTAGGTCTGATATCCACTCTGGAGTGTCGGTCAGGACACAGGAGACAGGATGCGGATGTCACTTTAGCTGTCTTTAATGAAGCTCAATCAGCAGCATAGGAACCATACGTAGTGTATGTGATCGTGTGGTCTATAAAGAAATAAACAGAAGTTTGAGTAAATGCACTGAGCTAATGCACAAATAATAGTCTGAGCTAATCTATGAATTGCTTATAACAGGGAAATGGTGAATAATACAGTGTATTCGTGCCATAAGGGCTTACTGAGCTGAAAACCATATAATATATATAATGGAAGCACGTGGCGCAACACGTCTCTGTAAAAAATATTAGCACACGAGCTAACTGTCTTATTAGGTACAAAACTCGAACTGTAATAAACATACTAACACAATATACATCTAAACATTCCTAACATAATGGCAGAATGGCTCATGTAGTGTCCACGCCACTCTAATTAGCATGAACTTACTTTTTGTCAATAACGCACAACTCGGAGCTGCCGATAGATGCTGCACGCCAGAGCCTCGTGCTTAAAGAGCGACTAAACACCAAATAAACTTTTTTTAACTCATAAACTGCATAAATATGTTTATTGTAGTGCTGTCTACATATCCTGGTCATTTTTTTGACATTTTAGTTCAAATTAGATAAAGTATCACTTTTGAGCCAAAAAACGCTGTGTGGCGCCCTCTCAACCTTTTTGGTGGTACTACATTTGAATTTGGTCCTGGCCTCTCCATTGACTCTGAAGTTCTCTATGACATCAGTTGTTTTGTGTGACGTCAGTCTGTCAGAGCCAGTGATATAAACCCATTCAACTCTCACACACGCCCCAGCTGCAGTTTGGAGTATTCTGGCGCCATCTAGTGGATTAAAATTAAATTACATGAGTCATTCTGAGATTATTGAGTGTGATTAGGTTCAGGTGTGTAGCTTTACAATTATCTTAGTGTGTAAACAAGGGTGGAATGAGACTTTCTGGTCTGTAAACTATTGCTTTAAGCAGCAATGACAACTGTCTGTTATTTTTTTGTGACAAGTGAGCTGTCAATCACAGCCCAGACCACGCCCACCTCTAAGCCCCCCTTCTTGTCCCTTGGTCCTCCAGGCAACGCCCTTTTTAGAGAAAAATTTCAAATCTTCATGTGGGCGGAGTCAGGCAGGGCACAGGTGTTTAGTCGCTCTTTAACTAAAGAAACAAATACGGCGTGCTCTAACTACAGAGGGTGCGCTTACATTATAATGCCAATAGTGGGCGCTATACCCTAACTTAACATTCTCTTAACAGTCTTTCTAACAATTAGAATATATTAGAATATTTAATTATAATGTATTATACAGCCTCTCACAGCAGCAGTAGAACACTCCATTGACTTGAATGCAATTCTTCCGATCATTTTTTCTTGATAACAGAACTCTCAAATCAATAATGACCGCAGCCCCAATGCAATCTCTGTTTGTAATTCAGGTGTGTAAAATACTGCCATTACTTTGCAAGTACAACAAGCTATCAGCGCCTGACGCTAGCTACATTGTGCAGTTTCTCTGCACACTTGTCTGTGTAGAGAAGCTAGCGGAGCTCAATAAAAAACTAGCTAGCTAGCTTAGCTGTTACCTGCCTAGCACGTCCCGGTGAAACCTTTGGGAGCTAACTATTTTATTTGCAGTCATTAAATACATTTCGAATTATAAGGGCTGTCTAATATTTGGTCAAATATATATATATATATATATATATATATTTAATTTTAGAATTATATTTGAATTTTGAACACGAAGCCCTAGTTTTTAGCAGCGCTGTAGAGACTAGAGGACGCAGGCTGTTCGCTGCTCGTTCTGTGAGTGGAGGAGAACGTCCCGCTCAGACTCTACTCAGCACTTTTCACTGCTTGTAATTCATACACAGCTGAATCAATGACCTCAAGTTTTCAATTAAATTATGTATTATGATACAACTTGTATGTAGTAAAAAGCATTTTATGAACTACTTAGAAAAGAAATCGGGTATAGCTTCTTTAAGTAAGAATTATTTAGGTTCCTTAAAACTCCTTATGTCCTTATGTCACTTATGTTCGGTATTCTGTATGTGTCATTGTCGTTCATAGTTTTACTTTGTCTCTCTCCAAATATAACATTTTAGCAGAGGTGAGGAGTGGGGTGCGAATGAGCATATGTTTATTGTTATTGTCATCATTATTATTATTATTATAATTATTATTTTTATTATTATTATGTTTTTTTTTTTTTTTTTGGTGTGCGTTTCAGTAATTATCTTTTCTTATTCTTAATGCTTGTAAATTATTTTTTATTTATGTACGTGTGTACAGTATGTTACATCTTTGTGTTTAGGACCCCCTCGAAAATGAGAGGATTCATCTCAAGGGCCTTTCCTCAATAAACTTAAAACGTAATCGACATTCAAACAAAAATCATGATTCTACAAGACTTGACGGAGGTAGAAAACAGAGGGAGCCGACAACAGGTCTCAACAGAAAATCTCGTGAAAGTTTAAATGTTGTGAACAAATCAAACAGAACGTACGTCTTATTGTGACACATGTTTTCTAAAAGTTCTGAGAGTTACTTTTTTCACTTGTTTGAAAAAGCTGCTCTAAAAGATGTGACAGAGACCAAAACATAACATCATGTGAAAACTTTGTGAGATCAATAAAGTTAATCTTATCTCATTTTATCAACAAGTGTTTTGAAAGTTTTGTAACCACAACAAAACTGAAATATTTTTTAGTGAAAAACACCTGTATGTGTTAATGGATTGTTTTGGCAATTATTTCTGTATATTTCTCACTAGATTTTTACAAGACAAATATTTTTTCTTATAAATTGACCTCAACCTCCGAGTAAAGACATTTCTACATCTGTTGCTTATTAATTGTGTGATTCCGTTGACGATCAGGGGATTAAAAGGGTAAGAATCCATTTCTGACCAGTCTTTTCTACATACTTGTAGTGTTGCTATGTCCCACACCATCACCGTTCCCTCTGCGCTGCAGGAGTACGCCACCTTCTGGCTGAAAAACAGAGTGCACAAGTCAAATGCTGTGTCTTTTTTATTCCAAGCAGGAGTAGAGCTGATGGTGGAAGAATACTGTGGAACTTAAAGGTACAGTCGGTTCAGGATTTGTCATGTCAAAATAAATAACCTCCTTCTGTGTTCCCAGACACATGTATCACATGTGGAGAGTGATGAGGGTCACATTGTGTTAATATTTCTCAAGCAGATTATTCCCCCAAAAGCAGAGGGAGTTTCTCATTTGCGTTGCCAGTTTCTTTGGTGAAATCCAGCTGTTTTGGTCTCTAGCTGACCCTCAAACCACCGCAGCTCTGTGTGTGCTCCGTACTCAGGGAAAGCAGTTTAAACTACGTACTGTTTCTTTAAATACGCACAAACTGTACTTAAAGGAGTTGAATGTTGAAAAAGAGCAAAAGAAAAATCTCACTTTGTAAATGATCTGTCAAAGTGCTGCATACTATAATCTTAATTGTGGATATAATCTGTCAAAAAAAGGGTAAGCAGATCACAAAGTATTTAAATAGTTTGTTTCCTCATCGCTGATTCTGGAAAAAGCCAAGTCTATGGATTGTCTGGGAACATGTGTTGTCATTCTAGTGCTACATTTGTGGGACTTAAAACCAAATGGCTCAAATTAACCTTTGAACAACCACACGGGAAAGCTGTTGTTTTTATATATGTACTATTATCCTACACAGTAACATGTGTACTATTATCCTACACAGTAACACGTGTACTATAGAGTCCTACACAGTAACACGTGTACTATAGACTCCTACACAGTAACATGTGTACTATTATCCTACACAGTAACACGTGTACTATAGAGTCCTACACAGTAACACGTGTACTATAGAGTCCTACACAGTAATACATGTACTATTATCCTACACAGTAACACGTGTACTATTATCCTACACAGTAACACGTGTACTATAGAGTCCTACACAGTAACATATGTACTACAGTCCTACACAGTAACATATGTACTATAGAGTACTACACAGTAACATGTGTACTATAGAGTCCTACACAGTAACATATGTACTACAGTCCTACACAGTAACATATGTACTACAGTCCTACACAGTAACATATGTACTATAGAGTCCTACACAGTAACATAAGTACTATAGAGTACTACACAGTAACATGTGTACTATAGAGTCCTACACAGTAACATAAGTACTATAGAGTACTACACAGTAACATAAGTACTATAGAGTACTACACAGTAACATGTGTACTATAGAGTCCTACACAGTAACATAAGTACTATAGAGTACTACACAGTAACATGTGTACTATAGAGTCCTACACAGTAACATATGTACTACAGTCCTACACAGTAACATATGTACTACAGTCCTACACAGTAACATATGTACTACAGTCCTACACAGTAACATATGTACTATAGAGTCCTACACAGTAACATGTGTACTATAGAGTCCTACACAGTAACATGTGTACTATAGAGTCCTACACAGTAACATATGTACTACAGTCCTACACAGTAACATAAGTACATGTCTTGTGTATTGTGAGCTGTTGACCTGTACTTGTCGGTGTCCAGGGCGAGGCCGGTGACCTCGGCGCGGTGCTCGGTCAGTTGGCGGTTACAGACCATGGAGACCAGACTGATGATGTAGATCACAGAGTCCTCAGAGCCCATCCACACCTGGTCCTGGTCCACTCCCAGCATGCAGTTCTGCAAAACACACGGCACTTAGGACTGACTTATGATTTATCTACAAACAATAGTCACAGTTATTATCTTATATTTGATCTATTTATAGGTTTTATATCAGTGACAATGACCAATGTTTATTTTCTTATCAAATGGCTTCTCAAAATGAGCCAAAGATATTATACGTAAAATTCCCAGACTGACTAAATGTTGTTTTCTGACTAGAGCTGCGAGTCTACAACTGTAATTGAAATATTTTACCTGCGTAAAATGTAATATGATTATTTATTTATCATCACATATTATAAAACCAATGGTCCATGTTGCGTAGAATACTGAGTACATGACCTAAAATGTATTTTGTAAAGTATTCCACTGTATTCTGAATACTTAGAAAACGTATTTTTACTATATTAATTTTTTATGTAATATTATTTGTTTATTTACAAAACGTATAAAAAGGTACATTTCAAAATATTTTAAACCACAACCCCAATAAATGTTTAAATAAATAAAACTTGTTCTGTAATTATTCAATAATTCACACAGTGCTACAACAGCTGCATTTAACAACCAGAATAAATAGAATCTTCACTTTAAGAATACAAACATTTGCTTTTTTTTTCACCTTAAAAACGTAATGTCAGAAGGAATGTATTTACCCGGGATTTTTAGAAAGTAACTGTTTTCTAATCACTAGACTTAAAAGTAGTAACTGTAATGGAATACAGTTACTTAGAAAGAATAACTTCCCAACACTAATGTTTCCTCCTGGTTTAGCGCCATGTTTAGTGTAATACCTGTATCCGTCACTAGGGGGCAGCGTTGCTCAACATAAGAAGCCACACAGACGCAGTGAATTCATGCCTTATAAATATGATTTTACTTTTGAAAACTCTCTCTCCACTGTTCCCATCGGGCACCACGCTTCAGCCAGTGTAAAATCGGAATATTTCTTGACCCAGTGATAAACTCTGGACAAGTTCACACATGATTGTATTATTATGTTTCCTAATCGTACTTCAGAACACGTTAACGGACTTCATGTGACTTTGCGCTTGTGGTCCATTTGCACAGTGGCTCCAAATACCTCCAACATTTTACAGCAGACTTCAACATCAGCTCAGGGTTAGGTTTCCTCTCACAATATTTTATTTTGAATGTTTTTTTTTGCAGATGTGTTTAATCAAGAGGGAATGAAAGCGATTTTGAAATGTTCCCTCCAAAAACATGTGGTTGCTAGCTCTGACACATCACATCCAAATACACAGAAAGTGAAAATGTGAGAATATTCCTATCTGTATCTGATGCAGGAGGAATGCGAGTTATGACGAGAAGATACAAGTTTTACAAATCAGTTTGAGTGTGAACTTACTGGAGTCTAGGACTGGGGTCCTTTTGCAAAGGCAAAAGGAAAATGGTTTATTCTTATGGTTATTTATTGTGTCAGTATGTATGGTACTACCCCATGGTTTACATGGTACTACCCCTGGTTTGCATAGCCCTGTCTGTAGATGCTTTACCAGTCTGGCGGTCCCGACTTGGCAGGTGTGAGTGAGGGACCATGTGGAGGCGTCAAAAACCATCACCTTCCCTCCGCTCACCGACACCCACAGCTGCCCTGGAAACACAAACACACAACATTTAATGCACTATAGAAACAAACAGGACAAGTTTCAGCTCATAATGTTATTCTTCCATTGAAAAATACTTAACACAATGGCTGCAGCAAAACAATTCATTTATTTGAGGATTTCAGAAGGATAGAAAATGACCAGCCTTAAAAAAAAAAGTAAGAAAACCTTTGGAATGAAAACAAAATTACATAAATCGGATTTACTACCGACAGAAAAATAATCACTTAATGTTTCGTTATATAATTAACTTAATACATTTTCCCATGAAAGACGCTGTGTTACAAAGTTATGGTCATGAGAGATATCTAACCTTGAAAACTCCACCCAGCTCAATTCAAAACAGCTTTCCACAAGAACTCTCTCAAGACTATTTTAAAACCACCTCGAGTATAAAATAAAGCAACATCCTGTGATTCATTCAGGGCCACAGAGCGACGTGGACGGGCAGAAGAGAGCGAAGAAGGAGGGAGGGCAGGAGGGCACTGGCTGCTGTCCAGAAACTCAATTCACTGACCTATATTCAGAGCAGAGGAAGGGAGGCGGTGAATGTGAGGGCTGTCCGTGCACCGACAGCTAGAGGCGACCTTTCGCTCTTTCGCTGAGTGTGGTGGAGAGTTGGGCGTGTTGGAAAAGAGTAACTGTACCCAGATGTAAACTAAAGAATGTTTAGAGAGGTCTTCCTTCGTTTTTCATGAAATTACACTGGACTGAAAACAAACCAATCTGTTTGTTTTGTCAATTTCTCTAGTCAGACAAGATTTATTTTGCCATTTTCAGTAAAACCACATGGGAAAAACTGTGCAAGACTAGCCCTGTGTGCACCAGACAGTACACACCAGAGCTCTTTACAACTGCATGCCTTGAATTAGACCACGCCATCTTGGATTTGAATATAAATCTAGCAGACAGTGATTTTCCACTTTGATGG
Source organism: Knipowitschia caucasica (assembly GCA_964034765.1). NCBI lineage: Eukaryota > Metazoa > Chordata > Actinopteri > Gobiiformes > Gobiidae > Knipowitschia > Knipowitschia caucasica. The sequence goes on along the minus strand of OZ035838.1, from coordinate 35,592,092 downwards.
CAGCATCAGGACCAAAAGTGGCCAAAATGATGTGCGCTGACATGCTTGCAATACCATCCCGGGCCGATGGGGGTGGACCCGGAATAAGAATTAGCCAATGCTAACATATAGCATCTTCTTACCTCTCGAGAACGTCTTTACAGGATGATCCAAAAGTGGCTCTTGGCCCAAAGCTCCGTTCCACATGTGTGTCAATGCTGAGGAAATGAATGGAGCTGCGCCGGCTGACGCATGCGCAGTTTTTTCACAATTTCCTTGTGGGCGGGACCACTCGCGGCCATTTTGGATTGCTCCAGTAGAGCACTATTTTTGGCCCATTAGTTAGAACGGCAGAGATAGGCGTGACTATGTCCGTGAATTTTTACAGTCTATGATCAGGACATACTAATCATATCTCGCTTGGTCATGGTTATCAAAGTTTTTGTACTTTTAAGAAACGATTTCATCTTTTTTTTATATACAACTTTTAAAAGCAGATCTAGGGCTGTGAGAGAGGACAACATATTCAAAAAAACTCATGCTTGTATTGTAAAGTATATGAGTGCTAGCCACCAACCCAGCGCTGTGCATTTATTACTGAGGTCGCCATTTCTCTAATTCTTTAGAATAATCTCACGTTGAATAAATCTGAGAACAGATACATTGTGCATTTTACAACTCAGTAAGAAAGTCCAGAAACATAATGTCCTTTGAAAGTGACTTTGTGTGTGTGTGTGTGTGTGTGTGTGTGTGTGTGCGTGGTTTGGACATTATTACTTAATTATGACTTCTGACGTAAATTTGAACAAAATAAATATTGTACAGTTGAGTATAATTCAATCTTCATGATGCGTGTTTCTATACTACACATAGGACTAACAATATTACAGACATGTGTTCAAAGTCTGTATCTCTGTGTTTACTGCACTACTGAAGGAGAATGCATTTGGGAGCAGGTTTAGAGAGGACTATTCTACACGGTTAATGGATGTTTTGTGAAGAAAAACAGGTTATTATGTAAAAATAAACTGTTGCCTATTAAATTGTGATTTTGACTTGCAGCCATTTTTAAACTTTTAGGTCCCAGCAGGAGCCTGTTTACCTATTGTGTACATTAGGACATATACAGTAGGGTCTGAGTACCTGGTGTGTACATTAGGACGTATACAGTAGAGTCTGAGTACCTGGTGTGTACATTAGGACATATACAGTAGGGTCTGAGTACCTGGTGTGTACATTAGGACGTATACAGTAGGGTCTGAGTACCTGGTGTATACATTAGGACATATACAGTAGGGTCTGAGTACCTGGTGTATACATTAGGACGTATACAGTAGGGTCTGAGTACCTGGTGTATACATTAGGACATATACAGTAGGGTCTGAGTACCTGGTGTGTACATTAGGACGTATACAGTAGGGTCTGAGTACCTGGTGTATACATTAGGACGTATACAGTAGGGTCTGAGTACCTGGTGTGTACATTAGGACATATACAGTAGGGTCTGAGTACCTGGTGTGTACATTAGGACGTATACAGTAGGGTCTGAGTACCTGGTGTGTACATTAGGACATATACAGTAGGGTCTGAGTACCTGGTGTGTACATTAGGATGTATACAGTAGAGTCTGAGTACCTGGTGTATACATTAGGACATATATAGTAGGGTCTGAGTACCTGGTGTGTACATTAGGACATATATAGTAGGGTCTGAGTACCTGGTGTGTACATTAGGACATATACAGTAGGGTCTGAGTACCTGGTGTGTACATTAGGACGTATACAGTAGGGTCTGAGTACCTGGTGTGTACATTAGGACATATACAGTAGGGTCTGAGTACCTGGTGTGTACATTAGACATATACAGTAGGGTCTGAGTACCTGGTGTGTACATTAGGACATATACAGTAGGGTCTGAGTACCTGGTGTGTACATTAGGACGTATACAGTAGGGTCTGAGTACCTGGTGTGTACATTAGGACATATACAGTAGGGTCTGAGTACCTGGTGTGTACATTAGGACATATACAGTAGGGTCTGAGTACCTGGTGTGTACATTAGGACGTATACAGTAGAGTCTGAGTACCTGGTGTGTACATTAGGACATATATAGTAGGGTCTGAGTACCTGGTGTGTACATTAGGACATATACAGTAGGGTCTGAGTACCTGGTGTGTACATTAGGACATATACAGTAGGGTCTGAGTACCTGGTGTGTACATTAGGACATATACAGTAGGGTCTGAGTACCTGGTGTGTACCATTAGGACGTATACAGTAGGGTCTGAGTACCTGGTGTGTACATTAGGACATATACAGTAGGGTCTGAGTACCTGGTGTGTACATTAGGACGTATACAGTAGGGTCTGAGTACCTGGTGTGTACATTAGGACGTATACAGTAGGGTCTGAGTACCTGGTGTGTACATTAGGACGTATACAGTAGGGTCTGAGTACCTGGTGTGTACATTAGGACATATACAGTAGGGTCTGAGTACCTGGTGTGTACATTAGGACATATACAGTAGGGTCTGAGTACCTGGTGTGTACATTAGGACATATACAGTAGGGTCTGAGTACCTGGTGTGTACATTAGGACATATACAGTAGGGTCTGAGTACCTGGTGTGTACATTAGGACGTATACAGTAGGGTCTGAGTACCTGGTGTGTACATTAGGACATATACAGTAGGGTCTGAGTACCTGGTGTGTACATTAGGACATATACAGTAGGGTCTGAGTACCTGGTGTGTACATTAGGACGTCCACAGCGTGAGGCGCCGCGAGCTCCAGTGAAGGGTTGATCTTGTGTTTCAGCGTCTCTGCCGTCGTGGTGGGGACCATCATGGGCACTGGGACACAGAGCACACTTCAGTTAGCCTCACCAACTAGCTAACTGACCAACCAGATCCTCCTCTACTCTCAGACACATGTGAAAGAAGAAATATTGTTGAATCGTGTGGGTCTGGATCGAGACATGCTCATCATATACAGTATAAACAGTAAAATGACTGTTTTGTGATTGGACATAATCCACAGTGTAAACAGTGATTATTAGCTGTTATCAGTTGTTTAGCTTTGACAAAACTGTAGAACAAACACAATGCATTATTTTTACGGAATAAATGTAAACAAATCAGACCTATTGTACATGTTTTTAGTGGTAGGGGAAATCGGAGTATCTGGAGGAAACCTAAGCAGACACAGGGAGAACATGCAAACTCCACTCAGAAACTCCACTCTGTTCTGACCGCAACCCAGGACCTTCTTGCTGAGAAGCGACAGCCACTGTGTCGCCTAGTCCTAGTAGATTGAGGACTAAAAATAGTCCCAAAATGAACCTAAACTTCCCTGTAACTGGACGTTACTGGCCTTTATGAACCCTATGAAGGTATAAACTGGAGGTACTAGTTTGCACACTGGCTTTATCATACAAGTGTTAGATAAATGAGGTTATTATAATACATTTTGGAATCGTTGTACCTTCCATTCTGATGCGATCGAAATGAGCCAGTTTGGAGGCAGCGAAGATTGCTTTACTGTTCTGCAGACTGCCCACCACAGCGTCCATCAGCAGAGCATTGGTCAGAGCCTGCTGCATGTACTGAGGGTCCTGGGAGAGAAAACAGAAGGAAGACCTTTTATATTGTGATGCACAGTAGATTTCAACCAAAATCATGTAAAGTCCAAGCAAAGAGTGTGAGTGCAGAGCGAGTTATTTGATATTCCTTCTCTTCACAAAGGGCTCTCTGTCTGATTCATGCTGAAGGTTTGCAGGAAAAGCAGCAACTCCCACAAGGTCCCACAGCTAATGAGCCGTGTTCAAGGGGACATGACGGGCAAAATGGACACAGCTTTTGACCATGTTATAGATGCATCCTCTGTTATTTGCACGTTTAAGTCTTTCTATTGTCAACAAAAACACAGCAAACACAAGATTTCATAAATAAAAATGGTCAATTTTCAAACCTGCACTACTATTGCCACTCTTTCTTTAATTGCCACTTTTTATTGTACATAATATAACCTGAACAGACTATATGTTTTGTCTTTAACCTGTTGCACACTTATTTTGTCTTTTGAACAATCTGAGTGATTTAATCTGTGCCAAATGTGACGTGTACATTTCTCCTGTGTGAGAACAACAAAGTCTATTCTATCTTATCTTACAGACAAAAAGTGTGAGGCGTAATGATGTAGAAATTTCAAATAAATGTCTGAACATAAAACACATACACACAAAGGCTACACATTTGCACCAAGTGATGTAGTAGTTTTATTAAACATACTATGTATTATAATGTGTGATAAATATTTTAAATAATCATCCAGGCTGTTCTAAAGCTAAACCTCTGATAGATTATTTTGAAACTAGTTCTTATGTTTGCTTCTGAACGACAGGACAGCTTCTTAGGTCATAAGGACTATCCCTGGGTTTAAACCTCTGGATGCACTGAGGAAGCTTTACACAGAGCAGTGTTGAGATAAAAAAAAAAAAATCACGCAATTTGTGTCATGATCCTCCTGTGTTTTCCCCTTCCCCTTGTGTTTGTGTGTGTGTGTGTCAATCAATCTGGGAGCAGCCTTCACCACCTGCAATCCAACCACAATAAAGCTATCCATATTTAAACCCGGCTCTTCCACCACTCTCTGCCAGGTCTTTTCTCTTTGCTAACTTTTGTAACTTTTCTTGTGGCTCTTGTTTGTGGTTTACCAAGTCTTGCTATTTCGCTATTTTCTGAGTTTCCTGTTTTTTTACCTGTTCCAATGCTTTCTGGATTTTTTCACTACCTGTATGTACCTCTGGACCCAGCCCTGTTACTTACCTGCACCGATACCTACCAGCACCCAGCCTCTGCACCCCTGGACCCCTCTGCCCGATACCTACGGACCTACGGACCTACCTTGAGTTGCCTTGTATATGAATTGTGCTATAAAAATAAATTGCCTTGCCTTGCCTTGACTTACCTGCACCTCTGGACCCAGCCTCTACGCCCCTGGACCCCCCGCCAAACCCTCACTTGTATTGAATTGTTTCATCTTCTTCCCGTAACAATTTGACCTTTTTAATTCAACAAATGCAGCACTAGCATGAAAACATATTTGTCATTGCTCTCCCCTGACTCCTCTGACCACCACTATGATTCTTAGCTCATCATTCCCTGTATAAAACTTGGTCAAATGTAAATATGTCTGATGTGAAATGAATGCCACCTTATGCTGGTCGGCCATGATGCGTCCCGCCCACATTTCTTTCACCATCAGGTTCCACAGCTCTGTTTCAGTTTTTAGATTGGCCTCAAAAGCGTCCTTCCTCCCTCGGACTCGGAGCTTCAAGCTGGGGATTCTCAGCAGCAGGATGGGGGCAGAGGACACCTTCACCTCCTACAGAGAAATGTCAATAAATACACTTGAAACTTAAAACACTGTCAAAATAGCATCACTTTGAAGATAAATATTGCCTCACCTCGATGTCTCTGTACTGGGCCACCTCCACGTAACCAGGACGTCCGTCTGTCAGCAGGAACAGGCGCCTCTGGGTCATGGCAATTTTTCCCACGCCGCGGCTCGTCTTTACCGAAGAGGAAAGCTTAAATACGCACTCGGACGGCTCCATGTGCTCCAGCACTGAGGCAGGAAGGCAAACCTGGAGAAAGGAGATGTCAGTGAGTTAAGCAGAGCAGTGCAATGTGATAATATCAAAAGTATGTTGGATTTAGCGACGGTAGTTTGTTTATTTCTTGTGAGTTTCTTTAGGTGAACATCAGTGCCCAGTCATTAAAGGGAAACAAAGCCTTTTAAAAAGGTACTGTTTATATCCGGGTGGATCATCAAGACTATTGGTCCTCTCTGTCTATCATTCTGGTGATCTGTGCTCATCAAAGGAGAGTTTTTTTCAAAATGGTTGGGAAAATCCTCCTATATACCTTTAAAATATAGACAGTCATAAGTTTACATACACCTTAGCAAAAATAGTTTTCAGCCACATTTTTCACAATTCCTGATCTTTTATTGAAAATGTAGATGTAAATTTACAATTTATTTCGCCCCGTAGGGAACTTCATTTGTCATTCGACCCATCCTGATCCCACTTGGGCGTCTATCAGGAGCAGTGGTCGCCGTAGTTCAGCGCTCAGGAACCCATCTCCAGATAATAATGCTTGGCTCCTACCAAAGCTGAAGGATTTACTTATTGTGCATGTTTTTAGTGGTAAGGGAAACCGAAGCGCCTGGAGGAAACCTACGTAGACACGGGGAGAACATGCAAACTCCACTCAGAAAGGCCCTGTCCTGACTGGGATTTGAACCCTGGACCTTCTTCAGACCAGACTTTATTACATCTGGTCCCTCAGGAGGAGTGGGCCAAACTTCCACCACTTCCCTATCAGAAAATGTATTTGATTATGTGATGGATAAAGCTCAGAGAGAAAGTATTTGGTATTATTTTTGAAGTAAAACATATATATTAAAAATGAAAATTAGTTGTGGCCATTTGTAAATGTAAAACCTCGACGACCGGAAGGTTGAAGTCACATGGGTTTACTTTAAACATGGTAAAGTGTCTTATCCAAAGAGATTATTTTGGTGTTATGATTTTTATGATTCACTTTTCTACTTCAGACCTACATCTTGAGCTTCGGCCTCGGTCTCCTTCCAGATGGTATAAAACACTCTGAACAGTTCAGGACTGACCTGCTTCTGGTGACCTAAAGGAAAGCAAACAAAAGAACACAATTTATTCCAGTTATTTTTATTGCAGTTATATAAAAGAAAAAGGTCCGAAAATAAATGCATGATGACACAAACAAAAATAATAATAATAATCCAACAGATTAGCACAAGAATATATGATTGTAACTATAGACGGAATGCTAAATTAAGACTTGTCATTGGCAGTAATAGTGGCGGCAAAAAATATACAGATAAACACTTAAACTATAGAACTAATCAATAACTTAACGAATCCAATACTTTTGCTTTTGTACTTAGCTACATTCCACATCGGCCCGAGTTTATTATTTGCCGTGTCTGATCGAAGCGTTCTGGAAACAGAGATAAACACATTCCAGCTCTTGTGTCCACAGGGAAATTCCAAGTAACAGGTTCAAGAAATTTTAACAGAAGCCAGAAGCGTGTTTCTCATTTATGACGTTCTTCCTTTTATCAAATATTAACCACAAAACCACGTTTGCTTCATGTTCAAATTCACTGGTGTTTTCTTGTTTCCGTCTTAAGTGATCGGAGATTACAGGGATGTGGTTATGTCAGAAAACATCTCCGTCAGCGGTGAAGTCGTATTCACGCTCCAAAATACTACGGCTGAAGTAGACGTAAAATCAAGTGAGAAAAGGACCATTTTTGATAATAGTCAAAAATCAAACGGCCCGAAGTTGGTCGAAGTAAAATAATATCTGGTCCATATATGAATTCTGCAGATACTGTATCTTCTTGGTCTCTTCAAACTAAATAATAATGTAGCGTAAATTATTATCACACAATACAATCATTTTAACAGGACATAAAACAGCAAAGCAACAGACAATGGTTCTAATGAAAGAATTCTCTAAATTCTCTAAATTCTCTAGCATGGGCTTTTGTACTCACAGTATATTATATTGCCATGGCGATTATAATAATTAGTGAACGGTGTATAATTCTGTTGCAATTTTAGACGCAGTTATTGAAGTCGGGGGTGGGCTATAATAAAATAATAAAGTAAAATATTGATATACTGGAGAGGATCATGTGCATTATAAGAATTATTCAAGATTTTTTATAAAGGCTGTATTCAAACACAAGAGATCAAACTGTGATTCCGGCCTTAAATACACAGCAATGACCTAAACACACAGCCATGGTTACTCTGGAGCTCCTTCAAGACATGGAAATCATTAACTCACACACATTATACTTGCTTCTTATTTTGCCAAATGTAGAGATTTTATACTTGTTTTTTTGAGGCTAGAGTATTATTTTATTTTAATTAGTATAGAGTTATTGGTCCTAGTGTCATGTCCTACTGGGCTTAGCAGTGCCTGAACTTCTCTTGATATACATTTACTCTCATTTTAATTATCTTGTCATCTTTTAACTCTATCCTAGGTTTGTATGAATGTGAGCGAGGGACTAATGCACAATTTCCTTCGGGACCACTAAAGTATTTATCCATCTCTCTGTTCTCTAACTGGTGATGCAACACTGACATTTCCCCGCTGTGAGACGAATAAAGGATCTCTTTGCCTAGATCAGGGATGTGAAAGTCAAATACATCAGAGCCCAAAAAATCTGCAAGCCGAGGGCCAGACTGATCCAATGTTTATCAAAACATATTGAAATTATGCATATAACGTATTGAACCAAGACCTAACACAGAGGAGCGTGTTTTATTTAATTATTAAATAAATAATCCAATTTTCTTTTATGGCTCTTGTCAACAGCTCACAGACAAAAACCAACTTCCTTCAAATGAATAATCCAAAATATCCTTATGGCTCTGTGCGGGCTGGTTCTAATGCTAATCAAATATCATCCCGGGGGCCAAAATCATTCATTCGAGGGCCGGATCTGGCTCCCGGGCCTTGACTTTGACACCCATGATCTGGATAATCAGCAGAGAAAAGGATGAAGGCGTTTGAGCGTTGGAAGGAGAGGTCTTACCCACAGTCAGGGCGTCGAACAGCCGCTGGATGGTGCCCTGGTCCTTGACGATGCCCGACTGCTGCACTCCCTTCACAAACTCCTCCAGGTGCATGTAGGTCTTGGGCAGTTTGAAGCGCTTCACCGTCCCGTCCTCGTAACTTTTACCGTTCTGTGCGCGCTCCCGCTCCTGGTCCCGCTTCAGTCGGCTTATGAGGCGCTTGATTTCTGGACGTTTTTCCATCTGCAGAGAGAGAGTTGGTCAGGATGAAAAAAACACAATTTGTCTTGGACCAGAGAAATTCTTGGTCAACTCTACAGACGCACCAGCCCAAAACAATCTACCAAAAATGACCTGTCTACTACAATTCTAAAAGAAAAAAACTAGATAAATATGTTAATAGGAATGTCTATAAAACTTAGAAATTAAGAGTATCTGATTAAAGAAAAAGGAAAAGAAAACTTCATCCCCATCTTTTCACTTTTGCAGTTTACCCATAAACATTCTTATAATAATATATACGAAAGCCCCATAGTTATACTTTATGAATGCACAAGCTCAGATAAACAAACACATCTGTATTGTCTGAAAAATTATGACCGAAAGGATTTAGGATTCATAGAAGCCTAACCCTATTACTATAACTTACTATGTCCAGAAACAACAAAATAGCAACAATCAGCATTCAGCATGGAGAAAACGGTAGAAAATACACATGTAGGGAAATGAGAGATTATACAAATAGTTTCTCATTGGATAAATATAAAATGGCCTTTCTTTGCTTCTTTAACTCTTCACTCTTTTGACTCTGCTGGTACCCAGAGTCAGAACTAAACATGGGGAGGCTGCATTCCAGATTCACGCTGCAAAAATCTGGAACAATCTTCCTGAAAATGTGAGACAGGCTTCTTTTCTGACAATGTTTAAAACCAGGTTTCCTTTGAGTTGTCTTGTGTGTGAATTGTGCTATACAAAGAAACTTGCCTTGCCTTTAAAGTTCTGAATACTGTTTGATGAGTATTCTTTTCGGGGGTCAAAGCCAAAACTGAAACAAATGCACAGGTAAATATTTGACTAACCATCAAGCGTTCAGTCTCAGGCAGAGAGTCGACCAGAGACTTGACCATCTGTGTGGGAAAGATGTCTGCGTCGGTTTTATACAGACTCTGGAAATCCTCGAGAGCTTCCAGGGCTCGGTTGGACACGGTGTTCACCAGACCCCGGAGGTAGTGGTACCTGAACACATTATTTTACTGTGGTTAAAAAGATAGACATAACTTCTACATCAGATGGACCGATTATTCTTCACTTGTTGCTGTGAGGGGGCGGGGCTTGCTAACCTGGCGAGCAGAGCGGCCTCTTCAGGTGGAGTAGTGTCAATGGCGCTCTTTAGGGAATCCAGCATTTGTGAATAGTACTTTTGGACATAGTGATACGCCAACGGAGGAGGGAAATCAGGAAGCCGGAATATTCTGATTGGCTTGTTTTGAAAGTTTAACCCTGTGAAGAAACGATAATTACAATATGCAGTTAAAAAAAACATACCAACCAGTTACCAGCCATAAATACAATAAATATGTTTGCTCAGATAATAGATCAGATACAACAATAAGGGGTCATGTGCAATACGCAGAGTTCATATGTTTTTAGCTAAACCCCAGCAGGTGACACAGAGTCTTGAATTGTAATTATAATGGCTTTATTAGACCACTGATAGAACATATTACATACTGTCCCTTTAAGACGATTTTGTTTAGTGGATTCAAATATGAGTTTTACTGTTTTTAGGTGGATCAGAAAGCCCTTGTTGGTATTAAAGTATTAAGTATTAAAGATGCTATACCCAATTTAATTTCTAATGAGTTCATAAAAATGCTTATTACTATACAAGTTGTATTATAATCCTATATCAGATCACAAATAAAACTAGATGGCTCCGTGGGATGAGAGCGTAGGGGAAATGAGAAGTCTGTGAGCGAGTTGAGGGGCGGTGCTAAACATTCAAACCTTGCAGAAACGGGTATAGCTCCTTTAATGTTTTAACCCTTCAGAGTCTACTGTATCACTAAATGGGTGGAGTCTGCTCTGCTCTCCCTGGGTCTGACAGAAAACCTGCAGCAGCCCTTTCTAGACTAACTTTGGACACCTCGGGTCCATGTGACGCAGTAGACTCTGAATCTTTAAAAACGTATGACCAAATAGCTGTTTTATTTGGTGAATTATGACGTTCTCAAGTTCCCTCAGCTCAGCCCAAAGAGTGATATAGTGAGAAAGTGTGGTTCCAATCTTTCATAAAAGCCATTGAATTTCTTATATTTTAACATGGTACATACTACACATTTCTTCTGACCTATATCTGGAGTCATTTTGCGCAGTGAGGCGTGGCGGCTGGGGATGAGGACCGTGAGTGCGTCCGTGTGCAGCAGGTTGGGCATACTGGCGCCCAGTTTCTTGCTGAGCCGGTGGTCGGGGCTGGTGTAGCTGCTGTAGCCGCTGCGGGACAGCTCAGACATCGGGGGCCGTCGTGAGGGGGTCTCCGTCATGGCACGAGTTCTGAGAAAGACACGTTAGACTGAGAGAGCGCAAACAACAGAGATCGAACCCAGGCTGCAGCGCCAAGGCAACAATCAGAGCCAATAATAATAATGACAAGTAGAGTTGGCCAATTTCAAAAGTAATAAGCCCAATAATGTAATCATGGGTTAGGCTCATTATTACGGCTCTCCGTGGCCGGCTCTCCGTGGCCGGCTCTCCTGTGGGCGTCTCACCTGTGGGCGTCTCACCTGTGGGCGTCTCACCTGTGGGCGTCTCACCTGTGGGCGTCTCACCTGTGGGCGTCTCACCTGTGGGCGTCTCACCTGTGGGCGTCTCACCTGTGGGCGTCTCACCTGTGGGCGTCTCACCTGTGGGCGTCTCACCTGTGGGCGTGGTTGCGGACGCTCTGCTCCATGCGGCTGTAGGCGTCTCTCTTCCTGTTCAGCCTGTCCCGCAAGAACGAGTGGAAGATGTGTGTTTCTAAGACCTGAGCACACAAAGAGCTTTATTCTACAGCGGCACAGCTCTCCAGGGACGTGAAGGGACACATGAAAAAGACCTTTCAGAACATTTCAGTCAATACAACAATAACGCTGACTAACTTTCAAACCATAAAGTATATACAGTACATATTAAAATCCATCCAATAACTTCCACTTGTATTTGATTTGTCTTTCTTGTTCCCTGTCTGCATCATTCTGCTGTATTTCTTTTTGATCTGACTGTTTTATGCAGACTGTCACTTTGCACTTTGTAAAATAATAATAATAATGCATCGGTTTTATATAGCGCTTTTTTGGACACTCAAAGACGCTTCGTAAACACTGTTTTAAAAAAGTGCTATAAAAATTAAGGAGAATTTATAATAATACTAATAATTATACAAAAACACTTTGTTTTCACATGCATGTATTGTTTGGCCTTTGTCTTTTTTAGACAGAAAAGTGAAAAAGAGGCGTTTTCTAATAAAACAAAGTCAGCCAAAGTCAGCTAAGTAATGTGTTTCTTTATGTTCAACTTTTGCATAATTCAAGCTTTGAATAATATAATTAATATAATATTCTTAATAAATAAATAATATAATTAACAATTCATTAACACATTATTATAATATTAATATAAAATACATGACATCAATACATTGCATGGCTTAATAAATTATATACTATAATACAATAACATTTACTTTTATACAACAGTTGCCACGAAGTACTTAGAAAATGATAATTTACCAATAGAAAATTTAAAAAAAATCAAACAATTAAACAGTCATTGGTCATTGGTCATGAACTAATGAATGACAGATGTACTTTCTTTGACAAACATAAAGCCAGCGCAGCACTGTCCATCTTTAAATCGCGGTTACCTTCTTATAAAACAGTTGGTCGGTCGGTTCTCGAGTCCTGAGGAACTCTTCACTGTTGAAAACGCGGTGTTCATGATTGAGGAAGTCCTGGACACCTCTGACGCAATCACAAAAATACACAAAATTAAAACTCTTTTTTTCATAATTTTTTTTAGTCATTTCCGCAGAAAAATTCCTACTTGAAAATGTTGACGACCAGCTCCAGTGCGATGTTTTGTATTTGAGTGTTGAGCCGCCGCAGCCAGTCCCGGCGCTGGGTCCGGAGCGAGTTCACGTCGGTCCCGGATCCCAGATGGCACAGCTCTAAGTCATAATGGACCTGAAGGCTCTCCGCTCTGCAGAAACACCAGAGAACACAAGTCATTCACAAACTGCACTATAGGAGATTGTTTAAGCTTCTGAATGACGCAAATATGTCTTTAGAGTTCCATTCATCCACCCATTTTTTTCCACTTTATCCTTTTTTGTTTCTCTCCGTTTTCCCGTCACCTCCCCCCCCTCCCCTCTTGGAAGGTCAGCATTATTTTATTATTATTTAAATGAATAATCACAAGAATGAGGGAAGGGCTGTACAAGACTCACAAGTGAATGGGGGACAGCTGGGAGAAGAAGAAGGAAGAGAGAATGGAGAGAGAGTGAGCAAATGTGTTAAATTGGTCAAAATACATTGAAAATAACAAAATAAATAGTTAAGAGTAAAAATTAAAATAAATGAAATAAATGAAATAAATGAAATAAATAAAAATAACCAAAATAATAAAATAAATAAAATATATAAAATAAATAAAATAAATAAAATAAATAAAATAAATAAAATAAATAAAATAATGAATACATAAATAACACAAATAAAAATGAAAAATCCTTCCACGTTATCCAATGCTGGGGTACGGGGGCAGCAATCTGAGCAGAGAACACTGTCTGTAAACTATTCCATGTTTTAATTGTATAAAAGTACCTTGAAGTAAAGCTCTCGGCTGCATGCAAAGGGATGGCTGGCAGTTTGATGCTGTCGGACCAAGACGAATGAATGAGGCCCTCGTCCACGTTTACCAAGATGAGGTCCTCCGTCTCCTGCGAACAAAGACCGTGTTAACTATTGAGCTTTGTGCACAGATTAAAAAAGGCAACAACTGTTTAAATGCAATTACTTAAACATACAGAAATCAATGAATGTTGCAAGACTCTGGGGGAAAAAAACTCAAAACAATGGACTAGTGTTTGCCAAAAAGACACAACAGAATGCAGTAGTTCATGATGAGGAGTTGAATACTTTGGATTCTTTTGCCGTTTAGGTACTGTTAAAGTAATCATACTAACTAACACTATTTAAAGAAGATTGAATTTTTTTTTATTTTTGTCTTTGACTTGAGTTAGAATTTTTTTTTTGTGGTTATGAAACTTAAGCGTAAATTCAGACTGGAAGAGAGGAGAACTAAGATCACAGCTACAGCATCGGTCAATCACACTCGCCTGTCAAATCCTCACCTGCGGCCATCAGACACTGCCCACATCAAGCTTCATATTGCGCAGAAGCTCCATCCAAGCAGTAGCTTCATTCACGCCGCAACCCTCCTCCTCCCCATCTCCGCCTCAATCTCGGCTCCTTCATCCTTCTCCTAAACTACCACCACCAGGGTCTCGGCCGCGGGGGATTTCATCTCATAATCTCTTTCCCCTTCTGCAATCGTGCTCTGCCGGGGTCTAAGCGCCAAATCCTAACCACATTCAGAACAGCAGCAATAAATGAAATCTTTAAAAAATTCTCCTAAGTGTCATGTGTGTAATTTATATTGTCAGATTACTTGCCATACAATTCTAATACCCATGGTTTGTCTGTTCGATGCAACCACATTTTTGAGTGACATTGTTTTAATCAATATTGTAGTTTGAAATGTACTAAATATATAAGAATGAGCCTCCTGTGTCAGAGATATTCACTACAGCAGGTTAGAGCTAACACGCCCAGTTATGATCAGGAAACATTCTTGCTGATTAAATATGCCGTGTCAATATGTACTCGTGGTTTGTGGTTTTATGCGGACGGGAAACTCACCGCAGCCACTTCTCCAAAATGACTGATGTGACAACCCATGAGGAAAGCAGTGGGCGCCATGAGGAAGTCCAGCATTCCTCGAGCCAGGACCGGGACATAGGGCTGCTGCCAGGACAGCGGCTGCAGCGGGACACACTCATATTAACGAACATATTACACGCACATTGATGTAAATCTGGTTTCTGAGTTCTCGACCTGCAGATATAGAAGCAGACTTTCAGACACCAGGGTTAATCTGGCCCAGTCTGAGGAGAAGAGAACCACCCTCTGTTCCTGGAGGAGGCAAGAGAGGATCTGCGAAGACAAAATGTGGAGAACATAAATGACATAGAGGGACTTTTTGTTGTAGGGGTCTGCCACCAGTTTTGACAAATATTAATCAGCTCATGCATAATTATACCACATAAAAGATGAAAAATAACCCAATTTTTCTGTTCTCTTCTTTCATTTTTCCATCACACTTCTTACAACTTCTATATGGACTTGTTTACTCTATACAGTGCATTGGAATAATGGTTTTACAATGAATTATTAGCAATTATTTATTGAAATATAATAATAATAATACATTTTTTCTTCCATGAATGCCTGCATATGTCATCATTTTCCTTAACCAAATAAACTCATTCTCATCCTCCGCTTCTCTGTAAGAAGGCCCTGGGTTCGAATCCCAGTCAGAAAAGGACATTTCTGAGAGGAGTTTACATGTTCTCCCTGTGTCTCCGTAGGTTTCCTCCGGGTGCTCCGGTTTACTCTACCACTAAAACATGTACTATAGCCATGAAAGGAATGAGTGAGTGAATGGAGGGTGTTGGTTGAGGGCTTTGATGCTCCAGTCTGTTCAGCGTCTCACCTTGGTCTGTAAAATGCGCTATATAAATATATATTACTTCCTTACTACTTACTTACAACCAAACACTAGCGCTATACTGTCAAGAATTACATTAGTAAGAATATCCATCAATGCAAAGTGAGGATGCAAAGACATTATGGTGAAAGTGGGAAAGCACCTTTTTTAGCTTTTGTATTAGTCTATATATGTACTTTTATGTAATGCTGTGTAAAATATATGTGTTAACTAATGTCTTATGTGTTCTGTTTCGCTATACCAGCCTCTACTAAAGACAAAAGCTCTTCTATAAATACTGGACGTTGAAAGCATTGAGAAAAACAACAAGTTTGTACAATTGCGTGTCAGAAAAGTCTTTGTGCGTCGATACCTGCAGCAGTGTTGCATGTGAGAAACACAGGAAAGGGAGGTGCAGGTCGATGTCTATGACGGGACTGTCCTGATCCCCTCGGGACGGAAGAACCACTTGCAGAGGCTGAAGGTTGAACGACTGAAACAAACAAAAATGAATTAGGAAAGAGCAGAAAATGTGTGTTCAAAAAAGCCATATTTTTGTTGTTGTTTACCACATGGAGTTGTCCTGGTGGCGGCAAAGGGACAAGCGATAATTTAGCCGAAAACTCTTTGATTTTCTCTTCAAAATCGGACTGTCGGGCCGGGCGCAACTGGACCAATAGACTGAAAAACACATTATTTGAGTAAGTATTTTAAAACAGCTTTATAATAGAATAAACATAGATTGTATAATGTATAACTTACCATGATAAACAGTCTTTGAGGGCGTTGTAGTACGGGAATTTCGAGATTATGCAAATCGTAAATGGGGTGAAAAGACGACACTTGGAGGAATTCCATCTGTGGCCATTTTCCTGACAAGCCTACAATTAAAAAAAAAAGCCATTATAGCAGTTGCTCTTACTGTTTTACTTCAAATGGAAAGGAGATTTTTGAATAATGTCTTTTACTTGTACAGCCCTGTAGTACTGGACCACTACTCCATGGGTTCGGTTTCCAAACAAGTCGGTAAAAACTAGGAAGTGGTACGTGTCGTCTTTTTGCTCATTGGCCAATTGAAGACCACCTGGTTCAAAGAAGATCAAATCAGTCTGTGCTGAATTCAATTAGAAGAAGGGGCTTGATGCTTTCAGAAACCAGTGCTGTTCTGATCGGGAAAGCAAAATGTCTAACTCATTGACTGCCAGTGACGTAATTGTCTGCGACCCTCTATTTGACTGGGGATTACAGGACAATAAAAATAGATAAAAACAAACTTATTTTTGCGGATCCGAGTAGGCAATCGAGTCTTTCGGAATCTGGTTTGACATTTGACATAGTATTAGGAAATAATATTCTGTGGGTCTTGAGAATCAGTGAAATCATCAAAAACGGCTGGCAGTCAATGAGTTAAGGCAAAGAGTTAGAGGCACTCGGATAGATGCAAAAATTCAGGTCAACACACAATCCAGATGAATGTAAATACTTCTGAACCGAGTGCAATTACAACTTCTGAGTTTATTTTATTTGATCTTATTCTATTTTACCATCTAATTATTCTATTCTACTGTCTATTATCTTAGATTGCACACATCAAACGCAGTCTATCATTTGACTGCTCTTATTTCCTTCTTTCTCCTACACATTTCCAGACTGTGTGACGAATAAAGGAATATCTTATCTTATCTAATGTCAAACAATGATAGTAAACAAAGCTGATTTTGGACACTTACTGCAGGTGTCTCCAACCTTTTATTTGTTTATTTATTTAAGGGACAGTGCATATTAATATAGATTATACATGTAAATATGCCAGAATTAGCCTAAGGGGTATTTTCCATCTGTGGTCCCTGGACAGTTGTTATGTGTCCTCCTGAAGGGAATACAATTACACATAACAAAATAAAATATATACAAATACGAAAAACACAAAACAAACATATGTCTGACTGCTACGAACTCACCAACAATATTTTTTTAATTTACACGCAGAGAGCTACTTTCCCGGGACGATAAAGGCAGAGAGCTCCTTTAAGCAGCCCTGGGAAATAATTGTGATGTATTGCTGTGAAAGAGCCTGATATTGGGTACAGTCATTATTTATTATTGTATTTTTGTTACTAGTAAAAAAGGAATTGCATTTACAATAATAAATGATGATACTAAATAACAACATCAGAAAAATTATGTACATTATTTGATTTGTACATTTCTAAATGCTTTGGCGAGCTACAAGTTGGAGACCCTTGACTTACAGCAGCATAGCTCTCAAAAACATTGTGGGCTGGACTGGGCTAAATTCCAATTGAAATGGGACTTGTTGTAGAGCGCATGTCGGAGTTTTACGGAGAGTACCTGGAAAACAGAGCTGGGGCAACGCGATGAGGTCCAGGTCTTTGGGGACGCTGATGTCCTCGGTCACAGACGACGTGTCACCGCGAGTCGCAGATTCTCCATTGGACGCGGTCTCTGCTCGCTCACGCCTTTTCTGTGATTACACGCACATTGACAGGTTTAGATTGAAAATAGATTGTATTTTGATCATGGTTGTGCAAGAAAGTGGCAAGAGCTCTGGTGTGGGCTTTCCTGGTGCACACTGGGGATAGTCTTGCACAGTTTTTCCAATGGGGTTTTACTGCAAATGGCAATCTTGAATCTTGCAGTTTATTAATATAGTGCTTTTCACATATCAGGGTTACAAAGTGCTACACATAAAAACACAATAGAACTAAATAAGGTCTAATACAGCCACGGTAGGACCTATTGGTCGTGGGTTCAATTCCCCCACGGCCAATGTCTCTCTGTCATTGATATCTGCTGTCGTGGTGTCCCTAGGCAAGACACTTAACCCCTCTTTGCCTGAAGTCCCTGCTGAAAGACCATGGCCGTAACTTTGATGATGGAAAAGCCACGCCCCCAACTCAGAAATGGAGTAATAAAGAGGAAGAAAATATTATAAGATTGTAGTATTGTCACTTTTCTGATATTTTGATTTTTCATGCTGTGATATTTTGATGGTATTCTGTTTTGATGGTCACAGATTGCAAACAGAATGTACATGTTAGAGTCTGTGGACAATTTTAAGTCGCAATTTAAGTCCTATTTGTTTCGGGAGCTTTCACCGTACATAGGCCGATATCTGGAGTGGGTTTATAAATATTCTGTATTTTCGTTTTTAATGGAACTGACTATGTAGGCTTAAGGATCCTGGCCGCTATATACATAAACTTTGGTTACTCATTTACTGTATTTAGCATAGATTGAATAATACCAGTAAGTACATGTTGCTATAGAGCACAGTCAGAGATGTCCTTGTGCTTTATAGAGAGCCGGTAATAAACAACAGGAACAAAAAGAAAAAAAACAGGATGAACTGAAAGCTATCGGTAATAATAAGCTCTCTTCAGCTGTTTTCAGATGAACCAACAATCGGCAAAGAGATCGGAGCACAGACTGTAGAAGAAGCAAAACAAAACTTCAGGAATGTCTCTCTGTAAATGTTTTTTGCTTTGCTTCAGTTCCACATTATTCAGTTTCTCTACATCCATGAAAACTACCAGAGCAGGCGGCTTCACCAGTTCAAGCCATATGTCAGGTCCTGATATGCACTGCAGGGTCATTTCAAATATGAATATGTGTATTTTTGTAGGAAAAGAAAGTATTTTTGAGAAGGAAAACAGTATTTGGATGAAACAGGACAAATCACTTCAAAGAATCAGAATCAGAATCAGAATCAGAATCATTTTTATTGCCACGTAAGTAACAGGAGGTCACAGACTTGGAAATTGCTTTGGCTCAGTGCAACAGTCAAAAAGAGATAAGAAAAATAAGAAAAAAAACACTTCTAAAGAATAAATTTAAATTTAAAATAGAGTTACAGTTACTATTTACAATATACAAGTGCACATGGTGCACACAATGTAAGGTGACA
Organism: Knipowitschia caucasica; assembly: GCA_964034765.1. NCBI lineage: Eukaryota > Metazoa > Chordata > Actinopteri > Gobiiformes > Gobiidae > Knipowitschia > Knipowitschia caucasica. The sequence continues at coordinate 35,572,745 of OZ035838.1, read as the reverse complement.
GCAGTACAGTGAAGTAAAGTGACGTATGATGGGCAGTAAAGTGACTTTAAAAGGGCGGGGGGACAGGTTAAGAAGTGTTCAAGAGTCCAACAGCAGAGGGGAAGAAACTGTTCTTGTGGCGGGAAGTTCTAGTCCTGATGGACCGCAGTCTCCTGCCTGAGGGGAGTGGTTGGAATAGTCCATGTGCAGGTGAGAGGGGTCGGCTGTGATACGACCAGCCCGGCCTCGAGCTCGGGCGACGTACAGGTCCTGCAGCGATGGATGGCTGCGGCCGCTCACTTCCTCTGCAGAGCGCACAATGCGCTGTAGTCTCTGTTTGTCCCTGACTATGGCTCCAGCGAACCACACGGTGACGGAGGAGGTGAGGATGGACTCGATGATGGCCGTGTAGAACTGCACCAACATCTATGCAGGCAGCTTGGCTTTCCTGAGCTGCCGCAGGAAGTACATCCTCTGCTGGGCCTTCTTGATGAGGGAGCTGATGGTCGGCTCCCACTTGAGGTCCTGGGTGATGGTGGTGCCCAGGAAACGGAAGGACTCCACAGAGGTGATGGGGGAGTCCATCACGGAGGGTGGGGGCGGGGGGACAGTGCTCTTCCTGAAGTCCACAACCATCTCCACTGTCTTCTGGGCGTTCAGCTCCAGGTTGTTACCACTGCACCAGGACACCAGCCGGTCCACCTCCCTCCTGTAGGCAGACTCATCGTTGTTGGAGATGAGTCCAATGAGGGTGGTGTCGTCCGCAAACTTGATCAGCTTCACGGAGTCGTGGCTGGAGGGGCAGTGGTTGGTGTACAGGGAGAAGAGCAGGGGAGAAAGAACACAGCCCTGTGGGGCTCCTGTATTTATAATCCGAGAGTCCGAGACATTCTTCCCCAGACGCACTCGCTGCTTCCTGTCTGTCAGGAAGTCAGTGATCCACCTGCAGGTGGAATCGGGCACGTTGAGCTGGGAGAGCTTGTCCTGGAGCAGGGATGGCAGGATTGTGTTGAAGGCAGAGCTGAAGTCCACGAACAGGACCCTGGCGTAGGTCCCCGGGGAGTCCAGGTGCTGTAGGATGTGGTGGAGGGCCAGGTTAATGGCGTCGTCTACAGATCTGTTGGCTCTGTAGGCGAACTGCAGGGGGTCCAGGAGGGGGGAGGTGAGGGACTTGAGATGGGAGAGAACCAGGCGTTCAAATGACTTCATGACGACAGACGTAAGTGCTACAGGTCTGTAGTCATTGAGTGCTGTGATCCTGGGCTTCTTCGGGACGGGGACAATGATGGAGGATTTGAAGCAGGCCGGGACATGGCAGGACTGCAGAGAGGAGTTGAAAATGTCAGTGAACACAGGAGTAAGCTCACTGGCACAGTATCTCAGAGTGGCCGGAGACACGTGGTCCGGGCCAGGAGCTTTGCGGGGGTGCAGCCTCAAGAAGAGTTGTTTAGTCTCTTTAGAGGCTATTGTTAGGCTGGGGGCAGGGCTGATGGGTGGGTCGTTAGAGTAGTGGGGGGTGGGGGAGGGAGAGGTGTCAGGGGCAGCATCAAAGCAACTGAAAAATAAGTTCAGATCGTCAGCTAGCTTGTGGTCGTCAGCACAGGGGGGGGCTTTGGGTTTGTAGTTGGTGATCTCCCGTAGGCCCCTCCAGACAGAAGCAGTATCGTTGTTACCAAACTGCTCCTGCAGTCGTTCTCTGTGCCGGGACTTGGCTGCTTTCAGTTCTTTCCTGAACTGATATTTAGCTGCTTTGTAGCCGCTGCGGTCCCCCTCCCTGAAAGCAGACTCCTTTTGCTTTCCTGAGCTGCCGGAGTTTAGCAGTGAACCAGGGTTTGTCGTTGTTATAGATGACCCTGGTCCTTGTTGGAATGATGCTATCCTCACAGAAGTGAATGTATGACGTCACAGTGTCCGTATATTCATCCAAACTATCTGTGGCAGCTCTGAAAAGGTCCCAGTCTGTAGATTCCATGCATGCGCGCAGCTCTTCCACAGCTTCATCAGACCACACTTTGGAGCTCCTCATTGCAGGTTTCGAGAGCTTTAGTCTCTGTCTGTAAGCAGGAACCAGATGTATCATGGAGTGATCTGAGAAGCCGAGGGCTGGCTTGGGAACAGCGCGAAAAGCTCCGCGCACGGTGGTGTAACAGTGATCCAGAGTGTTCTCCTCACTGGTCGGGCATTTGATAAACTGTCTGTATTTGGGTAATTCCTGGCTCAAGTTTCCCTTATTAAAATCCCCCAGGATAATAATCAGAGAGTCCGGGTATAAGCGTTCCATACACAGTACTTGCTCTGCGAGTGCGCGCTGAGCCTCGCGCGCGTCCGTGCATGGCGGTATGTAAACAGAGGCAAGAATGAATGAAACAATTTCGCGCGGGGAGTAATATGGTTTACAATGAATGAAAAGATATTCCAGAGCAGGAGAGCAGTGCTTGGAGATAATAATAATAGAGAAGCCAGATAATTGTCCTGCTGTATGACTTTATAATGATCCAGGGTCAGGGTGGCGATAACAATAACATTTTGCAATAACTATAAAACAATAAAACTCTGATCACACAATTACAGAGCAGGACCATCTCAACACAATGGATATAAATCATTGTTTTGATAATAAAAAGCCTGAGTTAAAACAATAACAGACCAGTCTCTCGCTCTGGTCTCTCTCTCTGGCCTCTTTCTCTCTGGCCTCTTTCTCTCTGGCCTCTTTCTCTCTGGCCTCTTTCTCTCTGGTCTCTTTCTCTCTGGTCTCCCTCTCTCTGGTCTCTCTCTCTCTGGTCTCTTTCTCTCTGGTCTCTCTCTCTCTGGTCTCTCTCTCTCTGGTCTCTCTCTCTCTGGTCTCTCTCTCTCTGGTCTCTCTCTCTCTGGTCTCTCTCTCTCTCTCTCTCTCTCTCTCTCTGGTCTCTCTCTCTCTGGTCTCTATCTCTCTCTCTGGCCTCTCTCTCTCTCTGGCCTCTCTCTCTCTCTCTGGCCTCTCTCTCTCTCTCTAGCCTCTCTCTCTCTCTGGCCTCTCTCTCTCTGGCCTCTCTCTCTCTCTGGCCTCTCTCTCTGGCCTCTCTCTCTCTCTGGTCTCTCTCTCGCTCTGGTCTCTCTCTCTGGTCTCTCTCTGGCCTCTCTCTCTCTCTCTCTGGCCTCTCTCTCTCTCTGGCCTCTCTCTCTCTCTGGCCTCTCTCTCTCTCTGGCCTCTCTCTCTCTCTGGCCTCTCTCTCTCTCTGGCCTCTCTCTCTCTCTGGCCTCTCTCTCTCTCTGCTCTCTCTCTATGCTCTCTCTCTCTCTGCTCTCTCTCTCTGATCTCTCTCTCTCTGGCCTCTCTCTCTCTGGCCTCTCTCTCTCTGGCCTCTCTCTCTCTCTGCTCTAAAATATAATTTAAAAAAAGAATAATAATAATAATAATAAAAAAATGGCGTGACAAACATAAGCTGAGTGACCTTCTTGATGAAGCTCTTGCGCCTCTGCACGCGGCTGAAGGCGGGCTGACTGGAGTTGGTTTCCTTGGACACGAACGGCGGCGCGTGGACCTGCAGCACCTCCGCTTCCAGAGACGGGAATTCACTGCTTCTACTCTGCAGCTGCAACTGACAAAGCAAAACAAGATCACGTTACCAGCGTTTTATTGTTCGGGAGCGTAACCAGAAGGGGGCCACGACCCTTCTGGAGGCCACGACCATTAAACTACGCCATCTCCTCCTGAAGTGTGGTGGATGGCAAACTGAACTGCTGATGATGCATTTGTCACTGCGGTTAGGGCTGGAAGGGCGCCAGATTATAATGCACCATACTGTATAGTGGGACAGAGAAAAAAATGCAGAAAAGAAGATTGAAGCTGCTTTTGATATTAAAGGGCCCATATCACGGTTTTTGAGTTTTCTCTGCTTTAAACATGATTACAATGCTATTTGGCCTTCATACACAAGCCCACAGTAGTTTATTCATTGATTCTGTCAATCTTTTGTAAGAGAGCAATCTGTCTCCTTCCCCAGCGTGAGGCACAGAAACGCTCGGGTCCACCTGCTTTGTATTTAAAATAGTTGTTAAATACTTTTGTCAAAACGGGGTAAACAATACACAATTAGTATGCTGTTTTTTGTCAAAAATAATAAAAATAAAAATAAATTAAAAGCCGGCGGGAGGTGATTGACGGATCAAAACAGCGAATCAGAGCGCACAGGCTCCGGCTCCCGAGTCCAGCGTCTGTGGTCTGGTCTCGCGGACACCACATAGAGCTGCTGTTTTTATGCTTTTGTCAGCGACTAAAAGTGTTAGGATCACGTCAACTTGAATGAAGTGTGTTATGGGTGTAAATATGTGACACACTATTTCGGTTCACACTCTCCGGTCTCGCACTTTCCGGTCTCGCACTCTCCGGTCTCGCACTCTCCGGTCTCGCACTCTCCGGTCTCGCACTCTCCGGTCTCGCACTCTCCGGTCTCGCACTCTCCGGTCTCGCACTCTCCGGTCTCGCACTCTCCGGTCTCGCACTCTCCGGTCTCGCACTCTCCGGTCTCGCACTCTCCGGTCTCGCACTCTCCGGTCTCGCACTCTCCGGTCTCGCACTCTCCGGTCTCGCACTCTCCGGTCTCGCACTCTCCGGTCTCGCACTCTCCGGTCTCGCACTCTCCGGTCTCGCACTCTCCGGTCTCGCACTCTCCGGTCTCGCACTCTCCGGTCTCGCACTCTCCGGTCTCGCACTCTCCGGTCTCGCACTCTCCGGTCTCGCACTCTCCGGTCTCGCACTCTCCGGTCTCGCACTCTCCAGTCTCTCTCTCCAGTCTCTCTCTCCAGTCTCACTCTCCAGTCTCTCTCTCCAGTCTCTCTCTCCAGTCTCACTCTCCAGTCTCACTCTCCAGTCTCACTCTCCAGTCTCACTCTCCAGTCTCACTCTCCAGTCTCACTCTCTAGTCTCACTCTCTAGTCTCACTCTCCAGTCTCACTCTCCAGTCTCACTCTCTAGTCTCACTCTCTAGTCTCACTCTCCAGTCTCACTCTCTAGTCTCACTCTCCAGTCTCACTCTCCAGTCTCTCTCTCCAGATTAACTAAGGAGCAATTAGTTGATAAAGTAGTGACTGTACCTGATAAATGTCACGCAGTTTATCGCTGGAGGCTCCCACCACCACACAGGCCTCCAGGAGCCCAGAGGGAAGCTCTGTCATGACTCTGCCTGCGACACACAAATACATCACATTTATAACTCATTTACAGTTGCACAGTTTTTACAAAGGATAATAATACAGCTATAAATATACATAGGACCAAACGCACCCAACCCAAAGTTTCTCATTCGAAATATGCAACATGTAAATTGAAAACAGAAAGCAGAACTGAAAAAGAAAAAGAAAAAACCCATGCTTGCATTTTTTTCCCTTTAGACGAAAAAATCCCAACGTGCTAATCAATAATTGTATTTTAGCACTTTTAACTGGCTTTTTTTTCTAATCTGCCGTAATTTACAACTAAAGTCCTGTAGGCACTAAACAATTTTCTGTGAAATCTAGGCCAAGTTACAAAATAAGAAAAGAAACATTAAAATAATAAAACTGTTAGACAAATATAATGACAGAACATTCATTCATTCATTGATTTTTATTTTATTTTTATGTTCAGTTGCTTCCAGGCATCAACAGCAGTATCACATTATTGTTGATGACCCAAAGGCAGTTTAGAAAATCAAACAATCAGATTTAAAAGGAAATTCAACAATAAAAAACCTAATAGTCATTGTACAGTAGGATAATGGGTAAACAAAGTGTCTGGTGTAATGCCCACGTCCAGATACAGTCTATGGTCCAGAGGCAACACTTTTCAGGTCATCCCAGTCGAGACATTACACTTTTTTGAGAATAAAAATACAACAACAACAGTTACTGCATGATCCTGTTCGACCAAAACCTTATTATGCCACAGGGTAAGTCTTCAAAGTAACAGTGAGAGCACAGGAAATGAGGGTCCAGCTTTATATTAGCTCGTAAACCTGATGTGGTTATGGCAGTTATTGCAGCAGCAGCAGCAGCAGCAGCAGCAGCAGCAGCAGCAGCAGCAGCAGTGCACTCTCCTCATGTTAGATTCTGGTTAAAGGGAAGTGGCTGAGGTTCTGTCTGTTCCGTTTTGGGCTCTGTGGGAGAGATCCGTCACCGATCTGTTCCGCTTGAACATTCATTTTGTTGGTATAAAAAGACACATGTTTCAAAATAACTTGAAGTGAAATGGATTGCTGAGCCACTAGACTTTGTTCCAGTCAACTTGTGATTGTTCAGTTAACAATGGGTTTTGATGGTAGGATATAGATCATATTTTAAACTGGTCCTGAAAAAATAACAAAGTGTGATTTGTCTTCTACAACTGTCCTGATACTAAAAAAGGTATATTAGAAGGATTTTCCCCAATTTTTAGGAAAGAACCGCCCTCTCCACTTGTTGAACCAACCTCTGTGGTCTTATTTGATGAGCATGTATCACCATAATGGTTGCCAATAGTCTTGATGATCCACCCGGAAGTAAAAAATCCTCCCATATACTTTGAGTTTATAAAAAACAGACCACTTCAGGACAAAACATTGACCATGGACAGAAGGAATTCAAACTATACTTTTTTGAACTGTGTCTTTGGCATTTGACCAATCCTTCAATGCCTATAGAGGGAAACCTGTGAGGAGCAGGGGTCACTACTGTGCAGCGCCCCGAGGAAACTTTTTTAAAAAAATGTAATCCCAACAAGATGTCTTAATCTACGTGTAAGAAGGAGCCACAACACATCCAGAACTCTGCCGCCCACCTGCTCACCCACACCCGCTCCAGAGACCACATCAGCCCTGTCCTCAAACAACTCGACTGGCTCCCTCTCCCATCACACAGCCGATACAAAGTCCTCCTTCTCACCTTCAAGTCCCTCCATAACCGGCTCCTTCTTACCTCACTGACCTTCTCCATCATCACTGTCCCTCCCGCCGCCTCAGATCCGCAGACTCAGACCTCCTCACTCCCTCAGACCCGCAGACTCAGACCTCCTCACTCCCTCAGATCCAGACTCAGACCTCCTCACTCCCCTCAGATCCAGACTCAGACCTCCTCACTCCCTCAGACCCACAGACTCAGACCTCTTCACTCCCCTCAGACCCACAGACTCAGACCTCTTCACTCCCCTCAGACCCACAGACTCAGACCTCCTCACTCCCCTCAGACCCACAGACTTAGACCTCCTCACTCCCCTCAGACCCACAGACTTAGACCTCCTCACTCCCCTCAGACCCACAGACTTAGACCTCCTCACTCCCTCAGACCCACAGATTTAGACCTCCTCACTCCCTCAGACCCACAGACGTAGACCTCCTTACTCCCCTCAGACCCACAGACTTAGACCTCCTCACTCCCTCAGACCCACAGACGTAGACCTCCTCACTCCCTCAGACCCAGACTCAGACCTCCTCCCTCCCTCAGACCCACAGACGTAGACCTCCTCACTCCCTCAGATCCACAGACTCAGACCTCCTCACTCCCCTCAGACCCACAGACTTAGACCTCCTTACTCCCCTCAGACCCACAGACTTAGACCTCCTCACTCCCTCAGACCCACAGACGTAGACCTCCTCACTCCCTCAGACCCACAGACTTAGACCTCCTTACTCCCCTCAGACCCACAGACTTAGACCTCCTCACTCCCTCAGACCCACAGACTCAGACCTCCTCACTCCCTCAGACCCACAGACGTAGACCTCCTCACTCCCTCAGACCCACAGACGTAGACCTCCTCACTCCCTCAGACCCAGACTCAGACCTCCTCCCTCCCTCAGACCCACAGACTTAGACCTCCTCACTCCCTCAGACCCACAGACGTAGACCTCCTCACTCCCTCAGACCCAGACTCAGACCTCCTCCCTCCCTCAGACCCACAGACTTAGACCTCCTCACTCCCTCAGACCCACAGACCCACAGACTTAGACCTCCTCACTCCCCTCAGACCCACAGACTTAGACCTCCTCACTCCCTGAGACCCACAGACGTAGACCTCCTCCCTCCCTCAGACCCACAGACTCAGACCTCCTCCCTCCCTCAGACCCACAGACGTAGACCTCCTCACTCCCTCAGACCCACAGACTCAGACCTCCTCACTCCCTCAGACCCACAGGCGTAGACCTCCTCACTCTGGAACTCACTCCCACAACCATTCACTCACTCACACTCACTACTCACTAACATTAACAACTCTGACTCACTACAGAACTTTCAATCACTTCTCAAAACCCACCTGTCTCTGCCTTTTCTTAATTTTGTTCTTCACTGTATATTTTTGTGTGTTTTGTAAAGCAGCTTTGAGTGTCCAAAAAAGCACTATATAAGTCTGATGCATTTTTATTATCATTATTATAAAACATGTAAAAACTAGCGATAGAACACGGTTGTGAAAGTGGGGAACTATAGCTGGATGTTTAAAATGGTATCGTTGCATATTTGTATATAGCTTGAAAGCAATTTATAGTGTGGTCTAACCCTCTTCTCATCCCTTTCCCCTTTGTTCCACCTTGTTTACGTATTTTAACTAGTGGCTGATCTTTACAGGTCCACGGGAGTTTCCGGTGGCTCCCTGCTGTGCGCCAAAGTCACAGAGACACTTGAAAGTCTATTCCCCAAAAACACTTCTAATTATAAATAGATTTTCACATGAGCTGCTCATTAACTCAACCACTGCACTTTGTTATGGCGGCGCTGCAGTTAGTCATGCACGTCTGTACTTCAGTAACTCACGTAAATGAATACAGATGCAAGCACGAGAAGATACAATACACAATACAATACTTAAAAAAACATTATATTACTGCCCATTATTGTTGACAAAATGCTGTAGTTCTGACACAATTTTGAATAAGGCTAATTGATCAAATATATAAATCTTATAAATGTGAAGTCAGTTGGACTCACTATTCACTGAAAATACAAAAACAAATGAGATTGACAGCCAGGCAATACATATTTGGATAGAAAAAACACGCTTTTATTCATAGTCTGGGTTTGATTCCTGGACGATAACACAGCTTTGATTATAGAATATAGTCAATGACAAGAGGATTATATACATTTTCCTCTTAAAGGGAAAACTTTTACAGGAAAAGATGTTGTATTTCCTATTGTGGAGTAACCCATAACCCCATAACATTCGTGACAACATAAAAACATGTGTAAGTATAACACAGTTCAAAAATAAATACAAAACTTACCTATAATATATAAAGTATACATAAAGTATGCCAACCTTCTGATTTTTTTCATGATATAAATATTTTGTATGTACTGAACTGACGGAAGCAGTAATACCTACAGTATGTTAAGATGGCAAGAGGTGGGATTTAATACTTTGTAAATCTTTGAACAATACTGTTTTTGTTGTAAATTATAACTTGTCTAAGCTTACACACTTTAACTATATTATTCAAAACAAATAAGCTAAACTAAATGTCCACTCTTGTTTTACTTATGTAGTTGTCTGTGCACATACTGGGGACTTTTGCAAATGTATTCCACTGTGGTTTTACTGCAAATAGCAAAAACAATGAATCTGAATCTGTATATTATATTCATTTAAATTCTGAGACTTAAAAGGCAGGCTGGTGTTGCGACACATTGCACACACCTCACCGTGACAGAAACGTGACAGTCATTGAGACGCTTTGAAACTAGTCTGACTTCATATCTTTCACAAAAGGATCTTGAAACTATTTGAAGAAGCTGTGCCTGGAAGGACAAGTAAGAGAAAACACATGTGGCTGCATAATGGATTACATAATAAAAGTGGTTAGAATTCAACGTGAAGAAATGGGAAATTGCATCTGTCTGTCTCATAGTATTATTTTAGGGACACAATTCTTCATTACGTCAAAGTGCACACACATAGACAACAATTAAAGAGAGTCAGTGGAATACAACCATTTCTTATATTGTCAACCTCAATTTCCACAGTTTTTCATGTGTAAACATACAATACTATTCCTAATGTTTTTTGTGTGTTGAGCTGCTTCTGTTCTGAAAGCTGACAATCAGATATGAAACTGTCAGTGTGGTTTTTCGCCCACAGAAACAGGCAGGGAGAATATATTTCAGAGTCAAAAATAAATAATGTGCATGAGGCGATGGCAGATACGAACGATTTGGCACAACTATTGACATAGCAAAGTTAAAAATTAACACTGACCTGATCTTATTGAACCATTTCCACTTGAGGCGAAGAGAAGACTTTACATCGGCTCCTTGTGCAAAACTTTTTATTTTAACTAAATTATGTGTTTGTCCAGACCTTAAACTGTTCTAAGTCCAGACTAAAGCGCGTATGGTTCCAATGACACAGACTGGCGCAAAGTGAGGAGGGAAAGTTTGGCTCAAGTTTAGCGCAGAAGCTCTGGCTCTACTTCCCGTGGAGAAGATTTCAACATAAAATAGTCCTTCTGCACCAGCGCAAGGATATGAAGCCAATGACCCCACCTGCTGTTTTACCCGGGTATGGGATTGATATAACTTGATATGTATGTGGTTGAAAAAAAACTCATTCGAATTTAAGAGCGTGTAATGATAATCTGTTTTGGTTGAATCTAGCCGTTTCTTACGAGTACGGTGTGGGCCCGTGGCGCGCCGTGATCGTATAGTGGTTAGTACTCTGCGTTGTGGCCGCAGCAACCCCGGTTCGAATCCGGGTCACGGCATTATTGGTCAGACTGTTTTGACTGGAGTCAATGTTTTAATCATCAATGAATCACACATTTCACATGAGTATTCAATCAATTACTCTGTATCTGTTTCATTATGAGTATTAATAATAATAATAATGCATCGGTTGTATACAGCGCTTTTCTGGACACTCAAAGACGTTTTACATGTCATTATTCTTTCACTCCATACACGGTGGTGATAAACTACTACTGTAGCCACAGCTGCCCTGGGGCACACCGACAGAAGCGAGGCAACCAGTATGCGCCATCGGCCCCTCCGACCACCACCAACCATTCACACACACACACCAGACTCATTCTAGGCAATGGGGGTGAAGTGTCTTGCCTAAGGACACAACGGCAGTTTGGCAGTATTCAATCAATTACTCTGTATCTGTTTCATTATGAGTATTCAATCAATTACTCTGTATCTGTTTCATTATGAGTATTCAATCAATTACTCTGTATCTTTTTAATTATGAGTATTCAATCAATTACTCTGTATCTGTTTCATGATGAGTATTCAATCAATTACTCTGTATCTGTTTCATTATGAGTATTCAATCAATTACTCTGTATCTTTTTAATTATGAGTATTCAATCAATGACTCTGTATCTATTTCATTATGAGTATTCAATCAATTACTCTGTATCTTTTTAATTATGAGTATTCAATCAATTACTCTGTATCTGTTTCATTATGAGTATTCAATCAATTACTCTGTATCTGTTTCATTATGAGTATTCAATCAATTACTCTGTATCTGTTTCATTATGAGTATTCAATCAATTACTCTGTATCTGTTTCATTATGAGTATTCAATCAATTACTCTGTATCTCTTTCATTATGAGTATTCAATCAATTACTCTGTATCTGTTTCATTATGAGTATTCAATCAATTACTCTGTATCTTTTTAATTATGAGTATTCAATCAATGACTCTGTATCTATTTCATTATGACCCTATGGATTGATACGATTTGATGTGTATGCGGTTGAATACAACTAATTCGAATTTAAGAGCGTGTAATAATGTGTTTTGGTCAAAATCGGTTTTTCATTCTGTCAGTGATAGAATCCAGGAGAGCGCCGTGATCGTATAGTGGTTAGTACACTGTAAAAAATCCAACTTGAGCTTGCTGAGATGACTCATTATTTTACTCCATGTTAACACAATTTTTTAAATTGCCATGTAAACTTTAATTTAATCCATATTTCAACAAACGTATATGCATTGAAGACCAAAAGTTGGCCACAGGTCACATTATTAGTTGGCAAAACTAAAAAGTCTGAATTTTCCATGTCCACGCATGCGTAGAATCTACAGCTTCAAACTTTGCAAGTCCTCTGTCCGCCATTTTCAGCATGCGAGGAAACTCTGGTCGTCTTCAAGGTAAGTATTTTTTTATTTTCTCTTCTTTTAATCTGATAATATACTAAGGATGACTTATATTTGAGGATATATGTGTATGGTGGTTAATATACAATGCGTTTGATAACATTCACAACGTTATTAATTCAAAATTGTGTTTAATAATATTGATAATTTTATATTATTATCTTGTAGTCATTGCCACACTGGTTTAAATCAAAATCAAACTGTATTTGTGAATTTTTGTCGGATAAAGTTGGCAAATAGGACCCATTTGTTAAGGGCGGAGGGATAATACGCGGGCACGGCAACGACCGGATTTGGCTTAGCTTAGCTTAGTTGGTACTAGCAGTTAGCCATAGCCATGCACAAAAGTTTAACTTTCCTCGTGGTGTGGTGCAATATCATACAGTCATGGATTATATCGGTGGTGTTTCACTCCTAATCCATCTATGTAGTGCATGCATGAGTGCATGGGGTGTTTTGTGATAATGGGATTTTTCAAATGAACACGGATCTATTTTACCTAAAGTATCAGTCCGCGCATACTGAAACGAAACCTACGGCGGCGGTGTGACGCATTGAAAAAGAAACGTCTCCGCTCGCTGCCACAATATTTGGTGTCCGAAATCCAAAGGGAATACTAATGCTGCTTTCGTGCATTATGAGAGACGAGCCTTTGCACAGATTATCATGGTTTGGTTGTGCCATTGATAAATAGACGTGGGGAACCGGGTTGCAGCCATGCTACACGTGTCTGTCTGTACTTTTAATCCAGCTCCATAAACACCATTCATTTTCCTAACTTATTTGCCAAGGTGTAATCGTAAAGACTCACAGACGTAATTAACATTTTACGAACTAAAAAGAAATGGATATTATTGATGTTGTAATGTAGTTCTTATGCTGAGTGTTAAAATAGAAAGCGAAATGTCTTGAGGGTTGCCAGTTTTGGTAACTTACTAAAACTCGGCAGTCAATTTTTTTCAAGTGTCCTGTTTTTTGTTAGGATTTCCCGTTTTTCACCCCTCTGTCCCGCCCCTCTCAGTATTTCCATTTGTCCCGTGTTTAGAGACGTAACAATTTGCCCTGGAGCAGGCTTCGCGATTAATTTTTTATGTATCTGTGCGCCGGAAACAGCCCCGTAAAGGCGCCCCGATGGTCAGGTTTGAGCGCCGTGCATCTGCGCTGTTAAATGTCTTTCTCTATGCTCAGAGAAGACGGTCATTGCACACGCACACACATGTCCGCGCACACCAGAGAACGGTACCAGCACCACGGACTAAGCAGACGGTAATAAACTGCGTGTAAGATAACATTTCACCAAACAATAAATGCCACCAAAATAAAAACATCCAGTGCCCCTTTTTTATTAACAATTTTGTGTACATAAAAAAGAGACCTGTGAGTCACTATAATGCTTTAAGCTGATTGGCTGAGTCGGGTGGTCCTCTTTCTAACTTTTCCGTCTGAAAAAGCTGATTTAAAATGTTCTGATTTGGAAGTTGGGTATACATTCATTATACTGGCTAATTTTATAGTATGTAATTGATGTAACCGTGTGTTTGTTTCTATATTTTCTATTCAAATCATTCAGTAAGTGCAATATATGTAATAGGTCATGCAACAACGTTTATTTTACCCATTAAAACTTTTTGTTTGTTTGTCTGTTTAGCTGTTTTATGAAGTGCCTTTTCTGCAACTTTGTGGGGTCGAGCCAAGACATTCTATTCAGACATCATCGTCTCCAGCATCAAAGAGGATTCTACTGGACATGTATCCACGCTGACTACGTTTGCACATTCAAGACGAGGTGCATTGATATCACACCTTAGCAGATCACACAATTGGACTACTAAAAAGCTAAATCTAAGAAACTTGTTTTGTGAATACTGTGATTTCAAAGACATTTGCTCACAAAAGTCCTACATTTCAAGGAAGTGAAGCAGTGATGGCCAGCTCTGTTCTGTAAAGAAGAGGTAATTTTTATTCTTCAGGCAATTAATTTGTAATGCTTCAGTGTGTCACTTTTATAGTTTACCTTTTTCCTTCTAGATCTGTTCGGAGTTTATGCGCATTACTATGAAGGACCTGTTGGATACCTTCATGAATGCTCTAGATGCCTATTCCATTCGACTGATTAAACTCTTCCGGGCCAGAAAAGCTGCCTATCATAACGAAATGGATCTCCTTCTACAGGTATCTGACAGCCAGGTAATGCATTTGTACCATAATTGGACTTGTTTGTGTACAGTGCAATGGAAAAGTATTTGTACAGCTTGAACTCTCGTATTTTTGTGGTCTTTCGGTAAAAAAAATCCAAAGTAACAAACAACTGTGAAGTGAAAGCAAAATTATACATTTTGTTAAATAAAAATAAAAGAAATTATGAGCTTGCATAAGGATTAGGACAGCATGAGAAAATATTATGTGGAAGCCTCAGCTCCAGCAGAATTTCTTCTAAGATTGTCCTGTATTTTGTGCCATCCATCTTCTCATCGACATACTTCCCTGTCCCTGCTGAAGAAAAGCCCAACAGCACCATATTTGACACTGGGGGTGCACTGCAGGAGATGTGTCATTTTAACATTGTGCCTATGGCTGGGGATGGGCCACCCTCCTGTCTCTGCTTCTCCTCAGCAGGGAGTTCATTGTGAAGGTAGATGGGGCAAAATACAGGACAATCTGAGTAGTAGTAGTGAGTAATGTTTATTTATATAGTGCATTTTACAGACCAAGGTACAGACCCAAAGCGCTTTACAATATTCAGAGTCAGATATTGTTTCAATCATTCCACACACGGTGATGACAGAAGAGAGTCCAGAACACACTGGACCATCAGCTCCAACACCATCCATTCACTCTCTCATTTACATTCAGACCTATTGTGCATGTTTTTAGTGAAGAAAAGCTATTGGAGCTGGAAACTTCTGTATTTGGATTTTTAAATAACAATAATGTATAATTTTGCTTTCACTTCACACTTGTCTGTTACTTTGTTGTGTCTTTCAGTAATAAAACATCCAAAATAAAGTATTTGTTTGATTGTAACATTAAAATGTGTACAATAGCACTCATGAAGAGAACCCAGAATTTATTGTTGTTTAGAGAAAAGTCTAATTGTATCAGACACAATGTGAAAGCGCTGGCCTTCATAATTTTTGATTATTATGATAGTGTAACATACTTATTATCATTTTAATATTTTTCATAGCATATCACATGGGAATTCAGATTTAAAGCCAAACTTCTTTTTGTGTTTTAGGTGTCAAACATAGTCCAGCATTGACGTGCTGCCTGTCTCAAGGGACTACCCTTACTCGTTCGGGACACTGCGAGCAAGCTGTTTCGGACATGCCTGGTAAGCAAGGGATTCTCACAAATTAAGTTTATATTATTTAGGAAATAATATAAATGCCTTTTTGTTTTTACAGGACACGGACCCAGTTGAGAGTATCGCCAAGGATATGAAGGTTGGAATCGTCAAAGTTCTGAAGGACTACACCGGACCTGCTGTAGAGCCCACTGTCATCAATATTGCCATTGTGCTGGAGGAGGACATTGTTCTTGATGAGCTGCTTCTGATGGACTTATGTATGGACTCAATATGGAATTTCCAAAGGATCACAGGTACACATTTGAAGTAATGCAACTCATCTTTATGGAGTTGACACCAGCCTGCTCCCAGCGAGTGAGGAGTCTGAAAACTAAGCTCTTAGTCTAAATGTCTTCAAGGGGGCATCGGAGTTTGTGTACTTATGGGTATTTGGTGGTATTTCCCACCTCTGCACCTTCTCCATTGACTCCCACTGATGACTGCTGTCGTTGTGTCCTTGGGCAAGACACTTAACCCCACTTTGCCCAAAGCCCCCACTGAAAGATCAAGGCTATGCTCACACTCAGAGAGCAGCCGTCCTCCTGTGGACTCACCACCTGCAGAGGGTCAGTGAGGGGCTGGTGCTATGAGACTTGGGTGGCATCTCTGACTGCCACCCCCCTGACCCAGAAATGGATTAAAGGGTAGAAAATGGATGGATGGATGGGTATTTGGATTTTCTTTTCAGAAATGGAAAATGAAAATGGAAAAACCAAACATTATTAATTTTTTGTCTTAAAGTACTAAATAATGAAATACAGAGCATGTTTCCAATTATTCATTACTAAATTAAGGAATTACTTTTGAAAATCGATTTTATATTTTCATTATTTACTCAAAATAATTAAATAATACTTTTAATCAAAATAATTAATAGAAATACAAAAAACCAACCAAACAAATCCAAAAACGGTCGGCTTTTCACTATAGTAAACCAGACTTCTGATGAGGGCCCTTGGGAAGAGGACGCAGAGAGCTAGCGGCCATGAGCCCAGGATACAAGAGCTGGAGCGGTGGGCTCAGAGCGCTGCTCTCAACCCCCTATGGCCCACGGGTTTGACCCATGATCCAGAGTGGTTCAAACCATAATGTGCAAGACCTCCGAAACACTGCAGCAAATCACCCACAGAGTGGTACCCACCAGCTCCTCCCATGGGCCCTCATCAGAAATCTGGTTTACTGTCATGAAAAACCGTCTGCTTTTGGAATATTTGGATTGTTTTTTGATTAAAATTGAAAAAATAAACATAGAATCGGTTTTTGAACTGAATTTTTTATATTTTTAATTAATAATAAAAAAACGCTCTAATTCAACATTTTGTTTTGGAATTTCAAAGAAAAAAAAGAGAATACTTTGTTTTTCTATTTTCAATTTTTGCTTATGAAAAGAAAATCCAATTACCTTTAAGTACACGGACCCATAGTGTACTAAACTTTATTGGCAACATTCCTGTTAGTACAAGTCATTTTTGTTGAAAGTTGTTAAATTTAAAAATGCGAACTTTGCTTCTGTCATATTTTGTGCTTTCTACTGCAGTTCGGTAGGTAGACGTTTAAACATTTACTATACCAGACTATGGAACCTAATTACTGTGTAATATTTTTTTAAGCACATACAATTTTTAACATTTTATGATGATCAGTTTTTCAATTGTCAGATCTGATCTTTCTAATGCCACTTAATGTGTCAGTATTGCTGACTGTGACAAAAAGAAAATTATACTAGTTTCAGTGTAAGTATGTGATAAAAAAAAAAAACTCTTTTTGCCAAATAAAAGTTCAAATCTTAAGTAAACAAAATGACTAAAAGGTGCAGTATTGGTACTTTTATCTGGTATAAAGTAGTGAAGAAGTACAGTTCATATTCAATTGTTTAAGACATTATGTCTTTCAGTGTTTCAAACATTTGTGATGTGGACAGACTGGTTCATGTGGGGGAGGCAGTGGGGGGACCGTCTAAATATGTCCACCATTTCAATTTTCTTCAGTTCTGCATTCATTAATAAAATGTTTTTGAACTGATAATTTGTTTTATTGGTGACTGTTAGGCTATCAGTAAATCACAAGTAATGTATTAATACTACTTAATAACATTAGAAAATGAGTTTAAGTAGTAAGGGAAAATGCATTGTGCTTTTGAAGAGTTTATTGAGCTGATTACAAGAAATGTATTGAGCTGATTACAAGAAATGTATTGAGCTAACTGTTATAAGTAAGTTAGGAAAGGAAAGAAAAATGCATTGTATCCACAACATATAATGCGCTCTGCAAACACATTTTTTGTTGTTGCCCTAATGAATATAAATCACTTCAGAAATAAAGGAATGATAAATTATGGGGACAAAAAAAAATGAGTTTGAGAAACATACTTTCAAAACTTAATTATTTGAGTTGGACGCTTCAACTCAAAAAAGTGAAGGGAATCGGTTGCCTTGACTTTTTGAGTTGAGATAGCGAATTTTTTTTTAGAGTGTACTCTGCGTTGTGGCCGCAGCAACCCCGGTTCGAATCCGGGTCACGGCACTGCTGGACGGACTGTTTTGACTGGAGTTTAATCATCAATGAAACACGCATTTAATTATGAGTATTCAATCAATTACTCTGTATCTATTTCATCATGAGCATTTAATCAATTATTCTGTATCTATGGATTCTGTGCCTGCATATCCCTATCAATAAGTCACTTTAATGACCTGCACTAGAACTGAAAACTGCACCACTAAAATCACTTTTATTTTCACACCCTGAGTGATTCTGTCTCATGGATCTATGCCAAATGTGTGTCTGTATGTGTGTGTGTGTGTGTGTGTGTGTGTGTCTATGTGTGTATCTACACGTATGAAACTTTTAGTGCTGTATTTTTCATATTGGGAACAGGGAAGAAGGAAGTTGTTTGGACATGAACAGAAAACAAAGAATAGTGAAAATTCATTAAAATAATAATAATAATAATAAAAACAGTAATGAAACTAATGAGATAGCGTAGAAAAAATGACAGAGGCAGCAGCAGTCGCACTTGGAACCCGGTTTATTCCTGTGTCCTTCCAGATCGAACAAAAGAAGGCACAGGCTTTTTATATGATGTGTTGCAATGTGCATCAGAAATATGTCCGAACAGACCATCCTTGAGTTATTAATGAGTACAGACAACCCAAATATAAGCAAGGTCTGCATGGCCTTAAATACTTTGAATCTTATTCCTTGAACGTTTTTCATATTTGTCCTGGGAAAGTCTAAACATGCTGGTCAGATTCCACAATAGTTGATAAAGAATAATAATAATTGAAATTGAGGTGGTTCTATTGTTGTAAATTCAGGAAATGTTGATTCAGATTCAGTAAAAACACAGTCTGAGAGCATTTTTTCTATTGTTGTGTGCTTATTATTTTTGGATTTCCAGCCAAAATCAAATCTTCTCACATAAATTCCCTTTCCCATATTTTGATATTGGGTGATTTTCAAAGGCACACCAACCAACATTTCACGGCACACTAAGTTGCCACGGCTCACTGGTTGAAAAACACTGGTGCGGTTTTTACAAGTGCTGCAAGTCTTTTTTTTTCTTCAAACAATACTATTTAAGAGCGTGTAATAATAATATGTTTTGGTTGAAATTGGTTTCTCCTACTGTCAATGAGAGGAGCCAATAGATCGCCGTGATCGTATAGTGGTTAGTACTCTGCGTTGTGGCCGCAGCAACCCCGGTTCGAATCCGGGTCACGGCACATTTTGGACGGTTTTAAATTTAAAGTCCGCACAAAAAAGATCAGCTAAATGTTGACTAATAATCGTCATGTGATATGTGTTTATTAGACGAACCACAATAGACACGAATAACTACAAACATATCCACAGGTTTGTCTAACTATGCGCAATGACAAGTGCCCACCGCCAGATGTCGCCCCACCACCAGGATACATGAGCAAGAGCGCATGCTGCAGTGATTTCTGTTTTATATATAAATAATGCCTCCTTTGTCATGTTTGTATGTGAGAAATTAGTGTGTGTTTAATGACAAACGCAGGACACTACAAGAGTGACAACATTCAGAAGAAACTACAGATAAAGTTTTTTGGGTGTTATATTTTTTAAAGTAACCCTCTCTCTATTTAACACCTTGTAAAGTACCTTGGCTCAAAAGTCGTTCATATATGGCTGGTGTTTTGCCCGGGGTACACCTCCTCTCTTTGGGTGTCCAGTCCTGTATCCTGTGTGTGCGTGTGTTTGGTGTGTGTGTGTAAGTGTACGTACGTGAGAGTGTGTGCCTACGTTCGCGTGTGTGTATTTGTGTGTGTCAGTACGTGTGAGAGTGTGTGTCTACAATTGCCTGCGTGTACGTCTGTGAGAGTGTGTGTCTACGCGTAAATGTGTGTGTGTACGCGCGTGTAAGACTAAGTGTCTACGTGCGCGTGCGTGTATGTGTATGTGTGTACGTGTGTGCACGTGTGTGCGTGGTGGGCTGCGCGGCGGCCATATTGGAATGCTGGATGTGGAGAGAGCAGAGAGGGGAAGGGAAGCAGGAACAGCCGAGCGCAGAGTGGGATAGACGGGAACGAAAAAACACCATCTCCCGCTATTCGCAGCCCCTGAAACTACCACCAGCGACGGATTAACCGACTACCAACAACCCACATCACCGGATAAGCCTGCACAAACCACTTGGAAGTCACTAGGATCACGCCAATGTAAGTAATAACATGTTTTTGGTGTTATTTCACTCGCTCCAACAACAAAAAATAAGGAGCTCGCTTACTTCCAGTCGGCACAAGGATGGCTATTTCCTCTGTAGATATGACATGAAGTATAAAGTAGTCAAACCCAGGACCTATAACACACCACTTCTCAACTTTCTCTGTGTGTGACCATTTATATCTGTGCGTAATAAGCGACTTGGCTCATGCGTAAAGACAGAAAGTGACCCACTGGCACAGAAGTCTTAGCCAGGGCAGGCACATGGAAGAAATGCAGAGTTACTTAAGTTGAACTCTTTAAAAGCGAAAGGATTAACCTACATTTTCTTACAAATCTCAGAACCACGTGTTTGTTTATTCTCTGCTGCTTAATTGTGTCAACACTCTGGAGCGAACTTGCTTCCTCAGCCTGACTCTTGATTTTGTGTGAGAGCTGGGTTTAGTTGCTGTACAAACAAGTTTTGTGTGATGGAATAGCCTGACTTGTGTCGCTATAACCGCATTATATTTGTCTTACCAACGTTTTTCATTCGCTTGTTTAGTTGGTGTGTCAATATGTAGTCGATTAATCGGTCAGAGGGCCCTTTCGATCGAATTTCGTTTTATATTATATTAGCAGATTCTCTATATCAAAACAGCAAAAATATGAAGACTAATGGATGGATTATTGATATACATGTCAGATCAAACTCTCATCTCACACTTTTAATCATAACTATATTGCTGAAATATTTAGCAAATCAATATATATCGATTTGTTGATACATTTTGAGTATAGCTACAATTTGGGCAAGATACTAATAATTTTTTAGGCATTTCCCGCGCCCCTATTTCAGTCTACTAATTGATCGACAAGGCATTCGACCAACCATTATATTTGTATTACCCCCACTTGTTTAGTTGGGCTGTCACTATGTAATCAATCGGTAAGTGGTTTCTTTTGACTGTATTTTGTGTTTTTACATTACAAGAATTACAAGAAAAATAGATTTGGGTGTTTACATTTATAGTTACGTCAGATCCGACTGTCAACTCACATTTAATCATGCTTTTTAGGGTCATCATTTGTAATTAATTTGCTAAATATTTCAGTGAGATTATGGCCAAATACTTCTTTTTTTCTTGATACACTTTGAGTAGCTACAATTTGGATCGGATACCAATAATTTTAAGGCATTTCCTGCACCCAATTTTAATCTACTACAAGGCATTCGACTATATTCAACCATTTCTTTGGTCCTTTCGCTTAGTATATTACGACACTCTTGCACCATGTTGTTTGGCGGCATAAATGGCATGTGTTGACTTATTTAGGATAGACAAAATAATGTCACCTTGAACAGTCACATTCAGAAAGTCAATACTGTTCACACTGCATACATTTTTGCTTCCAATGCGTACCTATCCAGCATATAAAACCATGCCCCTTACACCTTTTGTATTATTAATTTATGAAAATGCCCATGTGCATTTGCTCTCACTGTACTGGTGCAGTTGAGGTTGTGTTTTGTATTAAAGGTGCAAAGGAAATGCTAATGAACTGCAGTATCCTGAGGTCAGTGAAGTGATCAGTGCCTACGGTGGCCCAGCAGGAGCGTTGGAGAATGCTTATGTTTCCACTTCAAAGACAAGCAGAGCCCACGGCGTTCATTAGAGAGCTCGCTGAGATTGACTCATGTCAGGTCACGGTTTGGTCATTACCACTTTCAGAACGGACGGATATTTCTAGAGCAATAAATTATTTAAATATCGAAAAAGAGGATGTATGGACACATGTTTCTTCATTTGAATGAGGAGGTGTACTAGTGCTGTATTGTATCATTATCATCAGTTTGGTATTTGACTTTTGGATGTTATGTTGGGAGCAGTTTAAAAAGAAAGAAATACATACAGATTCAGGAAATATGTGTATTTTAAGTTCACCTGTCTTCTCTATTTCCTCCGTGCTGATTCTCAAGACTCATATATACCTAATCAGGAGAGAAAATCCTACATTTTGACGAGCTTTCAATCATATTTATTTCTGAGCACACAAACCAGCGGGCGTAATGATCTTGTGTCCACTTGTTGGTGTTGAGGTTGGGTTTCGTTACGGTCCAGTTACCCATCTTCGGCCCGCTCGCCGTGACCAAGCGCTTTGCACCAGCACATAAATAACAACACTTTAATCATCAGGCTTTGACCACGCGTCTGTGTGGCCAGCTTCACTCCGCTTTGCTGTTGCTTTGCATAGATGAGACCTTAGCTAAGTGTGCTTGAGATTAGAAAGAAATTTCTGCTCTTCATTCAAGAGGCGAGAAGACGTGTTTGAAGAATTATGTTAATTGCAATCAAAGTCGATGTTGTGTCGTCATTTTGCACCAATTTAAACAGCTAGTGATGGATCTCTCCTCTCAGGAAGAGGGAAAAGGCATCTTGAAACTGCCTTTTCAGTGTTATTCAAGTATTAGGCTTGGTACTTTGGTTGTAAAGCAAAAACTGACTCACTATTTCTCTGTTGCCCAATCTTTGATATGATGTTTTTCTCTCAAGACTAAACTATGACCTGAAGCCGATGAACGAGGATGGATGGATGGATATTGATTTCATGCTTAATTATAAACAGGATCATTTAAGGCTATATCCACACGAAGACAAAACGCTTATAATTTCAGAAACTTTTTCTGTAAACACGGAGTTAGCTCAGTAAATGTGTGCGTCCATATGAATGTAGTCAATACGCCTGAAAACGCTGTGAAACTATGCCAGACCTGTTGGTGGCGCTGTGACGCAATGACGGGATCAAGCCCAAACTTCCGTGGGCATGCGCGGAATTTTGTAAACAGACAACATGGCGCGTGGGCAAGCTGGTACTACATTAGTATGGACGGACGATGAGGTTGAACTGTTGCTTCGGGTCACACTGGATTACAAAACCAACAAGCTACATTGTTGTTGTCATTTTCTGAGTGCTGCGCATGCGTGCTTTAACAAGAGGCGGGGCGATGACGCAAGCGTCTCAGATACATTGCGGAGAGGCAGTAACCACGGAGCGGCATATACGGAATTTTGAAATCTTTCCACTCTGGGACCTAGTTTCAAAAATGTTCGTTTACACCCCCCCAAAACGCCGGCCTCGTATGGACGATACACTGGATTGATAAAGTATTTTAGCGTTTAGGCCTGAGCTTGACTTCGTGTGGACAGGGCCTAAATCATTGCCATTTATACAAAAACAGTCAGATTTGCCATTAGGGTTAGGGTCCAAACAGAACTGCAGACCGTCATATATTGGTCTAGGGGTGGGCGATATGGCCTAAAATTCATATCGCGGTATGATTTGGGTCACAGACGGTAGACGGTATACATCACGGTATAATTTGGTGTGTGAATTTCAATATAGGTTTAGCAGGTTCTTGCATAAAATAGTCAAGATTGTTACTTATCTATACATTAGAATCTGATATATATTTTTTGAGTTTGAAAATCAGGTGAGAGACAAATGCTGTAACATACATTATTTATGTATGTTACAGTAAAGACCATTAACTGTGAAAGCAATTTTAAATAATATAAAAATATAAAATATATTATATAATATCTGTAGCAGTTAGACATGGTCATTATTTATAGTGTCAGAGTTTAGTGCGTATGCATGGCTTCAGTAAAAGCTATTGTTCGTTTACAAAGCTAGTCTTGCCATTTGTTGACGCTCCCTAAGCGCTTGCTGTGAACTGGATGATTCAATGGATTTATCTGCATTATAACAGCGCATTTGATTTGAACAATTGATGTAAATGCTCATTTTGGCACAATTAATTTTGTTTAACAAAGTAGCTTTCGTGATCTATTGACCGCGGAAGTCTGAATCTGACGCTAACTTTACAAAACTTCTGAGATGATGCGGACACGGCACAAGCATGGATCTATTTCGGCTCACGATGGCGCTTCGAGCCTACGCCCCTTTGACACTCATTGGCCGAAAGGTAGACATGTAAACTGTGATTGCTGTGTGTGTAT
The DNA here is from genome assembly GCA_964034765.1 of Knipowitschia caucasica. Taxonomy (NCBI): domain Eukaryota; kingdom Metazoa; phylum Chordata; class Actinopteri; order Gobiiformes; family Gobiidae; genus Knipowitschia; species Knipowitschia caucasica. The sequence goes on along the minus strand of OZ035838.1, from coordinate 35,548,635 downwards.
TTACCTCCGCTGGGGCCGCTGTGACCAATACAGAGACAGAAACACGGTGTGAAAGCCGTGCTGTTGTTTCCAGTGGTGTCTGCTAGGCTAATGCTGCTAGGCTAATGCTGCTGAATGCCGGTTTGTTTTGGTCCTTTCTGCTGGCGTAAGAGCCTGCGCAATTTGATGACATAATGACCTATCGCAATATGACGGTATAACAAAAATCTCTACCGTGGGCCAAATTTATACCGCATACCGCTTATACCGTTTATACCGCCCAGCCCTATATTGGTCGTTTAAATGAAATACTTTGAAACAACCGTGTTTTGTTCCCAACGATCAACAAAAAATCCACTTTAGATTAAAATACATCCAGAGCAAATACATTTACTACTTTTTATATGTCATTATTTTTTACTCCATGATCTGCACTTTCATTGTTTCTTTTTCTTTATCACAACTGTGCAGCTCTGCTTTTGAAAACGTATCCTTAAGGCTTGTAATTTGATCTCTATGCTTGGAAAGGACTCATGCACTTCTCTTTGCCACCTGCACAGTTCATAGAGAGCAGCAGTCTGCACCTGACTGAACTTGCCCTCAGCCGGCTAATGCAGGGCAGGCGTGGCTGCTGTGCATGTGCTGGGGTTTCCACGTGCATGAAGCCGGTATTTATAGAAACACTCTTACAGAACGAGTTTACCACATTACACAGAACTCCAGCCACATTGTCTTTTCATGTTATAGACAGGCCTACGTGACGCATAAGGAGCGGCTTCATTTGTAGTTTGGCTTTTAGTAAAGAAGAGAGATTAAATATAGGTCTCTCAGTGCGCTCTAACTGCTCAGTATGATGGACCCTGGATCCCAGTGTAAAACAGGATACGTGCTTTTGATGCATGTATCAATGTCATTTTTCTTTTGACTTTAGTTTGGATTTGTCTTAAAAATATTTGGTACATTTTGGGCTGAAACTATTAAATAAATGAAAATAAATACATTACCCAAAACTCAACTAATCAGATCCTTTGCTCAACTACTTACTTAAAACATTACTTGAAAATAAATATGGAACTCCTGCATGTGAAGTGCACAGAAGGATTTTTATCTCTCATTAGATTACTCAATTAAAGCTGGGGTACCTCACTTTCAAGCCACAAAATCAGAATTATGTAATAAAATCCACGTCAGTTACATTTCCTCACGCTCAAAACAGTATCACTGTAGTTTTCTTCACGTGCTTTTATTTTTGGCTTTGTCACATTTTAGTTTCAGCTTTTTCAGACAGAAATGTTAAAAATTGAGGACCGCGGCCAATAAGCTGTCAGCTCAACCTGTCAAATGGAGACTTACAGGGCTCCTCCAAGTGCAAAAGACAAAATGTGCCCCAAGATAAAAGACAGAATGATGATTTACTGCTTTTAGTTTTTTCAGTTGGGAAAAATAAATGTATTATGTATGAAGGAAAAAGGCTTTAATCAAAGAGGTGAATCGATAAAATACTTGATGACTTAATCGATAGCTGCAGCCACATTTATGTTGCCTCCTTTAGTTCCTTCAGTCACTGGTAACAGACTCTTTCAGCCAATTAGCTTTTTAGTGTGTGCGCTTGTTTCCTTTGAAAATATTTTGTTATACTCAATGAATAGTGCATGTGTTCCAAGTGTAAATCCACTTTCTCTGGCATACATATATTTGCAGATTTGCTTAATGGAGGGAAAATATGAATGAGGAGTTATTTGCAGACTGGCTTCTTTTAACTCTCCAACTCGGTAAACATGACTATTTTGTGGGACCATCTGTGTGAATTCACAGTGGACCTTATATTCCCCTGCATCCTCCAACATGTGCTTTCAGCTGTGGAGGAAAAATCAGTGTGCTTATTAAGAGCAGTGGAGTTGAAGAAGCAGCCCTTACAGTACATCCTCAAACACCACGGGCCCCCGGGAGCGAGGAAACGCCCTCTTCCTCTGGACTCTGGGAGTGAAAATTATGTTTACAAGTGATAGGAGTAAACACATCTTAAGGTTTTTATTTGAAGATGCAATTTTCTGCGTTTTGGACTGAGCTCATTTGAATATGAAACAGCCCTTTCCAAACAAAATGTGAACCGTTTCAAGAGTAGATTCAAGGAGCATCGGAAATAATATTCTTTGCTTGTATTATAATCACAAATCTATTCATATGATGTGGCCCCAACTGCATTAACTAGAATTCCATTACGATTTTTTGGTGTTCAAATCTGGTTGTATGCTCTATAAATATCTTATGCACTCTGACTGATTTACTCTGATAAACACTGATTTGTCACTGAAACACTTTGCTGGAATCGTAATGGTAGAAAAGTTATTATATAGTAACTGCGAGTGCTTTGTTGCCAGATCTTGAGAGGAAGTGGCAGGGTGAGCTGATGGAGTTAAGAGCTTCCTGTGGGGCTGATTGAGATAAAGGACGTGAGGAGAGTGTTCACGTTTAGAGGAGGAATAAACTCAGACTTTACAGACTCTGTTTATAGTAAACGGTTTGCACTTTGTAAAGCAGCAGACTATTCAGAGTTTTAAATTACATTCAATTTTAGGGATAATTGAGGTTTGTTAAGAGAATTTGGGGTGCTTGATGAATTAAATGTATTTTAAGATTTTATGGCCTGTGCTGCAGTGATACACTTCTGGAGTAGAATAGGAGAGAGCAGCAAAGTGGTTACAAGGACAAAAGCCGGTCAGAGTAATAAGACGAAGACAAACGAAAACAGTCAAAACTAGAGCTGAGCCAGGATTAAACCAGGACTAAACAAGGATTAAACCTGGACTGACAATGGAGGACATGGTGCTTGTGAGCCTCTAGCCTGACAAGGGCTGCTAACGTATTCGCTGATACAGAAGTACTGGTTACAGAATACATCCATGGTGCAGCTCCATGTTTTGTGGCATTGCAGAGCAGTACGGCAGATTTTCTAAACTCATGCAGATGATACTTAGTGGATGCTCGTCCATGGCTCGTTCATGCCTCCTCCATGCCTCCGCCAACGCACGTTAATGTGGCGGCAATGTGAATGCAGCTTTTGAAACATTTTCCCACATAAATGCTTAGAACCGGGTCCGAAAATGTCGAACGCCTGTGTTGTACATTTGACCAGAGGTGGGGCGCGTTTGTTGGGTGCCATATTGTGCTATTGTTGTCTGACGTTAAACCGGTCTGTGGCACTAAAAAGGTTGGTGATCGCTGGTCTGAGGGACTTTTTGCTGCAGTCCCATTGGTGATGTACTGGGGACGGGCTCAAACCTGTCATGATTTCAGGATCATTACTTTTTGACTTTTTTATTCCCACATGCATCTTGCACTGCTGATGACATTAAACCTCCAAAAGTAGCAGAGTAAAGAGTTGATGCAGAGGAATTAGAGGCAGGATATGACATTGTAGCTGGTGACAGGTTTTTCCTTGGGCTCTGAGCTCAGTGGCGGCTCCTCGGTCAAACAAGTCAGTGTCGAGGGAGGAGAGATTAAATGAACAAAGGAGTAGTCCTTGTTATAAGCAATAATGTCATAATATGTGATATTCATAGGAACAGTTTCTACAGTGATGAACTGTCCTGAACAAGGTGTTTGAAATGGAGACTTTTGGATCGTCACGAGAAAGTCAAAAAGGACTTTTGAAACGATGCCCTTCTTTGAAGCTTTTCTCTTGAACTCATGAGGAACTGCACCGTTGTTACTGTGTTGAAGGAAATATCAATTTGTTCAAGATGGACATTTGGAAATCCAATTTAAACAATAGAATGAAATATTAGCAGTATTAGTATCCTAGTTTTGCTTTTATTTTGAATTACAGATAAAAAAAAACTTAATTCTGACTTGTGTGGTTCTAAAAAACCCACTGGTTTGATTTGTCCCAGATCCCAGAGCGTTTGTGAGAGGCCACTGAGCGTCATGACACTGAGTCACAGAGACTGCTTTGTAATCGCAAAGAAGCAGAGAAACTTACAGAGGAGGAAATGATATGTGGTGGATTGTTCTTCATTTGTTTTAAATTAATGTAAAGTTTTGTTGACATGCAGTCCTTTGCACATCCATGCTTAACAAGCTACAAATGATGCTATAAATAAACACAAACAAATTATTTCTCAATATTTTTCTTCTTCTTGATTTCACAAAAGACAAGACTAATGTTGGATATTGATTATACATTGAACATAATAGTGTGGACATATAAGAAGCAGCCAGTGGAGAAAAAAAGCCTTTACTACTGACTTTTTAATTCCAGTTTGTTTAGGTCTGGCCATCATGCCCCTATACTCTCTTCAGCACAGTGTGGCGATGCTTTGTCAGATTGAATCTAGTTTTAATTTTTGTAAGCAGGATGTTTCCATTGTTCATAAATCCCACTGTGTTTCTTCTCATCCTGCAGCTTACACCTATCATAATATTACAGGATGTGTCCTGGACATGACAACAAACACAATGGTGGTTGAGAACTATTTGTAGCACACACACGAGATCTTTTACAAATAGGAAAAACTCCAGATTGACATTTTGCTGACTGTGAGATTAGCTTTTAAATACAAGTGTGTCATTGACCGTATGCCATTTTGCATTTACTGAAAGCCAAGAAGGGGGTGAAATATTGTGCAATATAATTTTGGCTGTGGTCAAGAAGCATGGCTTTACGCAGCTTAAACTGATTAAAATGTGAGTCAGCAAGCGCCGCTGGCTACTTCTGTGATTTCCACTTCAAAATAATGCGTCTTTTGTGTGGATGTGATAGAGACTCAATGGCGCTCTGATTTGGAAAGTTTTAGTAATGCTATCGCTTTAATCATTTGTTGAGGTGGCTTTTTTCCGCTTAGGACTATTTTGAAATCTTCTCGATTGTGTCTCAACTCCTTTGTCCTGTAATAAAAATGTGTTATTCAAAATACATTTCTTTTTGTATTCTAATTATTCTTTTACCAGATTTGGAATTGTTTTGTACTGCAATTCTCATACTGTCGTTTTAAGATTTCTTATAATTGGAATTATAGTTTTGCAATTTGAATAACTGTACATTTTACTTTTGGGTGAGTGATTTCAAAGACACAATATTTAAAATCGTAGTTCTTCTTGTAACCTGTCTTTTTTTTGTCCTGCCATTTTGATTTCTTATTTTGTAAATTGTGTGACCTTTTTACTTGTATCCCCAACCCCCCTTCCCCCATCCATCCATCCATCCATCCATTTTCTTCTGCTTTACCGGTTGCTGGTCTTATGGGCAGTAGTCTTGGCAGATCTATCCACGCACACTTCCTCCAAATCGTTCAGGTGAATCGCAGTGCAGCGCCCGGTGACACATCTCCAGATGTTGATGCTTAGGACCAGAGCTGCAGGATTTTACCTATTGTGAGTAGATTCCTCAACAACAAACCAATTCTGTCTAATACGGCGCTGAAAAAATTGTTTAGGCTGTTGATGCTTTTGTACATGTTTGTAGTGTACATTACAGTATCTAAACTCCACTCACAGACCCTGTTCTAACCAGGAATCAAAGAGCGCCATCCACTCAGCCACTGCGCAGTGGAGTTAGATTGTCATGTTGTCTCGTTGTCACTCCCTGTTCCGTGATTGGTCCCCTAATCCATGCAAACATTTCATCCAGGGTTTCCAGAATGATTTGAGTGGGGAGAACCCATGGCCTAAAAGGTTGTTGAGCAGTTTGAGTGACTCACTATTATTGGTTATAATACCAGCCAAGTCATACTACAACAATACAAAAACCTCAGGGCCAAAAAGCCATGTATTGTTTAAAAGGATGTGTTTTTGTAGCAGCGACTACATTGTAAATATTAAGTGACAGTTGTTTTCTATTGGGAGTCACCAGCCAAGCCTTTGTAGCACTTTGATCGTAAATCGTGCCATAAAAATATAGTGGAATAGATTTGAAAATGCAGGTGTTTTATGTCGACAAGGGAAGATAATTGGTTGGGGGCATTAAGTCGTTAGTGGTACTGTAATATGAGCTCACACATCTCCACACAGCGTTTCTACAGCGGCCCATCGTAGATCCTGGGGCAGGCCCCTGGACCTGAGCCACGCAGATGACATCACACATCATTATTCATAGCCGACTGAGAGGCAGAGGTCGCACGGTGTGGAGCTGCGATTACTCATCAGCCAGAGCTCTGCAATAACAAAGGTTTAATTCAAGACAAGTCTGCAGCCTGTCTGTGCCCTCGGTTTGCATTGTCTTCAAATGTGTTGTGGAGCAAAACCTAGTTTCATGATTCAACACATTCCTTTGAGTAATCCACTCTTGTTTTTCCAGTCTAGCTTTCTTGCTGAGAAGCGAGAGAGCTAACCACTCACCCACTGTACCGCCCCAGACTAATTGCCAATCAATATATAATTCTAATAAAACCCCTGCTTTTCTGTTCGTGTTTCTTCCGATTTAAATTAATCTGTAGTTAAAAGAATAGGCCACTGTTTTTACATACTGACATATGTTCTTACCTTACCTTAGACTAGTTGATATGTACCTTTGTCTGTGCGCTCTGTCATGCAAACGGACCACAAACGCAGCCTCTTCCACATACTGTATAGTACCAAATCAGCTCCCGTTAGAAGCTGCTAAACTCTTCCACGTGTTTCCTATTTAAATACAGTTACGTGACGTGTTACTCTACAAAGTATAGTAACACAGAAATGTAACATGTCATTGGGTCGAGGTTTTATGTCCAGCAGATTCTCTAGATGGCGCCAGAGATAAGTCAGTGAGAAACTAATCAGATGTATTGCATTATTGGGTGGTATGGTCAGCTACTACTGTAGCCATAGCTGCCCTGGGACAGTCTACGGAGGCTGCCAACCTCAGTCGGCCCCTCTGACCACCACCACCCTACATACACACCCATTCATACACGTGGGAGGGGAGAGTTCACTCAGAACGTGGTCTTAGTTCTTGGGACTTTAACCAGTGGAGCTTAGTTAGGTCTGTAAATGTCTGTCTTTTGTCGACTGTGTCTGGACTTCTTCTGGGGGAAGTGTGGAGTGTGGTCCTCCTGAAGGTCCTGGATCTGCTGCTTGGAGGGATTCTTCTGCGGATACTTCAGTTCATACGTAACGCACAGGTTCTCGTCCAGGGCCTTTCTCAGTGACTTTTGAGCCAGTGCCTTTGCCTCATTGCATTTGATCAGCTCCTTCTCCATTTCTGCAAAACCAGTTTTTCAGGCAAAGTTCTCTCTAAACTCCTCCATCTCTTTCTGAGACATGAGCAGTTTTTCTTCCAGCTCATAATTACCTTTCCTCAGATGCATCTCCTGGTCATGCATCCTGGTCTTCAGCTCCTCAATATAATGTTTAGTATAGACAAGAGTTCATTACTTCTTATGTGTTCATGTTTTCTTCTTGAACTTTTGAGAGATCTGTGTCCATACCTTTTCATGATGGAGTCTTCTCCAAAGTCCTCAGTCTGTTGTATGGACTGCAGTGATGTGGACATGGCCTGCTTCTCCTCCTTCAGGATCCTGGTGAAGTCTGTGACCTCCTTGTTCATTTCCACATACTTGGCACAAGCCTCTTTCAGGTCCTGCACCTCGTCCTTTGCCGTTCTTGCAGAAAGAGTTGGAAGCTGGTTTTCTCCTGGAGGGTGGTGTTGAGTAGCCCGACTCTCGCCAGACCCATGTAGTTCGCTGCACTTCACACATGAGTCTGGTACTGAGCCATAGTGGTTGGATTACAAGAAGGCAGGGCCTTGTAAAAAAAAAAAAAAACCTTGTATGTGATTGGATAGACCACTTGTCCGTTATCTTGAATGAAGTCTGCTTTCAACCACTCACATCGAATCACACGGCTCCCATAGGTTGCCAAATCCCAGCAAGATTTTCCAACCCAAAATCCGCGAGAATACCCCAAAAAAAAAAACCCAGAATGAGTTTTTGGCTAAAAACGTAATGTAATCAACTTGGGCTATCATGATTCTGTTTATTGTCTTTCTGTTTATTTAATACCTACAAGTCTCTTGGAAAAAAATATGCGGGAACCACCAAACCTGGCAACCCTGCTGCATAGTGTGTAAACAGGAACACTGAACCAGTGCTTCAACCAAACTTTACAGGAACATTTGACTCTTAAAACACACATATATCAACATAGAACCATCAACATCTTGCCTCAAATTGCATTAAAAGTGACATCCGTGTCTTAATTTGATTGTATTTACTCTTTTAAAAAGATTCAGGAACTTTACGTCCGCCATCTTGGATTCCTCTCGCTGCTGCATGAGAGAAGCTTGAGAAGGCAGTGCAAACCCCACGTAACACCGGCACTCCTGATTGGTCGATTAAAAAATAATCTGGGGAAGGCGTTCGCTATGGCGTCCAGACCCATGTGGTTCAGCCAAACGCCTCTGGTGAAGCATGGCGGAACTACAAGGGTCTGGCAGAGCCAGGCTCGGTGTTGAGTTGGTGCTGGATCAAAGCTGTGGAATCCAGAAAGTCCTTCTCTAGAACAGATTTCTCATTCTGCAGTTTTGTCACCTGCCTGAAGTATAGCAGTTGTCATTGATGTAAGTGTATGTTGTCTTATAACAATGGAACCTAAAACTGGGATAACCATCTTCTGGGAAGCTTCCGGGAGAAAGCCAAAAGTTTCCTACCTAAAAATGTGTTTCTGTGGGAACCATACACTTTCTTGAGTATGTGTGATTAAAAAAAAAAAAAAAAAACACATTTGGAGTAAGATCTCAGAATATTTTATTTTGTTATGCTTAAGTTCCCTGTTGTTTTATTATGAATTACTTAATCATAGTGTGTAAATAATAGACACTTAGGAGCTACATACACTGGAAGGCTTTAGAGTCTTTGTGCTGTGACCTTTTTCAAATCACCCTCATCTTAGACAGCTACTATCTAGTGTTGATAGGACTGTTGATATGTGATTATATGTTATTAATATGTGTATTATCCCAATATGATGGACACTTTCTAGTTAAAGCCTAAATTATATTATTCTTAAAATGTAGCAAAACAATGTGAGAAATACTAATTGGTCTGAAGGAAGTGAAATTAAATATTTAAACACTGCATAGTGTCGATATGTTAAAACCAGTGCATGCCAATGACAATTATTCTCCTCCTGGGACTAAACCAAAGTGAAACCAGTCTAAACCACTAGAGGGCGCTGCTATCATTCTGACTCATCCCATCATGTTGCTCATCAACCAACAGAGGACTCAGCGGGTGCACCTTGTAAATGACTCTGTGTCTGACATCTTGGTCTGTGATAATCCATTGGCTCCGTAATCTGCTCTACGGACCTTCTCCTCTTATCACAGAGCGCTGCTGCTGCTGCTGCTGCTGCTGCTGCTGCTGCTGCCAGTGAGTGGGATAAGTGCACGATCCAGGCCAGGGTTCATTGATACTCTTTATGTCGTCTGTCTAAGCGAGTTGACAGAGTAAGACCGGCTGCAATAAGAATCATTGGCATAGCAGCAAAGGGTTCATAAAACACACGGCTTCAGGTTATTCAGACAGTGTTTAAAGTGGAACCTTTGATTCCACTCTCCTTATTAACTTGTTCAAACGTAATTGATGGCCCAATCCTTTTCTGCTGAATTCATTGTGGCTCTAACAACACTGACATCGCAATACAACTAGCGGTACTAAGGCTTAACTCTGATTCTGGTAACACAATTTAAAAAAAAAACCCAAATTTTCCACTGTTTGATTCAACATTCAACTTATTGTTTATCTTTTACAAGTTTACATACTTTTTCCATACTTCTCTTGTTTGTATAATGATTATTTATACTGATATTTGCTGTGATTGATCATGGAGACGTTGTTGGTACTTATATACTGGTTTAAATTATTACTTTCCTGTGAAAACTGTGAAAAACACATGTAACGTCAAATCGGCTCAAGGCTGGTTTTTTTTTTCTTTTTTAAATCAATGAATTTTAATCCTCCCACACAAACAAGCCGTGCTTTAACAAACCCAGTGGAACAGTGGGACAACATTGGTCCTGCTGATAGATGAGTAGGATTACTGAGACTTGTTCCCCTGGGGGCTGCTTTGGAGACACATGCCGAGAACCCCAGAGGCGACTCGGCATGAGCTCCTGCTTTTAAACTACATCATTCTTTACAGTATATGTGTCACTTTGTTATACTTGTGCTGCCTAATCTTTTCTTACTCTTCTTTCGTTCCTGTCTTAGTGTCTATAATGTTAGAGTCATTTCCAGTGTATTCTGTGCATCTGCTCATCTCCTGTCCCACCGCTCTCCTGGGACACAATGACACCCCCCCTGTCGTATTGCTTTCTCTTGTGTTCCCTCCCCCATTTCTCCACCAAAAGACAGCCTCCCGTGTCTTTTTTTACTCCACTCCTACACGCGCCACTCTGATTTGATGTGGTAGTAGTTGTAGTAGAAGGAGGCGGAGGCTTTGGCATAATCCAACACGAGCTGCTGTCAGTGCGGAGGAAAGCTGGCAGCGGTGACCCGGAGAATCCTGGCTCTTTACACTTTTAGATTTTATAACATTTGAGCGGAATAAAAGCTCCTTCTGGAATTTCAATGGAAGGGCTGTACCATGGTAAGACTTTTGATCTAATACTGTGCCGTTGTTGGCATTTTTCTTTCGGAACTCTCAAAGTGGAGTCCATTTATGTTGAGGAAATTGCAGGGTATTTACAAACCAAGGGGTATCTTCATCAATGGTTTTCCTGTGCATGAATGATTAGCAGACCCTTATTTTGGAGCAAACTGATGTATCATGCATAGGTTTTATAGTAATTGCACGCTCTGGCTTTTTACAAATTTGCACCTGGATTGATTCATAGATCCTCAACTGCCAAAGTTGCACCACTTAAAAGTACAATGAAACTTGACTTTAACTCATTCACCGCCATTGACGTCAATCTATTTCTATGGCCCGTCAAGGCTCTTGTGTATCCTGTGTCAACATTTCAGACCTGTAAACGCTTTTTATTGTAAACAATATTTTATGTGTACATAAGACAATCCTTTGAGTGTATTGTGTGTACACGTTGAATTTGTTTAAATTAAAAATACAATTCTAAGTATCGTTTCTGTTTTGTGTCATAATAAGAAACTGTCATACATTGTAAAATATAAGTAAAGAAAAAAAAAACACTTTTTTGCTTGAAAATGTGTGTTTCACAAAAAGGCTGTTTTCTCCATATCCGGAAACAGCATTTTGTGCTAAAAAACTTAGTAGTACAAGTAGTAGTATTATTATCACAACATTAATCTAAACAATTACATCAATATTGCCATCTGTCTTCTGTTTGTCTTGTTTGCATGTTTGTAATTTTAGCAATGTGTAATATATATACATATAAAACACCTTGTCCATGACTTATCAATTATTGGTCATTTGTGTAAACAGCAAACTCATAACATTGATTTATTGTCTCCAGTTGATTTCAATCCTGATCTTTCTGCCTTAATGCGAAATTGACTTTCCTATAATGAGATTATTCCTATTGTAATGAGATTATTATATTGTGTTGGTGATCCCCCAAATCCTCTGGCACTGATTTACTCCAAGGCGTAGTTTTCTCCCCACTTAACTATTCTGTTTGTGGCAGCCTAATGAGCGTCCATATGTGGATGTAAAGTGAGAGTGGGGGCCGTGGCTCGTGCACAGAGCTGCAGTTGTGATGGAGGAGGTGGGAGGAGGTGGGAGCGTGTGCAGAGGAACACAATATGTGTGTCACATTAGTTCTAGTGTAAGAGCCCACGTGCTTGAGCAGAAGAGGCTTTTATTTCTGTCTTAAATATTCTGGCATTCAGTGCATTATGTTTTCATAATATATGGGAACAACATACAGTTGACTTTGCAGTTAAACAATGGTTTGTTGTGTAAAAACACCAACATTTAACTATGGTAATCAGAGCGACGTTTATAGAAGCAGGATCTGTACTACAAATATGCAATCTATTTGAATGTTTCTGTGAGTTGGTTTTAATTTTTTTCATAATAGCAAAATAAAAAGTAAACTTTTCAGAAAATGGGAATGATTCAGGACGAAGTCATTGACCAAACTGTGAAGGGGAATTCTGATGCTTCTTTACATTATATTGATACTTTCGTTCTTGTTTTGAGTTCTCCTTTTATTCCTTTTGTTCAGTAATTTACGATACAACATTGACATTTCCCCGCTATGGGATGAGCAAAGGTTCTTATTATAAGTATAAATAGTATTATTATTTTTTTTGTACTAGAAACAATGGAGACTCTAACGACAAGCAATTCACAGCTTTTAAGTCAATATGAACTCATTATTCTGTCTGCATTGTCTTCTTGATGGGAACTTTGTGAACTTTGTGTTTACTATACACAGAACACTTATGCATATTATGTATACTCATATTCTCTACTTTTGAGGCAAAGTGAAAACACAAAACTGTTCTGAATGAACTGGGACTTGCTGAGACCGTAAGCTAAGAGCAAAGAGGAATCACTTTCATGGCCAATTACACTGAAGAGCTTATTTTAGCCTTGTGTCCCCGTTCCCAGGAGTTGGCTGGCTCCAAATCAAAGAATCATTAGCTTGCCTTAGCTGTTCAATATTTCATGTTACATTTGATTTCCCATCTGCCTAACTATGTTTTCAAATGTTAGCATATGTACAGTGCAAACACTAACATGACTGGGTAACGCTGGTGGGTCATAGTCACTGATGTTGAGTTATCATTTAAACTGATCTCAGCCCATCAATCGCTCGTAATCTGCCTCGATGAATTAAACATATAGTGCATCTGGTTTGAGTGTGATATATGCCGCTGGCTGCACTAAGCCGGTTAGCTTTATCGGTGCACCTGAACAGCACAGGCCAATGAGCACAAGTGTCACTGGGTCTTTGCAGATAAATGTGTGATCGCGGAGCAGCCATGCGCTTCACATGACCTATTATGTTGCATGTGTGTAGACCAGGCCCCAGGAGGACGCATTGTGAAGCAAAGTGAGTGTTTGTGTGGACTGTCCGGGTTGTTTTGTGTTGAATTGACGGGTCTGAATAATGGCTCTTGTTTGTAGCACCTCAGATTGTATTCCAGTTTATAAAAGACAGCGTTATGACAAGGAAGTACAAGGGTCCATAATGTCAGTTGTATTCAGTTTTTTATTTTTGCATTTCCCACACTGTATCATAGAGGTTTATACTTAATAAAACCAAGAACTACTTTTCTAGTAACCACTGAGCCACGATCTACAGTATATGTTACGTAATGATGTTTTGTTTTGATTACATTGCATTTAATCAATTGCAAAAAGTAATGACTGATTTGTCATTTTCTCATTGTATTGACATAAAAATAACCCTAATGAAAATGGGTAAATAGGTATGAAAAGTAAATGAGAGAGTGAATGGATGTGTTCGGCGACTCGCTTCTGTCATCACCGTGTGTGGAATGATTGGAACAATATCTGAACTCTGAACATTGTAAAGCGCTTTTGGTGGCCTTGGTCTGTAAACTACTTAGTAAATTATCAGTTTAAATATATACTTAACAAGACAAGCACTCTTACATCTGGCATAAAATGGATGATATTTTCTTTAACTAAAGACTTTTTCTTGATGTAAATACCCATTATCTACAGTAGTTTGGTGGAATGCTTTGTCAGATTCAGTTGGATGCTCTCTCCTTGTTTACTACTGTCTATGTTGGCGCGCTATCCATGGTGACTGCTGCTGCCTTTCTCTTTAGGATGCACTCTCAAAGCCTGTCGAGATTTGCACGAGCGATATGACGCATACGTTGATAGAACAAGGATCAATGTTGTTCAATCTTCATTCACTTTCATGCTGGCACGATTGAACGTATGTAAACGCTTTTGATGTAAAACACATGTAAAGAGGCCAATTCTTTTAATAAGCCTTAGCTACCCACCCTACCCTTGTAATAGACCAGTATCGCATCGTAACTAATCATATATCTTGCTTATTTACAAAAATAGCAGCCATACTGAAGCAAAAAGCTGATTCTCCTCCTCGGTTCCATCTATGAAATCTCACATCGAGTCTACCTGAAAAACAACATCTGTCTCCTTCCTTTTATCACTTTCACTTTTGCTTTGAACACGTTTGCCAAATTTCAATGGCCCGTGTGCACCCACGTGATGCCAGTGGATGGAAATTGAGCCTCGGTGCATATACACCAAAGCAGACTGTTGTTTAGTCTGATTTACGACAATCTAAAAACCATTCTGTTGAACCTGCAATTACAGAGATGAGAGAAACCACAGCAAATGAACCGGTCTGACTGAGTGCAAGTCACATTTAGGAATACATTCAGGCACATACAGCTTAAGTAAAGAAAGAGATGCCAATTTTAAAAAGATGTCTACAATGTTAACATTTTTTGCGTTGGAGGAAAGTGTTTTATCTCAAGAAAACACTTAACAGGCCATTATTATCAAAGGGGATATGTTGAGATTGAGAAAAAGTTGAGATTGCATTTTTTTGCATCTTTTAATTTTCAGCACAAACTTAACACATTTACTTTCATGAGGTTTTAATAGTATTATTGTGGTCCCATTACCTTTAGACCTATAAAAATAGTTATCCCTGTTCCTGCCCACTATCATGTAATAACCTGCAATTATTAAAATAAGTCTGTTTTTAAAAGTCTTGCGTAAAATGATATTATAGACATTAGTTTACAATAACAAATGGCAACTTGGCAAGTAAAAAATCATTACAACCAAAGAGCTTTTGGAAACAGAAGTTATCCATTACAATTTGATTTGTAGTGGCCCCAAATACCTGCATATTTTTTACTTATTTTATAGTAATACAATTCTAAGTTCATGAACATTTCTGGCTCTTCTGAAATATAGTGTGGAGGTTGTTGGAGCAGGACAGTCCCAGCTTGTGGAGCAGGTGCTTTGGCCTCTGCTGCTGCTGCTCTCAGACCTGAGCTGGTCTTTGATATTTGTGCAGTGAGACTGAAACAGCCTGCTATGTAATTAGCACCACTGCACTGTGGTCCAGGGGGAGCACAGTTTCACCATGCACACGCTCAATCAAGATTTTGCCAACCACCCATAACTGAAGACATCTGCTCATGGGTTTGAAGTTTAGTCTTATTCAGGGGTTTTCCTGTTATGTTTAATGAACATGTTCTATAAATAATAATAGACTATAATTACGTGATTACAACCTATGAATACAACTTAAAAAAAAGAAAGAAAACATATTAGTTTTTGGCCTTATGATGAGCTACTATTGTTCCAATCTTTTTTAGAATTTGAAATAATTGTGTGTATGGATTGTTGTTGTTGGACACATGCATCTATGTCCTATGTAATATAAAGTCTGTAGATATAGACTTTATTGATATAGTTCTTAACCATATATCTTTTATTTGTATTGTTCCCTTTTTTCATGGTAATGCGACAAAATATCACAATAATCCAGAAAATGCACCAGTAATACATTCCATGAAGGGAAGAACATGGGTAGGATGAAGAGAAACACATCTTATAAAGTCCTACCCCATATAAAACTTCAACTAGTCCAAAACACAGTCGCCGTCTCAATACACACACTCCCTCAATCAACCACATCACCCCTGTCCTCCAACAACTCCACGGGCTCCCATCACTCGCTCATCCAAAATCCTGCTTCTCACATTTAAAGCCATCCACAACCTCGCTCCTCCATACCCGACTGATCTCCTCCGGATCTCCACACCTCCCCGCTCCCTCGGCTCCTCCCCTCCTCCTCCTGGTCTCTCCTCTTCCTCGTCACCATTGGGAGTATAGGGCCTTCCCAGCCCTGGAACCCTCTTCCCCCTGACTTTCCGTAACACCGACTCACTCACTTTCAAATCCACCTCAAAACTCAATCTGTTTAGACCTAAGCCACTAACTCACTAACATCATAACCACTCACACCTCTGTCCATGCTGCTTTTAACTGCTATTTAACCTTTATTCTAACTAAATGTACTTTTTTACTTGTGGTGTAAGGCAACCTTGAGTGTCTAGAAAGGCACCTAAGAAATTATTATAAAAAGATTTAGTGGAACATTCCAAATCTAAAAATGCATGGAAAATGTCTGCTCAGATTTGTAATGGAGTTTATTTGAAGAGCAAAAATCTGAGAAATTGAATAACAAATCAAACTTAAACATACTCTATCCATCACTTTACAATCTGATAATTGTGACTCTCTTGAATCCTCTTTCATTGTGAAACATCGACGCCGTATAAGAATCCATAATAATAACCACATCCCTCCTGTTGTTGCAGATATGTCAGTCCAATCCCCTGTGACTTGAATTCACTTCGTTAGCAGCAGCTCATCCCTCACATCCTCCGCGGCGCGCTCATGTTTCCAGTGTTTGTCGATAAAGCATCCACACCGCGAGTCACCTTGTTGGCATTTCTCCTCAGCACTTCGGGGTTTCTTCTTTCGTTACATCATCTTTGTTGACAATACACTCAGTGGCCCCTGTCCGTGCTCATCGGGGACGTCTCAGCACTTAGGGTCCTTGTCTTTTGACCCTTTATCGTGGCTCTAACTGAGGGTTGAGTTCCCAGTGGTCGTTGGTCGGCTTCCGGTGGGAGGAATGGATACGGAATATAGCACTCTTTCTAGGAAGTGTAGTGCCTCTTCCAGGAGGAGAGGAGATTGGATTTGGGATTAAGGAGTTCATGGTTTATTTGCTTATGCTTATTACACTGTCAGTACATTTCAAGCAAGAATAATATGGAAAATAGCACACCATAATATATTGGAAAAATATTGTTGTTGCAAGTTCATGATGCATATTGCCATTTTTATTCTTTTGCTGTAGGAGCCACCAACTTAGTGATTATAAGAACAAAACACAACATGCAAAAGAGATGAGTAAACATTTCATCTCCAACATGTATATATTTCTTTGGGGAAGGAAAATATCTCACTGTTGTTATGGCCGTCCTTGGCAGTTGGCACCACCATTGCACGACACGCTTACTGTTTTTCCAATACCATACAGCCCTAGTGATGATTTTAATATATAGAGTGATAAACGCAAACACGGGTATAATTACAGTGCTCTCACTATATGTACTTTTTGTTATATTGATATTTTTTTCTTGGGGGAAAGCCTGCATCAGTCGGTCAACTTCTCAATTGCTCAAAATATGCTGTTCTGCTTGATGTAACAAATACATTTAAGAATTAGAAGTGTATTTGATGTATTTTTGCTCTGGCATTAAGCATTCATTTCAAACTCAGACCACTGTACTCCTTATACATCCGTCACAGCTCCTGGTGTGACTTACAAAAACGACTGCACCACTTTCCATAATCTTGTAAGAAGCCTGCTGTAATTGACCACAGATTTGATTAAGATACGAATTCATGAATTTCAAATACTTATTCATTACGCCTCATATTTGCACATTTTTATTAGTCTGGTTCTTTGCACTCCCAGTTTGAAATTGCCTCTTTAAACAGCTCATATGTTTAATGTCGTGAGAGCCGGCTATTGACCTTTTGAATCGATGCTGTCGTTCTCGTACGTATTGATCTGTTTTCAAAGTAGTTAATCACACCCTGAGCTGACAATGGAATCGCTTTAATGAACTGACTGTTAACATGAACGCAATATATTTTTAATGAATTTGGATTTGTCCATTGACAGTCGTCTCTCTTTGTTTTGCAGATATTTCCAGGATTGCATACTACACAGGTGAGTCAGTGTTTTACTGCTTCTTGTTTACTTTCCCACAAAGTCGCTGCACAGAAATTAAATATTTGCAGAGGTTCAATCATTAGCAACCACATGAGCAAATCCAAAGACAGATGTTCTGATCAGCACCTGGGATGAAATACTTTAAGCACATGAATCCAAACTGCAATTAGAAAAGAGCAAAGACTTAAGGCGGCATGATTCATCCATTGCATGAATAGTTGATTGCAATCAAATCAGAATCGCAATTTTAGTGGTCACTAAAAGCAAAGCGCTGTAATAATATTTAATAATAATGCAGTCATCACTATCACTGTCATCACAGCTGCCCTGGGGCAGACTTTACACACCAGACTCGTACTAAGCAATCTGTTTAATGAAAATTCCATTGGGATTTTCAACGCAATGTTAGTCTGAAAATTCCCAGTTACTGGTAGTTATTTTGCCAACATTGTGCAGACCTTGTGTGACTTGTTTTACTTTACACTTGAACAATAAAAGGGTATATCTGTATGAAAAAATGATTTGCAGCCTTAAGGAGTTTGGGCAAACTGATGCATGATGCAGTTACTGATTCAAACCTTTTCCTTTTGAGACTTTGACATCCAAATACTTACTCATTTGGATACTTATTCCAAATACTTACTTATTTGGATCATCAAAAAGAACACACATTGTCACATTGTGTCACATTGACACATTGCGTTGTGTCCTTGGGCAAGACACTTAACCCCACTTTGCCCAAAGCCCCCACTGAAAGATCAAGGCTATGCTCACACTCAGAGAGCAGCCGCCCTCCTGTGGACTCACCACCTGCAGAGGGTCAGTGAGGGGCTGGTGCTATGAGACTTGGGTGGCATCTCTGATTGCCACCCCCCTGACCCAGAAATGGAAAAAAGGGTAGAAAATGGATGGAAATGGATGGAAAAAGAACACACACACACATTTTATTTTTCTGTAGGGAATAACTACTTCCAATGCCCTGAGGCTCTGGCTTCAGGCTGTAAGTGTCCTCTGGGTTGAGCTTTTCCTCCGTATAAAATTTGTTCACAGATCTATGCTTTCTCAGTGGAGTTTCGAAGCCAAATTGGTCCTCTGGAACCCACTGCCATCTTGAAGCTTACAAAGAGGGGACACTGCATTTTGTTGATGAGCTATTTTTTCTCTAGTGAGGCATAAACGGTTAGGCTCGTCGTCGGGAGAAAAGCACTAATTGCCCAGTGTGGCAGCTATTGTGGGTGTGAAAGACAATTAAACCAACGCAGTTTTGAGTGAGTGGGCGCTGGACTCATTAAGTATTGGTAAGAGCGTCATCTGTCATCTACAGTCTCTCTCCCTAAAACAGAAATCTAGGGGTAATACTGGACTCAGACTTAAATTTTAATAGCCACATCAAATCAGTAACATCAGCAGCTTTTTACCATCTCAAAAACATAGTGTCTAAAGCAGACTTGGAGATTCTTATCCATGCATTTGTCTCCAGTAGGTTAGACTACTGCAATGGCCTGCTCACAGGTCTGTCCAAACAGGCTGTAAAACAGCTGCAGTACATTCAAAATGCAGCAGCTCGAGTCCTGACTAGAACCAGGAAATACGACCACATTAGTCCGGTCCTCAGGTCTCTGCACTGGCTTCCTGTGGCTCAGAGAATAGACTTTAAAACAGCTCTGCTTGTTACAAGTCTCTCCATGGCCTCGCACCAAAATATATTAGTGACATGTTAGTCCCATATGAACCAGCCCGGACTCTGAGGAGCACAGGGACTGGACTCCTGTTAGTGCCCAGAGTCAGAACTAAACATGGGGAGGCTGCTTTTCAGATTCATGCTGCTAAAATCTGGAACAATCTTCCTGAAGATGTGAGACAGGCCTCCTCTCTGACAATGTTTAAAACCAGGTTAAAAACAGTTCTGTTTAGCTGTGCATACAACTGAGGGATTTTATGTTTTTATCTTTCTTTTTAATGTTCTGTGATTATTTATGATTTGAATGCTATCTTGTTCAGCACTTTGAGTTGCCTTGTGTATGAATTGTGCTATACAAATAAACTCGCCTTGCCTTGCCTTGTAAATTGCCATGTGCACTGTAGAATTAAGGAAAAGAGATTTTTTAATAAATACACTAAATATGTAAGTATGTTCACAAACACTGAAATTATTAATTATAAGAAGGAGCTTGTGGTAGAAACTCTTGTATTGTTTTTCTCTAAGAATTAAAATGGATTATTCATTATTAACTGGGTCTATTTAGCACAGAGCAAGTGATGGGGAGAGGTGTAGGGTCAGAGAGTGTTTTGTGATCGGGGTTGGAAGTGGGAACAATTGAGCGTCTTGCTTCAAATGTTATGTCGCAGTTTATATTTGTTCTATTCAGTCCATTTTTTTTGTCTTTTGCACATTAGTTGGAACCAAAAAATGGCTACTTGCTTCTAAAACCGTCTTTGTATAGTTCAAGGTTGGAAAATGACTTGTCTATGAGCCACGAGTAGAGGTAAACGGAGCCACATGGAAGCAGTCCCAAAAGATATCCCCTCATTCTTGACAACATCCGGCCTGCTGACAAAAGGCTTTGAATAGTACCCTTCCCCACTGCCCCCCCCCCCCCTCTGCACCCCCACCCTCCACCCCCCCCTACCCCGACCCCGCTGGATTTTCATAACAATGGCCGCCTCCTCAGATGGGACACAAATTATAGGCTCCACACGTGCATGTCCCAAACACAAAGCTCGACGCAAGGTGACATTAAGGTTTGTGGGTTTTGGTGCAAGATGAGGGGATGGGGCCTCTTCAATTCATCAGGAAAGAATACATTCAACCACGTGTCCATTTGATTTATCGCAGCTGGGGTTTGCACATACAGTAGGTGTCTCGAGAGGGATAGAGGGTTATATGCGGAAGGGAGTGAATGGAAAAAAGTACACGTAGAAGAGGCTGGTAGTGGACTTAATGTTTGAGAAAATTGAATGCATTTGCGGTGCATATTATGTGTGGAGGGTTGAGTGTAGGATTACTCTTCTCTTTGGACTATAATAAGCATAATAAATAGGAGGTGATTGTAAACAGTACCATAAAAGTGATTTTGTGTGTCTTACTATAATGAATATGAATGTTATATGGCCCATGTCATTCCCAATTTTGGGCTGGTGCTATGAGACTTGGGTGGCATCTCTGATTGCCACCCGCCTGACCCAGAAATGGATTAAAGGGTAGAAAATGGATGGATGGAAGTTATCTGCTCATAAGAATAATGTGTAAAAATGTCAACATGCAACTAGTTAATGCAAATGTATTTTGTAAATCTTTTTTAAAATCAAAACACAAATGTGAATTATATCATAAACATTAAATGTGCCCTTGCTTGTAGATTTGCTTATAGATTGCATTTTTTTATATTAAATTGGCGCTAATCAAAGCTTGTCTTTGTTGGACCCTGAGTTTGTAATAAAAGATTAATCAATTCTAGTATGTCTACAACTGTATTCCTCCCTTTCATCAATACTACTACTCTGTGCATTTCACTCAAAGGTTTTGCCCAAAATGCATTGAAATACACAGCAAATATTGAAATAAACCACACATAGAATGCACAATAATCACATTTGGTAGGAATCATATTAGTAATCAAATGCCAACGATTGACCTTTTGAAAATGTAATTCCCATGACTTCCAATTTTTGAGTCAATACTTGTATATTTTCTTATCAGATGACTTTTGGAGCAATATGCATTTGGTACACCTGTCTGGTATTAGCCTGAGGTCGTCCTGATAAACTGCTTCGGTGGGAGGGGTAACTCATTGAAACGCCTGGGACAGGATTAGCATATTAATAGCATCTGGCTCCTCCTGCTGCTCCTGCTGCCTCTCCACTTTCCACTTGTCCCTCACTCAACTTTGTGCAACGCTTCTGTTCTTTTCCTTTCATTCAAGCTCAAACAATTGTTGCTCTTTTTTTTCGTCCACTGGAGTTTTTATCTTGAGCCATTGCAAAAAGGAGATGACATTGTAGTGGATAACTTTATATCTCTTGGAAGTTGTCAGTGTTGTTATCCACTGGCTATCTCTCTCTCAACTGCAGCTTTTTGGCAAGTGGGACTGTCCTTTCAGTCTCATTGAAATAGCTTCAACTCTCTCCCAAGCGACCAAACGTGATTTACTTTTATTTCCAAGGCAACTGGGTAACCACGGGGCACAGGCATGGGGCAAAAATCAGCCGCTTGACCAACAAAGGGGCGTCCCGGCTCCCAACACCACGGGCTGGACAAGAAGTTGATGCTTTTGGGAGAACTGGGTTGAAGTTGAAACTATTGTACAATCTCAGCTTCAGCATTGGATTCTAATTGCAAGACATGGACAAAGCTGTTGACAAAACCCAGAGACGGCAATTCATTCTGCGGGGACACGGCTGTTCATTTTGATTATGGAACGATTGTGCGAAAATCACAGCTTTCGTTTGTTGACTTGACCTTTTTGGACAAGTTTGGGACTGTCGTTTGCAATGAAGGTTTGCGAAGCCACCGGTTGCCTGTCAGTGCTGGATAGAGACGGACCCAGAGGGGGGAGGATATGTGTCTCTATGGCGTCAGGTGGCTGCGGACGTTTCCTCATGTGCTGGGACAGAGGTATGAATGAAATCTTTTATGAGGAAAAATGCAGGTTACCGTTGGAGATGGTGACATTTGACTCCATGGGAAAAGGGAAAGTTGTCTCTCCAACAGGAATGTAAGGGGACTAAAGAATTGTGGCTGGCCATATTAGCTGAGTCTTTTTGGTGTGGGACAAAAACACTGGTAATGATGTTGTAGTTTCATTCAAATGGCAATGTGTGACAGAAACTACATACAGGAAGTAATGCTTGGTTATCAAAATACATCCCTTCACTCGTCATCAAATTCAAAGACGACAAGATAAAGGTGTTGCCTCAAGTTTCTGCCTTATTCATTCAACTTGTGTGTAAGTGAGATTGACCCGCTTTCCTTTCTGGTTCCTATGGTATAATTAACTACCTCTATCTGTCATATCTGCTGCTCTTGTTCAACCAGAAGGTATTGTTTACCTATGAAGTTTACTAAACTGTAATAACTAGCTAAACCAGGATACTTTAACTTTGTTTGATTGAAATTAGTTGCCTAACCGGTCATATGGGCTTTAACTCGGCCATCCTGTTTGTGTAAATGTTTGTAGTAGAACAAAAAGTGATACGTTGCCGAATGGTTTTTTCCCCCTCAAAGAGTAATTCCTAATATCAAGTGCCTGGTTGTACAATCCAGTGGCATTTTTACAGTAAACAGGCCTCGGTGCTCTCCAGGAAATGTGTCAGTGTCCGCAGTTGTTCCACAGGAGAGCTGTGTCTCATTGTTTTCATCACACTCAGTCCAAACCTTGACCCAAAGAACTCTCCTCTACGTTAAGTATCACATTGTTTGCAACATTTCATCTTTGCCGATTTACGTCATACGAGCTCTAGAGATCTTCCTTTCAAAAATGCAACCATTAAATTGGAACTGTGTGGAAAAGTTGTGACGTGTGTTAAAGTAAATATGCTTGTCGTGAGAAATTCGGACCTATTAAGATTGAAAGAATTCAACCCTTGGTCCAATCGTCTAAATACTACTATTTATTCTATTCGAGCTGTTCCAAAGATTTGTTAATTTGGAAAAAGCGCTCTCACAAGTTTTGCTGATTGTGATTATCAACACCTGAACTAGCATTGAAAAACCCCAGTAAAAACAGTCATGTGTCCTTGTCTTTCACTGTGATTGACTTAAATATTATGCATGGTTAAATGCATTATTTTGTCTTACCAGTTATTTTGCTATATTTTTCGAACAGAGATCAGTCATTATGGGAAGAAATATTGTTCCCGTTGCCCAGATTGCCCAGCCCTAACTTCTAAACCGTCAATGATTTATGTATCTAATATTAACCTAATATATAGCTGAATAGATGTATAAACAATTACACAATGTATGTATTCAATTAGAGCAATAGTGTAAAATGAATGTAAATCTCAAATGTATTTCATCAATTGAAAAACCTCACCTCAATCTATCTTTTTGTATTTTTAGAATATGACCGACACCTAGCAGCCGCGGTGGCAGCAGGGAAGACCATGGCCACTGCCTACATGGAGCCTAACCTGAACCACTCTTTTCTGGGAGCAAAGTCGCGGCTGAGCACCGGAGCAACGGACCGGACTGTGGCTGGATCCGCGTCTGGATCTGTGGACCGGGTCCTCAAAGTCTTCCACTACCACGAGACCAACACCGAACACAGCTGCTGGTATTCCAACATTCGATATGGAGACGCCACAGATGTCCGGGTGAGGAGAGGTGCTCTGTGGATGTTACTGTGTCGTCTCTGAGATAATGTGTTCGTTCAATTGTGAGGTAGTTGATCCTGCACTTTCCTGCTTCTCTGGGGTCATCGCTTTCTATCTCCACTTGAAAAGGAACTATCATTGGCTGCCATGCTTCATTACTGCTCATTTCTTCTGACAATGACAGATTATATACAAATACCAGCTTGATGCCTTGTGAATGTAAAAGTCACCGAGGTCAAGAGCAATCAGTTTTCAATCATGACCATTTGGGAAAGTCTACAGGAGAGACCAAGGATGAGCTAATTGAATTCTGTTCAATTAATAACTAAACATTTTTCCTCTTTTATCCTCCCATCGCACTCATCTTCATCTTCAAAACAAAAGGCTAAATTAAGTCCTATACATTTTCTATCTATTTTTAACTAAATAAAATCATGTGTCCATAATAAGTCACAGGACCATAGACGGCCCAAGCTGGGACTATGCGTTAGTCATTAGTCTGATTTAAGACAAAATAAGTAATTGTTTAAATATGAAATCATTGTTTGGATACACATTTAGGCTCCTGTGGACTCACCACCTGCAGGAGGATCATTGAGCGGCTGGTGCTCTGTGTACTGAGTGCAGCTCTGCCACCCCCCAGACCCATAAATGGATCAAGGGGAAGAAACTGGATGGATGGATGCATACACAATTGTTACGACCCGGCTCAGCTTAGGCGTAAAGGAAGTAACAATTAAAACCAAGATGTTGAAATGGTAACAAAAATCATAATTTATTCAGATGACAAAAAAGATAATATTATGGGATTAAATATTTACAAAACACAGAGAAAATAAATATCCTATTAAACTAGTAATCAATTGACAAAACCAAGAGTGTAATCTAAACTAGGTCATCTCAAATCGCAAGAACATTTTTCATTGATAATATTCAAAAACAAACGAGAGCTTGATACACATAATGATTAAAAACATTTCTGTACAGACTGACTGACGATCCTAAATGTAGAACAACCATTATATCTATTAAACGAGATTAACATTAATACCATTCCCTGACATGCTTACAATGAACTACATTGTAGATCCAGCTTTTAGTGCTGAAATCTCTAAACACATTGATGCAAAGCTGGATCTCCCTCTGTAAGTAGTTCAAAAGGTTAGTTTTATCACTGAATGTCCTAATGCTTTTTCCCCATACAGAACATTGAGTAAATTGAAAATATTATCTTGTAAATGCACATATCCTTGAGCAATTCCACCAGTGCTGGTTTACTTAGCTGAATGCTTTTAGGTGAAGTCCACTCCCAAGACTCAAATGTGCTCAAACTTTCAAAGGTCAAGAAGAAGGGTCTCATGTCCATTTGAATCACATTCCTCCATCCTCTCCATCCTCCACTTCTCTCTCTCCTCTTTTCATCCCTCTTCCTCAAATGTAGGTCAGAGCCTCGAGCACTGAGTGAGTGTGAGTGGACGATGTCTCTCAACTTGTTTGGGTTGAATGTCAATCGCTGCAGGTCAAACACTCGTTCGCTCACGTAGACTCCACTGACCAAAAGCAAAATGTCACCAGGAGTTGCTCAAATGGAAAACACTGGTAGTTTGTGTGAATTGATGCATAAAATATAGCATGAGTTAATGGCAGTCGTCTTTAAAAATCGCAGTGTTAGTTAAAGTTGTGTACTATTTTGAAGTACTAAAGCAGGGGTCTTTTTCAATCAGTATGCTACTTTTATGTAACAGAAGAGGCACTGAGCTACTCCTAATTAAAATCTATGTTATAATTAAAACAAGAGAGAACACACGTGAAATATAGAATAATACTGTATAATCCTATGTTCATACTTTTATTTATATACTTTAGTTGTATTTAAAGTTTGTTTTAGAGCTTAGGGATATCGCAAAACTACATTTTGAATCATACAAAAAACATACTTGTCTCTCAAAATGTAGAAGAGCACACAACCTCTAAAATCTGTCCATCCATCCATTTTCTACCACTTCATCTGTTAAAGCCCAAACTTGCTCCTCTAAATATGGAGAAGCAGTGGCTCTAATCTGAGCTCCTCCTGTGTGAATGAGCTCCTCTCTCTTTTGGCCATTACCCAAAACTCATGACCATAGTTGAGGATGAGAACTTAGACTGACCGGGAAATCTAGGGCTTTCTCCTTCGGTTTAACTCCCTCTTCATCACAACAGTTCGGTGTAACTATCGGTTTGCGCTGCTTTGTCGAAATCCACTGCCTCAGCACAGCGACCACATCACTGCACACGCTGCCCTGACCCGTCTGTCCATCTCTCAAACGTCATCTCAAGTCAACGTGAATACAATTGAGTCAAATACACTTTCTGCCTCCAGGGAATCATCCAGAAAATTTTGGACATCTACAAAGTGCGCTGGACGTCCTGCTTCGGGCTGCGCCTCAGTAACATCTCTTCTAAGGACCAAGTGCACTGGCTGCACCCGGACTTGGGCGTGTCACATGTGCGAGAGAAGTACGAACAGGCTCGGCAAAACGAAGAGTGGAGGTAAAGAACAGTCCAAACCCTCAGTGGTCACGGTGTTTTAATTTTATTTGGCAAAGGTCTGTTTTACTTAACCACAGTCACTCCTTTTCCCAGCGAAGTATCAGACGTGATATATCGTTGAAGGTTTCAGGAGAAGTCTTTATCATATGTAGATAAGGGGCCGTGTGTGTGGCTCGTGAGCAACGCAGTTAATATGCAAATGACGTGTTGTATATTACATTTATTGTGGTGGTTTGGCACTAATGCTATTCAAGGGTCGAGATCTTTAGCTTTGTGCACATAACGGCAGAGACGACCAGATGCACGTTTTGTCTGATAGAGTCAACAAGGCCTGTTCTATCAGTCTGGCACTTTTTCACCTCTTTTTCATACATTGCAGACAAGAACTAATGCTTTATACTGCAAAGTGTAGCAGCAGTAGTTTTTTTGTTTTTTGTTTATTAAGATCCACATTACCCACTGCACCTCAAGTCTGGGGTCTCCTCAAAATCATTAGCGTTTTTTACACGCTATGTTGCTCCGTAGTATAAGTTGCACCAGCCAAAAATGCATAATAAAGCAGGTAAAAAACATGTCGCACTAGAGTATAAGCTGCATTTTTAACAACTTAATCGCTCTCGTGTATGAATATAGCTTTATGCTTACATTTTTATACATGCATTGCATCCTATCTCACACACACACATACACACACACAAACACACACACAAACACAAACAGACGACAACATGAAAGCTCGATGGAAAATTAATTGCAAAGTATATCAAAAATATTAACGGAGACACAAAAAGACATAGATACATTCATCTCTATGTACATACAGATTTGCATAGGAAATAATAACATTCTGAACATTTGCAGAAAAGGGGGAAAACAAATACATTAAAACGTCCTAGAATGTTCTCCAATACTCAGTAAAAGTGTCTGAACTGGAATGAATAAGATGGGGTTTCTTCTCTCCAGGTATGAACTGAGGATCCGATATCTCCCAAAGGGCTTTCTTCAACAGTTTACAGAAGACAAGCCAACACTGAACTACTTTTATCATCAGGTACTTCTCACTCACACCCGCACAAGACCAGACTCTCGGACTACTCCTGCTCCATATTTCATCGAGAGCCCGGAGCAAGCGCTACAACATATGTCACCGCTTTAAGGCCGAGTGGTTTTTGAGTTATTCTGGGTCACACAGGCACCGTCTGTGTGTATTTACAATATATTTTTGTCATAAAAATGTGTTCAAATCAATGTTTAATAATCTGCGTTCATGTTGTAGGTGAAATACGACTACATGACGGAACTCGGAGATAAAGTGGAACAGGACCTTGCACTCAAACTCGGCTGCTTAGAAATCAGGTGACGACTTACTAATACTTACTTAACTCATTGACTACCAGACCTTTTTCAGATCAGGGAAGTGCGTTTTTAGGGGATTTAACTTTGAAGAGCCACAGAATATTCAGTAATTACTATAGAAACACCAAGGGCCAAATGACAGATTAGGCTCCTAGCTTCAATCTGCAAGAAACAGTTTGTTGTTACCTTTTACCGTTATTGAGCAATTGACCAGAGAACATGCCTAGTTTCAATCAAAACAACTGTTGCTGACCAGAAAACAGAGAAAACTAGCTTTTTGTAAACAGTAACATGGCAGAAAGGTCTCTCTGTCTCTCGCTGTCGGTATTATTATAGATCCATGCTCACTATTCTACAGGTGTTAACTGATTATTAAACTTTATATATCTGGATATTGGCAGATTTTTTTTATTAGGTGCACCATACAGTATTATATCTAATATTGCAGTCAACGTTACCAAAAACAAAACGTATTAAAACATCTTTGGCAGCCAATGAGTTAATGATTGTTCATAGAAAATAGTAACTTCACTATATGTGTTTTTGAACTGTAATTTTGTATTTATTTTTTGTATTGCAGGAGGTTCTTCAAAGAAATGCGAGGGAACGCTTTGGATAAAAAATCTAACTATGAACTACTAGAGTAAGTATTGTCTAGAACTTCACATATTTGGCAAATGCTATTTTCATACGTTTAAGTTCTTGTTTGTTGTCGTCAGAAAAGTCTGTGATTAGACATACAAAAGAGGCCCATGATTTGATGTGGTCCTTGATTAGAAGATTTGACATAAAGTAAATGATTGTGACTTTGCTTTATGTTCCCAGTTTAACATAATACAAGGCTAGATGTTTATCGTAGCTGGTTGTTGTCCGTGAATCTTATTGAATACAAATGTTGGCTCCACAGTTGGGGCTGCTTGGATTGTATTTACCCAGGTCACCGTTGAATCCGGCAGCCTGGCGTGTGTTATCTCCTCGTTAGCCTTCATTTGAGCCACTATCGGCTTCCTGCTTGTGATGGCACAGAGCAGGTCTTAACAAGGCTTGGCTCGGGAACAGTTGGATTATAATGAGCGGCCCGATTTTGAAGATCCGTCTCTGTTACCGAGAGCCTAACGAGTTTCCAATTAACCGAACGTACGCTCTGATGTCTCCATTGTCCGCATCTTCCCAGTGTGTTTTCCTTCTGCTTTTTCCTGTCTTTGTGTCTCGCTGGCCTCTTTCCCCTCCTGGTTAGAGTACAGTGTTGTGCTATACATTTTTTACACGGTGGAGGAATCGGAAAGAGCCTTTGGGAGTGTGGAACGCAGAGCCAACGGGGGCAAATGGGACATGTTGCTTTCATGGCTTCAATGTCTCTCATCCAAAAAGACAAAAAACATAGAAGGCTGGCTTTTGACTTGACTAACAAATCCATCTGAACTGCGTATCTACAGTGCAATTCATAACACTATCTGGGTGTCAATTGCCATCTTAAATGAGTTTTATTGGTATGTTTTATTTGCTGCAGATGATGTCGGTTTGAAAAAGCAAGTTAAATATCAATCAATCAATCAATCAACGTTTATTTATAGAGCGCCTTTCCTACACAAGGCAACGCAAAGCGCCTCACAACCCATATAACATCATGCATAAATCATCAAACATTAGAATTTAAGTAAACATAAAAAGACAGATTAAGAGCACAAGATATATAAAATCACACAAGTAGTTAAAAACCGTAAAAAATTAAAATCACACAAGGGATTACAATCATAAATAATCATAAATAATCATAGCGCATTAAAAAGATTAAAGATAAAAACAAATGTAAAATCATTCACTTGTATGCACAGCTAAAAAGAACTGTTTTCAGTTCAGTTTTAAAAACTGCTAGAGTAGACGCCTGTCTCACACTCTCGGGAAGACGGTTCCAGACTCTAGCCGCATGAATCTGAAACGCAGCCTCCCCATGTCTAGTTCCGACTCTTGGCACCAACAGAAGTCCAGTCCCTGCGCTCCTCAGAGCCCGAGCTGGTTCATATGGCACCAACATGTCGCGGATGTACCCTGGTGCGAGGCCATGGAGAGACTTGTACACAAGTAAAGCTACTTTAAAATCTATTCTCTGAGCCACAGGAAGCCAGTGCAGAGACCTGAGGACCGGACTAATGTGGTCGTACTTCCTGGTTGTTAATATATGTTAATTTAACACTATATTAAGAGGCAAAATATAAAAAAAACCTAAATACTGAGTAAAGTAAGGTTGTAAATATGCTGTCAAATTCTAAACATTTGATTCCGGTTGAAACGGTATGGCAAGACAAGGCAAGTTTTTTTGTTAAGCACAATTCATACACAAGGCATACATAATTACAGCACCCTAAAAAGAGTGAAGATTAAATCAGTTGTGTCACATTGTCAGGAAGACTTTTCCAGATTTTAGCTGCGTGAACTTGAAATGCAGACTCCCCATGTTTAGTTCTGACTGGCACCAGCAGGAGGCCAGTCCCTGTGCTCCTCAGAGTCGAAGTTGGTTCTTATTGTACTAACATGTCACAAATGTACCTGCTGTATATGTGCAGGTCTACACTCTGAGCCACAGAAGCCAGTGCAGAGACCTGAGAACTGGACTAATGTGGTCATACTTCCTGGTTCTAGTCAGGACTCAAGCTGCAGCATTTACACACAACATTCCCCATCGTTCGTGTTGTCTCACAAACCTTTGATAAAGCAACATGCACTCAGTTTTGAAGTGGCGAGATGACGTAACTGCTTTCTCGTTACTATTCCCCCCCTCTCCCCTCGGCTTGTGAACTTTTCCTCAGAGGATTGTGAGTCATTAGAGCTCTTCCTGTTTTAGCCCAGCTCGTCTCCGTGTCTGCCCGTTTCCCTTTTGAACTCTGCTTCTGTCTTTTTTTGATATTGTCTCTTCTGATCCTCCTCCGCTGGGTCCATGGGGAAATCCTGAACGATGCTTTACTTAGTCATGGCTTTCAGTTACATGTCTTTCTCTTCTGGCCTTCATATCTGGCTGAACTCTGTAAAGCTCCTGTTCTCCTACACAAGATGAGCAATCCGAACAGATAAAAACACATGGTTAGCATTCCTTGGTCTCCATTACAGAAATAAAAACACAGGTTCTCCCTCTTTTTTTCAGAAAAGACGTCGGTTTGAGGCGATTTTTCCCTAAAGAGCTGCTGGATTCAGTTAAGGTGAGATCTATTAACACTCACAGGAAACCCGTAAAAGAGAAATGGTTACAGTGGAGCAATAAACAACTATTTGCTGGATACAAAATGAATTAGCCGCACCATCAGACCACTTTTGACGTTTGTTTACTTCTCCCAAGGGTCTGAGTAAGGTGCTTTCAAACCTGATTTAGCTTGTTTAGACTTCTGTATGTAGATGGTTCCAGCTGATCTTCTTATAGCCTGTAAATAAAAGTTGGTAAGTAATTGGCCTGGTCAAAAAAAAAAACACTTCTCCAAAGATCTGTTGTGTAGACGCTGGTTTTATTCCCTGAGTTCAGATAAATGTGATTGACAGGGATTAGTCAGACACACAGAGGCGGTCTGCACCTAAACCAGGGGTCGGGAACCCAAAATGTTCAAAGAGCCATAATTGACAAAAAAACTAAAAACAACATCTGTCTGGAGCCGCAAAAAAATAACAGCCTTGTATAAGGCTTTTATGAAGGTAACACAGGCTGCAAGATGTATTAGCTATATTAGCCTAATATCTAAATGACAAAGTAAAGGCTACAAATACATAATAATCATTCATGATTATCAAATGTGTATTTTCACTGCAGCGTGTCGCACCACACGTGTCGTGAATGACGCAACACGTGACAACTCTGCTTTAGTTTAACTTCCACTTTTTTGCCTTCATGCAATTATAGAAATACAGTAAAAAAGAGAAAGAAAGACAATATCACAGATTTTTGCAGAATCATTGAGCAAGTACTGCTCTGTGAATTAAATGAAAGGAAAGTGACGCCCTGGCGATGAATTTTAACAAATATTTTATTGATTCAGTGAATAAATTATCACAATCATTCTCACTACCCCACATCATGGAAACTCCTGATGTGAATGACCCAATGGCTCTACATCTTGTGCCAATAAATGAAGAAAAAGTAGATAAAATCATCGGTAATCTAAACAACAGTAAAGCAAAAGATTTTTACGGATTGGATTGTACGTTCTTAAAAGAACACAGGGATGTACTTAAAATGACCATTTCTAAATCCATAAACCAGTCAATAGAAGACAGTGTCTTTCCCTGTGCACTTAAAATTGGAATAATCACACCTGTGTTTAAGTCGGGGGATAGACAGCAGACATCCAACTACCGCCCCATATGTATTCTGCCGTCTATCTCAAAAATCTATGAAAAAGCGGTAGCAGAGCAGCTTATAGAACACTTGGGCTCATACTCACTCCTGAACCCAATGCAATTTGGATTCAGGAGTGGATACTCAACAGAAACTGCCTGCTGCTTTCTAATCGAAGAAATCAAATCCAGACTGGACCATGGCGGGGTTGTGGGAGCAGTCTTCCTTGACCTCCGCAAGGCTTTTGACACTGTCAATCACAACATTCTCTTAGGAAAATTATCAAATTATAATCGATCCAAACAAACAATAAACTGGATCAGGTCGTACCTAAGTGGCAGACAACAATGTGTGAGAGTAAAAAACACCTTGTCTCCACTGGAAGACTACACCACGGGAGTGCCGCAGGGCTCCATTTTGGGGCCACTGTTATTCAGTTTGTACATTAATGACCTCCCCTCAGTCTCCGCTGCGAGCACCATCATGTATGCCGATGATACAGTAGTCTTCGTCCATGGGAAAAACGAAAATGAGGTCACAAAAGAACTGACCATCCAAATTCAGAGAGTGGCTGACTGGCTGTTTCAAAATTGTCTAACACTGAATACGGAGAAAACAGTCTCTATATATTTCACAAATCGAACTAAACACCTAAATTACCCAACAATTAAAATAAACGGAAATAATATCAAAAATGTTGAAAAATATACCTACTTGGGCGTCAGCCTTGACTCCACTTTAACTTTTAAAAGTCATTTAAAAAAACTTCAAAACAGTCTAAACTTTACTTTGGCCAACTTCAGACACATCAGAGGGTCCCTCACAGTCGAGGCCTCCCACATGTTTCTGAACGCTATGATTCTGCCACACTTCATGTACTGTATGTCCAGTTGGTCCCAGGGCTCCAAATCTGCTCTGGGTCCTCTTCAATCAATATACAAACGTGCACTAAAAATACATGACAGGAAACCCAAACAATACCATCACTGCCCAATCTTAACAAAATACAATATTCTTAACCTCGGAAATCAATTCTTTTATAATAATGTGTGTCTACTTTTTAAAGTTATAAACGGTCTTATTGCCCCACCCCTTAGGAAATATGTGACCCTGTGCTCTGAAAAAATGACCCGTGCCACTCGATCTACAGCACGAGGAGAGTGCAGCGTCCCAACATGTAGGACCTCTTTCAGAAAGTCAGCCTTCTCCGTCACTGCAGCGACTCAGTGGAACTCACTCCCAACTCACATCATCACTTGCACTGATCTAAAACTATTCACACGCCTGACAAGAGCATGGCTCCTGGAGAGGCAGATCTGTTCCCATGTGTGATGAGTGTCTGCGTAGGTGTGTAGTGGGTGTGTGTATGTGTGTGTGTGTGTGTGTGTGTGTGTGTGTGTGCATGAGAGAGAGAGAGAGAGTGCAGGTTGAGTGTAGGTTCGTATGAAAATAAAGAATGGGGGCTGGGTGGTTTTATTATATTCTATTATCTAATTTGTGATTAATTAAATTGTAAGGTATGTCTGATAATGTATGGTAATGTATCCATCTACTTTTTATTTTACTGTCTCACAACAACCTGCTCAGGGACCACAGGTGTAAATTAGCACTGCTGCTACAACCTGGTACAAAGCATCTCTCCTTTTGGCTAATGTTTACTGTACACTGTCCCTGTAAAAATAAAAACCATACCATACCATACCAAATAAACCTGGTTGTAGAGATTAGGGCTTCACAATTTTGGCAAAATTATCTAAAATTGTCGATTCTGACCAACATTGCACTTGCATTTCTATCTTGTGTCCTGTATGTTTTATAGTATTCTAACCTATAGAACAACCATTCTAGTAGTAAAAATTGATCCACTACAAAAACACATTTTGTTAATTCAGTTAATATGAATAATGAAAAAAGTAAAGTGAAAATAATGAAATAAGGTTTATCAGATTCATTTATTTGCCATTTACAGTAAAACCACATTGGAATACATCTGCAAAAGCCCCCAGTGTGCACAAGACAAGTACTTCTGCCTGACAACAAAAGGACATAGCAGCTTGTTCCTTTATACAATCATCAAACCAAGAAATAAAAAATTGCAATTCTGATCTGATTGCATTTTATTGTGTGGCTTCAACAGAAGAGGGTTATTTAACACGGATGATTTCTCAGTCTGGTCCCATCTGGATCGCTCACAAGACTACAACTTGTGACTTCAATGGCAAAGTGTCTGTATGATCAGACTGAGCTTTAACGATCCTAAGGAGAGGTTCCCCTATATCTTTGCTAAATAGTTGTTTGCGTGGGCCGCTCGAGGCTCTTCGCATAATGAGTAGTGTCTGCGTGTCAGTGATAAATTTATGGCACGTGTTTATGGGGCTGGTCTGGTTCAAAGCAGGTTTGATGAAGAGAAAGAGCAAGTGACCCGCAAAGCTCTGTGTGTCAGCGGGCGGGCAGACAGCTGCTCGGCACAGGGAGAGCGAGCACTGCTGAATGTGGGTGCAACCTGCAGGTCATGTCTGAACCCACTTTCTAAAGCAGCACAATGAGGAGGGAGGAGGGGTCGCACACACGTCAGAGAACCGAGATGTGCCCCGCTGACTGTGTACATGTCAGCTGCCCACGAGACCCGTCCGTGTGGTTGTAAAAACACTCACTGTGGTTTGGTAAAAGTTTGGGCAGTATGTTGCAAATTGGCTAGAAACAAACTATTATTTTGTAAATTGATTTCACGTGTTTGTACTGCTGCTTGAGAATGTACCTTCAATTCAACTGTTTGTCACTAACTAATTTTATGTGTGTAAATGTGTCTTTGAGTCATAAAACCACTTCTGTAGGTGTGTTTTTGAGCAAGCAGAAATAGTAGTTGTTGACTTTTTAACTTCTAATGCCTCTAAAATGTAACCTCATGACTATTATTTTATGTATGTATATATGTGATACACATTCATGAATATCTGTAAAGACAGTGCAAATATGCCAGATTATAGCAGAAAAGATCATTTCCATCCGTTTGACATTACATTTAAAACTCACAGACAGTTAAAAGTATTCTTATATTCTTGTATGAGGCTAGAATTGCACATGAAGTAACTACGATAGGGAAAATCCTTGAGCTGAGGTAAACCGGGTGGCATTGAAGAATGGAGCGAAGGCAGAGAACACATTTTGATAAGGGGAAAGTACAAACATGGATGGATTTCTGTGACTTCTATTCCTTTTGTAAATATCTAATTATAGCTGCTTTCCGACCTCTTCTGTGACGTGACTTAATCGTTTTTGCATTTAAGAAAAACCCCTAATGCAGAGAAGGTTCCTATACACTTAAGGGTCATGCCATGAGGGTCTATAATGCTGCTCGAAATCTGTTTTGTGTCCAGTACCGACTGGGAGCACATCTGGTGTTTGAGTGTCACTAAAACCCAATTCTGTGTGAGTGAGAGGGAGAGAAAAGAGGGGAAAAAGAGTGACTTACACTCGGGGGGTAGGGGGCGGAGAGGGGCCGAGACCACAGCTGTCATCTGCATCGTGTGGTCTGGGACGGTTAAAGTGAGGGGTAGTCGTTTAATGGGATTATTCTCTGTCAATGGACTTCTCCCACACACACACACACACACACTCTTGCACATAGTGGACATAGGGACTCACTGGAGCAGATGGCCGAGGAATAAACTGTGACTGATGTTGGAGCCGGTCTAATAAAGAGGACCAGTCTGTTCATTCATTTTGACGAGCTGCGCCCTGAGTTTAGGCAAATAGACCTTTGACATGTTCGTAATCATGTTTTGATCAGTCACATGGCTTCCCACCTACTTTTAATCCTCAGAAATCTGGCTATTGTTATTTTCTCCACACAAGAAGGATTTGTTCAGAATGATGTGCTGCTACTACCAAAGCTGTAGTTGTAGAAAGTCTTTGCTTCTGATCCAAACTGAAGGTAACTTTAATAAAACAACTATTTAGGCACAAAATGACATTATTTAGCAACTAATAAACATTATTTATCAAGCAATGTTCAGGGTTCAAGGTGACTTTATACATACCCATGGGTAGATTCTCTTTGCAGTTAAAGAGGCATTTAGCTCAGTTTTATGAAGGTAATTACACAGCTATATTGTAAAGATGTCTGGGATACATTATTATTGCATTATATGTTACAAGGCCGTATGTTAGGAGTGGACTGACAGAGTACTGACATCACCCGTAGTGTTTGCTAAATGCGTAAAAAGCAGATTTCAACATAAGCTAGCTGGAGCTGATTTTCTTTGTTTGGGGTTTTGTTCGGACGGGTTGCACTGTAACAGGGGCAGATGCAGACTAACGGGTTGCTAATATGATTGCTAAGGCAAGCTTGAGTTTCTCCTGCGAAAGAAAGCATCTGATTGGTCTGTATGACTTGTACACGGACAAGACCATCTCAAAATATAAACGCCAGGTTCATAGAGATGGATTTTTACTGAGCTAGAGGAGTTTACTTTTCAAGTCAACAAGAGCCGGAATTGGAGCAAAACTTGGTCCAAGAGATCTTCCCTATCTGGCCTCATTGAGCTAGTGGGTTTGACTATGGAGTGAATGCGTTTATCACAATGTAAAAATCTTATCTGACGTGACTATTTGAGTACATGAATGTCTTCTTAAATCTAAATCTACAATGACGTGACATAGGAGGTCCGTCCCCCTTGGCTCCGTGCTTCCCTTCAGGATGGGTGGGCACCGCTCCGTGATTCCCAACAGCTTTGGGAGAGTGTGTGGAGGAATTTGAAAACTGCAGGAATGGCTTTAGATGAGAGCACATATTTGTTGTAATTATCTGGAATCAGGAAATGACGACCAAACGCAGATAACAGACACAGACGAGCTTTGTGCGGACAAGATATGGCTGTAGATTATGTCCAGTGTTTGTACCGTGTGGTTCATATTAGCATTAAAACCTAATTTATTCTAAAATTTCCTTGTGTTAGTGATTTTACAGCTGACATTTTGAGCATGTCCAACCCTCGAGTGGTCACAAGAGCATAAACATAAGTACTTGAGTTGTCCAAGCCCTTTCCCTTATCTGTTGTGTGGTTTAAGTAAGTACTAAGAATCAATGAGATCAACATGGATCAATCAATTCTTTAAGTGACCTAATCCATTTGCACTTGAATGCTGTCAAATGTTCTAAACAGGCTGTATTCTGCCCAAACAATGCATGGATTTGAGAGCAATAAAAAAATGACAATTCAAAACCAAAAAAAGCGAGATGGGAAAATTATCCTCAGAAAGTTGCAGGGATCCTTGAATAGAGAGCAAAGTTATCAAACCACTTATAATGTGTTGTTTGCTATTGTGTTGTATTTTTATATGTTTTAATTATCTGTTTTATATTGTAATGTTTGCAGTGTACTTTGAAGCCACTAGGGACTACAGATGGAAACTAGCTGTTAGATAATGCCCACACTTACTGACACACTTACAGCAATCTTTTATTTAATGTGTACTGTCCCTATTCACTATTTTATTTATTTATTAATTAATCGGTCTGGCAGTAGATTTGGGAAAATATAATAGTTCTTTCATGTATTTAATGTATAGTTTTGCAATGCATCAAAATCTAAATATACAGTATATGACCCATGTAGTGTTTTTTTGTGACAATTATTCAGTTTTCATGTTACCCCTTTAGTAATATCCACATTATATCGTTTGGATCTATTTCCTACACATCCTGTTCCCACTCCAGGGTTGCTCTTGCTCGTGGCATTTTTTATGTGAACTGATGCAGTGACTCGTTAAATGTGCCAGTTATATTTTCTCAATAAATCCATTTGCAGTGAACTGTAAAAAGCCGTTTTACTTTGACCTGGATGGACTTTACAACTCTAAATCTGTGTTTTTGAACCCAGGCTGCTCTGCTCTTAATCTGCTCTAATCTTAATCTATATGAAGGACTATTTAGAGTTAGGGGCATGTGTACAAACAAGTGGAGTTTATACGTGCAGTTATGCAGTATGCGCCTGGATTTATGTCAGTACAGTAAAACAAAAATCAATTCCAAAGCCCCCTAGGACAATATACACAGCATGAAATGGTACTAACTTTACTTACTGCATATTCTGTACGTACGGCATTGAGAGCAGTGTCCCCGTCTGTTGCCTTTACTAAATCGTTCATGATGGGTCTAAAACTGAAATCAGATTGAAAATTCAACGCAAAATGCAAACGCCCTCTTGTGTACATACACCACTTAGAAATGGAGAGTGAGGTTTAATGGAGTAGTGAGTGAGTGAGTAGCATTGATCTGATCTCGTAGCACTCTCTGGAAATGAAGCGGTCAGTTGGATTGTTACTGGAGTGGACACAAATCGAGGCTCGAAATACTACAGTGTTTTGTCCTTCCACTTTTTTCTGAAATGGGATATATATCTCAACATGGGTTTTGTTTGTCCTCCAGGCCAAAACGCTTCGAAAGCTGATCCAGCAGACGTTCAAACAAGTGGCCAACCTCAATGACGAACAGTGCATCATGAAGTTTTTGGAGATCCTGACTCCGGTTTACCGCTATGACAAAGAGTGCTTTAAATGTGCCCTGGGGGTAAGATTCTGTGCTGTGTTTAAAGACTAATTTACTGAGGAGCTGGTGCTGCTGGTGGTGTGAGACTGCCCCCTTTTGGGATCAGTGTGTCACTGCAAGAGGCACCTGATTTGAATAGGTCTAGATCAGGGGTCTCCAACCTTTTTCAATCAGAGAGCTATTTTTGTACAACAGAGGCAGAGAGCTACTGTTATACAACAGAAGAGGCAGATAGCTACTGTTATACAACAGAAGAGGCAGATAGCTACTCTATAACACTTGTAAAATATACCATAATACTGTATAATCAAATATTTATAATACTTATAATAGACATGTATTGACTCAAAAGTAAATCCTTCAAGATCATGTGTTAAATTAATGATCTTTAGAGGAGCTACCTGAAAGGGGCTGGCGAGCTACTGGTAGCTCCCGAGCCACAGGTTGGAGACCCCTGGTCTAGATCATAATGGTTTCCGATGTATCAATTTGAAACTTTTATGTTGATCACAAATGTATGTTTTCAAGTATTTTCAAAGAAGTGTATGTGAAACAGACATAAAATAAAAGGAAAAATATGTGAGAACAAACGTATATGGAAACTTTTAGTTTAGTTGTGTATAGATGAGCCATATTAGTATCCATGAATCCAGGCTAATTTGGTGCCTCGATCCCTGTCGTATCTTATGCCAGATTATTAGTCCTGTTTAAAATTCTAAATCGACAAAATCTGTTATTGGAATGTATGCTATATGCTTTAATACTCATTAAACAGATAGACCAGTAAACATATAACATTTATGATGCACATATTTTTGCTTCTACTGTATAATTAAAAGAGATTTTAAATAAAAAAAACCTTATTTACACAATGTAATGTTGCCAACAGTCCAGCTGGGTGATCCAGGTGGAGCTGGCTATTGGACCAGAGGAAGGGATCAGCTACCTCACTGACAAGGGGTCCACTGTGAGTACATCCTTTTACTTTACCATATTCATCTTTTGATTTGATACTTATTGATATGATTACCCAAATAAGTGATTTGAAGCTGGGGTACTAAACTTTTTTCATCATAAATAATACACATTACAAAATGTTGCGAACAAATCAGACAATAACAAGCTTTCTTTGTCTTATTAGACCCAAACTGTTCAGAGAGCAAAGTTAGATTGATTTGATTACGTTGTTCAATTTTTTGTGGTTTTAAAGTCAGGTGCTCCAGCTTTAACGTTGCTTAATGAATCTGTTTTTTTACTGTAATTGTAAAACCTTTTATTTCCTTTCCAGCCGACCCATCTAGCAAACTTTAACCAGGTGCAGTCCATCCAGTACTCGTGCATGGAGGAGAAGGAGCGAAAAGGCATGATCCAACTCAATGTGGCTGGAGCTGCAGAGGTACGACATCACCGATAACTTATGACAAAATGGGTCCGATTTATGTTTTAACTGTTATTTATCTTGAAGTGAACCACGTTGTTTGAGAAATCACAACAGTCCAAAGAGCCTGTAGTTTTACATTGTGGTGGATGTGGTAACGGTGGTTAGTCAAAATTCTAGGTCTACATGTTTTTTTGTCAGTGCCTATCAACTATGGTCCTAATTTAATTCTCATAAAGGTGTCAAAAACATACACATGATGTTAGCCATTAAGAACGTTCATATCCAAGAATAATGGCAGTGTTGTGAATCTAATAACTATGAATGATTTGGGAAAACATGTACATTTTCTTTTTCAACATATCTATCAAAAAAAAAATGCTTCTTACTCTTGTTGTGTTGGCACCTGCCCTCCAACTGAAATGGAATCCTATAGTATGAACGTAAACTATTGGGGTAATGGCTCTAGCGATATCATAGAACTAATACCCAAACATGTTTACTTCTATATTCTATACCGTCAATAGTGTTTGTAGTAATATAGTGTACTTAAAAACATGTTATCAAGGTAATGGATAAGACCGATACGCCGCTGTTGTGTATAACATTCACTTAACAAGGCAATAGCATTTTCATGAGAAACCAGAAATCTTCTTTGCTCCTTGGTCTGTCGTGGTGCAGTCGGTGGGTAAACATGCAAGGATTCCTCATATTGGTGAGACTTTGCCTTCAGCCAGTCCGTCAGATTCATAAACACTTTGGTCTGACTTTGGAGCTCTCACTCTATTCCAGAAAACGTTACTTTGTTTTGCTCCATGAGCTGATCTTTTTCATCTTCGTTTCTGTGTGGGTGCAGCCTCTGACGGTGACCACAGCCTCCCTAACCACGGCCGAAAACCTGGCGGATTTGATTGATGGCTACTGTCGGCTCGTATCCATGGAAACGCATTCCTTCATTGTCCGGGTCCAGAAAGGTATAGCGCTGGATGATATTAAAGGTACTGATCAAAGTCTAAATCTAGATCTAAATAACAGACTACTTCTGCATGAACGTGTGCTAATTTAAAGGAGCAATATGTAATATTTGCATGTCAAGTCATCATTAAATGACCCGAATATTTCAAAAGGCGTTATTAAATCATACTCTTTTCGAATTAATCTTTAACTCATAACAGTAGTTCAGCCGAGATATTTGATTATCAAAATTAGTTTTACGACCCGTAAAAGTTGTTATTGTTTTGATTTTGATGTCCTACCCTCCGCCGTTTCGCCAATCAGGAAGTGTCATGTAAGTCCGTGATCGGGTTGCCAGAACTCCGCGCGGCTCATTAATCTCAGTGGTAAAATAACATGTGGCGCAGAACTAAAAAAGGTCTTGTTATGACTCTCAAATCATTAATGACAAAACAAAGACTAAAACGAGGACTTATATCGGGACGCCTTTGAACATTGAGACAGCTGATAAAAGTTCACGTGTGATG
Source organism: Knipowitschia caucasica (assembly GCA_964034765.1). NCBI lineage: Eukaryota > Metazoa > Chordata > Actinopteri > Gobiiformes > Gobiidae > Knipowitschia > Knipowitschia caucasica. Next base: position 35,507,043 of record OZ035838.1, on the reverse strand, counting down.
CAGAATTTTCTAGTTTGAATACGTTCTTCACAGTGTCTCTACTCGTGTGAATCGGTGGTCTAGCGGTCTAAACTGTGCGCTTAAGATGCAGGAACCCGGGTTCGATACCGGGCTATGTCTTTTTGTATTTATTGCATGTTATCACATTCCATGACAGATTGTTCTAAAAACGGTAAAAGATGAAGGTCAAGACGTTTTTTTGCAGATTATAGCTTAATTGTAAAAATAATCATTTAAGACCACATGTACCCCAATTAAAATAATGTTAGTCTCTTTTTGATGTGGGACTTTTACATGTTTGTCTAAAAAATAGGGAATAAATAAAATTGAAAGGTGATATCCTCTTGAGCAAACCCTGATGTTGATACGCTGAAGAAATACGTTCCAACATCCATTCTTCCCACTCCTATTTTGGACATCAATTGCTTATTTATTTTGCATAAACTATGTATATCTACATTGCTTTTATTTAGTTTTTGTTTTTTATCTCAAATGTCCAAATAATAATAATAAAAAAACATTAATCAAAACATTCATTCAGCATTAGCACGGCTGTCATGGCAATGTGAATGGAGACGGACAAACAACTGATAAAATAATTCCCTGTGTTTGCTGCTGGATTTGGTGTGAATCTGGCAACCTGAGTCAGGGAGAGTGGGAGAGGACTACAAAATATTGACTGTGACTGCAGTACCACTTTTGGCCAGATTTTTACATATTGCTCCTTTAAAGCCTGTTTATATTGTGAAACTATGCAATAAAATCTATCCATCTCGGGCCTTGCTCTCACATCCATTTGGTTCTATCACTAGTTTGGCCTCTGTCACGGCTTAAGATCAGATTTTTTAGATAGAAAAGTGGAAAAAGAGGACCACCCTCACTCAGCCCAAAGAGTCAAATAGTGACGCAATGGGGTCCGGTTTGGGCTCTGATTTTTATTTTACTTTCACAAGACTCTGTTGGGCAAACAATACATTCATTATGGAAAAGAAAAAGTTAGGTACCCCATCTTTAAAGCTAGCATTGGTGTAAAACCAGTGGGGGAGGGTCCCAGCTCAAAAGTCGCCAAAATGACGTGCGCTGACATGCTGCAATACCACCCCGGGCCGATGGGGGTGGACCCAGAAGAAGAATTAGCCAATGCTAACATATAGCGTTAGTAGACCTCTCAAAAACGTCTTTACAGGATGGACCAAAAGTTGGCTCTTGGCCCAAAGCTCCGTTCCACATGTGTGTCAATGCTGAGGGGGGTGAATTTTTTTGGTCCACTCTAGTTTACTTGCTGTGAATTTTTGAAGTCTCTCGTTCAAATGAACGAAGCTCTCGCCAGCTGACGCATGCGCAGATACGTTTTTCCACAATTTTCTTGTGGGCGGGACCACTCGCGGCCATCTTGGATTACTCCATGAAAGCACTTTTCATGGCCAACTCCTATGAAAGGCGGAGCTAGGCGTGACTCTGTCCGTTATTATATACAGTCTATGTGTAAAACGCTTAATAATAATTGCAGCTCTATATATACACTCTTTACTGCTTGAAACAAGTTAAAACAGTTCTGGCAATCTTAATAATCTATGGCTGTCCTCAAGGAGCTTCACTTCAGCTTTGTCTGGCTGAATTGCAGATCTCATATTTCTCGTCTGACCAACAAACACGATTGCTTTAATCTTTTGCTCCATCCCTCATTCTCTGTTGCTTGTTCAGCTGTTCTCCATAGTTCAGCTGCATCCAGTCATATCCCTGCTTTTCCTTATTTGCTGTCACTTGACAAAAAGCAGCGGTGATTTATTGTCCGTATGTTTTTCTCCTCTAGAGGGAGAGAGAGCTCTACCATCTCTTCCAAAGTAAGTAGTTTGTCATTTTTTGCATTCTAGCGAACTCTGTTCATTTCCAGACAGAAGCTACTTTTGTTCAAATGGAAATCCCAGCATTAGTTGGTTCTTTTCAAACTAAACGCCTCGCTGCTGCCTTTGCTTGTGGTCAAATAAGGAGATAAGTTTAGGAGCCAAATATTTTCCACTTTGGGTTGGTTTAAACAGTCAAAGTCTCCTCCCATTTCTCCACTCTAGGACTAGTGTGTTTTCTCTCTCCGTCCGATGTGAATGTAAAGAAACGGCGGACCAGTGGAGCAGTAGAGATTCACTCATAGACTACTCTTGGGACAGTGGAATGATTAAGACCATTTCTGACTTTTCTTTTGGCATCCATCTCTTTGAATCTTTTTGAATCTCTTTTACATCTTATTGAAAGTCATGTGTTCACTAGTGGCTTTCATTTTAGATTGTCCAATAATGAGAAAAAGTTGGAGGCAGTCCGAAGCGGAGTAAGAGCAATTTCCGTTTCAGGTAAGTGGCGTTTTGAATCGTCTCCTTGTCCCAGTTCGCTCTAGATGCTTTTTTTCTAGGTCACAAATCTGCTCATCTTGTCTTTCCACTCCGACATGTGTTTCCTCTCATTGTTCGGGACGTCCTCCTCAGAGTCCCAGCTGCTGTTTTTGTTTACTTCCTCACCTCATCTATCCAGCCATTCACCCACTTTTCTCTCTCTGTCGTCCGATTGGTTCAAGATTTCATGACTTCGACGCCTCCTAAGCCAACCAAGGCGCGGCGATTCCTCCTCCCCTTTGTCTTCTGTTCAGTCTCTCCTCCCAATGGTATCTCGAGGGCTTCTGTGACTGCATGGAGTTGTGATGTGGCGGATTAAAAAAACCACCAATTCAATGCACTTTTCCTCAAGTCGTACGCTGCAGCTACTACTTATTATTATATCGGCTACTACTAAGTCTTCTGTTGTAGTGTGTTAGTATGGATGCGTGGATTTCAAAGTTATGGTTGCTTTTTGAGGGAAAAAAGAAAGCAGTTTGACCCAGATTTACTCTATTATTGTATCCCTGGTCATGAGTCCGGTTCTGACAAGTATAATTCTATTACTGCAGAAAAGTGCTTAATTGTTCTTGCATTTGCATTTATTCTCACTATTGTGCAGCTCTATTTAAACAGAGGAAAATTGGATGCTTTATCTACCACATCACAACAAAGCATATCCCTTTTTAGCAAAGGGACTGTGTTATCCTAATGCTAGTAAAGCTTAAACATCAGAATATTGTGAATTGTGAGTTTGATAAAGTTTGTCAATCTTTACTGTCACTTTGAATAGATGTTTTACGCATAGTGAATAATATTTCAAGCTTTTATTTCTTGTATTTTTGATGATGATTATGGCTTGCAGATTATGAAGACCTAAGAAAGCTAGTTACTGGTCAGTACACAATGGAATAACAGCATGGAAGAGTTTAATGCCACACCATGTAACATTCCAAGCAAATTTTTGATTTAATTTGACAAGCATGTAGCCAACTTTAGAGGCAATAATTTACATAGTGCAACTTGAAGTAGTACATTCTGGCTTCTGTGTGGCAACTCAAACATAACTGGTTGGTTTGGCTGCATTTACATAAAGCATCAATGAGATTTTATCTGAAATGTAACTAGACAGAGCAAGTTAAATTTCACTACTGTTATTATTGCAACACTCTTAAATGTGTTGATTACAAAGCGTTTGGTCCCAAGCATGGCAGAAGAGTGTGCTGCATTGCATTATGGGAGTCATGTCTTTGCTCCTCACAGAGAGCCGTTCTGGATCTGTCGGACAGCTGTGATGTTGTTGTTGTGAAACCTTTACAAAGCACTCCAGACATTTTTTGTGTCCAAATGTGACACGCAACAAACGGCAAACGTGAAATTACAAAAGCACTTTGTGGGATTTAAAAAGAAGACTCAGAGTTGAAAATATGCAGACGATCCTCAGCTGGAGGCCAATCATCAAGACAACGCAATGAAGGAGTGTGGTGTGTTGTTGAGCTGCCATGGATGGAAACCAGTATCCAAAGTGAAAAAATGAACTTGTTTTGTTTCTTCACTGCCAAACGGTTGAGGCTAAATCCAGTCCAGAGGCACAAAAATCCAGTGGAGTCGTCTTTAATAATATAGGAAAAAGGAAATGGAAAAAGCAGAAATATTCAGGCGACTTTAGGGAAGCCCCAAAGCCTCTTAGTGTTATTCTCATTCTGACTTGAATCACTGTTTTCAAGACAATGGTGACTCAACTTCTCTCATTCCTTCTTATCAACTCCATACATAAGTTTTGTTAAGGAATTGTTTTTTTTTAATGAGAGAGAAAGAGACGGTTCATATATACTGTATGAATGTTTGGCTGGAATAGTACTGTGGGCTAAAAACACTGTAGTTTTACTTTCCCTCAGTTTCCAAAGTGAATAAGACTTTTTAGCTCTACTCCACTGACTCACCTCTCGTGTGTTGTCGGTCTATGCTAACAGTCTTTTATAATTAGCAAACTTAACTCATTGACTGCCAGCCGTTTTTGATGATTTCACTGATTCTCAAGACCCACAGACTATCATTTACAAAGATTATGTGAAATATAAAACCAGATTCTGAAAGACTTGATTGTCTTCTTTGATCAGCAAAAAAGAAGTTTGTTTCTAGCTATATGTATTGTCCTGTTATCCCCAGTCGAATACAGGGTCTAAGACAAATGGCAGTCAATGAGTTAACTGAGTCGTTTTGACATAATTATTACCTACTATCTTATTTGCATGAGATTTTTAACTGGACCCACACGCAAACTGTTATTTTCAATTTCAATTCAACGTTATTACAGACTCTAGGTCCATTTTAATACAGAGAGACAAGACCAAACATAACAATCAAACAGCCCATTGTCTTGATCTGAAACTACAGCCAGTGGTTCAACAGTTCGCCTCCAATAATATATTTTTACATTTCCATTGTTTTTATTTACAAACGCTTTCTTTCCATGTGCTACTAATGTCTTTGGGATCACTTTGCTAACGGCTCGCTGAGTGTATTGACTCTACAGAAGAAGACTTTTTTTGTTTTTGTTGCCCAAACCGCTTGAAACTCTAACCACTTCTCTCTCTCGCTCCCTGCTCTCGCTGCACTCCTCCTGCATGCTCTGGACGCCGCTGCAGAAGACCTCAGTGGGGATGGTAACGTTTCACTGATGTTTATGGAAGCTCTCTTATTTCTGCATGTCTTGTCTTTTTCTCTTCTTTAAGGCTTGTGTGTTTTCGCTGAGTGGGTGGATGTTGTAAACAAAAGCGACCCTGCTTACTCAAGTGTTGTAGCTAGACTCACTGCGGACACTTTTTCATTTTGTCTGTCGCGTTGACCAATTGATTTGTGGCACACGAGGGTTGCTTTTAGAGAGTTCAGCTTAAGTTCATAGCATGTTTCATTCTGGTCCTAATCTTTAGACATTTGTTTTCAGATTGGGACTCAATTTATACCTGAGATTATGGTTGTAGTGAAATGAAAAACTGTCAGGGAAAGTTGAAGATTTCTTTTGAACCAACACCATAAAATTCCTTTTAAAAACACCGGTTTACACCACAATGGCTGACTATCCTTCTTACACATGTGTACAGTCATAGTGAGAGCTTTTCTACATTCCTGGCTGTAACGGGCAAAACTAGATCGCCACACAACATCTAGACTAGAAGTGGAAAATACAGACCTTATACCTTCTGATTCACAAAGCCACAGTTTGGTTTGCTTTTCTGGAGGTAGAAGAGAAAACATACCGGCTCTATCCATGTTACTGCCGCTTGCTCATGCTGAGGGCTAATCTATGCAATTGAGGAATCACTTAAACTCAGAAATTCGACTTAGACATGCAAATGACACACATGCAATTCAAGTTATTTCTCAAATGTTAAAACAAATTGAAACAAAAAACCGTCTTTCAAAAATCTAAATCATTCCAAAATGCCCGCCCTGGATAAGTTGTTTTGGCTACCTTTCTATCTGTTGTAAATTATCATCATTTACCATACAATTACTTCTCAATCCTCTCAACACTAACCACTATAATCCACGTCGGATTCTATAATAAGCACCGAGTCTCTTCACATGACGGCAGAGGCTGGAGCTTCTTGTGAGAAAATGTGCTGCCGACTTTAGACTTCCAGATCGATTTAGCCACGCGTTCCACAGAGCTGATAAATCCCATGTGAACGGGTTTTTTCAGTGCGACAGATGCTCGAATCTCCCACAACAGCTGATTCCGCAACACTTCATTTAAACGCATCTGGACAGACGTCTACAAGTGTCTGTTTATGCACAGATTTAATGCTAACCGCTGCCATCTGCCTTTTTGCTTATGCCACTGTCTTATAATTGCAAAAAGGGCTTTGTGTTGCCAGGGACTTGTGTATAATACAGTATGAAAATGTCCATGGTACGTACATTATGTAAATATGATGGACATGTTCAACTAGGCACGCCGTGTGTCTGCTGCATATTGGACGTTCCTTTTTCCCCTTGACAAAAAATAAATACTTTCACATGACATTATCCTTCAACTCCCTACGCAATGGTGGAAATCTACTACTGTAGGATTTTCTACTTCCAGGTGGATCAACAAGATTATTGGTCCTCCCAGTTTTCAATCATTCTGGTGATACATGGTCGTCGAATAAGACCAGAGAGTTTTGTTCAAAAGGTGGAGAGGGCGGTTCTTTCCTAAAATTTGGGAAAATCCTTCTAATATACCTTTTTAAATTTTAAGTTTTGGACCCAATCAGCCATAACATGACAAATAACCACAAATCTATACTTAAATATTCCTGTTAATTTAACAGTATTAAGTTGTGATATTTTCAAAAACATATTGTAGCTTTGTGATTTATTTGTTGTATTCATTTTGTAATTGATTTGATATAATAAACCCCATGCAAGTTCCTTCCTCTCAAAACTGTTTTAGGAATCTCTCACAAATTTAAATGAGATTTTTCAGACAGAAAAGAGATGGGGTCCTGTTTGTGAATCGGCTTTCAGCCCAGTGGCGAATAGTAACTTACAAGGGCTCTTTTGTTTTTGTTTTTTTTTACAAGTGTGTATAAACATTTTACAAATTCGGGACACTAGTATAGATTCTTTAGTACCTCCAAAGTTGAAAAACATGTCCCTCTTTCCTGGACTCCTTCCCCACTGCTCCCGTCCTGCACAACACAACCCCAGCTGACATACTGAGCCCAATGTGCGCCTGTGTTTGTGTCGGACTGAGTTAGCAATAGCTTGTTAGCATGTTTGAGTAGCCTGGTAGCGTGCAACATTTTGTGTAGTAGCATTGTTTTTGTTTTTGTTCTTCATTCAGATTTTCCACACCTTTTTTTTAATGCAAACTCCATCTATTTTGTTGCAGAAACCGACGACTACGCAGAGATAGTTGATGAGGAGGATACATACACGATGCCCTCAAGTAAGTGCTTTAGATTATTAAAAAACACACTTTATTTTAGACATGCATGACGCTCCAGTTGAGTTTAGTCGCAGTAATCGATGCCAGGGCAATTGGACTGACTTGAATCAACATTTTTGACGGTCACGTTCAAAAACACTACATCTGTCAGAGTCGTCTAAACGTTACCCAAACCATTCATTTTCTCCAACTTCATTTCATAATTTTGTCTCCGAGGTTTGGTCAAAGCCTGTAAGTAAGTAAGTATTGGTGGCTTTGTCCCACTGAACCACAATATAAATTTGGAAGTTTATACAGGCTGTTCGATTATGTGGCCAAGTCTGAAACTGGACGGATTCTTTTCAGTCTTTTTAAAAGTATTGACCCTTTCGTCTCAGATTTAGTGTGTCTCAAATGAATCGAAAGTCTATTGGGGGAAACTGTTTTATGTCTTTACTCACACAGACTTTAGCTCCTCACTTTGTCTTTGAGATATTTCCTACAGCTGCTTCTTCGTCTTGTCTTTTCAACCTCCTCTTCCTCTTTTTTCCCCCTGCACAGTCAGCTATGGAGTTGTTGAAGGTAAACTTCCTGTCTGTGTCGGCCTCTGTCTCGCTGAAATTAGTTCTGCAGATTGTGAATGAATGAGGAATCGATGTACAATGGTTGAGTGGATGCATGCGATGTCTCTGAGTTAGTTTCAACAAGCACAGACTTGAAATGTTGAACTAAAGATCTTAAACGTTCTAAAAGAGAAGGCAGCTTTTATTCCGTCTTCAGTGGAGAAATTTCAGTGTTGCTGTGCACAATTTAGACAGTAGGAACAGGAGATCACTTTGAAACGAGATCAAATAAACAAGTTAAACAGCTGCAAAGATTGAAAAAAATAAGATTTAAGTTAGGACTCAATTTTGAAAAATAAAATTGATATTTCACTGAGGATAAGTTGGGATCAGTTTCAGGTTTATTTTATTTGTACCTATGGGTAGATTTTTCATGTAGTGGACAGATTACAGATTCTGATTCTGACATTGCATCAAAATGATCACAAGTTACAAATTACCACTAATACTATGTTTTAGAGACATTGTAAATTAAAATTATAATTTTTTTCTATCTGCAAACATTGGTTTTATACAGTACTGTATTGTTCAAAAAGTACATTTGCAAATTGTGTCCAACTGATTATAAATGATTTCCTCTGTAATGAAAATGTGAGATTTTATAGACCTTTGCAATTTTCCAATAAGCTGTCAAATTTTGTTTTATCCGTTGGAAACTTCATGTGCAGACAGCACCAGTATGGATACATAAAAACACAGAAACACAAGACATAAAATACATAAAAAGTGCAGATTTGACTCAATGCTGGAATGCTTTGAATTAGTATTTAAATACTTAGGGCTGGATATGTGGTCAAACTGTTTTGTTTATTATAATTGACAGACAGACTTTGATACGTTAAATATGAAGAATAGAATGATATGCAGATCGCCATGTTCAATTGTTGTATATTTTGCAAACAAAATGGCATACTGTATTTGATTCATACCGTGAACATGTTTTATAATGTTGATGCTAATGTTATGTTTGTGTCCGTGTCAGCGCGGGACTATGAGATCCAGAGGGACAGGATCGAGCTGGGGCGATGCATCGGGGAAGGACAGTTTGGGGACGTTCATCAAGGAGTCTACAGTCTTCCGGTACGGGTCTCATTCAACTGCAATGTCCTTAGCTCGAAATAGAAATAACACAAACCTAATATCAGGCTTATCCCAATGTTGCCCACAGACCAATACGTCTTGGCCCTATTGGCTGGACACAATTCAGAATTTGACCAGAAACTGAAAGATCAAGGCTATGCTCACAATCAGAGAGCAGCCGTCCTCCTGTGGACTCACCACCTGCAGAGGGTCAGTGAGGGGCTGGTGCTATGAGACTTGGGTGGCATCTCTGACTGTCACCCCCCTGACCCAGAAATGGATTAAAGGGTAGAAAATGGATGGATGGATGGACCAGAAAAGTAAACCAAGATATTCAAGAGTTCAAATAAACGATATTTACTTATCTTAACAATCAAATTCTAATACAAGACTCTGAGCTCCTATATTTCCACATCTAACCCTAAGAGCTGAGCCAAATTAACTGTCCCTACAGGCCTAAAAAACTATGGAGGTCAGCAGGCGTTCTGCTCAGACTGATTAACACAGCATAGATTGATTACATTTAGTAAATGTGAAAAGGGGCGTGTCCTGGGGCCCAGAGGTAGAACCAGGTCTTGGTCTGGTCTGAACTTTGATCCAACACTGCAGCTGGTCAGCTTCCTCGTTCCTCCGCCACATCTCACCACTTATCTGAAAAACATTTAGTAGAAAGCAGGAAGCTACACTCCCTAATTGTGTATTATCCTGAGTTTGACACTTGATATTTTCGTTTCTTTCCAGTGATAGCCAGTCATAAAAGTTCCCCATATGCTTACGTTTGTAGTTTTTCTGCAAGTCTGCGATCACCCAGAGGCCACTTGTGGTTTGGCCATACTTTGACCTTTTCCTAGTTTCTGATATAGTCTCTCTACGATTGAAGCTTCCCCTTTATACTCTAACATCTAAAACTCATTGTAATTAGCATAGAGGCCAATGATAATTAATATAAGGCACACCTGTGTTTAATACAAACCATGTCAATTGATCAGCGTTTAATTTATACAACAGCCCTCATTCTTCCTCGTGAAGTGGTTCAGAGGATCTGAAGAAGTATTTTACTATGCAAGTTTCCAAAGATAGATAGATAGATACTTTATTGATCCCCGTAGGAGACGTTCAGGTGTCCAGTAGCAGCAGAAACACATCCATCCATACAAACAAAACAAATGAATACATAATTCCATATTATTAAGGTCACAGCAGCAGAGGTGGAGTAGCTGCTGGGTGGAGCAAACTGCATCCTAATTTAGTCAAACATCCAATCAGCCATGTGTCCCTTATGACATGACAAAAACAAGTCTCAGTGAGGTATTGGTTGACAAAATGTGATTAACAGATTGATATCATTATTATAAATCAATTACGATCATTTATAGACGTGAAATGGATGCTCTTGAGACACATGCACTGTCTTTTATATCCAAGACTAAGACTTTTATTTTTTCTGTCTTTTTCATTCAGGACAAGCCGTCGCTTCCTGTCGCAATTAAAACCTGTAAAAACTGCACTTCAGACAGCGTTCGAGAGAAGTTCCTCCAAGAAGCGCGTAAGTGAAATGTTTCTTCTTTTTGCTCTGGTTTAGCCTCTGTCTCTGTGTCTCTGTCTGTCTGTCTGTCTGTCTGTGTCTCTGTGTCTGTGTCTCTCTGTCTGTCTGTCTGTGTCTGTCTCTGTGTGTCTGTGTCTGTCTCTGTCTCTGTCTCTGTCTGTCTGTCTGTGTCTCTGTGCCTCTGTCGCTGTGTCTCTCTGTGTCTCTGTCTCTGTGTCTCTGTGTTTGTGCCTTTCTGTCTGTGTCTGTCTCTGTCTCTGTGTCTGTGTCTGTGTCTGTCTCTGTCTCTGTGTCTGTCTCTGTCTGTGTCTGTCTCTGTATCTGTGGTGATGGATGTGTTTGTTGTGGCAGTGACCATGCGGCAGTTCGACCACCCACACATCGTAAAGCTCATCGGGGTCATCACGGAGAACCCAGTGTGGATCATCATGGAGCTGTGCACCCTGGGAGAGGTACACGCTGGAACTGGGCCTTTGAACGTACTGTATACACATTTATCATGAGTTGCTAGTTCCTGGCCCTCAAAACAGCTTGGTTCTTACACTTCGCATACATGTATTTTTGCCCATCTGTAGATCAACTTTTTCAGACAGAAAAGTGAAAAGAAAGGCCTCCCTCCCTCAGCCAATCAAGTCTCAAAATGGCATCATATAGTGACTCACAGCGCTCTTTCCTGGTAAACGACTGACTGTTTTCCAATAATATGAGGACGGCAGATTGTTCACAACATTTTACTTTAACAAGAGTCTTTTTTCATGTTGGAAGAGACAAATGTATTATTTATCAGCACTTTTTTAAGTTTGAACAAGGGACTAAACAATTATCTATCCATATATTATTCATATTGTTTTTCACAGTTTTATTCAATTAAACACTTCCTCCCAGTGTTAATATTACCACATATTGTAATGGCCTGGTTTGGAAAGAGGAATATACCTATACATACTGCAAAATCCCATCAGACCTCTAAAGCTGTGCAGGGCAGGGTCTACTCTGGTTAGTACTGTGATGGGAGACCTATGGGAACACCAGTTGCCACAGTGGGGCGGATTCAGCTGTAAAGTGCCAAACTGCTGTTGTGTCCTTGGGCAAGACGCTTCACCCACATTGCCTAGAATGATTCTGCTGTGTGTAAATGGTTGGTGGTAGTTGGAGGGGCTGATAGCACGTACTGGTTGCCTCGCTTCTGTCAGTGGGCCCCAGGGCAGCTGTGGCTACAATAGTTTGTATTATGGGACATGGGAAGTGTCTGTGTGTCCCGAACCATTAATTATTATTACTATTATACATTTATGTAATAGTGCTTGATATCTTACATTTCAATGAATCAAACTTGGGCCTTCCCTCCTATACTATACTGTACCTCTTAGACTATGTAACTCTGTCGCAATCAGAATATTTTGCTGCTCTTATCCCAGCAGAAGAAGATATTACCTTACCTACAGCTATCAATACATCAATGTCTTAGTTCCTTACACTTGTTTTCATTATTCTGTGTAGTTGCGGTCGTTCCTTCAGGTGAGGAAATACAGCCTGGACTTGGCCTCCCTCATCTTGTTTGCCTACCAGCTCAGCACCGCTCTGGCTTATCTGGAGAGCAAGCGCTTTGTGCACAGGTACCTACTATTTATCAAACAAATGCAATATCCGTTTTCCTTTTGTGAAGTCTGACGCTCCTTTGACTTAACCCTCAGGGACATAGCGGCTCGGAATGTGCTGGTGTCCTCCATCGACTGCGTGATGCTGGGAGACTTCGGCCTGTCACGATACATGGAGGATAGTTCTTATTACAAAGGTACGTTTATGTAGTCTACACTGTGGTTGTACTCTACTGCCCTCTGCTGACAGCATCATAAACAGCATCAGAAATAATAAATATTTTTCACACTCAATACTATTAGTGAGGCTTAAAAATATTGTGATCTAAAATTTCAACAACTTTTCTGATGGTGGGAATGCAACTTGTTTGTGTCTTATTTAACGGTTATGGTTTTGCCTAATATAATCCACAGTATGGTAAATACTTTTGTTTTATTTTGAGCTATTCTCTTTCAAACTAAGATTTTTCATACTAAACTTTACATACTATTAGTGGGGATAAAAAATACATTGATCTTACATTTTTACAACTTTTCCGATGGAGAAAATGCCACTTGGTTGTTATTGTTGTGCCTAAAATAATTCACGGTATGGTAAAAAGATGTATCCATGTATATTAGACACATGGTGAGGAGGCTCATTTCCAGGTCAAATCTGTGGAGAGCGCTCACTGCTCTTTTAATGTTGTTTTGTGTCTGTATTTGTCTGTGCACACTGGAGACTTTTTGCTAGTGTATTCCAATGTGTTTTTTTTACTGCAAATGGCAAATAAACTGAATCTGAATCTGAACTGCTGCCTCTGTATTTTCTTAAATGTATTTTCTCATTTAGCGTCTAAAGGCAAACTCCCCATAAAGTGGATGGCTCCTGAGTCAATAAACTTCCGAAGATTTACCTCTGCCAGTGACGTGTGGATGTTTGGTGAGCTCATAGACCTATATACATGATTATTATTATATATTTACGATTTTTATTTTAATTTTAAACGCGTTCTGGTTATTTACACGCCTTTGTTTTGCTGTATGCCCAGGTGTGTGTATGTGGGAGATCTTGATGTATGGTATCAAGCCGTTCCAGGGAGTGAAGAACAACGACGTGATTGGTAGGATTGAGAACGGCGAGCGATTGGCTATGCCCCCTCAGTGCCCGCCCACTCTGTACAGCCTGATGACCAAGTGCTGGTCGTACGATCCCAGCAAACGGCCGCGCTTCACGGAACTCAAGACACAACTGAGGTACTTCTCAGATCATTGTCACAAAATTTTTTTTACGGACAAATATTTCCAGCCGGTATTAGTACCGAGGTTAAAACAACGGGCACCTTTTAAAGTCATAATGTGATTTTGTCTGCTATAGTTACACTCTGACACGTATTTATCGTTAATACATATTTTAAATGGTTAAACATTATCAACATTCACCTAAAATTATGTGTTTGGACATTTTAAAATACATTTAAATTGTGCTAACTATGTATTCAAGGTTTTAGCTGTATGTTTTTTACTACCTATTTAATTTATGTTTTTATTTATTTATTTTTAGTTTTAGTTTTTTAGATATATTTTGTATTCACTGTATTCAGTTTCACCTTTTCTATTTTTGATACATATAATGATGGCAAACCTGTATATTTAAATGTGTCACTTTTATCTCTGTGCAGCACTTTGGAAACTTGTTTTATAAAATGTGCTATATATTTAAAGTGAATTGGATTCACTGAAACACAAAACACAATTAAAGAAAAAGAATTATTATTTTTTTTGCATAATAATGGTGAATATTTCTGTAATCTTTGTTAAAGTGGCTGATACTTTTTAGTGACTTTAACGGTGTGTGTTTGCAGCACTATCCTGGAGGAGGAGAAGCAGCAGATGGAGGAGCGGCTGCGGATGGAGCAGAGGCGACAGGTCACGGTGTCCTGGGACTCCGGAGGTCCTGACGAAGCACCGCCAAAAGTAACACAACTTTATATCTGTCAAACAAATGTGTAACTTTGTAAAGTCAGAGCTGGACCGAACACAAACACTGAAGATATCTCTATCTATAAAAATACAGTACAGTTTAGCTTGAAGTAGGTAAGGAAATTTGGCTTTCTTTGCAAATGGAACAAGCCGTTTTGAGCAAGTGCCAAGTTCAGTTACTCATTCCAAGTGAGAAATTGCTTCTTTTCTGGTAAAACAAGACATTTTTTCACGTTCCATTGCCCAATATTGTCTGAAGAAAACAGAATCAGAAATCAAGATCAAAACTACAATAGTGTGTAGGGCTCATGCACCTGGGCATTCTTTACAAGCCCTGATGAAGACAGCACATTGAAACGCATTTGCGAATTAAAACCAGAATTCTCTACCTCCAAATGCCTCTGACTTGGTTATCTTATTTGCCCCAACTGAAGAGCACCGGCGTCTGATGACTTTTGAACCCCTGAGCACTCCTAGCCTCTTCTTCTAATCTACAATAGTGTATTCTTTAGTCAAAAGGATCAGAAAAGATTGCAAAACACCCAATTAGAATAGTATAAAGGCATTTTTTTAATTTTTTTTATGTAGAGTTATTTTTCATTGATCTTGTGCCGTGTGCTCCTCATTCCTTCTGTTCTGTAACTGGGAACGCAACACTGAAATGTCCCCACTGTGAGAGGAATAAAGGATCTCTTAAAGTCTTAGTCTTAAAAATGCATATAGGTTTCAGACACAGTCAACAAACACGTTTTAGCGCAATATTGGGCGACATTGACCAAAAAATTCAACTGTTTTTGTGAATTTTTCCCCGGCCTTTGTGTCTATGAGCTCCTACTAACCGCTGGTGTTGTGTTTTCAGCCCAGCAGACCCGGATACCCCAGTCCCAGATCCAGCGAGGGGTACTTCTCCAGCCCTCAGCACAACCACTTTCAAGTAAGAACACAAACTCCGAAAGGGAATTTATTCTAAAAGCTCCGATGTTGATCTCCTGTAAATTAAAAAATATGAGAAAGTAAACATGCGACATCAATGTTACTTTAAATAGTCATTAAGAAGGAGTTTTCCGGTCGATTGGTCAAACGATTATTTGTATTGTTAATTTTGACAATTTTTAAACAAATAAAAGTTGATCTATGGTGACCTCCTGAAATGGTAAAATTTGCCAATATAGTGTTGGAGAATACTTTGCAAAGGTATTTAGTTTAGGTCTAATCACTGTATTCAGAATATACGCTCATTTGCATATAGAAGTGTAAAAAGGCATCAAATGTAAGATATTTGTTGAACCCCACCTTCAAACAACTACAACAACAAAAGCAGCATACGACATATTCCCAGATGAAGCCTTTACACCCAGCACTATGTTATTTTGGTGCTAAACCCAACAATATCTTGATCATTTGTCTCCTGATGCATAAACTGTACTGTACATTTCTACTCACACTAATAAACCCGCTCTGTAGTTTGTCAATGTGTCACTGGTGAAAAATAAGAATCGACTTCCACCGCCGTGATTCTTCTCTCTCCTCATAAACCAGGCAGACAGACGGCATTTCCTGTAGCACTTAAAGCCACGCTCTCCCAGTTAACCGTATAAGGGCCCAGCTGATGCTATCTGCACTCACAATAACATGTGTATTATGAGAGCTTTTATTTCACCCACATATTCAAGGCTGCAGAGAAATTGATCTTTGCTCATTCTTACAACTTCAAAACAACATACAGTAGAAACCAGATTTAGCTACTGGTATCTTGTCTACAGATACTTACACGGAACTAGGTTAGTCCAAATGTAAAAGCTCGGCAAAGAGAGAGAAGTGTGTCCATCTCTGCTCAAACGGCTGCCGCAAAAAGGCCCTGGGTAAAGCGGCAGTCTGCACCAGTTACAGGCTTAATGTGGGTCCAGAATGGTACGGTCCAGTTCAAGAACCTGACCACATTAAAAAAAGGGACATGTTTTTGCCTTTGCTGTTTGAATGCAATGAAGGTGGGAGAGAAAAAGACAATGAATCAACATTTTTGTCCAAATTTGGCCTCAGTCTGTGGTCCTAAAATGTATTATCAGTTTTTATAAGCGGTTTCAGTTAGATTGTTATTTTTTATAGATTACTCAATTTAGTTTAATTTACTCTCACTCCCATATTGTCTTATTGCACATTGAACCGCTATATTTAACGCGCCAAATGACTTTAATTGAGTGTTTTTTTTATCTTACTTTGAGCACATTCTGACCGTCTTAAAACAAGATTTGCAAGTGGAATAAGCCGTTTAGTCTACTTTAAAAAAAACTATAGCTTTACGTTTTCATTCCAAGAGAGATATTTCTTGTATTTTTTACAAACAAGATAGTTTTGCTTGTCCCATCTTGTCAACATGTGCTCAAATTAAGACACATTTTTCCAAATTTAAGAAATTTTTAACTTATTTTTTAAAATCACTTTTTCTGTGTAAATAACATTTATTATTATTACTTGGAACCTTGTTAAAATCCATCTATGCCAAAAATCCCAATAAAATACTTAACTTAAAAGCAGCATTTTTAGTTTTATTGATATCGGGTGTGATTACTTTTCCGGTCACTTTATCACATGAGATTAGAATTATTGATGTTGTTTTATCTATAGGCGCCTGGACTCGGAGGAGGCAGCTACCCACAGTCTGAGACTTGGAACCAGCACAGACCAGAGCACACGGCACTTTGGAGCAACAATATTGAGGTACAGTCCCTCGTTTTTAATCTCAAGAACACAGTAGTCTGCTTTATTATTTACTTTTATCAGATACGTTTTAAGGCCATAAAACTCTCCATCATAAACTGTATACACTGTTCTCTGAAGGACATTTTCTAACATTTCTCACCAGCTTCAACAATAAATCAGCTGGTACACTGTAAAAAAAAAAAAAAACATACAACATTTTACAACAACAAAAATGCTAAAAAGCGAGGCTGCAAAAGGTGCTTGAACTAATTCCACATTCCATAAATAATTACATGGAAACAATTTTTGTCACTGGTAAAATATAGAAAATCTTGGTCAATTCTAACCCAGTCACTTTTTACCAAATGTTGTTACTTATTTAACCCTCTTCAGCTAAAATCTTCATATTACTGAAGAAGATGACAAAGTCTGGGATTGCGTCTTTAATTCAGACAGAAGACATGTTTTATTGTCAATGGTAGAGACAGCACGAACAACACGAACAACAGAATGCGTATTGTGCGTAGTGTATTATACAGAGCGGAGGCATGGAGACCTCCAATCAGCAGCTTCCACGGTGCCATGTAGCTTGGCCTTCAGATAGACAAAACATGAAGTGGAAAAGTACAGGCTTCTGCACATTGATAGAAAGATCAGTTTAACTTTAACAAAAGTTGCTTAAAAGTGTTATGAAATCTCACATTACTAATAAAATGTCATGATCTACAACCATCACGCTGAAAAATGTTCTCACTTATTCATAGATATTATTATTATTATTTTTTTTTAGTTTAGTTTATTCGGTCAGGCATCGAAAACAAAGTTGTACAAGGATAATTTCCACAGGAACACAAAATATTCCAAAAAAAGAAAGAATGTACCGTACAAACTGATACTTTACTTTACTTTACACTGACCGAAAAGGCGTCGGCTGAAGCATAAGCTTATAATGCCTGCCTTTACAACACAACATGTGCCTTTGTGTTTTTCCTCATTGGAAATACAAAAAGAAAGTAAAAAAGAAAAAGAAAAAAACATCAGGCCGTTTATCCATTAAGGAGATACAGAAACAGAAAATTATTGGACAAATTTCAAGTATCTGACAAGAGTCTTATTTTTATATAATCTTTTAAAATGAAAGAGAGAGGTGCACTGTTTGAGTTCCTCTGTACAGTTATTCCAGAGGTCGACCCCTTTAATAGAAATGCAGGAACCCATTGTATCTGTTCTAAAATATTTTTTATTGAAAACTTCTCCTCCTCGGAGCTCATAATGGCTTTGTCTTATGTCAAAAATATTTAGCAGCGTTTGGGACATATTGAATTGACCCATAATATACTGCACAATTCAACAGTAGGTTGATGTTTATGGTGAAAGGCCAAAGACTTATGGCTGTTTTCAGAATCTGCTTCCATCGTCATGTAACCTGTTTTTGGGGAAATGAGTCGACAAAACCACTTCCATTGTTGTGCTTTCTTACAGGATGTATTTATTGTTTTTTCTGTAAAAAGAATTGAAAGCAAAGCTAGTCTTTATAAACCAGTTTTCATGATCCTTAATCCTCGTTGGTTTTGCTCTCAGGACAATGGGTGCGTGGGGCAGGTGCTTATGGAGGAGAGGCTGATGATGCAGCAGCAGCAGATGGAGGACGACCAGCGGTGGCTCGAGCAGGAGGAGAGCTTCATGGTGCGTACTATAAACAAAGCTAACGTCAAATACACCTCCACTCTCATAAACGTTGAAACTGTAAAACTGCAAAAAGTGATATAAAAGTAAAAAAAATTGCTCAAATTTGGAAAGATTGGTCTTAATTTGAGCACATGTTGACTGCCTTAAAACAAGATGGGTCAAGCTAAATGATCTTGTTTCAATAAAATACAATAAATATCTATCTTGGAATGAGAAAATAAAGCAAGTTCTTTAAATGAGACTAAACGGCTTGTTCCACTGGCAAATCTTGAAGAAAGACAGTCAGAATGTGCTCAAAATAAGATAAAATCCACTCGATTCAAGCCTTTTTTTTATCTCATATTTGATCATTTTTTGCAGTGAATAGACTCACTGAGTATTGGTTGGTACCTGGTGAATATCATGAACAAAAAAATCCACTCTGTATCAGTGTATGTTTCTTATACCCTATGTATTTCTCACCTGCGTAGGTTTCCTCCTGGTGCTCCGATTTCCCCTAACACTAAAAACATGTACAATAGTTTTTAGTGACCATCTGTGTGGAGTGAGAGACTAATGCCAACAACAATTGTAAAGTGCTTTGTGACTCTGGTCTGTGGAATGCGCTATATCAATACAGATTACTTGGAACCTGGAATTAAAAATGGACAGTGATGTGAGGAGGCCAGTCCCTGTGCTCCTCTGTGTGAGTCCCAGCAGGAGGCTAGTCCCTGTGCTCCTCTGTGTGAGTCCCAGCAGGAGGCTAGTCCTTGTGATCCTCTGTGTGAGTCCCAGCAGGAGGCTAGTCCCTGTTGCTGTCACTTGTATTTAGTAGTTTGTGATCCAGATTGGACGTTTTCATTCCACAACAATGGTTTGTGTTTACCTATGCTCCATTATGTTCGGTTTAGTGTTAGATTGCAATCATAATATATCCTCCAGTCCTCTGTCTTTTTACTTTTGTGTGTTGTGTATTTGTCTGATCATGCGTCTTTAACTGTAAAGCCTAGCGTACATCGACAGAGAAACTGGGGACAACTAGTTGCAAGGCGGCTTTTGGCGACTGAGAGGAGATGGTGGGAGATGATCAGTTGCTGAAATCGGCCGATGTGCGCGCTCTTACAACTGGAGATGAACAGTCGGTCTCCAGTTTCAGTCAGTTGCCCGTGTTCTACTTTTCAGCAACTAGTTGTCCTCAGTTTCGGAGATATGACCCGATGTGCGCGCTCCATGCGCCGCTCCGACAACGTGTGTGTGTATTGCGTGTATTGCGCGCCCGCAACAGTTTATGTCAGAAAACACACTGTAGTTGAGGCCAGTTGCTGTCGATGTACGCGCTGTTATTCCCGAGACTGGTCTGATACTGGGAGTTGCCCGTTTTCGTCAGATTGTCGATGTGTGCGGGGATGCAACTCATATGCGACGGATATAATCAGTTGCCAGTCCGATGTACGCTAGGCTTTAAGTGCTGTTCAGGGGAAAGGAAATGGAGGCACAGGTACATGGACAGAACACTAATCTAATGTTTGGCTTCATACAGTATCACAGTAACCTTACATCAGCTTATCTTAATACTCACCGCAGTTAGAAAACTAATGCCTCTGCTCCTTGTATTGTGTGACCTTTTCATGAAACTGTAGAAAAGTTGAATTCTCTTGCGCTCAGTAGTACCAAAATCATTTCAGATGGACCGTGTACCGTCCTGTAAATACACAGTGCTCTCAGTCTGTATTAAAACATTGATTTGTCATGTTTTCCACCTGCATTCCTCTCCTCACTGGACCTAAAACATTCCTGAGAGCAGATAGAACCTCTAAACAAGGCTGTTTTTCTTATCGCCGCTTTCAGCCTGCTTTGGTCTTTGCTTTGACGTGGCTCTTATTTTGATCCAGGTGCACCAAAGGACGGATCAGGACAAACTCATTTATGACACTGAAGAGTTTTGTTCCACTGGTTTTGAAATGGGCCTCATGTTTATTGTTGCATAAGAAAACATGATTAAATATAGAAATGTCATCGGCTGATATACATCGTCACAGTCTCTGCACAATATAATTCCTATTTCTACACATGACACAGAGAAAAAGAGTGAATGTAGCTATTTTCCTGTCAATATTGTAGGTATTTATCTGTAGATGTTTATTTTTGTCATTTATTTAAAAAACAAAACAAAAAAAATTGTGTGGTTACTTTGTGACTCACTACCACCAGAAAGCGAATGCAGCACTTACTGTAAAATACCATTCACAATAAAAAAAAATAAAAAATGATAATAATAACATTACGGCATACAGCATTATGATTTAAAAAAAACTCAAACCTGATCCAGTATTACATTAAAAGTATTTCCATGGCAACAAATGGGAGAAACCAGCAGGTTCAATGAAAGGATAAGATCTCCGGAGATGCCCATCGTGGTGATCACTGATTTCTAACCTTTTATCATAATAAATAAGTCTAAATGTTAAATACAAATATAAATGTTATCGCTACAATGTCATGCTGTGGCACTTTCCCGACAAAACAATAACCCCCGTGGACAGGCAGGTGGTCAGATATTTTGTTGTGCATTTGCGACGATACAACTCTTTTTCTCTCCCGTCTGTGGCCATGACCTCTTATAGAGAAGCCAACTTTCCTCTCCACAATAAATACCGCCTTCTTCCATCAAAGGAAAATCAGCCGCATTCCTCGACACTTGATACCAGCCTCCACACAGGGATTTACATGTAGCCCCGAGCCGGCTCTACTAGGAATACTTTAAGCACCGATTTTGGATTTTTTTTTTTACAGCTGAATTTGCCGCTCTCCCGATAAACGGATAGCAGCAAAGTCTGGCGGTGAAAACAAGAGTCTAGGAGAGAGGAAGTGGGATTGGCAAAGGGAGAATAGAGGGAGGAGAGGAGAGATGGAAAGAGTGGGAGACAGAGACGACTGGATGTGTTTGGGACTGTGGCTTGTTCCTTCTTTGGAAAACTTCATGCCTTCTCTCTCTTCCCTGACTCAACTTTTCTCCGCTTTTCTTCTTTTATGCTGCTGCTCGCTCGGCCCAGGCCATTCTTCCACCTCCATCGTAATGTCTCGTTCAGTCTTTCTCTATAACTTCCCTTTATAGCCTCTTCCCCAATTCCACCCCGCTCTCTTTTCGATGGCCTCCGGGAGCTCTGTTCTATCTCCCATCGTTCGCTTTGGTTTTCCCAGGATGCATCTCTTCAAAGCCTGCTTCAACCAAACGGTGACTGTATAGCAACGGGAAACGCTTTGATTCACTGCCTTTTTTTATATAAATAGGAAATGCGCAGGTTCAAGTCCCGGGATTGTACTTTTTTTTTTGTGTGTGCTAAATTTCTTTTCTTTTTTTGTTTTATATTTTCAGCAGAAGACCGAGGCGAGAAACAGCAGAGGGAGCATCGAACGCGAAGACGGCAGCTTGCAAGCTCCGGTACGTCACGCTGGGAGAGGAATGCACATCTTCTCATTAGAGCTTTCAAGAACAGACATTGTTGACGTAGCGAGAGCACAGTTAGCGCCGCTTGATTTCACATTCTCATTTGTTATTCATCTGATTTCACTGGTTTGATCTGGCATTTTCCTCACAGTGGAATGAAAGGCTGAGATTCATAGGCTCATAACGCAATACTATAAACTATGATTAAGTCCCATTACTTTTTGCAATGTTCATTACAGTAAACATGATATTTTGCAACATATCTTGTAGGAACAACAAGTTGATTGAAAAACATACATTTTTTAGGATTTTCAAGTATTTTGATCCTTCCATATCAGACAATGGGCTGGTGCTACTGTATTTGTGTGGCAGCTGTGATTGCCACCTCCCCGACCCAGAAATGGATGAAGGGGTAGAATATGGATTGATGGATGGCATATCAGACAATAGTAGCTTAGCTTTGGCATTAAAATACTTAATGTTTTTGTTATTTTAGCACACACCCTTATAGACAACCAATCACAAAGCCAGAAAGAAACCACTAAATTTACACGTGCACCAGTCTAGAAAAATATTTGTTTATATTTTTATGTCTAAAGTTTTACCATTACTTTACATTTGAGGAATGGATGAAGCCGTGAAAGTATGTGTACCAGGGGAGGATACTTGCCTATGGCCCGACCGCATGACCACAAAGGCTCATGGGAAATCCAAAGGCAGAACAGTGCGAGTGTTATTATAGTGTGAACATGTAAAAATACCCAAAGGCTGCGTTTAGACGTCTCTCTCTCTCTTTTATGAAACTGCTGCTGTCACCAGTGTTTTTCATCTGAGCCTCTGCTGCTTGTCTTTGCAGAGTGGGAGTCAACACATCTATCAGCCCATCGGGAAACCGGGTAAGAACTACTCTGAGTTTTGGAGAAATGGGAACAGAACCATAGATTTAAATACGAGGGCATCTTTACGAATTATGAGGTGGTTTTATATCTTAAGGTAAAAAATATCAGTTGATTTCTGTTAGTATTTTAAGAGCAATGAAATCTCTCTGTAATAATTCATGTACACATTCCTCACCAAAACCATCTGATAAAACACATGTTCACTTTATAAAATACATATCTAAGTTTTCCAGCTTTTTTTTTTACGATGATTGCTATGACTCTGACTTTGTTCGTGCAAATCAGTGAATTCTATTTTTATTATTATTATTTTTACTTTTTGTTATTATTGTGCAAGGTAGTTTACAGTGTTGCTGCATTCAGGTCATAGTCAAGATGTACCCACACAAAAATAATAATAATAAATACATAACAAATATAAAAAATAAAAACAATAACAGATATAAAGTTACAATTTGTTTTTTAAGCTGATTATTTTTATTTTTATTTTTTTTACACATTTGGACCCTTTCATCTTTAGCCTTTAACTATATATTCAAATTAACGACTTTAGGCAATCCCCCTCATTACATGACTTAAAGCTGGGGTACCTAACTTTCAAAGCCCAAAATAAATACAAAAGAAATCCATCAAACTAGTTCCTCGCTCTCAAAACAGTTTAGTTCTATCACTGCTTTTCATCTCTGCATGCATTTATCGGCCTCTGTCATATCTTTTAGACCTTTCTAGAAAAGTGTAAGCCCTTTCTTACGATTATGCAAAAGACAGAGGCATGGTTCTGGTCGGATTTGTTCACAACATTGTACTTAACTAAGAATCTTTCTGTCGTGACTTGACTAAATCTATTGTTTGTGAAAAAACGAGCCACACAGTTTTTCCAAATCCTCCACTGATATGAAACTGCCTCTGTCTGTGAAATGCGCTATAAAAATAAATACTTACTTTCAGAACCTGTGGCTCCTCCCAAAAAGCCTCCGCGGCCTGGTGCTCCTCTCCTGCCCAACCTGAACAGCCTGGCACCGGTGGAGAGCTACAATGAAGGAGTGAAGGTACTTATGTGTATATGTATAGTATATAAATGTATACATGTAGAATATATTTTATACTTGTGTACTATATACTGTGGTTGTTGCCTGCTCTGCTCTGTGCTGATGCTGCATGTGTCTGTGGCCCTGTTTATACTGAGACGCTGCGCAGACGTTTCCAGGCTATTAACAGAAACGACCTGGCTCCTAATGCAAATTTCTCAGCGTTCACATGAGGTTGTAGTTCTAGCGCCCGGCCAGTAGTGGGCAGAGAAACTTTACAACACGACACACGACCCCCAGCCCCGTGCCCAGCCCCCCTCTCGGCAGTGTACTCACTTCCTGTGCCAGACCCTCAGAACGCACCAACATCATTCTGCATTTTAACAGCAGCTGTGAAAATGGAAACTGAAACTAGAGCTTCGCGTGGTCTCGTTTGGACGAACGAAGGAGTAGAATTATCCTCTGTCCCGCGCTGGAAGCCCACAAAGCTAGTTAGTGTGACCGCCGCCATTGTTGTTGATGTTTGTTCTCCGCTACTGCGCATGTCCAAATTTACGTGCGGGGAGCAGCAGGAGGCGGGGGTCAGAGCAGAGGGGGATTTCACACCTTTTTCTCTCTCGCGGGTGTGAAAGAGAGCCCCCGCTGTGCAGCGTTTCTGAGTTGTCCCACTCTGCAGGCTGGATCTGAACACTTGCGTTTTCACCCCCCTGGAACACAGTCTTCGTATGAACGGTTGGTAGAAACCGACATCCAACTATACCGTTTTACTGCCACATTGTCTCCGTGTAAACTCAGCCTGTGATTTGCTTTGGCCTAATGTGCTGTTCCTCTTCTCTTCCCCACACTCTCCAAAACTCTTCATCCTCTTTACCCTCTCCCTCTTTTTACCCTCCCCCGTCTTTACCCTCTCCCCTCGCTTTACCCTCTCCCTTCGCTCTACCCTCTTTTCTCTTTACCCTCTCCCCTCATTACCCTCTCACACCTCTCTCTACCCTCACCCTTCTCCTCTCTCTTTTCCCTCGCGCCCCTCTCCCCTCTTTACCTTCTCTCCCCTCTCTTTACCCTCTCCCCTCTCTTTACCCTCTCCTCTCTCTTTACCCTCCCCTCTCTTTACCCTCTCCTCTCTCTTTACCCTCTCCTCTCTCTTTACCCTCTCCTCTCTCTTTACCCTCTCCCCTCTCTTTACCCTCTCCCCTCTTTACCCTCGCCCCTCTCTTTACCCTCTCCTCTCTCTTTACCCTCTCCCCTATTTTTCCCCTCTCCCCTTTCTTTACCCTCTCCTCTCTCTTTACCCTCTCCTCTCTCTTTACCCTCTCCTCTCTCTTTACCCTCTCCTCTCTCTTTACCCTCTCCTCTCTCTTTACCCTCTCCTTTCTCTTTACCCTCTCCTTTCTCTTTACCCTCTCCTCTCTCTTTACCCTCTCCCCTCTCTTCTCTCTTTACCCTCTCCTTTCTCTTTACCCTCTCCTCTCTCTTTACCCTCTCCTCTCTCTTTACCCTCTCCTCTCTCTTTACCCTCTCCTTTCTCTTTACCCTCTCCTTTCTCTTTACCCTCTCCTCTCTCTTTACCCTCTCCTCTCTCTTTACCCTCTCCTTTCTCTTTACCCTCTCCTTTCTCTTTACCCTCTCCTTTCTCTTTATCCTCTCCTCTCTCTTTACCCTCTCCTCTCTCTTTACCCTCTCCCCTCTCTTCTCTCTTTACCCTCTCCTTTCTCTTTACCCTCTCCTCTCTTTACCCTCTCCCCTCTCTTTACCCTCTTCTCTCTCTTTACCCTCTCCCCTCTCTTTACCCTCTCCTCTCCTAAAGCCGTGGCGGGTAAGCACATGTCTCGTGGCTGTTTAGATTAGAAAGCATAACTCTGTCTCATTAGTTCATAGATATTTTCTGTACCATTAAAAACTAGAGCTAGTTTTCAGCGTTTAATATTAATGTCGTCTGTACTAAAATCTTAGCAATGTGGGAAACTACACTGCAAAAAGTGGCAAAAATGAAGAGAAAAATTGCTTGAAAAGTTATAAATGTATATTTGAGGACATTTTGACTGAAACAAGATTTGTGAATGAGCGAAAACAAAAATGTCTTGTTCTGAAATAGAAAATTCTCCCTTGCAATGAGAAATAAATTACCAATGCGCCTAAATATTGTTCTAAATGTACACAAGTATAGATTAAAAGAACTCCCAATTCAATCATTTATTACCTTTTTTCAATATTTGATCATTCTTTGCATTGTAGCTGTAGCCGTAGGTCTAGAGCGAGTCTGACCTCTAGTGGTCTGTTAGTGTAACATCAGTCCAGTCTCACACTTTTCCCACAAACTGCCTCATCCCGCTCACCGACATGTTTTTGCTTTTCCCTGGGTTCAGCTGCAGCCTCAGGAGATCAGCCCGCCCCCCACTGCAAACCTGGACCGCTCCAACGACAAAGTGTACGAGAACGTGACCGGTTTGGTAAAAGCCGTGATCGAAATGTCCAACAGGATCCAGCCGGCTGCCCCAGAGGAGTACGTGCCGATGGTCAAGGTAAGCACCGTCACGTTGTTGCATTAAAAACGATATCTGTAACGAATAAGTGACTATGGTTCTCTCTTTTATCTTTATGGTTTCACAGGAAGTGGGTCTGGCTTTGAGGACGCTGTTGGCAACAGTCGATGAAACTATTCCCGTGCTTCCCGCCAGCACACACAGAGAGGTAAATACTTTATCTGTTGTAAAAAGTTTAGTGCTGGCAATTATGACCCTTTTTTTGGCTCAAACTCGGGGTTAATCTCTGCAGCACTTATCGCATCACAACTGACAAATGTTTGATCTTTTTTTTAGCATTATGTAAGATTTTTACGTCGAGTCATCATTGAATGCTCCTGATATGTCAAAAGGCATTAATAAAACATGCTTCTTTTGCTCTTTACGAATACTTCTTTAACTGATAGCTTTAGTCCTGCCGGGATATTAAAATTTAAAAATGAGTTTTACAGCCCCGAAGTCAGGTGTGTCCAACCTTTTTCAGCCAGGGAGCTACTTTTCCCAAGACAAAAATACAGAGAGCTACTCCTTTAGGCGCTCCTTGGGAAGTATATTTGGTTAGTCATTATATCAACAGTCGTCATTAGTGCACAAAGTATAATAATATTTGATTTGGTTCATTCCTAACTCCTTTGGCGAGCTACCTGAAAGGGGCTGGTGAGCTACTGGTGGCCCCCGAGCTACAGGTTGGAGACCACTGCCCTAAATATTTTAATTGGTAAAACAGTGGAGCGCGGGACATCGAAATGAAAACAATCAGAAAGTCCGTGATCCGGGCGCCAGAACTCACCGCGTCGAGCTAATCTCAGCGGTAAAGTACCATGTGGCGCAGAACTAAAAAAGGTCTCGTTATGATTCTCAAATCATTAACGACAAAACAAGGAATAAAACCAGGATTTCTATCTTTGTGAAAAAGGTGTTGGTTATAGATTTGTTGGTGACAAAACTCTCGTCTGTTCAGTTATTATGGTCCCAGCTGGATTTGTTTGCATATCTGGCAACCGGAGTCAGGAGGAGTGGGAAAGGACTACAGAATATTGGCCGTGATTGCAGTTCCACTTTTGGCCAGATTTTTACATATTGCTCCTTTTCCCATGCTCACCGCGCAGCTTCCTGATTGGCCAAAACAAATTCAAATCCTTGAGGTCCCTTGTCATTGGTTTAGACATTCTCCTCCAGCAAATCTTACTGGTCGTAGTAGCACATGCACACTAAGTTAAATCCTCCAGCTCTGGTCCTGACCAAGCCGAGCATCAACATCTGGAGATGGGTTCCCGGGCGCTGTTACTACGGCGACCACTGCTCCCGACGTAAGCCTTAGCGGCATCAGGATGGGTCAAATGCAGAGGATTTAATTGTCCTACGGGGATCAATAAAGTGCACCTTTACTTTACTGTAGTTATGTTAATGGGTGGGACTATTTAGATAGATTAAGATAAAATTGTTGAATACTGTAATAATAATCCTGTACATAATCACAGTGCCTCAAATATACATAATTAAAATATATGTAATACCATTAAGTTGCAGACATCACCTACAGGCCGACACCATTTGAATATGATTAAAGTTAGTCGTTTATGAACCAGAATGAGCTGTTCTTTGTGGTCTTTGGGACCAGATGAGCAGGAGGGTCTAGAGTAGGCAGTTAGTGGGTCTGACAAAAAGGACTGTGATGATCCACGAAGCTCAACATTCTCCAACAGTTATAAACATTGGTCAACTCCCTATGGACCAATAACATGTGTTCTCTATTCTATTGTTTGATTCTCCTGTGCTCAGAGGATAACGATATTGTGTGGTTTCCAGATCGAGATGGCTCAGAAGTTGCTGAACTCTGATTTGGCAGAGTTGATATCGAAGATGAAGTTGGCGCAGCAGTACGTCATGACAAGGTTGGTCAA
Source organism: Knipowitschia caucasica (assembly GCA_964034765.1). Taxonomy (NCBI): domain Eukaryota; kingdom Metazoa; phylum Chordata; class Actinopteri; order Gobiiformes; family Gobiidae; genus Knipowitschia; species Knipowitschia caucasica. The sequence continues at coordinate 35,478,784 of OZ035838.1, read as the reverse complement.
ACTAACCAAATCTTTCGTGTCTTTTTTTTAGTTGTTTACTATGTGACGTTTATGTTTTTCCAAGTTTACAAAAGGACTACAAGAAGCAGATGTTGATGGCGGCTCACGCTCTCGCCGTCGACGCCAAGAACTTACTAGATGTAATCGATCAATCGCGACTCAAGATGATTACCCAGCCCCGCCCACATTAGAAGGACGGGACTTTTGAACTTTTATCTAGTGAAATGAAATCAATCAAATGGAAGCTGGAACATGTATGAACCTTGACGAATGCCCCCCCATGAAGTCCTCCCTGTGGTTCTCAGAAAAAAGGACCATTGAAATCCTCCTGTCCCCGTTCACTTCCAACTGGATGCCTGAAGAATGAGACGATGAAGTGTTTAAATGTGTGAGTGTGTGTATAAGATACAGCTTAAGTGTGTAAAGTATATAATTTACTGTACAGTTTAATATGTCTTATTTCAATGTTACATCCACTTCTTTGCATTTCACTCAAATATAACAGAAAATAAAACAAAACCCAAAGTTATCAAGAATATTCAGAGGATATATTTTTGACACGATGTGGAAATGGCCTGAGAATCCGTATGCATAATATATTATTTTAAAGTCAGAACAATTGTTTTGATGCAATGATTTTTAAAAGCTGTTTTATACTCTGGTCCAAACACAAAGTCAATAAAACGCTGTGAAAACTCAACTCGGTCCTGGAGTAAAGCGACCTGTTTGTTGATCCTTTTATTAAACTGAGAATTATTTATTTGGATTTCATGGTGGCTGAGTGGTTAGCACTATTATACACTCTTGAGTGGAGTTTGCATGTTCTCCCCGTGTAGGTCTCCAGTTGCTTGTTTCCTCTACCACCAAAAACATGTACAATAGAATATCTCCCAGCCCAGTATCAACCTCAGGAGATGGGCCCCTGGGCGCTGTGCTGCGACGACTGATCCTGATGGAGGTCCTCGTGGCGTTGCTAGATTGTCACATTCTAATGGTGTTTAGGATGTTTATAGGTTTCAACTTTTTACATAAACACCATGCGACTGCACTATTATGTCACCTGAATTGAATAAAAAAGTGTTACTGATTTATTTTAACCTAGTTTAATGGAATAGATCTTACATTTGTCCAAATATTACCCTGCAATAAGTGATTAAACGCGTTCATTAAATTGGATGTTCTATGAGCAACAATGAGCAATGTGCAAATGCCTTTAAAAGAAAATGTCACTGGTACTTTTTAAACAATGGGAGTTTCTATGGGGGCGGAGATACTTTTCTAGTTTTCCAAGTGGTAAAATACAATCGCCTCCAGGGAATCCATAACTGTAAAGCAGTTTATTCATGCAGATGCAGACCTTCACCTAGTCTGTCCAGCAGCAACTTCTTGTGGCAACAAAGTTTATTAATCTCAAACATTTGAGATAGAAAAGGGATTGGTCAAAGTATAAAGCTTATATTTAAAGGGCCCATATCACGGTGCTTAACTTTTCTCTGCTTTAAACATGATTACAATGCTATTTGGCCTTCATACACAAGCCCACAGTAGTTTATTCATTGATTCTGTCAATCTTTCGTAAGAGAGCAATCTGTCTCCTTCCCCAGCGTAAGGCACAGAAACGCTCGGGTCCACTTCAGTGACAAAAACCACACTGATGACGCGCATGACCCCGTTTGCTTTGTATTTAAAATGGTTAAATTCTTTTGTCAAAACGGGGTCAACAATACACAATTAGTATGCTGTTTTTTGTCAAAAATAATAAAAATTAAAGCCGCAAGCGGCATCTAACGGCCCTCGCCGCACCGCGCAAAGGAGGTGGTGCTGACGCGCCATTTTCCTACCGCCCTGATGGGAGCGACACTGTGGATTTTGAATGCCTATGATCAGTGATTGTGTGTGTCTTTGAAAAGGTAAACCTCATTCTCCCCATGTAATACTTGACTCAGTCTGTAGGGGGCGCTAATGCAGAAATTTTGTCTTCTGCATTAGTTTACCCAAACCCGAGAGTTGAACAATCAATTCAAATTTTGTGCAAATCGGACTTTGTATGTGCAAATGGTGTTATTTAATGTTGTACAATAGCGCCCCCTATAATTTAATTTTTTTAGTGTTATACCAAAGAACACCAAAATAATACACTTTATGCCTGAAAAAAACTTTTGGCAAAGTTTGGTGAGTTTTCATGTTAAGTGGGTCAAATATGAGATCAAATTACAGAAAACCTAAATACCTGTATCCCCATGTAAACCATTACTCAGCCTGTAGGGGGCGCTAATGGGCCAATGTCATTGTTCACAATGTCATGTGACCTAGGCCCAGGAGTTGAACAACCGAGTCAAGTTTAGTGCAAATCAGAGTTTGTGAATGTGCTCCTGTTTGTTCATACAATCTGTGAGTGTGTCCATACAGTCTCCATTGGATAACATGAACACTTCACACCTCTCTATGAAAATAACCACACTTTGGGAGTCTGTCACGCTCAGACCGTTTGACTAATTAAAACTCTATATGCAACTATTGATGGTCCATGTGTTGAGACGATGTGGAACGATTTTCAGACAAATTAGTGACACGGCCGAGGCTGGTTTGATGTTTGAGCGAGGTGTACTTTTCAGAGATTTAACGATTTTCGCATAGACAGACAGGGGAGTGTTGGTCGTTGCCACGGCAACAGGGTAAAAAATAATCATATGTTGTCATTGACTTTTTGAATCAAGATGACGAAACAGAATTATGTGCAAAATTTCAAACATTTTGAAAAAACTAAATTTTATTAGGCCCATGTAAAAAATTGACATAGTCTGTAGGGGGCGCTAATGAGTCAATTTCATTATTTCACTTTCAAATGACCTAGACCAGGGGTGCTCAATACGTCGATCGCGATCTACCAGTCGATCGCAAAGGTAGTATTGCTAGATCGCATTAAATAAATAAAAAATTACACATTCTAAACGAATATATACAAAAAACTCCGGGCAAAGTGGAGATTTTTGAAAAATCCATTAATGCATTTGTGTGTAGACAGAGATAACCGGAGTTTTGCGTTCTCGCACGCCACAGTACCCCCCTAAATTCCTCTGATCACTGAAGCATGGATCATACTACCTTAAAAACTGTTCGCTGTGAGATGCTCGCAGCAGCAAACATCCTCCACATCAGAGAGCAGCAAAGTGATCGCGGGGACTCGCGCTCGAAAACAACTAAACCAGGACTAAACCAGGACTAAACCAGGGTAAACCAGGGCTAAACCAGGGCTGAGGACGGGGTCAGTGCTTGTAAACATACGTCTTTACTCTGAGTGTCTTCTATGACTGTAAAAGTGCCGTTACCGGCGTCTGCATCAAAGCTCCGCCCACTTCCGTGTTTTTCCCCAACGCAGGACAGGACGTAAGAGACGCACATGTTTGGAATGTTACAAATGTGATTGATAACGCAGATGTGTGGATGCAAATTATTTTATAAACTGAGGAGGGGAAATATTTGGATTAAAAAAAACCAGGCATGGCACATGGACATGGCACCACAGTCAAATGACATCTGTGTTTTACTCAGTAATGTTTTACTGACACTTAGGTGACTGCACATGCGCAAACAACCGCGCTCAGTGCAGGAAAGCTAAACAACGACAAACTTGTCAGCGAGTTACCACCAATTTTCCGGACTATGCATCCCTGGCCGATTCAATTCAGTGCAAGTCATCAGAGTAAACTCGGGTAATGACAAAAAATGTACATAGGTAATTGTGTTGTGTTGTGCTATATTGGCTCATGCGGTTTTGCATGTACATAAACATACATTGTAGGTATAAAGAATATTTTTTGAAATAAATATGTGATTTGCATTTTTGTAGTAGGTAGATCATTTTGACTTGATCCTTTTATAAGTAGCTCGCATGCTGAAAAAGTGTGAGCACCCCTGACCTAGACCCTGGAGCTGAACAATGGATTAAAATTTTGTGCAAATGGGAGCAAATTTACTTTTGTCAAAAATTGGGAAAAAAGTCACATTTTGCCGCTCCGCTGCTCGGACAACTTTGAACTGATCCAAATTCTATATTCAATAATTGATGGGACATGTGTTTAGACCATGTGGAGCGATTTTGAGACAAATTGATGAAACGGCCGAGGAGGAGATAATTTCCAGCCGACATGTGTGAAAAATATCAATTTTCATGTTTCCATTTTCCGTTGAAATTAATGAGCTCCCTGTTTGTCAGGGGGCGGAGCCATAATAACTTTCATGTCTTGACCTGAGGAACATGTGTACCGAGTTTCGTGGCTCTACGACAAACTTGACCTCCGACCCGCTCCCATAGGCGCAATGTAAACTGACTTTTGTAGGGGGCGCTGTTCGGGCATTTTTTTTGTCCCATAAAAATAAACACCCAAAAAATTAATTTTTTGCCAGTTCTGAATTTTGGGCAAAATTTCACAACTTTTCATCAATGTTCAGGGGGTCAAATTAAGGTTCAAAGTGTAGAAGAAAAAAGAAACCAAACCAAGGAATTTTTTATGTAAATCTTTGAGCAAAAACAATATAGGTTTCCATAGTAACCTATAATACAAATGATACGTCGTTTTAAAGCGAACAACGAGGCGAACGTTGTTCGCTTTAAAACTTTTAAACGGTGATTGGGGGGGGGGGGGTGACCTCGCCATCATGAGGTCACCCACCCCCCCCATAGGACGCCATTGATTACACTGTACTACAGCAGGAGCAAAGCCATTCAGTGCCTCCGGCACTGTTTTGTCAGTGTCTGGGCACTGACTAAGTGTTAGGATCACGTCAACTTGAATGAAGTGTGTTATGGGTGTAAATGACACACGATTTGCCCTTAAGAGGAAGACAGCGGCTCGACTTTTTTCATCTGATGGATCTATTATAATACTGGTTCATCTGCGACACTTCACTGAGACTGTTCCAGAACTACAGGGACAATGGAACTGGACTTACTCAAAAGCTGATCTAGAAACACGTTATTCCCACGGTAAAAGACGTAACTCGGACCCCCTCGATCTGTAAGTAGTGACGCTAACTCGCTGTATACTTCTGTAAACTAAATAACTAGGGTCTGATTGTGCATCGAGGACATAGGGCTCGATGTGACGGATTGTCATTGTTGGAAAAAGTTTATTCTTATGAAATTACTAAATACAGGTGATAAACGACAAAAGTGTGATGCTACGTCACCGTGCGGGCGGGGGGAGGCGGGCTCACAGACAGAGGAGCAGACTCTGGATCAGCTCGTTTTAGTTGTGGTGACGTCACCTCTATACAAGAGATGGCTCTAATCTCACAAGCTTTGATTGTTGTGTGGTGTATCATACACATTAATATCACACATGTGCATAGGGTTGAGTGTGAAACATGAAGAAAAGCGATATAGGACCTTTAAGCCAATCCCTTCCACTTCCTTAGCATCAACAGGAGGCGGTGGTGGTAATCACTTCTCATGCAACACTCATCTAAAAGATAAAAAAATATCCATCTCAGAAAAACAGACAAGCATGTAGTCATTTTTTATTTGTGTTTTAAAAAAACAACAGTTTTAGTCAAAGAGACCAAAACCCATGTCGTCATCAGATTCTTCAGACTCTTCTTTCTTCTCTTCCTTCTTTTCTTCCTCTTTAGCTGTAGATAAGTGAAAAGATAAATTTAAATCAGACTTTAAATCTTTCCTCTTCACACAATATGTTTAGTACTTTACAAGGGTAATCAAGCCATTTAGAGAGATGATTATTCACTGTACAAAGTGCATTTATCCCAGACTTGAGTGTCGTTTACCTGGTGCATCGCCAGTAGCAGCTCCTCCAGCAGCTGGGGCCCCAGCGGGAGCAGCACCTCCTCCTGCACCAACGTTACAGATCAGGCTGCCCATGTCCACGCTGGACAGGGCCTGAAAGACGAAGTGAAATAATTTAATTACTGTCAACATTCACAACACGACTGGTATTCAGAACCACCAACATTTAACGTTTATTGATCAGGCTGTGCCAAAAGCTAAAAGCCTTAAGTTTAGTATATGGCGGTTATATATGCCACAAATATACATTGAGAGAAACCATGTGGCAGCATCAGTGCAGGGCTGAAGAACAGTTTGTCAGGTTTTAGAAAGGACAGAAAGTTTGTACTCTAGTCATGTGTCCTCGCTTTGTCATGATTACCAGTAAGTTAAGTTTGGCTATAACTTCATTTGTCATAAGTTTATTATATAATCAGGAAAACTAAATATTGTGATATTCACCTTTTAGACATAGTTCCAAATGTGTACATTAGAGACAAACACTGAGGTATGATCTAAATTGAAGCCTTAAATTTCATACACTACCAAAACACTGATGTCACACTTTGATAACATTCAAACATCCCTGGATAAAGGAAAATTTCCCAAAATCCAAGAAATATTCATCCTTCGCTATAAACCATATAAACATTAAATGGCATGGGCCAGTTGAAGGAAACTGAAAAATGAGGGAAAAGGACAAACCTTGGCAAAGAGACTTGGCCAGAATGGCTCCACGGTGACACCGGCAGCCTTGATCAGTGCATTCAGCTTGTCCTCCTGCGGCACAAAAACACCTGCATTAGAAGGTATATAGAAGGATTTTCTACTTCCGGGTGGACCGTCAAGATTATTAGTCCTAATTGTGAATGCTCGTCAACCAAGATCAGTTTTAAAAGAGGGCAGTTCTTTCCTACACACTTTTAAACCATGTACTGTCAGGAAACGTGCTTCCACTACAGAAACGTCATCCTCTCGTCGGGACATAAACACGTGTTCACTGATGACCAAACGTCCCGTCAAGAACAGTGACAATTACACAAAGTCGAAGGCACAGCCGAGCAGGTAATGTAAACAGATCACCCTTCATAAATACCCAATAGTTCAGCCCATCACAGAATTAAAGCCTTGTAGTTTCGCGGACACCGGCTGCTAACACATTACCCGCCATTTTGGTTAGCAAGACTAGTTTATAGCCATAATTTCACAACGCCGGATTTAAATACACAAGTATTTAAGGACAATATATGGACATTTACTGAAGGTTTTCATATCTGATATAACGGTGGTATACTCGGGACATCAGGGCTAAACCGGCGAACACAGCAGCGCGGCAGACTTACGGTGACGGTAACTTCATCGTCGTGGAGGATCAAAGCAGAGTAAATGCAGGCAAGTTCGGACACGGAGGCCATTGTAGAGGTTAGTTTTTATGGTAGCAGTGACGGATGCCTAAATTTGATGGTGCTAGTCGCCGGATTGCGGGCCTTAGCTTCGGATGAAGAACCGAGCACCTTTAGGCACGTTAACTCACTACACAGGAAAGGGAAGGCGGAGGGCGGGACTTCGCTATTTATACTGTGCGTAAAGCTCGTGGGCAAAACGAGATGACGTAAAAAGGGTTGCATCCAAATTCCCCCAATATCTCCTTCTCGTTCACGTGCTCGAGTTCAGCGAAGAGAATTTTAGGAACTTTAACTACATAGGAGGACTTTCCCAAATTTTAGGAAAGAGCCGCCCTCTCTGCTTATTGAGAAAACTCTCTGGTCTTGTTTGGCTAGCACGTATCAACAGAATGATTTCCAATTAGGAGGTCCAATAGTCTTGATGATCCACCCGGATGAAGAAAATCCACATACACCTAATAGCTCATCCCACCAATGCGAAGAGAGGAGACCAGAACTTTTTACTGTATGCTTCATGAATAACTCACATTTACATGAGTTACAATTGATATTACAGTGTGTATCATATGCAACAAAAAGAACACAGATGTTTAAATACATTTCACAATGTTTTATTTATTTTATTTTATTAAAGAAATTAACATGTCCATAAAAACGGCTTCATAATTTTGAATTTTCAGATGTCCAAAAAAAAGAAATAACACTTCAAGCCAACATTTCCCTGTGACTTCAGAATATCAGGATGGAAGTTTACTACACAGGACCATTTGGCACAAACCTTCCTCTGCCCCGATATGAGAGAATACTAGTTTTGGTGCAACTACAAAACCATCAAGTGGATATAACATGTACCTTCAACAAATCTAGATTCTGGAATGTTTTGTATGAAAAAAATAAAAACATCACCCCAATTACCACCAACTCTCTGCAGTATTTAACTCAAGCAAAGAATGTCGGCCAAAAGGAAAGACAAAAAAATTTAATTTTGTGGGAATACAAATTAAACCGTTAATCCAATCCTCTTTCTGTGGTTAAAATGTCCTTTTGAAACGTATCCGCTGAAATATGTGTTGATAAGTCTTTGATTTGACTCATTTTGTCGATCCATTGTAGTGGGCCAATCCTTCCAATGGTATTCTCAGTCCTTGTGTGATTTACTCTTAGGTTCCTCATCATAGGAAACTCCATACTCATTAACTCTAGTCTTGTCCACTGGATAGAGCCTAGAGAGACAGACATGAAAGGTTTAGAAATATACTCTGACATCAGCCTAAACATTTTTTTTTTTACAATAACAACAATATGTGAGATTAATAAGCCTAAGAGGTGTCCAAAAATTTTTTCTGCATCTTCATGATATTAAAGTGTGGATAGTAATGTGGTGATAATTAAGACAAGACCCTGAAACGGAAATATTTTGGCATTTTATGCTTTCAGACCGCCAACGCTGAAACGCTGAAGACTTGCTCACCAGACGCACATTCTCTAGTTTTCAGACGCAGGGGTCTTCAGACCAGAAGTCCTGGCGCACGCCAGAAGTGGCGGAAGTAGCCGGCGGGCTTTGATGCTAACAGAGTTTAGCTAGCGGCTTCTTGCGTGAAGATTAGTGGGGGCGGGTCCCGGCTCAAAAGCGACGTGCGCTGACATGCTTGCAATACCACCCCGGGTTGATGGGGGTGGACCTGGAATAAGAATTAGCCAGACCTCTCGAAAACGTCTTTACTGGATGGTCCAAAAGTTGGCTCTTGGCCCAAAGCTCCGTTCCACATGTGTGTCAACGCTGAGGGGAGTGAATTTTTTTGGACCAGTCTAGTTTACTCGCTGTGAATTTTTGAAGTCACTCGTTTAAATGAATGGAGCTCTCGCCGGCTAACACAATTCACAAATTCACAATTTTCTTGTTGGCGGGACCACTTTAGATAGCCATTTTAGATTGCTCCAGTAGAGCACATTTTTTGGCCCATTTGTTTGAACGGCGGAGATAGGCGTGACTACGTCCGTTAATATTTAAAGTCTATGGTAAAGATCTTCTCCAATAATGCAGCTTTGCAGCGTGTCTGTGTTCAGAGACCTTCCACAGACTTTATATAACAGTAGTATGTGTTCACGGAGGTGCACAATAAGTTTATTTTATTATTAAACATTACTTCCGCATCGGCGAACACACTCAAAGCAGTTGCATAAAGTCACGGGAGTAGGGGTGGGAACCTAAGGGTACCTCACGATACGATACGATACAAAGCTCACAATAACGATATTATCACGATAACGATATCACGATAACGATATCACGATAACAATTTTATCACAATATGACGATTATCGATATATTGGTCAGAAATATACAATATGCCAATTTATGGCATAAATAAAAGAAAAAATACACTTTATTTTATGATAAATGGAATGGAGATGCGTAATGTAGCCATATATTAAGTATTGATACCAATTAAAAAAAAAAAATGTATCAAAAAAAAAAAAAAAATATATATATATATATATATATATATATATTTTTTTTTTTTTCAAAATCGATATTGATACTTGGAAAATGCATAACGATAATCGAATCGCGGGAGAAAGTATCGCGATTTATCGAAAAATCGAAATATTGTCACACCCCTACACGGGAGAATGAAAACTCACATGTTAACAAGCACTATGTCCCCCATTGTCAACCCTGGTTTAGTCCTGGTGTAGCTCCTGTTTTGGCTATTTACGAGTATTTTCAGTCTGCTCGCTCAGACCACCAATGTCCCCGTGACCACTTTGTGGCTCTCTGATTGGTCACTGCACGAACGTCCCGAGGAAAGGTTCAGCAAAATTCATCTCCTGCGTGCGTCGATTTTCCGCTCCTGCTCCTCCCCTTCGACTTCCCCGCGCAGTCCGTGCGTCTCTACTGAGCAGTCCGTGCGTGCATTCCGAGACGCTCGTGCGTTTTGACGCTTGCACGCACGTCACCATTGACTTTGCATTGAAAGCCGTCGCAATGCATGATCCGGTCTGAACGCGGCATTAGAACGTGGAATAACCTTCCGGAATAATGCAGCAGGTGTATTGATAAATGTGTCTTTTCATCTGGTGGTAGAAGATGTTATATCCTTTCATTCTCATCTCAAAAGGTTTGGACACCTCTGACATAGATTTAAAAGAGTCAAAAATCATTAAAGGAGGAAACATGATACTGTACCATCTCTGGTAAAGGTAGATGAGAAACACAACGTCATCTCGGAAACAGGCAAGTCTGTGAGACGTTGGCATGGTGATGATGAAGGCAAAGACATCATCGATGAAGGTATTAAACGCCTGAAAATCATAATTTAAAAAATCTAAAATTAATTGGGAATTTTCACGGTTTAGTCAATGTACAGCAATTCGACGGTACTTACCTTATACATAAATGCTTTCCAAGGCAGATGGGCCACGGATTTGAACTAATGAGTAGAGTCAAAATAATAAATGTATTTTAAAACACACACAAAACAATCATGTTTATATGGTTGAAATGGATCATGACTATTGTACAAACCTTATAATTAACAAATAGTTGAGGAAGCATGAAGAGAAAACCGAATGCATACACGCCTGTAAAATAAAATACATATATTATTTGGGAAAGATGTAAGAGTAAAATATGCATGCTTTCTTTCTTACCATTAACCAAACTATTAATCACCCATGAGTACCAGCTAAAACAGAAAAGAATTCAGCATTTGTATAAAAGCAGCAGCAAATAACTATCAATGCAAGAGTAACAAGTACCTCTTGTATCGGAGGAAAATGAGCGCATATATGGCTCCTCCAAAGCACAGCGGGTAAAGGAGGTAGGACAGATACTTCATTGCCTGTGTCACAGAGCAGTAAAACAGTATATAGTTATTCTATGATAATAATAAAAAAAAATTCTTAGGCACCTTTCTAGACACTCAAGTTAAAAGTGCATTTTAAAAACAGTTAAAATACAGCTAAATACGGAGTTAAAAACAGCATGGACAGAGGAGGGTGTAGTTATGTGTGAGTGAGTGGCTTAGGTCTAAACAGAGGAGATTTCAGGTGGATTTGAAGAGTGCGAGTCGGTGTTACGGAGGTCAGGAGGAGGGGGTTCCAGAGCTGAAGGCCCTATGTGACAAGGAGGAGGAGAGAGGAGGAGGGACCAGGAGGAGAGAGGAAGAGGAGGCAGAAGGGACCAGGAGCTGGAGAGTGGAGGGACCAGGAGAAGGAGACAGGAGGGACCAGGAGCAGGCAGATGGGACCAGGGGGAGGAGAGAGGAAGAGGAGGCAGGAGGGAGCTGGAGAGAGGAGGAGGAGGCAGATGGGACCAGGGGGAGAGAGGAAGAGGAGGAGAGAGGAGGAGGGCAGCTGTGTTCTGGGCCAGTTTATGGAGGGATTCAAGTAGTAGTAAGTTGAGTAAAATAATCGTGCACTTTTTCCACGTGAACCCACTATCTTACCAGTGTGTCATATTCTTCGGTTCTTCTTTCAGATTCGTCAAGCTTTCCAAACTAAAACAACAGAAGAGGGATATTTATAAAATTGATTAAGTCTCATTGCATTCATGAAAACTCAAAAAGCTTTCGATCTATGACTGATGCTTCTTACCAGGAATGTTGGCCTTCCTCCTTTCCAGAAAACCTGAATCTTAAAGGCTTTCTTCACCTTCCACACCTTTACAAACAGACATTTGATTGGTAACCGTCATAAATGTGAAATGTCACCAGCGATAGCACTGAGCAAGAGGCTTACTTCGATGATGGAGCCGACGCCTGCGGGGATGAGCACGAGCAGGCTGGTCTGCTCGTCAAACAGATACAGGAAAATCACTATGGTGCTAAAGCATCGCCACAGCACTGGAAGAGATGCAGAAAGTCATTGACGGGGAAATATTTAGGTAATACTTCAGTAACCTAGCCCTAACCTTAGCCCTAACCTTAGCCCTAACCTTAGCCCTAACCCTAGCCCTAACCCTAGCCCTAACCCTAGCCCTAACCCTAGCCCTAACCTTAGCCCTAACCTTAGCCCTAACCCTAGCCCTAACCCTAGCCCTAACCTTAGCCCTAACCTTAGCCCTAACCTTAGCCCTAACCTTAGCCCTAACCTTAGCCCTCACCTTAGCCCTCACCTTAGCCCTCACCTTAGCCCTCACCTTAGCCCTCACCTTAGCCCTCACCTTAGCCCTCACCTTAGCCCTCACCTTAGCCCTCACCTTAGCCCTCACCTTAGCCCTAACTTAGGGCTGGGCGATAAAATGATAACGATATATATTGCGATAGACATAAGTTCGATATCAATAAAAAACGGGGTCGATAGAACTTTGATAGTTTCACTTCAGTCCGTTCGAAAAAAAACAGGAACAAAACACAGGAAGTAAAGCCGAGTCAGAGGCGCACGGCATTCTGGGGGATGTAGGCAGAGGCTTCTCGACCTATCACAGCCAACTACAAACCGCAAAACTTTTTGGGAAAAGCAAAAAAACAACCGCACCACGTTAGCGTCCATGGATCATGGATCTATTATAATAGCCATGGATGTAAAGATTGTGTTTCAGTGCCGTGTCAATGGTTATGAACGTGCGTGCGAGGAACAGCATGTGCGGCGGGAGAGGCAGTAGGTACAGATAGGGATGTAAATCGGCGACCGTTTAACCGGTGGTTGACCGTCACAGCGTTAACCGGTCAAAGCTGTCGGTTAAAAAAGGGAAAAGGGGAGAGGGGAGGTCTCTTAATAACGCTATTTTAAGCCCTATTTGCACGGTGTGACGAGCGGGTCTGTATCTAGCTGTGTGCGCCCATGTATTATAAACTCCGGGACGACTCTCACGCCGCACGAGCCACATATGCACACACGCACGCACGCGCGCGCACACACACACACACACTTTCCCCCTCTCCATACGTAACATCCACACGCATCATCTCTCCCCTCTGTTACCGTCAAAGTTGCACACTGGCGCGGGTCAGAACTACATTGGAGCTTACATTTACACACACACACATATACATACACACACACATACACACACACACACACACACACACACACACACATACCGGTCTGTCGCGCTCCTCTGTGTCACGGAGCCCAAAGGATTCGCACAAATACGCGGCTCCAGTCAAACCACATGGAACATGTTTGTGTTTATGGTCCTCGGGATCAGCTCCACACACATCACTTGTATTTAAACTTTTGTGAAGACCTGTGAGACGCGGCTCGTCACTCGCTGCTCTGACCATGTGAACGAGCCGTCGTTTGCTGCTAGAAAGTTTTGGTATTAACCCGCAGCACAGCAGAATGGGAAGATTAAAACAGCAGTTCTCTGTGCGCAAAGGTGCCCAAGCTGTTGCGGGTTTTGGCACCGCTGTCTCGGTCTGATCCCGTAGAACGCTCAGCTGCACTTATGAAAAGTACGCGGCTCGAAATGGCTGTTATTTCAAAGAACGTGGACTATTTTAAACTACGCGGTTAACCGGTTTCAACCGGTTAATGAGGCTCGGTGGTCGGTCATGAAAATTCATAGTTTTTTACATCCCTAGGTACAGAGACTCCATGCATTCGGCAAGAGCAAGAGATTCACTTTTTCCGGAGCCGTCACGGGGACACAGAACACTCGAAAACAGCCAAAACAGGAGCTAAACCAGGACTAAAGTGGGGAAGACTGCTTGTGAACATTTGGCTCCAGCCTCATTCCCCCGTGACTGTATTTATTTACGTTTTAAAAAATAAATAAACAATCAATATATATCGTTATCGACCGATATGAATTACTTATATTGTGATATAGTTTTCAGCCATATCACCCAGCCCTAGTATTACTAGCTTATAGCTGTCCCACCCATGGGCACAGGGGGCGCCCTGTAGAACTCGATGTAAACTAAAACAGCTCTACCTCAGCTGACAGAGAACCTGCAGCTTTCAAAAAGGTTGTATTTTGTGGGGATTTTAGTATCCCTTGTCCTCCTGAACTTGTTTCCTGCGGTTTTCTTTAAATCCACACTTTGCTGCCACACACTCTGCTCGTTATTTTCACAAGCACAGAGTCCCCCATTGTTAACCCTGGTTTGAATTCTGGTGAAGCCTGTTGTAGCTCCTGTTTTGGCTGTTTACGAGTATTTTCAGTCTGCTCGCTCAGTCCGCCAATGTCCCCATGACCACTTTGCGGCTCTCTGATTGGTTGTCGCACGAACGTCCCAAGGAAAAGATGAGCAGAATCCATCTTCTGTGGGCGTCGATTTTTCGCTCCTGCTCCTCCCTTTTCACTTTCCCGCCAAGTCCGTGCGTGTCTACTGACCAGTCCGTTTGTGCAAACCGAGCGGTCTGTGCGATGCGACGGCCGAACGCGCGTCACCTTAGACTTTGCATTGAAACCTGACGCAAAGCATGATCCGGTCTGAAAGCACCATAACTCCCGCTCTGATCAGCAGCTCTGATTGGTCAAAGTGCGGCCGAGCCCCTCTGTGCACGTGCATGAGAGCCACACATTCGTATTTGGCGCATCATGGGAGCTCGTCCACTGTGTAGAACCGGGAGGACCAGACGATGCCTAAATATGGGCGAGTTCAGCTAATCTCTCGGTCTCCGTGAAGTCCCATGCGCTACTGAGAAAAAGCCATTCATTTGAATAGGGCGCCATCTTGGATCACCGGGGCTTGGCTAACCCTAACTCAAACCCCCTAACCTTAGTCCTAACCCCAGCCCACATGGAAAAGGGTCAGATACTAGTTAGCTACATGTTTAACAAGGCTATGTAGACAAGTTCTTAACAATACCAATTAAATTACACACATATTAGCACTTTATTAGCTGTTAATTAGTGAAGTGTGACCAATATTTATAGTTTCAAATATTGCATTCAAAACAATAAAACGTTTATGCCACTCTGCTGCTTTAACAGGGAGACACTGGAAAGTCACGTACCTGCTTTACTGGACATCCCCACCATGCTCTTCTTCTGCTTCCAAAAACTGATGTCATTTTTGAAGGCAAGGAAGTCAAACAAGAGCTGAAAGAAACGCAAGGGGGATTCGTTAATCTGGAAATAATAAGAAAAAGAGGCACAGTAGGATTTTTGAGAGAACTTCATGAGGTAAAAAGAAATCCCATTTATTTTCAGATGAGAAGTGAAAATCCAGCTATTAAGTGTTAAAAGCTGTTCGGGTCTGTGCACCTCCAGTTCATTCTATTTCTGTTTCTGACATCCCAGTTCTCCCGCGGGCGAAGGGCACTAATATCAACTAATATCTGGGCCACCAAACTGAAAACCCAAAAAATAAATGTGGCGGACAAAAAAAAAAGAATTCTGAGGCCTTTCACCCCAGGCCAAGTCGGAAAATTTTACTATTTTTAGGAAGCAGGTTATTCAATGTCTTCTCTTAACAATGGAAATAAGAAAAAGAGTTTGAGTTTGTTTTTACGTCAGAAACAAAAAAAGAATGAAGGGAGGGCAAAGTCAGAAATATGCATCTTTCAGTCAAAAAAGTAAAATTGGTCAAAATTATAGTTATTCTCCACATTGACAATTGGCTCAGAGAAAACTTTCAACTTTTAGAAAAGATTATTTTTTGGAATCCCAGGGTTTTTATTTCTGGAACCAACGAGAAGAGACTTAACAGCTCTATAGATTTCTAAAGCATGAATAAATCCTCTTTGTCAATTTTGAGTAAAATGTGAGGGAACACTTTAAAAACATGTTCTTACAGTAGTTGATTTGACAAAGAAACACACATTTATGACATTCACAAACAACTTACATGAAAAGCAGCTACAAAAAATGTCAGAGCCAAGAAATACAGGTTGGTGTCCACAAAGATGCCTTTGATCTCATCGGCGTCTTTCTCCGTGAAGCCTGCAAACACAAACGGATAAGAGAAGAAGAGAAGAGATCTTTGACTCGTCCCACAGTGGGGAAATTTCAGTGTTGCAGCGCACATACAGGACAGAAGAGCGAGCACACAGGGAGCACACTGAATATACAAAATAAGTGGCTGCTACGTTTCTTAGTGAGCAGTAAATGATTTAATATCAATCTTTCAAAATATCTAAATATGTAGCTATATATCTATATTAGTGCAAAGTTATACACATATAGGGCAGGGTAATAAGTAGATAAAGTGACATTCAGTGGACATTCTGAGTTGTAGTTTTGCACATTGCACATGATTACAGTATTTACTTACTTACAGATTAATAACATATGACTACATATTTTGTTTATTGTCAAATATTCGGAAAGGAGGACACACCAAACTGCTGCAGAGAGAAGACGGCGTCCTGCATATGGATCCAGAAGCGCAGTCTGCCCAGCGAGATGGAGTCGTACGTGAGGGTGAGAGGCAGCTCTGCAGACGTACTATTTATCTCCTGGAAAAAAAGGCAAGTGAACATGATAATTCAAATCTTTCTGATATGAAGAGGACGACTCACCATTAGATCCTTGACCCGGTTACTGAGCTCGTCCACGAACAACAGTGGGAGATACACCAT
Organism: Knipowitschia caucasica; assembly: GCA_964034765.1. Taxonomy (NCBI): domain Eukaryota; kingdom Metazoa; phylum Chordata; class Actinopteri; order Gobiiformes; family Gobiidae; genus Knipowitschia; species Knipowitschia caucasica. The sequence continues at coordinate 35,462,119 of OZ035838.1, read as the reverse complement.
TTTCTTGCCATTTTGAAACCTGGGCACAAACCATCAAGATTTGGAACACAATAGAATCTACAGAGGATTAAAGGACTAAGGAGGATTTTCTACTTCCGGGTGGATCGTCATGACTATTGGTCCTTCTAATTGTCAATCATTCTGGTGATACCTGCTCGACAAAAAAGACAAAAAGTGGAGAGGGCGGTTCTTTCCTGAAATTGGTAAAATCCTCCTATATACTGTACCTTTATGATTATGTGGGGACATTTACAGAAGAGTAGGAATGAGGAGCACACAACACAAGATGAAAACACAAAATAATAAAATCTCTAACTTTAGCTTAATAAAGAAGCAAGTAAAGAATCTCTATCTTTAGCAAAATGAAGAAGCAAGAATTAAAGTTATATAGGAGGATTTTCCAAAATGTTAGGAAAGGACCGCCCTCTCCACTTTGAACAAAACTCTCTGCACGTATCACCGGAATGATTGACAAAAGGGAGGGCCAATAGTCTTGATGATCCTCCTGGAAGTAGAAATTCCTCCTATTTACCTTTAAGTACCAGTAGATTGTGTGAGTATGTTAGTACTTACACTCTGAGGTATCTGTGGACATCGCCGGGCAGGTACTCTCTGTCGAATATGAAGTGGTCTCCAACAACGTTAAAAGTGAGCCGTGAACGCCAATGAGAGACTGGCTGGTCAGAGGACGAAGAAGCTGCTCCATCCGCACCTGCCTTGTTATTTTGCTGGGACTCTTTTACATCCTGCGATAGCACATGAACCGTTATCTTTTCTCATATGGAGTCACAACATGAAAAACAAACAAGTGTATTTACCGGTGTTTGGTCCTCTCCAGCTATAAGGGAGACCTCTGGAGCTTTGGGAATCATGTATGTGGTGAGCTGAGCAACCAGGTGGACCTGTCTGTGGTCCTGCCAGGGGTTGACGCCTGCTTGATGGAGGAATATCAGGGCGAACAATGTCCCGTTGTTTCGAGTTTTTTTCGGTAGCGAGACATTAATCATCCTTAGAAATAGAAAAGTGGAAAACAGAGCTCGAGTTAATTAATATGGCCTGCTAAAGGTTAGGGACAGATGTGCAATGTCAACCCGGGAAACAGTGGGAAACAGCGGTGCGTTTTTTGGACCCATGTCGGCTTTTCACCACGGGGAAGAGAAGAAGGTGTTCAAATTAAAAAATAAAACAAACTTCATGACGCCATGAATAATGAGGAAGTATGATCACATCAGTGCCACTTCCTGTGACAGCCACTGGCCTCCTGTTAGTGCCCAGAGTACTATTGAATCTTCACTCTTCAAAAAAGCACTGAGTATTTATGATTTCAATGCCTTATTCATAATTTTTTTCTTGTTTTGTTACACACTTTGACTTACCTTGTACAACTAAAGTATACTTTGCCTGTCCTTGCCTTTCATAATAAGTCACAGCAGTGCACCAAGAACCCCATTTTTAAAGGAGCACCTTACAACACGCCTTGTTATGCTGCAAATACTGTAAAGAATAGTCCTTCGTGTGACTTCAATCAATCAATTTTAATTATAGAGCCCTTTACAACACTCAAGGCGACCAAAGTGCTTCACAATAAAATTACATCAAATCCATTAAAACATTTATATACAAACAATAAAACAGTTAAAAATCATGAAAAAAAAGTGAAAAGTGTTAAAAGCCAGTCTGAATAAATACGTTTTGAGCCTCGATTTAAAAAAGGCCAAAATCAGTGAGGACATGCATGTCAGGGGGCAGCTTGTTCCAGAGTCTGGGTCCAGCGACTGAGAGGGACTGGTCCAGACTTGTGCGCAGTTTTCCCTGACGGCCATCTAAGAAATTGGCTAAAAAACTTCAACAGATGGGAAGAAGATGCTTCCGCCTCCAAGAACTATTGAAGTAAGTATAACAAGCTGCATGTGGAATATCCCTTCAACATATATGATTCATTTCCATCAGTTTCCAGTTCCATCAGTAGCAAGTCTAAAACTATAGTACAAGACCAACCTTTCAATCTTTGTGCTGATGTCAAAGACCTCTTCTGTGTGAATCAAAGTGTGTCCTCCCTCTGTGTTGGGTCTCAGCGATGTGTAGATGCTCAACTAATCGACCAAAACATTATCACACAGTTTTAAACATGACTTCCATAGAGCATCAGGTGTAAACATACCTGCAGTTTGGGGTTAGAGGCCAGGAACGGTGAGATGCAGTTGGCACTTTTGGGGTTGTCGCAGGGTTTGGTGTAAACGATCCCGTACATGACCCAGCAGGTGTGCAGCACGTAGACCACAAACACCCCGACGATCAGAGTCGTGAAGGAAGATTTCAGGAACATTATGTCGCCGTCTTTAGTGCGTCTTGTCTCCCAGTATTAGCTGAACAGCCATACGTCTGAAAAAAAAATAATACTTTTAAACTTTTAGGTCTATGTTTCTATGTTACTGTATGCGTGAGGTTCTGTGTTGATTTTCCCTTGTGGATCATTAAAGTTTAGTCTAAGCTTTGCGGGTCTGTCCCCTTTAAAAACATTCAGACTCCATACAGATGCCTGTATAAGTTAATGTTAGAATCATCGTTTGACTTGAGTTGTACTGACTGCTAAGTTTCAACCACTGATCAATTAGCGTGAAATATTTTAGAGATTTTTAGTCAAATTTGTACGTAAATAACATTCATCTATAAAATCTTCTGGCTCCAATGCTCAGTGTATTATCTTATGTGTTATCTGGAAATACAAGCAAATTACCAGAACTGCCACACACACACTCACGTCCACCACAATTGGGAAATGTCAGAAACAAAGAAACATTGTCCACATCTTGTTTTTCTAGTTCTTGAACATGGAAACCCAATACGGTACATGCAGTAGATAGACTGCTCAGTTTCCCCATTTGGTCAGTTGATTGTTAAAGGTATAAAGCAGGATTTTCTACTTCCCGGTGGATCATCAAGACTATTGGTCCTTCTAATTGTCAATCATTATATCCTCCTATTTATAAGTTACAATACTGTGATTTAAACAGCAGACATAATGTGATGCTTTGTTGACCATTCCCCCCCACATTGATAAGAGTAATTTTTTTTGTATTTATTTAATTCGTTTTTTCACAATACCCCAGCAAATACATCAGTAATACATTCCATGAAAAAAATAAATCTTATAAACTCCAACCCCATTCTTATAAAATAGGTGATGACCATTCCGCGTTTGATACATGGGTGTAGGTTTGATAGCAGACTTCATTTTAGTGCAATTGTTAGTATATTGTTAAAATTCTTGCAGAAGATCCAGGAGTAATGTGGATAAACTCACGGCGTGATGGGCTGAGGCACTGACCGCTCCATTCACTCCCACGACATTACACACGAAGGCATTGTCTAAAAATTACTCTGCGTTTTTCACCTAACAAATACATGTTTACTGTGCTAACGTGACAGCTATAATCTCTAGCATAAAAGTAATAAAAGTGGTTTCTTCAAAGCGCGAGTGGCATATCAGGATTTCTCTCCGTCAGGCGTTTCCGGGTTGTGGACGAGAATTGGGGGAAAACTCGCGAGGCTTCAGCACGCTATGTAAAAATCACATTGGTCGCGTCCAAATCATATCAAAAGTATTTCTCTTACCTACTCAATTCTTGTTCTTCGTTCTTTTTTGCAAATAAATATATAATATACGTGTCTCACACGATCTTAAGCATACACAGATAATGCATAATTTAACCCAATGGTATGAAATGAGAATATGATATAATCTCTCAGGTAGATGTTTTATGAAAAAAGTATAATGGTTATGGTTAAAGGTGTCAGTAAGTAATTCCCTACTTACCATCAGAGAGAAGTCTTGACTTTATTCTATGCACGATGTTTGAATCATATTAATACAGGGATTTACAAAAAGAAAATACATCCCCCAAATATAATTATTATATAGTAAACATCATAGCCTCCATAGCTTCTAAATTATACATGCCATGGATGTGTGAGCCAGATCCCCTCAGAGCTCAGAAGCTAAGCAAGGCAGGTGCTGGTTAGTACTGTGATGGGAGATCTATGGGAACACCAGGTTCCAAAGTGGGGTGCCTGCGGCTGTAAAGTGCCAAACCATCATCGTGTCCTCAGGCAAGATACTTCACCCACATTGCTTAGAGTGAGTGTGTGTGTGTGTGGGTGGTGTTTGGAGGGGCATATGGCAAATACTGGTTTCCTTGCTTCTGTCAGTCTCCCCCAGGGCAGCCATGGCTACAGAAATAGATTATCATCCACTGTTTGTGGGGGGAATGAATAATTCCATGTGAAGCGCCTTTGAGTGTCCAAAAGGCGTTATATTATACCGATGCATTATTATTGTCGGACTCATTATACATAAGTAAGTAAGTAAGTAATCTTTATTTCACACACCAGAGTCATGAAGCGCTTTACAATTGTGGGCATTTGTCTCCCACTCTACAAAGAGATGGGAATGGGGTATAGTTAAAAAAGTATAATAAATACAGGGGTATACTAAAAAGCTCCCCTCATAGTGCAAAAAAGGCAAATAACATAAAACAAAGAAAGAAAATAGACGTCTTTTTCAAGCATTTATAGAGATATGGGCAGACATCTTAGCATTTTGTGAGCCAGAGATTATGATTCTTATTACAAGGCTCAATGGCATATACTATACTAACTGTTTTTTTCACAGCCTCATTATAGCTGGAACAGATCAAATTTTAATGATCATCTTTAGTGATCATTGAAATCATTGTATTTGGCCGATTACTAAAGATCGGCTATATGCATATGTACAGTATCTGACACATCAATTTACATTACAACACATGAAAAAAAACATCTTCTGCTGATTATGTTTTGACAGGATTCTTTTGAACAGAACTTCTGGGTTCCCATCGTCGTTGCTCGCCTCCACTGACTGCAGGGGACATCCGTGTGTCATACAGTGGTGGTGAATGGAGTGCAATCATCCTGCAGAGTGCTCTGTGGGCACATTTCCCAGGCGAACATTGCTTCATAAATCTGCAGTTTTTGTGTCAGCCGTGACCCTGCCTGTCTTTGAGTGCTGCTGTATCATTGAGAGATGCTATTCCTCCTTTTTACCACTTATGTCCCTGCACCGGCGACTCAGTCTGTTTCATATCTGTCATGCCATCTATACCTTTACACCTGGCCATTTAAGGCGGAATCGATGATGGCAAGGGCTGTTTCGCATCTGTCCAGGTAATAAAACCTCCATAAAGCACAGCGTCAAGGGCGTAGTCTCAAAAACGAGGGGATTCACACACAATTTATTTTTCTACTTAATGGCCTTAAACCAGAAATTAAAAAGCTGGAGTGTACCTAACTTTTGACTCAATCAATCCATCTGACCATTTTCGGGCTATAAAATCGTTTGGTTTCAAGCACTAGTTTTCTCAAGCAAGTGTCTTTGAGCTCTGTCACATATTTATATTTTTTTCCTTCTGTGAACTGATCTAACTCAGCTCAGCTCTCAACATGTAAAAGATAAAATGTTTTCTAATAAGATTCACAAAATGTTAATTAACCCTTTTATAGTCACTCCTCGAAGAAAGCAATGCATTTTTTTTCTTTTTTGAATTCTCTAAGATGCAGGAGCAACTCATAAGGTATATTTTTTTAACTCCTATTTTTGTCCAGTTTGATGGTAAATGTGCCTAAAACCAAGTGAGATGCCCCAAAGAGGTATATTTCAGTTCCAAGCATGCTATAGTGACTCAAAAGGTGATGGTTGAAGAAACTATTAAAAGGCTTCTAAACAAGAGACAAACACATGAACGTAGGAAACAAAAAAGGTGAGAAATGACAATAATACACTGCTAAAATCTGGAAAAATCTTCTTGAAAATGTGAGACAGGCCTCTTCTCACACAATGTATAAATCCAGTTCTGTTTAGCTGCAGACAACCGAGGGATTTTATATTTTTATCTTTCTTTTTACTGCACTGTGATTATTTATGATTTTAATGCTAGCTTGTTTTGTTCAGCACTTTGGCTTGCCTTGTGTATGAATTGTGCGATACAAATAAACTTACCTTGCCTATTAATCCACACGGCACTGTTTGTAACAATCAACAGCCTTTTAATGCTGCGTGCATGTATTTCATGGTAAAGGAACCATAGAAGACACAACCATCAAGCCCTTATGTTGCTATGATTACGCCAAACAACCCTCTGCACAGGATATCATAATATATTTTCGCTTAATGGAAAACGGAGGGCAGAATTTCTCCCATTTACTTGTCACGAGTGATGAAACGGCTTCTGTGAAGATGTTCTCGGCTCTTCCCCGTGGTAACCCAGCAGTCACATACATTAGCCAAATTGCTGAATAGACGGTCCCCATTGAGAAGAACTCGAGGCTATACACTCACACTGTTCTGTAGGAAGGTGAGCACGCTGCTGCACTACAAAAGGCCCTCCTAAATCTCCAAGTCCCACGATGCAAAAATATGAGCAGATACTTCATCTTTTAAGGCACTTTTCTCATTGCATTTAATCACGCTGATGTTAAAGTTTGCAATTTACTGTCTTTGAGGAAGATTTTAAATTGGGTCGCTGCAATGACTTCATCCTCCGCCTTTTGAGTTTGTTACTGCTTTGTTACCTGTGTGCTGGCCCGGACTGGCCATCGGGAGCATCGGGAGATCTCCCGGTGGCCTGCGTGTCAAAGTGGCCTGGGCCTGCCCTATCATCAGTCTTTTTTTGTTTTTTTTTTAAATTTAATTTCATCCTCACGGTCTTTGCAAACTCCTACCCTGCCTGGTGGCCTGGTCCAATGAGCAAGGCCCAGGCCAAAGCTTTACTGTCATTGGGCCAGAGCAAAATTAAACAAATACGCCTATTTGCACCCAGTGGGTGCACGCCTAGCAGTGCACCCAGTGTAGCTTCCCCAGCCTAGCAGTGCACCCAGTGTAGCTTCCCCGGTTCAAATGAGTGGTCTCTCCAACTGATGGTTCATACACGTTTTTATTTTTCCTTTTATATGAGCTGTAACGATGTGATTTTACCTTACTACTTTTTTAACAATAATTGATTAGCTTGTTATAGTTATACACTAATGAACACTTAGTTCATTGTGTGTGTGTGTGTGTGTGTGTGCCTGAATGGATGAAAAGCTCCCGGCCTGAAATGTTGTCCCACTCCGGCCCTGCCTGTGTGTGTTTTTACTGCTTAAAAACAAAAACGGAATTCTTACGTTGACTCAGCCCTGCCATAAAACAAATGTCACTTGCATGTCTCATTATTAGACGTAAAGTTTAATGGAGTACAGTGGAAGATTGTTGTTTTAGAATGTCAACCAAATCATTTAGATGGACTCAAGCCAACATGTACAAGAAAAGGACACAATCATTGACTTTAAAGTGATTGTCTGGAGTTTGTCAGAAAAAGAGAGACAGAGAGGTACTTGATTTGAAAAAAACGACACAAGCTCCTCCCCCTTCCTTTCTGATTGGTCCACACCTACGTTTCCGTAACACTTTTAAATGTTAATCAGAGAACACATTATACATATACATTATTAATACACATGCACGGAGGTTTTCAGAATTATTTGTAAACGTTTTAATGAAAAATAATTATGTTTTATGCACAAAAAAAGCGTTCGCGGCGAACCAGGAAGTGCTATTATACACTATCATACAAGTGTACATTATAGGACACATCTGCAGAGGATCTATAGCTAAGAGAAGGGAAGGCGGGACTTGCCTGTAATATTAAAATTAATAAAATGACTTATTTTATATCAACATTTAAGGCCGGGAGGTCAATTTAACACATTTCCCAAAATTTGTAATTCATTTAGAGTTACAGACTATCATTTTGAATATTAATGAAAGTAGTCACTTCTATTTCTGCGGTTGAAACTATTGTGCCATCACTTTTACAGTCTATGGGCAGTTTCAAAATGGCCGTGGGGGCTGGAAAATTTGATAAAATGCAAATGCGCATGCGTCACCGCGGCTAAACTAGACTCGTCCAAAATAATTCACTCCCCTCAGCATTGACACACATGTGGAACGGAGCTTTGAGCCAAGAGCCACTTTTGGACCATCCTGTAAACCCATTTTCAAGATGTAAGAAGATACACTCAGCGGCACGGTGGCTGAGTGGATAGCACTCTCGCCTCTCAGCAAGAAGGTCCTGGGTTCGAATCCCGGTTGGACCAGGGCCTTTCTGAGTGGAGTTTGCATGTTCTCCCCGTGTCTGCGTAGGTTTCCTCCGGGTGCTCCGGTTTCCCCTGCCACTAAAAATATGTACAATAGGTCTGGCATGTGCCTCCTGTACTGGCGACCCCCACTCCCACAAATAACAATTGTAAACTGCTTTGAGACTCCTATCACAGATTTCTTTTTGTGACAAGTTAGATGTGTTTCCTTGTTGACATGCTTCCTCAGGGTCAGCACTAGATCATATACGGAATCGGGACGGAAGCGGAAGTAAACTTAACAAACAAACAAATGCCTAAACTTAACCAGCCATTCCCATAAAATAACCCAAACCCACCCTTGACCCTAACCTTAACCATCTTACTCAGACGCCTAAACTTAACCATTCACTACTTAAGGACTCATTAGTCTAAAACTAATTCGAAAGTACGAGAGTTACTTCCGGTTTCGTCCCGATTCCGTATATGATCTAGTGCCGACCGCTTCCTCTTGTCCCACGTGTGCGACAAGAAGAAGGCTCCCTGGTCTCGGCTGATGCTGTTGTTGCCTCGCTCTCTGATTTCAATGGCCTCCTTGATCCAGCGTTTGTATTTGTGGTTTTTGGATCCGATGAAAGTAATTGGAACTATCACACATTATTCACTGTCCGTCCGTCCGTTTTCGTCCACTTCATCCGTTGCCGGGTCAGATGAAGCGGACTGTGTCAACTTTAATTTGAAAACCTCAAATCAAGCAATTATGTTTCAGTACCAAAGTCTCATACACTTTTTTCAAATCCAAGTGAACGTTGTTGAGGAGGAGTACTGATTAATTATTTGTCAAAAAACAAAACAGTTTTCTTCTTTCACAAGTTTTCACATGTATTTTTGCTCTTTTTGTCATTTCTGGCAGAGAAAGATGTGACAAAAAGAGGACCACTCTTGTTCAGTCAATCAGCTTTCAGCCCAAAGTGTCAAACAGTGACTCACAGGGCTCTTTCCTACAAGTACACAAAATATACAAGGTTTTTTTTTTCTTGTGAGATGAAGACAGCATGTTGTGGTGTGTTTTGTTAATAACATTTCTAATCAATTCAATGTATTCTTGTATAGCCCTAAATCTCAACTGTAGTTATCTTGGAGGACTTTACACAACCATTGAATTCGCCAAGATAGATCAGAGAATCAAACACTTCAAACACAAGAAATAGAACAAAAAAAACATTGGTATTGGTCCATTGGGGGCAGATGACCAATGTCCATAAGTGTTGAATGTCCCGGATCATCACCACTGTCCCACTTCCATCAGACTGTTCCTAAAAAAAAAATTGTGTGTGAATCCCCTTGTTTTTGAGACTCCTTGACTTGTTGCTTTTATGGAAGTTTTTTTATAACCTGGACAGAAATAAAACAGCCCTGGCCATCATCGATTCCACCTTAAATGGCCGGGTGTGAAGGTTGGTGTAGATGGCACGACATACAAAAGGTACTATTTACGAAACAATAAACTAGGTGCCCCAGCTTTAATATGAATACAAAAAATAGAGCTTTCTGATGTCTAATGGCTTACTGGCAACTTGAAATATTACTTTACACCACTAGAGAGCACAGCTGTTCCACTCTTCAGACGTGCAGCACTATTAACCATTCTGATCCGGCTGTCCACCCGTCTGCCTGTCCGTCTGCCTGTCTGCCTGTCCGTCTGCCTGTCTGCCTGTCTGCCTGTCCGTCTGCCTGTCTGTCTGTCTGTCTGTCTGTCTGTCCGTGCCCTTCCACAATGCACTGCAAAGATCTATAATCACCACTCGGCATGTTTCCATCAACATCCATCATCCTTTATGGAGTTTCTCAGTCGGGGTTCAGTGCAGAAAAGCAGCGCAGAGGGAAGGAGAAAAGAAGGCCTCATTCAGGGCCACAGCAGCGGCACTCAGCTCTATTTCCTGAATGACCTCCTGGATACAAAGATGTGTCCCCGTCCTGTTAGACTGTTCAGACCCAGCTTTGGACGTTTTTCAGTTATTCCGTCAAGAGATTGTACCTTTCAAAGTACCCAGTTTTCTTACTTAGGAAATGTAAGGCAAGGCAGGTTTATTTGTAGATACAGTAGATAGATAGAGAGATAGAGAAATGGGTAGAAAGATAGATACTTTATTGATCCCCCTTCGGAGACATTCAATGTCCAGTAGCAGCAGAACCACATGCATACAACCATACAAACAAAACAAATTAATAGATAATTCTAGGTAAGGCAAGTTTATTGGTATGACACAATTCATACACAAAGCAACTCTATGTGCGGAACAAAACAAGATAGAAACAATTACACAAGGCATTAGAATCATAAATAATCACAATACATGATAAAGAAAAATCCCTCAGTTGTATGCACAGCGAACTGTTTTTATCCTGGATTTATACAATGTCACAGAAGAAGCCTTTCAGGAAGATTGTTCCAGATTTTAGCTGAATTTGAAATGCAGCTTCCTTATGTTTACTCCTGATTCTGAGTCCGGGCTGGTTCGTATGGTACTAACATGTCTCTAATATATTTTGGTGCGAGGCCATGGAGAGACTTGTAACAAACAGAGCTGATTTAAAGTCTATTCTCTGAGCCACAGGAAGCCAGTGCAGAGACCTGAGAACTGGACTAATGTGATTGTACTTCCTGGTTCTAGTCCGGACTCGAGCTGCAGCGTTTTGAATATACTGCAACTGTTTTACAACTCCAGACCAGCGAGAAGTCTGCTACAAGAGTCCGACCTACTGGAGACAAATGCATTGAGAAAAACCTCCTAATCCCCTTGATGCTTTCTTACTGTATGTCCTTATATACTCCTCAATTTTTTTACCTGAGGGGTTTTCGGGAGAGGGACTGGAGGTGACAGTTGACGCTCTCTCTTTGCTTCCGGGGACCAAAGACAATCATTTCAGTTTTCTCTGAGTTGAACTGAGGAAAGTTGTTTTGAATCCACTCACTGATCTGTTGGATGTTAATGATGAAGTCAATCAATCAACTTTAATTTGTAGAGAGCCGTTCCTCAGGCAACACAACACAGTCCACTAGTCCTGGTTCTCCTGCAGTCAGTGGGACATAGATCCGAATGTCATAGTTCTGATTGGACACATTGTTATTGCATGTTACCTGACCTAACGGCAGCATGTTGAGATTGGACAGGAGGGGTGCCGTGACTTACCCTGACCTCCGTGGAGTGCCATATTATCTGACACACAGTTTCCAATCTCCACAAATAGGCCTTTTCACTGCACTTCCCTGGCTCTCCTCGACTCCACGCACATCTACCCTACTCGGCCTCTTTCAGCCCTGGTTATATCTCCGTGGCAAACTGGTGCTGAGTGGTGATGGTGGGTAGTCCTGGATCTACAGCCCGTCCGTTCGTGGGAGCGGATGCCTCTCTCAATGTGGGTCTCCCAGAGATTTGTCACCTCTTCCCGCTCGGTTTTAGAGTTGTTCCGTGCAGCTGCAGGGATCTGGGTCGAACTAAAAGGACTGTGGTGATGATCCAGGACACTCAACAATCAACAACGTCCATGAACATTTAACAACATTTATAGACATTGGTCTCAGCCCCTTTTGAACAAAAGGCTCTATGTGTTTTTATCATTGCATTTCTTGTGTTTCAACTGATTCTCTGATCTGTGTTGGCAAATTCAATGGTTTTGTTAAGTCCTCCGAGATAAATATTGTTGTAATTTAGGACTATACATATACATATACAGTACATACTGTATACTATAAAAACTGTATTTATATATTCAATGGATTTGAATTAATGGGCGCCACGGTGGCTGAGTGGATAGCACTCTTGCTTCTCAGCAAGAAGGTCCTGGATTTGAATCCCAGTCGGATCAGGGCCTTTCAGAGTGGACTTTGCATGTTCTCCATGTGTCTGCATAGGTTTACTCCGGGTGCTTCAGTTTCCCCTACCACTAAAAACATGCTCAATAGGTATAAATGTAGATGAGAGAGTGAATGGATGGTGTTGATTGGGGGCTTTGATGCACCAGTGTGTTCGGCGACTCATTTCCGTCATCACCCAGTGTGGAATGATTGGAACAATATCTGAACTCTACATAAATTACTTTATTACTAAATTACGTTATTTAAGAGGGGGAATCACAGCTATCGTTATTCATTTGCATAAATTGCAAATCAACGGCAGAACATCAACAGCAGAAGGAGAAAGACCTGAAATACAATATTGCTGGACCGGAACATATCAAATGAGTTGTTAATTCAATAGTTGTTAATTAGGAGAAATCTGGTAAGATGCTGGTAAAAATTTCTAGACCTTTGTCAAATACTACAGACTAACCAATAATACATGATGGCCCAAAGCGTCGTTGACCATTCTAGACATGGAAATCATTTCAAAGAGACATTTTAGATCCATTTATCACAGTTCCCAACAAAGATAAAAATGAAACCTTGCCCTCCAGAAGGGCCCGCGTCCGGATTTAAGGGGGAACCTGGTGAAACACTAACTCCAAAGTGCATCACGTTCATAAATGACACCCTGGATCAATAACACTATAAAAGAGAGCCCTGTTCTTTCATCTCAATCAAAGCGGATATGTTAGCATGATTTAACACCAGCATAAAGTGAAAATAACGGCTCATTTAAATGCTAATTCTTCTTCAGTGTAGCAATCAGAGCAAAAGCAACAGGTCAGAAGAATGTGGAGTATATCGAGGATAGAATAGACTTTACATCAAGACGGTGAGACAGTTCCTGCACAACGGCACTCTCATAAAAAGTTCTTATTTCTTCATGCATCTTTTTTGGCTTGATGCGGCCACATAAATACACGGGGAGCACTGTTCCGCACTGCCGTCTGACTGAAAATCATTACTGATGCTGTTTTCTCCCCAATCACACCTGCTTTATACCGGGCCGGAGTTGTTTGTTTTGGACAACAAGGCTGCTGCTGCTTTCTTGTCTCTTATTGCAGTGATACACACACACTTTGGAATAATATGGCTCAATGATTATGCCAAGTCTCATGCTTTTGAATCAGAATCAGAATCAGAATCATTTTTATTGCCACGTAAGTAACAGGAGGTCACAGACTTGGAAATTGCTTTGGCTCAGTGCAACAGTCAAAAAGAGATAATAAAAATAAGAATAAAAAACACTTCTAAAGAATAAATTTAAATTTAAAATAGAGTTACAGTTACTATTTACAATATACAAGTGCACATGGTGCACACAATGTAAGATGACAGCAGTACAGTGAAGTAAAGTGACGTATGATGGGCAGTAAAGTGACTTTATAAAGGGCGGGGGGACAGGTTAAGAAGTGTTCAAGAGTCCAACAGCAGAGGGGAAGAAACTGTTCTTGTGGCGGGAGGTTCTAGTCCTGATGGACCGCAGTCTCCTGCCTGAGGGGAGTGGTTGGAATAGTCCATGTGCAGGGTGAGAGGGGTCGGCTGTGATACGACCAGCCCGGCCTCGAGCTCGGGCGACGTACAGGTCCTGCAGCGATGGAAGGCTGCGGCCGATCACTTCCTCTGCAGAGCGCACAATGCGCTGTAGTCTCTGTTTGTCCCTGACTGTGGCTCCAGCGAACCACACGGTGATGGAGGAGGTGAGGATGGACTCGATGATGGCCGTGTAGAACTACACCAACATCTGTGCAGGCAGCTTGGCTTTCCTGAGCTGCCGCAGGAAGTACATCCTCTGCTGGGCCTTCTTGATGAGGGAGCTGATGGTCGGCTCCCACTTGAGGTCCTGGGTGATGGTGGTGCCCAGGAAACGGAAGGACTCCACAGAGGTGATGGGGGAGTCCATCACGGAGGGTGGGGGCGGGGGGACAGTGCTCTTCCTGAAGTCCACAATCATCTCCACTGTCTTCTGGGCGTTCAGCTCCAGGTTGTTACCACTGCACCAGGACACCAGCCGGTCCACCTCCCTCCTGTAGGCGGACTCATCGTTGTTGGAGATGAGTCCAATGAGGGTGGTGTCGTCCGCGAACTTGATCAGCTTCACGGAGTCGTGGCTGGAGGTGCAGTGGTTGGTGTACAGGGAGAAGAGCAGGGGAGAAAGAACACAGCCCTGTGGGGCTCCTGTATTTATAATCCGAGGGTCCGAGACATTCTTCCCCAGACACACTCGCTGCTTCCTGTCCGTCAGGAAGTCAGTGATCCACCTGCAGGTGGAATCGGGCACGTTGAGCTGGGAGAGCTTGTCCTGGAGCAGGGATGGCAGGATTGTGTTGAAGGCAGAGCTGAAGTCCACGAACAGGACCCTGGCGTAGGTCCCCGAAATCAGTGTCTCACTGATTTCAAGATTCAAGAATTTATTTGCCATTTGCAGTAAAAGCACATTGGAAAAACTGTGCAAAACTACCCCCTGTGTGCACCATACACACCAGAGCTCTTGCAATGGCGCCACTTTACCGGTGTCATGCTATTTTGTAATTGTTATGATTACTTTTGAATGCGTTGGAAACTGCTGTAAATCCTATGTATCTCTGAAACTGTTGTTGTTTTCGTGTTTTACAATTGCTATTTTTCTTGCTTTTTTCTACCTGAGATGTTGCTGCAGTACAGTGTTCATGGTTTTACACTGGTCCAGACCAGAGCAGAGAGGATTCATGGTTTTACACTGGTCAAGACCAGAGCAGAGAGGATTCATGGTTTTACACTGGTCAAGACCAGAGCAGAGAGGATTCATGGTTTTACACTGGTCAAGACCAGAGCAGAGAGGATTCATGGTTTTACACTGGTCCAGACCAGAGCTTTTACATCTTAGAATATCCGAAAAAAACAAACAAAAAAAATTGCTTTCTCCAAGGAGTGAATGCTAAAGGGTGAAGCAATTTGAGATTTCCTTGTGTAGGAACTATATTCACATAAACTTGCCTTGATACTAAAGCCAGTAGAGACATTTACACAACACAACATTCTGACACAGTGCGGCCTGACTCAGTGCAGCTCAGTTACTCAGGACGGTCCTATCTGAATCTTGAAGCTCTTTCCATCCGTCTTTCAGCGTCTGTCCCATCGTTCTCCGTCTGTGGTCCTGTCGTCCCGTGATGGAGTGAGCGCCGAAAGAGAAGTTAGTCGTATTTGCCCTTGTCCCGCCCTCCAAGGTGAACGGCGTCCCATTCGCATACGTGCTGACCTCCCTGTGTACGCCATTTCTCCGCCATTTATAGCTTTTTGCAGGTGTTTGACATGCATGACTTGGAATGTATAGCCAACATCCATTATTCAAGAATTACCCATGGTACAGTGTGTGTGTGTGGGTGCATATTCAAAGGCATATTTCCCATCTAGACTTCATATGAATTTACATTACTACATTTATTGACTCGTAGTGAAGGATGTGAAGGAATGAAATTGAAAAAAAAAAAGCTATTCCGGTTTTTTGGCTTTAAACAGCTGATGAATTACACAGACCTCAACAATGAAGCATGTCAAAATATTTTTATGACTAATGCTGGCTTGTCCACCACCACAACACGACTGCCAATGTTCTCCAACCATACAGGCCAATCTACAGAGGACACAACATATAATAATCAGAATAAATGTTTTAGCCATTGTAAGTAACTTGAAGTCACAAACAAGGAATTTGCTTTGGCTCATGGTGCAGACAAGCGATAAAAGTGAAAATCTGTTTACTGATAAAAAAAGAAAAAATCTTACAATCATACAAAAATAAAAACACCATGATTATTTTGATGGTCAAAATAGTGAGAGCGACTCTTCATAAGGTATGAAGAGGCCTTTCATTTTCAACTTGATGGAGAAATATCTTTGAGAAAATACCAAAACTGAGAGTGGAACCATGACATCATGGCGGACGCATGGCGGAGGCGGCTGCGTCGCGGAAGGCAGCTCCAACAGTTGTAACAAAAAGTGTATCTCTAAGTGGTTTGTTGGGCTCCATGCAGAGTATACTGTTATACTGTTGCAACATATCTGCTGCTACTAAACGCCGAGACATTCATAACAGCAAGCAGCCACTCACGCTTAAGGAACGTTTTTGGAGTCGCCGCTGTCAAGACAAACGCAAGCGGCTCACATCAAAGGCACCTGCCGTGTCGTCACAAACCATGGCAATCTGTGTCGGACTCCTCTTTCTCCCGCTGTGGTATATTTGCTTCGTACAGAGGCATCTGCTCCTCAACTCATTGAGACATATGATCTCATCCAACTTTTTAAAGACTGGATATGGACACAGTATACTATCTGCAATCCTGAACAATGGCGTTGTTCAAACGAAAGAAGTAATTAAAATAACAAAGACCCATAAGCATAAACAAGAACTAAAATGGGCAAGAATACGACTATATTTATTGCTTCTGCTACTGGCTGGGGATATACATCAAAACCCTGGGCCCGTTACGCACGGGGGCCACGCAATAAACTCTGGAGAGGGACCTCATATCTCGGATGAGCTGAGGCTACATGCACCGCCTGGGAACGGAACATCCTTACAACCTAACCCGGAGCCAAGCTTTGTTTTGGCCCATCCAATACTCTCTGCACTATCAGCGGATCATGGAGAAATCCGCGGGGGTATGGTCTCGCTAGACCAGGTCGAGACGGTGCAGCGCGCACCGGAGGAGCTGATAGCTACCACCAGGGCGCATGCGGAAACAAACACGCCTGGCTTGCTGGAGACTAAAAATCCCCTGCAACAAGAAAACACCGCAAGCATGTCACTGCCTTCGGGCAGTGGCAGAAGCGAAACAGACCCAACAGTGGACATTGTGAACCTAAATGGGCCAGAATGTTCCAAACCGAGAACCATCGCAACACGAACTGTGAGTCACCCACAACATATTTTCTCCACTGTTAACAATTCACAAATTATATGGAACTGGGACAGCAAACCAAAAGGCATCTTTGGAGCCCACTTGAACGTACGTAGCCTTTTACCAAAACATGATGAAATAAAGTCACTCTTAATTGACTCGAATTTACATTTTCTGGGTCTCTCAGAAACATGGCTCCAGGATAAAATACATACCAGCTTCCTAGATGTTCCTGGATATAACTGCTTTAGAAAAGACAGGGTTAACAGTAAAGGTGGAGGGGTGGCCATCTATGTACGCGACTCAATTAAATGCACTGAATCAATGATTGACAGCAACGTGCAAATTGAATATCTGTGTATCAATATCTCTCTGTCACCTCGAATGCACTTTATGATTATGGTACTGTATAACCCACCTTCTGCTAATGTTGATATTTTTTGTGATAACCTTCAGAAACTGTTAAAGATGGTGTCACCAAAATCTGAACTGATAATAATGGGGGATTTTAACATAGACTGGTTTAACAAAACAAAAAGGAAGAAATTAAAAATGCTGATGGCCAAGTTTGATTTCAAACAGTATATCAGGGGACCCACAAGAATCACAAAAACAAGTAAAACTCAGATAGATCTAATTTTCTCAAACAAGGACAGAATTCTCAAGTCATATAATTTTCTGACCGGATTGTCTGATCATAATATGACGCTAGTGGTTAGAAAGTTATCAAAGAAACGGTTTGCAAAGAGTATTGGCATACAATCAAAGACCCAGATAATCCCCAAAAATGCCATCCCTAAATTAGATAATGACCTCAAACAATTAAACTGGAGCAATTTAGTGGCTGGAGACAGTAGCGTTGATAGTAGTTGCAGGAAAATGATGGATACAATTGGAGAGCTTGTAAACAAGTATTTGAAAACTAGGAAAAATGGAACACACAAATCTTTACCTTGGATTAGTGAATCTATCAGAAAACTTATGAAGCAACGTGACCTAGCTTTAAAGCAGGCCATCAAAAGCAAAATTAATATTGATATGACTGTGTATAAAAATCTAAGAAATAGAGTAACTAAAGATATAAGAATCGCTAGAAACGCTTTTTATATTTCCACAATTAATGAGGCCAGAGGAAATCCATCTGCCATGTGGAAAACAATAAACAACATTATAAAACCAAAAGGGAAACCATCACAGATACTTGAACTCAAAATTGATGAAAAGCTCATAAGTGAAAATAAACAGATTGCTCACCATTTCAATAGCTATTTTGTTTCATCAGTTGAAGAATTGACTAACAGCTTCTGCTTAGGTTCCAGGATGGAACCTCGGCATAATGTTAGCTCAATACAGTTTCCATTTTCCCTAGAACAAACTACTGAGTCTGAGGTCATGGCAATTATTGACAAAATAAACAACAGTTACACTAAAGATCTCTTCCAATTTGACACAGCATTTCTGAAACGAAATAAAGAAGTATTGGCAAAACCCCTAACTGATTTGATAAATCTTTCTCTAAAACATGGAGAATATCCAACTGTCTGGAAACAATCGAGGGTAATACCAATTCACAAATCCGGAGACAAAAGTCAGGTTTGCAACTACAGGCCAATAAGTATTCTGCCGGTCTTCTCTAAGGTGCTAGAGAAGACCGTAGCAAACCAGCTAATGTCATTTTTACACCTCAACAACATACTGCACCCTCTGCAATTTGGGTTTCGGCCACAGTACTCAACTGAAACTGCCAATTGTTATTTTATTGAACAACTTAAGTCAGCCATTGACAAAGGCTTGATGGTTGGAGCAGTATTTTTGGACTTAAAAAAGGCATTTGACGTTCTAGACCATGATCTCCTTGTGCTCAAACTATCTGGACTAAACTTTGAAGAACCAGCACTGCAGTGGTTCAAGACATATCTGGAACAGAGACAACAGTGTGTAATAATCAATAACGAAAAGTCATCCTTTTTAACATTAACATCAGGAGTCCCGCAGGGATCAATATTGGGCCCACTTCTCTTTACACTTTACATTAATGACTTACCAAACGCATGCCCAGGAGCAGGTATCCAACTGTATGCAGACGATGCAGTTGTATATGTGAGTGGCAAAACAATTGAAACCATTACTGCACAGCTACAGCACCATCTAGAGGCTGTAGCAGAATGGTTTCAAAATTCTGGTCTTTCTTTAAATGTCAGTAAAACAAAATCTGTCTGTTTTTCATCTAGAACACGTCCCACTGAGAACCTACCCCTAACAATTGACAGGCAACACATTGAGCAAGTGAGAGAATTCAAATATTTAGGCCTAATTCTGGACTCTCACTTGCAATTTGACAGTCACATTAACGAGATTGTAAAAAGGACTAAATCAAGTTTGTATAGTTTCAGACTAATCAGAGATTGTTTACCTTTCAACGCAGCCAATATCTTTCTACACGCCATGATTTTTTCTCAGATAAGTTACTGTATCACCTGCTGGTCCCAGGCCACAGCCTCTTCCATCAAACCAGTAAGAATGCTCTACAACAGAGCCATAAAAATACTGGACAAAAAGCCAATAAGAACACACCATTGCCAGGTGTTGCAGAGACTACATTTTCTTAGTTTTGATAATTTTATTAAATTTTGTAATTGTAAATTATTGTACAAATGTTTGCACAGTCGAGCCCCTGCTGTCCTGAGTGCTCTCTTAGTTCCTCTGAGATCCGTCACACGGGGCTCCTCTAACGGGAATGTGAAAGTGCCCCTCAGGAGAACCACATTCGGACAGTCGGTCTTCTCGGTCCAGGGGGCAAAGCTCTGGAACTCTTTAAGCCCTCAGCTAAAACTGAACTCTGACTGGGCTGGTTTTAAACATGAACTAAAGCGATTTCTTAAAACAAACCAGGTGTGTGAGCATCAATGAGTTGGAGAACATCTGCTTTTATATAATGTGAATTTTATAATGTATAATGTGTTTTAATTGTGTTAAAAGCCCTCCTAGGGACGGACATTGCAAACTAGCCTTGGCTATAAATGTTGTAGTGTTTCACATGTTGATTGTGTTCACTTGTCCCTATCAAATAAATCAATAAATAAATAAATAAATAAATCATACTAGCTACAGATGTATAGGTGTATAGATTATAGCCTGTCAACTCCCGCCCACATGTTTCGGACAAACACTGCCGAAATGAATCATATACCACTTGTCACTTTAGACGAAAATTATATACCAGGAGCAAAATTCCACCATCAAACCATCAGAGTATAGACCAATTAAAACGTTAGCTTGAATGTCGTGGTCTACAGTAACTGGTAGAAAGTTTTAATTGATAAAAAGGTAATGGTAAGGATTATGCAAACATTATCTAGTCATTTAAATTGCAATGCTAGCGCCTTCTTTGTTTATTTTGCTGTGATTAACTTCCATTTATCAAGTTTTTTTTTTTGCACTATCCACGGTAATTAGTTTGATCATATAGTTAGCTACTGTCAGCCGATATTATAATAGATCCATGGGTCACAACGGGCTACGCCACTACTGTCTCTGAGAGAAACTATCGGAGCTAGCTACACTCAATAAACGCAAATGACAATCAATCGACACATTTAAATGTTAATGGGAGAATATATTATACATACATTCGTAACACAGGTGCACGAAGGTTTTCAGAAGTATCTGTTCAGGTTTTCATGACAAAAATACTTTTTTAATGCAACTAAAGCGATCGCTTTTTTGAAGTAGGTTAACTATCCTCACTGTTACTCGCCTGCCACGGGAAAACCTTTGGGAACTATTTTATTTGCACTCATTAAATAAACCTTTCGGCAGTAATAAAAGTGACTGAAGTTTATTTTGTGTGTTCAGTTCGTACAAAGCCGTATCATAAGCGGACCCCGACGCGCTTCGTCTGTACTTATTTTCCGATAGTCACGAAGTTGAAAAAATCCCTCTCATCTTTCTTCAGGTGTGAGAATTGTATACATTTTGGATTAGGACAAACAATACTAATATGGATTGATGGGGTAAATGGTATAAAGAGAAAGTTTGTGCTAACTACATTCAGAAGGTCTCCGAAACTATAAGAATGCCCTTCGCAGGGCTCGAACTCAATACTATTCAACTTTAATAGAAGCGAATAAAAATAACAGTAGATTTTTGTTTAGCACCGTCGCTAAACTCACAAACTGCCATAGCGCAATCGAGCCTAAAATTCCAAGCTCACTGAGCAGTGTCGACTTTCTCCATTTCTTTAATAATAAAATTACATCCATCCGTGACAAGCTGGAGGAGGTTGCTCCTGCTGTTAGTGGTGGACAGGTTGAAGCGGCATACGTGACTTCCCACTTAGACTCTTCAGTGGGCCTCGATAAATTCATGGCTGTGAGCCAAGCAGAGGTGATCTCTGTGGTCACATCCTCAAAAGCCTCAACTTGCATGTTAGACGCAGTCCCGACATGGCTCTTCAAAGACATACTTCCTTTGATAATTGAGCCTATCGTAAATATAATAAACGCATCCATACAATGTGGCTATGTCCCACAAGCTTTTAAAACCGCGGTAATCAAACCCCTTCTGAAGAAAACAAACCTGGACCCAGAAATACTTACAAACTACAGACCGATCTCAAACCTCACTTTTATATCTAAAATCCTGGAAAAACTTATAGCTGAGCAGCTTCGCTGCCACCTGCAGGAAAATAATATGTTTGAAGTCTTTCAATCAGGATTCAGAGCTCATCATAGCACTGAAACGGCACTAGTCAAAGTCACAAATGACTTACTACTAGCTGCTGATAATGGACAAGTGTCAGTGCTGGTCCTACTGGACCTTAGTGCTGCATTTGACACAATAGACCACAGCATTCTACTGCAGAGGCTAGAATGTGATATAGGTCTTAGAGGAACAGCCCTTGGCTGGTTTAAATCCTATTTATCAGATCGGTATCACTTCGTCAACGTAAATCAGAACTCATCGCCTTATTCTGGAGTAGAATTCGGTGTGCCGCAGGGTTCGGTACTCGGACCGATTCTTTTTACCCTCTACATGCTGCCATTAGGAAACATTATTAAAAAGCATGGAATTAATTTCCACTGCTATGCAGATGACACACAGCTTTATCTGTCGATGAAGCCAAATCAGACAGATCAGCTAGAAAAGCTCAGTGCCTGCATAAAGGACCTTAAAATGTGGATGACTCTTAACTTCCTACTTCTCAACCTGGAGAAGACAGAAGTGATCCTACTCGGTCCGAAGCGCCTGCGTGACACCCTCACTAACCAGATAATTACTCTCGATAATGTCAGTATTATACCCAGTAACACTGTGAGGAATCTTGGAGTCATTTTTGACTAAGAACTCTCCTTCAAGGCTTATATAAGCCAAGCAACTAAAACGGCGTACTTCCACTTACGGAACATCGCTAAAATTAGGAATTTCCTTCCTAAAAGTGACGCGGAAAAACTCATTCACGCGTTTGTCACCTCAAGGCTCGACTACTGTAACGCTTTACTGGCAGCGTGCCCTAAAGCCTCTTTGAAGAGCTTCCAGCTCGTTCAGAATACAGCAGCTAGGATCTTAACAGGTACCAAAAGGAGGGAGCACATAACTCCGGTGTTAAAATCACTCCACTGGCTCCCTGTGGAGTACAGAATAAAGTTTAAAATCCTTCTCTTAACATATAAAGCCATAAATGGCTTGGCTCCTTCTTATCTCCAAGACACGTTAGTGTCGTATCAACCAAGTCGAGCGTTGCGCTCACAAAACGCCAGACGTCTGGTGGTTCCTAAGGTCTCAAAAATCACTGTTGGTGGCAGAGCATTTAGCTACCAAGCTCCTTTACTGTGGAATCAGCTTCCCATTTATGTTAAGGAAGAAGATACGGTCTCCACATTCAAGGCCAGGCTTAAAGCACTTTACTTTAATTTAGCATATAATTAGGTAATATATAATATATGGTGTATATATTATATATATATGCTGTATTATGTTATATATTATGTTATATATTATACAATAATGTATTGTGTTATGTTGTATATTATGTTATATATTATGCTGTATGTTATGTTGTGTATTATATATGATATATATGGTATGTATGGTATATGTGATGTATATGATATATAATATATAGTTAGGTTTGCTTGGATCGGTTTGCACACCTGGTGTGCAATCCATGAATCTCTTTATTCAAGGCTAGGTTTAAAACAGTCCTCTTTAGTTATTTATTTTTATTTTTATTTATTTATTTATTTCAAAACCTGCACAAAAACAAGTACAAATATCAGTTATCAAATAAAAAGAGTCACAAGTTTTGAAAAGGGGGTTGGGTGAAGCAGACGCTTATACATTTCCAACCCCCTCACACTTCAGCAAAACAGCAAATACAAATTACACTAACACTGTACAGTTATATCATTGCATCAAATACAAAATACAAAATAATAATAAAAAAACAAGACACACAGAGACAAGACGCACACTCATTCTCTCACTCACACAGACACTGGCCCAAACACTCCCTGACCACACACCTCTCTCCCACCGCTCTGCCAGGCCCAGGGCATCACTCTCTGTCCTCCATGTATTTCTTCAATATGTCTCTTTTAAATTTCTTTTTAAAAGCAGTCATAGTTGAGCATGTTTTTAATTCTTCTTTTAATCCATTCCAAATGTGGACGCCTCGGACCGAGATACACATAGATTTTAATGTCGTCCTAAATCTAGGTACATATAAAAGTTTGTTTCCTCTTAATCTGTAATTATGATGAGCATCTCTATCGTTGAAAAGATGACTTATATTGGACGGTAGAGAGTTTTCAGACGCCCTGAACATTATCTGAGCAGTTTTTAGGACAATCAAGTCCTGCAGTTTCAGTTGCTGGTTTTGAATGAACAGAGGATTGGAAGGATGTCTGTAGTGGACGTTGGACACAATCCTTATAGCCTTCTTTTGCAAGATAATCAGAGGCTGTAAGTGAGATTTGTAGCAATTACCCCACACTTCCACACAGTAATTTAAATATGACATTATAAATGAATGATACAGTAACATAAGAGCATTGGTATTGATCAGGTGACATGCTCTCCTCATTATTCCCACACACTTAGCAACTTTTGTCCTCAAGTAACTTATGTGAGGTTTCCAGCTCAGATCTTCATCTATTATCACTCCCAAGAATACGTTTTGTGGAACTTTGTGAATCGGTGTGTCATCAATTGTAATTCTAACTGGAATTTTACTTTTGCGATTACTAAAAAGCATGATTTTGGTCTTTTTTAGGTTAAGGGACAGTTTGTTATTATCAAACCATAATTTTAGTCTGTTCATCTCCATTGTTACAAGGGATAGAAGTTGCTCCAAGTCGTCTCCTGAACATGTGATGGTGGTGTCATCGGCAAAGAGTATAAACTTCATGACTGTTGATATTTTGCATATTTCATTGATGTACATAAGGAAAAGCGTGGGTCCCAGTATCGATCCTTGTGGAACTCCACAAGTTATGTCCCTAAAACCTGACCTGTGCATATCAAACTGAACAAGTTGTTTCCTCCCCTTGAGATAACTTTCCAACCATTTTTTTGATGTCCCCCTTATGCCATAGTTTTCCATTTTATTTATGAGAATGTGGTGGTCGATTGTATCGAAGGCTTTTTGGAGATCGATAAAGATTCCTATTACAAATTTATTATTATCTATACCATTCGTTATATCTTCAATTAAGTCAATTAAGGCAAGTGATGTTGATCGTCTATTTCTAAAGCCGTATTGGTCATCGGATAGTAAATTAAAATGACAGATAAAGTTGCGAAGTCTATTATCATATAGTTTTTCTAATATTTTGGAAAACTGTGGCAGGAGGGAGATGGGCCTATAGTTGTTAAAGCAGTGTTTGTTTCCAGTTTTGTATATTGGGATGACTTTTGCTTTTTTCATTTGTGATGGAAAGTGACCGAGCTGAAAAGATAAGTTACAGATGAAAGTGAGTGGTTTAATGATTTCATTTGCTATATTCCTTACAGTTCTCATGTCTATATCGTCAATATCTAATGATGTCTTACTTTTACACTTTCTGATGATGCTGAGGACTTCCTCCTCATCCGTGGGAGAAAGGAACATCGAACTTTGGTTTACTTCAGTTAGATGATTCGCCCGATCACTGTCAGATGGGATTTTTTTTGCAAGTTCAGGGCCCATGCTGACAAAGAAATCATTAAAACACTCTGCAATCATCCTTTTATCACTGATGATGGTGTCCTTCTCCACAAAATACTCTGGGTAGTGCAGGCTAGAGCTTCGACCAATCACGGTGTTTAATATTTTCCAAATCTCTTTGATATCATTTTTTTTATTAATTAGTAAATTTGTGTAATAGTCTTTTTTGCTTGTCCTTAGTATACTGGTTAACTTATTTTTGTATTTTTTGTACCTCAGTTCATTTTCTATAGTTCTAACTCTAAAAAATTTCCTATATAGATAATTTTTCTTTTTGCAAGCATTTGCAAGCCCTTTTGTCACCCAGGGGGTATTGGTGTAGTCTTTTTTCTTTGAATATTTGATGGGACAATTTTTATCATAGAGGGAAGTGAATATGTGGAGAAAGGAGTTGTAAGCTGTGTCTACATCTGTTGTTTGGTAAATGGATTCCCAATTTTGAGTTGCTAGATCATGTTGTAGAGCCAATATTGAGTGTTCAGAGATGTTTCTACAGTAATGTACATTTTGAGCAGATGAGGTTACTTTACAGTTTAAGTCATATATCATGAAAACGGGTAAATGGTCAGTGATGTCATTAATGAAGATGCCACCGGTTGTGTTATTGTCCAAAATATTGCAAAAGATATTGTCGATCAAAGTAGCGCTGTGTGATGTTATTCTGGTGGGTCTGGTGATGAGTGGATATAAACCAGTAGAAAACATAGTGTCCAAAAATTCCTCTGTTAATTTATGTTTATTGGGATTTAGTAAATCAATATTATAATCTCCACATATGATAATGTGTTTGGTTTTATTAATAAATAGTTTTTCCATCCATTCAGTGAAACACTTTAAATCGGCACCAGGAGCCCTGTAGACACAGCTTACAATAATTGATCTTTTTTTTGGGATTGCCAGTTCCACCGTCACACATTCAAAGAGTTCCTCAATGGCTAAAGACATATTTTCAATAATTGAACAATTTATATTTTCATCTACATACAAGGCTACACCCCCTCCACGCTTGTGTTGTCTGTTTGTGCAAAACATCTCATATCCATTTATTTCAAAATCATTGCCAATATCATCATTAATCCATGTCTCAGAGAAAGCTATTATGTCAAAAGGGGATTTTAAATGCTTTAAAAAGTCCTGGATGCACTCAGCATTTGAAAGTAAACTCCTGATGTTAAAATGAACTAAAGACAATTTGTTGTCTAGTGTGATTTCTCTGTTGAATTTAGCTTCAGTGTAATATAAGCAATCAGTGAGATGAAGCATATGGCTATCCGGATCAATTACATTCATATCACTCTGAGACTTGCAATTAATAACATGATCAGAGAAATCATTCATTTGTTCCAAGCTAGGAATATTTATACTCAAATCGTCATAATTCTCAAAATCCGAGGAGACTTCCTCATCAGAACTGTGCATCTAAGACTTTTTCGAGAAAAACGTGAACATGAGAAGAGGGCAGCTGGTCAAGGACTGTGAGCCACAGACACACAACATAAACACGCACAAAGCAACTCGACCATACAAGCAAACACATAAACAATCTCTCATCCACACACACAGAAACATACACACACACTCAAAAACTGCAGGCAATGAAAAAAACATTGAGAAAACAAGACAAAACAAAAAACAAAACAAGAAACTCCCCCCAAGAGCTTCTTAATATCCGATAGCAGAAAAGACAAAGAAAAGGTGATAATAACAAAACATATCTCGATATATATTGGATATATATCAATAAAGAAAAACGTGGTAAGTATAAAAATTTATTATGCAAAAAGTAAAAAAAAAAAAAAAAAAAATAATAAGTATCCAAATAATTCACATTCATCACACCATTTATGTAGCTCAATTCGGATAACAGCAAAAAACAAAAACTCTTATATCATCTATAACGAAAACAAAATATTGAAGTTTAGGAAAACGAAAACAATCACGTGGCACCATGACGCGTCAGTAACTCAGGAAGTAAACAGATCCATTCATGTCTCCAGCACAGAGACGCAAAAACAGAGAGAGTCTTACTGAAGGAAAAACAACAAACAAAAATAGTCTTACCGAACATGTCGTAATGTCGGAATGTACATGTCACATTCTGTGAGGCTGTCTGAAGAGCAGCAGAGTTTACGAGGCTGCGGAGATGAACTTTTCAGCCTCTGCTGGATTATCAAAGAAGTGATGTTGGGATCCTTTGGAAAGTTTGATTTTAGCTGGATATATGAGGAACGCTTCAAAGCCAGCTTTCCGAGCGGTGTACATGATGGGATAACAGGGTCGTCTCAGCTTGGCCGTCGCATCACTGTAGTCCGGGGCAAAGCGGACGGTGTTCCCGGAGAGTTGAAGAGGAGCTTTCCGAGCCTCATTCAGAATGCGGTCCCTGTCCGTGAACCGCAGGCATTTCACGATCATCGCCCTGGGACGGGGAGATTGGCGCGAGGGGCCGATCCGATGGGCCCGCATGAGGTCAGGAGGATTTGCAGCCAGGGACGGGAACCACTTTGGGATGTTTGCGGATAGGTAAGAGAGCGCGTTGTTTCCTTCTTCGCCTTCATTGATGTTGATGATTCGTATATTATCTCTCCTGCTTCTGTCCTCGAGATCTGTCACTTTTTTCTCCATCTGTGTGAGCGTGTTGGTGAGACTGAGGATAGTGTCCTCATTGCTCAGGACGCGTGTCTTTATAGAAGCCACTTCAGTGCGCTGAGATTCAATATCCGCAGCATGCTTGGATAAAGTTTCTTGAATTGCGCCAAGTTGATCCTCCAATCGCTCAAATCGCTTTTGAGATCGATTCTCCGCCTCATTGAAAAACTTCCTGAGTAAGTCCTCAAGATAGGCCTCAGTGACAGGTGTTTGATACGAGGCCGATTCCGATTGCATTGTTGACTTTCTCATTGAACTTTTGGGACGAGTGTTCACAAATGAGAAAGGTATTGTTCAAAAGGTAAAAAAAATGTTGCAGAAATTCAAGTCGCTAAGAGTTTTAAAGCAAGCACAGGGGAGCTTCAGTTTTGGACGCGCTCTACTCCGCCATGTTTGGAGAGTGAGGTCCGTTTAGCATATGGTTAGGAAGGTAAGACTCGGGGAAGGCTAAACTCCTCAGAGTGTCAGTCAAGCTGCATAGGGAGTCAGTTGTTGGGAGAAGTATGGTAACTTGAGCACTATCCTCTCCTCCTTCCTACTTTATCTACTTTATCTGTTTAGCACTTTTAGGATTCTGACTGTAGTTTGTTCATTGCTATTCACCCGTTGTCCCACTGTCTGTTTCATGGTACGATGACGGGATCTCTGAGCCTGGCCTCCTCCATCTACACCTGCGGACTGTCCCGCCAGACCCGCCTGGGAGTGCTTCAGTCCTGCACCGGACCTGTCCACGTTCAGCGGCCACTGGTCCACGTTCTGTAGCTAGCTTAGGTCCTGGATCATTAGCCTGTCCGTCCGGAGGAGCGGATCCCTTTCTCATATGGGTCTCCCTCCCTGTGGGTTTCCCTAGTTCTCCCCAAGGTTTCTCACTTTTTCCCACTGAGTTTTTTAAGAGTTTTTCCTTGTCGATGCAGGAGGGTCTTGTTGGACAGTTAGTGTCCAACAGAAAGGATTGGTGATGATCAGGACACTTTAGCATTCTACAACATGTATGGACATTTTCTTCTGTGTGTGCTTTATATTCTCCATGTGTTAACTGTTGATTCTCTGACCTGTGTTGGTGATTTCAATGGTTTTGTTAAGTCCTTTGAGATGACTTCTGTTGTGACCTAGGGCTATACAAGAATAAATTGTATTGTATTGTGTATTGTATAGAAGAGCTCAGACGGACCTGATACAGCGGTCCAGGTCCAGTCCCAGCTAAACGTAGCTTGGACTGGATCTGGATGCTCCACAGTTGGTCCAGCTTCACAGACGAAGTGTTTTGAACAAATATGAGTCCTTTTTAACATTTTCATGAGAGAAATTCTGCCGACCACAAGCACGAACCCACCTCTTGCACTTGTCCTGGTCTGGTCCGATGGTGGTAAATACACACGCGTATGTGGAGAACACAGTAGTACTCAACGGAGTCGGACAATGTTTGTCCGAAACATGCGCGCATGCGCAGTCATCTGAGCTATTTTTAGCACATTTCGGAAACCGGACAGTGCCCTATAAACAGCTATGGACCGTCACAAACCACACAAAAACCTATGGCTCCGGAAAATGCAGCCATAGCCTTGGTCTTTCAATGGGGGCTTCAGGCAAAGTGGGGTTAAGTGTCTTGCCCAGGAACACAACGACAGCAGACTGAGGAGGAGTCGCTTTCCAACCAACCTGAATGAAAATGCTTGCTTTTCATTTTTCCATTTTGCAGTGAAATTTATGGGCTTCCTGTTTGTCAGAGGGCGGGGCCATAATAAAATTTTTTCCATGTCTTGACTTGAGGAACATGTGTACCAAATGACATGGCTCTACAACAATTTTGACCTCGAACCCCTCCCATAGGCATTTTTAAATTGGCTGTTGTAGGTGGCGCTATAGAGCCAATTTAAAAAAATTAACTTTCAAATGACCTAGACCCGGGAGTTGAACCATGGATTCAAGTTTTGTGCAAATCTGACTTTGTTTGTGAAAACGGAAGCAATCTTTCTATTGTCAAAAACTGAAAAAAATACGCCACTTTTTGGCGCTCCGCTGCTCAAACAACGTTTTACTGATCAAAAGTCTGTGAAATCAAAATGATGGTACATGTGTTTAGACGATGTGGAGCAATTTTGAGGCAAATCTGTGAAACGGCCGAGGAGGAGTTGCTTTGCAAACGACATGTGTGAAAAGGATCATTTTAAATGTTTCCATTTTGAAGTGAAATTTATGGGCTTCCTGTTTGTCAGGAAAAAAAAAGGTCACATTTTGCCGCTCCGCTGCTCAAACAATGTTTCACTGATCAAAAATCCCTGAGGTCATTTTGAAGGTACTGTAGGTCTTTGAGAGCCAAACCAGCCGACAACGAAAAGCCAAGGCCCATGCTTGTCCGCTTTTTCCGCTTCCAGGAGAAGGAGCAAGTTCTCGCTATTGCAAGGAAAAAGGGGCAGCTGTTCTACAACGGTCACAAGATTTTTATCTTACCAGATCTTCACGTATAAATCAGGCTATAGACAATTACTTGGAGACTAATCAGACAAATGATACAAATCCAAGTTTTCTGTGGGAAACTTTAAAGTAGTACTAGAATTTAATATGCTGCTATCAAGAATATAAAAACAATATGTGTTTATAATATTTCGGGTGTTCATTTTGACATGTTCAGATTAATTATGTAAAAAAAACGGCTTTGAAGTCGCACTTTTTCACAAACGCTAGGGGCGCAAAAATGGCGAAACTGTAGGAGGTTTCACTGTCATCTGAACAAGGTATAAACATATTTTCATCAGTTTTGTACATAATAGTGCGCAACTCTTTTCATCTTTTAGCCTTATTTGTGAGATTCAAGCTAATTAGTGTTGGGCAAGTTAGCTACTAGGCTAATATTGGTTTTTACATTATGCCAGTCTCACTGTGGTTACCTCAGATTTATTTACCACAATGTACATTGTAATAAAGCTGCTGAAGTTGACAACATAGACACAAGAGCTAACATGATAACTACATATGATGCAATCATTGATAAAAATGCTAATTAAACCGTTAATAGGTGTTAGCATTTATGTGTTGGATCATCTCAGGTGCCTCTTTGCACAACCGACTTGTCTGGTGTGGTATGTCTGTACTATGGGTCTCCTCTGGTGTGGTAAATCTGTACCATGTGTCTCCTCTGGTGTGGTAAATCTGTACCATGTGTCTCCTCTGGTGTGGTAAATCTGTACCATGTGTCTCCTCTGGTGTGGTATATCTGTACCATGGGTCGCCAGCCCTTTCTAGCCATTGGTAGGACTTCTTGAGATCAGCCACTTCTGTTATGCTCCGGTGGTACATGCCGTGTAGGGGCTTGTTCTCCCATGATGGGCTCTCCTCCAGCCTCCTCATGTAGGGGCTTGTTCTCCCATGATGGGCTCTCCTCCAGCCTCCTCATGTAGGGGCTTGTCCTCCCATGATGGGCTCTCCTCCAGCCTCCTCATGTAGGGGCTTGTTCTCCCATGATGGGCTCTCCTCCAGCCTCCTCATGTAGGGGCTTGTTCTCCCATGATGGGCTCTCCTCCAGCCTCCTCATGTAGGGGCTTGTCCCTCCCATGATGGGCTCTCCTCCAGCCTCCTCATGTAGGGGCTTGTCCTCCCATGATGGGCTCTCCTCCAGCCTCCTCATGTAGGGGCTTGTTCTCCCATGATGGGCTCTCCTCCAGCCTCCTCATGTAGGGGCTTGTTCTCCCATGATGGGCTCTCCTCCAGCCTCCTCATGTGTAGGGGCTTGTCCTCCCATGATGGGCTCTCCTCCAGCCTCCTCATGTAGGGGCTTGTTCTCCCATGATGGGCTCTCCTCCAGCCTCCTCATGTAGGGGCTTGTTCTCCCATGATGGGCTCTCCTCCAGCCTCCTCATGTAGGGGCTTGTTCTCCCATGATGGGCTCTCCTCCAGCACCTCCTCATCTCGCCACTGCCTGAGACATTCACTGAGTACGTCATCTGCACAGGAGGCTGCTCCGCTAACAGTGACACAGCCTAACCCTAACCCTGTCTTTCAGCGGGGGCTTCAGGCAATGTGGGGTTTGCCCAAGGACACAACGACAGCAGACATGAGTGGAAGGTCTCGTGGGGGATCAAACCCACAACCTTTAGGCCCAAAGGCCAATGCATTACCAACTGAGCCACTGTTGTCCCTGACTCATTATTAGCATCATTATTAGCATTATTATTATCATAATCATTATTATTATTATCATCATTATTATTATGATCATTATTATGATCATAGCTCCTGTGGACTCAACACCTGCAGGAGGATCAGTGAGGGGCTGGTGCTATGTGTACTGGGTGCAGCTCTGACTGACACCCCCCCGACCCAGAAATGGATTAAGGGGAAGAAAATGGATGGATGGATTATGATCATAATTGTAATAACAATTATTAATATTATAATTATAATAACAATTATTATTATTATAATTATTATAATGATAATTATTTTTATCATTATAATAATTATAATTATAATTAAAGCCGCAAGCGGCGTCGAACGGCCGTCACCGCACCACGCCACATTGTGCCGCACCACGCCTCCCCGCACCACACCGCCTTGCACAAAGCCGCCCCCCATCACGCCGCCTCTCACCACGCCGCCGCGCACAATGGCGCCTCACACCACACCGCCCCGCACCAAGCTGCACCGCGTCACGCCGCCCCCGCCGCACTGCGCCACAACGGCCCGCACCACGCCGCCTTGCACCACACCGCCCCGCACCACACCGCCCCGCACCACGCCGCCCTGCACCACGCCGCCCCGCACCACGCCGCACCACGCCGCGCCATTATTTGGTCCCGTAGCAATAAGAGAATGTTTGTGAAATTGTAATGAATATGATGAGTTGAGTTGGTTTGGCTTCCAATGTAAAACTTTGCCTCAGTCTGTAGAGGGCGCTAATGGGCCAAATTCAAATATTTCACTTTTACATGACCTAGATCCTAGAGTTAAACAATGTATTAAAGTTTTGTGCTAATCAGACTTTGTTTGTGCAAATGGAAGCTATTTTTCGATCGTAGGAAAGTGGCAAAAAAAGGTCACATTTTGCCGCTCCGCTGCTCGTACATTATTTCACTGATCAAAAATCCCTGATGTCATTTTGATGGTACATGTGTTGAGATGATGTGGAGCGATTTTGAAGCCAGCTCAGTGGGAGCGGGTGACATGAGTCGTGGGGGAATTGAACCTACAAACATTAGGTTCATAGACCAATGCTCTACAAACTGAACCACTGTCGCCTCTAGAGAAAGTGAATGGATGGTTCCCAGACTGAATATTCCCTTTTGACATTTAGTCTGGTGATAGTCAAGCTAATAATGATCAATTATTGACATTTATGGACTTTATCAACATTTATGGACATAGGTCATGCACCCTTTAGGACCAATGGCTCTATGTGTTTGTTTAGTAGCAATTCTAAGTACACACAATAGACATTTCATCAGATGTGTACAGCAAATTATGTATATTTTGGACACTGAAATATGCTTTCCATTCAAATACAGTATACCATCATACACTATGGTGGACTCATAGTAAATGTATGTGAGGTGTCTTGCTCATTGGTTGATCTCCTGAGTTGGGCCAACCAGGGCTGGTGGAAACAGGGCTTGTTTCTCGAATCCTAAACCTGCTCTGTTTAGGATTCGAGATATGACGGTACATAAGGATTTTACTGGAACCATGAAGAAAAAGACCAAATAATTATAAAATTGGCACACAAGGACATATCTGCTAAAATAGTACAAGATTTAGAATGAAAATGACTCTGGAAATACTCATTCGTTTGAACCAGAAATTCCAAAAACACATCTAATTTTTTCTGATCAGTGATTATCTGAATGCACATAAATGATAAATCAGTTTGAAATGAATTGTTGCTGTATGCGCAGACCCCCCATGCTGCCTCCCGCTGAGTCTGTGTGGGTGTGTGAATGTGTGTTTAGTTACAGATTGTAACTATACTCATGGCTGCCCCTGCGAGCCAGCGTTGGATGAAGCTCCATCTACGCTCGACAAATGCATCTGTCCCCTCGGCTCACCCAAAATGTTCTCTCTCCAGGATCCTGACTGTGTAAAATCCAAATCCCACGTAGAAGATGGACAGATTGTAGGGGGGAGAGAATAATAAATGAGAGATGAGAAGAGATGTGGTAATGGAGAGAGAGAAGCAATCAAAGTTTCACACATGCTTGGCGCAGTATGGATGCCAGCGGTCTGTGAAAGTGGTGAGTTAGATCTGAGTGAGGCAGTGAAGCAAAAGAGCGGAGTCATCAAAAACAACCAGTTCTTTTTCACACCAACAGGCTGGACCAACTGTTGTGGCACACATACGGCCACTGTGTGCCGCCTACAGTAAGATCATATTTGTTATCAGCTATCTCATGATGGAGTTGCTTTTTCAGTAAATAGGCAAAAAAACTTTATTTTTAACATTGACCAAGTATGCTGAACGTAATTTTTGATATCTTGTCAATGTCAATGGCAATGTCAGCTTTATCTGTTTGGCAAATTTTCACCAACACCAGCTGCCCCGAAGTGATTCACATCAACAAAAGAAAAAATATAAGAAATACAGAATGAATACACACAGATGTAAAACGGTAAAAAAAAACTTTGGTGTTGGTGTTAAAAGCCAAGATGTGCATATGTGTCTTAAGACTATAAACACAACTCCAATTGTACTCATAGTGGTACAATGACATCCTACTGTTATAGAACTGAGACAAAAGCTTTTAGATAGAATCAGAATCATTTTTATTGCCACGTAAGTAACAGGAGGTCACAGACTTGGAAATTGCTTTGGCTCAGTGCAACAGTCAGAAAGAGATAATAAAAAATAAAGAATAAAAAACAGTTCTAAGGAATACATTTAAATTTAAAATAGAGTTACAGTTACTATTTACAATATACAAGTGCACATGGTGCACACAATGTAAGGTGACAGCAGTACAGTGAAGTAAAGTGACGTATGATGGGCAGTAAAGTGACTTTATAAAGGGCGGGGGGACAGGTTAAGAAGTGTTCAAGAGTCCAACAGCAGAGGGGAAGAAACTGTTCTTGTGGCGGGAGGTTCTAGTCCTGATGGAACGCAGCCTCCTGCCTGAGGGGAGTGGATGGAATAGTCCATGTGCAGGGTGAGAGGGGTCGGCTGTGATACGACCAGCCCGGCCTCGAGCTCGGGCGACGTACAGGTCCTGCAGCGATGGAAGGCTGCGGCCGATCACTTCCTCTGCAGAGCGCACAATGCGCTGTAGTCTCTGTTTGTCCCTAACTGTGGCTCCAGTGAACCACACGGTGACGGAGGAGGTGAGGATGGACTCGATGATGGCCGTGTAGAACTGCAGCTTGGCTTTCCTGAGCTGCCGCAGGAAGTACATCCTCTGCTGGGCCTTCTTGATGAGGGAGCTGATGGTCGGCTCCCACTTGAGGTCCTGGGTGATGGTGGTGCCCAGGAAACGGAAGGACTCCACAGAGGTGATGGGGGAGTCCATCACGGAGGGTGGGGGTGGGGGGACAGTGCTCTTCCTGAAGTCCACAATCATCTCCACTGTCTTCTGGGCGTTCAGCTCCAGGTTGTTACCACTGCACCAGGACACCAGCCGGTCCACCTCCCTCCTGTAGCAGACTCATCGTTGTTGGAGATGAGTCCAATGAGGGTGGTGTCGTCCGCGAACTTGATCAGCTTCACGGAGTCGTGGCTGGAGGTGCAGTGGTTGGTGTACAGGGAGAAGAGCAGGGGAGAAAGAACACAGCCCTGTGGGGCTCCTGTATTTATAATCCGAGAGTCCGAGACATTCTTCCCCAGACGCACTCGCTGCTTCCTGTCTGTCAGGAAGTCAGTGATCCACCTGCAGGTGGAATCGGGCACGTTGAGCTGGGAGAGCTTGTCCTGGAGCAGGGATGGCAGGATTGTGTTGAAGGCAGAGCTGAAGTCCACGAACAGGACCCTGGCGTAGGTCCCCGGGGAGTCCAGGTGCTGTAGGATGTGGTGGAGGGCCAGGTTAATGGCGTCGTCTACAGATCTGTTGGCTCTGTAGGCGAACTGCAGGGGGTCCAGGAGGGGGGAGGTGAGGGACTTGAGATGGGAGAGAACCAGGCGTTCAAATGACTTCATGACGACAGCCGTAAGTGCTACAGATAGAAGTGGCGGAGTTACATGTTGGACTCAAAAGTTTATAATTCTAGCGTGGATGGAGCTAAAACACAACTCCAATTCTGTTTATGATTGAACATTATTGTAACATGCATTTAAAATCTAAAAACGACATTTTTCATCACTCTGTTGTACCGGCACTGAAAAAAGTTATAAAATATGAGTTAATAATTATAATATAATAATAATAATGCTTGAATCAAGTGTTTTTTATTTTTACTTGAGTACATTCTGACTGGGTTAAACTAATATTTGCCAATTCCACAAAGCCATTTAGTCTCATTTAAAGAAGTATTGCTTTAATTTCTCATTCCAAGGGAGACATTTCTGCTATCTTTTTAAAACAAGATCATTTTGCTTTGTCCCATTAGCAAAGCTTGTTTTCAGGCAGTCAGAATGTGATGAAATGAAGATACATTTAGCCAAATTTCAGCAAATTTTCCCCTTTTTTTCATCAGTATGTGGCATTACAGCCTGCAGGCGGGCTCTATGCCACTTTCTCTCTTCCTCATTTTCTATTGGTTGTTCGTCCCGTCAATCACCCAATAAAAGGTACACGTCTTCTTTCACTCGTCCTCTGACCTCACTCTGCTTCCGGTTGCGGTGTTTACGTCCCTGTTCCCACTTTCAGGTAGTATCCGAAAGTTAACTGTGATATTTGTTTTTATGGAGCACTGAGTGTTAAATATTGTGGTTCAGTGCTGCTGCCATGGGTCCACTTGTGTTGCCGTGTAATTACTGCCCGCGGTGCTGGCTGTCAACCCAGCTCGTGTAGCAGAACTTGCTAGGTTATAGAACAATTTGAGTCATTATATTTATTTAGATACGTGTACTTTTAGATTGATGCCATGGAGCCATGCGGTGCACTGTCGCCGCCTTGCCTTACCCAGATTCCAGTGACCAGAATCATGTTACAGTGAGCAGAACAACCCCGTTAATAAATGTACATATTTTTGTAACCTCTGTATCAGCCTCTGTGTTATCACAACGGACCTACGTCCTTTATTATAAATGTAATGTGGATCCAGTTAAATAATATCCACCACACCCTCCGGAATACCACAAGTAGTTTAACTTTGTGCATATGGCAACAAGCAACAGCAGAGAAGCAACACAATGCAGCTTTAAGTGAAACACCAAACATATTCAATCAAATGCTCTACGGCCGTCTGTGATCGCAGCGGAAATGCCAATTCCGTGGTTAGCATGTGGCGTGTCCATGTGCTAGCTGTGAGTGCGGAAATGCAAATTCCCCCATGTGCGACTATCTCCCCCGGCTGTGCTCTGATGGACCACTACTGCGTGTTGTGGAGATGAAAGGAATGGCGGGACCTCATCACACGCTATGAATCCTGGGTAAGGAGCGTGTGATGTGAGCACTGCCCCACATGGCTTTCATCCTGGTATCGATATCACATCTCGTTGTACCTCCTCCTGCTTTTCTCCCGCTGCATTCGTCCATATTGGACAAATGCAGGACAAATCCATTTCTGGGTGGGGGGGTAGCCAGAGATGCCACCCAGTACACATAGCACCAACCCCTCACTGATCCTCCTACAGATAGTGAGTCCACAGGAGGACGGCTGCGCTCTATGGCATAGCCTTGATCTTTCAGGCACAGTGGGGGTAAGTGTCTTGCCCAAGGACACAACGACAGCAGACATCAGTGGAAGTCTGTGGAGATAGTCTTGTGGTGGGCTCGAACTCACAACCTACAGACTCAAAGGCCAAGCCAAAGGAATTCTCAACTGAAACTTTTACTCAATTTGACTTTCTTAGTTTGCACTCCCAGGATCCTCTTCAGGCCATCTGCATGCGCCTCTTGAGTTCCCTTTCCCTCGCCCGTCTCCGGACATGAAATGATCAAAGTGTCCATTTTGGCCATGACAGTTCAATTCGACATGACACACACACACACTTTAACCAGCGCACATGCAAGTAGGGCTCTTAAGTTTGGACTCAACCTGCCTGGTTAAAAATACATCAATGATTCCTCCTCTTTAGATCGCGCAACCATTTCTTATAAACAGCCACAAATGCAAGTTTTAATTTTCTGGGATCAAATTCAGAAACTTTTTTTAGGTATTACACTGCCGCTCAGTCAGTTTTAGTTTCTAACTGCTTCTTCAACTCTGTACACTCTTGGATTCCCCAATTTTTTTTTTTTTTTTATAACTTTATGAAGAGAACAGTTATTTTAGTTTGAAAAGGACAGCTCATAGAAACAGACTCAGAGACAGATACTGCATGTTCTGCACCAGATTATAGCTACACAACGAATTTCCATCTGCATTCCTTAGTTACATAAAAAAAAAAATCAATATGTCATACACTTAGGGATGTAAATGATAATAATAATGCATCGGTTTCATATGGCACTTTTCAGGACACTCAAAGACGCTTCACTTG
This sequence comes from Knipowitschia caucasica, assembly GCA_964034765.1. Classification (NCBI taxonomy): domain Eukaryota; kingdom Metazoa; phylum Chordata; class Actinopteri; order Gobiiformes; family Gobiidae; genus Knipowitschia; species Knipowitschia caucasica. The sequence continues at coordinate 35,423,768 of OZ035838.1, read as the reverse complement.
TCATTTTTATTTCACTCCATGGCTGGCACAGTGGCTGAGTGGATAGCACTCTCGCCTCTCAGCAAAAAGGTCCTGGGTTTGAATCCCGGTCGGACCAGGGCCTTTCTGAGTGGAGTTTGCATGTTCTCCCCGTGTCTGCGTAGGTTTCCTCCGGGTACTCCGGTTTCCCCTACCACTAAAAATATGTCCAATAGTTCTAGCATGCGCCTCCTGTACTGGCCCCTCCCATCTCTGTGTGGAGTGAGAGACAAATGCCCAAAAATTAACAATTGTAAACCGCTTTGAGACTCAGATCTGCAGTGAAAAGGCGGTATATAAATAAAGATTACTACTCCATACACAGCGGTGATAAACTACTATTGTAGCCACATCTGCCCCGGGGCACACTGACAGAAGCGCGCAACCAGCCATTCACACACATACACACCAGACTCATTCTAAGCAATGTGGGTGAAGTGTCTTGCCTAAGGACACATTGACAGTTTGGCACTTTACAGCCGCAGCCGCCCCACTGTGGCACCTGGTGTTCCCAGAGGTCTCCCATCACAGTACTATCCAGGCCCTGTCCTGCACAGCTTCAGACGTCTGGTTTTCCTATGCAGGTATGGAATCGGCCACTAACACTAACATGAACAATAACATGTAATGAGCACAGACACATTCAACCTCATACTCCATCAAGTTATACATGTTAACCATAAAACCAATACATTTCATACTATAGTCCATAATAACATGTTCTTACACCTTAACGGAAAACTCTGGAACACTATAACAATACTGTACCAATGTTGGACTGTCACTCTTAAAAATCTTATAACCTACCTTTTTCAAATTGCTGTGCACAATGAGATTATAAATGCATTTTGTATGCAATGTTTTTTATTGTAATGAATTCTTGGGGGTGTCTTAAAAGGCACCATTAAATAACATGAATTATTAATACTAACAATGTATGGGACAAGTTATGCCGGTTGCCCGCGGTAACATTAGTGTCGATGGCCTTATGTAGAAGGCTCTAATTACAGTGAGTGGAAAGGATTAAAGGTTTAGGTTCAAAATGGCAGATATTCTTCAGCTCAGTATAGGACTCTGATCACCCATCCCAGCTCATGTCAGGGCGGGAAACTATGGATTTATGCATTGGAACAGGCATGTCAAACTCAGGCCCGTGGGCCAAATCCGGCCCCCAAGACCATTTTTAGTGGCCTCTGATGTTATTTTCAATGTTCATTACCACAGCAACTTGCAGCATTGATGGTATTAAGGTCTGGATTTGCTCCATTGAGCTCCGTCAACAGGTGGGAGGGGTTAACTCCTTTTGCAGATTGAAACGATTGGATCTGAGTTTTCCGTGACGTATGTATTGCACCCGAGTGAGTTGCAAGCATTTAGCCTAGCTTTAGCATTTAGCTTAGCTTTAGCCATCTCCTTTGCCACTAACAGAGCCCGAGGGGAGTAGAGCCACAACATCTTTGCAGCAATGACATTTGCTAAACATTCCTATTGGTGCGGCTTCAATTTCTTGATAGAACCAGAACAGATTACTTTACTATCGCATTCTTCGCCATTGCCAAACTACGCCAAAACTCTTGACGCCAGCTACCTACAACACCCGCCTCCCGCTGATTGGTCAGATGGAATGTAATTACCAGAGTTTACGGATGGCTAAGGCCAGGCTAGGCCCCACCCAGCTCTTCTGTTTTTAAATTTGGCTCACGACCAAAATGAGTTTGCCACCCCTGCATTAGACTGTTGAGAATCATAATACATAATTGCATGTTTTATTAGAGAAAGAACGTAGTGAAAACTCCCATGAGCCGAAATGATACGGACTAGACTTGCCTCTGCATAAACATCAGCAGTACTTGTTGTGGTGATTGTGCAGAGCCTATAACTCAGACTGTGCTTTGGTGAAGGTTGATCAGTGTTTAAAATGCCGAATCCACGTTCCCTCGTTGCTTTCTCTCACAGACGCTATTGCTACCTGCATCGAGGCGTCTTTAACACTTGTTTTGTGTCCTTCCCACTCAATCCGTTGCTCTGCTCCTCATTAATATTCAGAGGCAGTTTCCCCTCAGCTCTTTCAAATCAGCCGCTGCTCTGGCACACACATATTTCTTTAGGAAAACACAGCTTCTTTCTCTTTGTGTTTCTTTCCTCTGCCCAAAAAACTAGTTGGGATCACTTCATCCCTGATTTTATTTTTGGAATCTATAACTTTAAAAGCGAATGATGCAACAAAGTCTTCCTCAAGCCTTTTGATGTGAGAATGTACAGCACATGCTTTACTGTGGGAGTTGAAAATGTTGAGTAACAATGATTTTTTTGAAGCTACTAGAAATGCTTGCATTGTTCAAGTTCCTGGTTCAGTATGCGAATGATAAAGCAAATAATCTCACCTTTTTTTATACACTATTCTCCAAACACATCTGCCCCAGAAAGTGGTAATCACATTTTGCAATCAACATCTTGTACAACCCTCCACATGCGACATTGGAGTGGGAATGATCACCGCGTCATGGGCCAGCCACTTCAGTCTTTCATTGTGGACTGTTTTTCCCTTTTGCACTGGTTCATTATTCATTTCAGTTATAAAAGGGAATTTGTCCTTTGCATTTGACCCATCCTGATGCCACTGAGGCTTCCTGGCCGCCGTAGTACAGTGCACAGGAACCTATCTCCAGATGTTGGTACTCTTGGACTACTTGGTCAGGACCGGAGCTGGAAGAGTTTACCTAATGCACATGTTTTTCGTGGTAGGGGAAACCGGAGCAGCTGGAGGAAACCTACACAGACTCTGATCAGAAAGACCCTGTTCAGACCAGGATTTGAACCCAGGACCTTCTAGATGAGAAGCGAGCGTGCCATCCACTCAGCCACTATGCCATTATTTGTGCATCGCCATAAATCACAACAGCAGTGTTCTCGAAATTGTCGATTCCAGCAACACATGAAAGAATGAACCAGTTGTAATAACAACTAATGCACAGAAGCTGTTGGTCCATAGAGGACGGATGACCAATGTCTATAAATGTTAATAAAGTTCATAACTTTCTTATAATCCTCTTTATTCATTCTTTGGAAGGTCTCAGCTGTGGATTAAACTAGCATTTAATTTTGGCACGTGTTCTAACAATAATGTGCACAGACATCTAAATAAATCAATTTAGATATCTGTGCACATTTCAATTCTTGAAATAGTTGTCACTTAAAATCAACTTCTTGTTTTGGTTTACTCACATAACACATACAGTACGTATAAGTATCTTTTTAATAAAACAGCCCAATGTGTAAGTCATCACTGTGAAGATGTATGCCTGTGACCAGGACCTTTCAGGACTAATCAATTAATTGAAAAAAAAAAAAATGTGTCCAGTAAATTCAATTACCAAAATAATCCTAAATGTCCACATTTCTTTATTCACATTTCTCTCTGTCCAGGCAAATAGTATTTTTATAGCACCGTTCATACCCAAGGCTTAAAAAAAATCAAACAAGGCACTGAAATTATTAATATTCACAGTAAATTAACAAAGAAGAACAAACTGATTAATTTTTCTTAAGGAAAGGTTCAACATTTTAGTCTCACATGGGTCTGTTGCTGTGTTGAGTCATCCAGAATTGATTTTTCTGATTTCTTTTTGAATGGCACTTCAGTCAAGTGTCTCTCAACAAATACTAATTTATTAATGGTAATAATAAAATCCACTTTCCGAATCGCAGTGCTTTGTCACACCTTCAGCTTTTGTATAAATCCCGGCCACTGGGGGGCACTGTTGGCTCATCTCAAACCTGTCCCTGCAACCACGGGGCAGAGATGGGCAAACGCAACGCCACTGAAGGCTTGGGAGATGAGTTTTCTACCAGTCTGTCTATCTTCTCCAGTTTGCATGAGTTTTTTGTATGTATATATATTTTTTACGCTATTATTAGTTTTCTCTTTCTCATGAAAATGTCTTAGAACGATATTCTATTGCCGCATTACAAAACCGAGTGGACCAGATTACTCGGACGACATATATCGCTGCTGTTACACTTGACATTATATTGACCAAGCTTTGAATTTTGCCGTAGAAATCTAAAAGCAACAAGGACCAGTGAAAGAAATGATTGAAAAACTATGATCGATAATACAATATTATTACTCAAATAGCACAAAAGACCCATAGTCACACTTTAGTCTGTTGGAGTGGGCTGGAATGATCTTTTACCATGGTTACAAAGGAAGAAAAGAAAAAAACGACACACAAGGACCTCGAGGTCTGTCAGCTCTACTGCGAGTCGACTCAAGTGCTTTGCTCGAGGGCACTTCAGCGGCGTCTATTACCTCTCAGTCACACCCCACACCGTTTCATATCGACTGGATTTGAAGTGCTGTCGGCCTCTGTCACAAAATACACTTCCCATTTTTTTACGTCTATGAAGGCTGTGGACTGAGAAAGGCCGCATTTTAACTTTTGGGTGAATTTATAGACATTTATAGACATTTATTGAGCCGTAAAAGTATATAGAGAAATCAGGGTGTATGCATAATCAGTAACAATGGAAGAATATACACAAATGGATGGAATTCAATGGATTTTTAAATAATTATCACTGCTATGGTTTCACTGACCAAACGAAACCAACCAAATAACTTATTTTTGTGTTGGTATTCAGAAGACAGTTACTTTTTATATAATGGAAGAATACATTTTTAATTATTATTATTATGTGTTTATCTGATACAGAACAAGAAGCATTGCTACAGGAACCGATACCATGTTCATAGGCTGTATAGCTAACAGCTAGTTTGCAGACCTGGTCCCCAAGACATAGAATAGAAGAATAGATTTACATTATACATGCATCATTATGATAAAAAATAAGTAATACTAAATAACAAACAAACAAAAATAATCCCACAGATTACATAGTACAGAAAAAAATTGCTGCTTGTTATTGCATTTTCACAGGATATTAAAGTGAACAACGTTGCATTCAAGCTGTACACAGAGGAGCACTCCTGCTTCTCAGCCAAACTGTCTGCGTAAGTTTTCTCCGGGTGCTCCAGAATCAGAATCAGAATCAGAATCCAGTGTCCCCTACCACTAAAATCATGTACAATAGGTCTGGTCAATACCATATGCCTCCTGTGCAGTGACCTCGCTCTCATCTCTGTGTGGAGACAGAGACAAATGCACACAATTGTAAAGATTTTTGGGACTCTGGTCTGTGAAAGGCGCTATATAAATAAGGATGACCTAATACTTTGAATGGATCTGTTTGGAGACACGCTATGGTTCTACTGATTCCAGCTTCCAGACCAAAATTAACTCCAATCCATGAGGTCCCAACTAATAATTGTCCCAACTGTTTTAAAAAATAATATTGTTGGAAAATGCTATTACCGTATAAAATTGTACAGCTTCACATTGTCAGAAATATACAATCCTCTCTCCTCTATTTAAAGCATTCCAAGTAACTGATCATATTGTATTGTATTTGTATTGTTGAGTATGTCAAAAATACTTGTGACAAAGGACCCCCTCAAAAAGAGATTTGTATATCTAGATAAATATATACAAATTATTCTCCCCAATATGTGGGTATATGCTGGTCGAGAATCACTTTGAACAAGATACTGTAGCAATATTCAAACAAATTCTCTTTTCTGTCTTTTCAAACAGGTTGAGAATAGCTATTATTCAACAACTGTCATGGGTCAATTTATCAAGAATGATTTCAGTATTTTCAATTTAAGTTGCCTCAGTTGTTCTTGCTTGAATTAAATGTTCAGTCTGTTCCCAAATTGCATCAAACCAGCCAGAAATGACACTACATTGGGTCATTGCGATCCACAACAACAAACAAACCTTGACACCGTTTCCATATTTTTGGCGTGAGCGCGGTGAGCCGAGGTGGAAAGAGAACCGTCCGTCTGCCCGAGCACTTGTTTGGTTGGCGACAAAATGGCAGTGAAGTTTTTGGCCCCGGTGGCTGAGTTGTGGAAGTCCAAACCATCACATCACATTTAACAAAGGGCCCGTAGGAGCGCCGAGGCTGACAGAGATCCCTCCGGAGACACGGCACCCGACCGGTCCCAGCACACCTGCACCGCACCGGCACGCTGAAAAGTTTTGACACGTATCACCGCAATGGAACGCTTCAGTCCGAGATGGCTCCAACAACTCACAACTAATAATGGTGCATAGAGTTTAAGTGTATGTGATGCAATGGGCTGGTGGATGAATGGCCACAGAGACAGAAAATGATTAGTAAGACTTAAAGGTTTAGTGTTAAAAGCTTGGTCAATGCTTTCAAGGTATTCTTATGTAACGACAAAAACGATGTAGACCTAATAAACAGACCCATATTAATACTTCAATAAGTGTGAGGTTTTTGAAAAATGTGTGCCCTGAAGACCTCGCAATGGTGAAACACTCACTGACTGCAGGAGAACATGGACCAGTGGACTCACTCCTTCACTGTATCCAACAGATCAGTGAGTGGATGCAAAACAACTTCCTTCAGCTAAACGCAGACAACGCACCATACGAACCAGCCCGGACTCTGAGGAGCACAGGGACTGGACTCCTGTCAGTGCCCAGAGTCAGGACTAAACATGGGGAGGCTGCTTTTCAGATTCATGCTGCTAAAATCTGGAACAGTCTTCCTGAAGATGTGAGACAAGCCTCCTCTCTGACAATGTTTAAAACCAGGTTAAAGACAGTTCTGTTTAGCTGTGCATACAACTGAGGGATTTTATATTTTTAGCTTTCTTTTTAATGTTCTGTGATTATTTATTATTTCTTGTTTTGTTCAGCACTTTGAATTGCCTTGTGTATGAATTTTGCTATATAAATAAACTTGCCTTGCCTTGCGCCTCTCTAAATCAGTGGGTCCATCCCTCTGTTGCCTTGTGTTCCCCCCATAGACTGTAAATATTAACAAACGTAGTCACGCCTATCTCCGCCGTTGAAACTAATGTGCCACCACTTTTGCCTTCAATGGCCCTTTTCCAAAATGGTTGCGGGGAAGAAAAATGTTGAATGCGTTAGCCGTCATGATCCCCATTCATTTGACGATTGTACGGTCCACAGCTGCTAAACTCCCCTCAGCCTTGACACACATCTGGAACATACCGTTGGGCCAAGTGCCAGCTTTTGGACCATCCTGTAAAGAGGTTTTCCAGAGGAGAGAAGACGGCATACAAAAGCATTGGGTAATTCTCTTTCCAGGTACACCCCCACCGGCCCGGAGTGTAGTGGTCATACCTGCATGTGAAAACTAGATCCCGTCAGACCTCTGAAGCTGGGCAGGGCAAGGCGTGGTTAGTGCTGTGATGGGAGACCTCTGGGAACACCAGGTGCTACAGTGGGGCGGCTGCAGCTGTAAATTGCCAAACTGTCACTGTGTCCTTAGGCAAGACACTTCACCCACATTGCCTAGAATGAGTCTGGCGTGTGTGTGTGAATGGCTGGGAGTAGGAGTGGGCGATGGCACATACTGGTTGCCTCGCTTATGTCAGTGTGCCCCAGGGCAGCTGTGGCTTCAATAGTAGTTTATCACCACCGCATGTAGAGTGAATGCATACTGACATGTGACTGACACATATTCACTGACCATCGCAAAGGCTTACAACAAGATTCTTACGAGAGGAATATACTGCAGAACATCAAAGCCCAACACTGAACCTAAAACACCTGCAAAGACTGTCGCAGTATTCTGAAAGTGTACTCTTCAATTTTCGATATGTCAACAATAACAGATCAAGAACCTGCTGTTGGGCCATCTGCGATAATGCTACAGTCAGGAGTTCTCCACTTTCTCAAGCTACGAGCCAAAACAGAGCAAGTCCTTTAGGAATGAGACGATTCACTAACAACCAGAATACAGCAACTATTTTTATACAAGCACTAAAAATATATAGCGGTGATCTAGGCCTGTATACGTTTTATATCTACACATTTGGGACACCCTTTACTACACATGTATGTTTAGTAATCATTAAGACTGGGTGCGGAATGTTTTGGTATGACTGGGTTTCATTGGTGCGTGGCGCAACAAAAAGACAATAATGCATGCAGTACTCTAGGGTCTTTCTGTGTGGAGTTTGCATGTTCTCCCTGTGCAGGCGTCATCTGTATGTCCGGACTTGGAACAAAAATATTTGCAGGGTCCTCTGTATGGAATATTCAACATTTCAATTGCACTCACCCCGTTATGTATCGTAAACAGGCAATTCCACCGACAATTAATCTGGAAAATTCAGCAATTAGAATCACTCGTAGAGCTCAGACTTAAAGTGGCACAGATACACTCCAGGTTTTATTGTTTTTCTTTGCCGATGCAGGAGGGTCTGTTAGACTGTTAGAGGGCCTTGCTAAAAGAACGGTGGCGATGGTCCAGGACACTTATCTCAACATTCGAGAATATTTATGGACATTTATCAACATTATGGACATTGGTCTCTGCCTCTTATGAACCAATTGCTTTTTGTGGTTTTATCATTGCATTTCTTGTGTTTGATTCTCTGATCTTAACAGTTTTGTAAAATCTTGAGATAACGACTGTTGTGATTTTGGGCTATACAAGAATAAATTGAATTGAAAATCAGAGACCCAGCTATTCAGCCGATCATACAGGTATTAAAATCATACTTTTTTCCCCTCATTGGTGGCCTCATAATTTAATTGCGTTTCATGCTTGTGTGCACATTTGAAAGGGATCAGCAGTGAGACAGTGAAAATATGGAATAAAGAGTTTTGGAGAATAAAAAATAAAAGGTGGTTTCTTTCGCACTGAAAGAATAGCTGTCCATAACGAGACTCCAGCTGAACAGAACAGACTGTGGCGGTGGTTGCATTTGGTTTGATGAAAGAAGTGAAATAACACGATCCTGCAGTAACGTGTGACAGCAGCATCCAGTGACAATTGTTTGTGTACTTTTTATATTTGTACTTTTTGTATTCTTGTCACGGGTCTCTTTGTATTATTGCCGCTAGTTTTCCAATGTGTTTTTTTGACAGCAAATGGCTAATACATCAAATCTGAATCACGTGAAGTGGTTTTTAACGATTCTGTACTGTATATAGAAGGATTTTTATAAAATTTTAGGAACGAACCGCCCTCTCCTCTTTTTCAACAAAAGTCTCTGGTCTTATTTGACGAGCATGTATCACCAGAATGATTGACAATTGGGAAGATCCACCTGATCCAGATCCAGATCCACCTGGAAAATAGCAGTAGAAAATCCTCCTACGTACCTTTAAAGTAGCGATATGTAAGATTTTCATGTCAAGTCCTCATTAAAGGGCCCTAATCTGTCAAAAGGCTTCAATAAACCATGCTCTTTTCCAATACTTCTTTAACTGATATCAGTAGTTCAGAATCAGAATCAGAATCATTTTTATTGCCACGTAAGTAACAGGAAGTCACAGACTTGGAAATTGCTTTGGCTCAGTGCAACAGTCAGAAAGATAATACAAAATAAAGAGTAAAAAACACTTCTAAGGAATAAATTTAGATTTAAAATAGTTCAGAGATATTTGAATTTCAAAATTAGTTTTCCAGCCCCTAAATCTTTTTATTGTTTTCATTTCGATGTCCCGTCCTCCACCGTTTAACCAATCAGAAAGTCTGTGATCTGGGTGGCTAGAAGTTGAGATAATCTAAAGTACCATGTGGCCGCAGGACTAAAAATGGTCTCGTTATGATTCTCAAACCATTCATGACAAAACAAGGAATTAAACAAGGATTCTATCTGGGACGCAATTGTGAAAACGGATTTGGTTATAGTCTTGTTGTTGACAAAACTCTTGTGTTTTCAGCTGTTATGGTCCCAGCTGGATTTGTCTGCATACCTGGCAACCTGAGTCAGGGAGAGTGGGAGAGGCTGCAGTACCACTTTGGGCCAGATTTTTACATATTGCTCCTTTAAGGGTCATTTAAAAAGAACACTCTCTCGCTGGGTTTCCTGGATCACGTACTGTGCGTTTTTTGCTGAAGTCACTTGTTCATTGAACGAACCAACAGACGAACCCAAACCCAGGCACGATACCTCTCTCCTGTGGGGTGATAAAGAGAGGGAAAAGACACTTGTGCTGCTGAGGAGGAGATGGAGAGGCTCTCAGATCTTCTGAAGGACCTCACCATGTGGTGCATATTACCCGACAGATGGTGGTAGGATTAAATAAACACATTTTTTTCCTTGCAAAACAAACAATAATCTTATGGAATCAATGCTGCATGTAAAGGACAATACTCTGGGTGAATGGTAAAATAAAACAATAATTTAGATTGCAGACCATTGTTATATATAAATGTAAATATGTATTTCTTTATGTATTTTTTTCTTTATGTAAGTCTGTATATATGTTTTTATTTGTTTATCTATTTATCTATGTATTTATTTATTTATTTTGTGGATTTGTATGTGTCTCAATTGGTAGAGCAGTGTCCTTTGTGCCTGAAGGTCTTGGGTTGGAGCCCACCACAAAGCGTTCTCTACCGACTCCCACTGATGTCTACTATCGTTGTGTCCTTGGGCAAGACACTTAACCCTTCTTTGCCTGAAGCCCCCGCGGAAAGATCACTCTCCTGTGCACTCACCACCTGCAGGAGGATGAGTGAGGGGCTGGTGCTCTGTGACCCAGACCCCAGACACGGTGGCACGGTGGCTGAGTGGATAGCACTCTCGCCTCTCAGCAAGAAGGTCCTGGGTTCGAATCCCGGTCGGACCAGGGCCTTTCTGAGTGGAGTTTGCATGTTCTCCCCGTGTCTGCGTAGGTTTCCTCCGGGTACTCCGGTTTCCCCTACCACTAAAAATATGTCCAATAGTTCTGGCATGCGCCTCCTGTACTGGCGACCCCGCTCCCATCTCTGTGTGGAGCGAGAGACTAATGCCCAAAATTAATAATTGTAAACCGCTTTGAGACTCAGATCTGCAGTGAAAAGGCGGTTTATAAATAAAAACTTACTTACTTACTTACTTACTTACTTACCCCTGACCCAGAAATGATCAGAAAATGGATGGATACTGGACACCTGGATTTCTCCTATTTGGGATCAACAAAGTATCTATCTATCAATAAAACAGCTACTACAGCGGTAACGGTAGCAGCAGGAGCACAGGTCTGAGACTGAAGCCCCCAACGCACAACACAAAAAACCTGCAGGGCGTTGGTGCATATGTCTTATCAGAGAACCATAAAAGTTTACAAGAATAAAATACTCATCCATGAATTAGCTTTCTTCTTATTTTTAGTTTTAGTTTGCCAGTGTCCTCTCACAGATCAAACAATAAAAGTTGTAGCTGAGATGACCTTGGATTATGAGATGTAAAGAGAATAAAAGGTGTGCTGGTCCCAAGCTGCATCCAGATGAGGAGGTCCGGGCCGAGTGCCAGTGTTCACCTTCCTGTGCGGAGAAATCATGCATCAGCAGTAGTTCATTTTAATCTAGTGGATTAACTACTCCATGCTCACAGCAGAGGGGCAAAGACAGATTCACAATAATGGGACCCGGGATCTAAAACCTACACATTCAGTTAAATAGTATGTTAAAAACGTTTCAACTGTAGTAATGTATGGAAATTGCAGCATTACAGCCGAGAAACAAAACTTTCAAAACCACACAACAAATAAGTGTGTAATATATTCTTTGGAATGGATTATGAGAGGATTTATGAAAAGGAAGTACATTGTTTAGAAAAAGAAGTATATTGTAGAAGGAGAGTGATGGCCTCAACCTCAGAAATGGGGTTCAGTGTATGGTCGGAGAGTGTTTGGGCCTGTGTCTGTGTTCATAAGTAGTAATCTTTGTATTTATATTGTGCATTTCACAGACCAAAGTCACCCAAAGCGCTTTACAATGTTCAGAGCTCAGATATTGTTTAATTCTCTCCAGATGGGGATGACCGAAGCGAGACGCAGAAAACACTGGAGCTTCAAAGCCTCAGACCAAACACCATCCAATCACTCACTCATTACATTCAGACCTATTGTACATGTTTTCAGTGGTAGGCGAGACCGGAGCACCTGGAGGAAACCAGAGCAGACATGGGACCTATAGGACCTTCTTGCTGAGAAGCGAGAGAGCTATCCACTCAGCCCCATTGTACATGATTTAGTGGTGGGAAGAAACCTATGAAGACACGGGGAGAATGAACTCTGCACTGAAAAGACCCGCGTGGAAGTGGAATCAAACCCAGGACCTTCTTGCGGTGAAGCAGAAGTGCTAACTGTGCCACTGATAATATAAAAACAAAAGCATGATAATGTCTAATTTGTTCAAAACATTTTTTTTTTATAAGAATCTTTTTCTTGCAACAGAAGCAAAGACATTGAATGAAATTTGTCCCACTTTGATACCATCCTCTGGTGATACAACCATGAAGTACAATTATCCCAAACATGATCAACGTAACAGTTTTATAAAAAGTAAACGCGTTTTAAATGTTGCTGTTGATTCTTTAAAACTGGTGGAGCCCTGCAACAGTATTAGAAATACAGAACTACTAACATTAAACAGAAATTATTCTATTGGCGCCAAAAGGGTTAATCTGGGACATGTGAACTTGGATTTGCCAACTGCAACTTGAAGATCTTGAAGACAAAATATTTCTGCTGACCACAAAAATGATGTAATATTAGGCCTGTGCTCTCCACCCTGTTGAACAGCTGCCCAAAGCCTTCTCCAACACTCGTATCGCTCTGATGGAAACAGTGCCATTCACCCACTCAAGACACACTGCTGCTGGGCCCACCCTTTAAGAGGCATTACTGGAAGAGGAGGGGAAGAAAACGTCTGCCTCAGCTCATATCTTACCACTGTGTCAGAGAGAGGGAGAGGGGGGGGAGAGAGACAGACAGACAGAGACAGAGAGACAGAGAGAGAGAGAGAGAGAGAGAGAGAGAGACAGACAGACAGGGAGAGTGTGAGAGAGAGAGAATGAGAAAGAGAGACGGAGACAGAGACAGAAACGGAGACAGAGAGAGCGAGAGAGTGAGCGTGAGAGAGAGGGAGTGAACGTGTGTGTGAGAGAGAGAGAGACAGGCAGAGATACAGAGACAGAGAGAGAGACAGAAACCGAGACAGAGTCAGAGTCTGAAGGGACCAGACATAAGCCCAGACCACTCCCATCTTTAGTCTTGGCATCGAGCAGCTCTGTAGGTCTGAGCAGCAGCGCCTGTTTTAACACTCTCTCTATGAGTCTGTATGTGGGCTGCTCTGTTCATGATGCAAGATTTGTATAACATAAGGCAATATATTAGGCAACTTTTTTAGGCAACTGTTGATTTGAGTAATTGCCCGAGGCTGTATATATAAATAAATACACACAAATATTTCACTGAATCTTTCCTAACATCCATTATAACTTGTCAAAGCTGGGGTATCCAATATATTTACTGTCATTTGTCTGTTGTTGTAAAGCAAATAGGACCACTACACCACAGTCTTCATCATATTGGAACATCTCTTCATAACTATTGCACACTGTGAGCCCTGTGAGTCATTATTTGGCGCTTTGGGCTGAGAGCTGATTGGCTGAGTGTGTGTGGGCCCCTCCTTTACATGTTTGTGTCAGAAAAAATGATTGAAAGATGTGACAGAAGCTAAAGATACTGTACATGCATGTGGGCCTCAGTGATGGAGCCAAACTCTTTTTACAGACAGGATAGTTAGATGGATTGTAATCAGTGTTGGGATGAAACGCCTTTACGTATCCAGAATACTCTTTCTGAGTAACTATATTCCCTTACTGTTTCTACTTTAAAGTTTAGTATTTAGAATTCAGCTACTTTCTGAAAATCACAGGAATACATACTTTCTCACGTTACGTTTTATGAAAATAAAAAAGAAGATAAGAAAACCTTGCGTATTCTTAAAATGAATTCTATCGCTTTCTGGTTTGTCTGACTTGTTTAAAAAAAATGCAAATAATTGAATAATTACAATGTTTTATCTATTTTAACATTTTAAATATTTCCAAATGTACTAATTTTTTATTTTAATTATTATTATATTTATTTATTTATTTTTATTTCCAAACTTACCTTTTTACTTGAAGTTTTGTAAATAAACATTAATTTACAATAATTATAGATTATACAAAAATAATAATTAATTCGGAATACTACTTTTTCCAAAGTGACGGAACACATATACACAATGCATTTCATGTTTTCAAACTATTCTCCCCAACATTGATTATAATTCATGTTTTTTGTGGTTTAAAAGTCAGGCCCCCTCGACTGTAAGTGCTTCATATCATACCTGTATACACACTAAAACATGAGGCAAAAGTCCAGTGAAGTTCCCCAAACCAACTGTAAAAACACAGACACACACACAGCAGCGTAAAACACATGAGACAAATAACTTTGAGTGGTGCGGCAAACCGTTCTTGGCAAACTGTCGCAGGCCAACTTCACGCTGCACTTAAGGTCTTTGTGAGGAACAGCTATAAACTCAGGCCCAGCGCTAATGTGGCTCGTATGTTGTGTTATTGTGCAAAGAGAGTGAGTTATGGTGCTTTGGACATCGCACATTTGCGGCTCCAGTGCCCTGCAGAGTGGCAACCTATTTTGTTACGCCTGGGCAGCCATTGTTCTGAGATCTAAATTTATGAGTGGCATCGAGAAAACAACAGGGCTGACAGGTGCGACTTGAGATTCTATACAGGAATTATTAATTGTTATAGGCATGAGAGAGCGAGAGCAGAGAGAGGCAGCAAAGAGATTCAAGATTCAAGATTTGGTTTGCCATTTGCAGTAAAACCACAAAAATTGTGCAAGACTAGCCCCAGTGTGCACCAGACAGAGAAGATAGCACACACCAGAGCTCCTGCCACGGTGTAGGGTTTACATTCAAATATACACACAGATACACACTTGTTATTTTGGTAAATTTCACATACTGTATTTCTGTATTTCCTGGGCTCGGGCATCTGTTTTCCGGAGACCAGAGAGAGACAAGAGAGACCAGAGAGAGACCAGAGAGAGAGCAGGAAGAGACCAGAGGGAGACCAGAGAGAGACCAGAGAGAGACCAGAGAGAGACCAGAGAGAGAGCAGGAAGAGACCAGAGAGAGAGACCAGAGAGAGACCAGAGAGAGACCAGAGAGAGACCAGAGAGAGAGCAGGAAGAGACCAGAGAGAGAGACCAGAGAGAGAGCAGAAAGAGACCAGAGATAGAGACCACAGAGAGACCTGAGAAAGACTTGAGAGAGACCAGGGAGAGACCAGAGTGACCGGAGAGAGACCAGAGAGAGTCCATGAGAGACCATGAGAGACCAGAAAAAGAGACCAGAGAAAGAGTCCAGAGAGAGAGACAAGAGACAAACCAGAAAGGGACCAAAAGAGACCAGAGATAGAGACCAGAGGGAGAGCTGAGAAAGACCTGAGAGAGACCAGGGCGAGACCAGAGAGAGACCATGAGAGACGATGAGAGACCAGAGAGAGACGAGAGAGAGAGAGACCAGAGAGAGACCCGAGAGAGACCAGAGAGAGACCAGAGGGAGACCTGAGAGAGACCAGAGAAAGACCAGAGAGAGACCAGAGGGAGACCTGAGAGAGACCAGAGAAAGACCAGAGAGAGACCAGAGGGAGACCTGAGAGAGACCAGAGAAAGACCAGAGAGAGACCAGAGAGAGAGCATGTAAATTTTCTCATTTATTTTTTTGTTCTTGAACCATTTGCGCAGCAGAGTAAAGGCCCCAGGGTCATGTTCTCTTCTGGGTGGAGATTTTCTTTGTGGAGATTGCATCATGTGACACCAGTGCTCATGAGTTCTGTGGGTTTTCCCAAATGCACAAGAAAAAGAAAATTGTTGTATTCTTATTCTCAGCTGTTTTGAATGTTCAACTCTTACTATGTATAATTTGGTAAATAAACCAAAACTAATTCTAAGCTCTCAGGCTGAGTTTACACGGAGACAATGTGGCAGTAAAACGGTATAGTTGGATGTCGGTTGCTACCAACCGTTCATACGAAGACAGCGTTCCAGGGGGGTGAAAACGTAAGTGTTCAGATCCAGCCTGCAGAGTGGGACAACTCAGATACGCTGCACAGCAGGGAGCTTTTTCACACCCGCGAGAGGGGAATAGGTGTGAAATCCCCGTCTGCTCTGACCCCCACCTCCCCGCTGCTCCCCGCACGTAAATTTGGACATGCGCAGTAGCGGAGAACAAACATCAACAATAATGGCGCCGCCCGCACAAACTAGCTACGTGGGCTTCCAGCGCGGGACAGAGGATAATTCTACTCCTTCGTTCGTCCAAACGAGACCACGCGAAGCTCTAGGTTCAGTTTCCATGTTCACAGCTGCTGTTAAAATGCAGAATGATGTTGGTACTTTCTGAGGGTCTGGCACAGGAAGTGAGTATACTGCCGAGAGGGGGGCTGGGCACGGGGCTGGGGGTCGTGTGTCGTGTTGTAAAGTTTATCTGCCCACTACTGGCCGGGCGCTAGAACTACATCGTTTTTCAACCTCATGTGAACGCTGAGAAATTTGCATTAGGAGCCAGGTCGTTTCTGTTAACAGCCTGGAAACGTCTGCGCAGCGTCTCAGTATAAACAGGGCCTCAGAACCAGCGAGCAATGTTAAAAGTCAGGGCTGTTTTTTCTCCAGGGAAATAAACCCACAACAGTTGAGAAAATATAATTAGGCATTTGTGACACAAATAAGGCGCTCCTTCCTCAGCAGCACAATCCGAACAAACAAATGGATCTTTAGAAGAAAAGGCCGTAAAGACGAAAAGGTCACACATCCGTCTGAAAACAGCTTTGTTCTGGAGACAATAGACACTGACACGGTGCTCTGAATCTACTGCTGCTGCAAGTTTGCACAATAAATATGTGTTTATGATGTGATTATTCTAAAAGAGTTCAACACATGAAACAGTAATATGAATAAAAACAATAATTGAACCCTTTAGTTTTATTCACGGCCAATAAAAATAATAATTTTGTTTTTTAATATAGCGTTTTTTTGGACACTCGCTTCACATGTCATTATTCTTTCACTTTATACATTGTGGTGATATTGTAGCCAGAGCTGCCCTGGGGCACACTGTCAGAAGGGAGGCAGCCAGTCTGTGCCATCAGCCTCTCTAACCACCACCAGCCAATCAAACACCAGGCTCATTCTAGGCAATGTGGGTGAAGTGTCTTGCCAAAGGACACAGCGACAGTTTGGCACTTTACAGCCGCAGCCGCCCCACTGTGGCACCTGCTGTTCCCAGAGGTCTCCCATCACAGCACTGACCAGGCCCTGCCCTGCACAGCTTCAAAGATCTGACTAGACCTGGCTTTGGCATGTACATTTAGCCACTAATCAAATGTGTGTGTATCATTCATTAAACCAACCCTAACGGAGCAATCAAGGCCAATCCTTGATTTTTGATGATTCAATGGAAAGCAAATGCAAAGCAGCAGGATACAGCCTGTGCTCAATGTGACTGAACATAAGATTCTGAACAGCTTAATGCACTTTGACCTCTGATCATGAAGGCTCAAAAGTAAAGAGGAAAAAGATCCTGTCTCAAAGTTATACAGTCTTTAAAATTTAAAAAAAAACTGAAATAATCAAGATCAATATTAATCAATCAATCAATCAAATTTTATTTATAAAGCGCTTTTCATACAAAAAGTGTAACACAAAGTGCTTTACAGTTTAGTTAAAAACAATCCAACATGCCCAGCCCTAAACCCTCCTCCCCACAGACCCCCCCAAAACCACATTTATAATTATATATACAACCACATGCGTATACACACACACACATATACACCCACACACACAGTCCATAAAGACTGCAGTATAGCTCTGTGTTCTCTCTAAGATCTGCGTATTCCACACACTTGCTCCCTCTAGTGGTCATACAACTTTAACTTGTGACGTCAAATGGGCCATAATGTATTAGTGGCCATACGTATATTTTGTGTCCCTATGGGTCAACATGATTAAATACTGAACTTTTTTCTGAACAAACATTTAAAGTGAGTTATTCTTTTAAAAAAATGCAGAGAACATGAAACAATTACACATTTTCCAGCAGATCCAATCAGAGAGCAGTATCAGTCTCTCTTTTGCGTTGCCAGTGTGTTCGGGGAAAATTGGCTGATTTTGGCTCTTCTTTTTTTTTTTTTTAAAGATACATACACACACACACACACACACACACACACACACACACACACACACACACACACACACACACACACACACACACACACACACACACACACACACACACACACACACACACAAAACTAGCACCACACAGAAATGACACCAGGTACAAAAATAAGTTTGTATTGCTTGTAGCCAAACCCCAGCAGGTGGCCTTCATCAGTGATCAGTGCTTATGAGTGTGTTTCAGGCAGTAATAGGATTGTAATTGTGATTTAATGATTTAAATGATTTTATCAGACCAGTAACAGTACATATTACAGACCGTCCCTTTAATCGTCACAAACAACCTCTCGTCAAACACTTTTTTCTTGTTCCAGATAATACAAAAAATACGGTGAAAAAACCTTTCCCCTGCTTTTCATCAGACTTACAACAAATCACAACAAGAAATTAGCATATTCCATTCCGTACTCTGCGCATCAAGATTATTATTGTGGTACTTTTGATACAGCGACACAGCGAGTGCCAGGCTGAAGGGATAATCTGTTATTTACTCACCTGTCTGTGGCCATATTCCAGAGTTGATTTGTATATGGCAGAAAAAAGGAAGTTCTGAGATAAATCAGGCGCCCTGGGATTAGTTTGACTGAGATAGCAGCAGTACTCAGCAGCACTATCTCGCTTAAGGGCCCACTTCAGTCACAATAAATGAAGGAATTCTGGGTAAAAATGAATCCCTCAAATCTGCGTCGAAGACATCAAACATCTCAGGTTGGACTAAGACAACAGTGAGAGGTGGAAAAGCAAATCTGGATGACTTTCACACGACAAGGACAGAGCTTGTGTTGTCTCTGATAGATTTATGAAGGGTAGAAGGTGAGGATGTGGAGAGCTGAGGTACCTAACTTTTCATTTTTATAATTAAGTTATACATTTTGGTTGTTTGTCTGCTTTTCTCCAGGAGAAAGAGTCTTGTAAAAGTACAGTTTTGTGAACAGACCACAGGATGTTGACTGGCCCAAGTCTGTTTTTCACTTTTCTGTTTGAAAAAGCTGATCAGAAGACGTGACAAGAAACATATATGTGTGAAAACTAGTGAAAGATTGAAATAGTTTTAGGAATTATTTGGAAGGTTGCATTAAATAGTTGTTTCATTGTGGTTTGAATGTTACGTACCCAAGCTTTAAATCTATCAATTAAATTACATCACATTAAGTTAGTTCTTCATAGCCCTACATGCCTCACAACAGCTGTCGTCTCTGAGGATTTTACAAAGTTATTAGTCATTCAACAACAGATCAGAGAATCGAATAGTTTGAACACAGGACATTCAGATTCAGAAAACGTTATTGATCCCAAAGGACAATTCATTTGCTGCAGAATCTCAGAGCAGAGCAGTTGGACATGAAGATAACACATAGAACCATTGGTCCATAGGGGCGGACGACCATAAATGTTAATAAATATCCTTCATTTTTCCTGGATCATCACTGTAGACTCTCCTGCATAAGGAACAGTGGGAAAGAGTGAGAAACCTCGAGGAAGCCCACACTGAGAGATCCACACTGAGGGATCCTCTCCCACAGACAGACAGGCTTTAGATCCAGGACTCAGGCTGTAGAACGAGGACTGAGGCCAGTGCAGGACTGAGGCGGCTCGCAGGCGGGAGGAGGGTCTTTGTATCTTTTTTGTAGCGAGGCATTTTCTCTATAGAATAAAATACATAAATGTTGATTTATGATTACATTGACAAAAGCAACAAAATGATCAAATTTACATTTAACCATAAAAACCTGGAGTGGAACCGCATCATAAACTTGAGACAAGATTTATGACTGATCAGTGTTTAGTGTCCATTCACACTGACAAATCCTTTTCAGGTTTCTCGTTTACTGCGTCTGCTTCATCACGAGTGATTGATAAACATTCATAATATTACCATCTTTTATAAAAACAATAAGCACATTTATCCACGTCTGTACTGGACTACACATCACCATTTAGAGAAAGCAGAATTAATGACATAAAAACTTAGTTTTGGACAAAAGTCGATTTTTTTATCTATTTATACAATACAATGAATATTATACAATTATAACTTTCAAATTGATTGGAATGTTGTGATGTCACATAAATGCAATCAATTCCCTGTATTCCATAAACCTGTACATTATAGTAGAGCCACAGTGTGTTGTAATTACATGAGCCATATATTTTCGTTCAAACATTGAACGCACTAAAATCCTGCCGAAGCCCATCTGTGATGCTGTTTACCAAACCTGTGCCATGCATGTAGATGAACTGTTTATTTAGAGCACATTCTGCTTCTCCTCTGTGGAATACATTTGTCAGAATTCAGGTCAGCAAAGGCCCCTGCAGCGAGAGGTGGGGGGTGGGGGGGGGGGGTGTACGGAGGGGGCGCAGGTCAGACTCAAGGACAAGGTCTGGTGGGATTCAGAGTATCACAGGAAGTCCATTTTCCACTTCAACTCTTCTGATTGGACTTTGGAGAGGGATTTAAATCGGTAACCAATTAACACATCACATCACAGACTGTTTGAGCCGTCAATCAAATTAGAGTGGAACCCAACCCACACAAATGGAAGAGGCACAACATTCCTACTCAAATATGTATCATGTCTTTGAATATGTCATTATCAGTTGTCGAGCTGTTACACTTATTTGTGATAGCTCCTTAAAAGATAGCTCCTTATAATGGAAAAAATTATTATCCTAACGAAGGCCCACGACCGAAACGTTGCATCTGTAATAAAAAAACGCTGGTGTGTTTGCAAGCACAGTATTTCAAAGCTGTGTAAGTAAGTAATGTTTATTTATATTGCGCATTTTACAGACCAAGGTCACCCAAAGCACTTTACAATGTTCAGAAACCAGATATTTTTCCAGTCAGACACGGTGATGATGGAAGCGAGTCGCCAAACACACTGGACCAACCATCCATTCACTCACTCATTTACATTCAGACCTAATATACTTGTTTTTAGTAGGGGAAACCAAAGCACCCGGAGGAAACTGCAGCAGGCACAAGGGGAACATGTAAACTCCACTCATAAAGACCCCTCTTCGACCAGAATTCGAACCCAGGACCTTCTTGCTGAGAGGCGAGAGGGCTAACCACTCAGCCACCATGCCTTACGCACCTGTCACAGAGTCGGGAAGTGCAAAGTTTTACCCTTTCTGCAAAGACATTTTCATATTTTCAGGTTTTGCGTTACTGTAAATTTCCTTCTGGGTCGTTCTTGTAAATTCTGATGGAACCAAAGTGATTCGCCAACATGGAACTAGTCGGATCGATGTTTTATACAGAGTTTGTTTTGTTTGTTGTTATTATTTATTAATTCATTTCAGGAAAAGTTGCCTCTTGTCCATCATAGCTTCCAACAAAAAATAAAGTATTGCTAACATGTTAAAGAGGGAGAAAAATTGAATAAATAAACCAGAATAGTTGCGTGAAAGGGAGTAGGAAGAAGAAAACGTCTTAAATCCCACGCTAATATTTCCCTCTTCCACTTGTTTGAAAGTGAGGTACCCTGGCTTTAATTGCACCCCACTCACACTGACTCTAGATACAGTGAGAATGTCATAGAAAACACTTAAAGCCTGTGGTCACGCTTTTAAATGCAGACAAAAACGTACACGGACGCTTCGTGCGCCTCCGAAAATTAAATCTTGTTTCACTATTCTCATCTGTCTCTTCAAAGGTTTTTAAGTGTTCGAGGAAAACTTTCCTAAAGAGCCGATCCCCAGTGTCGGAGAATTTCATTTCATTTGAGCCTCCCACGACTTCACAGACTTATCAGTACAACCCACTCTTTGTAATAAAACTGAGACAAGCCGTTTGTCATTTGTAGCCCGTGTTCAGAGGGCAGTGTGGGCTAAAGACCGTGAACAAGTCTGAAAATAACAAAGCTATCAGTGCAGAGTTGGGAATGGTGTCTGTTTTTGTGGGTCACACTCACAGCGGGGTTACAGCACCGAATCCATCCATGATTTGTACATTTTGTTATTCTGATTTTGATTGGTTGACCATATCAGCTCAGAACGGTGAATGCAAATGTCTGCATCGTCTCTGGGGAGGTGGAGTATCTTATTGATTTAATGAACTCATTGACTTCCAGCCGTTTTTGATGACTTCACTGACTTTCAAGACCCACAGAATATTACGTGCTATGGCTGTGTGAAATATAAAACCAGATTCTGAAAGATTGGACTGTGTACTTTCATCAGCAGAAATAAGTTTACTTCTAGCTAGTTCTGTTGTTTTATAATCCCCGGTCGAATAGAGGGAAGATTGACAGAAATCACCAGACTCAGATAAATACGTCAATGGCAGTCAATGTGTTAAAGTGAAACATTGTGCAGCGGCAAGAAAAGATGGGAACGTACAAAGAAATACAGATGAGGCATTAGCATACAAAAACACAACATTTAGGAAGGGGATGGATGTGTGTGTGTGTGTGTGTATGTGTGTGTGTTTGTGTGTGTGAGAGAGAAATATCAATAATCAGAGTCATTAACACCAACACAATGTCACACGACTTACACATTTCATTTTTAGAAGTAAAAACATATTCCATTTGCCGAGGCTGGAATAATGTGGAAAAACTTAACAAAAATAATAACTGAATATGATTGAGACCTGACCCTGGTCTACGCATTTTGTATAATCATAACAACATTGTGTTTCCACTTTCCCCACTTGTACACGTCCCATAACATTCACCCTCAGCTTTTCTTTAGAGTGTCAGGATATTAGGCACATACAACTTACAGTAACACAAGTTTGATTCTAGTTTGACACATTTAATCATATTCAGTGAACAATATGGAAATTTCCAGACTGTGGGACGAATAAAGGATTTCTTATCATTCTCTTCATGGGAAGTTAAAAGCTGAGCAGATTTTCTACATCTTCCAAGGACATGGTTTTGGTACTTTTTAGAACGAGGACAATAGGCAGAAATGATTCATCGTAGGAAGCTGCCCACCTTTGGCAGTGAAAAACAGAAGCACAGCATACTGAAGAAGATTCAGGGAAGACCCGCCCCTGAGGCCAGCACCTGTATCTGTTACTGCACTCTCTGTATTAGCAGCTAACATGCAGGAACTACTTGGTTGAACTCTGTATTCACAACACATTTCTCTCTGTCTGGTTTGTTGTACAGCGATTCCAACAACAAACCTGGACGAGAGGAAACAAGACAAAGATGAACTTATTTTCTTCGACAAGAGCCTGCATTGTGTTAAAGGTGAAAGGTATTTATGATATTATTACGGTAGCTTGAGCTATTCTCTCCTATTCCTACTTTATCTGTCATTATGGCTTCAACTGTAGTCTGTTGATATTCAACCGCTGTCCCATTGTATGTTTCATGGTGTGATGATGGGACCCCTGGATCTCGGCATCCTTCATCAGCTGTGGACGGCATTGTAGATACATTGTGGCAAATTTGAGCAACTTTTGACTTACTTTTTCATTGTTTTTGTTGTGCTGTTTTGGCGAATTTGATGGTTTTGTAAAGTCCTTCGAGATAACTACTGTTGTGATTTAGGACTAAAAAAAAAATATTTGAACTGAATGAAATATACACCAAATTGTAAACTGGTATTTCTGAACTTGCCCTGAGAAAGGCTCTTTATAAATATACTTACTTACTAAAATAATTAGCAAAACCTTAGTTAAAGGTGGGTTTAGTGAAAAGGACAGTCATATCCTCATAACAAGCGAGTGCCAAGTTACTGGTCCTACCCATGAACCATGATGCTACAGTCTCCAATAATATAAAATCATGGCACTATTAAATTAGTTTGCTTAGAAATCGATAACAAAACATGGCACAGTTTCACCCGCCCGAGGTCCCATCTGACTCCTGAACTCTGTCCAGTCTTTCAGGATTCCTTTTGAAACATGTTGCCGTCTGTGCCTGCTCTCCTTCTGCCAGGTCTCTGCACTCATTTTAGACGCACATTTCACCAAACAAAACACACACAAAAGCCACTGACCACCGCACAGGGCTTGCCAAACGTGCACACCTCCCCTTCTGTTGCTTCTTGGCCTCTGCTCTATCTCCAGCCCACCGGTTTTGCCGCTGCCCCTCCCGTTAGCCCCGTTTCTTGGCAGGGCTTGGCAGTCACCCACCTTGTCTAACTAGCAGGTTGTGTGGATATCACTGCCCCACTGGAGTTTACAGTCTGTGTGTGTGTGTGTGTGTGTGTGTGAGAGTGTGTGTGTGCGTGGTCGTCTAGACCAGTGTTTTTCAACCACTGTGCCGCGGCACACTAGTGTGCCGTATGATATTGTCTGGTGTGCCGTGAGAAATTCGTCTACTTTGTCTAAAAATAGCTGCATTCGCTGTTGACGAGCGGTGACTTGTTTTGAACTGTGAGTAACCATGTAATACTTTTTCAAATCAGTAGATGGCAGCAGATAGCTAAGTACTTTGAAACTGAAAAATTGGATGCGACCACTGGCTGTAACAGGTCAGCATTGTGGCGAGAAAGGTAAAATTGGATGCGACCAACAAATGTGTGAGGGAGCGAGACAAGAGCTTTGTGGCGAGTGAGAAGTGAAAGTGACAGAGACGTTTTTGAAAATGAATTATGCCGTTTCTGAACAGGATTAACATCCTCCGCTCTGCCCCGGGGTAGCTGTGGCCGCGTTGTAGTGGTTTAACTATGAAATGTACGATTTTTGTACAACAGCTCTCGCGAACGCACTTCTGAACTGGGTACCGAGCGCAGACCGTAGTCGAGTGGACAGAACCATAGACATGCGGACCGGACAGAACCATGGACTCGCGTTCAGGACCTCCCGTGTCCCTCATCCAAAACTCCTGAATTTAAAGCTCGGATACCAAAATGTTTCCCATGCACTAACAATGCATGTTCTTTGTGTGAGTTATTATTTGACTATTTGGGCAGAGAGTGGATTTTCTTAGTTTTTTTCCACACAGTTAGTGCCACTTTATTCCCAAACTCTTGTTAATTGTATCGAGAAATATTAAATAAAGCTTAATTTCAAGGCCTGGACTTAACCCTTTAAGCGCCAAAGTCGCAATATTGCGACAAGCAACATTGCTCACTTAAACAGGCTGTATGTAAAAATGTGGTGCAGAATCTTGTTAATACTTTTCACCAGGGGTTAGTGGACATGTGTGCCTGTAATATGAGCAACATTTGTGGGTGTGGTTATATTGAAAGTTTTTGAGTAAATTGAGTTCGTAAAACACCTGCGG
The DNA here is from genome assembly GCA_964034765.1 of Knipowitschia caucasica. NCBI lineage: Eukaryota > Metazoa > Chordata > Actinopteri > Gobiiformes > Gobiidae > Knipowitschia > Knipowitschia caucasica. The sequence goes on along the minus strand of OZ035838.1, from coordinate 35,398,390 downwards.
CGCAGCGGCGCGGAGGCGAAGCAGCAGCGGTAGAGCTGAGCGGAGCCAGACCAGAGCAGAGGGAGAGAGTGTTTTTTATTTTACTCACGAAGTCTTCAGTACCAGAGAAGTACTTGGTCTGGTACTGGCTCACTCAGATTCAGAGCAGGAAGACACGCAGGTGTCCAGTGAAGCAGACACGGACATTATTAGTGACGGGGAGACCGCGCTCCATAGTCCACAATCAGCCTCTGTGCAGCGGCTGCATGTCCTCCGTGTGGCCGCGGTAGAAGCATTCTGTGAACGCCAAGCAGGGGCTGGGGTCGAGGCGAGGGTACAGGGGCATCATAACACCGGGCATGTGGGAGAAAGTAGCGGGGATAGACATCCACGGGGAACACGGGAGACGCGGGAGAAGTCGCGGGAGAGCCGCGGGAAAAAATAAACACATCGCTAATCGCGTTCACTGCCTTTACCAACAGTGATGATGAGGATGAAGGCAGTTCTTGAGAGAAAATAATCCACAAAAGTGGATCAGAAGTGTTGAAGAGCCTGTTGTATGTTGTTGAGACGATCTGACATGTTCTGAGCCCATTCATTTCATCTCTCAGTTTGTAAACGGTAAATCCTGGAGCCTCATTTCCACTGAGAAAAATAGTAAGCCCACTACTTCTTTGAAAGGGAAATATTGAAACCAATCTCAAGATTTCATGACTGTAAACTATAAAGAGTGCTGTCTTGATCATTGAAGGTCTTTGAAAATAATACAATTCCATATGGCCGCGAACCAGTGCTAAAACATTATCTATAATCTGGATCAGGGAATTTATTTCTATCCCAAATTCATTTTATACTAAAGATATTTCACATTGACTGTTTATAGTATTCCCTGATCTCAAATAACTCCCAAGCTACAGCTTTTTGAAGTCTTTATACAATAATTAACATTTTCCAAAATGGCCGCCACCTTGATGACGTCACAATATGCAAATTAGATGACGAATCAACTTCCATCCCAAAGTTTGGTTCAAACTGAAGATATTTCTAATTTACAGTATGCCTTTATCTCAAACCATTTTAAAGTTATAGCCTTTTGAAATCTTGAAATCAAAATTGTATATTTTCTTGAAAAAACTCTGGCGCCTAAAGGGTTAAGCATTTTGATGAGAATAACTGTATATTGTGAATATAGGCTACAGAGTATACTGTATACATTATAAGATAAGATATACTTTATATATCACACAGAGTATGTACAGTATATATTTTTTTACATTAGTACTGTATACATTTTTACATTTTCTCCTGGAGGTGTGCCGCAAGATTTTTTCAGTGAAAAAAGTGTGCCTTGGCTCAAAAAAGGTTGAAAAACACTGGTCTAGACATGGTTTCCTCTCTGTGTTTGTCTTTCTCAAAGGCCCAGCTGATGTGTGTGCCCTGGAATGTAGCTTCCATACTGCACCTCACACCAGAACACCAGATGAGAACACGAAGGCTGAGGTAGTTAACTTTCAAATAAAAAAACTGTAACAACAGCCATCTTACTTGGTTCCATCACTAGTTTTCACATGCTGGTATATTGACACGTCTGGCTTCTTCAGACAAAAGGACCACCCTCACTCAGCCGATCAGCCAATGGTGACTCACGGGCTGTAAGAAAGAAGAATTATACAGTCAAGTTGTGATATTAGGGGCGACAGTAGCTCAGTTGGTAGAGCATTGGCCTTCAGGCCTGAAGGTCGTGGGTTCAATTCCCACCTCTACACCTTCTCCACCGACTCCCACTGATGACTGCTGTCGTTGTGTCCTTGGGCAAGACACTTAACCCCACTTTGCCCAAAGCCCCCACTGAAAGATCAAGGCTATGCTCACACTCAGAGAGCAGCCGTCCTCCTGTGGACTCACCACCTGCAGAGGGTCAGTGAGGGGCTGGTGCTATGAGACTTGGGTGGCATCTCTGACTGCCACCCCCCTGACCCAGAAATGGATTAAAGGGTAGAAAATGGATGGATGGATGGATGTTTTCTTTGATTGAAAAAAAAAAAAACTTACAAAAATACCTGTATCAACTCATGTATGTATGAATTAAAACTTGAAGAAATGACCTATGAGTCAATAAATGACGTTTTGAGGCTGAGTGAGGGTGGAGACTTTTCCGCCGGATAAATGCAAGCCAAAATTGCGACAGAGGCCAAAAAGAGTGCATCTGATAACACAAACTTTTCTGGGAGCTCAAAATAGTGTGGATATTTTCAATAGTCCCTTCAGAACTGCTTCCCTTCATTTTGGTTCTTTTCAGTGTTCTGCGTCTCCTTGTGTGCTACTCTCCTCTTGTGGTTGGTCCATTCTGTCATGGGATGAAAATCACGTGATGACCCAGGACTGCCAAAAATATAAGAATAAAATACACAAAACTCAAAAATAACAACATTCGGGATATAACAGAACTCACGACAAAAATAGACAAAAATGCAACGGACCAACAACAAGAGGAGAGGAGCACAAGGTGTAAATACACACAGGGAGACACAGAGACAGGCAATAATAAAAATAGATATGAAGTAGCTCTGAAAATAACAAAAATATCAAAATGAAACCAAGTGATAGTGATCTGAAAGTCCACATGATACTTTCCCGAACATAGAAACTCGCCGCTGCTACAAGTGCCTATCCCAGGGCCTATCTCTTGAATGGATCATACATTTGTTCTCATTTCCTTAAAATTGAGTCATGAAGCAGCATTGATTTAGTCCTTACAAATTGCATTAACTTTCTCTCTCCCGACATTCTCCCACACGTAGCCTCCACCACCACCACCACGCTCCCACCCTTCACCTCTCTCATCTCTCAGCGTATAGGCCTTCAGGTTGTAAAAATTAATCTTCATAAAAAAAAGGAGGGGAAAGAAGTTGGTCCTTTCATCTCCCTCAGTCCTCCTTCACAAAGACACAGACCTTGACGCACTCTTCTTCCTCTCACTTTTAAATTAAACTGATAAAATTCTCTTTCTAGTCGGCCTTGACAACGACCCGCGCGCTCACACACCTCTGCGCTGGACACACATCGCACATAAATAAGCAATGGAGAGAGAAGAGAGGGGCCAAATCCCAAAGACCCTCGGCAAAACTTGGAAATAAACATGAACTAGGACGGTGTGAAGGTCTTGTGTACATGGGTTTTTGAGCTGGGATTGTGTGTGCTTGGTTTTGTGGGGAACAATGTAAGATTTCAAGTTCATCCGAATGTTTGCTGGGGTAGATGTAGCCTGGATTTAACCATCCATCAACTCCCGTCTATTTTAATTCCCTAGTTGTACGTTGGGGTCTGATCCTAGTGGCTGCGGTTACCTCGGTTGAATCCCCTCCGACCAATCAGCGAGCGGGGGAGGCGGGTGTTGTAGGGAGGTGTTGGTGATGTCAAGAGTTTGCAATGTAGTTTGGCAATGGCGGCAAATGCGAAAGTAAAGGAAGCTCTTCAATCCGTTCTGGTTCGGTTCCAAATGTCAAGAAATTGAAGCCGGAGCAGGAGGAATGTTTAGCCAGTTTCATTGCTGGCAAAGATGTGGTTGCAGTACTGTAGGTGGATGAGACCTGGATGAGTCTTCTGCTGCTGGACATCTGAATTTCTCCTATGGGTATCTATCTATGTTGTTACTGACTGGCAATTTCTGAATCAATATAGATACAATGGAGTTGATGCACACCACAATCGCACTAAAAAGTATCTCGAAATGCCTACATTCTGATAAAATTTGAAGCTGAAAATGTATGAGACATTTATGTATGTTTATTTATTTGATTGAATCTACTGTCACGCCCTGCAGCTCACCCCCTCCCCTCCTGGGTGGAGTGCATGGGTGGAGTTCTGGAGCCTCTCACCTGCTCACGATTGACTATCTATCCTCAATCTTAAGCTGTGTTCTGCTGCCAGAGTGTCCGTCGATGATGGTTATCTTTCCGGTCAGCCTTTCTACACTCTCCATCACCCATGTGTTTTTTCTTCTCCGTTTTACACTAGAATCAGATTTCTGTGAATGCACTTACCTGTTCTCTCTGTGTTTTTTAGTCCGCTGCTCCGCTCCAGTCTCCGCATGTTTTTTTCTCTCGAGCTGCTTGGATCCAGACCGTGCCAGCCTTCTAAGATTACGCTCTATTCTAAACCCCTGGATCCCATTCCATTGTGCCATGACATCTACACTTCTAAAAGCTGTTAATGGGATGTACTACTTGTGTTCGGCTGTTGCGCAGGTGGATAATGGGCGTCCGAATGGTCTGAATTAGGGAATTGTCTTGCAAATTAAATTAAATGGTATAGAAAGTAGATTGAGTGTGTTGATTTGTTCGTTCTCATATGTAGACAGGAACTACCAGCTCAGGTCACACAATCACAGTTCAGTGAGAACCACTTTTTTGATTCATAGTTTCCAACCATTTAGGTACCAGTTTTTCAGAAATGTTATATGGTACAAAGAAAAAGTGCAGGCCTGAAAATGTTTGCAGAACAAGTAAAGAAAGTCTCCTGTATCCATTCTGGCGCCTAAAGGGTTGATCTGCATAATGTTTTGCAATAAAAACACATCTGAATAAGTACCAGATATAAGCAACAGAACAATCTTTCAGAAACTCTCGACACTCCATTGCCTTCACTTCAGCCGTGCAGGCAGGGGTCAGGTCAGGTTGGCAATGATCGGCTTCAGCAAAGATATTTATCTCATCATAAATGTAGCATCACCGCCTCACCCTCTGGATGCAAAAGCGAAACACATTTCAGCGGCAAGAGATTCCCCCAGCCTCCTCACCCGCTGCGGCTTCTCCGACTCAAATTAAAACGGCAATAAGTAACTCAAACTCCCATCAGCCATCAGCACTGGAGGTTGGAGACGCCTGGATGACACACACACACACACACACACACACACACACACACACACACACACACACACACACACACACACACACACACACACACACACACACACACACACACACACACACACACACACACACACACAGCGTCTCCAGCCATCTGCTAAACTTATCAAACCTCTCTCTTTTCGCTCTCCCTCTGTCTCAGTCGCATAGAAACAAGGGTAAATACACCAGCAGCAAACAATACCCCTCTGTCTGCTTTCTTTTCCCCTGCCTTCTGCCGTTCCATTTCTCTTGCTCTTGAAAATCTTTATCGTTTTTTTTCTTTTTCTCTTGGTTCCTCTTTGTCTCCGTCCGTGTGTTTTTGGCCGCTCCAGTCACTCACCCCGAAGGCGACTCAGCAAATCAAGCCGCTAAATTAAATTGAATTTCTGTTTCGATATATATATATAAAGGGGGAGAGTTAGTGCTTTTTGACGAATGGAACATATAAAGCTTACATATGACTATTTGATAAGCTCTTGGGCAGTATGTGGAAGAATGGGCACGTACTGTATGGATTTGTAATGCGTGTGGGAATGAGGAAACCTGAGGATGGTCTAGTTCAAAAGCATTGGCCGTTATAGAGCACCTTCAACAAGACTTTAATATGTATTTTTCAGATATGTTATATATTTAGAATTCGTTCCATGTTGATATGCAATTTTCTGAAAAAGACAGTTTTTATAATATCTTTAATTGAAAAGTCTAAGTCAGGCATGTCAAACCCAGGCTCGAGGGCTAAATCCATTTTTAGTGGCCGCTAAATGATTTCAATAATAATTATCAACTTGCAGCAATGATGGTGATGGGCAACCAAGGCTTAATAAGTTTTGTTATTTATTATAAAGTTTTAACCCAATAAACACAGTTAAATATAAAGCAATGAACAAATGTTATATTTGGTCCAGTTTAGGTTTAATCTCAGACAATAAATACGTTTTGTTTTTAGAATAATCAACCAGACAATAACAGTGAAACTCAAGTCACATAAAGCCGGGCGGCAGTAGCTCAGTTGGTAGAGCGTTTGCCTTTAAGCCAGAAGGTTGTGGGTTCAAGCCCCGCTCAAGACTTTCACCATCAACTCCCACTGACTACTGTCGTTGTGTCCTTGGCAAGACACTTAATCTCTGAGAACACCAGCCACAGTGGCGCAGTTTGAAGTGCCAAACTGCCGTTGTGTCCTCAGGCAAGACACTTCACCCCCATTGCCTAGAATGAGTCTGGTGTGTGTATGAATGGTTGGTGGTGGTCGGAGGGGCCGATGGCGCATACTGGTTGCCTCACTTCTGTCAGTGTGCCCCAGGGCAGCTGTGGCTACAGTAGTAGTTCATCACCACCGTGTATGGAGTGAATGAATAATGACATGTGAAGTGTCTTTGAGTGTCCAAAAAAAGCACTATATAAAACCGATGCATTGTTATAAAAATAGTGTCAAAAAATCTTAAAAACTATTAAAGAAACGGAAATCTCATCTATCCTTTCGGCCCTTCACCAGTTCCTATTCTTTTTATTCAGCCCCTGACCCCAATGAGTTCAACACCCCTGGTCTAAGCTAATGCTAAAAGTATATATTAGCAAGAGTTTCATCGTGTTTGTCCAGAGCAAGGAGAACTCCAAAGTGTCCTTCTCTAACTTCTTCCCATCGTTACTCACCGATCATAACAGAGGAATACAAATATCTGGGACACTTCATCTCTGCTGACTTGTCTGATGACAGAGACATTTATAGACAGTGCCGAATGCTTTATGGACAAGTCAGTATGTTGGTTGGGAAGTTTGGAGTATGCTCACCTGTGGTGACGATACACTTGGAGAAACTATAAAAATAGCAGCATGCACAGACAGAACGTGGTCTACACTGACGGCATGAGGAGGCTGCTGGGGGTCCCACGGTGAGGCTGCTGGGGGTCCCACGGTGAGGCCGCTGGGGGTCCCACGGTGAGGCCGCTGGGGGTCCCACGGTGAGGCCGCTGGGGGTCCCACGGTGAAGCAGCGCGAGTCAAATGTTTGTGGATGTGAGCAATCCCACTATGGTTCCCACCTGTCCTTCAGCGTCGTCATAACTATGGTTGTTCCGGTCCCGACTTTGGTTCCATACCTTTTTGAGTATACGGACTCACTGGCATCGGAGCCTTCGTAGAGTCTGATACATTGTTTTTTATCTGTTCCGGTTTGTCTTATTTTTTATTTGATTTTCTAGTTTATCGTGTGTCCAAAATAAAGCCTAATAATAATGATACAAATAATAATTTTCAATAATAATAATCCAAGCCGTTTTGTTTAAAAAATCTACATCATTCATCCTTTGGTTAAAATACCCTTTTAATGTAAAAAGAAATGCCTGACCAGCTGTCTTCTTTGTGTATAACTGGCACACTGAGCAAAATTAGTTTTAATCACTAACCAACATTTACGTGTATAACTGATTCCTGCAAACCATTTTAACAATGTGGCGATTTTTATTTTTCATTATAATTAGGGAGTTTTGAAGTGCACGTGAATGTGGAAGTCTGGACTGCAGCCTTTTTCAGATAAAATGAATAGAGAGTTTGTGTTTAGGTTTAGCTCTTAGACCCCAAAGCAGAGACTGATAAAGAAGCAAGTTTAAAGAGTTTATTCCAAACAGTCTTGGAGGCAGGCAGTGGTGGCAGGCAGGGAACAGGCTGACTGGAACACAAGCTCTGGAGATATCTAGACACACAGGAAAAAACAGGTAAGTATCCAGGTAAGTAACTTCGACTTGACAAAACCAGCTGCTGCAACGCTACCGAGCACGATGGAATAATCTGGCAGTTTGGTGCTGAGAAATCCTGATATTTATACTGGTCTTGATTAGTAGTGAAGGGCAGGTGTTGAGACTCAGCACCAGTAGCCACGCCTCTGCCACACACTGCTCTGCTGCAACAGAAAACACAGGGGGAAGGGGAACAGAACAAAAACACAAAATCATAACAGTTTGTGCCACATAAAGACTTATACTATCACGGCACTTTGTCATGTGTTACTCTAAAACTTTAGTTATAGCCATTCGTTTACCTTTAGAAAACACATTGGCATAATAATAATAGTAATAATAATGCATCAGTTTGATACAGCACTTTTTTCTGGACACGGAGCTTCACATGTCATTATTCTTTCACTGCTGCCCTGGGGCACACTGGCAGAAGCGAGGCAACCAGTATGTGCCACCGGCCCCTCTGACCACCACCAACCATTCACACACACACCAGACTCATTCTAGACAATGTGGGTGAAGTGTCTTGCCTAAGGACACAACAGCAGTTTGGCACTCTACATCCACAGTCGTCCCACTGTGGCATCATTTGTTCCCAGAGGTCTCCCATCACAGTACTAACCAGGCCCAACCCTGCACAGCTTTGGAGATCTGACAGAATCTGGCTTTTACATGTAAGAATATGTGTAAGCTCTCAGTCGTACAGGGATTAGTCAAAGCAAAGGTTTCTCATCAATCATCTGTACTTCTTAGCAGGTTTTGCTTACGTTTTGTCCTTCATCTAAAGGACTTCTTCAAGGGAATGAAATCTCTATCTGTAGGTAGAAAATTATATAGGAAAAAAAAACAATACTTGAATAATGAAACGTGACCTTTTTGTTTTTCTACATTCCATCACATTGTTCTCACCGTTTTACCAGTGACTTTCAGAAAACAATTGTCAAACAGAAATACTGTATTGTGCCGTGTCAATATCATATTCAATTTCATTTGGATTATCAATGAGAATGAAGTGCCTTTCTCTCCGTGAGGTTCACAGCACGGTTTGGGTCGAATCCTATACGGCGCATGTTTGCTTTGACAGGCTTTGGTTAAGGTTCATAAATAAGACAGAAGCTCATATCAGGAGCTAACAGCATGGGCCACGTTTGGATGCAGCTGTAAAGTGTTACTGGCAGCGTGACAATATAGGGACATGAGATTTGTGGTGTGGGGTCTGGTATGTGCACCCCCATGCTCATGAAAACACTTTTATGACAGTGACACACAGTATCTGCAGTGAAACCAGGGCACATACAGTACACAGCTCATCAACGAGGGTGTAGCACAGATAACACAAATAATACACAACGTGGAGGCTGTGAAATGCATGTTTAATGTAGCAACAAGGGCAAAGTAAACCTGTGCAGCGCTGTTTCTCAATTGGATAAGATTAGAATTTACTTCGGTTACTATAGGTTACTCTAAATCCCTGATGCACCTTTTCTCTTTGGCTTTTAATACCAGGTAGAAAGAGACAAGTTTTCGGTTTTTATTTGTGTCTGTCTGTACAGCACTTTGGTAAGCCTAGGCTGTTTTATTTGTGCTCTACATAAAAAGATTTGATTGATTGATTGATAGATAGGGCACACTACATACAGTATTTCTCACTGTTGTTTCATTGCCTGAAATCCAATTGGTTTTATTTATCAAAGAAAGTGTCACGTGAAGCAGGGGAGACATCAAAGTTGCCAGTATCAGGTTCCAAACTTTACTCGAGGGAAATTCCTTTGCTGTATTTGACACAACACTGTCAGAAAGAGTCAGGTAAAGCAGAAAAGAGCTAGACCCAAGCCCGGTGATCCAAGATGGCGTCCTATTCAAATGATTGGCTTACGTATGCTCAGTAGCACATGAGACATAGATGCGGACGGAAATATTAGCGGAACTCGCCCATATTAAGGCATCGTCTGGTCCTCCTGGTTCTGCGTAATGGACGAGCTCCCATGATGCTTTGCGCCAAATACGAGTGCGTGGCTCTCATGCACGTGCACAGAGGGGCTCGGCCGAGTTCTGACCAATCGGAGCTGCTGATTAGAGTGGAGCTAGCGCGGGAGACGATCAAGCAGAGTTTGTTTCACTTAAGTGTAAATTTATAGAAAACCGAAGGATTTTACAAGAAAAAAATTCCAGGATGACAAGGGACACTAAAATCCCCACAAAATCTGACCTTTATGAAAGCTGTAGGTTCTCTGTCAGGTTCTCTGTCAGCTGAGGTTGAGCTGTTTTAGCTTACATTGAGTTCTATGGAGTTCCCGCATTAATTTAAGCTGCAGTACCACGGACACCCCCTGTGCCCGTTAGTGTGACAGCTACAGTATAAGCTAGTAACAGCCACTTATTATAATAGATCCATGGCTAGACCTCACTCTTCATCAGGACCATCTTAGCCTCAAGAGAATAGACTATTACACAGACTGGCCTGGTCCAGCTTGGGGAGGCAAACCTGGGACCACCGTACAGTCTGTTATAAATTCTCTGCATGCTTGTTGTATTGAGCTCAGGGAGTTGGCAGGCTTTGGGTTTGTGAACAGGAGGTGTCGGCATGATGGCACCACTCAGCCCTGCAGCCTATTGTCTACAGGCTGTTTGGTGTGGCTCTCGCTGCTGTGTATGAAGGACAGTCTCGTTGATTTTGGTGTATATGATGAGAGCGCCATCACAATCGGGCACATGTACGGACACAGCTGTATCTGGGGACGTCGCTACAACAAGGAAAAACTGCAAGCTTACTGCCTGTGCTATAGCCTCATCTCAATCTCTGTATGTCGAGCTGTTACTGTGACACATGTAGTCTGAGGGTTTGGAAGATTTGCTGCTGGTCACGCTGCCAAAATGGAGTCCCTAATAATTTTAGTCACATGGGGTTCGAAGCTCAATTAGAGCAGTACAAGAAAAGCTGCACTTTTTCGATTGGTATAAGGGTGGCCATGGCGCTCTGTACTTCGGGTCAAAAGTTAGACTCAAAATACAAATATTAGATTAGATTATAAATGTATTCCAAAACCAGCATTAACATAATTTGACGAACAGAATGATAAGATATATTGCAATAGACAAGGTTTAGAAAAGTGGTTGGCTGAAGCAAACACTAGTATATTTCCAACCTCCTCCTTCGTCAATCAGAAAGGATATAAAGACACACAGCAACACACAAATAAGCACACACACTGTCCCAACCACTCTCCAACCACCCACCCCTCTCCCAACAACGCCCAGGGCCTCACACACTCACCTCCAAGTGTTTCTGCCGTAATTATATTATTAATTTTTAACCTGTGTTTCTCTGAATAAACAAACAAGCCTCGAATATAATATATCTGTAAAGTTCACGGTTTCCAATGACGATTCTGTAGTTCAGTGTTCTTGTCTTTTTGAGCCATGGCACACCTTTTGAAACGCTGCAGCCCTTATTAGTAAGTAAGTAAGTAATCTTTATTTATATACCGCCTTTCACAGACCAGAGTCACAAACTCTCTGGTCTGTGAAAGGCGGTATATAAATAAAGCTTACTTACTTACTTACTTACTTACAAAGCGGTTTACAGTTGTTATTTTTTTGGCATTTGTCCTCTCACTCCACACAGAGATGGGAGCGGGGTTATTCGTATTCAGATTGCCATTTGCAGTAGAACCATAGTGGAATACATCCGCAAAAGTCCCCAGTGTGCACAAGACAAGTACATAAATAAAACAAGGTTCCATCCATCCATCCATTTTCTTCCCCTTAATCCATTTCTGGGTCGGGGGGGTGGCAGTCAGAGCTGCACCCAGTACACAGAGCACCAGCCCCTCACTGATCCTCCTGCAGGTGGTGAGTCCACAGGAGCTGAGATCTTTCAGTGGGAGCTTCAGGCAAAGTGGGGTTAAGTGTCTTGCCCAAGGACACAACGGCAGCAGTCATCAGTGGGAGTCGTGAAGTAGGTCTTACGGTGGGCTCGAACCCACGACCTTCAGGCTCAAAGGCCAATGCTCTACCAACTGAGCTACTGTCGCCAAGGTTAATAAAACAAGGTTAAGAATACATAAAACAGGAAAGAATGGACCCTGGGATTGCAATGACAGAAACGTTATTTGATGGGATAGAAGTCCGTCTGATCCCCTTATCATCCACAATTAACATGTATTGCTTAAGCTTGTGTATTCAATGCTAAAAAAAATACTTCTCACTGTTCTCAGGTCAAATATTTCTTATGTGAATAATTAATTACCAAGCCTCTAATTAATTAGATTTAAAAAAAATTATCGAGTCCCAGCCCTTCTTTCTATCTAATCCTCTGGTGATATTGTATCATTTCCAAAACACACAAAACAACATCTCTAAGAAAATACCTGCCATAGCACACGGGTCTCCGTTGATAACTGTACACTATATAGAGGACCTGCACAACACCATAGAGGACTAGATGCTGGCCTTGCCTCCAGCTCTCAACCCGCACATGCATCTGAGTGTGTGTGTGTGTTTGTGTGCACGTGTATGCATGTGTGTGTCTATGATGGATGTCTGAGGTGAGCAGGTTAATCTCTCACTAATGTAGATGAATTGTCCGGAGCCCATGTTACAGCGAACACACCCACGCTCAGATGGATCACACTGAATGCTAAGGAGGAGGGAGACACACACTTAGCAGGTAAATTGTCAGGTCACTGTGTAAAGAGCACTGACTGGACAAAGGTGAAGGTGGGGGGGACGGCGGAAAGCTGTGTTTGCATGTCTTTGTTGCAGGAAGACCCAGGCCACACAAACACAAAATAATAATGAATAATGACTTTGAACCATAATAACCTCACAAGGACAAGTGTTAGCATAATGTTAAGCTGCGGGATACTGTACATCATTAGCATAGAAAATCATAACGATATTGAGACATTTAAACAGTTGGCAACGTGGCGCTCGAGCTTCACACATCAAGAAGGTTCTGGGTTTGATTCCGCCGTTCTTTCCCTTATAGACTGTATTTTTAGGAGAGGACTGACGAGTGCTGACGTCACCCATAGAGTTAGATTTAATGCGGAAGAGGCTGATTAGGGATAGCTCGAACAGACTAGTTGAGCGTCAAAGTGGAGCCAAAATTATGTAAAACATTTTTGGGGCAACGGCCGAGTTACCCAGCACCAATCGGTAGCGACACCGGTCTGTCCTCACTTCCGCTACTCGCTGCTGAAGCTGAATTCAGACACAGAAGGCTCTCGATTGGTAAGTTTTTAGGGCTCATATCTGGGTTTTATTCTAATATAAATGTCATGATCACATAGAAGGCTACACCATGGATTTTTAAAACCCAAAATGGTGAGAGCAACACATTACTGATATTCTGTCTATGTTTCCTTCATCACTAAAAGCATGTACAATAGTCCCGGCAAACTCCTGCTTCCTTTATCGAGTGTGGAGTGAGAGGAAAAAGACCCACATAAAATATAAAATAGCTATATAAATAAACTATTCTTTGATTCTTGGTCAAATATTTATGGCACTGTCTTTACCAAACTGTCCGTCCTTCAAAGACTAACTTGTATTTGATCCTTGTGTTGAACGTGGCTCGTGCAAACAGCTGTTATAGAGTGATACAGAGCGATACAGAGCGATACAGAGCGACACAGAGCGATACAGAGCGATACAGAGCGAGACAGAGCGATACAGAGCGACACAGAGCGACACAGAGCGAGACAGAGCGACACAGAGCGAGACAGAGCGACACAGAGCGAGACAGAGCGAGACAGAGCGACACAGAGCGAGACAGAGCGATACAGAGCGACACAGAGCGAGACAGAGCGACACAGAGCGAGACAGAGCGACACAGAGCGACACAGAGCGACACAGAGCGAGACAGAGCGATACAGAGCGACACAGAGCGACACAGAGCGAGACAGAGCGACACAGAGCGAGACAGAGCGACACAGAGCGAGACAGAGCGAGACAGAGCGACACAGAGCGAGACAGAGCGATACAGAGCGACACAGAGCGAGACAGAGCGACACAGAGCGAGACAGAGCGACACAGAGCGACACAGAGCGACACAGAGCGAGACAGAGCGAGACAGAGCGACACAAAGCGATACAGAGCGACACAGAGCGAGACAGAGCGACACAGAGCGACACAGAGCGAGACAGAGCGAGACAGAACGATACAGAGCGACACAGAGCGCTACAGAGCGAGACAGAGGGACACAGAGCGAGACAGAGCGATACAGAGCGAGATAGAGCGATACAGAGCGACACAGAGCGAGACAGAGCGAGACAGAGCGAGACAGAGCGAGACAGAGCGACAGAGAGCGACACAGAGCGACAGAGAGCGACACAGAGCGCTACAGAGCGAGACAGAGCGACACAGAGCGACACAGAGCGAGACAGAGCGATACAGAGCGAGACAGAGCGATACAGAGCGACACAGAGCGAGACAGAGCGAGACAGAGCGACACAGAGCGCTACAGAGCGAGACAGAGCGACACAGAGCGACACAGAGCGACACAGAGCGACACAGAGCGACACAGAGCGACACAGAGCGAGACAGAGCGACACAGAGCGCTACAGAGCGAGACAGAGCGACACAGAGCGACACAGAGCGACACAGAGCAAGACAGAGCGATACAGAGCGACACAGAGCGAGACAGAGCGACACAGAGCGACACAGAGCGACACAGAGCGAGACAGAGCGAGACAGAGCGATACAGAGCGAGACAGAGCGACACAGAGCGACACAGAGCGAGACAGAGCGACACAGAGCGAGACAGAGCGACACAGAGCGACACAGAGCGAGACAGAGCGACACAGAGCGAGACAGAGCGAGACAGAGCGACACAGAGCGACACAGAGCGAGACAGAGCGACACAGAGCGAGACAGAGCGACACAGAGCGAGACAGAGCGACACAGAGCGAGACAGAGCGACACAGAGCGAGACAGAGCGACACAGAGCGACACAGAGCGAGACAGAGCGACACAGAGCGAGACAGAGCGACACAGAGCGACACAGAGCGAGACAGAGCGAGACAGAGCGACACAGAGCGATACAGAGCGACACAGAGCGAGACAGAGCGAGACAGAGCGAGACAGAGCGACACAGAGCGACACAGAGCGAGACAGAGCGAGACAGAACGATACAGAGCGACACAGAGCGCTACAGAGCGAGACAGAGGGACACAGAGCGAGACAGAGCGATACAGAGCAAGACAGAGCGAGACAGAGCGATACAGAGCGAGACAGAGCGAGACAGAGCGAGACAGAGCGACAGAGAGCGACACAGAGCGACAGAGAGCGACACAGAGCGCTACAGAGCGAGACAGAGCGACACAGAGCGACACAGAGCGAGACAGAGCGATACAGAGCGAGACAGAGCGATACAGAGCGAGACAGAGCGATACAGAGCGAGACAGAGCGATACAGAGCGACACAGAGCGAGACAGAGCGACACAGAGCGCTACAGAGCGAGACAGAGCGACACAGAGCGACACAGAGCGACACAGAGCGACACAGAGCGACACAGAGCGAGACAGAGCGACACAGAGCGCTACAGAGCGAGACAGAGCGACACAGAGCGACACAGAGCAAGACAGAGCGATACAGAGCGACACAGAGCGACACAGAGCGATACAGAGCGACACAGAGCGACACAGAGCGAGACAGAGCGATACAGAGCGAGACAGAGCGACACAGAGCGAGACAGAGCGAGACAGAGCGAGACAGAGCGACACAGAGCGACACAGAGCGAGACAGAGCGAGACAGAACGATACAGAGCGACACAGAGCGCTACAGAGCGAGACAGAGGGACACAGAGCGAGACAGAGCGATACAGAGCAAGACAGAGCGAGACAGAGCGATACAGAGCGAGACAGAGCGAGACAGAGCGAGACAGAGCGACAGAGAGCGACACAGAGCGACAGAGAGCGACACAGAGCGCTACAGAGCGAGACAGAGCGACACAGAGCGACACAGAGCGAGACAGAGCGATACAGAGCGAGACAGAGCGATACAGAGCGAGACAGAGCGATACAGAGCGAGACAGAGCGATACAGAGCGACACAGAGCGAGACAGAGCGACACAGAGCGCTACAGAGCGAGACAGAGCGACACAGAGCGACACAGAGCGACACAGAGCGACACAGAGCGACACAGAGCGAGACAGAGCGACACAGAGCGCTACAGAGCGAGACAGAGCGACACAGAGCGACACAGAGCAAGACAGAGCGATACAGAGCGACACAGAGCGACACAGAGCGACACAGAGCGAGACAGAGCGACACAGAGCGACACAGAGCGAGACAGAGCGATACAGAGCGAGACAGAGCGACACAGAGCGACACAGAGCGAGACAGAGCGAGACAGAGCGACACAGAGCGACACAGAGCGACACAGAGCGACACAGAGCGATACAGAGCAATACAGAGCGACACAGAGCGACACAGAGCGATACAGAGCAATACAGAGTGCTATAGAGTGACACAGAGTGATACAGAGTGATTGAACATCATCTAAACTTCATTGTGGCGTAGAATATTTTTACAGACACTGTTAAACCAAGGTGAGAGACGCCTCGCTGAACCCTCAAGGCCTGGACTGAACCGAACCCGTCGCAGTCTCACATCATCATTTTTGTCTCTGCTCGTGAATGTACGACCACGGCCACCGCACGGAAAACGAAGAAACAATGGATGCACTATTTCAATGCAGGGGTCTACTTAATTGGGGCAAACAAAGGAAGATTAAGATGCTCATTGAATGCACATCGGTTACATAACTGTTTAGAATGAATACTTCATCTGAAGTAGAAAAAACAGTCTTTATGTATTTGGTGTTTACAGCAACAGTATTTCTGTTTGATGACTTGGAGCCATTTCTAATGAGGCAGAATATAATCGTAAAGCTAATTTAGGCTGAAAATGGTAATAAAGCATAATAACTTAAAGGTATAGGAGAATTTCTACTTGTGGGTGGATCATCAAGACTATTGGTCCCAATTGTCAATAATTCTGGTGATATGTGCTCGTCCAATAAGACCAGGGAGATTTGGGAGTTTGACCAAATAATTGGGAAAATCCTCTTATATATTTTTAACTTTTAGTAAATACAAACTGTCTTGCACATTACCATCAAAATCAGCCATTAAGGAGCACACAACAATGAATGAATATTTATCTATTATTGAAACAAGTTGGTGGAATGTGTTCCCGGTTTAGCAGGAATGCTCAGCTCAACTGAACTGTGTAAATACAAAGACACACAAAAACAAACATCCATAAACAACAGGGACGTTTTCCATTAGGGATTGGCTGAGGGACCGAATGTCAATCTGGGCCTGTAAGTAAGTAAGTAAGTAAGGCCTGTAGCCCCCCCCTGAGGGGAGGAGTGGGGATAAATGATGGGCTGGGTGTGTGTGTGGCCGGATGTGTGTGTCTGAGGTGATTCTGTGTGTGCTCGTGTGTGCGATGCGTCCATTGTAGAGTGTGTCTAGCGATGGAAGTGCGTGACCAGAGATCTTGGATGCTTTGTTAATTATGCGTTGGTTGGGAGATTGTTGCATCAACATTACCATACCAGACTATTATTGGCGAGGTTAAAATTCTTTTAAAATGAAATTAAATCAAAATAGATTTCTGCCTGTTTTTCTCTCTCTCTGTCACCACCAGAGGGAGCAAGAGAATTCAGAGTGCATAGTCTTTTTCCCCCAAATGTAAAAATGACCGGTGGAGACCCATCTAGAAAATTCAGCTGAGAAATTACCAAAACTTACCAACTCTTTTGTTAACTATGACTGTGATGTCATAGTGATGTCATAAAGGTCCAATGACATCACACGGCCACAGCACTGAGACTGTGGATGTGTAGAACTGTACGAGGATATTGTGTCTGACTCTGAACTTTGTAAGTGTAGTTTTTTTGTTTGCTTTAGGGACACAGTCGTAAGTGAAAGGTCCATGTTGTATCAGTATAAAACATCAAACAGCAGAACTACACTACATAAACTAACGACTCATTTGGAGGTTGATAAGTTTGTTGATTATATTTCAACTCACAAACTCTACAGACTCTCTCTCAAGTAATTACTCAGGTCTAATTGACTGCAGTCAGAACGAATGGGCAGATGAAGTCTTGATGCCAGATGTTGAGACTGAGCGACCCGAGAGTGAATCTGCAATTTCATTAAAAGATTACGAGTTCTTTCTGTTAGCTTACGGTTTCATATTTATTTGTATATTCTTCATCAAACAATGTACAGATCCATGGAGAGACGACAGAAGAAATTTATACAGGTTTTTATGAGAGATAAGCAGTTATTTGGGCGGCACGGTGGCTGAGTGGATAGCACTTTCGCTTCTCAGCAAGAAGGTCCTGCTTTCGAATCCTGGTCGGAGTGGAGTTTGCATGTTCTCCCTGTGTCTGCATAGGTTTCCTCTGGGTGTTCCGGTTTCCCCTACCACTAAAAAAAACATGTGCCTCCTGTACTGGCCCCCGCTTCCATCTCTATGTGGAGAGAGAGACAAATGCTCACAATTGTAAAGCGCTTTGTGACTCTGGTTTGTGAAAGGCAGTATATAATAAAAGATTACTTACTATTGATGAAAAATTGTATTATCCAGTGTAAGAATAGTAGTCTGTCCTCCTGTGTTAATCTATGTAAAGATCTGTTAGCTTTGTCAAATGTGCTAAATTCAAATGATTAATTATATTCAATTCAATAAAAAATGTCTTGTATTGCCCTAAATCACAAGAACTAAAGAAATGCAATGATAGAAAACACACAGAGCTATCGGTTCATAAGAGTCAGAGACCAATGTCCATAAACGGTGCTGAATGATGAGTGTCCTGGGTCATCACCACTGTAATGGGAAAAAATAATACTTTCTATGTTTGCATTTGCCCCAATCATGGTCTGTATTTTACACATTCAATCATTCTTTGGTCCCTGTCTGTAGAAAACATCCTTCCTGCTCCAAATCGAGGCAACAAGAAATCAGCCACAAGAGTAAAACTAAGAAAGGCTCTTTTCAATTTAACAAAAATATGATGTTTTTTTCATTTTAGCAAAGCAGGGATCAATGCTGTGGGACCTCAGGGAACACCCGGTGCCACAGGTCCCGCAACCAATGCATTATGACGACTATTTGACATGATTGTTATCCTATATTTTCCATCAAAGACATGACAAATACAATACAATAAATTGAGAAAAATCTGCTACTTCTAAAAAAAGACTTTCTCTAACCTCTGTCTCAGCTTACATTCAGCATTTCTTTTGCGGTAACACTCAAACTCAGGAAAGGTCAGAGAAATCTCCTGGACCAAAGCCGCTCTGCGCTCATCCCGCTGGCAGCTGTCCACACCTCGCAGTCGGATCACGCTGGATTTGTAATGTTGAGTCCTTCACAAACGCCCTGCAGAACTGGCTGAGTCCATTCCACTGCCTCCATGGGCCGTCCCATCAGGGTCAAGTGTATCTCAGCAAGACTAGAAACCGATCCAGGCCAATAATGCTTTAGGTAATTGTGCAGAATAAACAGAAATAGGTGTGGAAACCACCAGGAGTAGATTGAAACTGGCCTTGTGCAAAAGAATTCATGTATAGTATAGCATCTGGATGTACATTATTTATAGTGGTTTGTCATGTGGTGCAGTGTGATGACGAGGATAGAAGGAATCAGGAAGTACAGTGCTCGCTTAACACCAGGGTCGGCACTAGATCATATACGGAATGGGGACGGAAGCGGAAGTAATAATCCTACTTTCGAATTAGTTTTGGACTATAATAAGTCATTAAGTGGTGACTGGTTAAGTTGTAGTTGTCTGAGTAAGATGGTTAATGTTAGGATTAAGGGTTATTCTATGGGAATGGCTAGTTCAATTTAGGCATGGATCTATTAGTTTAGGTGAGCCATTCCCAAAGTCAGAAACACTGGGGCCCCATTTGACAGGTCTGCACGGCCCCCCGAAATACTAACCAAGAAGACAACGTTAAAAATAGGCTCTTCTCGTTATTTTATTTGGGGGATATAGCCTCTGCTACAAACGTGTAGATGACCATCCCCACTTTGTAATACACAAATGATTTCAATTTGATGATTCAAGTCAAACAATTAACACAAATATTGTAATATTACAAACAAAATATTGTTAATTTAACATACAATAATTATATACAACATTTTTATGACCTCTCGCGGCCCCCTGCAGTACAAGACCCCACTTTAGGAGACACTGGTTTGGGTAGTTGTTTATATTTATTCCCGCTTCTGTCCCGATTCTGTATATGATCTAGTGCCAACCTCAACACCAGAACTCCCAAAAGCAGTCAATTATACAGCTTTTTGTTTTGGAAGTGTAATTACTCTGCTTTTGTAAGACTTTAATCTGAATAACTTTAGTCCTAACAAAGGCTTGCAGGCCCTGTAAGGCTAACAGTAGCCATTGTAAAGTAGCCATTGAGGCACTTTGATTGTAATGTTTTGTTTATATAGCGCATTTTACAGACCAAGATCACCCAAAGAGCTTTACAATTGTTCAGAGTTCATGTATCATCCAGCAGACTTCAGCTTCACCAATATAGTCACAGTATACCTCTTTGTAAGGCTCAGAACATTTGGAATCCAATCGTTACCTGTATTTGCATGTACTGACAATAGTTTTTTGAATATGTAACAAGATCCAATATTCTTGGGTTTCATTAAACTGGCCAGTAGGGGGCGAATGAGCAGAGGTGGGACAACTCAGTTTGGTTCCCATTGAAAACCAGGTAAAGTCTGTTTTGGAGTCAAAGGCAAGGCAAGGCAAGGCAAGGCAAGTTTATTTGTATAGCACAATTCATACACAAGGCAACTCAAAGTGCTGAACAAGATAGCATTAAAATCATAAATAATCACAGAACATTAAAACGAAAGATAAAAATATAAAAACCCTCAGTTGTATGCACAGCTAAACAGCACCGTTTTTAACTTGGTTTTAAACATTGTCAGAGAGGAGGCCTGTCTCACATCTTCAGGAAGATTGTTCCAGATTTTAGCAGCATGAATCTGAAAAGCAGCCTCCCCATGTTTAGTCCTGACTCTGGGCACTAACAGGAGTCCAGTCCCTGTGCTCCTCAGAGTCCGGGCTGGTTCATATGGGACTAACATGTCACTAATATATTTTGGTGCGAGGCCATGGAGAGACTTGTACACAAGCAGAGCTGTTTTAAAGTCTATTCTCTGAGCCACAGGAAGCCAGTGCAGAGACCTGAGGACTGGACTAATGTGGTCGTACTTCCTGGTTCTAGTCAGGACTCGAGCTGCTGCATTTTGAATGTACTGCACCTGTTTTACAGCCTGTTTGGACAGACCTGTGAGCAGGCCATTGCAGTAGTCTAACCTACTGGAGACAAATGCATGGATAAGAATCTCCAAGTCTGCTTTAGACACTATGTTTTTGATCCTGGCAATGTTTTTTAGATGGTAAAAAGCTGCTGATGTTACTGATTTGATGTGGCTATTAAAATTTAAGTCTGAGTCCAGTATTACCCCTAGATTTCTGACCTTGTTTGAAGGTTTTAGGGAGAGAGACTGTAGATGACAGATGACGCTCTCTCTTTGTTTCTGGGGACCAAAGACAATCATTTCAGTTTTGTCTGCGTTTAGCTGAAGGAAGTTGTTTTGCATCCACTCACTGATCTGTTGGATACAGTGAAGGAGTGAGTCCACTGGTCCATGTTCTCCTGCAGTCAGTGAGACATAGATCTGAGTGTCGTCTGCATAGTTATGATAGGAAACTTAGTTTCTGCGTATTAACTGACCTAACGGCAGCATGTAGAGATTGAAAAGAAGAGGTCCCAGGATCGACCCCTGTGGTACTCCACAGGTCAGGGCCATATGATCTGAGACACAGTTTCCAATCTCCACAAAGTACTTCCTGTCTTCAAGGTAAGACCTAAACCAACTTAGGGCGGTGCCAGCGACGCCAACCCAGTCCTCTAGTCTCTGTAAGAGGATCTCATGGTCGACAGTGTCAAAGGCAGCACTCAGATCTAACAGGATTAGGATTGAGACTTCGCCTGCGTCAGTGTTTAGCCGGATATCGTTTGTAACCTTGACGAGAGCAGTCTCAGTGCTGTGGTGGGGTCTAAAGCCGGACTGAAACATATCAAATGAATTGTTGATTATAAGAAATCTATTTAGCTGTTGGTAGACAACTTTTTCAAGGACTTTCCCCGTAAATGGCAGATTTGAGATGGGACGGTAGTTGTTAAGTACCGTAGCATCCAGACTGCTCTTTTTAAGCAGGGGCCTGATGACTGCAGTTTTCAGGGCCTTTGGGAATATTCCAGAATGAAGGGACATGTTTACTATCTGTGTGAGTGAAGGTAACAGACTGCTCAGAACAGACTTTAGAAATCTAGTGGGTAGTACATCCAGGCTACATGTGGAGGCGCTCAGACTGGAGATTATCTCTTGGACAGTTTGATCATTTACAGGTGCAAAGTAAGTTAGCTCAAAGAGCCTTTTAGGCTGTTGGATGGTTATCTATGGATTGGAGACAATGGCGTTTTTGATGCCTTGAACCTTGTCATTGAAAAAATGTGCAAACTCATTACATTTACGTTTGGAAGTAAGCTCTAATGGCATTTGAACAGGGGGGTTTGTTAATCTGTTAACTGTCGAAAACAGAACACGCTGATTGTTGCTGCAGCCTTCAATCATTTCAGAAAAATACCTTTCTCTCGTACTACGTAGACCCTGGTTAAACTCGCACAACTTATCTTTGAAGATCTCGTAATCAACCTGGAGGTTGGACTTGCGCCACTTCCGCTCGGCCCTCCGGCACTCTCTCTTTTGTGCCCTGACCGAGTCTGCTTTAGCCCACGGCGCCTTCTGCTTATTTTTCACTATTTTAACCTTCACAGGAGCGATGGTGTCCAGAACATTCAAAACACTAGAGGTGACAGAGTTAAACAGTTCATCTACAGTAGAATACGATGCATTCTCAAAGTTTATCATTCCCATAAATAGTTCACCCGTATTTTCATTTATGTGTCTTCTTCGTACAGTTGCAGAGTCCACTGGTGGTTTGTTAGTGAAACACATGTCAAAAAATACACAGAAATGATCCGAAAGAGCAACATCGACCATGTTTACATTTGAAATAATCACCCCCTTAGTAACTAACAGGTCTAGAGTGTGCCCTCTGCTGTGGGTGGGGCCACTCACATGCTGAGTGAGACCAAAAGATTCAAGAACAGAACTCAGCTCTTTTGCCTTTCTGTCAATAACATTATCCACATGAATATTAAAATCCCCTGTAATAACTAAGCTATCAAAATCTGTGCATAAAACTGAAAGCAACTCCGTAAAATTATCAATAAATCTGTGACATGACTGCGGTGGCTTGTATAGGACAATGAAGAGTATTGGACTAGATTGTTTTTGTTGTATTTTAAAAGACACATATTCAAAAGACGGAAACTTCCCAAGAGACATTCTATGGGAGACAAAGTGGTCTCTGAAAATGGCAGCTAAGCCTCCTCCTTTTTTGTTTCCCCGTATTTCAGATTCAAATTTGAAATTTGGTGGTGATGCTCTCCTCCTGTGCGGTGTACGGTTGTTGGAACAGTCTTAATCTGGGACACTCAATTCTAAGGGAGTACTAACAAATATTTTTCAAAAGAGTCTTGATTTCGGGCATTTAAAAAAAATAAAAAAAATAAAAACAGGAAATTTGCAGCGTTTTATTGGGGTGGCCGGCAGGGGGCGCTTATCTGGGAAAGCCTTGATCCACCTCGCCCGCCTCATTCCAGTGATTTTTTCTAAGTGTCCTCCTTTATATGAGATCACAGTCGGAACATGGAAGAAACTCTTGTCTTTCTGTCTATTTGTGCGGTTGCTACAAGCGTACACCGCACAAAAAGATAGCATTTTGACAGCGCTTCTTCTTCTACTATATCTCCGTGTATAAACCCGGCAGACTGCACCGCCAGGGTACGTCACGTCCTGTCCCACGGTTGTATTTCTGCCCTGACGTCATATGAAACCCAAGAACACATGTCTGTATCTGTGGTGTAGATCAACATGGAAATAACACCATACTCCGTTTTAAAGTCCAGAACGAATCCAGTCAAAACAAGTCTGGTTCACTCAAGTATTTCAAAGTGTTTTATTACAATGAGAAGAAAATATAAGTAACAATATGAAAAGTTAAAAAACAGAAGGATAAAGTGTGAGTTCTCGAAAGTTACTTGAAGTTGTGGTAACAGTCGTCAAAGTGAGTGAATACACTTAAGAGCTGTTGTCTGGAGCCAACTCTAAATTGTGATAGAAACATTATTACAAATTGATCTCCTGCTTAATGTCCTTGTGTCCAGAGTTAAAACATGTGGGCGTTTATCTGTCCCTTAATTGTAATAAAACCCACGGACAAGCGACTGAAAGCAAGTGGAGGTAGTATAAAAGTAAATAGTGGACTTGGAAAAGTTGAATGTGTGACAGTACGCAGAGAATGTAAAGTCTCATCGTGATCTGTCTGGCCTTAGTTCTGATGTGAAGAAGACAGAGAAGAGGCTTTTTTGTTAAACTTGACACTTATTTCAAGCGTATGTGAGGAATTTTTGTTCAAAAAGTGATATAAAGTTTCATGAAGAATCTAGCCTGGCCTTATCCATCCGTACACTCCGCTCAATAATCATTTCTCTGCATGTAACGTCTGGGTCTGGTCCCTGTGTTGGCGATTTCGATCAGTTGAATTCCATCCGACCAATCAGTGAGTGCGGGAGGCGGGTGTTGTAGTTAGTTGTGGGTGACGTCAAGAGTTTGCGCCGAACAGGCAGGTTGTAGTTTGGCGAAGAATGCGATAGTAAAGTAATCCGGTCTGGTTCTAACAAGAAATTGAAGCCGGAGCAAGAGGAATGTTTAGCAAATGTAATTACTGACAATGATTGTGGCGCTACTCCCCACGGGCTCCATTAGCGGCAAAGGAGATGGCTAAAGGAAGGCTAAATGCTAAACGCAAACAACTCATTCGGGTGCATTACATTTGTCACGGTAAACTCAGATCCAATCGTTTCAATCTGCAAAAGGAGTTAACCCCTCCCACCTGTTCACGGAGTCAATCGAGCACCTCCAGACCTTAGTACGAAATGTAATTTGTACTATGGTGTGGTACGACCAGGCTACTGAAGAATCTGGTCAGTGTCAAAGAACACATGAACACTGCATTTACACCATTTATCATTGGATTTAAAAAAAACTGTAAAGTAATCTACATCTTGTGGGCGGCACGGTGGCTGAGTGGATAGCACTCTCGCCTCTCAGCAAGAAGGTCCTGGGTTCGAATCCCGGTCGGACCAGGGCCTTTCTGAGTGGAGTTTGCATGTTCTCCCCGTGTCTGCGTAGGTTTCCTCCGGGTACTCCGGTTTCCCCTACCACTAAAAATATGTCCAATAGTTCTGGCATGCGCTTCCTGTACTGGCGACCCCGCTCCCATCTCTGTGTGGAGTGAGAGACAAATGCCCAAAAATTAACAATTGTAAACCGCTTTGAGACTCAGATCTGCAGTGAAAAGGCGGTATATAAATAAAAACTTACTTACTTACTTACTTACTTACATCGACTCATCTATCAGGTTTTATGTTTCCAAAGAGCTGAAAAGACAAACAATTACTCGATGTGCACAATATTACAGTGTTCCTTGGTGAGAAAGACGCATATAATTGCAAACAAAATACAATTTATATTGATGACATCACCTTTAATATATCATCCAAGTTGATTCTAAACTGTTAGCAATGTTCCGCACTCATTGGTGACATAATCCCTTCACACTGACCTGAGCAGCACTGGGACTGGTGCCTAGAGTCAGGACTAAACAGGCATTTCACATTTATGCAACTAAAACCTCAGTCTGCACCCCCTCCCCGCCGTGGGAGTTGCTTCAGTCCTGCACTGCACCTGTCCTCGTTCTACAACCTGAGTCTATCGCTGTGTGGCCTTGGTCCTCGTTCTGTAGCTTAGGTCCTGGATCTACAGCCTCAGTCCGTCCGTGTGGAGCAGATCCCTCTCTCAATGTGGATCTCCCTGAAGTTTCTCACTTTTCTTCCACTGGGTTTCAGAGTTTTTCCTCTGATGCAGGAGTCTGTTTGACTGTTTGAGGGTCTAAGATAGAGGCCTGTGGTGATGATCCAGGACACTCTACATTCTACAGAATTTATGGACATTTATCAACATTCATGAACATTGGTCAAACTCCCTATGGACCAATATCTACTGTATGTCTAATATCTATATTTTTTATGTATTAAATGTTGATTTTCTGATCTGTGTTGGCGATATCAACGGTTATGTTAAGTCCTCTGAGATAACTACTGTTGTGCTTCAAGACTATACAAGAAAAAACTGAATTGTGTATTTTCTGTGCTGTACAAATACATTTTCCTTCCCCAAATCCTTCTCCTTAAACAGCAATGAGCTTTACGTCTGCACATTTCACATCTTTCAGAAAACAAAGCTGCAGTCATTTCACAGCATCTAAAACAACTATTGTCCGAGCCCTTTCCATTCCCTACTTTGACACAGGACAACACCCATGTAGCCTGATGCGAGATAGCCACCGCTTATTTAGTATTATTGTGTGCGGCGGAGAACACAGCCCCGGACGCACACACACATAACGTTAATGGTAAATAACTCGGTCCTAACGCTGCACAAGCAAACACTGCAAAGCATTTCTTGGACTATCTATTGTAACCACACCGAGCTGATCGATACAGTCACAATCGGAGGCGCAATATATCTTTGGCAATGAGCTGTGGCTGCATGTCAAAGTAATGGCGCTGTAGATCAATGACAATATACTTTTAATGTGAGCCAGAGAGAGACACCAGTTCTGCTTATGATGTTTTTATCGCCCCATAGTTTTATAAAGCGCAGCTGTGACTAACTATGTTTTCATGCTTGTTTAACTTCCTGATTATTTTACGGATAAATCAAGGCCTTTGCGGAGTCTAAGTGACAACAGCAGAAAGATTTGAGAGAGAAGTGCAATAAGTTTTGGGTGAACACATTCATAGCTGCGGTAATGAAGGGTGATAATGCCTGTAAGTTTATGGACTTATAATCAAGATGCTCTGATGGGATCTGAAAATCTATTGTTTTTTGAAAGCGATACTGTATTTATGTCAAAACAAGAGCCTGAGTCTGTAAGGAAAGGCACACACAAGGCAACTCAAAGTGCTGAACAAAATAAGATTACAATTAAAAGAGCATTAAAATCATAAATAATCACAGTACATTAAAAAGAGAGATAAAAACATAAAATCCCTCAGTTGTATGCACAGCTAAACAGAACTGTCTTTAACCTGGTTTTAAACATTCTCAGAGAGGAGGCCTGTCTCACATCTTCAGGAAGACTGTTCCAGATTTTAGCAGAAAAGCAGCCTCCCCATGTTTAGTTCTGACTCTGGGCACTGACAGGAGTCCAGTCCCTGTGCTCCTCAGAGTCCGGGCTGGTTCATATGGGACTAACATGTCACTAATATATTTTGGTGTGAGCTCCATGGAGAGACTTGTAGAGCAGAGCTGTAGTGGACTGAAACATGTCAAATGAGTTGTACATGTCATTCATCTGTAAATAAGGACGGATCTAAAAATATGATTGATGAGGGAACGATGTCACCACATGGTTAAACGCTCTGCCAAATGGATTTTCATAATGTGTATCCTTTAAACAAGTGGTGAGAGATGTTTTGTGCAGACTTTCCCAGTGGGAGCAGACAGCTTGAGACCCCGTGGGTGCGACTGATAATGACGAAGCAGCAGATTGAGAATGTTTGTTCCTGAGCTGAGAGGGACCTGAGGCTGGTTATGGACAGTACTACAAGAAAACTGCAGTCTGACGTACCAGAAACAACAGTCAGTGGGATGTGAGCAAGAAGCAGCGCAGCGTTTCCAAAGACACTTCTCAAACTTTTCAATCAAGGCATAAAAATATTATTGTGTATTGTAACGTTTGTCTATTCAAGTTTAGCCCACTCAAAACGACAAGACTTTTCTGTTTTAAATAGGACTACAGCATTTAAATATTGTACCCTTTAACTGTAAACTTACTGTAAACTAACAAATCAAATTACTTTAGGGGAACTTTTTCCTATACCAGGTGCGTCCAAATGCGGCCCGTTGTGTCATTTTCTGTGGCCCTCTGCCGCTAACATAAACTAGTCATTGAGGCAATTTCACAGTGTCATCCAGCCAGCTTCAGCTCCACCAATAGATTCATGCTGTGGCTTGTTTTAAAGCTCAGAACCAGTGGAATCCGGACGTTCATTTTTGCTGACATTTTAAAATCCAAATATTGTGCTAATATTAGTAAGTACTGTAAGTAAGTAATCTTTATTTATATACCACCTTTCACAGACCAGAGTCACAAAGCGGTTTACAATTGTTATTTTTGGGCATTTGTCTCTCACTCCACACAGAGATGGGAGCGGGGTCAGTAC
Organism: Knipowitschia caucasica; assembly: GCA_964034765.1. Lineage (NCBI taxonomy): Eukaryota > Metazoa > Chordata > Actinopteri > Gobiiformes > Gobiidae > Knipowitschia > Knipowitschia caucasica. Next base: position 35,370,287 of record OZ035838.1, on the reverse strand, counting down.
AGGAGGCGCATGCCAGACCTATTGTACATGATTTTAGTGGTAGGGGAAACGCAGACACAGGGAGAACATGCAAACTCCACTCAGAAAGGCCCTGGTCCGACCAGGATTCAGACCCAGGACCTACTTGCTGAGAGGCGAGAGTGCTAACCACTCAGCCACCGTGCCGCCCAATGTTGTTGTGGTGTGAATCAATCAGGACACATCATACACTGTTTTAGCACCAGAACAGCCCGAATCAGGTAGAAATCATTTTATAAGCCTTATCCCTGGGCAAGTCTTGTGAACTATAGTGGTCCTCTTACCAAAAAGTAAAAAGACACCCCTGCCCTATACATCCTACCCAACAGTTAAACTAAAGGAGAGCCATGAAACCACGGAAAGAGCTGCAACTCACCGACACACAACCTTTTCCCTGACCCTGCGATGGCCTTCACCGATAAAGCCAAGACTAAAGCATTATGCTCAACCAGCAGCAGAAGTAGTTTCACTTATTTGTCAGTTTTTATATTCACTTCGCACAGCCATTCGACCCCAAAACGTACTGTGAAAAAGCGTCATTCTCCTGTGAGGCAGTAGTAGATAAATAAAATATCCAATAATGAATTTGTTTATGAGTTCAGACAGTCTGAGCAGGTGTTCGGAAGGGAACAAATGAAAAATCTCTCAATATCCAGTGATACTTATAGTCAAAGCTTCACATCCAGGGCTCTGTGTGCTGTTGCCTGGTTGCATTTAGCTTTGTTTATGTCCACAAAGACCAATTCCAAAGATATACGTTGTGTGGTAGACGTCTCTTTTGTACCATAATGCATTGCTGTTGACTTCAGAAGTATTTCCTGCTCTCTTTATGGCTCCCTTTTCACCGAATGATGCACACCTTAAAGCTACAAAGGAGTTGACCTGCCATTGCTTCTGTTCCAGTGTTTTATTTCCAATGCGTTTGTAAGGAGCTAATCTTGTGTTATTGATGGCTACAGTTTGCGCTGCCTTTGCTAGTGGTGCCTTTAATGAAGTCTGGGGGGCCACGGGGAGTCACAATTGTTTAGAATATAGGACTTTCAGGTGGTTGAGTTGGACTAGCAATCAATAGAATAGAATGGATGATCGGTCTCGGTCTTGGGTCCAGGTTGCAAAGAATGGGAGGAATCGCATTTGGATCAATCTAAATGGGAGTTTTGCTTTTTGACATAATAATCTATTCCAAAACATGTTAGTTTCCTTGGAAAAAATCAGAAAAAGAGATACTTAATTTGTCCCACAGCAACATAGACTGTTGACTGACTTGACTACATTTAATTTTGTAACATATTTTGATATTTTTCAGACAGAAAAGTGAAAAAGAGACGACCATGTTCACTTAGTCAATCAGCTCTCAGCCCAAAGCGTCAATCAGTGTCTCACCTGCTCGTTCTTACACATATGCAAAAGATAAACTGTTTTCTAAATAGATAAAGACAGCATTATGTGGTCTGAATTTAGCAGATTCATGCTGCTAAAATCTGGAACAGTCTTCCTGAAAATGTGAGATAGGCCGCTTCTCTGACTATGTTTAAAGTGATTGTCTGGAGTTTGTCAGAAAGAGAGACAGAGAGGTGCTTGATTTGAAAAAAACGACACAAGCTCCTCCCCCTTCCTTTCTGATTGGTCTACGCCTACGTTTCCGTAACACTTTTAAATATTAATCAGAGAACACATTATACATATACATTATTAATACACATGCACGGAGGAATTATTTGTTAACGTTTTAATGAAAAAAATAATGTTTTTATGCACAAAAAAAGCGATCGCGGCAAACCTGGAACAAGCTATTATCATGAACTGCACATTATAGGACACACCTGCAGAGGATCTGATTATGGATATAGGTTCAGTATATAAATGATTATGGATATAGGTTCAGTATATAAATGATTATGGATATAGGTTCAGTATATAAATGATTATGGATATAGGTTCAGTATATAAATGATTATGGATATAGGTTCAGTATATAAATGATTATGGATATAGGTTCAGTATATAAATGATTATGGATATAGGTTCAGTATATAAATGATTATGGATATAGGTTCAGTATATAAATGGGTAACTCAGCGCAGATGTTCAGAATTCTTTGTTCAGTTTTCATGTAGTTCCAGAGCCTAATGGAGGCTTGATTCGGACAAACAAACAGACAGAGCATGAGCAGCTGCGAGCATCAGCGCGATGATTGACAGCCCTTGGCATGACTCGATTGTTAAGGTGGACAGCATCGTGGATTCTGAGCTATAGCTAAGAGAAGGGAAGGCGGGACTTAACTTTAATATTAGAATTAATAAAATGACTTATTTTATATCATCATTTAAGGCCAGGAGGTCAATTTAACACATTTCCTAAAATTTGTAATTCATTTAGAGTTACAGACTATCACTTTAAATCCAGGTTAAAAACATTTCTGTTTAGCTGCTACAACTGAGGGATTTTATATTTTTATACTTCTTTTAAATTTACTGTGATTTTTTTATGATAAACCTGCCTTGCCTTACCCAATTTCACATGACTCCTTCTTTTATGAAAAATATTATACAGCGTTAGATATCCCATATAACTCAAACACTCAATCAGGCCCAGGTTCAGGTTCTTTTAATGAGACAACAAATATGAAAGAAGCTACTACTGCTTCATTTTGGCTTTCGACTTCCACCTTTTTACATTCCATATCTTACATTTTCCCATTTTGTCTTCAATGTTTATAAATACAGTATTTACCCATTATTCTTTCCACAATAAACGTGATTGTTAATTGTGTTAGAAATGGAAGCATCCAGTTCAAAGCCCATCGTCCGAGACTGTTTCCCTTCATTTGTAAATGCTTGTTCATTTTTCCTCATTTTATTTATATGAACGATATTTAAGTGTAGTCAAAATTCCCTTTGACTGACGTATTCAGAGTCGATGCAAGAGTAGGACAAGAGATCTCCAAGTTTAACATCTGCATTTAATTATCTTTACAATCAGATACAGGATATTCAACAAAAGAGTGCTCCTAAAACTAATATGTCCCTCTCCTGGCCCTCGGCTGATCCTTCTGTGTCTTCCCAAGCCAGAGCATATAAAAAGAACAGGAAGGAGGGGAGTGTCCTATCAGCCAGCTTCCGGTCTAGGGTCCAGCCTTTTCCTCCGTCTGCCAGACTCCTGATGGAGTGAGGTTGAAAAGTGCAGAAGTCAGCAGGCCAAGACTAGGGAGGTGAAATCCAAACAGCAGAATCCATCTGTTGTCCAGTTGCTGGCACAAGAAGACACCTAAAATAAAATAAGAAGGACTGGCCTCCCACTTAGAGGTCGTTAGGTCATAAAACACATGGTTTTAGAATGTCACGTATTTATAAATACAACAGTTTCCCTCTTTTGACCTGATTAAAAATTAGGTCACAATCCACATCGTCGTTTATCATCAATACTTGTGCTTAGTTCCGGCTTGATATCTGTGAAGAGTTAATACAGAGAAAACACACAACACACAACAAACCACATTTTTACCATTCCTTCAATACTATTTGATGACCACTGCTGTGTCATTCTGATTCTTCTTCAACCCTGTCTGTAATGTATGCACTAAAACTATTCACTATAGTTTAACTATTCTAATCTATTTACAAATATGTTTGCACATTTTGCTTTTATTGAGCCCTATTCTTAAACATATGTTTTTATCTAATAAATCTATCTATACTGTGGTTTGCTTTCATTATCAGTGGCTCTGTGCCATTTTGCGGGGCTTTGTTCATTTTTCCAAACACATTTTGTTGAACCAGGAAGTGCTGTCACTTCCTCCTCTCAGACCGTTTGGGATAAATGTACATCGTTAATCAAATTGGTATTATCCTTACAAGAGCTAATCCATTTTAGCAGGTTTCTCTGGGGTCAGTCCCTTTACAACGGTATTTTGATTCTCTAATCTGTTGCTGACAAATCGACAGCTCTTAAAATTCTCAAAAAATACCTAAATATCTACTTTTGTGCTATACCCAAATACATTAAAATGCTTTTAAATGTTTTTGAATCTCTGTTGTTTCTAATCTATCTCATTAATCTATCTCATTAACTTTTGGCATTGTCAACACACACCTATGTTTGAAACAAGCGAATTTGACAGTATCTAATAAACCTGTGCATAAACTGTAATGAACTTCATCTACCTTTGAAGTAAATACTTTTGGACATAATATGAAGGAAATGGTCCTTTTACCGTTTGCTATTAGCACTGGCTAAAAATAATCTCTATTTTTGAAAGCCTCTATGGTTGATGCATTTATCTATTTCTAGTTTTACGCTATTTTTTCCAAAGCTCGGCTGTAGCTTGAGCCAAAGCATATTCCCAATTTGTGAGTTCTATCACTTTCAATGGCTGTAAATAATTCTGATTCTAACTCTATCTAGCTTCTCTATCAGAAGAATCACAATGTATGGTACCATTTTAACTCTTACTCCGAAGTTTGTTTATGACCAATGATCAAATACTATATACTATTTAACATTTACTAAAACGCTGAAATACTCCTACTTTATCATTTTAAACCATTTTAACAGTTGCTCAGTCTCCCCAGACTAAAAGTCAACCTTTCTGTCTGCCAGACTGAACCCTTAACATTTATTGCATTTGGTCATAGTTGTGGTTCTAATTGTAACAGTTGCATTGGCAATGGACGATTTTTCATTGGCTGGTTCTTGTTCTGCAAATCACTATTTTTTGTATTGTATTTCAGACCATTCCAAAAACAACACCGTAGTTCTCCAATATTAAAGACATGAATCTATTCAATTTGCCTGAAAGGGAGCGGGAGGAAGAGAACTATTTTAAAACGTTCTCTACGATTATATGGCTATGAAATTAACTATTTAATAAACAAAAGCACATTCATGGCTTCTGTCCGCTGCTTATAACTGTTTAAAGAGTTGTCCCAAACTTTAATATGTGTAAATACATCAGCTGTTTGTAATAAACCATAACTTTTAACCTGTTCTCCAATGGAGCAGCTCAGAGGCTGCATCAAGAGCAATGTTATATTTGAGCTATTTTTAGATTTAAAATTGTGTTAAAGCCTGTCGTTCTATGTCTGCATTTTAATACTACTCTCTATAAACACCTCTGCACTAGTTCCTACAGATGTGGAAAACAGAAACATCTAAAATCTGACTCCATTTGATTCCTTTTTACTTTAGTTATTAGAACAATTTGACCTTATTGATACTTATTTTCACAATAGAACTATTTTGATTATCCACTCCTGTGGACTCACCACCTGCAGGAGGATCAGTGAGGGGCTGGTGCTCTGTGAACTGGGTGCAGCTCTGACTGCCACCCCCCCCAACCCAGAAATGGATTAAGGGGAAGAAAATGGATGGATGGATGGATGGTTATTCACTAGTCTAACTATTATTACTATGGTTTATTCTGACACCTCTTCTTAGCGACCTTTCAACCTATAGCTCCTTGAATCCAATGACATTATAGCTCCAGACTATTTCATTCTATTCTATTATTATTATTATATGATCTATTATCTTAAAGAGTAGATCTGCTTGATGTTATAAGCGCTATTATTTCTCCTTTTGAATTTGCACAACACTAAATTTAGAATGACCCCCTATGGGACAAATAAAGAATTTTATTTTATTTTGGCAACTCCAAAAATTACTTAATAATTCTCCCATTTTGCTTTTTAGGCTGCCCTTTCCATTATTTATTTGGTCTTGTAAATAAATGTTTTACACTTCTTTCTAATGATTTAGAATGTTAAGGACCATGACCACCTATGACAATAACATTATATACTCCCTCTTTTTGGTCATGGGCCAAGTATAAAACATGCATCTGTGTGTGTGTGTAGATTACTGTTCCAATCATCTCCAGTTGCTTTTCTCCCGGATCGTCCTCAATTCATATTGTGGGCTTTGGTGCCAAAGTAGAGGCTCATTTCCTCATGATCCATACTACTGTCATCCCTTAAGCAGGGGTAGTTTATCTCTCATCTGAAAAAGAAACATTAGAACACAAAAAATGCCCACTTTCCCTGGCATGGTGCAGCCTGTCAATCATTCCAATTGGGCAAAACATAACGACATTGACAGACGGTGTGTGACATCAGGGCAGAGGCTGTAGCCAAATACAGACTTAACAAAATGTATGTTTCTTATTTCATACTCCCCTAAATGTGAATTACAAACCAAAGTTGTCCTTCAACCAACGACAGCTCACTGCGGTTGGACCGAATCACTGTCAGGACAAACAGCAGAGGGGGGGCTCCCAGTACCTTCAGCAAGGTATTTCATCTCAGAGTACTTTCCGCAGAGTACTTTTCTCAGAGTACTCATCCCAGAGTACTCTCACTTTTACACCTGTTCAATAAATTTTGTTATCTTTGAATCTCTAGTACTTACACCGTATGCTGTTGACAAAAAATAATTATTCCATGATCACATTAAAACATTACAGAAAACATTTGTTATTCCATTCTCCATTCAGCACTCCTCATTTCACATCACACTCGCATCACTCACACAGGCCGACTCCCCACGTTAGTATATTGGTCCAGTTTGTTAAGGTCAACGTAGTGTACTTGACATGACGCACAAACATATAACATACACAAACATATAACATACACAAACATATAACACACACAAACATATAGACAACACAGAAGGCCTGTAATTTTAACTTTGTTATATTCTTCCATGTCCAATTACAATTGTCTCATGAGCTATTTCTCTTGTTGCAACTTTCAGAGCCTGCAGAACATGCAGAGCTTTGAGAGATTTTTTCTTAAAAGGATCCATTTCAAACTTTTAGTGTTTAAACCACGTGGTCTGTACTCGGGCTTGTCACAGATTGTGTCCCCTATATCTTTAATGAGCTCTTGTTACTTTAAAATGTTTTTTTCCTTCTTTTTTCTTTTTCAGTAAAGCCCGGTCGGATTCATTAAAAATGTAAATTAGTCTCAAACTTTAATACTTCACCTTTGTTTTACGTTCATGTGGAGAAAAGACCATTGTTCTATGTGTGTTGTCGTACTTGCACCAATCATGTCTCAGATAAACTGTCAACAGTTATATTAAAGACATAACTGTCCTAATTGTTTCTAATTTAGCTATTTGGAAGAGAAACATGTCATAAAAGATTTCCTAAAATGTCCCTACATCCGTGTTTTCAACCAATGAACAGTGTTGCGTCAATGTGTTATCAGAAATGATCCAAAATCCCCTTTAGCTAAAATTTAGAAATGCTTTAAATCATTTTTCAAACTTTAATTGTCTGAACAAACCATTTAGTACTAAATGCAGCGTCCATTAAAAGCTGCAGTTCTCTTTCTAGCACCAGTTTCAACTGTGCATGTGATTGTTCTTAAATGATTAACAAGCCACGGTTCAGAGGTTGAAAACACTGCTTTAAATATCCGTATTACCAAGATCATGCAGTCAAAATCAATAATTCTAAACTTCTCCGCGTCTATAACTTTAAACAATAATACTAGTTTCAATAATAGGGCTCCTCTACCTTAAATATACTGCTGTTCTAATCTCCTTGTGTCTCATGCTAAAGCAAGAGTCTAATTAATTTTAACGATTGTCCTGTATTCTTTCATGCAGCTAAATGTAGTGTTATGAACGAATGACCTAGCTAAATGTGTAAATATGACTTAAATTCCACATGTCTCTGTGCGTTTGTTTGTCTGTATATATTTACCTTCTGTCTGTCTCATTTGCCCGGCCACGTCCTCCTCAAATGTCTGTTAATGTCTTTTTATTTTACTCATGGCGTCTTTCAATGTCTTTTGTCTCAATGTCTTTTTCCTTCTTCTTTCAAGCAATCACTTTCTTTCTTCTTCTTCTTTCAATCACTTTCTTTTCCTTCCGATAACTTTTTCTCATAATGTCTTTTCCTTTTCAATCACCTTCTTCTTTCGACAACTTTCTCATGTCTTTCTTCTTCTTTCCAATCACTTTCTTCTTGTTAGGTTTTTCCGGCGGTTGGCGGCCTATTTTTCGCATTACCGCCACCTTCTGTTCCGTAGATGGGACAACACTCAGTTTGTGAACAAGTCTGCGGTCTTTTCTTTGCCTCCTCACAGGCAGGAGGAGTCTTCTTCGAGAGTTCCTGTTAGCTGCTGCAGCCGATGCTGCCCCCTGCGACCCGCAGGGAGAGGGGGAGACGCTGATGATCCGTGTTGATGGCGCTTGATGGTGGTTTGTGGCCGAGACGATTTTGGGCAAATGAAACAGACAGAAGTTTTTCTCGGAAAAAACAGACAAACAAGAAACACAAACAAGTGTGTTAATTACCATACAAAACCAATGATTAATTACAAATCTAAATAACCCTATGAAATAATTAATATTCAACATTTTAAACATTAAATTCTGAAAACCAAATCCCGCATTCACCTGCTATCCTAAGCCCTATTTTTCCAAAAGTATAATGCTCTCTAAGATCATTCTAACTTTTATATCACCAAAATGTAGGGAAAAAATGTTTAATAACTTGTCCAGACGCCTCGGAGATAAAAATAAAAAATAAAATAATGCCTCTTTATAATCTAACTCAAAGTTCTGTGATCCTATGACTCCATGTCAGTAACATTATCGTGTGTATAAATGTAATTTTCTACAAAAAAATGTCTTTCTTCACGAGAGAGAGAAAGACAGAGAGAGAGAGAGAGAGAGAACGAGGGAGAGAGAACGAGGAAGGGGAGAGAGAAAAGACAGAACGAGGGAGGGGAGGGGCCTACCGAACAAAGGAAACATGAAGTCTGAAATACTTTCCTCGTTTTTATCGTGACAAGGTCTTAAAGGTATATAGGAGGATTTTCTACTTCCGGGTGGATCATCAAGACTATTGGTCCTCCCAATTGTCAATCATTCTGGTGATACGTGCTCGTCCAATAAGACCAGAGAGTTTTGCTCAAAAAGTGAAGGGGGCAATTCTTTCCTAAAATGTGGGAAAATCCTCAAATATACCTTTAATCAGTGGTAAAAGTTTTTCTCACGTCAAACGACACTTTACATTTTATCCTTAAATACGTCAGTAATGGAAAACATTACCATTCGCTACATGATTAATGTATCGAGAGTTCCAGCAGAATCTCTGTAACTATTGAAACATTACATCACAATACAAGAGAAAAACTCCCAGACTGATCTTTTGTCATTTCTTCACATGAAACTCATAGTTACAGCCAAGTGGCTCCTTCTTTTCTCATTAATCAGATCATTATTATCAGAATCCACATTTTAAATACTTGGCTTTTTTCTGTTTAAATGTACCCTTTTTCCCCGCCCCCCCTCGGGGGATATGGAGTTTTTATTATCCTATAACTTCTGACCCTAACTGTCCCTATTTTCTAATCCTATTTCTCTAAACACTTGTGCCTCTTTTGCACTCTAAACGGTGGACTTCCCTTTTCATCCTCTATGTTCTGTTTATTTTAGGAGGGACCAATTCTTCCCCCAAGGCTAAAAACGTCTAAACCTGACTATTGTTCTATCGCGTCCGATAGAACGCCCCGTCACGGCGGTCTTGTCCACGCTGCAATCTGTCGAGCCAAAATCTCTCTCTCTTCTATTTAAAACAATGTGCAGATTTTCAAAACTGTGATCGGCTTACCTTAGAAGCGACCTTTTTGAAGAGCAGAGAGATTTTTCCAAACCCACAAATCCAGTCTCTATAGCTGAGCTCATCTCTGTCTTGCTCCTGCACCATCACGTCGGGTTTCACCAAAATGTAGTCAAAATTCCCTTTGACTGACGTATTCAGAGTCGATGCAAGAGTAGGACAAGAGATCTCCAAGTTTAACATCTGCATTTAATTATCTTTACAATCAGATACAGGATATTCAACAAAAGAGTGCTCCTAAAACTAATATGTCCCTCTCCTGGCCCTCGGCTGATCCTTCTGTCTCTCCCCAAGCCAGAGCATATAAAAAGAACAGGAAGGAGGGGAGTGTCCTATCAGCCAGCTTCCGGTCTAGGGTCCAGCCTTTTCCTCCGTCTGCCAGACTCCTGATGGAGTGAGGTTGAAAAGTGCAGAAGTCAGCAGGCCAAGACTAGGGAGGTGAAATCCAAACAGCAGAATCCATCTGTTGTCCAGTTGCTGGCACAAGAAGACACCTAAAATAAAATAAGAAGGACTGGCCTCCCACTTAGAGGTCGTTAGGTCATAAAACACATGGTTTTAGAATGTCACGTATTTATAAATACAACATAAGCAAAGTCAAATTAAGAGCAGACTCTACCAATGTTCAGAGTAATTGGTTCATGACAGAAGAGAGTGTATAATTGTGGGGAAATTGTGATAATTAGAAGTTATAATAGGTCATTTCAAGGCTCTGAACAAAGAAACCTAATTACGCGCTTTTCCATCTCATAAATAACATTATTGGACAAAGTGGAATAATAATAATTGTTGTCGTTTACGAGTCAGACATATTTCAAAATACACCTCTCAAACCCTTTTTTATTCTTGCGACAAAGCGATCCTTTTCTGTTGTCGTGTGAGTTGCTCGGTAACTGAGGCCTTCACAGCTTATGTCAGTCTGTTTTAATAACAACCATTCATGTTTGTGTTAAGGAATTAGAAAGTCAAAAATGTGTAAGTAAATATTATGTTAGGTTCAGTGTCTGTGTGTGTTTGTGTGTGTATGGATATGTATGCATGTGTCTATATGTGTGTGGATATGGGTGTGTGTGTGTATACGTGTGCGCGCGTGTGTGTGTACTGTATATGTCTGTACGTGCGTGTGTGTATATGGGTATGTGTGAGTGTGTGTATACATGTGTGTGGATATGCATTTGTGCGTGTACGTGAGAGTGTGTGTATACGTGAGTGTATATAAATGTGTGTGTGGATATAGGCATGTGTGTGAGTGTGTGGATATGGGAATGTGTGTGTGTGAGTGTACGTGTGTGTGTGTATGCATGTGTGAGTGTGTGTGCATATACGTGAGTGCGTGGACATGGGAATGTGTGTGTGTGAGTGTGTGTGTGCGTATGTACATATGTGTGTATGCATACGTAAGTGTGTGTGCGCGTATGTGTGAGTGTGTGTGTATACGCAGGGGTGTATGTACTGTATGTGTGTGTGGGTATAGGTATGTGTGTGAGTGTGCGTGTACGTGAGTGAGTATGTATACGTGAGTGTTTGCGTATGTGTGAGTGTGTGGATACGTCTGTGCTTATAAATACGTGAGTGTGTGTGTGTGCGTGTGTGTGTGTGCGTATGTGTGAGTGTGTACGTGTGAGTGTGTGAGTGTGTGTGTATGGACAGGCAATCACCCAACAATATAAAAGCAACACTGGGGAAAGATCATGTTTTAAGGCAGTCCACTGATGTAAACCTCGTCGGCCCAAAAGTCAGAGCCTTAAATAGAGCTTTGACAACGAGAGCGATTGTGTTCTCGGCTCCCGGGTGAAACGGAATCCTCCAAACAAATGTCGGAGTGAAGATTGCAGTTTATCTTGGATCGTTTTCACCCTGTGCTGTGGCTTCTTTCTAAAGTGCTGCATATAAAGCATCGAAACTGTGAGGTCAGCAAGAAACAAATAGATGTTTGACATAAAAAAGTTCCCCGCTCGGGATCTCAGGAGATGCATAAAAGTAAAAGAGATTAACAATCAATGTGTACTTGAGTCATGTGTGTGTGTGTGTATGTAGTGCTTTAAGACATAGGATGAAAAATTCTCATTTTTTGAGCTTGACTGTTGTCAAGAAATGAAGACACGGCAGCGGCGATTGCACCTACACACGGTTTATTTTGAGTCCCTCCAGATAAAAGAAAAGGAGACAAGGATAAGAACTCTTTTATACCTCTTGCTTAAAGTAGCAATATGTGAGATTTTCATATCAAGTCATCATTAAAGGGCCCTTATCTGTCAAAAAGCTAATCTCACTGGCAAAGTACCATGTGGCGCAGAACTAAAAGCGGTGTCGCTATGAGTCTCAAATCATTAACGACAAAACAAGGAATAAAACCAGGATTTCTATCTTTGTGAAAAAGGTGTCGTTATAGATTTGTTGTTGACAAAACTCTTTATTCCACTCTTTATTTATATGTTCCAGCTGGATTCATCTGCATATCTGGCAACCTGAGTCAGGGAGAGTGCAGTACCACTTTTGGCCAGATTTTTACATACTGCTCCTTTAAAGTTAGGAGGATTTTCCAAAGTTTTAGGAAAGAATCAACATCTCCACTTTTTAAACAAAACTCTCTGTCTATGAATTAATTTTGGTGGTTGTTTTGGTGGTTTGAAAATACATAACAAAACATAATAAAATTCAACACCTCCCTCTGGTGGTAGCATAGGGAGTTACAGTCACAAAGCACATTAAACCTTCATACTTGTTTCACATATTTTCAACATAACATATTATTTCACTTTCCAATACATGAAATTAATTAGTTATCATAAAATTAATTAGTTATCATAATGGCTTAAATTAATGCATAATATTTCTTTTTTTGTATATATCGAATTGTATGGAAAAATGTAGTGGCAAACTCGATTTAATAACCTTACATTGCTTGTCGTAAATCTTGGGAAATGTTAATTAGCGAAATATTCACTGACATGTATCAATACTGGTCAAAAGGAAATCTTCGTTCTTTCCTTTCACATCCAACATCTTAAAACATATGCCAAGAATATGTTTAAAAGCACCCACTTGCATCAGCGAACAACCACAGAATAGCCCTACAATGGTGAGTCACTTTCTCTCGGTAAAAAAAAAAGAAGCCGTCTTCACAGTCTGTTCTCTCCTCTCCTACACATGTCCAGCTCAAAGCAACAAGTTCATCTCAGATTCAAACAATGAGCTGGTGAAAGACGTTTTTCAGACATTCACAGCGGGAGCAGACAGCTTGAGAGCCGGTGGGTGCGACTGATAATGACAAAGCAGCAGATTGAGAATGTTTGTTCCTGAGCTGAGAGGGACCTGAGGCTGGTTATGGACAGTACTACAAGAAAACTGCAGTCTGCGAGCAACAGCGTGGAAAAAATCAGTCAATGAGCTGTGAGCAAGAGGCAGTGTGGTGTAAAACTTGTAATATTTGGGATTTTTCTGAAAGTTTTCTCTCGAGGTACCATCTATAAGACAAACATTGGCCTCCCATATAATCGCAGAAGATTGTCTTGAATTGCTCTGTCTGTCTGAATGCTACTAATATGCCAGCTTTTTTTAAATATTTTTTTCAAAGTGAGTACGTTTTTTGAGTTCCACCCGGTCAAAACTAGCCTAGCCTTAGACATCCGTAAATTCCAGTCAATTATCTGGGTTTGATCCTAGTGGCTGCTGTTACCTCGGTTGCATCCCCTCCGACCATTCAGCGAGCTGGGGAGGCGGGTGTTGCAGGTAGGTGTCGGTGACGTCAAGAATTTGCACCGAATTTGCTGGTTGTATTTTGGCAATGGCGGCGAATGTCATAGTAAAGTAATGTGTTCTGGTTTAGCAAGTTTCCTTACTGCAAAGATGTTGTGGTTCTACTCCCCGCAGGCTCCGTTACTGGCAGAGGAGATGGCTAAAGGTATAGGCTAGATGCTAAAGCTAGGCTAAATGTTAAATGCCCCGTTCACGCGTGTTACATACGTCACTAAACTCGGATCCAATCGTTTCAATCTGCAAAAGGAGTTTACCCCTCCCACCTGTTAACGAAGCTCAATGGAGGCAATTCAGACTTTTTAAGGAAATGGACTGTTCTTGTACATGTCTGGTCACCACGGTCTTTCAGTAATGTGTTTTTGTGATTCAGTTTGGTCAAACGTGTCACGGCTAATGTTTTTGTCTCTGGCTGAAGTGCTTTCTCAACTTGTATTTTCTATTGCCTTTTTTCCTGGAAACTTATTTTGCAAAGAAAAGGTGAATTAGGATAACTGCCCAGTCTGCTCGAGTTAACTCTAACTTTTTGATTGAAACTAAAAAGTCCAGATTGCTTCAGGTTGTCAAAAAAAATCCACATCAATAGGGCACATTGGTTTTGTACCTTAGCCCGTTTGTGACTGGATCCAATATGTTTAAAAGCATTAGTTTATGTGTTTTATTATCTCAAGCTTTTGTAAAGGTTATAGTGCGTACCGGCATGTAATGACTTTTCCATGTGTCTCAGAGTGTTTGTGTTTTGCGAGTGTGTTCTACATGAGTAATTTTGCCGTATAGCTGAATTATTGGCACTCATCCATGACTAGGCCGCGCCACCGGGGCCCTAATGTGCTATATACGAATGAGCGTGTAGCTTTTATACACTGGCACATAGTCAAAAACAACACGCTCCAAGCTATAGCCGACAAATCTAATCACAAAACGCAGGGGCAAGCAATCAGAAGTCCACACAAGCAGTCGTTTTGTATTCGCATGACAACAGTGGAAAAGTCGAGGAGTCGGTTTTTCAGAAAGTGTCAGCTCACTGGACCATTACTAGAGTTCATGAGGAGGCATTTGGCCTGTCCTTTTTCCTCGGAGAAATGCACCAAGATAAATAAGTGTTTCCAAAAGCTTCATGCTGGCAAACTTTTAGAAGGAAAGACAGATTTGCCGTGGGCCGAGATGTGGAAGAAAAAATGTTTGTTCGCAGCTTCGACAGTGAGGTGGATTTAACCTTCATAGAAATAATATAATGTTAATATGAGTGGAACAATGGGGGAAAGCAGTGACCGTTTTAGTGCTTATTTTGCAGTGGTTTTCAACTTGATTTCATATTTTTAAAGATCAACTCTTCTGTCAAAATGTTTTAACTTAATGCTTTGTTCACGCAGCTCTCAAAACTCTTACATTTTCACCATTTTTCATTATTTTATCATTAACAGCACACATGTTGGACCATTTGTTCAGATCCGAGAAATGATCAAAGAAAGACAATATTTGGACAAATACACCCAAGTTCATTCATTTTCTTGATCCCAAAAGGACAATTCATTTCTTTCACACTGGGAAAAAACAAGCACGTGTTCATAACAAGACACAAGCAGCACCGCACAGTCACAAAACACACTCTGGGTTCCTAGGATCCCTGTGTGGATGTGAAGAGGTTCTCGGGCCGCAGCAACATATTTCTGTGTGAGTGATCCAGATTATCCCCAAAATGTACTTGTTAATTGAGTCATTATGAAGGGTTTTCTCTGTTTTCACGTTTTGCACTTTTTTAATCCAGCACGCTAGTCCAGGCTACTGGGTTGTTCGGCCTTACTTGAAGCCATAATGAAGGGTTCCCATATAGTTTTGTGTTAGGGCACGAACGAACATTATCTAAATAATTACAATCCCTCTTTGGAATTGCTAATGTCTTCCTGTCATCGCACTTTAGCTCACCCCGTCCAGTAGTTTTTGTCCACACACACACACACACACACACACACAGTGGGGTAACACCAGTCCCCTGCCTCAAGCATGATTTAGCCACATTAAAACAAAAAGATTAAATTCAAAATTAAACATTTCTAACGACAGCCAGCAGAAGTCGAGACTGAACATGACAATGCACAATTTAAACTCCGCTCAGTCAGGCAGGCAGCATAAAGGAAAATTAGTGGCGCCCCCTAGTGTCTGCCAGAAAAGTAACATTATTCTCCTGCATTTAAACTGGTGTGGCAAAGTGGAGGCTGCTAAGCGCTCCTAGAATAATGACAAATTAAATAAAAGAAAGAAAAAGGCTCTAAGGCACACAGGTTTGTTAATCATAATGAGAGGCATAGTCAGACATTAAATTACTAGGATTTATTATGTTGCAATGTATAGTTTCGTAGTTCTGGTTCAGGGTGCGTATCCTGTCGCGATGGACTCAGGAGCACAGGTGAACACACACAAAGAAACATGGAACAGGAGAGAAACAGGAGAAAGCGGGAGAAGAAACAGCGGTGGGCCGCGATGTGGCCAGTCCTCCAGCCTATGGGTAAAGTAGAGTAAGCTTAACAATGAGCAACCACAAGGCTGTCAGTATGTGCAGCTAAACCCTACTTTTATACAGCCAACACTACGCGCGCACCCTTGACGAGTGGCGGTTTACAGGCCCAGACCCACAGCCGGCTACGATACACTCGGACCCCAACGAGGGCGGCCAAAGCGACAACACAGCATGGCCATATACAAAAGCATGACCTGCGGGGCACAATGCACTACAACAACAATTAACATTAGTGGCTGAAATGTACAATATTAGAATCAACACTAAAACTACTACCTGGAGCAGGAGAAGGGCTGGCAGAGGTAAACAAGAGAGGCGACTCGAGGCTATTTATACTGTCTGTATGCGCCCTCTACTGGACAGAAACATGGTGGCCAAGTCCAGCTTGCCACACTGGCATATCACCATCTTCAATCTATAGTGACATTCCAAATTGTCTTTTGACACATTTGAGTGCAAATTCACCTCAAAGGACACAGAATAATCAATAGTTTTAGCTGGTAGGAGGCCTAAACATTTACAATTGTTTAACATTTGGACAGATATATGGCTCAGTGTCTAGCATTTAGCCACAAATGACTGCCATTATTAGCTTTCTGCCCTTGCAAAGGTTTTAAATTCCCAAATACACCAGCATGTCTCTGACCTCATTATTCAAATTAACAAGTTTTCTTCTGGTTCACTCCCCTGTTTATTTGTTATCACACAGAGCTGATCACAACCGGGCCCTCGATGAGACGCAGCCATCTGAAACACAATGATACGGTCCACATGATACTTTCCTTTTATATGAAAGAAAAACAAGATCCTGCTTGCGAGTATAGCCATCTTTAACAAAGCTGAAGGACGCGAGAGACATTCAAAAGGCATCAGAGGATAGTGCTAATAAGAAAGTGGTGGGAAAATTCGGAGCTCGATGGGGCAAGGCGATGAGATTTGAAAGCATGTATTATAATTTAAAACAGGAGGCCACAGCAATCCGGAAAAAATAATCTTTTTCGGAGGCTGTTTTGGAAATTGGGCTCACAGAAATACAGAGAGAGTGGTGCTCAGACCTTTCTGTAGTGCTAACAACTGCTAAGTGCTTCATATAGTGTGTGTAGCTTATTACTATATAGAAATCGTGGGAAGATGGTGTACAGCTGGCCCATTAAAGGAGACATATGCTTTTTACGAAACATTCACAAGGTCAGAGTGTTTCCGCAAATTTGAAGTCCTGCTTTTCTGAGGCCTTTTTCGTATCCATTAATGACATGTTGAACGGCTAAATACGTTGCGTTTCCCACTTCGCCTTTTCTTACGTCTCTTTGCTGTAAGTAAGCCTTTGTATAATGATAGCGGGGAAAGTGATGCTGTTTTCTTTCATGAGTTGAAAGAAAAAGACATTTGTTCACACTAGAAAAAAAATGGGGTTAGAAGGTTGTATGTACAGTATGTTGACGTCAGACGTGCAACCATTGGCAACCACTGCAAGACTACCCCAAGCCCTGAAATGTATCTGTGACCCTGTGATTGACAAAGAGCAAACTAAAAACTCAAAAAGGAGAGATGGTACGCAAACTCGATATTTTACTACTTTGAACCAATTTACACTATTTCTCTCATCAAAAAAATAGTTTTTGATCCTTCCATTGTACCACTACGACAGAAATGAGAGCAAAAGTACTGCCCATAGTTTGGTGTTGGCAATGTCTTTGGTGAAAATATTTTTACCAATCACAGTATTTTTCGAATTTCCAAACAAAACAAAATTCCACCCCTCCCTCTGGTGGAAAAATAGGGAGTTACAGACAGAAATTATTTTTTACCCTTCATAGTTGTTTCACCTTATTTTTCTACTGAATATATTAAAACACGTTCTAAAACATGAAGTTACAAAGTAAATAGTTTCAGTGTAATTTTTACTGTCCAGAAATCATGCATAATATTTCTTTAAAGTTGTCAAGGAAGTTGCAAACACACATTTCTCCCCGTACAGGTTTAGATTCTACGTCATGGTGCTACGTCCCTTAGGACTTCGCTAGTGGGATATCACGTGACCCCCAGGTCACACGCCAGAGAGATCAAAATAATTTGCTCCAATCACCAGCCACCTTCCTCTATAAATGCCCCTGCACAAGGCCGCACCCCCTCTTTCACTCTGGCGCCGTTTGAGATCTACCACAGTACTTACTTCATTCTGAGATGTCTTCCTTGTTCGTCCGAGTTCCCTTCGCCCTCCGGCGTCGGACGTCGTCGCTGGATCCAGACGGTGGAGGACTTCACCTCTGTGGGTGCCACCACTCGAAGGAGGAGGATGCAACCCACGTTGTGCCCGCGGATGGACCCGTTCGTCCATTACGCGACACGTGAGTGGCCTAAGCCCCTAGCAGCCAAGAGGCCTGCTCTGGGGTACGACATGTACTGCAGCGGGCAGGACTGGTCCTGGACCGGTGATCGAGGATTCAGTCCGCATGGCCCTGCAGCCCTCCGCATCCGTGTGGCCCGGCACCAGACCTCTCCTTCCCTCCGAGCGGGACAGGATGTCTTGGCGATGCTGGATAGATGTTATGCCAATGCAGCACAGGTCCTCGCATTGACTAACAACATGGCTTTCATCACGGGGGCCCTGGATATGTCGCTCTCTTCTGGACAGGCGCTCAGTGGAGACCTCCTGTCACAGGCGAGGACCACCTCGGCGGCGACTCTGCGCATGTGCCAGACGCTAGCTGTGGATGGTGGCCGCTCCATGGCAGCAGCCCAAGTCGGGGCCAGGCACCTTTGGCTTGGGCTGGCTAATATCAGGGAGGCGGAGAGGAGGCAGCTGCTGGACCTGCCCATCTCTCAGATGTCCCTCTTCGGCCCGGACATGCAGGCCTTGGTGGCGAGACTGGAGTCTGCAGCTAAAGACTCGGCTAGGCTAGCCCCGCACCTAGCACCGAGGCGCGAGGCCCACCAGCCATTACGGAGCCGGGACAGAGGCAGAGAGCGTTGGCCCGGGAGGCATCCTGACCCGTATCCGCGCTCTGTTGTCCATCGTCCCCCCTCGACGAGGCCCCCGGGTTCAGACAGACCCATGGGTGGCTCGCGGGAGCAACGCACCCACCACCGACCTCCCTATGGCAGAGGAGGTCGGGGTGGAAAGTTTTCCTTCAATAAAGGCCGACCGGCATTTCATCATTACTTGTTTCTGAGTCTCATTTGGTGGTATGTAACATGTCGAATAATGTGAATTCTGATTGTGTTACTTCCCGGGCACGTAACGTTGCTTCGCTAGGCCTGCAGCCCCCAGAGCTGGGTGTGCAGTGCGCTACGCGAACTACGAGCTCCGGTTTCTCTGATCCATACTATGCCCTCCCAGAGAGAGGTCAGGCGGAGGGATCTGGTGAGTAATGATGTGTGTGCTTCGGCCGGACGCGTGTTAGCATCTCTGAGCTACAAGGCTAACACGGGGTTTCCCACTCCAGGGGCTCGCCCCCCCCTCCATGAGGCAAGAGCCAGGGTGGGGGCACAGCAGCCGAGTCACGTGGGATGAGCAGACCCGTACTTATGACGTCGGGCCTGCAGGACACGTGACCGCCCACGGCGCTCACGGTGTGACGCAGGGGGCCCCCCCGGCCCTTTCGTCCACCCCCCCTCCCTGTTAGGAACACCAGGAGAGGGCGGGGCCGTGACGTCTCGTGTTCCAGCTCCCGTTCCGCTCCTCACAGACTTCTACAGCATCTAGAGGGAGCAAAGATGGCTGACATATCTATGGCTGGAGAGAACATCGCGCAGGGGTTGCGCACTGCAATTCTCCCAGAAGCCACCACCATTCCGAGGCGTACGGGCAGCACGCTCCCAGGTACGGGGTCATTAGAGGCACTGCAAGCGGAGGTCTCCTCTCTGCTGAGTCTAGGCGCAGCAGTAGAGGTAGACCCGCAGGAGGCCACCAGGGGGCTGTACTCCCCTTACTTCTTAGTGCCAAAGAAGTCAGGCGGGGTGCGTCCCGTTTTGGATCTGCGCGTGTTGAACGAGTGCATTTCCAAACGGCAGTTTCGGATGCTGCCCACAAAGCAGCTCCTCGAGTGTGTCAGGCAGGGAGATTGGATATCCTCCATAGACCTGACAGATGCGTACTTCCACGTGCCGATAGTGCCGGAACACAGGAGGTTCTGCGCTTCGCAGTGGGAGAGAGGAATTACGAGTACTGTCGTTTTCCCCTTGGGCTACGCACTCGCGCCGTGGAGGCAGCACTGGAGCCGCTCAGACGAGCAGGGGTAGGAATTTAATCTACATAGACGTCGGGTTAATTCTGGCCTCATCCAGGGAAGTGGCCGTGAGTCATACGCACTGGGTCCTGTCCCACATACAGCGCCTGGGCTTTGTGGTTAACAGGGAGAAAATTAACAGTTACCTAATGTAACTTAAGTTCTACGAATAGGTGCACGTGATATCCCACTAGCGAAGTCCGCTAAGGGACGTAGCACCATGACGTAGAAGCAGGCTGCAACCGGCTCAGCGCATGATCTATCTCGGTCTGCAGCTAGACTCTGTGACATTCCGTGCTGCATTGTCCGTGGACAGACGGATGAACACTACCCGTCTGCCCAGGGAGGTTCTGGCGGGCCCCAGAGTCCCCGCTCGGCGCCTCAGGTCCCTGCTGGGAATGATGGCGGCGGCTCATGCTGTGGTGCGGCTAGGCCTTCTCCACATGTGGAATTTTCAGAGGTGGTTCTCACGCCTCAGGCTTCACCCCTCCCGGGACGGGGGGAGGCTGATCTGGGTTCCCCAAGTGGCAGCATCGAACATCAGGTTCTGGCTCACTCCGGGTCTTCTACGGGACGGAGTGACTCTGGCCGGCGCCGTGTCTCACGTGGAGATGTTCACGGACACGTCGCTCGAAGGATGGGGCGGGGTCCTCGGCCAGAGTTCTGTAGGAGGCTGCTGGTCGGACTCAGCCCGTCACATCAACCTGCTGGAGATGGAGGCAGTGCACAGGGTACTGCTGCACTTTGCTCCTCAGCTGCAGGGGAGACACGTGATGGTGCGCTCAGACAACACCACAGTGGTCTCCTATCTGAACAGGCAGGGGGGCACCAGGTCCCCCGCTCTCCATCGCATGGCGACGGTGACGCTGCTGTGGGTGGCGCTTCACCTCCTGTCTCTCAGGGCGCGCCACGTCCCGGGGGTCCGGAACGTGGGGGCTGACAGGATGTCCAGGGGGGGGCCCACTCCAGGACGAGTGGGGCCTGGCCCCAGGGGTGGCTGCGGAGATCTGGCGGAGGTTCGGCCGTCCAGTGGTCGACCTTTTTCGCCAGTGCAGAAAACGCACAGTGCCCGTCCTGGTTCGCCTCAGGGGCCGCGGACCAGCCGCCCTTAGACGTGGACGCTCTGGCTCATTACCCCTGGCCAGGGGGCCTGCTGTACGCGTTCCCCACCAGTGCGTCTCCTGCCGGTCCTGCTGCGGAGGATCGAACAGGAGAGGAGGTCGGTGATCCTGGTGGCGCCGGACAGTCCGCATGCCCGGTGGTTCCCCTTCCTGAGGGGCATGGCGGGGATGGAGCCCTGGGCCCTCCCGGACGAGCCGGGGGCTCTAGTCCAGGGGGGGAGGAGCCCTGTTTTCACGCCCGATAATCGGCCGCAGGCTCTGGGTTGGAGGCTGAGAGGCGGAACCTTGTAGACCTGGGTCTTCCCCCTGCGGTGGTGGAGACCACTCAGGGGGCGAGGGCGCCGTCCACTGTGAGGGCCTACGCCACGAGGTGGAGGCTTTTTAGCGACTGGTGCGGTTTTCGTTCCTGGGATCCCAGGCGTTGCCCGCTGGAGGGGGTCCTGGGATCCCTACAGGAGCTCTTTGACAAGGGGAGGGCTGTCGCCACCTTGGCGGTGTTCGCGGCAGCCATTACTTCGGGTCACGACGGATTCGGGGGGTTCACAGCCCGCTCTCATCCGTTGGTTAAACGTTTTCTGCGGGGGGCACGCAGGAGGAGGCCCCCGCTCCAGAGAACGCCCCGGTTTGGGACCTCAGGGTGGTCCTTAGGGGGCTGTCGGGTCCGCCTTTTGAACCGGCGGCGGAGGCGAGTCCCGAGTGTGTCGCTTTAAGACGGCCCTCTTGTTGGCGTTGGCGTCTGCTAAGAGGGCGGGCGACTTGTGTGCGCTCTCTGTCCATGCGTCTTGCCTGTCCTTGGAGAGGGCGACGGCATGGTGGTATTGTGGCCCAATCCGGCTTTTCTCCCCAAGGTCATCACGTCGGCCTTTAGGTCGAGAGTCATCAGGATTAGGGCTTTCTATCCGCCACCACATGCCTCCCCCGAGGAGGAGCGGCGGCACCTTCTGTGTCCTGTCAGAATGCTGAGGCATTACCTGGCCATGACGTCGTCATTCAGGTTGGGTGGCCAGCTGTTTGTGTGTCTGGGCCCCAAGAACAGGGGCGCCCCGCTGTCGGCTCAGCGGCTGGCGCACTGGGTTGCCACGGCTGTGCGGCGGGCGTATCAGACGCAGGGTCTGGCCCTCCCGGTGGGCTTCAGGTCGCATTCCACGCGTGGGATGGCGGCTTCTACGGCCCTTCTCAGGGGGGTGTCGGTCGAGGACGTATGCCGTGCGGCTTCTTGGCTTCGTCCTCCTCTTTCGTCCGGTCTTATCTTTTGGATGTGTCGGACCGGTCGGTGGCCCATTCCGTGCTGAGTGCAGCGGACTGAGTTAGACCGTTAGGTCCCTCCTCTGAGGGGGCCTTCGGTTTACTTTCCGCCCTGGTTCAGGAGCTCTTGGGAGAGGCATCCTACAGGTGCGGTGCATATATGTGTGTTTTGGTCGGTCTGGTAGTCCACGTCAGGAGCCCTTGGGAGAGGCGTCCTGTGACTACGGATGACCTATATCTGTGTTACGTGGGGGTATCCTTGGTAGGAGTGGCCCTGTAACACGCATTGTTTCTTCTGCCCTGAGTCCTCTCACTGTGTGAGGGTCTTGCTCGGGCGGAGCTCCAATCACCCTTCGCTGGCCTGCTGGGAGTACATGTTCCTACGGCCTCCGCGTTGTGTCCCACTAGCAAAGTCCTAAGGGACGTATCACCATGACGTAGAATTAATAGTTACCTAATGTAACTTAAGTTCTACGAATAGGTGCGTAGTCCCTTAGCTACGAGCCCATCAGGCCAGCCCGGCTTGGCAGAGTTCAAGAGGGGGTGCGGCCTTGTGCAGGGGCATTTATAGAGGAGGGTGGCTGGTGATTGGAGCAAATTATGTTGATCTCTCTGGCGTGTGACCTGGGGGTCACGTGATATCCCACTAGCGAAGTCCTAAGGGACTACGCACCTATTCGTAGAACTTAAGTTACATTAGGTAACTATTAATTATCATACCTCTGGACACTTGAATTGATAATTTGCTAATTATGATATGGGTCTATTGTGTGAATTAGCACTTTGTGTTACACTTTTTGTATGAAAAGCGCTTTATGAATAAAATTTGATTGATTGATTGAATTCATATTATTACAAGCGACAAGGTGGGGGTGTCTAGGACTGTGGCTCAGTAACAAACAAAAACAGGTGTGGAACAGATGGGAGGCGGAGGTCCAAAAAGTAAATGGTTTATTAAAATAGGTGCAAAAAGAACCACTGTTCAGATCACAAAACAAAATGCTCCAAAAGGGGTGAGGTACAGACACAGGACCCACTGGTCCAACGGACGGTCGAAGTGGCAGTCGAAATGGATTGAATCATATCTCTCACATCGCTCGCAGCAGGTCCGTATCCAGTCTCACCAGTCTGCACCTCTCGGTCTCTCCACCGGTCTTCCTCAAGGGTCCACACTAGCTCCTCTACTTTTCTCCCTCTACATTAACGACCTCCCATCTGTCTGCAACATTCCCATACTCATGTACGCCGACGACACAGTAATATTCACACATGGCAATAACACTTCACAGGTTGCTGATAAACTCACTAACTCCATGGCTCACATTTCATCCTGGCTCAATCACTCCTGTCTCAAACTTAATACATCCAAAACAGTTGCAATGTTCTTCTCCAAATCTTACAAGTCTCTCCCATGCACAGATTCAGATGTTTTAGTTTCAGGCAACAGGCTACAGATCGTCACAGAATACAAATACCTTGGAATAATAATTGACTCACACCTCTCATTCAAAGCTCACATTAAAAAAACATGCAATAAAATTAAATACAACCTCTGCAACTTCAAACACATCCGCCACCAAATGTCTACTCCAGCAGCCAAAATGTTTATGCACTCCATGATTCTGTCCCACATCACATACTGTCTCCCTACCTGGTCCCTAGCAAACACCACAGCCCTGAAACCCCTGCATTCACTCTACAAACAGACGGTAAAAACCCTGGACAAGAAACCCCATCACTCTCACCACTGTCCCATACTACACAAACACAAACTTCTCACTCTCGATAACATGGTCAAGTTCTCCAATCTCTGTCTGGTCTATAAAATCCTTCATGGTCTTTCATCCCCACCTCTCAGTCAGTTCATCAATACCAGAAACAGCACCCACACCAGGACCAGAGGGGCAGCGAGAGGGGACTGTATCACCCCCATCAGGAAAAGCACATTTGGTCAATCTTCATTCTCTGTCCGTGCCACCTCAGATTGGAACCTCCTACCCACAACTATCAGAAATGCACCCTCTTACCTCACGTACAAAACACAGTTAAAACACTGGCTCATTGATAATCACACCTGTCAGCACTGACTCCGCCTGCTCTCGCTGCCCCCTGCTGGCCGCATGCTCTGTGTGCGCCTGTATGTGTTCTATGTCTGTCTCCATGTGATTGTGTATTGTTGTTTGTTGAACGACGTGTGACTGAAGGTTTTAATGTCTTGTCCTTGTAAATATTGTAAATATCTCACATTATTTTAACTGTGTAGCAAACATGTTTTTATCTTTTCAGGAGACATGGGACTACGGATGAAAAATAGCCGTTTGGCTAATTCTGGCATATTTACAGAAATGTTCATTAATATGCACTGTCCCAGTAATAAATAAATAAATAAATAAATAAATAGAGTAAACCTGATCTCGATCCCGGCCCTTTATGCCTCCCAGCTGATTACCCACAGGTGTGAGTGGGACGTCACTCGGCTGGAGGTGGGAGGGTCTGACAGGTAGAGGCAAGGAGAAACACAATA
The DNA here is from genome assembly GCA_964034765.1 of Knipowitschia caucasica. Classification (NCBI taxonomy): domain Eukaryota; kingdom Metazoa; phylum Chordata; class Actinopteri; order Gobiiformes; family Gobiidae; genus Knipowitschia; species Knipowitschia caucasica. Next base: position 35,345,239 of record OZ035838.1, on the reverse strand, counting down.
TACATAGTTCCCACAGACCAATGAATGTCACATGACCTCCTCGGAGACGCCATCTTTGATGGCACGCTGCTGTGTTTGTGCATTCCATTAAACAGAAGAATGAGAATAAATGTAGATATTCAAACGCAAATTGGAAAAAAAGGGCAACTTTTGAGCAAATAATTGTATATTAATACAATGGCACCACAGTTTAACGTGCTACGGACATGTTTTACATATTTGATCAAATTATGCAGCAAAAATTAACAAGCAATGCAAACATTTCTCAAAAACTTTAGATTTAATACCAGATGGAGCTCCATTTAATTATTTTAATTATATTAACAATTAATTTAATTAATGCTAATGCCACACGGACACTCTGGATTGCTGTTATTGTTTATTTCCGCGTTTTTGACCGTATGTTTTGGTGAATGGTGGGCAACTGATTTTTCCAGGCGTAAAGAGCAGTTTATTTTATGACACAGATCTTTTTACAGAAGCAATGCTGTTTGTGAACATTGTTTTAGCCCACCATAGAACTATTATTATCTATTTAATACATTTACGTTGCCCTCGAGAGCCTCGGACGCGACACCGATCCTCCTCATAATAAAGTAATCTAAATAATGAAACTCTCAAGTTACCAGCTATCAGCATACACAAGTTAGTACTGAGTAAATTACGTCTGTCAACACATTATAAGATACGATACGCACCTGACACAAAGTGCTCCGAGCATATTCTTGCGTGTTTTGAGGGAGTTTCTTGCCTGTTTATCTTCGCAAGCCATAACCTCCGTCGTTGTTCTGACAAAAGCTTAGTCTTCTCACATTCATGAAGTCTAATGATGGGTATACTGTAAAATCCAAGTTTAACGGAACCTCCGGCACGATTAGAACATCCATTGACCCAGCAGGAGACGACCATTTTCAACTTTATCACGACATTAACACGTTTCAGCTTCTTTTTCTATTGTTTTGCCCACAGAATGCCAAGACAAATGGCGCCGGGTCGGCAAATCCCCGTATGTAGTGACGTCATGTGGGAACTATGTATACAAAATCAAAAGGACTTTGTCCGTAACACATATATTAGAATTGGATAAATGTGTTTTAATGCATGCCTTTATGTCTATATTTTTCTAATTGCAAATTCCTAGTTTGTGACTTCCTGTTACGGCAATACAATAATTCTGATGAATCTCTGAGACACAACTGGTGATCACCATTACTATGCTTACTACCAGATTACCTTGGCTTTTTTCTCTTTCTAGCATGTCATGATTTGCGTCAATATTAAAGTGATAGTCTGTAACTCTAAATTAATAAAAAAATTTAGGAAATGTGCTAAATTGACCTCCTGGCCTTAAATGTTGATATAAAATAAGTAATTTTATTAATTCTAATATTACGGGCAAGTCCCGCCTTCCCTGCTCTTAGCTATAGTTCAGAATCCACGGTGCCGTCCACGTTAACCAATCGAGTCATGCCAAGGGCTGTCAATCATCGGCGCTGATGCTCGCAGCTGCGCGCAAGCTCAGTTGTTTGTTTTCGCGGAGCCTCCGAATCAAGCCTCCATTAGGCTCTGGAACAACATGAAACCTGAACAAAGAATTCTGAACATCCGTGCTGAGGTACTTATGTATATACTGACCTAGGGGTGGGCGATATGGCCTAAAATTCATATCGCGGTATAATTTGGGTCATAGACGGTAGACGGTATATATCGCGGTATAATTTGGTGTGTGAATTTCAATATAGGTCTAGCAGGTTCTTGCATAAAATAGTCAAGATTGTTAATTATTTATATATTAGAATCTAATATATATATTTTTTGAGTTAGAAAATCAGTTGTGAGACGAATAAAGAGACAAATAACATACATTATTTATGTATGTTACAGTAAATACCATTCACTGTAAAAGCAATTTTAAAAAAGAAAAACATATGCATTCATTTAAAATATAAAAAACTCACAAATGTTGAAATCAAAGTCTGTAGGAGTTTGACATGGTCATTATTTATAGTGTCTGAGAGTTTTGTGCAGGTGCATGACTAAAGCTGTTCGTTTACAAAGCTGGTCTTGCCATTTGTTGACGCTCCCTAAGCGCTTTTCTCTGCGCTTGCAGTGAACTGGATGATTCAATGGATTTATGTTCATTAAAACAGGGCATTGGATTTGAACAATTGATGTAAATGGTCATTTTGGCACAAATAATTTTGTTTAACAAAGTAGCTTTCGTGAGATATTGACCGCGGAGGTCCGAATCTGACGCTAACTTTCCCAAACTTCTGCTGTGATGATGCTGCGGACACGGCACACGCTGGCGCTTCGAGCTTACGCCCCTTTGACACTGATTGGCCAAAAGGTAGACTCTTAAACTGTGATTACTGTGTGTGTATTTACCTCTGCTGAGGCCGCTGTGACAACAATACAGAGACAGAAACACGGTGTGAATGCCGTGCTGTTGTTCGTTGTTTCCAGTGGTGTCTGCTAGGCTAATAGTGCTAGGCTAATGCTGCTGAATGCCGGTTTGTTTTGATGCTCTCTGCTGGCGTCAGAGCCTGCGCAATTTAATGACATAATGACCTATCGCAATATGCCGGTATAACAAAAATCTCTACCGTGGGCCAAATTTATACCGTCTACCGCTTATACCGTTTATACCACCCAGCCCTATACTGACCCTATATCCATAATCAGATCGTCTGCAGATGTGTCCTATAATGTGCAATTCATGATAATAGCACTTCCTGGTTTGCCGCGATCGCTTTTTTTGTGCATAAAAACATTTTTTTCATTAAAACGTTTACAAATAAATCTGAAAACCTCCGTGCATGTGTATTAATAATGTATATGTATAATATGTTCTCTGATTAACATTTCAAAGTGTTACGGAAACGTAGGTGTAGACCAATCAGAAAGGAAGGGGGAGGAGCTTGCGTCGTTTTTTTCAAATCAAGTACCCCTCTGTCTCTCTTTTTGACAAACTCCAGACAATCACTTTAACAGTCAAATGGTACAGCACACAATATTGAACATAGATAAAGTACATAAAAAGACCAATACATCAGTCAGACTTACAAATGGAAAAATAGCAAAGGGCGTTTAAAAGTAACGCATTTCAACTTTCTTTTCATGTCATGAATGGAAATGACCTCTGCGTGGGGAGACTATGCTCAGGGCAAATTGCTGCATGTTCCACTCATTTTCACATATTTGAATATCATTGACTCGGTTCATTTTGAAGCAATTTGAGGGAGATTTGCGCTCGGGGCTGGTTCCTCAGGTGGGAACGCCTCCGGCCTCACGCTCGGGGCCAGTTTCTTTGGGAGCTCTGAGCAAACCGCACGCTAGAAAATGCTTTTTGTACCAAACTTTATTTTTTCTTTTAAAACTAAGCAAACGCCATGTCTTGCTCCGCTGCTGACATGTGATTAACCCGCAGAATGGGAACGATGGCCTGGTCCACTCACCGTAAAATGACACCGCCCTGGGATGTTTTTTAAAGAGTGAACGTTCAAAACAGACAAACGAGTTGATTAAGCCGCGGCGCTCCAAGCTATATCGTTTTTAATTTAAGACTTGTTAGAGAAACACGTGGGATTTGTGATGAGCACACACATCAAAATCATCCACAAATCTCTGTAGCATCAGGAACCACGAAGTTGTGATGAGTTTGTTATAAATTATGGCTCTATGTAAAGGCATCGAAGCCACAATTTATATCAGCATCTTGTTTATTCCACTGCTGTGAAACATAAAAGCATAATCTTTATTCCAAAATATCTCAACAGAGTTTTCTTCTTTTGATTCCGTTTCATTTTGTGAAAATTTAACACAACAAATAGTGTCTGTGAACTCTTGAGGCCTAAAAGCTCAGTGATTTCCATGATGGTGCAGCGTCTAGAGAAGGTCTTGAGCTCAACTACTGGGTGGCAGAGGGCTATTTTGAGTGGTGTTTGCATATTCTCCCCGTGTCTGTATATTCTGGACTATTAAAAACATGGACAATGGGACTACGAATGAATTTTAGCCTGGAGCAGTAAGATAAGAGATACGATATAACCTGAATGGCGTCAATTCATCTGATCTCCCAACATTGGAAAGCGCTTTAGCTGATCTTGGTCGGTAAAAATGTGCTATATTAACACTTAGACTTACTTACAAGAACTGTACAGTCGCTGTTCATTCAGATCTAAATAAAATGTTGGACTCAATAGAACCTCAGTTGTAACATGGTTCATGTATGGCTCATAAAAGTTTGTTGTTTGCTCTGGTTGGAAGAAAACAACATGTGTACAACAACTCTATGTTGTACTAGCAACATAGAGTTATGCTAGTAAGGCAAGATATAATTTGAGCAGGTTAATCAACTGCATTACATGTACAAAACAAAAAGAATAGAATCCGGATTTGGGTTATCTCCAACAACTTGTTCACTGGGCCATTAGGCAAGTTTCCTGAAAATACCACCCAAATCCTACAATATAATGTTGAGTAACAAATAAACAAATAGACACTTTAAGTACTGAAAATAAGTACTGAAATGTGGGTGCTCAATAGAATACAACTATAATATTTTAAAGAATACATCTACCCCCTGCAGGACTCTGTCTGCTCTGAACAGCGGCTTCAGGGACAGACTGATCCACTTGCTCTGTGAAGGAGAGGTTCCACAGGTCTTTCCTCCCGGCTGCTGTCAGACTGTACAATAAACAATGAAGACTGATGAACTCTCGTCACATGTCATGCGTCTATGCAATAATGAGCAACAATGTCAGAATAATGCAATATGGGACCACATGTGTCCACTCCCATGATACTTGAGGAACTTAACCCGAAAGGTTACACTGGGATTTATAAACACATTTGATTGATTGATATTATATTGATGCATCTATAGTTTAATATTTCGGCTCTTAAAACAAAGCATTTAGAGTAAACTTAACTTTATTTTTTATACTTAACTTTATTATCAATCCATCCATCCATTTTCTTCCGCTTCATCCGTTGCTGGGTCGCGGGGGCAGCAGTCTAAGCAGAGATGCCCAGATTTCCCTATCCACACTTCCTCGTCCGGGGGGACCCCAAGGCGTTCCTAGGCCAGCTGAGAGACATAGTCCCTCCAGCGTGTCCTGGGTCTTCCCTGGGGCCTCCTCCCGGTGGGACGTGCCCGGAACACCTCCCCAGGGAGGCGTCCAGGAGGCATCCGGAATAGATGCCCGAGCCACCTCAACTGGTTCCTTTCGACGTGGAGTAGCAGCGGCTCTACTCCGAGCTCCTCCCGTGTGACTGAGCTCCTCACCCTATCTCTAAGGGAGCGCCCAGCCACTCTGCGGAGGAAGCTCATTTCGACCGCTTGTATCCGCGATCTCGTTCTTTCGGTCATTACCCAAAGCTCATGACCATAGGTGAGGGAGGGAACGAAGATTGACCGATAAATCGAGAGCTTTGCCTTTCGGCTCAGCTCCCTCTTTACCACAACGGTCCGATACAGCGACCGCATCACTGCGCACGCTGCACCGATCCGCCTGTCAATCTCACGCTCCATCCTCCCCTCACTCGTGAACAAGACCCCAAGATACTTGAACTCCTCCACTTGAGGAAGGGCCTCTCCACCCACCTGCAGAGGGCAAGGCACCTTTTTCCGGTCGAGCACCATGGCCTCAGATTTGGAGGTGCTGATTCTCATCCCACTTAACTTTATTACAAAAATGTTTATACTTTGAAGTCTAATATGCTAAATCTAAATATTTCCTAAAGCTGTGCTAACATTTAAAAGTGCTCCTGGATCCTACGGTTCAGTGACCCGTGATGAATAAAGCATCTCTTAATCTTTCTCCTTCTACGACTAAAGCATCTATAGACACAGAACACATGCAGTCTGTGCATGGAGCCTCTCAGGCTCTTGATTCTATTAGCTCCAGTGAGTTTGTCACATGCTCCAAGTTCCACCGCACATGTACACAGATGCCTGCTATGACCAGAAGAAAGCACTATCTCACAAACAAAGGGGAAAACGCAAATCCAGTTAAACCCAAAATTAAACATTTTATCATGCTTTAAGCACATTTCGCCCCAGCAATCACATAAACACATAAATATATTCTGAAATATTTCCCCTCTGTGCAACATTGTAACCATTATCGGATTATCGTTTCATCTTTTGTTTTGGAGGGTCTGGACTTGCAATTTCAAATTCTAAACAGATCGGATAAAAGGACACTTTGATGTCTGGGGACTGCTTCGCTTTGGTTCCCTCTGACTGCGCCCCTTTTCACGTTTGAATGTCTTGATGTCATATTCATCATCTCTGCTGTTGTTGGTCTCTGTCTTGAGTTTGTGAATCTTTTCAGAGCAGTGTCATTGTGCTACTGATGCTTCCACTTAACCTCCCCCCACTCACTCTACGTGACTTTGGCTGTAAACGTGTTGGTTGACGAACAGCCTCCAACATTTAGATTATGAGAATTTGCAATAATAATTAAAAAAACACTGTGCAATATTGCTCTAACTCCCCTCACACTCTTGGAACTAGCCGCAGCCGTCCTGGGGTAGACTGAGGGATAATAGGCTGCCAACAATCACGCAAACACAAACTGTAACATTATATGGTGTCAATTCAGACTAATATTAGGAGTGTTTTCCATTTGGTCAGAGATTGAACTTTGGTGCGAGGCCATGAAGCGACTTTGGTAACACTTTACGATGGTATGGTAAGTCCAGTCTAAAAAAATACTCATTTCATTATGTACTAAGGTCTGGATTTGGTGGGAGGGGTTAACTCCTTTGCAGATTGAAACGATTGATCTGAGTTTAGTATGTGATGCACCAGAAAGGATTACTTTACTATCGGCGCCGTTGCCAAACTACAACAATAGTATATTTACACAACAACATATTTGTCACATGTTTTTATTTTTGTACTTTGGTTTTTCTATTAGTTCTCTGTGGTTTGGTTGTACTTCCTGCCATGTTCCCCTGTCTTGATTGTCTGCCCAGCCCTCATGTGTTTAACCTGTGTCTTTCTATGTCTATAGAGGCCCAATCCCAATACGCACACTGCACCCTACACACCTCCACGAAGTGTGCATTTGTTTGAAGTGCACGCAAGGGTTTGAGTGTGCAGGTTATAAGCGTGCAAAAAAAGGTGGAATTGGGACAGTGCACGTTCTGTCATCGACTCGTCAAGAGATGGTCATTTTCAGACCTAAACTTTCATTTTGTCTGACCCTGTGGGAAACAAAATGAGTTGCTCCACACAAGTTAAAATACATGAATATTGGTTATTTGTAATTTGGGATACCTGTATAATTTTATGTTAAATGTGTGTAACAAACTGTTATCTGGTCAGTTTTTTATACATCCTAAGTTTATTGTACTAAGTGTAAAGTTTAAATTGAATGTCATATGAATGCTTGCTTTAAGACCATAGAATGTCTTAAATGTCTTACCATAGAATGTCCGTAATTCTTCAGACGTTTATGCTTCTTTCCAAGTAACACAGCAAAACTTATTTACACACATACAGCATATATATTTCAAACTTACACTTGAATGCATTTTCCCTACGTTTTGGTGTGTACCGCAAAGAATTATGGGCAATATCCTTCGCCAGAGTCCGCTTAGATGCAGGCTACGGCCAAGTGTGGATCAGGGGCGCAAAGGGGGCGGGGCCAAAGACCTCCCAGGAGAAGTGGGACACCCTACGCACTCGCACCTATCATCGGGAACGCGCAAATGAGGAGCGCGAGGGTGGAAGTGCGAGTATTGGGACTGGGCCATGTACCTGCGCTCCTCTCCCCTTGTTTCTGGTTCATTGTCTTTGCTTGTCTTTGTTTGTCCTTGTCTCTCGGTTTCCTGGTTCCTGTTTGAATTTGTTTTTACCTCTGACTTTTGTTTATTATCTCACTCATCTTCAGCTTCCTCTCACTACATACAGAACAGTTCTATCAGATTCATGCTATCACTGACTTCATATTGCCCCTGTTGGTGAGAGCTGGTACTACATGATCAAAACAATCAGTTACAACCTGCGGTCTGCGGCTTCTGCTGATTCAAGTTTAAACAACGCTCATGATAAATACGTCTTTGTTCTTCTCTTTTCTCCTGCTCCATGCTGCGGTGGTGACGCTAATTGAACGTTTTCAAACATCCCGCGGCCTAATCCCTGTTTCTCTGACGACATAATTAAATTCCTCCGTCAGATTAGTTAACAAATTCCCTTTTAAGCTGATTTACATCTGCAAGCCTAGAAACACGGTAACTTTTCCATTGGACTGTTGTAAATAATAGGGAACACCAACAAAGTGGAACATGTGTGTGCGTGTGTATATATATGTGTACGTGTGTGTGTGTATGCGTGCATGTATGTGTGTCTGGGTGGGGACACCAGCGTTGACGGAGAAATGATGAAGCTATTAAGTTCATTAAAGGGCAGATTTAGTAGTCATGCTTTACTGGGACACAGGCAAACATGCTATAGATGCATAATCTCCCTAAGTCCTGTTTCAATGTATAGGAAAAATGGAAAGGTTCTGTTTGTATTACTGTTTTTGTGCTGTGTTTACTTCTCCAGTGGGAATTATTAGTTCATGTCAAATGACCGATTTACAGTAAGTTGGATGGAACAGTGATTCATCTCTTTGTGAGGTCTGCCGCTGCGCCTCTGCATGTACTGTATACTGTCTGTGTAGCACCAAAAATGTCAAGGTAAAAGTTAAGAAGAGCTGAGAAAGAGAAATCTACACATATCAGTATTCAATATGCAAAGCCAAACTTAAAACATCAGTACGTTGGAATCTCTCTTTCTCCATAAGGTTGATAAGATTTTTGTGTGTGACTAAGTTGTATTGTTTGCTAAAAATGACAATAATAACAAGAAAAGAGGAGATTCTGTGTGCTCATGTTTACCTATAAAACTAATGGAAATGTCACGCATAATAAATGTTCCTCCACAATTGAGCAAAACATATTTTTAAGCTATAGGAAATAAGTATATGCTGTATTATTGAAATGTGCAGCTTCCAATGAAACCGCATATTTCCACCTGTAACCACACATTACCACCTAATACAAAACTTACTTTTGGTTCTTGTAATTCATTTTATCCTGGCTCGCTTATGCAAACATTACTGCTGCTGCTGATAAACCCGTGGCTCTGGAGCAATAGAGCACTGACAAAGACCATATTCAGGCTGAAACAAACTAAACAAAAGCATAATTAATGGTCTCACGGTGGCACCTTTGGACGCACACGCCCCCAAACAAACATGCTGATATTAATAAGCAGTATTTGGCCTATGCTGCGGCTGCCTTATCATTCCTGTCTACATTTCCTGTCAGTGATTTGAATGACGGTGCAGCTCTGAAAGCCTGCTTGGAGCCCATTGACCTGAAACTTCTGCTAAATGAGAGTGTGAGCGAGTGTGCATGTGTGCGCAGGGGAGACAAGAGAGGAAGAGGAGCCAGGGAAATAGTAACACACAGATAAGCTTTTGGCTGCTACAAAGCAAATCGGCATGCAAATCATCATTTCTTTATTTACTCACGGCCTTGTGCGGCGTAGCCAAGATCGTATTGAACGGACAGTTCAGGAACTTGTGCTTGATAAGATCTAGAGGGTGCCTGAGCCACAGGAGGAACAGTCATTTATTGAATTATAGAGACATGAATACAAATTTTGGCTCAAACATGATCAAGTGCCCTCCCCCAGAGAACCTGTTCTCCCTCTAACTCTCTCAAAGCAACACGACAAGATCAAGAGGAAGGAAGCATGGGAACGAAGCCTTCCCAAGTGACACTGAGAAAATCTTCGATCCCATTCCTCCTGGGGCCTTGAGTGTTAGCCAATAGCAAAGCCCACAGTGGATGTGTCCATACTCATAGAACTGTAGGTAACTCAGATTTCATGGCTCAGTGGCGGCGGCACAGGAGCTGAGGCTTCATTCACATGACCAAGGACATCGTCTGCGGAGTCTATGAGTAACCGCAGCAAGTATTTGGAAACAAATGCTGCACACCGGACCCTCGTACCTTGTTCTTTTGGTCACGGTCCACAGAGTTCATCAGTTTGTGACGGCTACACCGAGGATTACATTGCAAAGTGCTTGTTCACATAGAAATCACAGAACATGGAAGGTGTCGTAGCTGGGAATAGTATTAAGGCTGACGGCTAATGCATTAAAGATGTGCAGATAACAGACTATTAAACACTATCTTCAGGGCCAAGAACAGTTTGAGAATGTCTGGTTCAAACTACCTTTTGAAAAGTAATTTCTGGATAAATTAATGCAAAATAGCCAAGTGCTGTGACACTTGAAAGTATGGTGTCACTAGTGGAAGACTCAAAGTTATCCATAATTGAAGCAATAACATTATATTTTGACACAGTTATTGAACCAGCTCAAGTTTGATTTGAAAGGTAATTGTAATTGGAGTTGTCTAATTGATGGTATTAGTGTGGCAACACAGCAACACAACAGCTTAATTGGTGTATACAAATCTACAGTCGTACACACAAATATTTGCAGTCCCAGCATACACAACGTTACCCCCAAAACATGTACTGCTCTCTTTTGTACTTCCTTGTTAAACCAATTCTGAGTCTGGATTTAGGAGTCTATAGCCTCTGTAAATAAAAACTCAGAAGTGGCTGTTTCTGTTGTCCATTTGAGCAAATTGGTCTTAATAGGCCTTGTATAAAAATGAGCTGCTAATCACTTTCTACATTGTTCAGCGACTGCTCCATTCCCTAAATTCTCTGTAGAATGTGGCGAGGTCTAATTAACTCCCTGCACATGCCTCATTTGCATATTTTTGGAAGCCAAAATAATGAACATATTTCTACGGCAACCTGTCCAGACTCCTGATGGTGCTGATGGAGAAGATTCACTAGTGGCAAAATGAAAACCAAAACACAAAATGTGATTATTTTACCAGATTATAAGTATATTTACTGTAGACCTATATTTGAAGGGGTCATAAAAAAAAATATATATATATATATATACCTCTGTTTTGATAGATTGTCAAAATATGTTATTTCTCTCGCTGTGGTTTGGTTTTTGGAAGTAAATTTGAAAGAATATATTCAAAAACATTTGGATGGAACTGAAATAGATCAGGCTTTTCAAGAAAACGACTTGGTAAAGGGCAAAGTGCAAGCATCTTAAATCTTTTTCCATGAACTATTCTTATAAAGTATCAATAAAGTATATAAAGTAAAATATCAAACATCAAGGATTTTTTCATAAGCATTTATTTACTTGTACTGTACTTGGACCAATAAGCCGTACTTGTAAAAAAGCCGCACCACCTACATTTTAAAAGAAAATACATTTTGACCACATATAGGCCGCACCTGAATATAAGCCGCAGGTTTTCATGTCGTAATGCAGCTGAGAGACGACTGTTTTAACTGATCGCAGCATGATTTAATGGCGACGTGTTTAGCACCTTAACCGTTCTATGCCTGTACTCATTAGCTTTAGCCACTAAAACTTGGAGTCAAAATGCTAAGTTCATAAACTCTGCTCTGACAACTCACCACAAACTACACATAGTAGCCACATCTCTATACAAGCCGCAGGGATCAAAGAGATTAGAGTGTGCAAAAAGACAGGAAGTGTGCAAACATGTTAAAGGTTAAAAATAGTAATTAAAAGTAGCGGCTTATATTAAAAAAAAAAACTGTAGATGAAACGTGTCCCTAAAAGACTCGATGTTTGGCCGATCTTTGTTAAATCAGCCTTATGCCTGTGAGTTTACTCATGGTATCAACTCCTATCTGTGCACATAAACACAGAGCTGCTTTCTTATTAAATATTGCCCGACTACTTCATGTATATTCATGATCAATCAACAGTGAGCGCAGCTAAGCACAGCCTATCCGATTTTGTTCCCCGGGATTTGCATAATATAATTGCTATCACAACAAGTTCTCAATCATTGCATCATGGAGATATAGTCTACCACACCTTTTTTTTTTCTTTCTTAAAATTAGGCTCAAAAACTCCCCCTGCACCTTTCACTTTTTCCCATTCCACATACCTCATATCAGTGCGTCCTCTGGCTAAAAGCTGAATTATTTTTCCTTCCATGGCGCGTACGCTTGTGTGTCCCTGTGTAATTGCTTGTTAAGGCGCTTCAAAAACAGGTGCAGTTTGTGTGAATGACTTCTCTGTCTTGGAAGTAGCGCGGACCTGCCAAGTGCCGGGCCCGTGTGGATAATGAGCATGACGTCGGCCATCTTGTCTGACAGCCGTCTTCCTGAATCGCACCTAAGCAAACATACATGTGGCGGCGCGGCGGTGAGAGAGGCCCCCATAGAAACCGGCTGCTTATTCACCTGCTTTGATGAATGTGTACAAGCAAATAGCCTCACAAACAACATCAGTGAAAAGGCCAGCGCCCGCTCGGGGATGGACAACGTTGCATTTTTCTCCAGACCAAGCTGAAAAAAAACGGTGCTGATTAATGATGTGTTCAGGGAGAAATGTGGGTAAACTGGAAAATAAGTAGTGGCTTTGTACAAATGCTTAGTTGTAAGAGAGACGCTCACAACTCATGTAATATAATAATAATAATAATGCAACAAATGTATACGAATGGATGCTTTAGAAAACACATAGAAACTAATGGAAAAAATGGGAAAAATTAGGGAAAATTGAGGAAAAGCAAACACAGTTGAAACAGGTGGATTTCATGGAATAAAATTATTGGATTTTATATAAAAATATAACTAAAAACAACAGAAAACATTACCTTTAAAGTACCTTTCTGGGAACACTGGTAGGGTCTTAAATGACTCATGAGACTTTGTTATTTCATTTTTTGTGTTTTCCTCGTGAGGTTTTTTGTGTGAGCCTTGAGTCCGGAATAAAGATTATAATTATTTTTATTATAAATATGATTTTCTTGTTGAATAAAAACAAGAAAAACACCAATATTTAGAAAACAAAACTCTAAAACACCTGCGGTTGTTGACAGATTCATATAAAACGTTGTGTCCCAAATCAAATACACAATTTATTATAGCCACAGCATTCTTATTAATGAAATAGGAATAGTTTTCCCCACGGTTTGATCGTACAGGACTCAGCACAATAGACGTTTATCGCTGGGGTTTCCTCTGCTGCAGCCTTGTCTCATTGTGGATTCGCTTGTTTAAAAAATGGTGAAATTCATTTCTCACACAGATGGGAACAGGCAAGGCTGATTTCATTAAAATAGCCCATCTGCTGGTGCTGGAGAGAGAGGGGAAAAACAAACAAGAGTGAACCAAACAAAACAGTTCTCCTGCTCTGGACCCTGCCCCCCCCCCACTCTGAGGACGTGTGAGGGGACCGCAGACGGCAATAATACCAACATGAAAAAGAAAAAGGCGCAGGTTTTCAACGTGTGGGACAGGTACAGATTGTGGGACCTAAACGGCTTTGTACAAACAGCCAAAAGATCATCTAAAAATGCTTGAATTAAGGAGAATTTATGATTTTGTTTATAATGCATTGGTTTTACACTGTGCTTTTCAGGACACTCAAAGACGCTTTACACACACTTACACACACACACACACACACTCTAAGTAATGCGGGTGAAGTGTCTTCAGCCCCCCCACTGTGGCACCTGGTGTTCCCAGAGGTCTCCCATCACAGTGCTAACCAGGCCCTGCCCAACACAGCTTCAGAGGTCTGATAGGATCTGGCTTTTGAGTGCAAGTATGACCACGTATTCAGCACATAGCCAATTCAAACCAGTGTATTTCAATGTGAATACTGTACATTGTATAGCCCTACATCACAACAGTAGTTATCTCAGAGGACTTCACAAAACCGTTGAAATCGCCAACACAGAATCAACATTTAAGAGACAAAAGATATAGAACACATAAGTATTGGTTCATAGGGGTTGGACCAATATCCATGAGTGCTGATAAATGTCCTGGATCATCACCACAGTCCTTCTTCTTAGACCATATAGCCCTAAATCACACCAGCAGTCGTGTTGGAGGACTTCACGAAGTTGTCGATTCCTCAACAACATCAGTTCGAAGACAGGAAATGCAATGATAACAAAAACATTGGAGCCATTGGTCTATAGGGCTTAAGATGACCAATGTCCATAAATGTAAATGAATGCTCATTAACGTGCAGAATATTTGCATTGTCTTTAAAGGAGACGTCCATCCATCCATACATCAATTTTCTACCCTTTAATCCATTTCTGGGTCAGGGAGGTGGCAATCAGAGATGCCACCCAAGTCTCATAGCACCAGCCCCTCACTGACCCTCTGCAGGTGGTGAGTCCACAGGAGGATAAAGGAGACGTATTATGCATCATTCTTGTCCACTAAAAATGATACTGACACTAGTTACTTTTAAAAATCTTGTAAAAAAAAATCTGAAAATACTGTATAAGGTGAAGTGTGAAGAGTACCTCGAAGTAAGTGCGATATTTGTGTAAAAAGACAAAATCAAGTGTGAATTCATAGGACTGAGACTAACAGACAAAAGGGGTGGAGTTTTGTTTGTGCCTGATATTAGTGTGGTTGGATCAAAAAACTCCAGGTCTGCTTTTCATGTCGTTGAAACAATGTAACTTAAATAGTCAAAATACACTAAATTACAGATTTGGTATTTTTAAAGCACTTGCTCTTTAAAGGACAAGCATATCATGTCAATAGCTTTCGAGCTCCTGTGATCGGGGCGGGGATTATGTGATGTTAGGATTTGCTTTAAAGTCGGATTTAAACCAAATTCAAACCAGCACAGTCTGAAATTGACATGACACAGACCAACAGCAGCACACGGAGCAGAGAAAAAGAACAAAAACGCCCATGGAATATTTATACACTGTAAAAAAGAAAAAGTTGGTTCAACTCAAAATTTCAAAGCAACCAGCTGCGAAGGATTTTTGAGTTGAAGGCATTAACTTAATTCTTCACGTTTTGAAGAACTACACTTATTAAGTTGTGTCAGCAAAGTTTTCCAAGTTCTGCCAACTAAGTTTTTAAATTCAAGTTACTGGAAATTTCAAGTCTGTAAAAACTTACTTTTTAAGTTCAGATTACTGTCCCCTACAATAACTTACTATTGTGAGTTTAAATTAGCCCCCACATTAAACCATCATGATGTTTATTTATATAGCGCATTTTACAGACCAAGGTCACTTGGGGAGGGGAAACCGGAGCACCCGGAGGAAACCTATGCAGACACAGAGAACATGCAAATTCCACTCAGAAAGGCCCTGTTCCGACCGGGATTCGAACCCAGGACCTTTGTGTCAAGAAGCGAGAGTGTTGTCCACTCCGCCACCGTGCGGCACATACTGTGAACCCGATTAGTGGGCAAAACTAATGTTTCTAAGACTGACCCAGAGAATATACAGGGCTACTTTGGCTTGGCCCTGTCGATTACGGTTGGTAAAAATAAATACAATGATTTTTTGGTCATATTAGTTTTTTCTAAATGTTGAATGCAGCTGGTTGCCATGACAAATATTTAAATGAGCAAACGCAGATAAGTTGACCTCACTCTAGCTCGGTGAACTGTAAAAACGACAACTCAAAATTGTTCACCGTACTCAGATTTTTGCATTCACTGACAATAAAATTACCAGTTGGAACTGGAACTGTCTGTTGTGAGCCACTTGAAATCACTTTCAGAAGTTCACTACAACTTCAAAGTAAAATCAACTTAATATATCAAATAAGATGAACTTTTCATCAGAAACTTCTGAAAGTGAGTTCAAGTGGCTCACAGCAGACAGTTGCAGTTCCAACTGGCAATTTTATTGTCAGTGAATGCAAAAATCTTAGTAAGGTGAACAATTTTGAGTTGTATTTTTTACAGTGTACGGTCCACAGTTAAAACTTAAACACGCAGGGAAACCAAAAGTCGGGATAACTTATTTTCTATTCATACCATAATTTTGTGAGTGACCGCTAACACTCTTTACTAAGCGGCTAAGTTGCAAACATGTGTTGGCTTTTCCACTCATCAGAGGTGGACAATTGGCTTTCTCAGTTGGATTTGAATGTCATTGGGTGTAGTGGTCCTTTTGGCACCCCCCCTTCACTGCTTCCCAATTAGCTCTGCTTTGTTAGCATCAATAATACTATTCTCAGTTCAACAGTCAGTGTGGACCTGCCCAAAATAGTGCTACATTTCTCCATGTCACTCACTCCAGTGAAAGTTCTGGGCCCTGATCTATTTTTAGTAACATGCTGCTGTGCTATTATACTGCTGTGTTATTGGACTTTTTGGAATACCTTGTTTCGATTTTCATATTGGGGTTTCCTCTGTACTCTCTGGCAGTCCAAAAAAATCACATGTTTTGTCTTTGATTGAACATACTATCCCTGTTTATCTCCAGTTTGATCCTGGTTTAGTCCACATTAAAACAGACAGAAGTTTCCATTAGATGTAAGAAACATAAACATCGTTATTGGAGGAGGCCAAACAAAGTGCTACTTTCTCTAAGTAAGGGGGAGTTTGAAAATACATGTTCAGCTGTTTTGGGCTGGGTCCAGCACAATCCTCATCTCCAGAGTGGATAATCTGAAACATATTTATTCTTCTGCAAATAGGAGTAGACTCAAACACTGGAGTGATGTATTGGGTCCAGTCTGTGAAATATGAGCCAGTGAATCCATTCAACAAAATGGATTAATTTCCAATTACTCTGAAAACAACAAGTTTTCACCAAATATAACGCAGACTTTCCGGCTTCATCTATCTGCCGCACACAATCCATGTTATTACCAGAGATCCTTCTATATACTGAGATATTATATTACAGAAAAGAATGAGATTAAGTCAAAATGGCAAAATTGTTACAGAGATACAAAACATGAAGACAAATATTACACAACACATCAAATAATCTTGCACTGGTTCTTCACAGACAGCGGCTGTCTGCATTACTACCATTTAAAACCATTTACTGTCATTGAGCTAAATACAAACACAGGAGAAGTGGGTAGTGGTGAATATGTAGGTAAGTAATCTTTATTTATATGGTACTTTTCAAAGACCAGAATTACAAAACGCTTAATTGTTGTTGCAGTAGTAGCAGTTCTTACACAGAAGACGTGTGGAGTGGTAGTCGTAGTAATAGTAATAGTAATAATAGTTCTTATACAGGAGAAATGTGTAGTCCTATAAATATTAGTAGTTTGAGTGGAGTTTGCTTGGTTTCTGCGTGTCTGCGTAGGTTTCCTCCGGGTGCTCCGGTGTCCCTATACCTCTAAGAAACATGTACAAAATCCTACAGCTCCGGCAATCCTGACCAAGTCGAGCATAAACATCTGGAGATGGGTCCCGGTGCTGTATCACGCCGACCACTGCTCTTGGCGGAGGCCCTTGCTGCAATGAAGGACGGGTAGTAGTAGCAGCATCAGTAGAAGTAGTAGCAGTAGTAGTAGTAGTAGCAGTAGCAGCAGCAGTAGTAGCAGTAGCAGCAGCAGTAGTAGTAGTAGCAGCAGTAGCAGTAGCAGCAGCAGTAGTAGTAGTAGCAGCAGCAGTAGCAGTAGCAGCAGCAGTAGTAGTAGTAGTAGTAGTAGTAGTAGTAGTAGCAGCAGTAGTAGCATCAGTAGTAGTAGTAGCAGTAGCAGCAGCAGTAGTAGTAGCAGCAGTAGTAGTAGTAGCAGCAGTAGCAGCAGTAGTAGTAGTAGCAGCAGTAGTAGTAGTAGCAGCAGTAGCAGCATCAGTAGTAGTAGTAGCAGCAGTAGCAGCATCAGTAGTAGTAGCAGCAGTAGCAGTAGTAGCAGCAGTAGTAGTAGCAACAGTAGTAGTAGCAGCATCAGTAGTAGTAGTAGCAGCAGTAGTAGTAGCAGCATCAGTAGTAGTAGTAGCAGCAGTAGCAGTAGCTGAATCAGTAGTAGTAGTAGCAGCAGTAGCAGCATCAGTAGTAGTAGCAGCAGTAGCAGTAGTAGCAGCAGTAGTAGTAGCAACAGTAGTAGTAGCAGCAGTAGTAGTAGTAGTAGCAGCAGTAAGGCAAGGCAAGGCAAGTTTATTTATATAGCACAATTCATACACAAGGCAATTCAAAGTGCTGAACAAAACAAGAAAGCATTAAAATCATAAATAATCAAAGAACATTAAAAAGAAAGATACACACATTAAATCCCTCAGTTGTATGCACAGCTAAACAGAACTGTCTTTAACCTGGTTTTAAACATTGTCATTGAGGAGGCCTGTGTCACATCTTCAGGAAGACTGTTCCAGATTTTAGCAGCATGAATCTGAAAAGCAGCCTCCCCATTAGGGCTGGGACAACGCGTCGACGTAATCGGTGACGTCGACGCAAAAAATACACCGACGTATAATATGCGCGTCGGTGCGTCACACACAAAACAAAGATGGCGGCGAGCGGTAGCAATGCAAGTGCCGTGTTAGAGAAGTGCAAGCTGGTGTAACGCTGAGATACACTGCCTTGAAGAGATGCACAGCCTCAGCTGTTTATCATGTAATGCAAACCTGCGCATGCGCGTCTCACGGCAGCCGAAGCAAACCAAGATGGCGGACCGTGAATTTCTTTAAAAGTTAAAATACCAACGAATTCAGACACGAATGTCACTTTTAATGCAATTTGAGGCGATATGTTGATGGTTCCGTTTTGTCACATGTGGGTTTTAAGAGTCAAAGTTTCGTGCAAAGTTTAGTTTAAGCAGTCAACTGCGCCTGTGAAACCACAAAGCTAATGTTTTCATAGCAGTCCGCAGCTGCTGACGTGGGCTGATGACGCGTCCTGTGGCCACTCTACACTCTTATGGTGCGTTCAGACCAAACGCGATTTCTGCGGCCAAATCGCGTCTATCGCGCGGCTTGAGCCGCTTGTGACAAATTGTGGCAGCCGCTGTCACAGAGAAACTTGGCCGCGCGGCCAGGACACTAGAGGGCAGCCGCTGTCACAGAGAAACTTGGCCGCGCGGCCAGGACACTAGAGGGCAGCCGCTGTCACAGAGCGTTGAGAGCGTTTAGGGGCGGGGCTTGTCTCTTTTGCCTGTAGCTTCCCAAAATGGATGTCAGCGAAGGAGTTGCTTTATCTGATAAATAAAGCCAGACACGTCGTCAAAGGGCGAATCGACGACGTGTCTGGATTCATCAGATAGTCCGTAGACGGTTGGAGTTTGGTGAGTTTCACCATTTGCTCCGGGAGCTGCGCTCGGATGAGGGTCGCTTTCAGCGGTACTTTCGTCTCTCCCTGGCCCAGTTTGACGACCTACTGACCCGCATTGGCGCTAGGATCTCCTACCAGGACACCAACTACAGGCGCTCTATTCCAGCTGAAGAGCGCCTGTCCATCTGTCTGCGGTTAGTGTTTTTTACCCCATTCAGAATTCCTAAATACTTACAAAGTGTGTCATTTTTCAATCACAATCCACAATGTAATTGCTCAGAAAACAGTATTATGCAACAATATGGTGTCTATGATTACTGTCTATGATGTTTACTGTCTACTAGTTTAACGTATTTTATGCTACACAAGTTTTGTCACGTGATTTTTATGAATGTAATTGTGATAAATATGTTCATATCATTTTGTAATTGCAGGTTTCTTGCCACTGGGGACTCCTACAGGACCATTGCGGGGAGCTTCAGAGCGGGCATATCCACCGTCTCCATGCTCATCCCAGATGTGGTGGCAGCCATCTGGGACTTCTAGGTAATGACTGCCAGACTCCACTGCGACTCCACTCCAACTTCAGGTTAATCATATGCACATTCAAGCTTTTCCATAATTACAAGGTTGTTAAAACAGTAAAAGGTGAAATGAATAAAAAATACTGTCAACTACTGTATCGCTCTTTAAGTGTTTGTTATTCCATCTTCTATAAAACCCAGTCAGCTCTTATAAAAGTAAATGTACAAATATAGAATAGCATTTTCTGTCAATATTATATGAAAGGTAGTAATGGTTGGCTTGAAGTAGAACACATGAGGTTTGAAAAATATTTTCTTTATAAAAAAAGGAACAAACAATGAAAAATAAATGAAATGTACATATAAACAAATTAAAAGGAGCTTGCTTGGAGGAGGTGCGGTGGAAGAGGAAAGGGACACATGTCTGTTTCCTCCCCTGCAAAAGGTGTCACCTTAGGTAAAAAAAACTGTACTGGCCAATGGTTTCAAATTAAGCAGAACGGTGCTGCTTTCATATAAAAGTTGGTACATTTTGAATTTCACAAATTCTTTTGACTCTGGTGCCACCCTTTGCAGGAGAGGAAAGAGAGAGAGCAGGAACTGATGTTCTTCTGAGTAGTCGGGCGGTCCGGCTGCTTTGGTCCGTAGAGTCTCCAGCAGCTCCCGCTCCCACTCTGAAGGCCCACCAAGGAAGAGGGCTCGGAAGAGGCCCACGTCCGTAGAGCCGCCAACAAAGAACACAGGGCAATCACAGTGTTAAAAAGTGGAACATGTATTTCAAAAAAGCAAAATGAAGAGAGCATATAATATCTGTATTAAAGCCAGAGTGTGTAGACATAGTTAAACACATGTAAAACACTTTTAAGTTGTGTGTTTGTGTTACAATTAACTTGAACATTGCAGTTATCAATGAAATTACTCACACATGCACAAATTTCGACAGTTACAAACTAATATCTCTGAAGTGTATTTCGCAATGAAATTTGAAATTGGCTGTTAAAAAAGTAATACTCTATTGTCTGCATTAAACAGGATAGCTGCCATCTTGTGGCAACCATTGCATGTATTTGTTCAGTACTTTTATAGCATAAGGTATTTCAGTAGTATGTTTTTATCAAAGAAAGAGGGAAGATGTGTTGTATCAGACCAAAGCTTCTTTCCACCTGTAGTGCCTTGACATCTTGTCGTTTCTCTGTAAATTTGTCGTCTACACTGATGTAACAGCCCTTGGGTAATTTTGGCATATTATGCAGTAACATTTTGTTTATATGAACAGTCCTGTAATAAGAATAAAAATAAAACAATGATTAAAAAAAGCCACACCTGTAGGTGCAGAAGCAGGGGAAGGTCCAGCCCTCACAGAAGAAGAACCGGCTGAGGAAGCAGCAGCAGCAGCAGCAGCAGGCAGCTCAGGCCAAGATGTCTCACCTTGTGTGGTGGTGGCAGTATCTGTGCCAGAAGAAAACAAGAAATACAATTATTTCATATCATGTGTACATTGCGCTTATGACATTTATATGTACATAATAATGTACATTATTATGTACATTTAAATGATTTGTTCATATAAAAGGGAAAAGTGAAATTTAACACAACACATGATCAAGATCTATCCTGGTTTGAAAATAGCCAATGCCTATTTTCACCTGGCCATGATGTTAAGAAAGCATTAAAAGAAATGCATACACAGAAAGCAATATAAATGTAAAAGTCAGCAAAATGTGGGTAATAGAAAGGAAAGAAATGTATTTTTTCCAACTGTTCGAGGTCTCCGTTTGCTGCATGACACCGACCTTCAGCACCTCATATGTGTCCCTCAGATTCTTCCACCGCTTTTTGCAAACTTCCACTGAATAAACACATCAACTCGTAAGCAGGAAAGTAGTAGTTTTTTTCGCGGGGAAATATTTACAACATTGAAAAGTTAAAATAACTTACCCGAGACACCAACCACCTCGCTAACCCTCCTCCAAGCAAGCTCCTTTTTATTTCGGTCCCGGTAGCTGTGGTCTGCAGTGTTATATAGCTCAGAATGAGCACCGACCTGAGCAATTGACGTGTCCTCCATAGCTGTCATCTACCAGTGTTTTTCCGGTAGTGAAATGCGTCACTACGTCACTGGAGGAGAAAGCTCCTGATTGGTCGGCACACGCGAATTCTCCCAAAAAGTTCAACATTGTTCAACTCTAGCGGCGGCCGCGTTGGAGGCACGAATCGCGCGAAACGCGCGTCAAAACGCTTGACATCTCAAAACACGCCGCGCGAATCGCGCGAAACGCTCGAATTCGCGCCGCTCTGGCCGCGCGAATCGCGCCGCGTGATCTCTCGCCGCTCCTTGGCGCGCGTCCCCCATGTTGTGTCAATGTAGACCCGCCGCTTTGGCCGCAGAAATCGCGTTTGGTCTGAACGCACCATTATGTAGCCATGACAGGCTGATGGCTCCCACTGTTTTTGCTGGAAAAGCACTCTTTGTTTAGCTTAAAGCCTTCAAGTTTACATTGGTTACTGTTTTCTTTTAGTTGCTCTACACAAGTACAGTAGGTCCCATTCCGTTTTGTCGCCTTTCACGCGTGAATCACACGTGAGTCTCGTGTGATTCACGCGTCTTTTATTTTCCCCCCTCCCAGTGATGCTGCAATGACCAAAACAACCACCAGGTGGCACTTGTGAGCAGGGTTACATTGGCGAGTTTCTGCCCCGCACACAATGACAATCTGTCATTGATCCATGCTCCCAGCAGACTCGAACGAACACGAAGTGGAACGTGAAGTTTAATGTAAGTAACTTTTCAATTGTTTTTCATGTGACAGTATATTCATTATTGTCTTTGGGTTGTGTTGCATTGTACACATGTCGTCATTGCGTCACATCAGCGTCGGCTAACATTATATTTTTAGATGATAGGTATTTTTTCTCCTGCGTCAAAATGGAACTGAGAGATATTCAACTTTTCGTCACATGAAACAAGGCATAGCCTATGCTATGTTATCTAACGCATGGGTTTAAAACTCAATTGAATATTAGTTTAGCGTTAATCGGACTAATTTCCATCCGCGGGAAATAAGGCACATGGTGTTTGCTAGCTTAGTTAAACAAGTTAACCATTTGAAAATAACTAAATAATTTATTTTCTCATTTTCCTTGAAGTAACACAAGGCTACGCAATGTAAGCAAATAAGTATAATACAGCTCGGAAACTTGTGTTGAAACAATCGCGTCAAATACTACAGTTCCCATCATGCTTTTGCTTTGTCACGTGTCCTCCTCAAACAACAACAAGCACAGGCATGCCTTTATTTAGCAAAGAGTTTGGTCTCGTTTCTCAAACGTAAATCTGGGCTGTGTACAGAGGACTGCGTGCTTCGGTATGTACAAACGACGCTGCGCGTGATTTGATTCATAGCGAGGAGAGACCAGACAGAGAGACCAGAGAGAGAGACCAGAGAGAGACCAGAGAGAGACCAGAGAGAGACCAGAGAGAGACCAGAGAGGGAGACCAGAGAGAGACCAGAGGGAGAGACCAGAGAGAGAGGCCAGAGAGAGACCAGAGAGAGACCAGAGAGAGAGACCAGAGAGAGAGACCAGAGAGAGAGACCAGAGAGTGTGTCTCTGTTGTGCTGATGGTTCTTAGAGCTAACCTGTCTCTGTGTGTTGCAGGTTCTGAGTCTTGCAGCAGTGTGGGCTCCTCGTCCAGCTCTCTGTCCCGCCCTCTCCCCCCCGCCCCCCCCTCCTCCCGCCCGGCCCTCCCCCTCACCCCTGCCCCCCCTCACCACGAGCTGATCAAAGCCGCCCCGTCTCCGTCCGTCTGTGAAACCCCAAACTACTACATCGTTCCACTGGAGGCGTCTGGGATCCCGGCGGGCAGCGTCCTGGTCAACGCACACACCGGTGAGGATCCAGGACGTCACACCAAAAATGCACTTTTTTTATATAACACATATTTTAAAACAAGTTCCCTAAGTCAGAGACAAAGTGAAATGTTCATATATACAAGCCTGATAATAATAATGCATTGGTTTTATACAGAAGCCATCAGCCCCTCCCACCTCCACCAACCATTCACACACCAGTGTCTTGCCTAAGGACACAACCACAGTTTGCTGCCCCACTGTGGCACCCATCACAGCACTAACCAGGCCCTGCCCTGCTTAGCTTCAGAGGTCTAACTGATGGATAGAAGCACACATGTTTCCACAGCAGAGAAATGCCTGAGAGAGAAGAGAATATATATATATATATATATATATATATATATATATATATATATATATATATATATATATGTATATATACATACATACACATATACACATATATATGGAAGCCCGTTTCCGCCATGTAAAAAAAAAAAAAAGCCTACTGAAAGTCAAAATTTTGACTTTAAAAGTCAAAATTTTGACTTTAAAAGTCAAAATTTCGACTTTAAAAGTCAAAATTTCGACTTTAAAAGTCAAAATTTTGACTTTAAAAGTCAAAATTACGAGTTTTCAACTGCGCATGTGCAGTTGTTGCCGTGTATGTATTGCTTGTCTGGAATGTCTCTGGACATCCTTTGCCTGCAAGTTGGCAGGTTATGTTGAAGATATTGGTGATTTCAGGTCAGTACACTTAGAAATTGTTTTTAAAAGTCATCATTTCGAATTACTAGTCAAAATTGTGAGTTTTACGCATACGTCGCCCCCTTTAATCGATAGGGGGCAGCATTACGCGTTCAATCGCAGAAGAAGAAGTATATCCTGTTTATAATGATAAACATGGCTCAGGAGTTGGTTCGGAAGTACTTTGGAAATGGATTTACAACAAATGAAATACTTAATCTACTTGAACATTCCAATGGAGTCAAGTTAAGTAAACGGACTGTTGAGCGGATTTTAAACAAGAGCGGCCTGTGGAGGCGTAAAAAATAAAATGGATGTGGCTGAAGTGGCCACATTTATTGAGAATCAACTGGCAACATCTGGTCAGTACCATGGATATCGATGGATGCACCAAAAATGCTGGCTGCACAACATTGTGATTGATAGAGAGACTGTTCGTATCTTAATGCGGTTACTGGACAGTGAAGGAGTTGATCTCCGCTCAAGAAATCGACTACGGAGGCGGGTGTACCACAGTCGCGGGCCAAATTTTGTCTGGCACATCGATGGCTATGACAAAATAAAACCTTTTGGAATTGCGATCAGCGGGTGCATCGATGGATTTTCCAGAAAAATGCTATGGCTTGAAGCCTACAAAACAAACAGTGACCCGAAAATTATTGCTGGCTACTATATGGGTGCAGTGGTCACTGCAGGTGGTTGTCCAGCCCGAGTCAGGCTTGACATGGGAACGGAGAATGGCCATATCGCAGAATTTCAAAGTTTTTTGCATTATCCCGCGAACCAAGTGACAGACCCCGTAACATTCGGTCCAAGCACAGGGAACCAACGAATTGAACGTTGGTGGCTCACCCTTCGTAGTGAGTGTGTTCAGTTTTGGATTGATCTTTTTGACAAACTTAGGGAAGATGGACACTTTTCAGACAACTTTTTGGATAAGTCATTGATCCAATTCTGTTTTATGGCATTAATACAGGTAGGCATTTGTTAGTTTAGGAAAGTTAATCTTGTCTTATTTGTAGAAATAAAGTATTTGGTTCTTCTATACCAGACATGTTAATACCGGGACGTGTCTCTTCAGCTGCTGTTTCCAGACGCTGTCAGCCCAGGGTTGGGTTGACTGCCTGCGTCTGGAACAGCTGACTTTTCAATGTAATAACATCGCTATCCTAACCTGGTGTAGAAGAACCAAATACTTATATATTTAATGTTAATATTTGATATATGAATTAACGCTACAATTACCCAACAATTGTTCTTTATCTATTGGTCACAGGGAAGAACAGTGTGCACTTACATTTGAATGTACTAATCTTGTGTTTATTTTAGGATGAACTTAATGAAATTGCTCTGACATGGAATAACCACCGCGTCCGTCAAGTGAATAATTCAAGATCCCCCCATGGACGTCCTTCCATTTTGTACAGTGTTCCTCACCTGTATGGGGGTCGAGATTATTTACACCCTGTACCTCTGGAGAAAGTGTCACTCTGCCTTGAAGAATGCTCCTTCAAAGACTTCCCATGTGATGAAGATGTCTTCAAAATTTGTGTGGACTTAATGTCAGAGCATAATTTAAATTTCTCAAATGATGTGTATGACACACTTGATACCTATATTTGTTTAAGAGAGCTCATCTATGCTGAGTTACAGCAGTAAAACTTGCAGTGTACTTAAGCATTGACCTACAATTAAATGTGGTACATTCATGGTATATTCTTTTGTTCTATGCACATAGAATCTGAATTTGTAGAAAATATACAATTTAGAATAACACTTAAATCAGATGAGAGCAAATCCAAACAGAAGTACTATGTTTTTTATTCATAGTTTTCCAGTTTATTTGAAATTGCATAGCCATATCTTAACAAGATAGCTTTGTGAACTGGATGAATACAAATCTGGTTAAGTGACATTCAAATGGACAATAGAATGTGGGTCACTAATTCTCAAAATGTTATGTGCTAACAGCAAGTCCAACTGCTTATTTGAATTGTTTCACCCTTACAAAAGGTACTGCTTCAAGTGAACTGTTTCTGAACCAACATTCAAAATAATGAAAAGTAAAAGAATGAAGTTTTTAAAAAGCAACATTACATTAAAACACAATCAAATAGTTGAAACATCTTACGATCTTGTGATAACTGCAAAACAGAACAGACCGTTTTTAGGGTTATAGGAGACAAACTATGCAATGTCCATAACCCAGATATTGCTCTCCAATACACAGTTCATTTCATAGCGAAAATCAGGGTAACTGTCATAAGCAACTGACAGCTCTAAATAACAACCACAGGTATGGGCAACAGGTCTCCTCTGAAAGCCTTTGATCTCTGTAAATGACACAGTAATATTCTTTCCAGTGAACACATCAGACCCTGTGCAAAACCTGAGAAAACTGGACAGACGCACTGGATCACATTCACGAAGATAAGCACTCACATATTTCATAATTTGTTTTTCTGTGGCTTTTGGGTCTGTTGGGTAAGTCAGGGAATTTATTATTTTGCGTGAGGTTGGCAGTAAGGTATCATAGGCAGCTGAAATGCCCTTCAGCTCTGACTTCATACCGTGAAGTACATTTTTCCACTGCTCTATTATAAAAGCAGGCTCTTGAATTAGTTTTTGGTAAGCAAGTTCGAGTAATATTTGTTGTATGTTGTCTTCTGTTGGTTGCCTGCGGCAGTTATGCATGTCAAGAACTTCCACCAATTCCTCCAAATCGACATTTGCAAAATCTGAACAGCATGACTGAAACATCACTCGCTCTGACTGCGGCAAGTACTTTAAAAATGTGTTCAACAGATCGCTCTGAACGACACCAAGGATGGCTTGCTCAAGAATAACAGGAGCAAGTCTGACAGGAAGGTACTTCTCTTTTTTCCAGCCAAAAGCAAGGATCCGACCAACACTCTCCCATTCCTTGTTACGAAAGTCATGGCGTATGAATGGCACTTTGAAGTCAGTCCCCATGGTACACTGCTCATAGAAGTCATTCCAAAATTCGGACAACACATCCCTTAAAACACCACCATCATCAAATGCTTTTTCTAGTTTCCCATCTGGTAGAATAACTTTAAAGCGAATGTCTTTATTAATGACATCTTCATCAGCAAACACTTGAATTAGCTCTTTTAGAACCTGGCCTCGATGCACCGCAACAATAAATTTCACACTTTCAGGAATGTTCAGAACAGAGGGCAAGGATTCATCCTCATTTAGGGGTAAAGTATCATCAAGATGAACTTGGTGTTCAGTTTCTAAAGAGCCATCATTGCGAAAAGTGACAATACCACTGTCCTCCAAGTCAATCAGATTAACTGTTTGTTCTTGTTCACCAGCATTTTCCTCTCTGCTATCAACATAGATTACGTCAGAGGTATTTGTTGGTTGTGGCTGCATATTGGCATGAATGATCATCTCAGAACCTGTGCT
Organism: Knipowitschia caucasica; assembly: GCA_964034765.1. Lineage (NCBI taxonomy): Eukaryota > Metazoa > Chordata > Actinopteri > Gobiiformes > Gobiidae > Knipowitschia > Knipowitschia caucasica. Next base: position 35,317,575 of record OZ035838.1, on the reverse strand, counting down.
TTGGTCCTTAAGATCCATGCCTGTTTGGGTCTGCTTCTTTTTGGTTTTCAAGTAAAACCGCAGTACAGGCAATTTGGTTCTTTCATACAGGTCTTCAACTGTAACATCATCAGGCAAAGTATGTTCCTGAAAATCTGTTAAATCAGTTTCAAAATCGGAAATATTCCCTTCTGCATTTTCACCCTCAGGGAAAAACAGCTGTAGTGCCTTTTCTATTAAGTCTTTCTTTTTGCTCGTTTTGGGCACACTCTCCTTTCGTGTTCCACCTCCCTTTTTTGTACGTATCTGTACAAATGATTGCTCTTTCTCTCTATAATTTAGCCAACCTAGCTCAATTTTTCTGCTTTCTTTTCTATTGTTGCTTCGACCTTGCTGCTGTTTTGCATCCACATGTTCTTTTATGTTCTTCTTCATCTTTCCTTTGAGTCTCTCAAAAAGTTTGGACCTGCGACTACTGGGATCTTGTTCTTGACGACGACAGTATCCAAACACAGCAACACGATCGCCATATGATGGTAGATACTGTTGAAGTTCTTCATCAGACATGAGCTTTATTGCACTCTGGTCAATCTAGAATAAAACAGAAAAGAATATGCATTTCTCTTTCAGGTAATGTTTGATTGATTTGTATTATAATAGAATATTTTTCCAACCTTCTCTTGCTCCATTTGGAGTATTGTCTCTTCAGACACATGTCTTGATCTTAAAAAATCGCAGAGCTCTTCCATCTCTTGGTCTTTCCACACTTATAGTGGAAAATTGGTAGAATGAAAGTATACGCCTACTGGAGCACAAAATCCAAATTAATATATATTATTTTGCTAGACGTTTGTCCAGTAATGGAAACTTGCAAAGATATTTAAAAATAGCCAATTTACATCTGGAACCAAAGCCCAATATATAAAATAATACAATAGATACTATTAATCCATAAGATAAATCACTACGATTGTTTGTAAATATGTAGTAAGGTAGTGTGGGTAAACAAACTTCCTCCGACTTGAAATCGGATACCTGTACAAACGTTCCCACCCCACGTACGTTCCCACCTTCCCATAAATTATAACACAGTGGATGAACTATATAACTGCAAGTAAAACAGCTCACGGTTCACACATAAAGACTGGGGACAAGCTGTTCATTTGTTGTTGTTATTCTAAAATAAAGTGTACATGAAATGAATATAGACGTACTGCGCTGTTAGCTAGCGTTACTTTTACAAATGATAGCTCCGCAAATGTAAACACAGATGTATGATTTTTTTATGCATTATTCATCTTAAATATTAAATCCCACACATGAACTACAACAACTTAGAAATGTACTGACCTGAAAGCTGCAACACAACCTGCTAACTTGCAGGCAAAGGATGCCCAGAGACCATTCCGTACGCGGCAACAACTGCACATGCGCAGTTGAAAACTCGTAATTTTGACTTTTAAAGTCAAAATTTTGACTTTTAAAGTCGAAATTTTGACTTTTAAAAGTCGAAATTTTGACTTTTAAAGTCGAAATTTTGACTTTTAAAAGTCGAAATTTTGACTTTTAAAGTCGAAATTTTGACTTTTAAAGTCGAAATTTTGACTTTCTGTAGGCTTTTTTTTTTTTTTTACATGGCGGAAACGGGCTTCCATACATATACAAATATACACATATATATATATATTCTTATTCTTGTTTCTCAGGGAAGCCGTTCTTTCATCCCGACGGCAGCGCGGTGGTCTATAACCCGACTACAATCACAGCTAACGTCGGAAGGAGCGCTCCGCAGAAGAATCCTCAACAGCCAATCCAAAGCACGGGCCAAACGCAGCCGACCAATCACCTGCACTCTCAGGTGAGGGGGCGGGGCCTGGGTGTCTGTGTCATTGTACAGTTAGTCATGAGGAAAACCTTAAACCAAACTTGTAAATAAGCTTTTTAACAGCTGTTTTTACTCCTCAATATCATTTCAGAAATAGTAGTAGTAGTTGGAGTAACCTGACTCTGTGTCTCTGCTCTACAGTCCTCTCTGTGACTGACTCTGTGTCTCTGCTCTCTACAGTCCTCTCTGTGACTGACTCTGTGTCTCTGCTCTACAGTCCTCTCTGAGACTGACTCTGTGTCTCTGCTCTACAGTCCTCTCTGTGACTGACTCTGTGTCTCTGCTCTACAGTCCTCTCTGTGACTGACTCTGTGTCTCTGCTCTACAGTCTCTCTGTGACTGACTCTGTGTCTCTGCTCTACAGTCCTCTCTGTGACTGACTCTGTGTCTCTGCTCTACAGTCCTCTCTGTGACTGACTCTGTGTCTCTGCTCTACAGTCCTCTCTGTGACTGACTCTGTGTCTCTGCTCTACAGTCCTCTCTGTGACTGACTCTGTGTCTCTGCTCTACAGTCCTCTCTGTGACTGACTCTGTGTCTCTGCTCTACAGTCCTCTCTGTGACTGACTCTGTGTCTCTGCTCTACAGTCCTCTCTGTGTCTGACTCTCTGTGTCTGACTCTGTGCTGACTCTGTGTCTGACTCTGTGACTCTGACTCTGTGTGACTCTGTGCTCTGTGTCTGACTCTGTGTCTGACTCTGTGTCTGACTCTGTGCTGACTCTGTGTCTGACTCTGTGTCTGACTCTGTGTCTGACTCTGTGCCTGACTCTGTGCTGACTCTGTGACTGACTGTGCTGACTCTGTGCCTGACTCTGTGTCTGACTCTGTGACTGACTCTGTGACTGACTCTGTGCCTGACTCTGTGCTGACTCTGTGAGTCTGTGCCTGACTCAGTGTCTGACTCTGTGCATCTGTGCCTGACTCAGTGTGCCTGACTCTGTGCCTGACTCTGTGCCTGACTCTGTGTCTGACTCTGTGTCTGACTCTGTGTCTGACTCTGTGTCTGACTCTGTGTCTGACTCTGTGTCTGACTCTGTGTCTGACTCTGTGTCTGACTCTGTGACTGACTCTGTGACTGACTCTGTGACTGACTCTGTGACTGACTCTGACTCTGTGTCCTGACTCTGTGTCTGACTCTGTGACTGACTCTGTGACTGACTCTGTGACTGACTCTGTGACTGACTCTGTGACTGACTCTGTAACTGACTCTGTGACTGACTCTGTGACTGACTCTGTGCCTGACTCTGTGACTGACTCTGTGACTGACTCTGTGACTGACTCTGTGACTGACTCTGTGACTGACTCTGTGCCTGACTCTGTGACTGACTCTGTGTCTGACTCTGTGTCTGACTCTGTGTCTGACTCTGTCTGACTCTGTGCCTGACTCTGTGCCTGACTCTGTGCCTGACTCTGTGCCTGACTCTGTGCCTGACTCTGTGTCTGACTCTGTGTCTGACTCTGTGTCTGACTCTGTGTCTGACTCTGTGACTGACTCTGTGACTGACTCTGTGACTGACTCTGTGTCTGACTCTGTGTCTGACTCTGTGACTGACTCTGTGCCTGACTCTGTGTCTGACTCTGTGTCTGACTCTGTGTCTGACTCTGTGACTGACTCTGTGACTGACTCTGTGACTGACTCTGTGTCTGACTCTGTGTCTGACTCTGTGTCTGACTCTGTGCCTGACTCTGTGCCTGACTCTGTGACTCTGTGCCTGACTCTGTGTCTGACTCTGTGTCTGACTCTGTGTCTGACTCTGTGACTGACTCTGTGACTGACTCTGTGACTGACTCTGTGACTGACTCTGTGTCTGACTCTGTGACTGACTCTGTGCCTGACTCTGTGTCTGACTCTGTGACTGACTCTGTGCCTGACTCTGTGAGTCTGTGCCTGACTCAGTGTCTGACTCTGTGAGTCTGTGCCTGACTCAGTGTCTGACTCTGTGACTGACTCTGTGCCTGACTCTGTGCCTGACTCTGTGTCCTGTGCCTGACTCTGTGTCTGACTTTGTGACTGACTCTGTGACTGACTCTGTGACTGACTCTGTGACTGACTCTGTGTCTGACTCTGTGTCTGACTCTGTGCCTGACTCTGTGTCTGACTCTGTGACTGACTCTGTGTCTGACTCTGTGCCTGACTCTGTGTCTGACTCTGTGTCTGACTCTGTGACTGACTCTGTGTCTGACTCTGTGTCTGACTCTGTGTCTGACTGACTCTGTGCCTGACTCTGTGACTCTGTGTCTGACTCTGTGCCTGACTCTGTGTCTGACTCTGTGACTGACTCTGTGACTGACTCTGTGCCTGACTCTGTGCCTGACTCTGTGAGTCTGTGCCTGACTCAGTGTCTGACTCTGTGAGTCTGTGCCTGACTCAGTGTCTGACTCTGTGCCTGACTCTGTGCCTGACTCTGTGCCTGACTCTGTGTCTGACTCTGTGTCTGACTCTGTGTCTGACTCTGTGCCTGACTCTGTGTCTGACTCTGTGTCTGACTCTGTGTCTGACTCTGTGACTGACTCTGTGCCTGACTCTGTGACTGACTCTGTGACTGACTCTGTGACTGACTCTGTGCCTGACTCTGTGACTCTGTGTCTGACTCTGTGCCTGACTCTGTGTCTGACTCTGTGACTGACTCTGTGACTGACTCTGTGCCTGACTCTGTGCCTGACTCTGTGAGTCTGTGCCTGACTCAGTGTCTGACTCTGTGAGTCTGTGCCTGACTCAGTGTCTGACTCTGTGCCTGACTCTGTGCCTGACTCTGTGCCTGACTCTGTGTCTGACTCTGTGTCTGACTCTGTGTCTGACTCTGTGCCTGACTCTGTGTCTGACTCTGTGTCTGACTCTGTGTCTGACTCTGTGACTGACTCTGTGCCTGACTCTGTGACTGACTCTGTGACTGACTCTGTGACTGACTCTGTGCCTGACTCTGTGCCTGACTCTGTGCCTTACTCTGTGACTGACTCTGTGACTGACTCTGTGTCTGACTCTGTGTCTGACTCTGTGACTGACTCTGTGCCTGACTCTGTGCCTGACTCTGTGCCTGACTCTGTGCCTGACTCTGTGACTGACTCTGTGACTGACTCTGTGACTGACTCTGTGCCTGACTCTGTGCCTTACTCTGTGACTGACTCTGTGCCTTACTCTGTGACTGACTAAAACAGTATTTTGTTCATTAACTCCATTTCCTTGTTCAGTTTTGATGAATGAGACTGAGCTGAAGTCAATGAGACTGTTCCCACTTCAGCCTCACTCTGCAGCAGCTACTTATGTACACACACCTCCATGCACACACACACACACTCTCTCAAACGCACCCACACATACACACACTTGCGCACACACACTTGCGCACACACACAAACTCTCTGAACTACAATCACACACATACATACACACACAGTCAAACACACAAACAAACTCTCTCAAACACACACACACTCTCTAAGTCAATGGGGCCGTGTGCCATAACTCACACACAAAAATGCCTGCTGTGCAATTTCACACCAAAGCAACACAATGATACAACCATGTGCTGTTTCTAATGAACAGGAGAAGTTACAGGAACGACCATGAAACAAGTCCTGAAGTTGTTTTAATATGATCACATGTCTATAAGCAACTATATTATTTAAAGAATATATATATTTTTACCCATTTGCATCTCTGTACAGTTCCCATCATATTCCAAAAAGTAAACAAAGATAGGTTTTATAAATTGAACTTACATGTTAATTGACAGAAATTCATATTATACAATGTTATGCAGTGGTTTTTACATAATGCTTTTTGGACACTCAAATGCATTTCGCAATATTGTTTTACTTCGTACAGAGTGGTTATAAGCTTCTACCGTAACCACAGCTGCCCTGGGGCAGACTGACGGAAGCGAGGCAACCATTCTGTGCTATCGACCCCTCCCACCACCACCAACCATTCACACGCACACACACACACGCACACACACACACGCACACACACCAGGATCCTGGCAATGTGGCTGGAGGACACAACAGCAGTTTATGGCACTTTACAGCCACCTGGTGTTCCCAGAGGCCTCCCATCACAGTACTGACCAGGCCCTGCCCTGCTTAGCTTCTGACTTATAGTAATAACTTTGATGAAACAAATATCTTATCATATATAAGAATGACCACTTTAAATAGAAATGTGTATCAAATATAAATGCTCTAATCTGCCATTGTGTCCTTGGGCAAGACACTTCAGCCACATTGCCTAGAATGAGTCTGTTGTGTGTGTGAATGGTTGGTGGTGGTCGGAGGGGCCGATGGCACAGACTGGTTGCCTCGTTTCTTTCTGTGTGGCCCAGGGCAGCCGTGGCTATAGTAGTAGTTTATCACCACCGTGTATGGAGTGAAAGAATAATGTCATGTCTTTGAGAGTCCAAAAAAGCGCTCAATAAAACCGATGCACTATTCTTATTATTTTTAAATCTACTAAAACTATTAAACATTTAAGATTTGTAAATTGACGGACAGCAAACTTGGTTCCCATGGCCTCAGCGCAGGCCTATATTTTGCCCTGAAGCTCAGAATAATGTCCTGGTTCAGTGCAGAACAACTGTGTTTTCACTGCGGCGTGTGTGTGCACCTCAAAACGTCCCAGGCCAAAACCAGTCACTTCCAAACTCTCCAAATTTCAAATAAATTGGATTTTAATGAGGGCTTGAGGGAAGAGAAGTTGACTAAAACGGTGGTAACCCGGGGCAACAGAGGACGCCTGTGTGCTTGAATGTTCCTCCTGTGAGTTGTGCGGTGGCTGGTGGATTTTTGTGGGTTCTTTCTGTCGCACAAAGGTTAGGTATGACAGCTCTGCCTTGAAAAGATGAATTATATCGGAAAAAAACCAAAATGGCACTTTGTTTCTTTGATTCTGACTGGGTTATACGTCTTTTTGGTGCAGGCAGAGGGAGTTAGGCGACGGCTGTAAGTGCTTTGACAAAGGAGTTCAAAGGCATGCTAATGGGACAAGGCTTTAATTCACAAATATCACTGAAGTCACGAGTGCAAAAGAGTCCAATCATGGTTCGTTTAGTAAAACAAGCCACAAGTTTGGGGTTTTGTGGACTTTTTTATGTTTATGAAAGAACAAAAAAGGTATAAACATACGAATAGACTGCGGTATCTGTCAATCAACCTTATTATAACACTTAACATTGGTAAAAAAATGTAAGTTCTTTAAAAAAAATTGACAAAAAGTGTTTACAGCAGCCATGTCAGACTTTAGAGCATTTTACTATCAACTTTCAGCATTAATGGAAATGGCCTGCTTTGGCGTGTTCTACATCATTTTAAAGAAAAACCAGAGAATCCTTTCATTTATTATCACTTCACTTCTGTCTCTTCTCTGTATGCTTCAGTTTTGGTTGAATCCAAACATTAAAGTAACAATATGTAAGATTTTCATGTCAAGTCATCATTAAAGGGCCCTAATCTGTCAAAATGCATTAATAAAACCTACTATTTTCCAATACTTCTTTAACTGATAAAAGTAGTTCAGTGGAGATATGAGAATTTCAAAATTAGTTTTATTGCTCCTAAATATTGTTATTGTTTTAATGTTGATGTCCCGCCCTCCACTGTTTTACCAATCAGTAAGGTATAACCGTGTTGTCATAACTCACCACGTCGAGCTAATCTCACTGGTAAAGTACCATGTGGCGCAGAACTAAAAAAGGTCTTGTGATGATTCTCAAATCATTAACGACAAAACAAGGAATAAAACCAGGATTTCTATCTTTGTGAAAAAGGTGTTGGTTATAGATTTGTTGTTGACAAAACTCTTGGCTGCAGTACCACTTTGGGGCAAATTTTTTTCAGATAAATCTTCCAAGAAAAATCCAAAGGCATGTCATAAAAAGTGACTTACTGTGAAGGTTCGTTTAAAAATGATGGGAATAATGATGGCTCAGACGGGAAAATAAATTGTGGTGGTTTTATTTACACACCAAAACAGTGAAACATATTTACAGTGCAGGGAAAAAACAACAGACTCACAAAAGCAGACAGGACTTACAGCCAGCTCAGTTTGGGTTCAATTCCAGTACAGCTCAACCCAGCTCACTCACAGACTGACAGAACACACTCTCAGGAGTGAGCACGCACTCTTTTAACTGGTTAGCCCCGCCCCTGGGCTAACCCATTAATAATTAACAGGGGTTTTCTTCTAAACTGATAAAACAAAGGAATCCCACACATAGTTCCCTCCCTGTTCCTCAGTGTGAACATGCCTCTCCATAGCCACATATATCAAGGCAAAATAGAAAAAAAACCACATTTTAATACTTCTAAGAATTAGAGTCTTCTGACCCACCACATGCACGCGCCCTGCGCTATATATGGTGCGACCAGGAAGTGCCTCGGTTTGGCCAGTGGACCGAGACAAGCAGCAGGTGAGTTGTGTATGGGAGAAGATGAGATGTGTGTGTAGGCAGCAAGTGTGCACCCTTGTGCGCTACGGGGATAGTATTGGCAGGGGAAGAGTTTGTGTTGATGCAAGGCCGTGCGGTTACTAGCGCGGACCTGCCAACATGCCGCGCCACACGCAGGCACAGACGCGCTCCGCTCTTTAGCGCAGGACGAGAGCAGCACACAGCTGTTGACGGAGCAGTCACTGGCGCACTGTCACATTATCCCCCTCCTCCTCGAGGTTGACGATGTGCGGCAACCTGGACAGGTAGTCTGCCACGACATTGGTCTTCCCAGCTCGATGGCGGATCTGGAACTGGAACGGCTGGAGGGAGAGGTACCAGCGGGTGAGACGACTGTTATGGTCCTTCATGGAATTCATCCAAGTCAGCGCCCGGTGGTCCGTCTCGAGGTCGAACTCTCTTCCCAGCAGGTAGTACCGCAGGCTCTCCAGAGCCCACTCGATGGCCAGGCCCTCCTTCTCCACGGTAGAGTACCTGGTCTCTCGCGGCAGCAGCTTCCGGCTCAGGTACCGTACAGGACGTTCTTCTCCAGGGTCCCCTTGAGCCAGGACCGCTCCTAGTCCCACGGCAGAAGCGTCAGTCTGGACCAGGAACCGCTGTTCGAAGTCGGGGCTCCGCAGCACCGGCGATGAGCAGAGGCAGGACTTGAGGGCCTGGAAGGCTGTCTCGCAGTCCTCGTTCCAGACGACCGGGTTCCTCTGGTCCTTCATTGTCAGCGCGGTCAGTGGCGCTGCGATGGTGGCGAACTGTGGGACGAACGATGATACCAGCCGGCCAAGCCCAAGAAGGACCTCACCTCCTTCTTTGTGCGAGGGCGTGGAGAGCTGCGGATGGCCTCTACTTTGTCCATCTGTGGTCGGACTTCTCCTCGGCCCAGCCGGTAGCCGAGATACTTTGCCTCTTCTTTGGCCCACTGACACTTTGACGGGTTAAGTGTCAGTCCCGCCCGCTCTATCTGGCCGAGGACTCTCTCCAGATGATGCAGGTGCTGTTCCCAGGTGTCGCTGAAGATGACCACGTCGTCCAGGTACGCCGCACTGCAGTCCTCACAGCCCCTGAGCACACGGTCCATCAGTCTCTGGAATGTGGCGGGTGCTCCATGGAGACCGAATGGCATCATGGTGAACTGGAAGAGGCCAGCAGGGGTCTGGAACGCCGTGTAGGGACGACTGGACGCTTCTAGTGACACCTGCCAGTAACCTTTGCAGAGGTCGAGGGTCGTGATGAACCGGGCCCGGCCAATCTTTTCCAGGAGGTCGTCTATCCGGGGCATCGGGTAGGCGTCGAACTCTGACATGGCGTTGAGCTTCCGGAAGTCAATGCAGATGCGGAGCGACCCGTCTTTCTTCACGACGATGACCACCGGACTACACCACTCTGCCTGGGATGGCTCGATCACACCGAGGCGCTGCATATCTTCCACCTCCGTCAACAGCTGGGCGACAAGATGTTGGGGAACCCGATAAGACCTCTGGCGAACTGGGCCTTTGTCTTTCAGCCGGATGACATGCTCAACGAGGGTAGTCCTTCCTGGACTGGCAGCGAAGAGCTTGGAGACCCCCTGGAAAACCTGACACAGCTGGGTCGACTGGGTGGCGGTGAGATGACCCAGAGCTGGTTCAGCAGGCCACTGGAGGTCGGAAAGCGTAGACTCCTCCTCCCCCTCACTGTCTACCTCTGCCACCAGCAGAGACGCCATGGACACTGGAACTGCCGCCTCTTTCCACTCCTTCAGCAGATTGACGTGGTAGGTCTGCTTCGCTTTCCTCTTCTCTGGGTGGTGGATCTTGTAGGTCACAGGGCCCATCTTCCTGACCACAGAGTATGGCCCCTGCCACTTCGCCAGAAGCTTGTGGTTGGACGATGGCAGGAGTAGCAGGACCTTCTGACCGGGCTGGAACTCGCGATGTCGGGCCTGTTGGTCGTACCACGCCTTCTGGGACCGCTGGGCAGCGCGTAGGTTGACCTCCGCCTCCTCTCGATACTTGGCCAGCCGATCACGCATCTCCAACACAAACTGGACAATATGGCGATCGCTGGTGGTCGAGGCGGGAGCCTCCCAGGCCTTCAGTAGCAGGTCTAGCGGACCCTGGACATCCCATCCATAGAGCAGCTCGAACGGGGAGAAACCGGTGGATGCTTGGGGTGCCTCTCGGTAGGCGAAGAGCAGGTAGGGTAGCCACTGGTCCCAGTCCCGTCCGGTATCGGCCACAAATTTCTGCAGCATCCTCTTCAGCGTCTGCTTGAACCTCTCGACCAAACCGTCCGTCTGTGGGTGGTACGGGGTGGTCTTGATCGCAGAGATTCCCAGCTGGCGGTGGAAGAGCTGCATCAGGTGGGAGGTGAAGTTGGTCCCCTGGTCCGTCACAATCTCGTCCGGGACACCAACCCTGGAAAACAACTGAACAAGACACCGCAGCACAGCAGGGGTAGTAACGGTGCGCAAGGGGAACGCCTCGGGGAACCGTGTGGCATAATCACAGAGGACCAGGATGTACTGGTGGCCTCCACTGCTTCGAACTAAGGGCCCTACAATGTCCATTGCTATGCGGCGAAATGGGGTGGAAATGACAGGCATAGGTTGGAGGTACGCACGGTCAGATTGGCGAACAAAACTAGTTTTCTGGCAGACAGGACAGAATTTGCAGTAGTTTTGAACATCTGTATACATAGACGGCCAATAAAACCTCGAAGCTATGCGTAAATGGGTTTTGTTGCGGCCCAGATGACCAGCCCAAGGCAAGGTGTGTGCCAGGTGCATAATCATTGGCCGGCAGGACACAGGAACCACGAGGCGCTTGACTCAGTCTGCCACTGCATACAAAATAGCACTGTCAACAATAAAACAATCCTTGTCCCCCTTTGCCATATCTAGTCCCCCAATCACTTTCGCAAACAGTGATTTTAATGTTGCGTCCGCTCTTTGCACTGCCCCAATGTCCGCCGGAACTTCCCACAAAAGTCTTGACAGTTTGGCTCTGCCCGCTTTAGCCCTTTCTCGAAGCGCCGCTGCTTGCGACACTTTCTTGGCCCCTTTGTTCCCCCTTCAAATAAACTAGAGTCCAATGTGGAAAATGGCTCAAGTTCAGGCTCTGGTACTCTCTGAACTGGGACTGGCTTACCCCCCGCTTTAGCCTGTGAACGAGTAGTTACCAGTCCAGAAAACCCCCTTCCACAGTCACTGTCCTTGGGTCCCTCTTCCCGCAGTATGTCCAACAGCACAGGTATATCCCAACCCAAAATAGCTGCTACAGGTAACCCTTCTACCACCCCCACAGTCAATAAATAGGGCTGCTCATTGACCAGTGTGAGTTCTGCTGTTGGGTAAGAATGTCTGTCACCGTGTACACAGAAAATGTCCTCCTTTCTGCTATAATCCACCTGGCCCGTTGGCACTAAATCCCTCCGAACCAGTGTCATATAGCTCCCAGGGCAGTCACAGGATCTCCATTAATAGAGACTTCTTTGAAGCGCTGACGCCTGCCTACAGCACTTAAGTCCTCTGCACATGTCAAATTTTGTGAGCAAAGCGTCCTTCAGATCCGAATATGTGTGAGCCCGCTCCTCGTCCATAGCGGTGTACGCTTCGAGTGCCTTCCCAGAGAGTAGTGGCACCAAACGACACGCCCACTCACACTCTGGCCAACCCCAGGTTTTGGCAATCCTCTCGAACCGGAGGAGGTAATTTTCAATGTCCTCCCCGGCCAGGTACTGGGGAATCTTTGGGTCCCCGGCGGGTCGACTTTCCGGTCGGGACAGGACCCTCTCGGATCCCAAACTGGGCCTCTGCAGTTCGGCGGAACTGCGGCGTCTGCGGGGTGCTGGAGTAGGCAGATCCAGTCTCATACTCGTTTCTGTGCCCTCTGATGGCGACCTGGTACAGTCTGGTACTGGAAACGAGTCCCTCAGTCCCCTGAGCTCCGCCAGGAACCAATCTTCGCGCCGCTCCTGACCCTCCATGAAAGACCGCATCATGGCGAGCATCTCCTGCGCGCTGGCTTCTCCCGGTCTTGGCTGTTTAAGGAGATGAGCAGTAGCGCCCCCTGCGTCCTCCTCGTCTGTGACCCAGGCTGGGTCATCCTGCACTGTTTCCAGCTTCCCTGAGCGCAGTCCTGTGCGCTTAGCAAAAGTCTTCATACGCCGACAAGCCATCCCACTCCTGACACCAAATGTGAAGGTTCGTTTAAAAATGATGGGAATAATGATGGCTCAGACGGGAAAATAAATTGTGGTGGTTTTATTTACACACCAAAACAGTGAAACATATTTACAGTGCAGGGAAAAAACAACAGACTCACAAAAGCAGACAGGACTTACAGCCAGCTCAGTTTGGGTTCAATTCCAGTACAGCTCAACCCAGCTCACTCACAGACTGACAGAACACACTCTCAGGAGTGAGCACGCACTCTTTTAACTGGTTAGCCCCGCCCCTGGGCTAACCCATTAATAATTAACAGGGGGTTTCTTCTAAACTGATAAAACAAAGGAATCCCACACATAGTTCCCTCCCTGTTCCTCAGTGTGAACATGCCTCTCCATAGCCACATATATCAAGGCAAAATAGAAAAAAAACCACATTTTAATACTTCTAAGAATTAGAGTCCTCTGACCCACCACATGCGCGCGCCCTGCGCTATATATGGTGCGACCAGGAAGTGCCTCGGTTTGGCCAGTGGACCGAGACAAGCAGCAGGTGAGTTGTGTATGGGAGAAGATGAGATGTGTGTGTAGGCAGCAAGTGTGCACCCTTGTGCGCTACGGGGATAGTATTGGCAGGGGAAGAGTTTGTGTTGATGCAGGGCCGTGCGGTTACTAGCGCGGACCTGCCAACATGCCGCGCCACACGCACGCACAGACGCGCTCCTCTCTTTAGCGCAGGACGAGAGCAGCACACAGCTGTTGACGGAGCAGTCACTGGCGCACTGTCACATTTACTTTCAAAATGTAAAAAAATAATAATTATGATAACAGACAATGCCTTTGATACTTTTGTCTCCCGAACAAAAACCATGGTTCACAGTGGGCCTGATCACCGCACAGCTAAACTTACAACCGTGGAATCGTCCAAGCAAAACAAAGAAGAAAACCGGTGAGATTACTTCCTTACTCACTTAAAGGCAAAGTCTAGAAGATAAACGTTTTAGCAGCACACCTTCAAACCGTCCTGAATATGAAGACAATGATAACGCAGCCCGTCTAATTGAAAGAGCATTGCCATAAGCTGCACACGCCGACCGCCTCTTATGAAACACAGAGGGTCGGACACGTTGAGACGTCGCAGTCTGCTGGTGCCACTGATCATTACTTTTAATTTGCTCTGCACTAGCATGAATAATGCAGAGGGAAATCACAACAGCTTGTAGACATAAATGTATTTCCAGAAATAAGCACGACTGAAATGTTTAAAATTTTGTCACTGTTGAGAAATGTATCAAGGACATGTGAGCACGAGCCACCTGGTATGTGCACATTTGAGCCAATCAAAAATATATTAAAGCGTGAGAGTGGGAAAGATGTCTGCTGTAAGTTTGATGAGTTTTATTGATGTTAACTTTGTGGACAACGTCTGAAATGGTTCGTTCTTTGGTCATAGATTCACAACTTTAGTCCTTGATCTAAGACCTCCTGAGAAAACTGTACACAGTAAGTTTTTCTGAAGAACATTTTATATTATCATCAGTAAGTCATCTCAATATTCGCTACAACAGTTCAAGATTTGCTTGTGACACGGTGGTTGAGTGGATAGCACTCTAGCCTCTCTCAGCAAGAAGGTCCTGGGTTCGAATCCCGGCCGGAGCAGGGCCTTTCTGAGTGGAGTTTGCATGTTCTCCCTGTGTCTGCGTAGGTTTCCTCCGGGTACTCCGGTTTCCCCTACCACTAAAAACATGAACAATAGGTCTGGCATGCGCCTCCTGTACTGGCGACCCCGCTCCCATCTCTGTGTGGAGTGAGAGGACAAGTGCCCAAAAATAATAACAATTGTAAACCGCTTTGTGACTCTGGTCTGTGAAAGGCGGTAAATAAATAAAGATTACTTACTTACTTACAGTGTACTTTCACTCTTCAAATGAAATATAACTTAAAAGTGAATACATCAAAAAATCAATCGGTCAAACACAGCCTCGTGTTCCACATACCAAATGAGGACTTCATTTATCAAACGTCTGAAGTGGATACATGTTTGTTTACTGCGGGTTGTTTAATGTCCAGTGATTTTCTCCTCGGGGCAGAGCGGCTCAGAGTGACGGGTGTTTTACCTTAAATACGTGCAAATGTACTAACTTCATATAATCACACTTTGACTGCACTACAGCTGCCTCGGTATTTCATTTCACTGTTTGTTATATCCACAACAGGACCTTTCACATTTTGGGGTCAGCTCTGGGTCTGCTCGATCCTTTGAATAGAATGATTGAATTAACTTTTATTTCACAGATATTCAGTGCACTTAAAGCCGATTTATATCCAGAGCTGTGGCAGATGAACGAAGCTGAGAAAACCAGGAACCAGTGGAGACGGGCATTCAGTTCCTACGATCATGTGACCACGGAAAAGTAATGGGTTTTATTCCTTTGTGGCACATTTTCTTGTTAAATGATTTGTACATTCATTAAAGATAAAAAAAAAAAAAACTAAACAAAAACAGAACCACTACACTAAATGTTTTTTTCTACCTCCCTCTAGCTGGTAAGTAAGACATATTTGTTAATATGCTGAAAAACGTGGAGCCGACATTTGGTGAGGCCAAGTGTTTATAATTACATTTTTAGATACATGTAAGTAAGTAAAGTTTATATGTATAGCGCCTTTAACAGACCAGGATCACATGTCAACTTTTTGCTTCGGCCTTCTCCTTTTGAGCCTTTTTTTTTTGTCTTTCTTGAATTATTTGTGAATGTTATTGTGTATTGTAAAACTGCTCAAAAATAAAAAAAACTACTACTACTACTAATACAAAGCGCCTCAGCGGTAGAAAATGACATGACAGATAAAAATAATACACATACAAGTCAGATCTATATTAGTATCATACATAACTTAGACAGGTGCCTTTTTGTATTTTTCCCCTCACATCTGCTGTACATGTGTGACTCAGACAAACAGGACTCCCTTTAAACAAAGAGCTTCTTAGTCTCAATGGGATTTTTCGTGGTTAAATAAAGGTCAAATGAATGAAATTTTAACAAAGACACATTTCCAAGACTGCATATACACATAGGAAACTCATTTTTTTTTTACTGAATGTATGGAGCATACTCACGGCAAGCAGAGGTGGCGTTCGTATACCGTCCGGGATATCGACCCGACTTCCGCGGCAGAACACGGCCACAGCACATTTGTCCAGTTAAGACACCAGTCGATGGCTCTCACATCTCAATCCAATCTCTCGCTTCTGTTTGTCATGCAATTCCACACTTTGATCTCTTTTTAAAATCATTATTCTGCCGTAGATTACCTTTCAGATGTATCGGCAGACGGGCCCTGGCTACAGCGCTGAGTAAAGCCAGAGTAAGGAGTCATTCTTTTATTATGTATTCAGTTTGAGGAGACCGTAGAGAGAGACACAGCGAAAATAATCAGGAGATAAAATCCAGGAAGTTTAATTGAAAGTGAAATTCATTTGCCTGCCTTGATAAACTCTTATTTTGTTACACTGCGAGAGCCTTTTCTGAGCTAAACATAACATTATTCAGAATATAATGAGAAATATATCAGCATTTCTTCAGAGGTGGGATGTATGTAACTTTAAAATCAGACGTGGAACTATGTCATAAAATCTAACTAGTTTTTATTTTTTATTTCTCCATTGTGAGATCTTATCTTATCTTATACTATACAATAATAAATTAAATGTTAAACGCCAAAGTAACGGTTTACTATCAAAATACTTGTGTAATTGGACATGGCCATGTAAAACACTGTACGGCTATGTCTGGTGCTCTCTCTATTTTTATGGGTTTTTTTTATTTTTTTTATTAATTTTGCAGACAAACACATATGCAGAAAAAAGAGAAAAAAAAAATAAAGGCCTAGTTCAGATTTCTTGCTTTCTCCACATTTGCAGATGTGAAGAGAACTGATGAAAGAGAGATGATAGGATAGGATTAGACAAAGATGCTGACAATAAACAGACAATTCTAACAATACATACAGTTATAGATATACAGAAAGTAAACAAAGAAACAGCATAGAGTACATACAGTATTTACAGATGGAAGGGGGGCGTGGGGTGTGGTGGCTCATTTAGAGACAGCCACAGTGAGCCAGTTGCAAAAGTTCTTCTGACACTGAGACCAGGGAGACGTAATCTGTTTAAGTCCATTTATTGAACAAAAATAATAATGGAAAATGAACATAACAGTCCTCCACAGTTTGCAGGAGGTAGAGAATCTGTCTTCTCCCATGGTCCCACATGGTCCCACATGGTCCCACATCTGCACTCAAACTCAAACTGATGACATCAGAGCAGTCTAAATAATGGGAGTGTCTCTGATTTTAAAGCTGCTCTACCTATTTTTAAACTTAGATATTTGCAATAGCTTTTTACAGTCTTTAATCATTATGAGAATTACAGTAACAGAGCCTTTTAGAATCTTTCTTTAACTTAAGAATTGTAACCGTTTAACTGTAACTTTCTAGGGTTTTAACTATTTTTAACATATTATCTGATTGACCTTTTAACAAAAAACTATTTTGTATTTTTAACTTTAAATTAAACACTTTTTAGTATTTTAACTGCTTTGGCTCTCACATGGGGTATGAGATGGACTATTTCTCATTCTCAAAACAGTTCACATAAATGCATTTCTGGCCAATCAATCAAAAAAAAAGGTATTCATTATTTATCGCACAATTCACACAGCGACAGTGGCTCAGTTGGTAGAGCATTGGCCTTTGAGCCTGAAGGTCGTGGGTTCGAGCCCACCGTAAGACCTACTTCACGACTCCCACTGTAACTGCTGTCGTTGTGTCTTTGGGCAAGACACTTAACCCCACTTTGCCTGAAGCTCCCCCACTGAAAGATCTCAGCTTCTGTGGACTCACCACCTGCAGGAGGATCAGTGAGGGGCTGGTGCTCTGTGGACTGGGTGGCCACCCCCCCGACCCAGAAATGGATTAAGGGGAAGAAAATGGATGGATGGATGGAATTCACACAGCGTCACCCACAGTGCATCACGGGCTAAATTGTTTGTTTGAATGTTTATTTGTACATACAATAGAATAAAGGAACAACAGAGTAAACAAAAAACAACAATAAATAAGACACCAACAGAAAAAGACAAGAATTATTCATGTTAAAAGGAGTAGGAAGAAGCCAAAGTGTATTAAGCCCTACCCCTTTTCCTCAAAATCAATGCATTAGAATCAAAAGCAGACATTACAAACATAAAAACTGTGCAGATACATATAAAAGTTTATTCAAAATGAGCCATATGCAGCTAAAGAAGACAGTTATCAACCTGGACTGAAGCATTGCCAGGGAGGTGTCTGCTCTTACACGCCCTGGGAGACTGTTCCAGGTCTGAGCCGCATAAATCTGAAACGCTGACATCCCCTTTCATCACAGAAAAGAGAAAAGGAGATGGCCACTCCGGTTTAGCCAATCAGCTCTTAGCCCAAAGCGTCGAATATTGCCACTACGGGATGTTTCCTTCACATTCACATTCGCAATATTCATTATTTATGGGAAATATGTTGGAAAACTCACCTCAGTGCTGTGATCAGGACCAGGCCCAAAGCAAAGAAGATTATTGTTTTCTGAAGTAGATGTTAGATTTTCTTGTGCATATTTATGATGGCTGAGTATAACTGTGTCCGTGATAGACTTGGACTGTTTGTTTATTGTGGATCTCCTTTCAAAACAAAAATCAGTTCATGAAATGCAAACAACAATTAACAAACTCCAAACTCAACACAATACAGTATATTAACACAATGTTGTAATGTACTAATAATCATACGTTTTTCATTGCATCGGTTTCATATAGCGCTTTTTTGGACACTCAAAGACGCTTCACATGTCATTATTCATTGACTCCAAACACGGTGGTGATAAACTACTACTGTAGCCACAGCTGCCCTGGGGCACACTGACAGAAGCGAGGCAACCAGTCTGTGCCATCGGCCCCTCCGACCACCACCAACCATTCACACACACACCAGACTCATTCTAGGCAATGGGGGTGAAGTGTCTTGCCTAAGGACACAACGACAGCAGACAGTGGGAGTCAGTGTAGAAAGTCTGGGCTCGAACCCACAACCTTCAGGCTGTGGGTATTCATTCTTTTCATGAATGAAACTCAAGCTCAGAGTGTGATTTCTTGCGGTCTTGTTACATCTTGTATTTGATTATGTTTGGATAGGCATAATAAATAAACTTAAACCTTTTCGGTCTATGAACATTTCCGGTCCTTTTGTGCTTGTGCTTAATGTATTTTGACGGGCACTGACCCGAAGAATTAAACACATTACATTCTCAAGTTTATTTCATGCTATTTTTCACCAGACATTCGCACATCTGTGTCTGAAAGGAAATTCTTCAATGACATTTTAAATCATTTCAAATTTTTGGCCTGTAGTATTTCATTTGGAAATGTGTTATAAATGTCCTTGGGAAATATATTCAGCTTAAACTGGTCCAATTCTGGGTCACTTCTCTGCATTTCTTTTTTGTCTACAAACATTTCAGTCCCATTCATTTTTCATTGCTTTAGCCTGAACACTGAACAAACCCCCCACTCACACATGTATTTGTACACACCACACTGTATGTATGTAACATTTCTGACAGCCTTTCAATCTTGTGAAACCATCAAAAAACGTCACCAATAAAAAACAATGACTGGGACGTATAGATGGTATTTTCTTCCATAGCTGCTGTTGTGATACCGTCTTGTTGTGTGGCTTTTCTGTTGACTACCCTGCCCTCAATTTACCTGCAGCAGGATCCAGCCGCCCCCCCCACCAGCCCCCACCAGCTGCTCTCACTACCACCTCCATATGAATTATACATTACTACAGTATGAGAGAGCCGTGTCCCGGAGTCCAGAGACTGCCTGGAAGAGCGGACCTAGAAACTTTCCAAAAACTTCTATCACAATTGTACATTATCCGCGAGCTTTGCTATTCCTTTCTGAAAGCTGTCAGGTTGCATACCGCGTTGATTTGTGTGTGTACGTTTGTGTCTCTAGGTTGGAGATGCTGACTTGTGTTATAACCTCTATACAGGCGCAGTTTGCACCGATGATGGCCCGATTTGTCTTCCGCTTGTCAACATCCGTGTCCCGTGGGAGAAATGGAGACAGGCAAACGAAAGCAACCCTCACGCACACTTTTTTTCAGCACTGAAACTTTGACAAAGGAAGGAGGGTTGTGTTTTATTTGTACGTGTATTCTAAGCAACATCAGCGAAAAAGAATGAGCCTGCTTCCTGGGCTGAACTTAAGCTGCGGTTATTGTAAAGAAAAAGTTTGGAGGATTACTCTAGTCTAATCACTTGCGTATTATTAATTTCAATGTGGAGAAATTGGCTACAAGCTCATGTATGAATATGCCTTTCTGCATGCCTCTCCCGCCTTGATCTTTGCTGCATCTATAGATAACTGTTTGAATGATTGCAAACCACATTAGAATTGAATTAGCACCTTGGACAGCTCCATGACCAGCGTCATTATAATCTCATTGAACATAAGTGAACACCTTTTGAGACAGTGCGGTGCCACTGGTGTAGAGGGCACCAGTGGCGGCACGGTGTGCTATCCACTCAGCCACAATGGGCGGCACGGTGGCTGAGTGGATAGCACTCTCGCCTCTCAGCAAGAAGGTCTTGGGTTCGAATCCCGGCCGGACCAGGGCCTTTCTGAGTGGAGTTTGCATGTTCTCCCCGTGTCTGCGTAGGTTTCCTCCGGGTACTCCGGTTTCCCCTACCACTAAAAATATGCACAATAGTTCTGGCATGCGCCTCCTGTTCGGCGACCCCGCTCCCGTCTCTGTGTGGAGTGAGAGACAAATGCCCAAAAAATAACAATTGTAAACCGCTTTGTGACTCTGGTCTGTGAAAGGCGGTATATAAATAAAGCTTACTTACTTACTAGCTTACTATTACTGGATCTTACTATGGCATAAGAAAATACAGCCGAAGCCTTGAAAGCACAATTGTTATCCAGTTTGACCAATATTTGTTTATGTTTTTGCTGGAAAAACGATTATCATTAGAACAACCAAAATGCCACATCTTGTGCAACCAGTTTAATAAATTGAATGAAAAACCAGCATAATGGACTGCTGTATATTAAACAAAGGTGGAAGCAGATTCCTCTCTCATTATGGGCCTTCCAGAGGTTTCTCAGTTCTTTCCCTTTTGAGTCATTCCTTGCAGATACAGGAGCGTCTAAGGACAGTGATGATCCGGGACATTTATAACAATTTATGGACATTTATTAACATTTACGGACTTTAGTAACCACCACCACTCCCTATGGACCAATGTTTGTTATTATAGTAATTTCTGTGTTAGTTTCTGTGTAACGTCCTATGAGACGACTGCTGCTGTGATTTAGGGCCTCATAAAATCAATAGCATAAATAAATCAAAGAAAAACAAGTAAGAAAACTGTGTAAGAGCTTGTTTAGCGATTCTGCTACGTCGCTTCAGAAAAGTACTGTTTTATTTTTTGGCATTCTGAATTTAATTTCAGAACATGTTTTTTGTGAGGCGCATGATGAATCACACAAACAAACAAACTGAATAACAAGGTGGTTTGTGGCACGCATGAAAAGACAAGGAATTGGAATTTAGACTGCTGCCAATTATTTTCACAAATTAAAACATGGAATAAGCAGGGCCTGGTTAGAACAGTGATGGGAGACCTCTGGGAACACTGGGTGCCACAGTGGGGCGGCTGCAGCAGTAAAGGGTTGTTTTGTCCTTAGGCAAGACACTCCTTGAATGAGTTCGGGGTGTGTGAATGGTTGGTGGCGGTCCGAGGGGCAGATGGCACGTACCGAGGGCAGTTGTGGCTACAGTGGCAGTTTACCACCACTGTGTATGAAGTGTATGAACAATGTCATGTGAAGCATCTTTGAGTGTCCAAACAAGCACTATATAAAACTGATACATTATTAATTGTGTGGGGACTCGGAATTAGTGGTTGTGGGTTCCATCCTCCCACTAGACACCGACACCTGTCACCTACTCTCATTGATGTCTGCTGTTGTTGACACTAAACCCCACTATATGTTGTTAGTCCCCCCTTTAAAATCTAGGCCATTTTGTTGCAGACTTGTCCGTCCCCCAACCCAGAAATTGACTTTTAAAGGGGCTGGAAATGAACGAATGAACAAAGGAGCACAACTTATGAGCAGGGCCTTTGATATATACCCCTACACACGCTATGATGAGGAGAAAATTGAAAATGTAAAGCAATCTCTTTGGGTTGTATAATCCACTACGGATGTTTTCTCCAACGGGCTGTCATAGTTTGAGAAAAGATTAGTGCTGGGGCATCAGTCTCCACATCTCAGCCACACTCTGCTGGATTTGTAATTAATGGAGTCTAGGCTGGCGCACCCGACGCCCCGTCTCTCCCTGCGCTGGCTGTCCCGCCCTCGTCTGTGTGCCCTTTGGTGTCACTTCTCTGTTCTGGCATTTACGAGACAAATGCTAGCGCGTCACACCCTGCCACTCAGCGCCTTCTCATACACCCGCGCCATGCACCGGCCTAAATGCTACAATGTCAGGCGGCTTGTCGACTACACAATGCACCTCTGGACTCTGGTGGGACGGGTAAAAAACTATGACAAAGCAAAAATGATGAGATGGAAAAATCAAATATTCAATAAGTTATAGACCACATGTGAGAGGGGGAGGGCGGAAAGCCACGGAAAACGATTGGGACAAACAAATGGCTTTTATTCTTGTCTTTTTTGCTTTTTATTTGTGTTTGGGGAAGTTGCGTATTTCTTCCTGAGGGAAATAATAATAACAATAATTATCTGTAATCTTGTTTTGAGAATTGAGATAAGAAACTTTTACACTTCCTGGGTAAGTGGAGATAGAACTGGTCTGCCCAATCTCTGAATATGTAAGTGACTTTATAAAATAAGCTGTTCTATATTGAATTCTTGCTTTTCATTTGCTTTGTATATTTTATCAGATGACACTTTATATAGCAGATGTCTCCAACCTTTTACCATTGGAGAGCTACTTTTACAAGACAGAAAAAAGCTCAATTTACTTTGAAATGAGCTTGAAAAGGGCTTGAGGTGGAATCGAAACGCAGGATCCAGAGAACCCAGAACCTTCTTACTATGAAGCACAAACGCTAACCGCTGCCTAAGTGTCTGGTTCTCTTCTGGGACCTGTGGAGGCCGGACTAAAGACAGTCTTTGGAGAAAAGTCACATGAACGGCCCATGTCAGATAATATATTGTTCTTTAAAGGCACATCTCTTTGCTTTGACATGGCTATTGCTAAAGAAGACAGCAACATGTATATCATGACACCGCACACCACGTACACAAAAACTCGCTCTCGTTTCTTTACTTTACCTTCTCGTCGCGATCTGCGTCTTATCCAGAGCTTGTAGGAATCCCCAGCAGTGATCAGCGAGACTTTAAATTAACATTATGTACACAAGTTCCTCACAGATGAGATGTTGACACCCGAAAACAAAACAGAGACGGAGTTAGAGTCAGATTAGATCCCTCTGGTGTTTGCTCGCCGAGGCAGATGGTGACTGGGGCTGGCAGCCGGAGCGCTTCGGTAGCAGAGTGATATATTGACAATCCCAGCTATTACTTTATACCAGACAGTTTGAACCATTACAGAGTGACTGATAGTTGTGCCCAGTCTGTGTTTTTGGGTGCCTTCATGAGCCTTTTAACAGGGTCATTCTCCTCACAGTGCTTTCCGCTCAGTTTACCATAACTCACACACTTTGCATTATACATTACGCTGACTGTAAATGTAAACAATGGCACAGATTAAAAAAAAACTGACTGACTTTGATGGATTGAATATATACAGTAAATAATTCCTAGTCTTGTTTTCCTCTTAAGGAGCCTTATTTGTTTTGACGTGAGTGGGGCAGCGGCTAATCCACCTGTCCGTCTGAGCCCCGAGAGTAAAAACAGATGACCAGACTCACAAAGCTTTGGGATGTCAAAACACATTTCAGGTCGGGGCCAAATTTAGAAGAAAAATGGAAATGTTTGTTTAAGACTACATTTTTAAACCATGTCTTTGCTTCGGGAGTGCTTGTGTGATTTTCCTCCAGGTGCTCCGGTTTCCTCTCACTGAAATACATGTCAACAGAAAAAACAGAAAGAGTTAATGAAAAAGTCAAATACAGGATAATAACAGGGTATAAACACACAGGAGACACTCAATGGGGCAGGAAGGAGAACTCAAAAAGGCAACAACAGATGAGGTAAGAAAAAGGAATCAAAAGTACAAAATAAAAGTACTTTATGAGTGCCATGACGAAATGAGTGAGTCAATAGATGGAGGAGGCTTCGATGCGCCAGATTGAAAAGAATGTCAAAAAAATGTCGGTACTCCAAAACGTTGTGAAGGTCTTGGTGTAATCTTCGTCTGTGAAATGCATTCTTTGAATAAAGCCTGATTGCTTGTTAAATAATTTAATTTGTGAAACGTGTATTTGAAGCTCATCTTTTTGGTCTGTGTACATTTTAATATTTAGTTCGTTTCCCTGTGGCGGTTTTTTAACCAAAAGAAAAATTGTGAATGTGGATTCACAGGCCAATTATACATTATACTAATTGTATTTTTGCTTCAAGGTTGTTCCAGTTGCATTGCGGTTTTCTTTTTTTTTTTTTATACTTAATTTTTTATTAAGAAGAACACAAGATCGGTAAAACAAATTAAAGAATGTACAAAAATGAGGCTCTCCCTTTTTCTTTTTAAACCCCCTCTCTTCCCTCCCCCCCCCCCCCCCCCCCTCCCTCCCATCCCCCTACCCTCCCCTTACTGCCCCCCCCCACCACCAACAGAGTAGGCAAGGCAAGGCAAGTTTATTTGTACAGCACAATTCATACTCAAAGTGCTGAACAAGATAGCATTAAAATCATAAATAATTACAGAACATTAAAACGAAAGATAAAAATATAAAATCCCTCAGTTGTATGCACAGCTAAACAGCACCGTTTTTAACCTGGTTTTAAACATTGTCAGAGAGGAGGCCTGTCTCACATCTTCAGGAAGATTGTTCCAGATTTTAGCAGCATGAATCTGAAAAGCAGCCTCCCCATGTTCAGTCCTGACTCTGGGCACTAACAGGAGTCCACTCCCTGTGCTCCTCAGGGTCCGGGCTGGTTCATATGGGACTAACATGTCACTAATATATTTTGGTGCGAGGCCATGGAGAGACTTGTAACAAGCAGAGCTGTTTTAAAGTCTATTCTCTGAGCCACAGGAAGCCAGTGCAGGGACCTGAGGACCGGACTAATATGGTCGTACTTCCTGGTTCTTGTCAGGACTCGAGCTGCTGCATTTTGAATGTACTGCAGCTGTTTTACAGCCTGTTTGGACAGACCTGTGAGCAGGCCATTGCAGTAGTCTAACCTACTGGAGACAAATGCATGGATAAGAATCTCCAGGTCTGCTTTAGACACTATGTTTTTGATCCTGGCAATGTTTTTTAGATGGTAAAAAGCTGCTGATGTTACTGATTTGATGTGGCTATTAAAATTTAAGTCTGAGTCCAGTATTACCCCTGGATTTCTGACCTTGTTTGAAGGTTTTAGGGAGAGAGACTGTAGGTGACAGATGACGCTCTCTCTTTGTTTCTGGGGACCAAAGACAATCATTTCAGTTTTGTCTGCGTTTAGCTGAAGGAAGTTGTTTTGCATCCACTCACTGATCTGTTGGATACAGTGAAGGAGTGAGTCCACTGGTCCATGTTCTCCTGCAGTCAGTGAGACATAGATCTGAGTGTCGTCTGCATAGTTATGATAGGAAACTTTGTTTCTGCGTATTAACTGACCTAACGGCAGCATGTAGAGATTGAACAAAAGAGGTCCCAGGATCGACCCCTGTGGGACTCCACAGGTCAGGGCCATATGATCTGAGACACAGTTTCCAATCTCCACAAAGTACTTCCTGTCTTCAAGGTAAGACCTAAACCAACTTAGGGCGGTGCCAGCGACGCCAACCCAGTCCTCTAGTCTCTGTAAGAGGATCTCATGGTCGACAGTGTCAAAGGCAGCACTCAGATCTAACAAGATTAGGATTGAGACTTTGCCTGCGTCAGTGTTCAGCCGGATATCATTTGTAACCTTGACGAGAGCAGTCTCAGTGCTGTGGTGGGGTCTAAAGCCGGACTGAAACATATCAAATGAGTTGTTGATTATAAGAAATCTAGTAATCTGTAGGTAGACAACTTTTTCAAGGACTTTCCCCATAAATGGCAGATTTGAGATGGGACGATAGTTGTTAAGTACCGTAGCATCCAGACTGCTCTTTTTAAGCAGGGGCCTGATGACTGCAGTTTTCAGGGCCTTTGGGAATATTCCAGAATCAAGGGACATGTTTACCATCTGTGTGAGTGAAGGTAACAGACTGCTCAGAACAGACTTTAGAAATCTAGTGGGTAGTACATCCGGGCTGCATGTGGAGGAGCTCAAACTGGAGATTATCTCTTGGACAGTTTGATCATTTACAGGTGCAAAGTAAGTTAGCTCAAAGAGCCTTTCTGGCTGTTGGATTGTTATCTGTGGATTGGAGACAATGGCGTTTTTGATGCCTTGAACCTTGTCATTGAAAAAATGTGCAAACTCATTACATTTACGTTTGGAAGTTAGCTCTAATGGCATTTGAACAGGGGGGTTTGTTAATCTATTAACTGTTGAAAACAGAACACGCAGATTGTATTCCACGTACAGTGATGCTATTACATTACAAAGCGTCAAAAGAGTACTTTAAGATTTTCAATTAGTTGTGACCACAAGTCACTTGTATTGGATGACATATTGTTGATCCTCGCCGAAGAAAGTTCCATATAAGCAATGTCCAAATAACAATGAAGCCAGTGAGTGAATGAAACATCGTTACTTTTCCACCTTTGCGCAATGATCTTCTTGGCTGCTGTGAGGCCTGCGAGCCAGATTTTGCACTGTCTTCCCGTGAGCCTTATACTTGAATTATCGTTCAAAAGATGTATAGTGGGTTCCATTGGTAGGGCAACCTTCGTTAGTGTACTGATGCAGCTCACTACTTTACCCCAGAGCTCCTGAACTGCTGGGCATACCCATACAACGTGCATGAAGGAGCCTATGGTCCCTGGGGGACAAAAGGAGCAATAAGGATCAGGTGCCGCCCCCATTCTATGTCTCATAACAGGGGTTAGGTATGCCCTATGGCAATATTTCAAATGTATATAGCAGTGATTAGAATTCTTTGAGGCTTTCCCAATATTATGCCAAATTCTCTCCCAGTCAGGAATACAAGTATCATTCGAAATGTCCTATTCCCAAGCCTTCATTCCCATTGAGGGCACCATATTTTGATTTGATAATTGATTGTAAATATATGACACTATCCTTTTTGGAGCTTTCTGTAAGAGTTCAGCAACAGGGTGATCGCTTAGTTCCGATCCCCAGGGAATTCCATAGGCTTTACATGCAGATCGTATTCTGAAATAGAAAAATAAAGAGTGTTTATCCATGTTGTATTTTGATACCAACTCTTGAAAACTAAGGATAGATTCTCCCCCATTAATGCCTTGCAGTACTCTAATACCCTTGTTATTCCACTCCTTATTTGTAAATGGCCTCCCCCCTGAGAGGAGATTTGTGTTGAACCACAAAGGCGATAATTTATGCCACTTTTGTTTGTGCTTTAGATATCTTTCCATTGCTGTTTTCTTGAGACATTTTGCTTTAAAATAGTGTATAACATGTGTTGTCAAAAAAAGATTTGACTGACGTGTTCAAAGTTTGATGCAGAAAACAAGACGAAGATATCCAAGTTTAACATCTGTATTTAATTTATCTTTACAATCAGATACAGAAATTCAACAAGCTCCTATCCTAATCTATGCCTACCCTCTCCCTAAAAGCTCATCCTTTGTCTGACTGGCCTCAAACATTTACGCAAGGTCATAAATAGAGCACGTCCGATGACGTCATCTCTGTGCGTCTCCGAATGTTCATTTCCGGGTGTGCTGGCGTCCCTTGTCCACTGGGAGGCATCAGAACGCCGTTGGTGAACCCCCAGTCTGCTAGGGAGACCAGGTTTGAACTTTGATCTCGCCAGAGAGGGAGGCAGAGAATTGTTTATTCATGGAGTCAATAATTGTCTGGTTTGTAGGCTGGTATCTTTATGATTCCTGTGTACTATCTTATGTCCTTGGGGTTTTTCCTGAGTGGAAAGGTCTTCAGAAGGCCTGTTTATTAAAATCATTTAGTATACAACATTTTAATTCTACAACACATGCCAGGGTCGACCATCAGTTCCCACAAGTTGATAATTGAATATTGTTTCCTTGCTATACTATTCATCAATTAAAAAACTTAATTGACCCGCCAACGAGAGGGTATTGTAATGGTCTCCATGGGTGTGTTTGTCTGTCGGCAGGATTGAGTCAAAACCACTGGACAGTTTTGAGGACGTATTGAGCTGTGATCAGGTGTAAGATGGGACGGGAGCAAGACCCTAATTTTGTGGTGATGATCCAGGACACTCAACATTCTACAGTGAAATGTAACTGTTTTTGTAATCCGTAATTTTATGAAATTACGGATTGTGTATATATGTTTTATAATCTGTAATGTATATAACTGTACGTAACTTTTGTCCAGGACTCTGTTGATAAAGAGGTTCTTAATCTCAATGGGACTTTCCTGGTTAATCCATTTCCATCCATCCATTGGTCAACTCTCTATGGACCAATAACAGTGTTCTCTGTTCTGATCTGTGTTGGCGATTGCAAAGGTTTTGTAAAGTCCTATGAAGCAACTACTGTGATTTAGGGCGATACAAGACTAAATGTAATGGAATTGAATTGAATGATTATAACTACAGTATGTCCAGATGATCCATGGTGTTCCTTGTTTTGGGTCAGCTCGCCTCTCCACAGATATGACCGGTGGAGAGGCCAATGGTAAAAGCATGGGGGATAATGTTTTTCATGTAAATAAAGTTCAAAATGAAAGACCAGGCAAAACAACAACATGTACTGTATATTAGACCAGCAAGTATCAGACCCTGCACTAAATACGTAGCAGAGAATCCCTTTAAAACAAACCTGTCTTTGATTTCCTACAGATGCAGATATAATTTACCTTGAACAAAAGCGGTGGCATTTCCTTTATAGTTTGCTGTATATCTTTGACAACACGATTTAATCTAACTTCATCTTGGCGTCAGAGCTCCTGCCAAAATGCTGTTTGTCCATTACTCTAATTGACACACAAATCATTACTCATGATTGACTTCTGGCTCAAATTCAAGCATTTTTGAAGTTTTCCTTGTGATAAGATATTTCACAGCACTTTAGTTACTATTGAGCGAGTCGGAGGCTGGGGGGGATCTTTTGCCGTTGCCAGTGATGCATCAATTTTTCATCTCAAACTTGTGCCAAATTGCAGCAAAGTCACATTGGGTTGGGGTTAAACTGGAGCCGGATGAACAGCTGCTGCCACTAACGGCTTAAACACAGTAAGTGCTGCGGCCTGCGACATGCGCTTCTGTTTGAATCATTAAAATGGACTAAACTGGGTCTATCTCATAATAGTTTCATTGGCCGTCCCGCCTCCTCCAGAATATCTCAATAATGCATAATGAGGGACAGATTTCTGCACTGGACCATGAAAGGCCACGAGCGCCATGGCCAATATTTGTGATATGGAAAAGATAGATGTCTCTTTGCTATGGGCTCGTGATGAGAGAATGTGAGATTAAAACGTGGGTAGCAGAAGTAACAAAACAATGTGTTGAAAAAAGTAGTTTTACAAGATAACATTCAAATGCATTGTAATAAAATACATACGGCCCATATTTTCATTGGAGTGTAGACAAGCTGTTTTTTCAAAGCTTATATATTATGTTTGATTATTTACTTTAAAGGTGCAACTTTTAACAACCGCTGTGTGGCCTTGGTCCTCGTTCTGTAGCTTAGGTCCTGGATCTGTAGCCCGTCTGTCCGTGTGGAGTGGATCCCTCTCTCAATGTGGATCTCCCCGAGGTTTCTCACTTTTCTCCTCTGGGTTTTAGAGTTTTTCCTCTGATGCAGGAGTCTGTTGGACTGTTAAAGGGTCTAAGGTAAAGGACTGTGGTAATGATCCAGGACCCTTTAGCATTCTACAACATTTATGGACAATAATGAACATTCATGGACATTGGTCAACTCCCCATGGACCAATACCATGTGTTCTATATTTTCTGTGTGTTTGAACTGTTTGATTCTCTGATCTGTGTTGGCGATTTCAACAGTTTTGTTCTCTGTTGTAATTTAGGGCTATAAGAATAAATTGAATTTCATTAATGTGAAGAAAAAAAGAACTGGCCGACAGTAGCTCAGTTGGTAGAGCACTGGTCTTTGGACCTAATGGTCGTGGATTCGAGCCCCACCACGGCCCATTTCACCTGCTCCCACTGATGTCTGCTGTCGTTGTGTCCCTGGGCAAGACACTTAACCCACATTGCCCGAAGCCCCCCGCTGAAAGACCAATCTTGTTGATGACGGAGACACCATCTTCCCGTGGACTCACCACCTGCAGGAGGATCAGTGAGGTGCTATGAGACTTGGGCAGCTCTGACTGCCACCCCCTGACCAGTGATGGGAATAACAGCGTTACTTTTTTCAGTAACGAGTAATCTAACTAATTGCTTCGACTGTAACTATAATGCCGTTATCATTTCCGACATCCCGTTACTGAGCGTTACTCAAGACGCACAGTGAACTTCTCTTTTTACTTCGTGATAGGACTCGTGCGTGTTGTCATGAGAGAAGGGAGGATGAGAAAACCTCTCAGCAATTATTGGCTGGTCCATCCATTTCCATCCATCCATTTTCTACCCTTTAATCCATTTCTGGGTCAGGGGGGTGGCAGTCAGAGATGCCACCAAGTCTCATAGCACCAGCCCCTCACTGACCCTCTGCAGGTGTGAGTCCACAGGAGGCTGCTCTCTGAGTGTGAGCATAGCCTTGATCTTTCAGTGGGGGCTTTGGGCAAAGTGGGGTTAAGTGTCTATTGGCTGGTGTAAAACATATTTCCTTTACAATCTACATGTCTACAGTTGAGAGGATGGCTCATAAATTGTGTTTTTGAAACAAAAAATGGGTCTTAATCACACTCTACCACGGCTTGTATCACCGTGAGGCCTCAGAGGAGCTCATGTGAGCGCAGAAGTCGGCTGCATACAATTCCATCGATAAACTCCTTTCTCTTCCTGGTTTATCTGCTAAGGACTGCAACAGGTTTGGCTAACATACATATAACAGATTTTAAGATAATTTAAAATGCACTTAGGGTAATTTTTCAATGACTATAGGAATGATAAGAAAGAGAGGTGAAGTGTAAGACGATTGATTTTAGAAATCGGATGCACCCGGCTGCAGCAAAACAGGAGTTTATGGAGGAGACACGCGTTTTGTTTTACTTTTTAAAACTCATTGGACTCATTTCCAAATGGAGGATTACATATCTACGCTCAAACTATTATCTGGACTTAAACAAGGAACTGGTCTGAACTGAAATGGACTGTGCAGGTTATTTATAAGGTAAGACCCATAACTCATAGTTTTGCGTTTTGTATGAACAAACAATGCGGGCATGAAACATATTCTGCTGTAGCCAAACAAATTGTCCACTTGATTTATATGATATATATATATATATGATATATATATATGATATATATGTTCATCTGATTGGGCTGAAGTCAGTGCTTCACCGGTGTTTCCACATTCACAGTGGCGGGTGTTGGTGTTTAGTGCTTACAGCACAGAGACAGATGAAGAGTGAACAGGACTTCAGCAGCAAAACAGCCTTTTCTAGATGGAAATATTGTCACTATTTCAAACTCACTGAGTAACCTCAGTGAGTTTGAAATAGTGCCAATATTTCAAATAGGTCAAAATGCGCACGTCGAGTGCACATTGTTCCAGAACAAAACGAAAAAGTAACGCAATAGTTACTTTTACTGGTAACTAGTTACTTTTATAGTGGAGTAACTCCGTTAGTAACTCAGTTACTTTTTGGGAGAAGTAACTAGTAACTATAACTAATTACTTTTTCAAAGTAACGTGCCCAACACTGCCCCTGACCCAGAAATGGAATAATAAAGGAGTAGAAAATGACATGACATGCATTAATGTGAAGAAAAAAATGTGACAGTGTCTGTTGATTGATATGGGAACAATTGCCAGGAGGGTTTTCTCTGTGGGACCTGAAAACTAACACAAGAATTGGTCCTAGAGCATTGTAGATGCAACCGTGATCAAATCGAAACTGCCCATTCATACAACTTTTTTACTATTTCCACATCAAAATTGCATTCTGCAGCTTTAACAAGCAAGAACTGGATTTGGCTCTACATTTTGTAATGACACAGTCTTCGGTGTTCAGGGTTTGGGTTTACAGCCTTATTGGCCTCACACTCTGCATATTCAACAGTCATTACAGGCTCTCAGTGAAGCGAGGTGCAGAGCTCCACCTATGGCTGTAAAAGTCCTGCTGTGACTTTAACGAGTCTGTGTAGGTTCTAATGGCTTTGATTACTTCGCCAACAACATCAATATTTAAGCTTTCACGAATTAAAACACTTAGAGGCACTTTATGCAACAACAAAACACATGTGATTCAAACATGTGTATGTATATTATACATTTCGGCATTTTGAGATCAATAAAGTGTAAATTATTGTATCTGTATGTGTCTTTTTGAAGGTTAAACTTGTGGGATATTGTGAAACTATTATCTGATGGTCAGATCTATCGAGCCTTGGTTTCAAATTTTACAGAATTAAATTAACTTTTGAACAATATAAACTGTCATGTTTTATATGATGTTGTTGTGCCACACAAGAATCTGTTAAAAAAAAAATCTGTAAAAAATCCTCCACATTTGGCACAGAAAAAAACTACCAAACAGCGACGGTGCAAAAGGGGAGTTGGTTTTAGTGAGGGACCAGTGTAATGCCGTAATCACAGTCCATATAAAACCCTGTATTTCACATCAAATGAAAAACATTGGTTCTTTCTGCCGGTTTATCATTTCCATTCACTCAAGCACTTATCTTTGTCCACATATTTCATAGAATCACTTAATGGTCGCATAATGGTCCGGAATAAATATCTATTACATGTGGTGAATTCATATGATCGTGAGGAGAGATTGTCAGGATCTTCAGCCAAGGAGTAACATGGGACCAAAAATGACAAATGGGTTTTTAAACACGGCGTGACACCCAATAGAAATGTGTTTTGTGAATGTGAATTGTGTGGTATGTATGCAGAAGTGTGCGTCTGCCCAGAGCTGCACCCAGGCTCTGCCCCGGGCTCCTAAATAAAGATGGAAAACTGCACTGACCGACAGCGACAACTTTAAAGAGGCCATTTTGTTTGAGAACAGGATGTGCCGTGAGAGGGTCAAGAAGACATCCACATCTCTGCACAGGTCACGTGACACGGGCCCCGGGGACATTGTGTTGCCGTAATCTGCTGACAAGGGCTGCGGCCGAAACAAACTGACAAACACTAACATTTAGGTCCTGGTAAAAGTGTGTGTCTGGACTTTTTGTTGATGTTGATTTACAAGGAAACTCAAAGTGCTGCAAAACAAGATAAAGACATTTAATGACAAGAGGCATTTAAATAATCATTCATAAATAATCACAATACATTACAAAACAATACAACCGGAAAATGCTTTTGGAAAATTGCTAATGAAGAATTCAGTATTTTACTTTGGATTAGAGCAGTGAAAATGGTCCGAACTAGGGATGTAAATCGGTGACCGTTTAACCGGTGGTTGACCGTCACAGCGTTAACCGGTCAAAGCTGTCGGTTAAAAAAGAGAAAAGGGGGTCTCTTCATAACGCTATTTTAAGCCCTATTTGCACGATGTGACGAGCGGGTCCCTATCTAGCTGTGTGCGCCAATGTAACAGTAAACTCTGGGCCGACTCTCACGCCGTACGCGCCACATATGCACGCACACATGTACACGCACACACAAACACACACACACACACACACACACACACACACACATTTCCCCCCCCTCCAAAGACACGTAACATCCACACGCATCATCTCTCCCCTCTGTTACCGCCTGCTAGTTGCACACTGGTGCGGGTCAGAACTACATTGGAGCTTATATTTACACACACATACATACATGTATTGCACACACACACATAGCTTACATATACACACATACATACATGTATTGTACACACACACATACCGGTCTGTCGCGCTCCTCTGTGTCACGGAGCCCAAAGCATTCTTGCAAATACACGGCTCCAGTCAAACCACATGGACCATGTTTGTGCTGCTGGTCCTTGGCATCAGCTCCACACTGATCACTTTTAAACTTTAGCGGAGACCTGCGAGACGCGGCTCGTCACTCGCTGCCCTGACCATGGGAACGAGCCGTCTTTTGCCTAAAAATGCTTTAAGCCGCAGCACAGAAGAATGGGAAGATTAAAACAGCAGTTCTCTGTGCGCAAAGGTGCCCAAGCTGTTGCGGGTTTTGGCACCGCTGTCTCGGTCTGATCCCGTAGAACGCTCAGCTGCACTTATGAAAAGTACGCGGCTCGAAATGGCTGTTATTTCAAAGAACGTGGACTATTTTAAACTACGCGGTTAACCGGTTTCAACCGGTTAATGAGGCTCGGTGGTCGGTCATGAAAATTCATAGTTTTTTACATCCCTAGTCCGAACCAGGAGGCTACTCTCTGGTCTCTCTCTCTCTGGTCTCTCTCTCTGGTATCTCTCTCTCTCTCTCTTTGGTCTCTCTCTCTCTCTCTTTGGTCTCTCTCTCTCTCTCTCTGGTCTCTCTCTGGTATCACTCACTCTGCTCTCTCTCTCTCTCTCTCTCTGGTCTCTCTGGTATCTCTCTCTCTCTGGTCTCTCTCTGGTATCTCTCTCTGGTATCTCACTCTCTCTCTAGTCTCTCTCTGGTGTCTCTCACTCTGCTCTCTCTCTCTCTCTCTCTCTCTGGTCTCTCTCTCTCTGGTCTCTCTCTGGTCTCTCTGGTATCTCTCTCTGGTATCTCTCTCTCTCTCTTTGGTCTCTCTCTGGTCTCTCTCTCTCTCTCTCTCTCTCTCTCTCTCTGGTCTCTCTCTGGTCTCTCTCTCTCTGGTCCCTCTCTCTCTCTCTGGTCTCTCTCTCTCTGGTCCCCCTCTCTCTCTCTGGTCTCTCTCTCTCTCTGGTCTCTCTCTCTCTGGCCCCTCTCTCTCTCTGGCCTCTCTCTGGTCTCTCTCTGGTCTCTCTCTCTCTGGTCTCTCTCTCTCTCTGGTCCCTCTCTTCTCTCTCTGGTCTCTCTCTCTCTGGTCCCTCTCTCTCTCTCTGGTCTCTCTCTCTCTCTGGTCCCTCTCTCTCTCTCTCTGGTCTCTCTCTCTCTGGCCCCTCTCTCTCTCTCTCTCTCTCTCTGGTCTCTCTCTGGTCTCTCTCTCTCTGGTCCCTCTCTCTCTCTCTGGTCTCTCTCTCTCTGGTCCCTCTCTCTCTCTCTGGTCTCTCTCTCTCTCTCTGGTCCCTCTCTCTCTCTCTCTGGTCTCTCTCTCTCTGGTCCCTCTCTCTCTCTCTGGTCTCTCTCTCTCTCTGGTCCCTCTCTCTCTCTCTCTGGTCTCTCTCTCTCTGGCCCCTCTCTCTCTCTCTCTCTCTCTCTGGTCTCTCTCTGGTCTCTCTCTCTCTGGTCCCTCTCTCTCTCTCTCTCTCTGGTCCTCTCTCTCTCTCTGGTCTCTCTCTCTCTGGTCCCTCTCTCTCTCTCTGGTCTCTCTCTCTCTGGTCCCTCTCTCTCTCTCTGGTCTCTCTCTCTCTCTGGTCCCTCTCTCTCTGGCCCCTCTCTCTCTCTGGTCTCTCTCTGGTCTCTCTCTCTCTCTCTCACACACACACACCACACACGTACACTCTCTCTCTCTCTCTCTCTCCGGAGACACAGCTGGAGGTGTGACACATGCAACTTCAAAGACATCGTTTCTAGAAGTGTTTGGACGTGTACAGTCATGATCGCACTCCCCTCCACAGTCAGTAATTTGACAAAATAAATACGGCATCAGACAAGAACTCTTTGGGACTCTCAAAGACACTTCACACTTCAGTTTTCATTTACCTGTGAACAGTCGCCTCTGCGATCACTGGTTAAATGGTAAACAAACAAAATCCTTCCTTCAGGTGGACATTATCGGATGCACAAGTTTAAAAAATAACAGGTACACACTCTGGTTTGTGCCGACTTCTGTTACAATTTTCATTTTCTGCTCGAAGGAATAACTTAAATCTGATGCTATCTTTTTTTTATAGCTTTTCATGTGAACTTTGCATTTTATCGTGGGCTATTTTATTGTCTCTGTATGCGCTGGTGCAATAACTGTACTCTCATGTTTTTATTAGTGGTACACACTCTGGTTGTCGGTTGTTTGAATGAATGAACTGTTTTTGCAGCTGACAGCAGGGAGCCCAAAGTTGATCTTATCTTATCACCAACAAACTCGGACATGTGACTATGGGAGGTTCAGAGACAGGTTAGATTTGCGGAGAACAAGTCGGAAGTCGCGCTGTGCTCCAGTACAATCGGTCCTTCTGCAACTCATCCAGTGAGAAATGTTCCGCGGTGCAAATAGGGAGATGACAATTAAAATGCGTCAATTTCTTTATGCCGCTAATTTTTTAAATAATTAATTCATCTCAATTAAGGCGTTAAAGTCCCGGCCCTAATAAATAAATAAACCTTACAACTTCTTACATTAAGTCCCGCGACCCGGCAACGGATGAAGCGGAAGAAAATGAATGGATGGATGTACTTCTGATATTATTATCTTACCCAGCTCAGCGACATATTTACACAATTAAAGTAAGTCACAGACACCAGGACAAAAGCAGACTGTCCTTATCGTCAAACACTGTGGCTTCTCTCCTCTGGGATCAGTCTGGGGCCTCTGCACGCTAAATACATAAGTTTGTGTTTTTGATTTCCACATTAGACAATAAAAATCCTGTCGTGTTAGTCTGCCTATGTGTGCGTGTCATGTGGTTTGCTCCAACAGAAAAACAAGCCTTTAACTTTTACGGACTCCAAAACTCTTCAAATCCCCAAACGGATTGATAATTACAAACAGCCATATTCCCATCTCCGAGATCCCGGTCCAACGTGCTTTATGAGTTTTGAAGGAAAAGCCATTACTTCGAGGGATGGAGGGGGGATAATAAAAAAAGCCAGAGACAGATAGGGAGACAGATTTACATCACGGAATAACAAGGAAGCAACAGAAATGAACAGAAAGATAGATTGAAGAGAAATGAGACACGGCCACTGCGTTTGAACAACCCTCCAGATATATACAGTATACGTATAGAGACCAAGATGTAGCTGTGTTTACGATTGTGCAGAGCTGAGGCCTTGCAGATCAATACATTTCTTAAGTGATTATTCGGACTGCGTGCCAGGACTAGAAAATGAGTTGAATCCTATGGAATAAGTGTCTGTCTGTATGCGTCTGTCTGCCGTAGAATCAATGACAAGCCATGACTCATTATTGTATATTTAGTGCATGTAAAATCTCAGTATCGACCCAAGATGATGCCATAAAAGAGACAAGTCCACCACGTACTTATTCAATCCAGCCGTATCGTTCTGCACTCTGCCCTTTACTGTATGTCAATAGAAACATGGTCACATCAAAGGCTTTGCTTAAAAAACGCAAATGAATCGGAACACTACAAAAAGTGATACAAAATAAGTCAAAAATTGCTCAGTTTTGGCAAAATATAGCTTAATTTGCGCATATTTAGACTGCCCTAAAACAATATCTGCCAATGGGACACGCAAAATGATCTTGTTTTTAAATGATACAAGATATGTCTCCAATGGAAGGAGAAATAAAGCTCTAGTTAATGAAAAAAGACTAAGTGGCTTTATCCCATTGGAAAATCTTGTTTTTCACCAAACATAAGGTCAAGGACTACAGGTGCAAAATCATCATTTGGAGCAAATATGATATAACAAACATCCAAAAGAAGAAGACGAAGAAGGGTTTGGGCCCAACTGAACCAATTTAACTAGAAAGCCGAAAGATACACAGAAAAGCCAGAGGGGAGAAAAGGTATTTCCGCATCAAGAAATATCAGTGGCAATGATTGTAAAACAAATTGTGAAAAAGACGTGAAAAAGTGGAAATTATCATTTCCTACATGTACGTCTGGGTCTGATCCTAGTGGCTGCAGTTTCCTCAGTTGAATCCCCTCCGACCAATCAGAGAGCGGGGGAGGCGGGTGTTGTAGGTAGATGTTGTGACGTCAAGAGTTTGTTGGTTTTAGTTTGGAAATGAGCGGCAAATGCGATAGTAAAGTAATCTCTTTAATCCGTTTTGGTTCGGCTCCAAATATCAAAAAATTGAAGGCGTAGAAAGAGGAATGTGTAGCAAATGTCATTGCTGCAAAGATTGTGGCATTACTTCCCACAGGCTCTGTTAGTGGCAAATGCGATGGCTAAAGCTAGGCTAAATGCTAAAGCTAAGCTAAATGCTAAATGCCCAACTCACTCGGGCTCATTACATATGTCACAGAAAAACTCACATCCAGTAGTTTCAATCTGCAAAAGGAGTTAACCCCTCCCACCTGTTAACAAAGCCAATCCAGATCTTCGTATGAAATGAAATGAGAATTATTGTACGGTAAGACCAGGCTAAGAGAAAAACAACAATCGCATGGGTAATCTTCACATTTGATAGTGTATGTTATGTCCCCTTTAAAATGCTGCTGTGACTATAACAATTATTCCATCAGAGCCCGTGCACCGATATGTGAGTAAAACATTCTCACTCTAGTCATAAAAGTGCCGTATTCTATTTCACTAAAACTTAATCTGTCTTCCTCAGCTCTTTGTATAATTGTGTGTGCGTCATGCGGTGCACACACAATGTGCACAGTGTCAGAGCGGCTTAGGTTGTATTGTTCAGCTTTGACAGTTGTGCCAAAAAGGATCATGGAAAGTGAAAATTAAGACAACTTTAAAAGGAAGATTTTGAGGAGGAGAGAGAGAGGAGTCGACTGAAGTACATTTTAGAAACGTAATTATAGAAATGAGGCCGTGGAAGCTGATGGTGAATATGCCTTGTATGTGTTAGAGGATTTATTAGCACATCCAACTCCAGTACTGACAGTTTCAAAGGGATGTTTTGTCAGCTTTGTGAGATTTTAACCTGGAAATAGCAGTTTTTTATTGTTACAGTGTTCTGACGTTTAATTTGATTTGATTCGTGCAGGATTGAGAAATGTTAATCCTGCATTTCAGCTTCTCTATGTTCATATTTGATTTGTTTTGTTTGTGTGGACGGATGTGTTTCTGCTGCTACTGGACACCTGTCTTTCTCCTACGGAAGATCAACAAAGTATCTATCTATCTATTTCACATACTTGTGATTGTCCAAAAGCTTAAGTCCAGATAAAAATAGAAGCCATTTTCTAACATTGTGAATATATGTTTTCTGCGGCTTCAGCGGAATGCAGCAGGATCAGTTGTGTAGTTTTGAAGACAATAAAAAAGCTTTTTCCGTTTTTCAATTTAGACCAGTGTTTCCCAACCTTTTTGAGCCGTGGCAACCGGGAACAATGTGAAACCACCAGCCAAAACTGATCCAAAAAGAAAACGTTATTGACAAAGCAAAGTCATTCTCATCAAAATGTGTTTGAAAAGTTTTTGTTTCTTACATTCTTTTGAATATTTTGATAGCATTTGATCATTTCTATCATCTCAAGGTCTCACTTTAGTCTGTTCTAAACTAAACATTACTTGGGAATATAAATTAAACCAATCTGTCTGTTACACGTCTCTCAACAACAAAAAAGATTTCATGGAGATCATGAACACAAATTATTCAGCCAACTTCAGCCCCGACAGTACACACAGCTCAGAACATAAAAAGCCAATATTTATTTGTAATTGTTGTTTCTCACCTTGGCTTGACAAGAGTGCAGCCGACAGCAGCAAGGTTCAATGATGACCAGTTTTTATTGAGTTTATAGTATACATAAATTGTTTTATTGTTATTTCTTTTTCAATCTTCTGTGATGTGAAACACTAAACAGAATAATGAAATAAGGAAACTTTTATACGTATTTTATTTCAGGCTGCAATGTTTCGGCCCACAGCCCTGTATAGATTCATGATCCAGCTCCGTAAACAACATGAAAACGCACATGAGTGGGAGTGGGGGGGGGGGGGGGGGGGGGGGTGAGTGCGGCGAGGAGAGCAGAAAGATCGAGGGCAGAACATCTGTTCAGTCACAAAGTGAGTTGATTACTCCTAATGCTAACCGCCTCTGTGATTTTCTTTGCAAGGTTTCAGTTCAACATTTTTCAAACCTTGCTATGGACAAAATTCACTGTTGAACAGTGAATCCAAAGTTATTTTAATTTGACTTTTTTTGTTCTACTTATCCAATTATAGTTTGAAAACACGAGGCCCAGAGTGTGGGTTTAAAGCAGAGGGAGCAGGTCCCGACTCAAAATGGTCCAATGCAAATGTGCGCTGACATCTCACTCCTACCCTGTGGGGGTGTACCCAGAAAGAGAATTACCCAATGCTTTTGTATGCCATCTTCTTTCGTCTCCAAATGAAAAGTCATAGTTATTATGGTAATAAACACATACCTCTACTTTGAGTCCATTTTTATTCTCTTCTTTTCTTCACTGTTTATTGGCTGCACTTGACGGCTTGGACTGGCTTTTCATTATAATGTTGACCAAAAACCTGTCCACCAATCTTTCAATGAACACTCCCCCACCGACTCACCTTGGCTTGACAAGAGTGCAGCCGACAGCAGCAGGGTTCAATGATGACCATTTCTATTGAGTTTATACTATACATATGTAGCTGCCCTGGGGCACACTGACAGAAGTGAGGCAACGAGTATGTGCCATCGGCCCCCTCCATCCACCACCAACCATTTACACACACAGCATTCTAGGCAATGTGGATGAAGTGTCTTGCCTAAGGACACAATGGAGGTTTTGACACTTTACAGCCGCAACCGCCCCACTGTGGCACCTGGTGTTCCCAGAGGTCTCCCATCACAGTGCTAACCAAGCCCTGTCCTGCACAGCTACATTTTTACTAAAATTACATTACATTTTGAATGAATTTGAATGTTTTATGATTGCACTCAGTGGGCGACAGGGGCTCAGTTGGTAGAGCACTGGCCTTTGAGCCGGAAGGTGGAAGGTTCGAGCCCACCCGAGACCTTTTCCACTGACTCCCACTGATGTCTGCTGTTGTTGTGTCCTTGGGCAAGACACTTAACCCCACATTGCCTGAAGCCCCCAGTGAATAATCAAGGCTGTTTTGTCACTGACAGAGCAGCCATCCTCCTGTGGACTCACCACCTGCAGCAGGATCAGTGAGAGGCTGGTGCTCTGTGGACTGGGTACAGCTCTGACTGCCACCCCCCCGACCCAGAAATGGATAAAGGGGAAGAAAATGGAAGAATGGATGGATAATTGTATTAATAAAAAAGTAATTTATGCACATGAGGTGGAAGTCTAGGTTATTTTTCTTCCCACTGCATCTTGAGCTGATCATTTTTAAATACAGTTAAAGATGTTTGTAAAAATACATGATTGTAACCATTTCTTAAGTTAATTTTGTAATATTTAACAGATTTTTTAACATCACAAAGCAACATTTAAACATGAAAGAAAACTTGCATTCGTTTGCTGCAGCTGCAGGATTCAGCTAATAACTACCAGTTATTT
Source organism: Knipowitschia caucasica (assembly GCA_964034765.1). Taxonomy (NCBI): domain Eukaryota; kingdom Metazoa; phylum Chordata; class Actinopteri; order Gobiiformes; family Gobiidae; genus Knipowitschia; species Knipowitschia caucasica. The sequence continues at coordinate 35,276,329 of OZ035838.1, read as the reverse complement.
TAATTATAGATAACACAAATATTTTAATAGAACGTATATCCACTTGGGAAATGCAAAGCAGAATATTCTTACAATATTATATATGGACGAATATGAATTTCTGTTTATCAAATTTAATTGGTTTCATTTATCTTGAGCAGAAAATTATGAAATTAGAACGGACATAATATTGGCGCTTCACGTCTCCAACGCTTCTCTTTGGATGTTGGAAAGTATTTGTGGCACAACTTTAACACACTGTATCTTTATGTTTTAAAGTTTTAAGTTGGAGGTTAATTTAAAGCTGTGGATTACTTTTTTATGATTCATTGCAGAAGGAGTCTTGTATAAATAAAGTATCATGAACAAAGCAGGTCACAAAAGGCTGTCTTCATCCTATTATGAAACATCTTATCTCCTTCTGCGTTCTCCCAAGAAAGAGCCCTATGAGTCACTATTTGACACTTTGGGCCGAGAGCTGATTGGCTGAGTGTGGGTGGTCCTCTTTTTCACATTTCACTTTCAAAAATCTGATCTAAACATGTGACAAAGGCCAACAAACCATGCACGTGAAAACTAGTGATGGAACCGCAAAAGAGATACATTGATTTTATTAAAACATTTTTGTGGTTTGAAATTAGGGACCCCAGCTTTAAATGTAAAGAAATATTGCATGTCTTTAATCATCAAAACAAACCCACACAAGCTGCTAATTTTACTGCTACTACTGTGTCTGTTTGCTGAAGCAGAACCAGGTTAGAGTCCTCACATTTACTGCGTGTGCGTCCATTTCCCACCACCGGGGGCAGCGCAGTCACTCTCTCACACACACCATCACATCAACATGTCCCTGCAACACTGGGCATTATTCCTGTTTGTTTAGATTTCGAGCTAATAATAAAACAAATCATGTAAAGTATATTGGAATTGAGCATATATATAGAAAATGCAATTAGAACTATTCTCTATTATTTCTATCTATTCTCAATTTTATTCCTCAGAAGTGTATGCTGATTTTTATCATGCTTTACTCTATTCTCTATTCTCTCTTTTCTGACTGTTGCACTGAGCCGAAGCTATTTCCAAGTCTGAGACTTCCTGTTACTTACGTGGCAATAAAAATGATTCTGATTCTAATGGTGAAACTATGTTTGTTACTGTATGTGTATGTACGTATGTGAATGTGTACATGTATGTATGTATGTATGTATGTACTGTATATGTGTATGTATGTATGTCTGTGTATGTATGTATGTATGTATGTATCTATGTATGTGTACGTATGTATGTATGTGTATGCATGTATGTATGTAATGTATGTATGTATGTATGTATGTATGTATGTATGTATGTATGTGTGTATGTATGTATGTATGTCTATGTATGTATGTATGTGTATGTATGTATACAGTATGTGTATGTATGTATGTATGTATGTATGTATGTATGTATATGTATACGTATGTATGTGTACGTAAGTATGTGTATATATGTAATATGTATACACATACATAAGTATAAGTGAACTAAAAATCGGGGCCATTTGTTTGATCTTAATCTGAATCCTCACCCTGATTTTATCTTCTATTTTTTCCTTCTCTTTTGATCTTAAACTGCTACATCTTGTGTTGTATGTTACGTCACTTTGTTTCTTTTAATACACAAAATAAATGTCATGATTTCACCCGTCACTCCACTTTGCTGCTTTAGCTCTTCTGCAAACGGTTGTGTCAAAGTGAACTAAAAATTGGGGCCATTTGTTCATAATATCGTGTCAAAAATCATACTTTTAATTGAACAGAAAAGCTTACATTCACTTTGTCACTTATCTCAAATCAATAAATCAAATATTGCAACAGAAATGATCCGTCTTGATCCAGTCCCATCAAAGAGGTGCTTTTGGGATGATGACCTCAGCGCATACTGTACCTCACTGATAATACGGCTGTGATTGAGGACTTCATGGAGAGGACGGAGGCCGCGGACAGGAGCAGACGGGGAGACTAAAGGCCTATTGGCTTTTGATTAGTTGCTTGAGCGATGTCTGGAGCGTAATTACAAAAGAAGACTGACAACGTGCTCAATAATAAGGTGTAAGTGGAAGCAGAGGTGCAGAGATGAAGGCGAAGACCCAGAAATGAACCTATGGGAAAATAATGTTTTTAATTCTATGATGTTCTAGTTATGAATGATGACAAAGTTGAAGTGAAGGTGTCAGTGGTCCATAGAAATATAGAAATGAGAAAAATACACTGGAAAAAATGATCAAATATGTGGCCAAACTTAAATGCAAAAGTCAGATCCTGTCAGGCCATTGAAGCTGTGCAGAGCAGGGACTGGTTAGTGCTGTGATGGGAGACCTCTGGGAATGCCAGGTGCCACAGTGGGGCGGCTGTAAAGTGCTGAACTGTGGTTGTGTCCTTAGGCAAGACGCTTCAGGGGCTAATGGTACAGACTTGTTGCCTCGCTTCTGTCAGTGTGCCCCGGGGCAGCTGCGGCTACAGCAGTAGTTTACCACCACTGTGTATGGAGTGAAAGAATAATGACATGTGAAGTGTCTTTGAGTGTCCTGATCATTATTGGGCGGCAGTAGCTCAGTTGGTAGAGCGTTGGCCTTTGAGCCAGAAGGTCATGGGTTCAAGCCCCGCTCAAGACTTTCACCATCGACTCCCATGGACTACTGTTGTTGTGTCCTTGGCAAGACACTTAACCTCTGGGAACACCTGATGCCACAGTGGGGCGGCTGCGGCTGTAAAGTGCCAAACTGCCGTTGTGTCCTTAGGCCAGACACTTCACCCCCATTGCCTAGAATGAGTCTGGTGTGTGTATGAATGGTTGGTGGTGGTCGGAGGGGCCGATGGCGCATACTGGTTGCCTCGCTTCTGTCAGTGTGCCCCAGGGCAGCTGTGGCTACAGTAGTAGTTTATCACCACCGTGTATGGAGTGAATGAATAATGACACATGTGAAGCGTCTTTGAGTGTCCAGAAAAGCGCTATATAAAACCGATGCATTATTATTGAAATACCAGGAAAAAAATGCCTTTTAACTGAACTTGAGTCCGTTTTGATAATAGTTGCCAATGGAACAAGTAAAAACATCTTGTTTTAGATACAAGAAAATCCAAGAAATGTCTTCCTTGGAATGAGAAATAATTTGCAACAGCCCTTGAAATAAGACGAAACGGCTTGTTTCATTGGCAACTCTTGTTTTAAAATAGTTAAAACGTACTCAGATTTAGAAAAAATAAATACTTTATTCAAGCATTTATTACCTCATATTTTAGCATTTTTTGCAGTGCTCTCATGGATTTCTGGTTGGGGCTACATGGCTACATGGCTTACAAAATAGATGGTTAAAAGACCCTTTTTTTTAAGGAAGTGTTGCTCTCCCTTAATCATTAATTTTTCCTACAGCTGTTTTTTGTGTGTATCGGGGAGAAAGACAAAAACTCCACAATCATTGTCACACTTTTGTTTTTAGCCTTGTGTCCCGTGTGCTCTTGTTAAAAAGTTGACTGGGACCTGATTGTGGCAAACATGCAGCTCTCTACTTTGTGATGAATGTTGCTCGGACTTGACTGCAGGATGGATGAGAGGTTCCAGCGTCCGGATGATTGATTTGGAGCGGCTCTAACAGTCTGTAAGGATCGGTTTGCTTTGATCTTCTGAGGGTGCTTAAAGGTCCACTCTGTAACTTTGCCACAGGTGAGTCTGAGGACAGCGAGGAGCAGTGAGGGGGAGGTCCATATACAGTAAGCTTCTGCATAGAGAGAGGAAAGTGGACAGTGTCTTTTGCTCCCGTGTTTGTCTATAACACTGCGGCTTATAGTCAGGTGCGGCTTCATTTTGGGTTTTTTTCAGTGGCAATAGACCAACAGAATTGATGAGTAGTACTCAAGAGGTCCTATTAAAGATTAAATACAGTTTAAAAGTCCTCACTTATAACATCTATGTGTAAAAGTATATCAAATAATAAATCGTTTTTTGGTGAAGTGAAATTTTTGTAATATTACAATGTGTCACAGGTGTGGCTTATAACCCAGTGTGGCTTGTGCAACTACAACATTCAAAATCTTCCAAAAAATTAGGGCCTGCGGTTTATAATCAGGTGCGGCTTATAGTCCAGAAAATAAGATAATATAGAAAATGAAAGAAGTATTTCTAATTCTTTTTTATTACACATTATTTTGACCAAGTAGGAGATATTGGATCATTTCACAAGGCTCACCTAATAACGCCTCAATGCCTACTGACATGCCATAGCACAGTGTTTGATAAATACTGACACAGACCATATTCGAACTGTGGACTGACCAAGTGCTACCATAGTCTTTACCAAATGCAGAAAATTAACATAAGCTAGCTGGAGCCAATTTCCTTATATGGGCATCGGTTGCGACAGGGTTAGCTTCTCGCCGTAACAAGGGCAAACCATAGATTTCAAATGGGGATTATGACACATACAGTTACTGAGCTAGAGGAGTCCACTTTTCAATGTAGGTCAATGGGAGTATGAGCAAAACTCAGTCCTCAAGCACTTCCCTGTTAGGTTAGCATTGTCCGTCCGTAAACAGTCTATGCTTTATCACCGGGAAAACCATCAGAAGACACAGTTATGGTCAGGAGTAGCTGGCTGGAGGATACGGAAAAAATAAGATGCTCAGACAAACACGTGAATAATTATCTTTTTTATTATCTTTTTTCTCTATTTCATCTGCCATTTGACCAAGAAGACATTTTTCTAATATATCAAGCCCAATGCACATTTCAAACTCTGAGGTCTATAGATCCAGACTGTTCCTGCTCCCTTTGTGTATATTTATTTGAGAGGGTTCCCTGAGTAACAGCCTCGAGAAGCGGAAATAAAGCATTTAATCTGGAGATAGAATATTGACGCCATAAAACCACAGAGGAACACATCTTATTGGACGTAAACAATCTTGATGTATTGACCTGCAATCTTTTCCGGCTCGTCCAAAAAACTCCTGCGTTCCATTATCGACACGTGATCTCTCCACATCTCCTGTTTCTCGTTTCGTTTATAAATGTCTTGTCTGTGAAAACGCATTCAATTGCCTTCTGGTATTTACGGCAAGTGTGGTAATGCTTATAGACTTTTTTGCCACTGGATTGAGTAAAAAACAAACTTAAACAGATTTTTTTTAATAGATGATTGGATTTGAGAGTTCAGGGTTTCACATTTATTTCAGGCAATTTGATGAAAAGACAATAATTTGAACTTTAACTTTAACTTTGGCCGATATTAACATGTGTATGACCACAAAGATACGTTTGTTTTAGGGGATTTTTATTGTAGTTGATAATAACAAAGTAACAGACAACTGAAGTGAGGTTGTTTTCATTATTTTGTTAATTAAAGGGACAGTATCCATCCATCCATCCATCCATTTTCTTCCGCTTTATCCGTTGCCGGGTCGCGGGGGCAGCAGTCTAAGCAGAGACGCCCAGACTTCCCTATCCACACACACCTCCTCAAGCTCGTCCGGGGGGACCCCTAGGCGTTCCCAGGCCAGCTGAGAGACATAGTCTCTCCAGCGTGTCCTGGGTCTTCCCCGGGGCCTCCTCCCGGTGGGACGTGCCCGGAACACCTCCCCAGGAAGGCGTCCAGGAGGCATCCTGAACAGATGCCCGAGCCACCTCAACTGGTTCCTCTCGACGTGGAGAAGCAGCGGCTCTACTCCGAGCTCCTCCCGTGTGACCGAGCTCCTCACCCTATCTCTAAGGGAGCGCCCAGCCACTCTGCGGAGGAAGCTCATTTCGACCGCTTGTATCCGCGATCTCGTTCTTTCGGTCATTACCCACAGCTCATGACCATAGGTGAGGGAGGGAACGAAGATTGACCGGTAAATTGAGAGCTTTGCCTTTCGGCTCAGCTCCCTCTTTACCACAACGGTCCGATACAGAGACCGCATCACTGCGCACGCTGCACCGATCCGCCTGTCAATCTCACGCTCCATCCTCCCCTCACTCGTGAACAAGACCCCGAGATACTTGAACTCCTCCACTTGAGGAAGGACCTCTCCACCCACCTGGAGAGGGCAAGGCACCTTTTTCCGGTCAAGCACCATGGCCTCGGATTTGGAGGTGCTGATTCTCATCCCAGCCGCTTCACACTCGGCTGCAAACCGTCCCAGTGCATGTTGCAGGTCCTGGTTCGTTGGAGCCAGCAGGACGACATCATCCGCAAAAAGTAGAGATGAAATCCTGTGGTTCCCGAACCGGACCCCCTCCGGCCCCTGGCTGCGCCTAGAGATTCTGTCCATAAATACAGTGAACAGAACCGGTGACAAAGGGCAGCCTTGGCGGAGGCCAACATGCACCGGGAACAGGTCTGACTTACTGCCAGCAATGCGAACACAGCTCTGGCTCCGGTCATACAGGGACCGAACAGCCCTCAGCAGAGGACCCCGGACCCCGTACTCCCGGAGGACCCCCCAAAGGACACCCCGGGGAACGCGGTCGAACGCCTTCTCCAAATCCACAAAGCACATGTGGACAGGTTGGGCGAACTCCCATGAACCCTCGAGTATCCGATGGAGAGTATAGAGCTGGTCCAGTGTTCCGCGACCGGGACGAAAACCACACTGCTCCTCCTGAATCCGAGATTCGACCATCGGACGAAGCCTCCTCTCCAGTACCTTGGAGTAGACCTTACCGGGGAGGCTGAGGAGTGTGATCCCACGATAATTGGAACACACCCTCCGGTCCCCCTTCTTGTAGAGAGGGACCACCACCCCGGTCTGCCACTCCATTGGCACCGCCCCCGATCGCCACGCGATGTTGCAGAGACGTGTCAGCCAAGACAGTCCTACAACATCCAGAGACTTTAGATAGTCAGGACGGATCTCATCCACTCCCGGCGCCTTGCCACCATGGAGGCTGCCAACCACCTTGGTGACCTCGGCCAGGGAGATGGAAGTATCCGCCCCAACATCCTCAGCCTCTGCCTCCTGGACGGGGGACGTGACGGGGGGATTGAGGAGAACCTCGAAGTATTCCTTCCACCGCCCGACAATATCCCCAGTCGAGGTCAGCAGCCCTCCACCCGCACCATACACGGTGTTGGCAAAGAACTGCTTCCCCCTCCTGAGGCGCCGGACGGTTTGCCAGAACCTCTTCGAGGCCGACCGATAGTCATGCTCCATGGACTCTCCGAACTCCTCCCAGTCCCGGGTTTTTGCCTCTGCAACAGCCCGGGCCGCGGCACGTTTGGCCTGCCGGTACTGGACAGCTGCCTCAGGAGTCCCACGAACCATCATTGCTCGATAGGACTCCTTCTTCAGCCTGACGGCATCCCTTACTGCCGGTGTCCACCACCGGGTTCGGGGATTGCCGCCGGGACCAGCACCAGAGACCTTGCGACCACAGCTACGAGCCGCCGCATTGGCGATAGAGGAAGAGAACATGGTCCACTCGGACTCGATGTCCCCCTCCTCTGCCGGGACCTGGGAGAAGCTCTCCCGGAGGTGTGAGTTGAAAGTCCGTCTGACAGGGGGCTCAGCGAGACGTTCCCAGCAAACCCTCACTACACGCTTGGGCCTGCCAGGTCTGACCGGCCTCCTGCCCTGCCAGCGGATCCAACTCACGACCAGGTGATGATCGGTTGACAGCTCCGCCCCTCTCTTCACCCGAGTGTCCGAGACACGCGGTCGAAGGTCAGATGATACGACTACAAAGTCGATCATCGACCTCCGGCCTAGGGTGTCCTGGTGCCACGTGCACTGATGGACACCCTTGTGCTCGAACATGGTGTTCGTGATGGACAGGCCGTGACTGGCACAGAAGTCCAACAACTGAACACCGCTCGGGTTCAGATCAGGGGGGCCGCTCTTCCCGATCACCCCTCTCCAAGTGTCACTGGCATTTCCCACATGGGCGTTGAAGTCCCCCAGGAGAATAACGGAGTCCCCGGGCGGTGCACTGTCCAGTACCCCTCCCAAGGACTCCAAGAAGGCCGGGTACTCTGCACTACCGTTAGGCCCGTAGGCCGTCACAACAGTGAGAGACTTGTCCCTCACCCGGAGGCGGAGGGACGCGACCCTCTCATTCACCGGGGAGAACTCCAACACGTGGCGGCTGAGATGGGGGGCAATGAGTATGGCCACCCCAGCTCGCCGCCTCTCCCCGCGGGAAACACCAGAAAAGTGGAGCGTCCAACCCCTCTCAAGGAGTTGGGTTCCAGAGCCCAAGCTGTGTGTGGAGGTGAGGCCGACTATCTCTAGTCGGTATCGCTCAACCTCCCCCACAAGCTCGGGCTCCTTCCCCCCCAGTGAGGTGACGTTCCACGTCCCAAGAGCCAGATGTTGGGTGTGTGGACTGGGTCGTCGAGGTCTCCGCCTTCGACTGCTGCCCAGTCCTCTCTGCACCTCGCCACCACGGACCCCTCTGCAGGTGGTGAGCCCACAGGAGGGACTGCCCACGTCATCCCTTCGGGCTGAGCCCGGCCGGGCCCCGTGGGCTAAGGCCCGGCCACCAGGCGCTCGCTTGCGAGCCCCGACCCCAGGCCTGGCTCCAGGGTGGGGCCCCGGCTGCGCCATGCCGGGCGACTTCACGGTTTTTGTTGTCGTGCTGTCCACGAGGGACAGTATGTAATATTTAAATAAAAAAATCTTTCATACGTTCCCCACATGTATGAATCATATTTGACATTTTCTCAATACATGCTGGAAGTATGGTTTAAATTATGAAGTGGATTCTTAATTAAAAATACAAGAACATGAAGTCCATAGGCTCTTGTTTGGGTTGCCAGTTTGTTAAGTGAAGTGTCCTAATCTTGACTCAAAAATTCCCAAAACTTTACTAACTGTAAATACCAATGGTGTAGGTTTGGTTCCAATCTTGGTGGGGACATTCACTACGACCCGAGTCTACACCCATTGACACGGGGTCCAGAGTTTCTCCCCCAGAATTTGTTGTGTAATCACACACTATATTTGCAATAGTGTGTTGCCTTCTATACTAAACTCAGCTGTAGACTGAATGAGAAGCAGTTAAGGATTTTTTCTAATAGTTAAAACAAAATCAATTGGATCAGAGCTTCTGAGTTTTGTGTTGCGTTCATTCTATACTGACTTAAATCTAATTTAAATCTACATAATAGCCCTCACCTGAGGCTCTAACAGTTCAGGAACACATTATCAGCAGATAAAGGTTGTAAATCGTGGATCCGTGGAATATTTTCATCCCTAGTTTATCCTGATTCACACAACACACCCACTTATACATTTTGGATAGTAAGAGCACAATAAGTATTTTTTCAGCCTTTCAACCAACCTGTTTCTTTATTGGAGCCAGTTCTGTTCTGTCTCTGTGCCGTGTGAGCTCCTCGGGACATTAAACAGTGCGCTGACAGATTAGAAATAACGTAAGTACTTTGAATGGTAATAGATCTACAGTACTTTCCTCTGATTACTCACGTGCTACAACGCTCAGGGAACGAAAAAAAACACTTGCTTCACGCTGGCTAACTTTTAAAAATTAAACAGTCGCTCAGTGCTTCAGTTTGGCGCTGAAGAAGACAGCCAATCACTGCAGAGAACGGAACGGGTCACGTGCTGCTGCTGCTGCTGTTGCTCTGGAGGCGAGGAGGAGGCGCGACGTGTGCACAAACGGAAGACATGTGTCCCGGACCGTCCGGGTCACGGGACATCATGTCATTTTGGTGGGGACTTTTTAGTCCTCACCAAATATTGGTGGGGACATGTCCCCATGGTCCCCACGCAAACCTACGCCCTTGGTAAATACCTATTGAAATTGTGGTTATACGACACATAGTGACACAAGGGCAAATACTGCTTGATTGTATATATATATATTTGTATGTGTTTGTGTGTACTGCAGGCAACATGTGCAGACGGTCATGTAAACTGAGGAATGTAAATATTGTAAATACTTTTGAATGTAGAAATTCAATAATAATGTAATGTATCCCTTTTTATATATAGCGCTTTTTATTTTGGACACTCAAAGTTCAATAATATGAAATAGTTTATCAAGACCCTTATGTCTTATGAGCAGGTGATAATTCTTTTTTTAAGCTGGGATACCTAACTTTTAAACCACAATAAATGGAACTATGTACAATTAAACCAGATACAAACATTAGTTCTCATACACAACACATGGAGCTAGCACTGGTTCTAGCTAAACCCCAGCAGGTGGATTGCGTTAGTTGCTTAAAGCTACAATAAAATGTGGTTGTTTTGCCCGGAACGTTCCACAGGCATTTGACTTTACCATTTCTGGGTAAGTTACGGGTCACATCTGCAGAGATAACGCAAAGTAGGTTTTTGAGCAGTAAAATCTGAATAACTCATGTTTTATTGAAATTTAAAGCAAATCAATATCAAGTAGTGTTTAGCGGACTACTCAGCGGAATTTAGAGACGTTATCAAATAAACACAAATAAAAAACAAGGAATATTTTGTTGACATTCTCTTTCTTTGTACAAAAACTAATCCAGTAATAAGAAAAAATGCAGTCAACCCACAGTGGTAAACGTATAGCTTGTAGACGCTAACGCTAACATCATCTCACAGTTGGACCCAGCGTTGCCGTGGCGCCTGTACAGTGTAACTACAGTACGCTCTTGTGTGAGAAATTGACATTGCGCTGGCATGCCACCTCGTCTAATACCACGTCCTGCCCATTGGGAACGGACTGTGGAAAATCCATCTTACTGCTCCGTGCACACACCTCCTGACGTCACACTGCTTTATTTTTGCTCTAAATTGCCGCCTAAACCCGCTGAACCTAAAGGAACGAGATGTTGGGGGGGGGTTGAGTACCAAAGACGGATGACGCAAGAATGAAAGCCAGTTCTGTGGAGATTTAGCGCACACCTAATCACTCGGCACACGACCACCCCTATCTTTTTCCCCTCATGCATAAAGATCATGTTCGTGTGTAGGTACAACCGATCCCCTAGTCACTCCCCAGCACCGGCATGGAAAATATGGTGAGGATTTTAATGTAAACCAAAAGGCTTCACTCAAGGCCTCTCAACTTCAGTCTGCATGGATAGCCTTGCGTTCACATTAAAAGCTTAAAACAGCTTTTTTAACATTAAAAGTAGCATTATGCAAGGTTTTCATGTAGTGTCATCATTAAAACATACTTCTTCAGCTCTTTTCCAATATTTTTTTAACTGGAAAAAGTAGTTCAGAGATATTCATATTTCAAAAATAGTTTTTCTCTGTTCCTAAATCTTGTTTTCATATCCGCCCTCCTCTGTTTTACCAATCAGAAAGTTGCTGATCCAGGTTGCCAGAACTCACCACGTCGAGCTAATCTCACCGGTAAAGTACCATGTGTGACAAACAAAGAATTAAACCAGGATTTCTATCTTTGTGAAAAGGGTGTTGGTTATAGATTTGTTGTTGACAAAACTCTTGTCTATTCAGACATTGTGGTCCCAGCTGGATTCGTGCATATCTGGCAACCTGAGTCAGGGAGAGTTGGAGAAGACTGCAGAATATTGTTTGGGATTGCAGTACCACTTTTGGCCACATTTTTACGTATTGCTCCTTTAAAAGAGAGAGTACCTCATTTTGAACCAAGAAAATTAATCAATAGTTCCGAAAAAAAAAGATTTGGTCCCATCACTAGTTTTCACATGTTTTATTTTTAGCTTCCGTCACATCTTTAGGTCAGCTTTTTTGTTTGGAAAGAGAGTATAATTCTCTCAGTTTGTATAAGATAATGAAAATAATAAAAATATAATAGATAATAAATAAAGATTGCATGGAGTGGTCTGATTTATTCACATAATGATACTTACACAAGATTTTCTCTACTGGGACAAAACACTATTTATGAACGAGAAAATAGCTAAAAATGTTGCCAAAACTGTGCCAAAATCAACTCCACAAAACAAAATGTTGGATTATACTAGAGCAGAAACTGGAGCTAAAGGTTCAGTGACGTTGCTCTGAAAATATGTGGTCTAAAGTTATTCCTTGTTTTGTGATTTTATTGCCTATAATTGCCCTGAAATTGTAGCTCTGTTTGTCCACGGTGACCTGGCGTCCCACAAACAAATCCTCTCAAATATTTGTTATTGTTATGTGTATTTTAACAGTCCATCTCTTTTTTCTGACAAAGTTTCAGGGCTCCACATTCGAATCACATTTCTGAAAAAAGCTGTCTTTAAAAAAAAAAATGTATCGTCTCATTTGCTTTGATTGTTGTTAATTGAATTTATGGTTTCAGAAACACTTTTTGAAAATTCAGTCTTGGTCGAACGCCTGGTCACAGCAGCTCCTTGTTAAAATATGTTCGTCTTTTTACCCATTTTTCTCTCTGGCTTTAAACACCACGTGAGTTTTATCTGTTTTATTAATTCTACTATTTTCGTTTTTATATTTATTTTTATTTGATAACCGGTATTTAATTGTTTCTATATATATTTTTTACATAATTTTTTACTTATTCTTTACTAAACATATAAATCTGGCCAACCTATTTAATTACATGTGTTACATTTATCCGTGCAGAACTTTGATCACACCAACTTTCCCATCACTTCCTGTAGTTCCTATTCTAGTCAATAACGCAATATTGACCCGTGATAATCGCCCTAATTTCAAGGTAAAACAATGTGTCACCTTGTTAGTCACTTCTAGTCTAAACAATCTTCTTTGAACGACTGCATTTCATTAAATATTATCCCTTTGCCTGTTCTGAATTTGTCATTGTGTCTCAAATGACTAAACCTTACACATCCCTATGCTTGTAGCAGGACTACAGTCTAAGCCCTGAAGCTTATCTCTGCTGTGGTTTGACTGGGTGGGAGTGGGAGTGGGAGTGGGAGTGGGAGGGAGCAGGGGGAAAGGGGAGAGCTTTTGGCACGGCTGTGGGGTCATTTCCCCTCTAGACTCAACATCATACACACACACACACATGCGCTTTGGAATATCATTACAGAACACAAGCGGCTCTTTGTTCAGGTCCAGACGCAGACTTAGGGCCGTCCATATCGCCAATATAATTATCCCTATTATATGTGACTCCAATATAACTTTACATCAGGATCTCCCATTACTTTCTCCCAAACTGATTTTTTTTTTTCTTCTCTCGCACAGATTTCCCGTCGCAGGGCTGTTTTGGAGACATAGGTTTTGCAGCGGTGTGTGCGGTGGCATAATGCTGGATAAACATTACCTCAGCTAACGAGCGGTAACTGGTTTGGCCTCCAGTACTCGTGGATGTGTGAAATAACGACCCGCTCGGTCCATTTTCTCTTGGTCCGTTGGTTCTGCGCTGAAGGTAGAATGTATTTTTATCCAAAACAAATCTGATCTGCAATTTAGTGTCATTCATTTTCGTATCTTGAAGGAGGAAATAAGCAAACAGGCAGGTGGTCCGAGAGCAGTTGTACCAAAAGTAACGGTAAAATGACATACTCCGCAGAAATGTTTGCTTGCTGTCCAGGCAATATTTATTTTTGACAATTTATTTGACAATTTCAGTGCTGTTAGTGCCTCAAATACTACATTTTTCAGGGCGTTTTGATTGCCTCATTTCAAGTAAGGTTAGACAATAATAATGTTGAAATGATTTACAATAAAAATGTATTATGGAATCTAAATGTATAATGTGTTTTATAAATATTTAGAATGTTGGCTTGAAATGTATTCCCTTTTGGATTCTGAAAGTAAAAATAAAAGCTGCATATTAATTCATCATTTGAGATACATTGACTCATCTCTGCATCTTAAAGGTATATTACGTGGGTTTTCTACTTCCGGGTGGATCATGAAGACTAGTCATATCATTTAATTTCATTTATTGATTCATTTCGAGCAGATCACATGAAAAAATAATAACAAATGTAACAGCTGTATATAAGTACATGAATTAGAAAAGATTTGGCTCGAAAAGGAGTGGGAAGAAGAAAACGTATTGAATCCCACCCTTATTGTCCATTGCTGCGTAACAATATTTTACTTAACTTCCACTTCACTGCCATAAGAAGAAAAGAGAGAAAAAAAACACACAAATAAGGAACATATTCTCAATGCAACAGAATTTATCAAATTTTCCTAACTTAATTACAGTTTCATTTTTAACTACTTTCACTTTAGAACACAAAACTAAGTGCAATATCATTTTCTATTGGCTTGTCTATTGAGGTTTTGTTTTGTTCAAAAATTGGAGAGGGCAGCGTTTTCCGAAAATTTGGCAAAATCCTCCTGTATACATTTAAAACAGCCGTACAAACCTGGTCTTAACACGTGCTGTTCATGGAGCTACCGTCCGAGCTCACACTGCGCCCGGCCGTGTCCCAGGACAGAGGTAACGAGGGCTAAAGTGGACTAATACATTGGTGACCCTGTGTACGGTGCAGGTGAAAGAGCAGGACTTTCATTTGTTTGGAGCGGCTCTTTTCCGACAGCCTCAAAGTTCAGAGACCCTAAACGCCTCTCGGTGCAGCAGCAGCAGCAGCAGCATCTGTGTTTAAGCCTAAAGAGAAACGTATGGGCCCAATGCAGCTGATTTGAAACATCTCCCAGGCCTGTCTCAGAAGCCCATTTAGTCATCAAAAGAAAGTTGGGGATTAAAGAGAAGCCAAGCTGACAACAAGCCTAAAGACAGTGCACCAACATGGAGGCCTGGGCATGTGAGGCTTTAGAGCGGACCACCACACACGTGCACTGGGATAGGGCTCGTCTTATGGCTCTTCTGCAAGCTACAAGACTGAGACTGAGAGTACAGGTGGCCTAGCTTCACTGGGCCATTGGAAGCTTAATTGGATAAATACAGTAGTAGTAGTAATAGTATAGATGTATCTTACTATGTTGGTAAATGGGTCCACATTATGAAACAATATATTGAGTTAAATACATACATTTTTTCATTTTGTGTCCGGGCAATTCATCCATTTGCTACTTGTGCAAATGTATGTAGTAAAGTTGTGTAAAACCTGCAGTGGGAATCGTAGATGTGTGTGAGTCCTGAGGCAAGACCAGCGTTGTAACGGCCATGTCTAGTATTTGTTATTCCTTCTGGAGTACTGCTTTTGCACTGTAGTTTACTTTGGCTTCATATACATTGTATTACACTTCTGGATTTGTCCTGCATGTGAGTGTCTCTGTGAGGCCACGTGAAGCTTTTTTCTTACAGACTGATTCAGAACAAGATGAATCCAGTTAACACGTGACTTTACCTCCTACAGTTACACTTTCCTGTAACTTATTTTTTTTGTAAAATCGAAAGACAACAGCCCCACATACTGTAAAATGATAATATATCTTTTTTTTCTGATTAGACCCTCTCCACGGTAGGCGTTGCTGATTTGCAACAACTTAATTACTCATTACCTAACTACTACACATCCATATTTTTCACCCTTTTTAGCAGAACACAGTTTTCCACCTGCACACCAGGGGGCGCAGCTGTCTCCCTTCCAAAATGTCAAGCTCCTTGGTATCAATTTCAAGTCAGTATCACTAACAATCTCTAGTCATTTGAAACCGAAACTACATACAATGAAAGATAAATATTCAGTACATGCCACATTAGAGACATACCTCCTCTGGGTTTTCCCCAGGTCAGCTCTATTTACCACAGAGGGCCAATGTTGCAAATCTGCAACATCCCAGAATGCATTGCCTTTGAAGGTCTCTCTCGAAAAAGTCAGTATTGTCTATTATTACCCATATGATAATTATCCCCAAATATCACATTTTTCCTGTCATTCGGATGTAGTTTGGTCCTGAGAGGGTTAATGACATTTCCTTTTATTTGTTTCACATTCTGCTCTACTAGTTTAAGAAGGTTCTTCTTGAAGGTTCTTCTAAACTAGACAATTGTAAGACAGCGATGATATTGTTGCTGTACTCCTCATAAAACTGCTCCTTCCACACCTATTCCACTTGATTTAATTGGCTCAAATGCTCTGGATACACTTTCCAATTAAAGTAATAGTAGATGATGTATAGGTCTGAGCAAAGGCAATAAAGCAAAAGCCTAAAGTGCTTTGATAATGTTCTGCAGAAGGCACGACTCTTCTTTGCACTTGTATTATCACACAGACAGCAATCACCACGGCCACAAATCTCGAATATCGGTGCTTTATGAGAGATCACAAACTAAGAACAGCAGTATGCCATGCTTTTCACATGCTTTCAAAACAATTTCTATATCTTTACATTATGTCAAACCAGGAAAGCCATTTTGACTTTCTGTATTCATGATATTTTAATGATTTATGTGCTCCTTTTTGCAACATTATCACGTTGCATCCAATATTTTCTTGAATTAGTGTCATTTAAAAAAGGCAAGTGGCCGATGATGCTATATTTCTAAGGTTCTTGAGTTTTGGTTGGCCCATACATATCGTTTGTACCAACATAAAGATTATTGTAAAAGTGATATTATGTTAACAAACTACCATCTTGTTATAAACATGATATCTTCTTACTCATCTTCTTCTCATCCATGCATTTGTCTCCAGTAGGTTAGACTACTGCAATGGCCTGCTCACAGGTCTCTCCAAACAGGCTGTAAAACAACTGCAGTATGTCCAAAATGCTGCAGCTCGAGTCCTGACCAGGACCAGGAAATATGACCACATTAGTCCAGTTCTCAGGTCCCTGCACTGGCTTCCTGTGGCTCAGAGAATAGACTTCAAAGCAGCTCTGCTTGTGTACAAGTCTCTCCATGGCCTCGCACCAGGGTACTTAAGCGACTTGTTAGTCCCATATGAACCGGCCCGGACTCTGAGGAGCACAGGAGGTAGCCTCTTACTGGTTCCAAGAGTCAGAACTAAACATGGGGAGGCAGCGTTTGAGATTTATGGAGCTAAAATCTGGAACAATCTTCCTGAAGATGTGAGGCTAGCATCTACTCTGGCAATTTTTAAATCAGGGCTAAAAACTGTTCTTTTTAGCTGTGCATACGGCTGAAGGATTTTATTGATACATACTCTTTTTTTTTTTAATGCATTGTGGTTATTTATTATTTTAATCCCGTGTGTGCTTTTAATATTTTTTTTTTTTTTTTTTTTTTTTCATTACTTGTGATTTTATTCTGTTTTTTATGTATTTATTGATGTCTCTGATTTGTGTGATATTATGTGGGTTGTGAGGCGCTTTGAGTGGCCTTGTGTTGGAAAGGCGCCATACAAATAAAGTTGATTGATTGATTGATTACTCTATTGTTAATAAAAGAGTCACTATTGGGAGGAGAGCCCTCTCTTTTTCACTTTTCTATATTATCAAACAATTTAGATGGATTTTATTATAATGTATTATGTTGTTGTGGTTTGAAACTTAGGTAACCCAGCTTTAATTATGTGTGACTTCATACAGTACATATATGGGTTGCCACTCCTCTTCATCAGAACCCTAACCCTAACGGGGATCAATAAAGTATCAATCGATCTATCTATCAATCGATCTATCTATCAATCTATCTATCTAGTATCTATCTATATCTATCTATCTAGTATCTATCTATCTAGTATCTATCTATATCTATCTATCTAGTATCTATCTATCTAGTATCTATCTATATCTATCTATCTAGTATCTATCTATCTAGTATCTATCTATATCTATCTATCTAGTATCTATCTATATCTATCTATCTAGTATCTATCTATATATCTATCTATCTATCTATCTAGTATCTATCTATCTATCTATCTAGTATCTATCTATCTATCTGGTTTCAATCTATCTATCTATCTATCTATCTAGTATCTCTCTATCTATCTATCTATCTAGTATCTATCTATCTAGTATCTATCTATTTATCTGGTATCAATCCATCTATCTATCTATCAATCTATCTATTTATCTATCTAGAAAAGCAGCAGTGACAAGGCGTGCACATATGAAGTATTGCACAACGTATTTTTATTTGTCATTTAATTTAATTGTATTTTTAGTCACCATTTTAACATCTTGGTGTTGCTGTTACTTCCTTTCCATCCACGCTGAGCCGGGTCCTAACACATATGAACAAGTACATATGAAAAACTTGAAATATTATTCTAGTCTTGTTTCTACACATCTGAAACCACAAATGCTAACGGCTATGCTAAAATCTCTCTCTCGCACGTGCATTTGTAAATACATTCAGAGGAGGCTGATTGTGTCAGAGTTGTGGCCTCAGTCCCGGAGCGTCTCGTTGCTGTGATTGAACAGAGACGTAGATAATGCTGTTTGCTGTGAGTGGATCTGTAGGGAGCGCTGTTTAGCACCGCAACATCCGACACCAGACACACGCTCTCCTCGTCTTCTCTGAGGCGTCATGGGATCCTCCTCTGTATTTGCATTTGTATAAGATCTACAAATTCATCCCAACATATGTTATATGATGAGGCCAATAAGCGGCGCATAAGGACCAGGGCGCAAAACCAGCTCAAAGTCTCAATGTGAACGTCAAACCTGTAGTCCCTGTTTCATGGCGCAACAATGGGACCCCTGAACCCGGCCCCCTTCATCTGCACCTGCGGATTTCCCTACCCAGCGATAGGACCAGAACCAAGAGGAGCGGTGGTACTAGTGGATAAAATACGATTGCGATACTAATTTGTTTTATATGTGATAAGCCTGCAACAAACGTTTTATTTAATTAACAAACGTCTATTTAATTCAGTATTTTGGCTCATGTTGAACTTGCATTTATTTTATTGAAGTAATATCGTGTATTTAAATTAAGGGTCTAGTCTTTGCCCTTGTTGCAGATTTTTAACCACGGATGTGACCGCACCTGTCCTCGTTCTGCAACCTGAGTCCTGCACCGCGTGGCCTTGGTCCTCGTTCTTAGGTCCTGGATCTAGAGCCCGGAGCGGATCCCTCTCTCAATGTGGATCTCCCTGAGGTTTCTCACTTACATGTATCTCCCACTGGGTTTTAGAGTTTTTCCTCTAGCAAGAAGGACATTTATGGACTTTTATCAACATTCATGGACATTGGTCAACTCTCTATGGACCAATACCTCTTCTACCTCTTCCTGTTCTATATTCTCTCTGTTTGAGAAGTGTTGATTCTCTGATCTGTGTTGGTGATTTCAGCTATTTTGTTAAGTCCTCTGAGATAACTACTGTTGTGATTTGGACGATACAAGAATCCTCGGTTTCAAAACAGTTTGCTTCTATCACTAGGATATTATTTTAAATTACCTTTCAAGATGTCTATTCTTGGTTTTTGGATTTTATCAAATAAATGTCCCCAAAATATGCAACTTATTCTCCATTGCGACTTATAGATTTTTTTCCCTTGCATTATTTCATGCATTTTCGGCTGGTGCGACTTATACTCAGAAAAATACACTATTCACATTTTAATAAGTGATGACCTGCACTTCCTCACAGTCATCCAGCTCTGAGTAAAATCCAAAAGTAAAAGATAAGATATGTGCTACATGCCAAAAGGGCACGATGAAAAGATACAATTTTAATTCTGTCTGTTCATTTATTCTTTATTAGTTACGAGGGCTGGTGCTGATTGTACTGGGTGCAGCTGTCTGCCCCCCCGTCCCAGAAATTGATTAATGGGAAGAAAATGGATGGATGGATAGTCACGAGGGCTGACCAGACATTGAGCCCTAAGAGTTTGAAGTTAAAATATAAGACACACAATCTCAGGGTTTAAAGCTCTAAATACATGGTGGAGTAAAATAAGATAAATAGCCTCATAGCCTCTTAGCAGCGGCTAGTGATGCGTCTGTCAGCCAACACGTGGAGTGGTGTATCCTGCACCCACTAAATATCAAACCGATATTCACAACCGACATTATGTTCCTGCCTCTGGGTAATTAATTTGTCAAAGTGATACAGAGGTAATGTATTTATTTCTACAGCAGATAGTACTCAGCCATATGCTTAGGTACTGTCTAATAATGGACTTCATTTTTAAACTTGCTTTAGATGAGTCCAAAAGTCATCAAAACTGGGCGAAAAACTGCTTGATAATATTTCACCAAACCAGTTGGAGGTGGCTCTGCTCTGGATGCCTCCTGGACAACTTCTTGGGGAGGTGTTCTGGGCACGTCAGACCGGCAGGAGAGCCCGGGGAAGACCCAGGACACGTTGGAGGGATGTCCTCAGCTGGAATGCCCCGCCCCTTTAACAGAGCATGATCATATCAAGTCCATCGCTCCTTGTGTTGTGATGCCATTCTATAATTTTCTTTTCAGCAAAAATGATGGGATGAAGTGGTTGAAACCTCTACACAGCGCAGGTAAGGTGCCAGGGTGTCAGAGAACTGAGGGGAAAGCAATGGCGGTGTGCATATTTGAGGATAGATATATATAACATGCAGAATCTTGCTAGAAACAGCTTTAAAAGTGTATATGAAATAACTAAGGAAAATGACAGGGCCAAGAGCAGGGAAAAGATATTTTTAGTGTGTATCCCATTTAACCATTTCACTAAAGCAGTTTTAGTTAGTAAAACATTTTGATTTACTGTATGTAGCGCCTTTCACACTGTCACAAAGCACTTTTCTTTTCTCACTTCACACACAGTGATGGGAACATGCCGGGTCTATTATACATTTTTTTAGTGCCAGGGAGTTGTCGGAGCACACGGAGTAAACCTACGCATGCACGCACCCTAAACTAAACTATATCTAAGGCTCACTCAACATGATATTGAATTTCTTTGGGACGCCTCATGAAGGAACTCTCCGCTATTTCGTTCCCAGAGAAGCAGAGAAACTTCTCTTCCGCCTCCGTCGAGCAAAGACGTGTCTCAGACGCTCCTGCTTCTGACTGCTTGCTATCTCCTGTTTTTGTCTTTTTCCTGGAGTTTTGCCACAGACAACTTTTAGCAAGAATGGAAATGGTAAATTGGTCCCTCAACGCAATTGATTCTATCTTTTCAACACGTAAGCGCGGGTCTGGAGAGCCCGTGTGCCCGGACGGGACTTCACCAGCGGGTTATACGCTTGACAGCTGGAACAAGTGGCAGCCCCTCTGTCTGTCGACCCTGTCCATTGAAGATTCGGAAGACGTATATATCTTTGGCTTTTTGGTGGTGGGGATCCTCCTGTTTGGGCTTGGAGCGGTTCTCTTCTACCATAAATTCGGAGGCATGGCAGTTCGCAAGATTCACGACCTGCTGGCCAACAAAATTGATGGGATGTACAAGGAGCTTAACCGAGTCGTGGTTGAGAGCGCTGTGGCTGGACAACAAAGAGTGGTGTTGGTGGAACAGTTGATCAGAGATCTCGCAGCTCGTTCACTTGATGGGCATAAAACTCTGGAATTGAGATTGAATGACATTGTTTGTCACGCTTGAACTCTCTGACCCGGCTTGGATTGGCCCCTGTGTACGGGTCTGAGGGCGCCGCAATTCGGTTTAATTGGATTTAATAGAATATCTGCCTGTTTTTGACTGCTAAAATGCATACAATATTGTCCCTCGTTACAGGAAGATGTGTTTTTCTCCTTGCTGTGTCTTCCCTCCACTCTTATCTCACATTCCTCGGGCCAAGGCCATCATAATAAATCTGGACTCTACAACAATTTCACACTCTTTCAGTCAGTTCCAGCTTGGATCCCGCTCCCCCCGCTTCCCTCTGATCTCTCCCTCCCCTCCCCTCCTCACTGTGTTTCCGGCTCACCCCCTCCCTGACCCCGCCCCCCTCTGACAGCCACATTGGGCCGGCTGCTGAAGGTGCTCATCCCGAAAAAAAATCCGTGGTTTATACAAAGCACAATGTTTTCTATCCAACTGTCTGTTGTAACCTGTATGTTATTGCTCTCTGCTGTTTATTCTACTGTTTGTCGCATGGCGCCGGAAAAGATGGCGCCGTGGCAAGAGCTCTGGTGTGTGTCGTCTCTGTCTGGCGCACACCGGGGTAGTCTTGCACAGTTTTTCCAATGTGGTTTTACTGCAAATGGCAAATAAATGAATCTGAATCTCTGAATCTGAATCTGAAAGAGGTTGGAGACCCTTGCTTTGTCCTGACAAAAGCACTGGATATGAGTTCACGTTTTAGCGCTGGTGAAGGCCGGGGATTGCCAGCTGGATTCTTGCATTGGGGGCAGTGAAACACCAGACCCTGCCTCATGTATTCGAACAGCCCCCACAGCCCGAGGTAGAAACACTGTCCAACTTCTCTGGTTATAAATGACACGAAACAGAAACACAATTAGGATTCGCTCCACTCCTCACACTTAGAGAAGCTGGCACCGTGGATCCATTAAGGGCTTAAAAGCACTCACACTAATTAGCAATAGAAAAATTAAGGATGTTGTTTGGACAAAAAACACGTTGTTTTTCACACAATGAGGTATTTTACTTCAGGATTTATTTGAAGAAATGTTAGAATTATCCTTTCTCTAATGCAAATATTTCAAATGTTTTTACAATAGCCGTAATTACTCACTGGGATCTGGCACGAGGAATTTCCATTTATTCAAGCTGTTTATCCACATGATGAAGAGACGTGCGATCCAGCTCTCCTATTGTTCTGTACAAATGTTGATTTAAGGCTGAGTTACCGCCGCCATTAGTTATCGTATAAAATCGCTAAAATGGAAAGTTCTGAAAAGCTGGAAAACTAAGATCTCCATGAAACAGACATTATTACTCTTAACACTTTTTTTAGTAAGAGTAGGTTCCCCAGACTTGTTTAGGGGCCGACAACATGGATTTTAAAACTGTTTTTCTTTATTTTTTCACTGTATTCAGGCTTTTCTGGGCTTTAAAATGATGTGTCCATATTGATTGATGCCATTATGCAATTTTGCCATACAATCAAAAATAAATGTCGGTATATACAAGTCAAGTAAACGACTGGATTCCAAAGGTTCTGAGCTTTACTATGAAGTATAGCATATATCGGTGGAGCTGAAGTTGGCTGGATGAGACTGTAAAAGCATCTCAGTGACTGCTTTGTGTAAGTAATAATAATAATAATAATAATGATAATAATTACACATTTTATTTAAAAGCGCCTTTCACAACACCCAAGGACACTGTACAAACATGGTTAAAATCAGGGTGCAATTTATAAACACTAGCATTAGCATAAAAACTGAAAACAACAGAACTGGACAAAGGTGTTGGGGCGACTGGTCATGTGACTGCTCATGTGACTGGTCATGTGACTGCTCATTTGGGGAAGACAGTCTGAAAAGCTGAGTTTTGAGTCTGGATTTGATCAGGGGAAGACAGTCGGTGTTTGCGGAGCTCAGGGGGGAGTGAGTTCCAGAGCTGGGGAGCGGTAATGCAGAGGACCAAGTAAGTAGGTAATGTTTATTTATATAACACATTTTTACAGACCCAAGATCACCCAAAGCGCTTTACAATGTTCAGAGTTCATATATGTTCCAATCATTCCACACACGGTGATGACGGAAGCGAGTCGCCGAACACACTGTTGCATCAAAGCCTCCGACCAAACAACATTCATTCACTCACTAATTTACATTCAGACCTACTGAGCATGTTTTTAGTGGTAGGGGGAACCGGAGCACCCAGAGGAAACCTACGCAGACAAAGGGAGAAAGTGCAAACTCCACTCAAAAAAGCCCTGTTCCAACCAGGATTCGAACCCAGGACCTTCTTGCTGAGAATCGAGAGTGCCATCCACTCAGCCAACATCTTTGTCAGTGAAAGAGGAAAATAATACAAACAGGACAATTGTTTACACATTCTCTAATAAAATGCTGATTATTCATTTCTATTCACTTGGCGATTTTAAACGGTTTTTATCTCTTTTCTTATTTGTGAGCTTTTGTCATGCTCCTCCCTGAACCTCTCTGCCTCCTGAAACAATCCACAATATTAGATTTCTGCGACTAATGGCACGTTAAAAAGCGCCATCTGAAAATTGCTTTTTATATTTGATGTTTTCCCCGTTTCTTGCTTCACACCATTTTCATTATGATTTTTCTCCCGAAACAAAAGAATGAAAAACAAACACACATGTTCACGAGACCTGGGAGTTGGGACCAAGTATAAGTAATGGTCTATTTAGTCTTAAAATCAAATCAAAATATAATATGGAAGTATCACAAAAGGAGCTGCTTATTTAATTCTATCTCGGCAAGGCTCCGTGAAAACATAGAATTAAAAATGTGGGAAATCTGTTCAGAAAACCCCACTTTGGTTCCGTCCTTCCTACTTTTGAATGAGCTGGTAAACGGCTGCAAGTCCTGAGCAGTTCTGAAACAGTTGTTGTTGTTGTGTGCTTTACAATGTTTGTTTTTCTAGTTTTTTTCTACCTGAGATGTTGTTGCAGTACAGTGTTCATGGTTTTGCACTGCGGCTACTCCACCCCGTGACCTGTCCTGCTCCACCCAGAGGCTACTCCACCTCTGCTGCTGTGACCCGTCCTGCTCCACCCAGAGGCTACTCCACCTCTGCTGCTGTGACCCGTCCTGCTCCACCCAGAGGCTACTCCACCTCTGCTGCTGTGACCCGTCCAGCTCCACCCAGAGGCTACTCCACCTCTGCTGCTGTGACCCGTCCTGCTCCACCCAGAGTCTACTCCACCTCTGCTGCTGTGACCCGTCCTACTCCACCCAGAGGCTACTCCACCTCTGCTGCTGTGACCCGTCCTACTCCACCCAGAGGCTACTCCACCTCTGCTGCTGTGACCCGTCCTGCTCCACCCAGAGACTACTCCACCTCTGCTGCTGTGACCCGTCCTACTCCACCCAGAGGCTACTCCACCTCTGCTGCTGTGACCTAAAGGGCTGTTGCTGATTATTACTATTGTGAGCTTTTTAGAATTATACATTTTTTTCTCCTACGGGGATCCATAAAGTATCTATCTATCATGAACTTAATTGGTCTTAAATACCCTGTATAAGGTCTGACGTGAGACTGTATTGCAAAAAGTGATGAAAAACAAGCCAAACATTTCTCAAATTTGGCTAAATGTATCTTAATTTGAGCACATTTTGACTGCCTTAAAACAAGATTTGCCGATGGGACAAGCACGATTAACTTATTTAAAAAAAAATAGAAGAAATGAATGATAAAATCAAGCAGCAATTCTTTAAATGCAACTAAATGGCTTAATCTCAAATGTTATATCTTCAGTCAGAATGAGTTCAATGACTAACTCCTGTTTTATAATTTTTTGCAGTGTGCTCTTGTGTCCTGAGGTCAGACATACTTCATCCCTCATAACCCTAACCCTCACCCTGACCCTAACCTTAACTCTTAGTGTAAGTAAGCTATCATTACTATTACTATTACTGACTATTATATAAGGCCTTTTTGAGAGTGAAAGCAAATGACAAACTATTAAAACACTGACACTATAAAATTTCTTAATACATCAAGTGATTGTCGGTGCACAATAACTTTAAAGCGTCCTATTATATCTTGCTGATGGGACGGTTGAGACTGCGACCAGGAGAGTGAGGGGCAAAGCCATAATTGTCCCGTAAAGGACTCGCAGCCAATGGTCTGTGTCCAGTGATGAGTCTGCACTCTGTGAAGGCAGCTGTCAATCACGGTGACGGCGTGTGGCATTTAAGGTGAGTTCAGAAAATATGTACTTAACACGACCATAACCACACTATATGTCAAATAACTGACTTTATTTTTATTATTCTCACACTTTGTTGTTTTTGGTACAATGTGATGATTACTTACTGTGTGTCTATTACTTTATTTTGACTAATTAATTTAAGTTTATGTCAATGACTCGGTTACTGGTTAGACACGCCCATGCTCACCCCCGCAGCTTCCTGATTGGTCAAAAATGTATTCAAATCTACTCGTTGTTGGTCATTAACGGTTCTCCTTCAGAAAATCCAACTGTTATGCCATTAAATATATAATTATTGACAAAAAACCTCACTGTACATAATAGAACAGTGCCCATGGTCAGAAATATACATAATTAATACTTTAAATATGAAATACAATCTAAGTTACTGACATCACCTTTAAGGCTCACTCTACCTTTATCTAGCAGTATGAATATTATGTTAAATGTTTTACCAGCAGAGGGCACTGTGGTGCAGGTTATAAAAAGTGCATTGATTCACTTCCTGGTGCTCGGGCCACTTCCTGGAGGCTCCATGTGCCTCGGTACTCACCAGTGCTGCTGTTTTAAATGTGTTTCTGTTAGTGATTAAAAAGATAGGAGTACAGATGGTGTCGGTCCTGTTCTGTGGAGATACATGTGACTGCCGCTGCTTTGCCAGACGACAAAAGGTCTAATCAGCTATATTTTCTGTTCAAAGATTATTATATTACAAGAAAATCTGACTTTTGTCTCACCAAACAAATCTGTATAAACTAAATTTGAAAATGAATAAGCTCACGTATTCGTCCCTCTGTCACATTGACCTTTCTTATGTAAGTCTGAGTTCTGCACTCAACCCATAACCAGTAAAAAAATTGAATGTATTTATTTATTTAAGCATCTGTTCAAATACATGCAAGAAATTCAATTCAAAGGGTTGGCCAATTGCAAAAAAATACAAATGGAATAAATAAAAATACAAATATTGACAAAGAGTACATTCAGAACATGATGCTCAAAAAGAGTAGGAGGAAGTTTATTCATGAGGTTGGTACAGTACCTGCAAGTTCCCACAATGTTATTTTTATTTTCATAATTATTTGTTGTTTTCAAAAAGCCTTCCTTACCATACCAGATGAAATGTTGTTCAACCTTTTAGACAAAGACACAAAGCAAGGAGTCATCTTTAAAATACATGTTCCACTCTCCACTGCAAAACTGTCAGTCTCCTTGAATGACAAGCTCCAGCTGAAAAACGTTAAATATTTCTGCTTTACTTCTAAAGATAAAGCCAAGACGACTCACCAAAGTGTCAGAGAAGTGGAGAAAATAATGGCATACCCTTACACTACATGTTTAAGTATTCAAAAACTTTGGGAGTGAGAGGTCTGAGCAGCACTTTCTGACCTGCCGTGTTATATATAAATTATTCATGGAGCGGAGTCGTGGCCGAGGGGACTCATTACAGTCTAATGTGGACCTGGCGTGCGTCCCCGTAAGCCCCTCAAGTTGGGAATCTTGTCTCTCACCATACTGGGCTTGATGTAACAAATCCAGCTGGAGCCATATTGGAGGCGGGCATTTTGTATCCCTCTTGGCAAACGTTGCAAAAATTTAACTGCTGTGTCGAGAAGAACCGAGCCCTGAAGAATATGAATGGGAGAATCCCGGTGTCCCTCAGGGCTCATGATTCGGACTTTTCATTTTTTGAGATTTCTGGCAATTATAACAGGTGTGAGACTACTGCTGTTGAAGGAAGACTCAACTAACTAATCTGAACTAACAGCTACAACTTAACTATTACTGCAGAATTAAGTCATAATCTTGGCCAAAAGAGGCACTTTCCATTTTTACCATAATGTAACTTGTCCCACATCATGTCCCACAGATGTGCAATTCATTTCAGACGACATATCTCATTGGCAATCTGAATAATTTTCCTTTGAGACATCTCCCAATATCACATGAAAATATTTCATTCCTAATCTTGGCTTCTACATTTACCCTCAATTTTGTCGCCCAGAGCCAAAAACGCAACATGGGATTCTCCGAACGTGCACACACGGCAGAAAATGTGATTATATCAGTTAGATTTCTGCTGCTCTCTCTCGCACGATCCACAACAACAGGGGAACGTGGAAGCCTGTGTCTCTGCCATTTCTGCTGGTCCACGTTTTAACTCCCCAGTGTTCAGACCATATCTAACTCACAATCCTCATTCTGGCATTTTCTATATTACTGCAATTCAGTTGTTATGGAGATTTGTTTTAGTCTCGAGAAAGAGAAAGAATCACAATCTGTTGTTGTTCCGTTATTCAATGTGGTATGGAGTTATTTAGAGCTGTGGTACATAACTTTCAAAAGTAGAACAATATCATAAAAGTTTGGTTTTGTTTTCACGTTTTGGCCTCGGTCACATCTTTTAGATCTGCTTTTTCAGACGGAGAAGGGAAAAGGGGAGGACCCTACTCAATCGGCGAATCAGCTCTCAGCCCAAAGCATCAAATACTCAGGGGGCTCTTTCGTACAAGAACTAATAAGAGTAAGACAGCATGTTTTAATTTGATTTCAAACCATTTTACGTTGACAAGATTCACTGGGAGAATAAACAAAACATTATCTGTGAAACAAAACATGAGTTGTTAAACTTGACTTATCTTGAATTCGTAAATACATGAAGCTATACGGAGTTGGTCGTCAAATCAAAAATGGACCATAATGAAGCGCACCACAAGTAAAAAAAAAAAATAGCTTCTTCGCTAATTGTGACTTTTTACTCATGGTTAGTCTGTGTTTTAAAATTCACTGTCATTGTAAGTTAATTTTTAAGTTTTTGATACTTCTGTACCCTTAACCTTATTCATGTACTTGTCTGGTGCACACCGGGGACCTTTTAGCAAATGTATTCCAATGTGGTTTTGCTGCAAATGGCAAATAAATTAACCTGAATCGTCACGGAGAATGGCATCAGGTTTGAAGTAAGTAAAAAACGTAGTTGGTGTGACTTTTAACAACAAAACGTGAAAACATGCAGTACAGACCAAAGGTTTGGACACACTTTCTCTTCAATGAGTGTCCTTTCTTTTCATGACTATTGACTGTAGATCCACACCAGGCTGTGTAAGGGCTGTTTGACCAATGAGGAGTGTGAGGGAGCTGGGCCAGATGACCAGGCCTCCAGTCACCGGACCTGAACCCAATCCAGATGGTTTTGGACCTGAACCCAATGCAGATGGTGTTGGGGCTGGACCATAGAGTGAAGGCGAAAGGGCCAACAAGTGCTAAGCATCTGTAAGAACTCAGACCATTTCAGGTCCTCTTGAAGCTCGTCAAGAGAATACCAAGAGTGAAGCAGTATCAGAGCAAAAGGTGCTACTTTGAAGAACCGAGAATACAATGAAATGTTTTCAGTTGTTTCATGCTTTTTGTTTAGTACGTACATAATTCCACATGAGTGAATTCATAGTTTTGATGCCTTCCGTGTGAATCTACAATTTTCATAATCATGCAAACAAGAAAACTCTATGAATGAGAAGGTGTGTCCAAACTTTCGGTCTGTATTTTAAAGGGAACAACAGTTTTCTTTTGCGCTACTTCTCAGGCCAAACTCAGAGACTTCAGATTTCGACTGACAGCCGATGTATTACTTAGAACAACATCAAACTTTTCCTACCTATGATGAATATCTTTTGAGCAGAGTGTTCCTGAGAGAGCGGCAGAACAATGCTCTAATCACTTATAATTACTGAGGACATGGTTCACACAAGAAAATGTTCAGGTTTATTAGCGTTGATTGAATTTGTCCAAATGTCAAAAACACTGTGGTTTTCTCCTTAATTTCAGCGACCTTCATTTCTAACAAAGGACTTCGGAGTGTTCTTGATTGACGTTTTTTTTTCCTTTTTTCTTCAGAGCCGTTCATGAGAAAGGTTTGTTTTCACAGACTTAAATCAGGATAAATTGACAATGGCAATTCAATATCACAGGAATCAAAACAAATGTGCCCATATGGTTAGACAACTATTTAAAGGCTTATTTTTCACTTTGACTCCTATCACCATGACGCTACACAATGTAAGAATGCATAGAACGGTGGCATTATATTTGGTCACATCAAGTATATCTGAAAAAATATTAGAATATGCAAATTATCTCCACAATAATCAAACAATTAATTTGCACACAAAAATTACTAAAGGGAAAATTGTCCCTTTGGTAGTTTTTTGAAAAGCCAGCTCTGTTCTGTCATAAAACTAAAGTTGCAACCCTTATTCAACAAATTCTTTCAATATGTGTTGCCAATATAAAAACATTATTTTGGTAAATTTTCTAAACTGAGATACAGTATCTGTTTTTCCAACCAAACTCTTCATTTTCAGAAATATGTTCATCTTTTTAGTGTTCTCTGTGCTACTGTAATGAACACCAACATCTCCTTAATGTGGAACAAACACAGGATATCAGAAATTTACCAAAACATTTTTAAGTTTGAAAAATTAAAATTAGACCTATTTTCCCAACCAAGATTTCTATGGACTTCATGTTTGTACACTGTTCTAAATCCTTCATGTAAATTATTCATGGTGAAAAAATACTAATAACACTGATTCCCTTTTTGGACTCAAAATCAGACACTTTGGACAAACTGTGACAATAATAAATTGGACTCGCAGATGAAGAGGAGATGACGGTACAGACTATATGATAAATGAGCTGGGTGCGTTGTCAGAGTTTACCCATGTGACATTACCCAGATGATGGATGAGTGGTTTCGAGCCACGCCACTGTCTGTGAAAAAAAACAAGTGGTTTGTAGTGGTTTCAGGCTGTGTAGAAATGTGTGATTTTTTTGTTTCATGGATTTAACATGTTTTTCTTCTGAGGCCTGTCAAATATTCTCTTCAGTTTTTTGCAAACAGAGCCATATTGTGTCTGTGATGATCCAAACAGCTGCAGTTGTGTCTCAGAATGATGATTTATGATCATGTTGGCATCAGTAATTACACACAGGATTTTCAAATGTTGGAGTAGTGTGTATCTTCTACTTGAATTCAACTTAATTCAGTTTTTTTGTTTTAACAATTTTTTTTCTCTACAATATCTATAGACATTTATCAGCATTCATGGATATTGTTCAACTCCCTATGGACCAATACTTATGTGTTCTTTATTCTTTGTGTTTGAACCTTTTGATTCTCTGATCTGTGTTGGAGATTAACGGTTTTGTGAAGTCCTCTGAGATAACTACTGTGGTATATTTGAGGCAATGCAAGAATAAATTGCATAGCCCTTAATCACCTCCATTCTTTTTTCTTTTTTTTTAAATGTTTTTATGTTTATTTACGTATCTAGATAATTGTTCTAATTTAATTGTTTTTATTTAAAGTAAGTAAGTATTGTTTTTATACTGTATAGCGCAGACCAAGGGTTCTCAAAGCACTTTATAATGTTCAGAACCCAGATATTATTCCATTCCCACACGGTGATGACGGAAGCCAAACACACTGAAGAATCAAGGCCCCAACCAATCATTAAATTATTACATTCAGACCTATTGAGCATGTTTTTAGTGGTAGGGGAAACCGGAGCACCCAGAGGAAACCTACACAAGCACGGGGAGAACATGTAAGAAGAAGGTCCTTTATTCGTCCAATGGGGAGATTTCAGTTTGATGCACACACATATACATACACATGAAGGCAAGCAGTGAACGTATAGGCAAAGTGGGTTAAGTGTCTTGCCCAGGGACACGACAGCAGACATCAGTGGAGTTGGTGGAGAAGGTCTGGGCTCGAAGCCACAATCTTCGGGCTCAAAGGCCAATGCTCTACCAACTGAGCCACTGTAAAGTCCACTTGCTGAGAAGCGAGAGAGCTAACCACTCAGCCACAGACTTACAAGCTGGCTGACTTTGACTTGTAAATGTGTTTTATAAAATGTAAATATGTAAAAAAAAGTGGATTGGAATGGGATTTAAATTGTATGGAATCTTTCTACATGTGAGCCATGCTGGACCGGGAAAGATAAGTAAGGGAATGTATATTACGCAGGTCATTATCGGAAAATAAGTACCGACAGGGCGAAGCGCACTGCTAAAATAGTTCCCAAAGGTTTTCCCGTGGCTATGCTAGCAACAGTTAGGCTAGCAACTTCCAAACTAGAACTCTCTGGAACTGCATGAAAACTGAACAAAGAATCCTGAACATCAGCGGTGAGTGACCCAAACATAAACTTAAACCTAAATCCATAATTCAATCCTCTGCAAATGTTCCTAAAATGTCCCGGAATCTACTTTTTCTCGAATTAAAGCAGTAGTTTTGTCATGACAACGTTAACAGATCATTTTGAAAACCTCTGTGCATGTGATATAAGACTGTATCTGTATTCTCCCATTAACATTTAAATGTGTGGCCGGAACTACTTGCAGAGTGATCTACACATCTGAATTGCAAGCAGAGAGTGCGTTGCTAAAGGGCAGCGGCCATTATTGTTTTGAGAGGTCCGTTATCAAGAAATAATGACCGGTAGAACGTTTTGAAATTACATTCAAATCAATGGAGCGTTCTCCTGCTGCTGTGAGGAGCTGTAATAAGCAAAGATATTCGTCATCAGTGAATAATATACTCCTGATACTTTAGTGAAAAGGACGGGATCGATGCAAAGGTCTGAGCTCCAACCAAATACTTTCTCTCTTTTCCTTTTCCACAAGTCACACATTATGAATAAATGTGACATTAAAAGTTGCTTCACTGGAAAGAAAATCAACAAGAGAAGTCCTTGGTGAGCAGTTCACTGAAAATACATTATATTTCCAAGCAGTGCCAAGACATTTAGCGAGGAAAATATGTCCCCGAACTCCAAATGTGACACTCAAATAAAAACAGGAAAATGCGGCGACGCTGGTTTGAGGGAGAGTAAGCCTTAAATCTGGTAATGAAGGTCGGAATGGTCAGTGTTGGCTTCGGATCATCAGTAAAGAGTCTGTTGAATATTGAAAATGACATGAGAAAGTGTGGGTCAGTGCGACTTGTGAACTGCTAACATTGTGTGCTACTCCGATGACTCATGAGAGAAAATGAGTTATTAAACCTATTCTACAAAAAAACTATAAATAAATAACTGTCTTCTGACTCTCTGACTTTTTCCCCGCTTTTCATCTTCTGCTTCATTTGAGAAACTAAAACCAAAAAATTGTAGATTGGAATAATTTTGCCAAAGGCTTAAAGCTCCCTGACCAAACTTTTTTTTAAGTCAGAGAGTTTATTTAGTTACCCAGACATGCTTAGGGGCCGACAACCCGGATTGTAAAACGAGTTAATATGGATTCATGTTTGACTGGGCTTAAGTTGGCTGAATGACAAATGTTTCCTTTTTCATTATATACTTGTTGCTGTAGGGAAATTTGTGCGTTGCATTTGACCCATCCTCCGAGCAGTGGTGGTCGTCGTACAGCTCCTTGGTTTGACCTATTGTTTTTAATGGTCAGGGAAACTGGTGCACCTGGAGGAAACCTACGCAAACACTAGGAGAACATACAAACTCAACTCAGAAGGGCTCCGTTTCGACTGGGATTTTTCCCCAGGACCTTCTTTTCGAATGACACAACCACCGTGCTGTTATACAGTATATGTAGCATATAAGTAAAGTCAAATACAGTCAAAGTGGATTAGCAAGGCAGACGGTTACATAAAGTGACATGAAGATTGGACACCTGCCCTTAAATGTAAATAGGAGGATGTCCTACTTCCGGGTGGATCCTCAAGACTATTGGTCCTGTCAATTGTCAATCATTCTGGTGATACGTGCTCGTCCAATAAGACCAGAGAGTTTTGTTCAAGAAGTGAGAGACCGGTTCTTTACTACTAACATGCTAACATGTACAGATGTAAACATACAGCTGCTAATGTACAGCTGCGAACATATTGCTGCTAACATGTACAGATGTAAACATACTGCTGCTAACATCTACAGATGTAAACATACTGCTGCTAATATGTACAGATGTAAACATACTGCTGCTAATATGTACAGATGTAAACATACTGCTGCTAATATGTATAGATGTAAACATACTGCTGCTAATGTACAGATGTAAACATACTGCTGCTAATATGTACAGATGTAAACATACTGCTGCTAACATGTAGAGATGCTAACATATAGCTTATTGCTTGCACTAGAATAGACAGAACTTTATACTTGTCTCTTGTTTTGCCAAATGTAATGTTTTAAATACTTTTTATCATCATTATGTTCAAGATAGAGATGTTATACTTGTTCTTTGATGCTAGAGTTATAGAGACTTATCTTGTGCTGTGTGCTCCTTATTCCTACTGTTCTATAACTTGTGATGCAACACTGAAATTTCCCCACTGTTGGACGAATAAAGGATCTCTTAATATATTGCTATTTGAATCTCCTAATTCTACATAATCTGCCTTTAAAACATGAAGAAATCTGCATTTTTCGCTTCTAAGGTGAATTCTGGCAGATTCAGTCCATGATGGCGTGTAGACAGTTGGCACCAAACACAGACAAAGACCGACACTTGGCCTCAGACTGCGGTTCTCTTCCCATGGACGTATAATCAGTTTAAGAGGAAGTTTTTCCCTCCAGTTGGACTTTGATGCCCAATCGCGTCTTGCCCGACACTATAATTCCACATCTCTCCCTCCTCGGGCCTGC
Source organism: Knipowitschia caucasica (assembly GCA_964034765.1). Lineage (NCBI taxonomy): Eukaryota > Metazoa > Chordata > Actinopteri > Gobiiformes > Gobiidae > Knipowitschia > Knipowitschia caucasica. The sequence goes on along the minus strand of OZ035838.1, from coordinate 35,242,194 downwards.
CCCACTCCCATTGGCTGCCCCGCCGCTCGTCTGATGTGGTGGCAGCCTGGCATTGTTCTTTGCCATTGTGCCCGTTTGTGGGACAAGGACGGAGGGAGCGAGACAGAGATAGATGAAGGGCTGCTGTTGTGTATTGATGTGGCATAGAGGCCCCAGTAAAAAAAAAAGAAAGAAAAAAGTCAAAAAATCTGGGTTTAATTGACAGCTATGACGGAGCTGGCAGATCTGGGATTCCCATCAGAATGCAGAGGAATGTTCTGGAAGGCTTCAGAATGACCCCAGTGCACTGTGGGAAGGGTCAGTCGGACTCACATATCAACACCAGCGATACATACGGTGCAAAGTAATGTTATATTTATATGAACAAGGGACCGCAAAGTAAAAGTTACGAATAATCAAGGATGTGTTTTGTGGTCTAGGAACTGTTTTGGGCTGCTTCTTCCGTTGATTGGCCTTTAATGTTGATTCAGATTTGATTCACTCAGACTTTTTTACATTAATCGCATGGAAATATACAATACACATTATGGAACAGGCAGAGGTCAAGGGCAGTTAAAGCTTCGTGTGCCTACCTCTATGTACAAAACAAAAAAACTGAAAATCTGCAATCTAGTTTTCCTTTAATATAAAAAAGATAAGTTCCATCGCAAACAAAAAGCTAAGTTTCATAATATAGGAATTTATCATTAGAATCATGCATAGGTGGTGATCTTGTAGGAAAATATTTAGAATTTGTTTTTTTTAGTTTTTTTCTGTCTTGTTTTGATGTGTCTTGGCCAGGGTCCTTTGTGTGTGTGTGTGTGTGTGTGTGTGTATTATGTGTGCGTGTGTGTGTGTGCGCGTGTGTGTGAGTGCGTGTGTGTGTGTGTGTGTGCGGGTGTGTGCGTGTGTGTGTATTATGTGTGTGTGTGTGTGTATTATGTGTGTATTATGTGTGTGTGTGTGCGTGTGTGTGTATTATGTGAGTATTATGTGTGTATTATGTGTGTGTGTGTATTACGTGTGTGTGTGCGTATTATGTGTGTGTGCGGGTGTGTGTGTGTGCGTGTGTGTGTATTATGTGTGCGGGTGTGTGTGTGTGTGCGTGCGTGTGCGTGTATTATGTGTGCGTGTGTGGGTGCGTGTCTGTGTGTATTATGTGTGCGTGTGTGTGTGCGTGTTTGTGTGTGTAGATGTGTGTGTGTGCGTGTGTGTGTGTATTATGTGTGTGTGTGCGTGCGGGTGTGTGTGTGTGCGTGTGTGTGTATTATGTGTGCGGGTGTGTGTGCGCGTGCGTGTGTGTGTGTGTGCCAAAATCAAAATAAAACTTACATAGAATACATAGAATCCTCTGCTTTTCAACAATACACTTTCATTTTTCTTGTATTTTCTGAGTAGATTGGATTGATAGATCTTCTTCCAGACTCGTGGGGGTCCTGCATTGTCTGTAAGTCTTTCCAGTCTTTGGCAAATGTCCCCACTATCTCTTTCCATAATTACATTGTATATTTATTTATTCTAACATTTGGTTTCGCATGAAAGTTGTTTGCAAAGCTCTTTGTGGTGGTAAAACGCTGCCAGGGCGGGCCTGTTAATCTACTCTGTCTAAATAGCGGGGTATAAAGCAAAAACAGACAACCTCAGACCTCCATTGTTTTGTTCAGAAATACAAGGAATGCGTGCAAAATGCCACCTGTAACTGGCAATCATAACAGTAGTGTTGCTTTAAACATTTACATAGAAGAAATCTGTGGTCAAAGACAATGAACCTGGCCACAAGGAGCCCGGGTTGGAGGTGTAATACTTTTCAAGCACATTCAGAATCCAACACAATGAAGCTATAGTTAGTAATAGTAGTAGTATTTTAATTTGAGCAGTTTTACAATGTATTTTATATATTTTTTTTACATGCACATATAATTCAAGAAAGAAAGAAAGCTTAAAAAGAGAAGGCAGAAGAAAAGATAGATACGTTATTGATCCCCGTCGGAGAAATTCAGGTGTCCAGTAGCAGCAAAAACTTAAAAAAAAAAAGATCGTTCAAAAAAGCTAACAAGAGTACTCCCCAGCAACAGCGCTTCAGGTCACAGCAGCAGAGGTGGAGTAGTCTCTGGGTGGAGCAGGACAGGTCACAGCAGCAGAGGTGGAGTAGTCTCTGGGTAGAGCAGGACCGGCCACAGCAGCAGAGGTGGAGTAGTCTCTGGGTGGAGCAGGACGGTTCACAGCAGCAGAGGTGGAGTAGTCTCTGGGTAGAGCAGGACCGGCCACAGCAGCAGAGGTGGAGTAGTCTCTGGGTGGAGCAGGACGGGTCAGAGCAGCAGAGGTGGAGTAGTCTCTGGGTAGAGCAGGACCGGTCACAGCAGCAGAGGTGGAGTAGTCTCTGGGTAGAGCAGGACCGGCCACAGCAGCAGAGGTGGAGTAGTCTCTGGGTGGAGCAGGACGGTTCACAGCAGCAGAGGTGGAGTAGTCTCTGGGTAGAGCAGGACCGGCCACAGCAGCAGAGGTGGAGTAGTCTCTGGGTGGAGCAGGACGGGTCAGAGCAGCAGAGGTGGAGTAGTCTCTGGGTAGAGCAGGACCGGCCACAGCAGCAGAGGTGGAGTAGTCTCTGGGTGGAGCAGGACGGGTCACAGCAGCAGAGGTGGAGTAGTCTCTGGGTAGAGCAGGACGGGTCACAGCAGCAGAGGTGGAGTAGTCTCTGGGTGGAGCAGGACAGGTCACAGCAGCAGAGGTGGAGTAGTCTCTGGGTGGAGCAGGACAGGTCACAGCTGCAGAGATGGAGTAGTCTCTGGGTGGAGCAGGACCGGCCACAGCAGCAGAGGTGGAGCAGTCTCTGGGTAGAGCAGGACGGGTCACAGCAGCAGAGGTGGAGTAGTCTCTGGGTGGAGCAGGACCGGCCACAGCAGCAGAGGTGGAGCAGTCTCTGGGTAGAGCAGGACGGGTCACAGCAGCAGAGGTGGAGTAGTCTCTGGGTGGAGCAGGACGGGTCAGAGCAGCAGAGGTGGAGTAGTCTCTGGGTGGAGCAGGACGGGTCAGAGCAGCAGAGGTGGAGTAGTCTCTGGGTAGAGCAGGACGGGTCACAGCAGCAGAGGTGGAGTAGTCTCTGGGTGGAGCAGGACGGGTCACCAGATGGAGTAGCCGCTGGGTTCGGAGCAATTTCTCTGCCCTTGCCTAAAGTATAATGCTGAATGATTAGGTAGCATTTAAAAAAAAGTTAGCATTCCTCCAGTGGATTTTCCTCTGATCCACTTGGTTCGGACCATAAATCCTCTCCGCTCCGGTCTGGACCAGTGCAAAACCATGAGCACTGTACTGTAAAAAAAAAGCTTATATAAGTGACTTATAAGTGACCCATTATCAATAGTTAAATTAAGCTGCTGCAAAAAGACATTTTCACATGACTTTCCTGATTTTTACCATCATCATTTTTATCTGGTTGATGGAAAACAAAAAAACAGCAATACTTCATGTCCATAATTCATGCAATAATAATGTAATATTTATTGTTTTTATAATGTGTGGTGCATTGAGAGCTGCAGCGCCCCCTGGTGTCTGGGACCTATTCTGTGGAGTGCATTAATAAGACTTAATAAGGCTTTATGGACCCATTGGAGGGAGGAGTTTTTGATTCTAGAGAAATGACCATTCAAGAGTGGGTCACTATGGCCAGATGGATGTATTAGTCAAAGCTAATTCGCCTGGTTCAGTTTAACCCCAAAATTTTCGAATCATGCCTCGCTCTGCTCCAGTGACTAGAAATAAAAAGCCTTTGTTTGGTGCCGCTCTGTTTGAAGACGTGAGCCATCCATCTGTCTGAAAAGAAACATTTTAAGATAGTGCAAAATGCCACCTGTAACTGTCGAGCGTATCAGTGCTGTGTGCAAGTTCAGACGGCTTAAACGCACTTTGAAAAGAGGAAATTAAGCAAAAAAGATAAAAGGATGACGTTACCGAAGCAGGGACCGGAAGAGCAGAGGAGAAGGGAGGGACGGGTGATTGATGGAGCCAAAAAGCAGATTTCTTGCTCCATCTGATATGCATTACCACACACGTACACACACACGTACACACACATGCACACACGCACACACACCTTGTAATCAACATGAGGGCCTCCGGTGGCTTCACACACTGTCAAGCCGCAATCAGCTCACAGGTTGGTGATCAGTAGTTGTCATCAGGCGCTCGCCACATGCCGCACACACAGAGCGACAAATGCCACGACCAGGACATCAGGAAGTCAGAGTTCAGAAGGTAGAAAAAAGGGAGAAGGTAGAAAAAAGCTGCAGCAGACGAAAAACATGTGATGAGGATGACATTCCAGCCAATTTACAACAAATGGGAATCAACATTTTATATATCATGAATTTTGATGAGGATGACGAGTTTGACATGAGAAAGCTCAGTTGGTAGAGCGTTGGCCTTTGAGCCAGAAGGTCGTGGGTTCAAGCCCCGCTCAAGACTTTCACCATCGACTCCCACTGACTACTGTCGTTGTGTCCTTGGCAAGACACTTAACCTCTGGGAACACCAGCCACAGTGGGGCGGCTGCGGCTGTAAAGTGCCAAACTGCCGTTGTGTCCTTAGGCAAGACACTTCACCCCCATTGCCTAGAATGAGTCTGGTGTGTGTATGAATGGTTGGTGGTGGTCGGAGGGGCCGATGGCACAGACTGGTTGCCTCGCTTCTGTCAGTGTGCCCCAGGGCAGCTGTGGCTACATTAGTAGTTTATCACCAACGTGTATGGAGTGAATGAATAATGACACATGTGAAGCGTCTTTGAGTGTCCAAAAAAGCGCTATATAAAACCGATGCATTATTATTATCCATCATTTTCTTCCCCTTAATCCATTTCTGGGTCGGGGGGTGGTGGTAGTCAGGAGCACCAGCCCCTCACTGATCCTCCTGCAGGTGGTGGGTCCATAGGAGTCTTGGCCGTTCAGCGAGGGCTTCAGGTAAAGTGGGGTTAAGTGTCTTGCCCAAGGACTGTACAAGAAATAATGTGACTATAATAATAACTTTAGTTTGTTGTGTTATCTCACAAAAACACTGTTAGCTTCCATCACTCATTCACCTTCATCCATTCTGACAATAACAAGTGTCTTGCAGCTACTAAAACTTGATATAGTCAAATGAATAAGGCCATAAACTCTGCTCTAACAACTCTACCACAATAAAAATACGCATATTAGCCGCGTCACAATATAAGCCGCAGGATCAAAGAAGTAGAAGATTTTAGCGTCTTATAGTCTGGAAATGACTGTAGTTCCTCGACCTCTAAACAGTTTGGTTTTATCATTTGTTTTGTGTTTTTGGCTTCTGTCACATCTTTACATCAGCTTTGTCAGACTGAAAAGTAAAAAAGAGAGGACCACCCTCACTCCGCCAATCAGCTCTCAGCTTAAAGAGTCCAATAGTGACTCATGAGGCTCTTTTGTTAATGGTGATTATGCATGATTAGAACACAGTTAGACGCCCCAACTTCAAAGTCAGGTATGACATCCATTCATACATTATGTCAGTGTTATTTTTATTTGATCTAGAGCAAGAGTCTCCAACCTGTAGCTTGGGAGTCACCAGTAGCTCGCCACCCCGTTCCAGGTAGCTCTCCAAAGGATTTAGAAATGAACAAATCGATATACATAATGTTTCAGAATGTATTATCCATTATTACTATTTATTTTTGTAAATACACTTACTTTTTGCACTAGTAGTAAAAAAGCCATGATAAATAATGACTGTACCCAATATATTTTTTTGTCCCCATGGTCACTTAAAGGAGTAGCTCTCTCCCTTTATCATCCCGGGAAAGTAGCTCTCTGGGTGATAGATCTAGCGGAAAATAGTACAGTTTTGTCCTTTTGCAGCATGTTTATAGACGGCTATGTGTTCTGACTAATATTAAAAAGGTTTGTGTCCAAAGCAATAAGCCAAAGCACAAAGTTTGATATGCTCTTAATCCAGAATTTTACAATCTAACATATTTTATGGGATGAAGGACAGGGGCACCTTTCTTTCAACTCTGTAACCATGGAGACAAAGCTACCTGGGATGGCACAGTCTCACAGCAATAAAAGTTCAAACCGCAAACCTTTGCCAGGGCATTTCCATTTCCCCGAGAGCTCCTAGACCCAAAAGTCATCGTGTAATTGTTCTGAAGCTGGGGAGATCCCTCAACGATAATGAAAATAAATATGCAGAAGATGTGGAGAAAAAAAATACATGACTAATAATCCTTGTGGTTCCCGAAAGGCTTTGTAACGACGTGCAATTTTTGACAATTCTACTAATATGCTCTGGAGCTATAAAGTTTAATTTACAAAAAAAAGTGTAATTTATCTGGTCAAATAAAGGAGCGACTGCTGTTTTTATGTCTGCGAGTTTTATGTCTTTTTACGTTCACACTTTTTTAACAATTGATACAATTTTAACCATCAAGTTCTATGTTAATACATTTTTTTATTCTAAGCCAAATTGCCTTGTCAAAAGAGTCATACCCAGGAGGCAAAGTCCAAACTCACAAATCTGGGTGGAACAGGACAGGTCACAGCAGTAGAGGTGGAGTAGCCTCTGGTGGAGCAGGACGGGTCACAGCAGCAGAAGTGGAGTAGCCTCTGGGTGGAGTAGGACGGGTCACAGCAGTAGAGGTGGAGTAGCCTCTGGGTGGAGTAGGAGGGTCACAGCAGTAGAGGTGGAGTAGCCTCTGGGTGGAGTAGGACGGGTCACAGCAGCAGAGGTGGAGTAGCCTCTGGGTGGAGTAGGACGGGTCACAGCAGTAGAGGTGGAGTAGCCTCTGGGTGGAGTAGGACGGGTCACAGCAGCAGAGGTGGAGTAGCCTCTGGGTGGAGTAGGACGGGTCACAGCAGTAGAGGTGGAGTAGCCTCTGGGTGGAGTAGGACGGGTCACAGCAGTAGAGGTGGAGTGGCCTCTGGGTGGAGTAGGACGGGTCACAGCAGTAGAGGTGGAGTGGCCTCTGGGTGGAGTAGGACGGGTCACAGCAGTAGAGGTGGAGTAGCCTCTGGGTGGAGTAGGACGGGTCACAGCAGTAGAGGTGGAGTAGCCTCTGGGTGGAGTAGGACGGGTCACAGCAGTAGAAGTATATGTATTTAGCCTGGAGTTTTTTGTCGATGACCCTAAATGTAGTCACAAGGTGGAGTAGCTTCGGACCATTTTCTCAGCTCTAGTACAAAGTAAAATGCTAAATGCTAATTCCTCCAGTGGATTTTCACCCGATCAGCTTGGTTTGAAAAATGAATCCTCTCTGCTTCGGTCTGGACCAGTGTAAAACCATGAAAACTTTACTGCAGCAACATCTCAGATTGAAAAAAGCAAGAAAAATAAAACATATATTTCAAAGCTACTTAGGACTTGCTGCCGTTTTCCAGCGCACTCAAAAGTCAAAATACAGTATCATGATAGTATAATAGTAACTGATTATAATAATAACTGATTTTAGAAAGATGACAGAGCGTACAGTGTGTGCTCGTTCACAAAGTACTGCAGAAATTCTTCTCAAACACGCTGGATCTGCCTGTGCCCTTTATGCCAGGACATCCACACGGTCTACAGACGTGGCTTTGTTGTTGTGCTGCTGTGAAAATCAAAGTTCCATAGACTTCACTGTGGTTTAAAAGACACCAACAACAGCAACAAAGACAAAAAAAATAACATCAATACCTTCCACAACACAGAAAAAAAAACACATTTCCCAGATAATTCAGCACATTTATTTATTTATTATTTGACTTTTTGTTTAATTATTTCGCGACATCTGATGAAAAGCTGCCAAAAAGGCCAAAAGTAAAGCGTGAGTCAAAGTGGAGCCTGGGGTAAAGGAGCGATTAAGTAGTTTGACCTGCAATTCTAACCTGCAGGTGTCTGATTGAAGCACTGATCTGACCAGAGCTCGTGATCACAAAGGTCTCATAACACAGAAGAAGAGTTTAATTACAGTTTGCAGCGTATTCCAGGTCTCAAAGATTTAGAGAGAACTGAAACTATATTTTAAAACTCCTCAAAGTGTGTGCATCTGAAAACTCTCTGTGTGAGTTACAGAATCTATTACATTGAAAAGATGTGTGTCATAATTATAGACTGAGGAAGTGAAAAAAGTGGACGTGGCTAAATGTAGGACGACTTTTAAATCCGTGTGTGTCAGTGCGTGGAAATGCTGTCTTGAAGGATTTATGTAAGATTGGCATGTCAAGTCATCATTAAATGGCTCTAATCTGTCAAAAGGCATTGATAAACCACGCTCTTTTCGAAAACTTTTTTGACTGATAATAGCTGGATTCGTCTGCATATCTGGCAACCCGAGTCAGGGAGAGTGGGAGAGGACTGCAGAATATTGGCCGTCATTGGAGTACCACTTTTAGCCATATTTTTACACAAAGCTCTTTTAAATGTCTATTGTGTGTGCTCATTTTAGGACATTTTATAAGATAACATAGACTTTATTGATCTCACATTAGGAAGATATTTGTAAATCTATTTCAACAATCATAACAGATTCAGATTCCGGATTCAGATTCCGTTTATTTGCCATTTGCAGTAAAAAAAACCCACATTGGAAAACATTAGCAAAAAGTCACCAGTGTGGACAGACAAATACAGACATAAGACAACATTAAAAGTACGGAAATAAAACAGTAAACAAGTGTCACTGTGAAATCGATCGGCTAAAACAGTTTCAAAACAAGTGCAAATCATTAAATCGCTCTGTTTACTTACTTATTTGCACCTTGAACAAAAGAAAAATCCTGGTTTGTGACTTCCTGTTTCTCACGACGGAATTCAGATTACTAAATTTGATTCGGAATTTAATCTAGCTTTCTTAATCATGCTTTTGAGAGTTTTATTCTTGCCTCACTGTGTCTTGTCTCGCTTTTATTATTATTTTTGCTTATTATTATTTCAAAGTAGTTTTTTCTGCAAATGGCAATAAATTGATTCTGATTCTGATCTTTTTGTACTGATCGATCCCAACACGAGGCTTGATCAACAACTTCTTCGCCTCTAAATCCTCAGCGAGAGCAGTGGTTTCTCCTTTACTTTCACTTCCTCTAACATCTGCACGGCTCCATATGCTCTGTTTGTGGTAATTATTTTAGGACCTTGGACGTGAAACAGCTACATTCTCGCCGACGTATGCAGTAACGCACATAAAAGACCGCGGTGTGATAAATGGGCGCTAACATTGGCTAACAGTCTGAGGCCTGTGCAAAGCAGTGTGGCTCATTCGCCGGATTACGCACCGCTGACAAAGATGACTTATTGTTGTCCTAATGCTGGTGAAGGCGCAACACATGCATACACAGGCCGCCGCATGACTGATTAGTGACTTAATGTTACCGAAGCGTCATCATTTCTTAGGCCAGCCGTCGAGATTTGTTGGTATGAATTATGGGCACTGTATAAACATTCGTCTGCCCTCCCTCCACACTGCCACTGATGTGTTCGTTTGTGCAAATGACACTATTTCTGATACGTGATGTAGTCCATGCTATGATTCATATTCAGATTCAATTATTTGCCATTTGCAGCAAAACCACATTGGAATACATCTGTGAAAGTCCCCAGTGTGCACAAGACAAGTACGGAAATAAAACAAGGTTAAAAACAGAAATAAAACAGACAAAACAACAGGAAACTATTTTCAGTGTGAAATCGATCGACTAAAACAGTTCATTTAAAGGGCCTTGTTTAAATCAATCAATCAATTTTATTTATAGAGCCCTTTACAACACTCAAGGCGACCAAAGTGCTTTACAATAAAATTATATTATATCCTTTAAAACATTTATGCATTCAAACAATAAAACAGGGGGGTTTCAATCAACCGCCACCCAATTCACAGAGCACCAGCCCGTTGTTTAAGTAAATTCAATACAATTTGTACAAAACTGTTGAATTTGCCAACACAGATTAGAGAATAAAATTGTTGAAACACGAGAAATACAATGATTAAAAAACACATAGAGCCACGTAGGTCCATAAGGGGCAGAGACCAATGTCCATAAATGTTGAAAAAGTCCATACATTTCGTTGAATGTCGAATGTCCTGGATCATCTCCGCTGTCCTTGGACCCTCCTGCATCGCCAAGGAAATCTCTAAAAACCCTATACGAGAAATGAAAGAAACTTGTAAGAAGCCAGAATACAGTCACACAAAGACATATCGCCATGGTTACGCGTTGTGCGACTGTGAAACGTATGGTGCTTTGGTAATCACTGTCCTGTACAAGAGGGAGAGATGGGACTGCAGCACTCAGGTGAAATTATAAAACCACTTGTGAGAAAGCCAGGTTTTTATTTTTATTTTTTTAAACGCTCGATTTTGACATTTTCATTTCAAAAGGCTATAACTATGTGATACGAGATAAAGGCTTTCTGTAAATTAGAAAAGTATTAAGGATGGGCCAAAGTGTATGTGGGGAATAAGTGCACGCATCTAATTTGCATATTATGACTTCATATGGCGTTGTAAATTGTGTATTTTAGAATTTTCTTTTTTTTTTCTTTTTACTGACACAAATGTACATCCCTAAAACATGATCACACAACATTTGCAACTGGGACAAAGGCATCTAGTCTCATTTAAAGAACTTTCACCTCAGTTTCTCATTCCAATGGAGACATTTCTTGCATATTTTTAAGAATATGGAGCAATGTAAGTCATTTAAGAAAGTATTGTAATTTCTGCTTGAGTAATGTAACCACGGCGGACTTCAGTTTGCAGCGATGTTTTGACTAGCACTTCTCCCTCCCGCGGCATCTCTCCTCATCATAATCAGATGTGATTTATGTCCGTGCGAAAACTCACTCACAGCCCGCAGTCGTTAATCAGACGTTCGGGCTATCATAATTCTAACACATCTTAAACAGCGGTGTGTTACAAGATGCACTGTGATAAATGACCCACCCTGCGTTACACTCATACTCTCATATCTCATTATTAATATTTTTCATATCCAAAACTACTGTTATGTTTGCAAAATGGGCAAATTCATTGGAGTGGACAGGATGCATGTGTAGCTCCCAGTCTCAGGTATAGGAGCCGATGTATGCTAAATGATGCTACGGCGGTGCTAATAAGATTGATGTAGCGTGCGTGCTAATGATGGCTGCTAGCTGATGTTAAAGGTGTAATCAGTAATATTTCAGCCGTGCGCACAAACCGGCTGTAATTTATGAGGCGAGGAGGAGCGCCGCTGATCGATGAGCTACCGTAGTGTTAGCACAGCGCCTTTCAAACTTCACCGGCAACTGTCTTTAAATGGGACATTAACAGCAGCGAGGGAGGGAATTTAGGGCATTTCTGCACTCAGTTGAACTTCATTATTTCGTGCTCCCAAATGAGCAGTTCAATTATTCAAAAACTTTTCCCATGTCTTTTTTATTGCTGTTATTGCAGCTATAGCAAATGACTCATTCAATGTTTATTAATGTCTAGAGCTGTAGATAGTTTGGGCCAGTCAGCCTTTGGTCGGACTTTAGGACAGTGTGTGTGTATGTATCCATTATATTTATACCTGTATAAGCTGTTCTGATTGTGTACAAGAAGTCTCCATGGCCTTGCACCTATAAGTACATCTGTGGATTAAACACAAAGAGGCAGCATTTCAGATTCATACAGCTATAATCGGGAACGGTCTTCCTGAAAATGTGAGGCAGGAATGTTCAACTCCAGGTTAAAACCAGTTCTGTTTTGTTGTGCATACACTGAACGATTGTCGGTTCACTCTTTTTGAAGGGTCTGTGCCTTTCCTTGTCTTAAATAGTGATTTGTGGAAGTCATTTTATTCTTCTAAATTTAAAATATGCTTTTCCTGAGGACAGTCCAAGGCACATGTGGACAGTAATCCTCATTCCGTACCATTATAGTTCTGTGACACCTGCGAAGTGGGAGATGCAATCCAATCCAATCGCTGCACAGATATAAAATCAACACTTTTAAATATTTGCCAGCCTTATGTTTAAAAATATAGGAATGAAAATAAAACGTTACTCAAAAAGCAATAAAAATGTCATAAAAACAAAAAAATACCAGTTAACAATTTTTTTATAAAAACAATAAAATACTAGTTATCCAATTTAGAAATAAAATAGAAACTAAAAACATTAAAACAAATAAAACAAAAAATAAATTAAAAAGTGGATGGTTATAGCTTTAAGTTGAACCCATGGAAAACAAGAGATACGATAAAAGAGCTGTGTTTATACTTGTGTTGTCTGCATTTCAGGTTGGGCTTACAGTATATCACATGTTAGTCTGTAGCTTAGGCCCTGCTCTGACCATGTGCAGCCATGTCAGAGTAGATTGATAAAGTAAGAAGATGCAGTGATGACAGCGACATCCAGACAGAGAACGCGCTGCACTGATGACCATACTGAGCTGATTATCTGCTCTGTGTGATCTAAAGCCCAAAGCACGCTGCAGCAGCCGTGGGCGGCCAGCAAAGGGTCACTTCACTTTTCTCTCTCTGGTAAACTCAGCTACTGTCTTGACGATCACGGGCCTTTTGTGCCAGATTCAACAACACAAACTGGACAAATATGTCACTCGGAAACACGGAACTCGGGACATTTCAAACCGGAAAGGCAAGCGGAGGCAAAAGGTCACAGTAACGCAGAAAAGAAACGGAACTGCACCTATCGACAGTGGTCTGTGCTCTACAGTGTTGGGCACGTTACTTTGAAAAAGTAATTAGTTATAGTTACTAGTTACTTCTCCCAAAAAGTAACTGAGTTACTAACGGAGTTACTCCACTATAAAAGTAACTAGTTACCAGTAAAAGTAACTATTGCGTTACTTTTTCGTTTTGTTCTGGAACATAATGTGCACCCAACGTGCGCATTTTTACCTTTAATAGTGCCAATATTTCCATCTAGAAAAGGCTGTTTTGCTGCTGAAGTCCTGTTCACTCTTCATCTCTCTATGTGCTGTAAGCACTAAACACCAACACGCTCCACTGTGAATGTGGAAACACCGGTGAGGCTGGTGAAGCACTGACTTCAGTCCAATCAGATGAACATATACATCATATAAATCAAGTGGACAATTTGTTTGGCTACAGCAAAATATGTTTTATGCCCGCATTGTTTGTTCATACAAAACGCAAAACTATGAGTTATGGGTCTTACCTTATAGCTATACCTTATAAATGACCTGCACAGTCCACTTCGGTTCAGACCAGTTCCTTGTTTAAATCCAGTTAATGGTTTGAGCGTAGATATGTAATCTTCCATTTGGAAATGAGTCCAATGAGTTTTAAAAAGTAAAACAAAACGCGTGTGTCCTCCATAAACTCCTGTGTTTTGCTAGCGGCAGCCGAGTGCATCCAATTTCTAAAATCAACCGTCTAACACTTCACCTCTCTTTCTTATCATTCCTATAGTAATTGAAAAATTACCCTATGTGCATTTTAGATTATGTAAAAATGTGTTATATGTATGTTAGCCAAACCTGTTGCTGTCCTTAGCAGATAAACCAGGAAGAGAAAGGAGCTTATCGATGGAATTGTATGCAGTCGACTTCTGCGCTCACATGCGCTCCTCTGAGGCCTCACGGTGATACAAGCCGTGGTTGAGCGCGATTAAGACCCATATTTGTTTCAAAAACACAATTTATGAGCCATCCTCTCAACTGTAGACATGTGGATTGTAAAGGAAATATGTTTTACACCAGCCAATAATTGCTGAGAGGTTTTCTCATCCTCCCTTCTCTCATGACAACACGTTCATTGTGCGTCTTGAGTAACGCGCAGTAACGGGATGTCGGAAATGATAACGGCGTTATAGTTACTGTCAAAGTAATTAGTTAGATTACTCGTTACTGAAAAAAGTAACGCCGTTAGTAACGCCGTTACTAGTAACGCCGTTATTCCCATCACTTGTGCTCTACGAGTGCCTTTCTAGTCTATAACAATTTGTGTAACTCTCTCTGTCATTCATCTGTCGTTCATTGAGCTGCTAGTTCGGCAATAAATAGCGATATTCTACCATTTACATCCAGGTGTACGTACGTAGAGCAGGGGTCTCCAACCTTTTCCAATTAGAGAGCTACTTCTACACAACAGAAGAGGCAGAGAGCTACTCATTTTCGCAGTCATAATAAAAATCAATGTAATAATAACAACACGAGAGGACACACATGGAGAACACATGTAAAAAATACTGTTATTACTGTTTATAATGCTTACAATAGATATGTATTGACTCAAAATGTATTCATTAAAGGTCATTTGCTAAATTGAAAATCCTTTGGCGAGCTACCTGAAAGGGGCTGGTGAGCTACTGGTAACTCGCCAGCTATTCTGTGGATGCCCCTTCACTCTCTGTCTCACCACCAGTGCGTTGGTTCAATTATTGACATGGTCTATTTACAGATTTCCACGGCACGCATCCACAACGCTGAAGGGATGCGTGCTCAACTTTGAAACAGAACTCTGCCTGATCTAATGACAACCTTTCTGACTTTTTTGTGTGTGTGTGTGTGTGTGTGTGCTTGTTTTAACAGAATAAATGTGGCTAACTTGGTGTCTGGACAGCGGACTACAGGGGACTCATCTTCAGGTTTTGAGGCCAAGCTTGGACTTTGCTGGAGGATTTTGCCTAATGTGTTTAAGATTGATTGTAAAAGCAGAGTCCCAGAAGGAAATCTAGACATGCGAGCTCCACAAATCCAAAATCCACTGACAACCACCATTTTCGGGGATGAATTAGCTGTATGTGTTGGTGTATGCTAATAACTTCATGCACGTGTCTACAAATCTTACAACAAGAGCCGTGTATCGTACTCGGTGGAAACATATGGGGCAAAACATGAATATGAATATATCTCCAAAGCACTATGGAGATCATTTGTATGCATTCCACATGTACCTCCTTGTCTTTGGACTATTTATCTGGGAGATACACTTTTTTTGGGAAATCTCCAGTGTCTTCACTTTTCACAAACTTGTACTGTGTCTATACGGAGAAAAAATGTGTGGTTTGTAGTAACTCTTGGAAGGACTTTCTCTGCAGGCAACGTGATAACTGATCCAGCCCCAGATACTTCCTCTCTCCCTCCCCTCGGCGTCTCTCGCAGGAAAATACTCGGTCAATGTGTGTTCAATCAAATTACAACACTAGAAATTACTTGAATTTCAGCGTCTTTTGGGAAATGCAAAAGTGTGTAAGGAAAATGTTAACTGGTGTTTTATGGTGGATTCCAGCACTGATGATTTTTAAACCAGATAGAACTAAGGAGCAGCTGCAGGATTACTATAATAGACCACTTTGTACTCTACTGCTGCTGTATATACATGTTTATAAGAATGTGTGAGGCAGTATTCAATTGCTTCGAGTTAGTTTGCGTAAACAGATAATTGCATTATTCAGATACTATAAAAAAGACTTACAATGTTTCCTTTACCGAGTGGTTTCTTCAACGCTGGATGTGTTTTATTGCCATTCAGTTTGACAACGCTAATAACAAACATGTTATTATTGTGGTTATTGGACAATCCAGCAGTGCCCTGTCTGATCAGAGGCTCTGCTGCTGTTGGACTGAAATGTGCTATTGTGTGTTTTTAAATGTTGTATATATTTTATAATCTAGGGTTTCCAGTGTTGTTTGCTGGTATTTCACACCTCAGTAAAGGTAAGGTAAAGGTGCACTTTATTATCCCCGTTGGGAAATGTGTCCTCTGCATTTGACCCATCCTGATGCCACTCAGGTTTCCGTCAGGAGCAGTGGTCGCCGTAGTAACAGCACCCGGTGACCAATCTCGCGATGTTGATGCTCGGCTTGATCAGGACTGGAAAGGAGGATTATACCTATTGTGACAATGACAAACCCTGGTTCACTGCTAAACTCCGGCAGCTCAGGAAAGCAAAGGAGTCTGCTTTTAGGGAGGGGGACCGCAGCGGCTACAAAGCAGCTAAATATCAGTTCAGGAAAGAAGTGAAAGCAGCCAAGTCCCGGCACAGAGAACGACTACAGGAGCAGTTTGGTAACAACGATACTGCTTCTGTCTGGAGGGGCCTACGGGAGATCACCAACTACAAACCCAAAGCCCCCCCCCCTGTGCTGACGACTACAAGCTAGCTGACGAACTGAACTTATTTTTCAGTCGCTTTGATGCTGCCCCTGATACCTCTCCCTCCCCCACCCCCCACTACTCTAACAACCCACCCATCAGCCCTGCCCCCAGCCTAACAATAGCCGCTAAAGAGATTAAACAACTCTTCCTGAGGCTGCACCCCCGCAAAGCTCCTGGCCCGGACCACGTGTCTCCGGCCACTCTGAGACACTGCGCCAGTGAGCTTACTCCTGTGTTCACGGACATTTTCAACACCTCTCTGCAGTCCTGCCATGTCCCGGCCTGCTTCAAATCCTCCATCATTGTCCCCGTTCCGAAGAAGCCCAGGATCACAGGACTCAACGACTACAGACCTGTAGCACTTACGTCTGTCGTCATGAAATCATTTGAACGCCTGGTTCTCTCCCATCTCAAGTCCCTCACCTCCCCCCTCCTGGACCCCCTGCAGTTCGCCTACAGAGCCAACTGATCTGTAGACGACGCCATTAACCTGGCCCTCCACCACATCCTACAGCACCTGGACTCCCCGGGGACCTACGCCAGGGTCCTGTTCGTGGACTTCAGCTCTGCCTTCAACACAATCCTGCCATCCCTGCTCCAGGACAAGCTCTCCCAGCTCAACGTGCCCGATTCCACCTGCAGGTGGATCACTGACTTCCTGACAGACAGGAAGCAGCGAGTGCGTCTGGGGAAGAATGTCTCGGACTCTCGGATTATAAATACAGGAGCCCCACAGGGCTGTGTTCTTTCTCCCCTGCTCTTCTCCCTGTACACCAACCACTGCACCTCCAGCCACGACTCCGTGAAGCTGATCAAGTTCGCGGACGACACCACCCTCATTGGACTCATCTCCAACAACGATGAGTCCGCCTACAGGAGGGAGGTGGATCGGCTGGTGTCCTGGTGCAGTGGTAACAACCTGGAGCTGAACGCCCAGAAGACAGTGGAGATGATTGTGGACTTCAGGAAGAGCACTGTCCCCCCCGCCCCCACCCTCCGTGATGGACTCCCCCATCACCTCTGTGGAGTCCTTCCGTTTCCTGGGCACCACCATCACCCAGGACCTCATGTGGGAGCCGACCATCAGCTCCCTCATCAAGAAGGCCCAGCAGAGGATGTACTTCCTGCGGCAGCTCAGGAAAGCCAAGCTGCCTGCACAGATGTTGGTGCAGTTCTACACGGCCATCATCGAGTCCATCCTCACCTCCTCCATCACCTCCTCTATCACCTCCTCCATCACCTCCTCCATCACCTCCTCCGTCACCGTATGGTTAGCTGGAGCCACAGTCAGGGACAAACAGAGACTACAGTGCATTGTGCGCTCTGCAGAGGAAGTGATCGGCCGCAGCCTTCCATCGCTGCAGGACCTGTACGTCGCCCGAGCTCGAGGCCGGGCTGGTCGTATCACAGCCGACCCCTCTCACCTGCACATGGACTATTCCAACCACTCCCCTCAGGCAGGAGGCTGCGGTCCATCAGGACTAGAACCTCCCGCCACAAGAACAGTTTCTTCCCCTCTGCTGTTGGACTCTTGAACACTTCTTAACCTGTCCCCCCGCCCTTTATAAAGTCACTTTACTACCCATCATACGTCACTTTACTTCACTGTACTGCTGTCACCTTACATTGTGTGCACCATGTGCACTTGTATATTGTAAATAGTAACTGTAACTCTAATTTAAATTTATTCTTTAGAAGTGTTTTTTATTCTTATTTTTATTATCTCTTTTTGACTGTTGCACTGAGCCAAAGCAATTTCCAAGTCTGTGACCTCCTGTTACTTACGTGGCAATAAAAATGATTCTGATTCTGATTGTACACGTGTTTTTTTTTGTGGTAGGGGAAACTGAAGCACCCGGAGGAAACCTACGCAGACACAGGGAGAACATGCAAACTCCAAACCTAGGCCCTAGCTGTAGCTATCACTAGCACATTTATGTTGATTAATGCGTCGTGTCCCTGTTTTAATTAACTCATAACTTAACAATAAAAAAGGTTTAACCAGAGGAACACGACATTTTGACAACATTTCAAAACAGAGGACATCTTTTTTGCAAATTCAATCTTCAAGTGTAATGACTACACTTAAAAACTATACTATATATATAATGGTAGAGCATTGGCCTTTGAGCCTGAAGGCCGTGGGTTCGGGCCCCCATGAGACCTTCTCTACCGACTCCTCTGATGTCTGCTGTTGTTGTGTTCTTGGGCAAGACACTTAATCCCACTTTGCCTGAAGCCCCCGCTGAAAGATCTCAGACTCCTGTGGACTCAGCACCTGCAGGAGGATCAGTGAGGGGCTGGTGCTCTGTGTACTGGGTGCAGCTCTGACTGTCATCCCCCCGACCCAGAAATGGAATAAGGGGAAGAAAATGGATGAATGGAAACAAACACATGTATATATAACACACACTCATACGATCTATAATATATTTACTTGTAATGATCTCGCTTGCTACAAATATTTGTCAAATATTTTACGATGAAAATGTGTGTACTCTGAGGTCTTCACAGTTGCGCCCTCATCAAAAACATACTATTTTCTCTTCCTGCTTATATAAACCAACCTGCCCGCTCCTCTCGCCCTCACAGAACACTCCCTGATGATTCTACCTGATGATAAGACGATAAAGCTCTTCTTCACCTCTTTTGTATTTCTGCCATTAAAGATTAAAGATTGTGTCCACAACAACACCGGGCATCCTTGTCTTGTGTTTTTGCACAATTCATTCTGGTAGCGTTGCAGGTAAGATGGCCTTGCTGACATCCGCCCCGGGGTGTGGCCTACGGGGCTGAACATGATTCTGCTGATTTTTCATTACACTAATAAACCAAGACTTCCTTTCTATCCAGTTGGCTCCTTTTAAAATCCAGCCTTTTCCGATACAGGGGAAAAACAGTGCGTATCTGAGACTTCACACTTTGAAATAGAGTCTCACAAAAGAAAAACTCCATTTGGAAACTTAAAATCACTTGAGTTTCGGAGATTTGCTGAGACTTCCCGCCCTTTTTTCCACTTTTCTTAGACTTGGTGCTCAAACACAACGGTGTAAAGTCCTAATTGATCTGCGTCAGTCAGAGCTGTGATTTCCCTCCGGAGCGACTCCCCGTTGATGTTCCTTGTGCGCGTTCCAGTATATTGGCATCTCCGGCAAGAGAAAAAAAAAAAGTCTGTGTTGAGAGATTCCAATTAGAAAAAGATTACCTCTGTTTCTGCCTTTGCGTTTAACATCCCGTTTAAAGACACAGCTGGTTTAATTGTGTTTCTCCAACTCCGTGCGGCGTTTGATTCGTACATTTTTGTCATTTTTCTAATGTCGGGGATGTTTTCTCAATCGTTTCCAGTGTTATGTAAAACTTGTTTGAGCATAATTCTTCAAAGTAAACTGTTACACAAAGCCGTTGGAAGCAAGCAGCAAAACCATAAACACATTTCTTGCAAAGATTAGAATCATAACTGTACAATATAGTAGATAACAAGGCAAATGGTATTTCTCATACACAGACAGAAGGGAGAGTTGTATTACTCTGGCTACAATCTTCAACATGTTTTTTCTTTTTTTGTAATGACACATATAAATTTGGCTTTTTACAAAACTACTTGGAAAAAATGAAAATAGTAGGACTTTAAAGTGTTTTTTTTGTCTAATGGCACTTTTCTGGTTTTGAAAATGAACTATGTATGTAATTAATTGATAAACCCAAAAACTAGTGAAGGTCAAATCCCTAAACACAACTGTTTTGTGAGTCAAAGCCTGTCTCACATTTTCAGAAAGACTTCCAGATTTTAGCTGCATGAATCGAAAATGCTGCCTCCTCATGTTTGGTTCTTACTCTAAGACCAGCATGAGGCCATTCCCTGTGCTCCTCAGAGTCCGAGTTGGTTAATATGACACTAAATGTACAAAGACTGTACAACAGGGGTCTCCATCCTGTAGCTCAGGAGACACCAGTAGCTCACCAGCCCCCTTCAGGAAGCTCTCCAAAGGCTTTAGGAATGAACAAATCACATAGTAATAATATCCTTTGTGCACAAGTGATGATAAATAATGACTGTTGATATGATGACTAACCTAACATATTCTCCAAGGCGCGCTTAAAGGAGTAGCTCTCTGTTGTTTTGTCTTGGGGAAATGTAGCTCCCTGGGTGAAAAAGTTGGAGACACCTGATGTACAAAGCTGACCCGTCCTTTCATGTCCTGCCCCGGTGCATTAATGTGCAATAATATCAGAATGTGCAATATGGGACCACATGTGTCACCGTCATTTTACTTTAGTCCCTTTTAGCCCAAAGCCTCATAATGCTAACACATTGGTGGGCAAACCCCGGCCCGTGGGCCAGATGCAGCCCTTTGGATGCTTCTATCAGGCCCATGAGCCCTCCTCAATTTATATCGATAAAGATTAAAATCAAGAGAAATTGGGATTAAGAACATGTATCCATCCCACAGTGGGGTATTTCAGTTTAAACATCATACAATCCCCCTCTGTGCTGTGTGCGGAGCTATTTTTTAATATCCATCCATCCATCCATCCATTTTCTTCCCCTTAATCCATTTCTGGGTCGGGGGGGGTGGCAGTCAGAGCTGCACCCAGTCACAGAGCACCAGCCCCTCACTGATCCTCCTGCAGGTGGTGAGTCCACAGGAGCTGAGATCTTTCAGTTGGGGCTTTGGGCAAAGTAGGGTTAAGTGTCTTGCCCAAGGACACAACGACAGCAGTCATCAGTGGGAGTCGTGAAGTAGGTCTTACGGTGGGCTTGAACCCACGACCTTCAGGCCCAAAGGCCAACGCTCTACTAACTGAGCTATATTATTTTTTAATATAAACAATACAATTATGTTTTAAAATGGAGCCTGAGAAAAACATTGGATTATCAGACAGCTGTCAGGATCCGGATCTATTTTACAACGTGGCCCTCGGGAGGAAAAGTTTGCCCATGTCTGTGCTAACATGTACGTACCATCACTGTGGATATTTGAACCCACAGAGCTAATCACATATGACTTGAATATTCTTGCTCAACAGTGTACAACAGATTTATCTATAGCTTGATGCTTTGGTTTATAAAAAAAATATTCAGAGTAAACTTGAATAATTGCTTTAATATCTTTGCAGCAGAGAGAGCAGATCCCGTGTTCCACCTTTTCATTTCTCAATCTCTCCAGTCTCTTGATGACTGCATCGGCTCATCAGGGTGAAGAGGACGTCCAGGGTCCTGTCCATGAGACGTAGAGCGGTGGAGCCTTTGAAAAAGCCATCATGAAATAGACATTGGCACTCAGCATTACGCATCACCTACTCCTGTCGTTTCCGGTCGCTCATGGAGTCTGTCTCCATGGCGATTGACTTTGGCTCGAAAGCTTCACACGCACGTTATTGCATTACTCAGTTACAAGTGTTTATTGGTAAAACAAATGTATCTGAGAGTTTTTCACACAGTAGAAGAAATCCTAAGTTTATGACCCCAGAACACAGCGGTTTAGGTTCTCGCTAACATATTTTTATTTTTTTTACGTTTCTTTACTTTTTTATCACCAGAATGATTGACAATTGGGAGGACCAATAGTCTTGATGATCCACCCAGAAGTAGAAAATCCTCCTGTATACCTTTAAGTTTACTGCGATCATTTATCATTTATAGGAGTTCTTGTTTCAGGGAACCTTCGGGTACGAGTGCTCCGGACAGGTCAGGGTCAGTGGCATTGGAAGGATGGGTCAAATGCAGACTTAACTTACTTTACAATAAAATATCCATCCATCTTCTTCCCCTTAATCCATTTCTGGGTCAGGGGGGTGGCAGTCAGAGCTACCACCCAATCCACAAAGCACCAGCCCCTCACTGATTCTCACTGATCCTCCTGCAGGTGGTGGTCTTGATCTATTATTAGCGGCTTCAGGCAAATTTAATAATAATGCATCGGTTTTATATAGCGCTTTTTGGACACTCAAAGACGCTTCACATGTGTCATTATTCATTCACTCCATACACGGTGGTGATAAACTACTACTGTAGCCACAGCTGCCCTGGGGCACACTGACAGAAGCAAAGCAACCAGTCTGTGCCATCGGCCCCTCTGACCACCACCAGCCATTCATACACACACCAGACTCATTCTAGGCAATGGGGGTGAAGTGTCTTGCCTAAGGACACAACGGCAGTTTGGCACTTTACAGCCGCAGCCGCCCCACTGTGGCTGGTGTTCCCAGCGGTTAAGTGTCTTGCCAAGGACACAACGACAGTAGTCAGTGGGAGTTGAGGGTGAATGTCTTGAGCGGGGCTTGAACCCACGACCTTCTGGCTCAAAGGCCAACGCTCTACCAACTGAGCTACTGCCGCCAAAATTGGCTTGAGTGTCTTGCCCGAGGACGACAACGACCGCAGACATCAGTGGGAGTCGGTGGAAAAGGTCTCGCGGTGGGCTCGAACTCACAACCTTCAGACTTTAAGGCCAATGCTCTACCAACTGAGCCACTGTCGCCCCACCTTACATATTATTTAATTTTTTTTAAAGCCCAAAGGGTCAGTGTATGAATAATAGTAAGACATCTATGCCTTTAATCACAGTTTTAACACAATTGTCTAGTTTGTGACATAGTGTGTGTTTCTATCTATAGTTTGTGTTGCTTTTCCATCTATTGTTTTGCTCTTGTTCAAACATTTGTCATTGTTGTGTTACTTCTAATGCTGCTGTTGCGTTTTCCAAACAATATCCGACACATTTTTCGAACCATCTCTGAATCAAGTTTCTGGTCATTGTTTCCATGTCCATTGAGCGTTCGGGTGTTGGATGTTTTATGTTTTTTAGATAATCCCAGGATTTTCTTTGTAAAAAACAGAGACTTAGTTTGATGCCGAGTGAATGCAGCTCAGCGTGGGCTCAGAGGGAAGCATGGACGTCCAAATCTGCTGCTGCTGAACGCTCACATGTTAGCAGCTCATGGTTCTGAACACACATGGTACTTTTTATCAACATGGACATTCAAATGCTTCAATAGTTTTCCACATTTTGATCTGAAATGCAGAATTGAGCAATTGTTGGTTACTGTTTCATCATCGCATTTACAGGCTGGACAAATGTGATTTTGCCTCTAAATTAGTTTTGGTCATTAAAAAGATGAATTTACAATGTTATGGATTTTTGCAGTGAGTAATTTTCAAATTTGGTAAAAAATTTAATAAATGAAGCCCTCCCTCTGGTGGCAGCAAGGGGAGTTACATGGAGATGTACGTTTTTATCCTTACTTACTCCGCCATATAATTTGTACTTTAGACATGTTTTAAAAACCTGAAATGATAAAGTAAATAGTTCAATTCAAATACTCCACCATTTTTCCTTTTTTAGTGAAATAAGTCACTTTATAAGTGAAGAGTATAAGAGTCCCTGATTAATCAAGGCTCCTGTGGACTCAGCACCTGCAGGAGGATCAGTGAGGGCCTGGTGCTCTGTCGACTGGGTGCAGCTCTGACTGTCACCCCCCGACCCAGAAATAGATTAAGGGGAAGAAAATGGATGGATGGATGGAAGTCACTTTATACATGCTTCATTGGAAAATCTTGTTTCAACACACATAAAATTATCACACTCAAATTAGGCTGAAAATGACTTACTTCAGGTACTTTTAAAGGACTCACAAATGAGATGAGATGTAATTGTTCCATTTCTGAGTTTTATAATAAAAGGAAAATTGTGCTGTAAAATACATGCTGTATTTGCTCTGGGAAAGTGGAACATTATGTTGGGCATTAATAGTATAGAATTGAAAGTACTGCTAATACTCTGGGGCCTGTCCCGTTATGGTGTGACATCAGAAATGTCATCACTACAAATGCTGCATTCACATGATCTCGGAAAACTCAGGTTTGAATGTTCCGCTGAGACTTTCAACTTGGAAACATGACGCTGTTTGAGAACAGGAACAAAACTCTGAAGGATTTCATTTTCTACTGACAGTTTGTTTACCTTTTTATAATGAGTGAAAAATCAATCAACCGAATAAATCCAATTTATAAATCCTAAACTACTCAGAAGTGTCATGGTGCAGATCCGCAGCTGAGAGAGAGAAGGCCCAACAGTGTTTCAGTCTGGGCTTTCAGTGAGATGAGAAGGTAAGAAAGTGCTTAAAAAACAAAGAGCAACATCATAAAATCTATTATTACACAGGATGTCAGGGATTTAAGCTCAGGGGTGATGTGTTCACTACTGGGTATTTTTGTTAAAAAGCAAGTAGCTGCATCATGCACTAAATGGAGGTGATGGAGGCAGACTGGGAAACACAGACATAAATAATGTTCAACGGACTATTCTTGAGCTGATAAAAGCAGAGGTGTTCCCCTCAGGTTCCGTGCCGCAAAAAAAGCTGTACTTTTGCTTTGTTGAGGCGGTAACAAAATCTGTTGCGTTTAAGAAGGCAACGTTATTCTCACTAGTGCGCATACGTTTTTCCTGCTTCTCTCCTGAATCATGTGACTTTGGGGACTTTCTGAGATCAGATAAAAGCAGTGAAAGGGCAGCACGTTGATGGCTACTCTTTTAATTTGTCATTTCTTTGGCAACATAATGTTGCTGAATCCAACTTAAGAGTAATGGAAAACTAAGATGCTTCACTTATGTGAAGATGGGGGAATATGCATCAATGAAGGAGAGATATTATTTTTTCTTAGATGTCTCTTCTTAGAATTTTTCAAAAACCTTCCTTTGCATACACGATGGAGATACATGATGAAAGACATGATGAAATACGTATAATGAAAAAAGGTTTTTGAGTGGCAAAGGCCGGAGCTCGCCAACCGTCTCTGGCGTTGCATACAGTTCTTCAGCCTCTTCAGCTTCTCTTACCTTTGCTAAAAAAAAGAACAAAAAATGAGAACAGTTATTTCTTGATTAAATTTGTATGTATATTAACGGCTTATTAACCGAGCGCGAGGTCTGTATGGGGAACCTTGGCCTTTTTGCACAGACCTCGCCACGGCTCGGTCTGTACATTAAGGCCGCGGTCTGATATTTCTCTGTACAGACTGAGCAAGCGAGGTTAATAAATGTTTTATTATATGACTATTTTTACTTTGCGCAAATATTGATCTCCGACTTGGTTTTCCTAATCGTGTTTTTAGCTTTCTGGTCTGCAACAAAGTTGTCAATCTCTTCTTGTCTGTTAGTTATTATTTCGAGTCGGACCACGGTTTCGGGTCGGACCATGGCCACAGGTCGGACCACGGCCTCGGGTCGGACCACGGCCTTGGGTTGGACCACGGCTCACGGGTCGGACCACGGCTTCCGGTCAGACCACGGCTCAAGGGTCAGACCACGGCTCACGGGGATGAGCGCTTCATTGCAGTGGGACAAGTGCAGACAAACTGCAGAAGTTCTCTCTGCTTTATTAACCTCTGAGGCTGCATTCTAACGTAGCATAAAAACAGATCCAGTTTCTCAGCGGGACGTGACACTAAGATTTGTAAAGTAAATAATTAGCACAGATAACTGTGATTGCTGCTGAGAAAGAAGCCCCAGAGGAAAGAGCAGTGAACCGGCCCCAATGTTTACTTTTTTAAAGCTTCTAAGATGCAGCGAAACGTTTTACTCGGCAGTATTAAAGTTTGATTTTTTTCGTTTTATTTTAATGTTACACAAGGTTATAACAAGAAACATTAAAAAAGAATACAACTTTAAAACTTTATTAGCTGTGTTATGTTTTGCTCCAGACTATTTCTCTTTGGCAGAAAAGGGCTCACGACTATTTGTCTAGTTCTACTCACTGTTTCAGAGCACAAATAAGGATTTACCTAAATCTACTAGACAAAAATAATCTGGCACTGTTTCTCCCTCTGTCAAAGATTATGCATTATTTTATCTATTGAAACTATCCCAGTAGGCCCAGAGCACAGGAACAGCATCAGCATTATAAGCACTAAACTAAATACTGTACATGTAATATCACATTGTAGAAGCTTATAGATGCATTTCTTCAAACTGAGAAAAAGCACTGTCCATATAAGCCGTCCCTCTTCTGCAACTCCCATGGCATGCCTGTAAAAGTGGGCCTCTCGGGTCACGACGGTTCAAAAGACACGAACACTTCACAGACGACAGAAGACCAAAGGGTCGAGAGAAACCTCATCAAACAGAGAAGAGAAGATATAGAAAGTTTAAAACAGTTTTACGAAGACGCGTCAGAAGCTGCCGGGGCGAGGTGGACGCCCAGACCAAGGCCATCTCTGGAAAACAACAAGAGTCCAAAGAGTCGAGACGTTACCACAGCAGGGCCAATTGCATGTTCAGATCGGTAACTTTCGGGTCAAAACAACTCCAAAGTCACTGCGCGGTTA
The DNA here is from genome assembly GCA_964034765.1 of Knipowitschia caucasica. Classification (NCBI taxonomy): domain Eukaryota; kingdom Metazoa; phylum Chordata; class Actinopteri; order Gobiiformes; family Gobiidae; genus Knipowitschia; species Knipowitschia caucasica. The sequence continues at coordinate 35,215,803 of OZ035838.1, read as the reverse complement.
TTCTCAGCCCTAATGTCTTTCGCAGGCCTTCGAGATCCAGTCGCACAATATAACCCTGGACCAGGCCCCGTCCCGGTCCCAGTCCCAGTCCACAAAACAGCTGACAATAATAAACATGACTTTTATTTACCTTCTCAAGCACAGGCACGTGGCCGCAATTACAGGTTAACCCTAAGTCCCTGAACGCACCACAGCAGTTTGTATAAGGGAAGACAAATAGAGGCAAATGTCAGGGAGAGCGGCCGCAAAACTGCACCAGACTCGCTGTTGTTCTGGGGTGGATGGTTCTGAGATCGCCGGTGTTTTTTTAAAGGTGTAAAAGAATAATTTATGGGAAGAGGCAGCGGGCAAGACTGGTGTAGAATAAATGGGTTTGGTGCTGTCGAGGTCTTAAAATATGTCGGCTTTGGACTTATCACAATGTCAAAATGGTTGCAACTGGGGAAAGAAAGTGTATACAAATTATGTGATGTCAAGTGGGATTTTATGGGAATGAAAAGGTGCCGCAGATATTTTACTTTCGAGTCGTTTATGTACTTTTCTATTTTCATTTTCTCCTCTTTTCATTTGCTGATGGGATCGTTCCATTCTGATTGGATATTACTATTCAATTTCTAATTTCAATGACTTCGTATGCCTTGGATATTACAGGGGAAACAATAGAACAACCATACATTTATGATATTCTAAAGATTAAACCCAGAACACAATAATAAAAAAGATAAGATAAGAGTTTCCACAGTGGGGAAATTTCAGTGTTGCAGCGCACATACAGGGCAGTAGTAAGAGCACACAGAGAGCCCACTAAATATACAGTGTAAGTTGCTGCTATGTTTCTTAGCTGTAAACGCTTCAAAATCAATCTTTCAAAATATCTCTCTATACATAGTGCAAAGCTAAAGAGCAGAGATACAGTGACATTCAGTGGACATTCTGAAGTTGTAGTGTTGCACATGATTTCAATATTTACTTATTTACAGATGATTGGCATGTACAGGCTCAGCAGTTCTCATTGTACAGTCTGACAGCAGCAGGAAGGAAAAACTGGTCCATAGCAAGCTTACTGTATCTTTGATCCAGTTTTGTTTTTGTCCGAGCATGTACTCATTTTGTTCCCGAAAAATCAAAAAGTCGATTCAAATTACATACAATATTTAAACAAAAAACGTTTAAATTGAATCATCAGATGCAAAAAAGGAGTAATAAACAAACAATAGTGACCTTGGTATAGCAGTAAAATCTGAAAACTGTGGCCCCCAACTAAAATTAGTTTGACACCCCTGGGGTATGTGAGATATGTTTCCTACACGAGTGCCCTGACCACGTGGCCGAGCGTACACAGGGGAACAAAAAGGTTGGGAACCACTGTGGCTTATATGGACAAAATGCTATGCTATGCTATGCTATGATGATTCTCCATAGCAACCGAACTGCAGATCCGTGCGAGACGCTGCTTTTGCCTAAATGTTATTTGGAAAGCGCATTTCAGATGTTCTGCCTATTCTGTGGTCTGTATGTTTCTTTTCTTTGTTTTGTCTATCAACCCATCTGTTTGTCTGTTGTGGTCGCTGCTCTTTTTAGCCCTAGGACAACCCAACATGCCTTTTATAACACACACACACACACACACAGATACACACACATAGACACACACATGCACAGTGCTGAGACTTTGGCACCGGACTCAAACAAAACCACACTGGTCCAGCCCTTGGCATCATCAGCGAGATGGACTGACCGCTTTGACGTCTGTCTGGACACACACACGCTCATGACAAGCCAGGCAAGAAGAGACGCCTGTGATATTTCCTCAATCACGGCAATTATTAAAACGTTAAAAAACCAATTGGCTAAATATTTTTTCATTTCTCCGTGCGTGTTTATTTACAGTAAACATTGAATCTGAAAATATCATTCAAACCGTGAGGGACAGGAGATTGGCAACGCGGTTTTTCCAAAGAGTAGGAACATTTCTCCTTGTGTTTTGGAGTCTGGATGGGAGTGGGCACAAGCTTCACCCCAAAGAGGGCCCCATCTAAAAGCAGAGAGTTTCCTGTCTGTCCAACCACACCCAGCCAATGCAAATAGTTATGACAAAAATGCTTTATCTAATTCTCCAAACTGAAGCTGTCCACAAAACGGGCCTGAGATGGAAAAGTAAAAAATAAAAACAGATTAGACTTGTATACTGTGCTGTGCCTTACGCTTTTGAATGAATGAAGGCTTTATTTCGAGCCATGGCAAACAAGAACAAAGAACAACAAAACAAAAACAGAATAGAAAAAGAAACAATACATGATAAAATATAAATATGTCATGCTGTGTATTTTATTGTGGTTCTTTGGTTTTATTTTGACACTAGTTTTTTGTGGTTTGGTTTTAGTTGTACTTCCTGTCTTGTTAGCGATGTGTTGATGGTCTGCCCCGCCCTGTTGATGGTCTGCCCCACCCTCTTGATGGTCCGCCCCGCCCTCTTGATGGTCTCCCCTCACTGACCCTCTGCAGGTGGTGAGTCCACAGGAGGACGGCTGCTCTCTGAGTGTGAGCATAGCCTTGATCTTTCAGTGGGGGCTTTGGGCAAAGTGGGGTTAAGTGTCTTGCCCAAGGACACAACGACAGCAGTCATCAGTGGGAGTCGGCGGAGAAGGTGCAGAGGTGGGAATTGAACCCACGACCTTCTGGGTTTAAGGCCAATGTTCTACCAACTGAGCTACTGTCGCCCCTATTATACAGAATGTTTTGTTTTATTCACAAAATTACAGCTTCGAAAGGATTGGGAGGAAATTAAACTCCCACCCCCTATTTATTATTTTAAATTAACCTTATTTTGAATTATGTAGTTTCTACAGCTTACTTAGTCAGTTTAGAGTAATACCTTATACGTCTTTCAATATCACAGCCTATACTAATCATACCTTCATCATCATCATCACCTGAGTTCAATTTGATAATTCCATTTTGACTGTTTTTTCTTCTACAACCCGTGAAAGGATAAGAATCAGTGGTAATGTCGAGAAAAAGATGGAGTCCATGGAATTGAATTTGACGTAAACGAGTTGGTCTTTCTTGTGTACCCAGAGCAAATTAACGTCATGCCACATCAGCACCTAACGGGCAAAAGAGTACACACTGTACACGCCAAGATATATATTTCCTTGTCAACTATAATGGCTGAGAAATATTGGCAAAGTCTGAATATTCCACTGGCAAAGTTTGGAGACTTTCTACAAACCTGAAAACATCAATTAAAAACAATGCGTAATCCAAACGTGACCGCTTCAAAAGGTTAACATTAGGTTTTTTAATTATATGAGTAGAAAAAGATTAAATTGGTGATGTACTTAATGAGTTTAGACAATGGCATCATATTTGACATTACGCATAACTTTAACAAAACAATGAACCATCAAGAAGCTGCTCATGTTTAACCACATCATAATACAGAAAACTATTCAACTCCCAAACCATCCTGTGTCCCTGGGATCCACTTTTACACCATTCCCAAACCCAAACCCCTATGTTTTGAGTAAGTAGTAAGTAAGTAAGTAAGTTTTTATTTATATACCGCCTTTTCACTGCAGATCTGAGTCTCAAAGCGGTTTACAATTGTTAATTTTTGGGCATTTGTCTCTCACTCCACACAGAGATGGGAGCCGGGTCGCCAGTACAGGAGGCGCATGCCAGAACTATTGGACATGTTTTTAGTGGTAGGGGAAACCGGAGTACCCGGAGGAAACCTACGCAGACACGGGGAGAACATGCAAACTCCACTCAGAAAGGCCCTGGTCCGACCGGGATTCGAACCCAGGACCTTCTTGCTGAGAGGCGAGAGTGCTATCCACTCAGCCACCGTGCCGCCCAGTAGAGTAGAATGTGTTATGGATTGCACTTAAATTAGTTAGTTTTAGTTCATTTCAAGCACACTTGGAAAATAGATATTTGAATCTAAATGGGATTTACCTAGCCCGGCCTTTGCACTCCGTACTCACCGCTCAATTATAATTTCTTTGCATGTAACGTCTGGGTCTGGTCCCTGTGTTTGCGATTACAATCGGTAGAATTCCATCCGACCAATCAGAGAGCGCGGGAGGCGGGCGTTGTAGTTAGATGTGAGTGACATCAAGAGTTTGCGTCGAGCGGGAAGGTTGTAGTTTGGCAATGGCGAAGAATGCGATAGTAAAGTAATCCGGTCTGGTTTTATCAAAAAATTGAAGCCGGAGCAAGAAGAATGTTTAGCAAATGTAATCGCTGCAATGATTGTGGCGCTACTCCCCACAGGCTCCGTTAGCGGCAAAGGAGATGGCTAAAGCTAGGCTAAATGCTAACGACTCCCTCGGGCGCATTACATACCTCACGGTTAACTCAGATCCAATCGTTTCAATCTGCAAAAGGAGTTAACCCCTCCCACCTGTAAAAGGAGTCAATGGAGCACCTCCAGACCTAGTATTCAGGTAGAAAAAATCAAGAAAATTCAACAAAAACCTGCCGATGGAGGACGAAGGTGACTGAACTGAAAAGACAGATGGCAACACAAAGGTAATGAAAGACTACAGACCACTACAGACTCAAGTAAATACTGTACAATACAATCATAATCAATTGTGAAAGTAAATTCGATTGGCCCAGCTGTTTGGTGGTATCAATCTCCCACATGTACTGTACCGCACCGCTCTCAGGTGAACCACAATAGGAGCAAAAACGTATCCATGGATAAAATTGCCTTGAATGGCTGACTGAGCGTATTTGCTCGAGCAGTGTGTAGCAAAGACACTCACGTCCAAATCACCGTCTCTCCATTTCAGCGCCGTGGTCACAGATTTCGAACCCGCCCATTTATGAATCAAATTTGTTCCGCGTCTACTTTTTCCACCAGTGGCAAAAGCAGTGTGTGTTTGGATAAGATTGTGTAAGACGCCTGTATACAAAAGAATGGAGTCGGCCCCGGTTTCTCCCGCTTTATTTGATACTTTGTGTATAAAATCACAGATGTCCACGTTTAATATCTGCTCGAGATGGGCCAGAAATAGGGGTTTTACTCAGTGTGTCGTTTGTAATTAGGAATATGATCGATATGTGCCGGTTTAGTTAGTACATTCAGAAAAAAATAATGTAGAATGAAAAAGATAAAATAATTAGGACAGAAATTGTGCATTGTGAATGAATCAATGTTTAATAATAAACTAATTATCCAATCTATTTATTTATATAGCACATTTCATAAAAACAGTTTCCAAAGTGCTGCACAATAGAAGACTAATTAAAACAAATCTATAGTAAAACAGTAAAATACTTAAAAATCAAACAGGGAAAACCGTGTGTATATATATGTATAAATATAGAAATAACAGTAAAACAAAATAGAATAAAACAAAATTTATACAACAACAAAAATATATAAAAGATAAAATAATATAACAAAATGATGGCACTTGATTTCCTAAAATAGTAATGATAATAATAAAACCTGTTAAAACTGAAATAATACAAAGACTATACTAAGGAGTTATCATTATTGACTTTGTGTGATATAGAAATACATTGAATTGATTAGATTGGGAAGAAAAAACCATAATTTAAAATATCATCTTTCCCTTGAAAGGGAAAGATGATATTTTAAATTATGGTTATTTTCCATTTGCAGTAAAACCACATTGGAATACTCTGGCAAACGTCCCCGTGTGCCCTACACAAGTACAGGAATAACACAAAAACAATTGACACGGCAAGATCATTAAAGTGCTCTGTTTAAACTTTTACAGCTTACGGAAAGAGGCTGTTAACAAAACGAAATGTCCTGCATCTCAACAAACAAAATCTTCTGCCAGAGGGAAGAAGCTGGAACATGGCTTTAGCAGGGTGGCCATAGAGGAGTCATTGATTATTCTAAGAGCTCTGTCTAAGACCCTCCAGAACAGGCAGTTCACAGCTCACACACAGTCCTGATTAAATGATAAAAAAGAAAAAAACTGAGTAATATACAGTAATGTCCAAAATTGCCTACTATTGATATAACACCAGAACAGATTCATGTCAAGTTTACACATAATGACAGAGCAGACAAACAATGCGTGTGGTACAGAGGCGGAGAGTTTGCGGCTGCTACATCACGTATAATCCTTTCGAGACAAGTGCCCTGCTGCTCTTCTCTTAAAGCCACTTGAGAATCGAGACAGAAGATTCAGGAAACACAAGAGTCTGTGAGAGGAACAATTAGTTGTAATTGTAATTAGTTCTGACTCTGAGACCAGCAGGAGGCCAGTCCCTGTGCTCCTTAAGAGTCCTAAAGAGGGCCTGTCCCTGTGCTCCTCAGAGTCCCAGCAGGAGGCCAGTCCCTGTGCTTCTCAGATTCCCAGCAGGAGGCCAGTCCCTGTGCTCCTCAGATTCCCAGCAGGAGGCCTGTCCCTGTGCTCCTCAGATTCCCAGCAGGAGGCCAGTCCCTGTGCTCCTCAGAGTCCCAGCAGGGGGCCTGTCCCTGTGCTCCTCAGATTCCCAGCAGGAGGCCTGTCCCTGTGCTTCTCAGAGTCCCAGCAGGAGGCCAGTCCCTGTGCTCCTCAGATTCCCAGCAGGGGGCCTGTCCCTGTGTTCCTCAGATTCCCAACAGGAGGCCAGTCCCTGTGCTTCTCAGAGTCCCAGCAGGATATTTAAATGATTTGGTGCCATACTTTTCAGGTTTTTATCACTACCTTTGTATTTTTCCATTCCACTTTGCCTAATAATAACCCAGATTGTGCCCTTTCACAAAGCTTTTAGTACACCTTTTTAACAAGAAGACGTGTGTGCTAAAAGGGCTAAAAAGTAAACCCAAAAATCTGCCTGAAATCCCTTCACACACAAACAAAGACACACACACACACAAACACACACAAAGACACACACACACACACACACACACAAACAAAGACACACACACACACACACAAACACACACAAAGACACACACACACACACAAAGGCACACACACACACACAAAGACACACACACACACACACACACACACAAACGACTAAAATGAGCAAGAAACACCCAATATGTATTTTTAGCCCTTCGGTTTAGTCTGCCGATGCTGTTTAAACAATCGTCAGAATCCTGCAGGACAATTTCAATTTTTATTTTGATTCACTTGCTGCGCCGTAATTGTGATTGACTTTGACAGACGGAGCACTTTGGCCTGATTAAACGTGTTTGAGCAACTGTTTGGTGAATGAGGCCACAGGGCGAGACGGAGCACGATCAAACATGCCACCAGCCATTAATTACACAATTGAGTCCAACTTAAGCACATCCAAAACTCTGCCATGAAGAATAAACACGACCACAGCAGGTTTTGCACACTGCACGCTTTCGCAGGGCTGGACTGGGACCAAAAAACGGGCAAATTTGCCTTCTTGACGGCCCAGTCGTTTTTTCACGTTTTTTACAGTTTGTTTGTACAGTATGCGGAAGAAAATACTGTAGAGGATCAGGATGTCTGCAGTTTCAACAATAAAATACAGTACAATAGTCCACATGACAGGAGAGAAACAGACAGCACTATGTTTGATACAGGGAGGAGAATTGGAAATGCATAATGTCAGCCATTGGCTGCATCTAAATCTGTTTGATTTGTTCACAACATTTTACTTTTGGGCACAACCAACATTAACTTTTAATGCAATGAAAAATGTAGGTACCCGAGCTTTAATTTAGGGAGTTTAGTCGCGCTTCGAGAGGAGAGGGGAGACGTGGACTGTTTCCTGCAGCGGTGTTTTTATTGGGTGCACAGAACAAGCAGAGAATGGTCCTGTGTGCGTTTATGGTCTTTATACATGGCCACGTTGTGGCCACGCTCACCGTGCTGTGAGCGCGCAGCCGCAACACGTGGAGCGGCAGCCCCTGGACGCGGGAACCGCTCATTACAAAGTGGCCGCAGCTGCCCCAGAACACTGCGGCCGCTGAGGTGGCAGAATCCCGTTTGAGCGCATACAGCTGGTGCCCCGCGGACACGCGCGCCCCCCTAGAAAAATTTTCAACGGATTTACACTTTTCACAAACATGTTTTTTGTATGAGGCAGACAGGTCGGCCCAAATATGGGCATCGGCCCTTCGGGCATCGCCCGGTACGCCCGATGGCCAGTCCAGCCCTTGGCTCGCGTGTTAAAACAATGTGACTATGTAACATACTTCTCAACCTATGCTATTTTCTGAAATACCCTTAATGCTAATTTTGCAGGCGGGGGGAGGACTTTTTCATATTTCTTGTTGTGTTTTTTTATGTATATGGAGGTTTTAATGTTTATGATTTTCTCGATATGATGTGGGTTGTGAAGCGCTTTGTGTTGCCTTGTGTAGGAAAGGCGCTATACAAATAAAACTTGATGATTGTTGTATTGAATGCGTAGAATGCTCCACAGTTTGGTGTGTTATATAAGAGGAAAAGTCCTCACTGGATGGAGAAGGTAGATGGCGCTCTCTATCAGCAAAGACTTATGAATAATTATATTATATTATATTAAAACAGGGGCGACAGTAGCTCAGTTGGTAGAGCATTGGGTTCAATTCCCACCTCTACACCTTCTCCACCGACTCCCACTGATGACTGCTGTCGTTGTGTCCTTGGGCAAGACACTTAACCCCACTTTGCCTGAAGCCCCCTCTGAAAGATTAAGGCTATGCTCACAGTCAGAGAGCAGCCGTCCTCCTGTGGACTCACCACCTGCAGAGGGTCAGTGAGGGGCTGGTGCTATGAGACTTTCTACAGATGACTAGAACAAAGTAAAATCTGTCTTTACACAGATTAAAGGGGAGGAATATCTGTGCCCTCCACTTTATATAAATGAAAGAATTAAAACATGGAAGCAGTTGTTTGGCTGTTCTAGTGCTGTAACTGGTGCACAGCATATTTCGTGTGTTCTGTTGACACTGCGGGCCCAAACAACAAGATCTTACAGAACCGATTGTTTGATGTTTTTACCCTCAGGCGTTCTGTGAGCATTGAAGATGGCATGTTAATATAACCACCGTTTTTTATTCTATACTATTATCATCTCCTCATCAGCATGGTGTGTTTACTGCATGTGACTTCAATCTGCAATCAGCAAATCTCACTTATAAAACATGTCTCAAACTGTTTTCACATACATTTATTCGATACACTATATATATATAACATCTACCAAACAGTTTTTACAGCAATCAATTTCGTGTGTGATTCATTTGAGGTCAGTAAAAAAGCAAAATTCCGACGTTCTAGAATACACAACTTCCTGCTTTTTCTTGGGAACTTTGTCGCATTTGAAATTACTTCCTAAGAAAAGATAAGATATTTATTTTTTCTGCGGGGAAATTTCATTGTTGCACATTACAGCAGAGAAAGAAGGAATCAAGAGCACTCAAAAACAGTCTATTATTTAAGATAATAGACAGTAGAATTAAAATGAGCTAATAACATGGTAAAATAGAATAGAATTAAATAAACTATCGGGCTATAATTGCACTTGGAGTTATTTACAGATGTGTGCATTGTACTTTGGCAGCGGAGAGTATGAGCATGAACAATGTTAACAATATCAGCAGTAAAGTGACTTGTGAAAGACAGAAATATCAGATGGATGGATATGTAATCATGCAGTAAAAATAAAAACAGGTAAAGCAACTTGTGAAAGACAGAAATTCAGGAATCCCGCTGCTCGTCCTGGGTTTTCTAAGGAGGAGGAGGCGTCCGGGAAGTCTCCATTTGGATTATAGCCATTGGTATTTTCAGCAGATCATTGTAATCCTGTTGTGTATTTATTGTTTCCTTATGTATACAGTTTGTGTGACTTTGAATGAATGAATTATTATAGACTCAGGGCCCAACATAGACACACACAAAAGACAGAACACACAAGTTAAAAAGACAAAATACAGCTACACCAGTGCTTCCAAATCCTCAACTTGTAACGGCCTTTCTGCGGCTGCATCCAAATTGCCTCTCGGGGATGATAAAGATCCCTTAGACCAGGGTCTGTGAGAATTCCAGCGCTAACTGCTGTGCATTATTTTCGTACACACGTTCACGTAGTTCCGGTAAGTTTAAAATCATGCTCCATATCACTCCGCCACAGTTGTTGCCATAGTAACTGTAACAGCTGGATCAAATAAACTGTCAATTAGGTGACACGCCTAATAGCGCCGGATAACATGGAATTTGAGGTGAATTTTAACATTTTTGGACGTGATAAAACCTTTGAGGAATGGGAAGAAGAGGAGAACCAAGAAGAACAACAACGAAAGCTGCACTCTGCGTTGTGCATTATATCTAAATAATGTACGGCTCCTTGTTGTTTAATTAAAGATGCAGTAAGCGATTTTGTTAGCTTAGCCATAGCATCTACTCGAAACCACTCCCCCCTCCCCTCGCCTCTCCACCGAACCAAACATCCAGCATTTTCTTTTCTTTGTCACAACAGGGAGAGTGGAGCAAACGTGAAATTTGCCTTTTCTGTTCAGCCATTTTATCTTTTAGAAAATCTAATAACTCAGGTGCACGCGCGAGAAACAGGAAGTGGGCGAAGGGGGTAAACGCATCGGTCAGCACTAGATCATATACGGAATCGGGACGGAAGCGGAAGTGAAAATAACAAACTACCTATTCATGCCTAAACTTAACCAGCCATTCCCATAAAATAACCCCAACCACCCTTAACCCTAACCTTAACCATCTTACTTAAACACCTAAAACTTAACCAGTCACCATTTAAGGACAAATTAGTCTAAAATTAATTTGAAAGTAGGATTGTTACTTCCGGTTTTGTCCCGATTCCGTATATGATCTAGTGCCGACCTAAACAAATCCCACTAGACTTTTTTTATCGCTCCGCTCCAAAATATTTTTTATAAATTTTTGGAGACTATAGGCATCTGGTCAACACATAATTACTTGACTACCTTTAGGGTTTAGGGACATTTTCTCACAATATAAAAAAAAAATGCGTCTGGAAAAAAATCACTTACTGCATCTTTAAACCTTGAACCAGGAGGCGTCCAAAAGAGAAGTTCCGGGGCCTGTCGAGCTCTCGCTACACATGGAACTCCAGGAGCAGTTTCTCGCAGGGTCCCTCTCCGCACTGTGAAACCGTCTCTTTCATTGTCTGGATAAAGCAGCTGGCTCCTCTCAACGTGGAGGAGCAGCAGCTCTATTGTGAGCTCCTTCCGTTTGCCCGAGCTCCTCTCTCCTCCACTCTCAGATCCACAATCCTGTTCCTCCGGTCGTAGCACAAAGCTAACACGGCAGCTCCCTCTTCAAAACAGCGACTGCGACACTTCAAACACAACCAGTTTTTATTTAGGATTAAATGTTTTGGTTCATAAAAAAATGTCATTTGCGATTTAAAATGAAAGAAAGCAACCAACACAACAGTGCAAACAGTGGTCTATACACACACACAGGACTCCAGTGTGTGTGTGTGTGTGTGTGTTTGATGACACATGTTGTTAGCGTGTGAGCTCCCAGCAGTGGAAAAAGCCTGCGTAAAAACACTGTGACATTTGTGTATGCATGTGTGTGTCTGTGTGTGTCTGTCTGTGTGTGTGTGTGTGTGTGTGCGTGTGTGCTAATGCTGTACTCAAGGCTTGATTCAATTTGAGCCAAAGTCAGTTTTAACTTCTGGGAACAGTCTGAGGCGTTCAGTGCACCTAACATACGTCACCGCGACCACAGTGTCACTCTGAATAGACCTGCGCACACACAACACGGGAGTGGGAGCACCGCAACGTGACCCGACAACTGACAGGACCCAAACTGCTGTGGTGTTTTTAGGATTAAATTGTCTTTTTATACAAGCAATTACGAGATTTGCAATTTCTACGGTAAACATTTGGAGGTGGAGATAGTTAACATGTGTGTTTGGTGCAAGTATAGATGAAATGTGTGTGTTTTCAAGCTATTACCAAACCGGGTAAACATGCGAAAGACTTTTTAATACATGTTTTTAGACTTTGTTCTTGCATATAATTGACAAATATAGTTACCTTGAACCTTGAACAACAGAGACGAACATCAAAAAGGGTAGTCAGTGAAGATTGTTATAAATGTTTTAGCTAACTTTACTTCTAATTACATGTTAGTTCACATTTTTCAACAAATTATAGAGTTGTTTTCCTGAAAAATAAGCATCAAAATGAACATGCCCGTTACCATCAATGCTGCAAGTTCAAGGCCACTAAAAATGGTCTTGTGGGCCGGATTTGGACCACGGGCCTGAGTGTGACATGCCTGCTATAGACTGTTAGACAAAACTAAAATAAATGAAGATTGAAATAAATATTTGACCTAATTGAAATAAATCTTTGGCCTGACTTCACTTCTAATTACATGTTAGTTCACATTTTTGAACAAATGATATGGTTGTTTTCCTTTAAAATTATGTATTAATGCTGCAAGTGCATTTTTGCTTTTAAAGATGCTATACCCGATTTTATTTTGAATGAGTTCATCATAATGCTTATTACTACATACAAGTGGTATAATAATCTGTATTGAAAACTTGAGCTCATTGATTCAGCTGTGGATGAATTCAGGCGTAAAAAGAGTAGAGACTTAGTGTGACGCCCGCTCTCCTCCAATCACAGAACGAGGCTGCGTCCTCTAGCCTCTACAGCGCTGCTAAACACAGTAGCATGTTAGCATAAGTGGATATAACTCCTCTTGCTGTAACTGCAGACACAGTAAAACAGCTCAAACGACACAACAGTGAGGAAGAGAAGAGGGAACTAAAGCCAAAAAATTATCAAAGAAAAAATCAAGCCTGGGTGAACATAGCTAGCTTACATCGAATCCTCTGGAGAGACTTGCTCGGACTATCTATGCTCTATGCTCGGACTATCTATGCTCGGACTATCTATGCTCGGACTATCTATGCTCGGACTATCTATGCTCGGACTATCTATGCTCGGACTATCTATGCAACGGACTATCTATGCTCGGACTATCTATGCAACGGACTATCTATGCTCGGACTATCTATGCTCGGACTATCTATGCTCGGACTATCTATGCTCGGACTATCTATGCTCGGACTATCTATGCTCGGACTATCTATGCTCGGACTATCTATGCTCGGACTATCTATACTCGGACTATCTATGCTCGGACTATCTATGCTCGGACGCGGAACAAGCGGTAGTCTTTCAGTTATATATTTTGTTAGCAGTGCGTTGCTTTTGTACCATTTGATTGTCGTACAGCTTACAAGAAGTTGCGCTCATGCTAATGTTAGCATATGTATCAGATCGTAAATCAAACTAGATGGCTCCGTGGGATGAGAGCGTAGGAGAAATGAGAAGCCTGTGAGCGAGTTGGGGGCGGTGCTAAACATTCAAACCTTGCAGAAACGGGTATAGCTCCTTTAATTACAATAAAGCCTCCTGTTCGGCGACCCCGCTCCCATCTCTGTGTGGAGTGAGAGACAAGTGCCCAAAAAATAACAATTGTAAACCGCTTTGTGACTCTGGTCTGTGAAAGGCGGTATATAAATAAAGATTACTTAAATAAAGCTTACTTAAAGTCAATGCAAAATCTTGGAAGACTGAATTCAAACAATATTTAGAGCTGCAGTTATTTCTGTTTGAGTTAATAATATTTTACATAATTAGTGAAATGGCTCAAAAAGAGAAGCTCACAATTCTCCCGTTTCTTCTTTTTAATTTAGACACTTATCCATTATCCTCGACACAACACAGAACAAAGCATATTTATCCACTTTTCTCTCTCGGCCACAGCACTGAACTTCACCAAAAAACCTCAAAGTTTCAAAACAACTTTTTAAAATCTCATCAGACTCCCCCCGAAGTCTGCGAGTGTGTGTGCGAGGGAGAAATAGCCGGCGTTGGAAAGAACCGCGGAGGAAAAAGACGGGCTGTTGAGTTGTGAGCAGAAGTGTGTATGTAAAATCTATAACTGTCCTGACATATGGAGCGATGGCCTGCGCAGATTTCTGTAAACTAAAACCAGATTTACTTTTCACAACTTTCGTGGGCCGTATCTCTGTCACTCTCCATGCTACGAACGGTCAAAGCTGAGCAGCTGCAAGGTCTGGTGCAGTAGTAGTGAAATACATCAGGACTGTGAAAGTCATTTGAACAGATAAAATAAAAGTAAAAAATATACTAGAAATATGTCTGGCAGAATGGAGACAGAATGTGTGTATTTTTAAGTTTTTTATTTGTTCTTCACCAATGTTAGTATTTGAAAATGCATTTTTGTAAGCGTGTGGTTATTAAAAATCAATACTTTTACTACGGTAAAAGTAAAAGTATTGTAAATATTCCCTTAAGGTACTGAATGTATAAAAGTACAAAATGTTATTTGTACTTGAGTAAAACAATGAAAAAAAAAACACATTTTTGTTGAATTATTTTGTTACATAAAAAGCAGAACCATAAACGGCTTATAGCATTGTAGAAATACTGCATCATGTAGTAACTTAGAAGCATGGCTAATCACTGCCAATTAGTTCACATAGAAGCATGGCTAACCACTGTCAGTTAGAAGCATGGCTAACAGCTGAATTACTTCACTTAGAAGCATGGCAAAGCACTGCCAATTAGTTCACTTAGAAGCATGGCTAACCGCTGTCAATTAAAATCACGGCTAACCACGGTAAATTACATAACTTAGAAGCATGGCTAATCACTATGAATTAGTTCACTTTGAAGCATGACTAACCACTATTAATTTGTTTTCTTAGAAGTATAGCAAACTACTGAGAATGGTGGATTAGGTGGATTAGTTCACTTAGAAGCATGACTAACACTTCAAACCTGTTTTTACCTTCTCCTCCCATCTGCAAATGAACGACTCGTTTTAAAAGGTAATAAGTATAAAGTACAAGTATTTGGGTTTGAAATGAAGGAGTAAAGGAAGTAGTAAGTACTGTCACAAGGAAACATTAGTACAGTAAGTACAGTCAGAAAATGCTCGCCACCGCTGAGAATAGATACATATAAACATAAAGTAATTGTGATATTAACTACAGTACAATACATGTTACTAGGCAAGGCAAGATTATTTGTATAGCACCATTCATGCACAAGGAAACTCAAAGTCCCAGAGAAAACAAGGTAGAAACAGTCACACAGGCATTCAAATCATAAATAATCACAGTATATTAAAAAGAAAGACACAAATATAAAATCAAATACGCACGGCTTGACAAAACTATTTTTCACCTGGATTTAAAAATAGGCCTGAGTTTAAAAATAGGCCTGTCTCACATATTCAGGAAGATTGTTTTGTTGTGTCTCCAGTTCATTAGCGGCTTCTCGTCACAGTCTCTTCTTTTTGCGTCACTGATGTCAAACCCTGATGTCAAACCCTGCTGTTTCTGATTGTCGTGTGGGATCCTCACGTGTGGAGCGTGGCGTGTGCGCAGGGGCGGGGCGCGGACACCTCCCTGTGCATGAGTCACTATCACTTATTCAGGGAGAGGCCGATAACACGCCTCAGATACTCAAAAGGAGCACACCTAAAATAAAACATCTTTGTCTTTGTCAATATAGGTCATGGGAACGTTTGAATGAAATGCAGAAGCTAGTGGACGCTACTGTGTTTGTTGTGTTAAAGATAGAGACTTTAAACTTACTTCTTATCATGCTAAAGCTAGAGATTTTACACACGATTTGTGCTCTTTCATTATGCTAAAGCTGCAAATGGTATTCTTTATTATGCTAAAGTTATATATTTTATACTTGCTTCTTTATTATGCTAAAGCTACAGATTTTACATATAATTCTTGTTTTTTTTATTATGCTAAAGCTAGAGATGTTATTCTTCATTATGCTAAAGCTACACATTTTATTATTGCTTCTGTATTATGCTAAAGCTAGAGATTTTATACTAGCTTATTTATTATGCTAAAGCTAGAGATTTTATACTAGCTTATTTATTATGCTAAAGCTAGAGATTTTATACTAGCTTCTTTATTATGCTAAAGCTAGAGATTTTATACTAGCTTCTTTATTATGCTAAAGCTAGAGATTTTATACTAGCTTCTTTATTATGCTAAAGCTAGAGATTTTATACTAGCTTCTTTATTATGCTAAAGCTAGAGATTTTATACTAGCTTATTTATAATGCTAAGTATACCACGGTTTCTCATTTTATTTAATTTCAGTATTTTGTTATAGTTCATATATCTTGAGCTGTGTGCTCCTCTTTCCTACTGATCTGTAACCGGTGATGCAACACTGACATTTCCCCGCTGTGGGATGAATAAAGAATCTCTTAATCTTACAAAAGCTCTTAGTTAAAGCTGGGGTACCTCAATTTTTGCTTCATGAATAATACATATTTTTTTGTCCCAGCCGAATAAGTCTTATCAAAGTAATATCCCTTTATCTTACCAGGCAGTGCACATACCTGTTTAGTCACTTTTTGACGATTTGGGAATAAAATACATGCATGTGAAAACGAGGGTAAGAAACTATCGATGGATTTTAATAAGCGTTTCTTTTTATGCTTTGAAAGTTACGTACCCCAGCTTTTTTTTAGCATTAACGCTAGCCTTAGGTAACACCAACCTTGCATCGATCTTTAACCCGCACTGTGTATAAGGCTAAAAAAAACATATGTAATTGCAAAAACATGAATTCCACCATGAGCATGTGCAAAGTACTATTGAGCACTTTAGCACTTTATTCAGGCTGAGAATTAAAATTGTGACCTTGGTGTATTCTCTACTGAAACACTGCATCATGTCGAGAAGATTCTTATGTATTCTCACCACGTCATTGTAGATTTATAAGAGCACTATTGAAAAAAAAAAAACCAAGGATACACTTTACACAAGTAGCAGAAAGACAACGGTTAAGTCACTTTGCGTACTTCCGCATACAGACCGAGTGCTTTGGTTTAGTCACTGTCACTAGACCAGGCCTGCAAAAAATTAAAAAAATTCTAAAAATGTCTTCACCATTAGGCACAGCTGCATCATCAATAACTGTGTTTATTGTGATAAATAAGACTCCTCGGATCATAATAGAGAATTCGTTAATGCTGAACAAAGACATGATGCCAAACAAATGCCTGTCATGGTGTGGATTTTGTTATTTTGGACTTTAGCTTTATTTTGATATTTGTTCTCTGTGCTTTGGTTTTAGTTTGACGTCCTGTTTCCCCTGTGTTGATTGTCTGCCCCGCCCTGATGTGTTTCACCTGTGTATCTGTCTATAATTACCCTGTGCTCCTCTCCTCTTTTGAAGTGAAAAAAATAATAATAACCCAGATCAGACATTATTCAATTATATCAGCAAACTATTATTACCATAAACTACAACTCTTGACATAGTTTTAACCAAGCTGGAAGTGGATTTTTTTTCCTATGTGGTCCAAGTGCAAAAGATATGATTCTATTTTGTTCTGTTTAGGCTTGATTTCTGCTTTGGAAGACTTGATTTCATATAATCTTCATTACAGACACTGGTTCCAATTTAAAACATACAGACAAGACAAAAAAACAACAAACAGTTATGACTTTTAAGAGACAGCCACAGTGTCTCCAAAGTCGAGTGGCACTGATCCTGACCCTGAAACTACACACAAGGCTCCAATGACTATTTGCCAACTACATTTCTCTCGACACATACAGTATTCATAACAACTGTTCATATAAAAGTGGAAACACAATTCACATACACACCAAAGACCATAGAGGCCTCCCGGGCCCTTACAGCAGGGGTCTCCAACCTGTGGCCCGGGACCCCTTTCCGGTAGCTCCCCAAAGGATTTAGAATTTAACACATGATCTTGAATTTTGAGGTATTACATATATATTGTAAGTATAAATTGTTAGTATTACAGAAAATATACATGTGTTCTCCATGTTTTGTCGTTATTAATACATAGATATTTATTACGACTGCAAACGGAGTTGAGTGTTGATTAATTTTGAGGTCAATGTACATCAAACATTAATTATCGTCACCAAATAGAACTTTCCAGCAATTGATTCATTTGCCTTTTATTACAATATTGCACATCATTCAAACTGTGTAGGAGGAAGAAAATAATCGTATACAGTATATCCCCACCTCAGTTCCTCTGCGGCTCTTGTATAAAAGTCACTCTGCGATAGAAAAAGGATGGAGACCCCTGCCTTAGAGCGTTGAGTTGACCCACACAGCTGATGGGACGCCAGGATAACTCCGGTCCAGCTCGTGAACCGTCCACTGGCCCGGGGCGGACCTCCTGCTGGACCTCCCCCTCCCCGGACGCTTCCTCTGCGTCAGTGGGAGCACATGACAGAGCACACCTGTTTAATCCTTTTGCTTTCAGCTCCAGGAGAGAGGATCAGATTTCTATTTCCTCCTTTTTCACACCTTCACCGCAGGGGTCACGGAAACTCTATTAGAAATCGATTGTGGTGCAAAGCTGACCGGTTTATGCGGTTTGTGTGTTCGTGGGTAAGGATGGGAGATTGGAACGTGAATATTAGAAGCATTTTATCTTTGTTGGCCCTAGGTATCATCGTGAAGCGGAGTTCACCGAACCAATTTTCCAAAAATTTGTGTTCTTTTTAATTCTGACACTTAGATAGATTATTATATATAGTCTGTGACAACTTTTACCATGCAATTAGTTCATTATTGTATGAACTTCACAAAAAATGATTTACATAAGTTATTTACCGATTATCATCTAAAACAGGGATGTCAAAGTCAAATACATCAGAAGCCAAAATACAAATTTGCTCCAAGCCGAGGGCCGGACTGGTTCAATGTTTCAAAATGTATACAAATTATGCATATAACCTGTAGAACCAAGACCTAACACAGTGGACCTTATTCTATTTAATGATTACAGGAATAATACAATATTTTTGCATGGCTGTCAGTAATTTCGAGTGAGATTATTTTTCAACAGCTCACAGACAACAAAAAAAGCACATGTCCTGAACATTAAATGAATGATCCGATATTTTCTTGGCTCTGTGCGGCCGGTTCTAATACTAATAAAATATCATCCTGGGGCCAAGATCATTCATTCTCGGGCCGGATCTGGCTCCCGGGCCTTGACTTTGACACCCATGATCTAAAACAATCATCACCATTATAATCATCATCTCTCACTTCTGTCACTTTATTATATTAAACCTCTGGTAATTTATCGATAATCTGCACTGTTAAATGTCTATTGTGTGTATTTATAGATTGTTTTTTATGTATTAATACTTTTTCCATAACTTATACAAATAATTCTGATTCTGATAATAAAAATCATTCTTAGCCGTTAATGAACTAAAAAAATCTTGAATAATGTTTGGTTTGACACATTTATTGCGCTCCCTCTCAGGAAACAAGTAAACCAGTGTTCTGACGGAGAAGCAGCTTCTACAGTTGTAAGCACATCACCAAGTGGGGAGAAAAATGTGGATAAAAATGACACAGACTAAATAATTGAAGAAGAGCGATCTCTCAGGGGTTTCTCTCCCACAATTTATAAACCCTGAAGCACTTGAAGAAAACATCGCAGTGTCACAAAAGTTCACAGTGATTTGGGAACGAGACACAGATCCTTTAGCCGTGGGTCAAAGGGTTAAACCACATTGATTTTCTTTTCACTATTAAAGATGCAGTCAGTGTTTTTTCTCCAGACGCATTGTTTTTTTATATTGGGGGAAAACGTCCCTAAACCCCAAAAGTGGTCAAGTTATCATGTGTTTTCAAATAGTAATGGAATCGACCAGATGCCTATAGTCTAGTAGTAGTAAGTAGTAATCTTTATTTATATACCACCTTTTCACTGCAGATCTGAGTCTCAAAGCGGTTTACAATTGTTAATTTTTGGGCATTAGTCTCTCACTCCACACAGAGATGGGAGCGGGGTCGCCAGTACAGGAGGCGCATGCCAGAACTATTGGACATATTTTTTTAGTGGTAGGGGAAACCGGAGTACCCGGAGGAAACCTACGCAGACACGGGGAGAACATGCAAACTCCACTCAGAAAGGCCCTGGTCCGACTGGGATTCGAACCCAGGACCTTCTTGCTGAGAGGCGAGAGTGCTATCCACTCAGCCACCGTGCCGCCCAAAAGTCTACAAAAGTTAATGAAAAATATTTTGGAGCGGACCGATAAAAATGAACCAATGGGATGCGTTTGCCTCCTTCACCCTCTTCCTGTTTCTCATGAGTGCACCTGACTTATTGGATTTTCTAAAACCTAAAATGGCTGAACAGAAAATACCAATTTCACATTTGCCACTAACTCCTTCTGTTGTGACAAAGAAAAGAAAATGCTGCATGTTTGGTTCGGTGGAGAGGCGAGGGGAGGGGGGAGTGGTTTTGAGTTGGTGCTACGGCTTAGCTAACAACTTCACTTACTGCATCTTTAATTCTACTTTTTTTTTTGTATAGTCCTAAATAAGAGTATTGTGGAGGGCTTTACAAAACTGTTTATTTGGCCATCACAGATAATCAAACCGTTCAAACCAGTGTGGGCGAGTCAAAAATATTCAAAATGGCGTGCGCTCCCATGCTTGCAATACCACACCGGGCCAGCAGGGGGTGGACCCGGAATAAGAATAATTCAGTGCTAATGTACGTATCTTCTGACCTCTCAAAAACGGGTTTACAGGATGGTCCAAAAGTGACTCTTAGTTTAGTTGCTGTGGACATTTTTGAAGGCACTCGTCAAATGAATGGGGCTTGTGCAGCTGACGCATGCTCAAATGTGGTTTTTTCACATTTTCCAGCCCCCGCAGACCTTTTGAAACTGCCCATAGATGGCAAAAGTGGCAAAAATGTGTTTGAACGGCAGAGATAGGAGTGACTATACGTCCGTTAATATTTACAGTCTGTGCTTCAAACACAAGAAAAGCAAGGATGAAAAACGCCATTGGTCCATAAA
This sequence comes from Knipowitschia caucasica, assembly GCA_964034765.1. Lineage (NCBI taxonomy): Eukaryota > Metazoa > Chordata > Actinopteri > Gobiiformes > Gobiidae > Knipowitschia > Knipowitschia caucasica. The sequence goes on along the minus strand of OZ035838.1, from coordinate 35,194,941 downwards.
TGTTGATAAAGTTCCTAAATCTCATTGAATTTTGAGTAACCACTTTCTTGGACCCTTCTGTGTCAAAATGAAGATAAAATAAGGAAAAACTCTAAAAACCCAGTGGGAGATAATGAGAAACCACAGGAGTTTCTTTTAACTTTACTTTTAATAATACATTACACAGTTAAAAATGTATTATACCAATTTTGTCTGAATAAAATGCGCAAGTAATACAATCACATGCTTCAGTTGTAAAGAAACAATCTCTCCTTTGTGGTAAAATACACTTTTTTTTTAAAAAAACTTGAATTTATAGAGCAGCTTTTCTGTGCCATACTTGGCCCTTCGTCATGATCGTTGCAGTTACAATGAGGGAGTGAAGCGTCCTGGATCCAGCTCTGAGTTTTATGCCAATGGGAATCTCGAGAATACGGTTATGGATAACTCCTAATACTTCTTTAAATTTATAATGAGTTTTCTTTGGCAAACAAAAATACAGTAATATGCCGTACCCCTGACAACAAACAATGAAGCGAATGTGGAAAAGTATAAAAAGTCGGGTGGAGCGTTCAGCAGTGACTCAGACTGGATAAGGCTCTGGCATTGTCCCGGGGCCGAGGCCAAGTTGGCGTTTCTCACAATCTTCACATGTAATTATGAGTCTTATAAATATGACAAAATGAAAAAAAGAAAACATCTATATTAGAGTTAGTACGTAAAAAATATTTGAGGCATATTTGTCTTAATTTCACACAACAAAATACTGTATGAAGATGTTAAAAAGAGGATAGAATGCCTTATGAGTCATTTAATAAACTTGTATGTATGCATTATTCTGTACTAAAATATTATAACATGTATTAGTTTGAAACCCATGCTGTTATAAGTACGTGTGTAGTTTCTGTGAAGGTGTGTGTGAAAGGATTTATTGTTGCACCAAAGTTTGTTGGTTCTGTGACAGTGTGGTTTGGTGACATCACAGCCAAAAGAAAGGAGAGTTCTATACAAGGTGCTTTGCCCTGAAAGAGGACTGTGAGACCAGAGAGAGGCTAGAGAGGCCAGAGAGAGAGGCCGGAGAGAGAGGCCGGAGAGAGAGGCCGGAGAGAGAGGCCGGAGAGAGAGGCCGGAGAGAGAGGCCAGAGAGAGAGGCCGGAGAGAGGCCGGAGAGAGAGGCCGGAGAGAGGCCGGAGAGAGAGGCCAGAGAGAGGAGGCCAGAGAGAGGCCAGAGAGAGGCCAGAGAGAGAGGCCAGAGAGAGAGGCCAGAGAGAGAGGCCAGAGAGAGAGGCCAGGGAGAGAGGCCAGAGAGAGAGGCCAGAGAGAGAGGCCAGAGAGAGAGGCCAGAGAGAGAGGCCAGAGAGAGAGGCCAGAGAGAGAGGCCAGAGAGAGGAGCCAGAGAGAGAGGCCAGAGAGAGAGGCAAGAGAGAGAGGCCAGAGAGAGGCCAGAGAGAGAGGCCAGAGAGAGAGGCCAGGCAGAGAGGCCAGAGAGAGGCCAGAGAGAGAGAGGCCAGAGAGAGAGGCCAGAGAGAGAGGCCAGAGAGAGAGGCCAGAGAGAGAGGCCAGAGAGAGAGGCCAGAGAGAGAGGCCGGAGAGAGAGGCCAGAGAGAGAGGCCAGAGAGAGAGGCCGGAGAGAGAGGCCGGAGAGAGAGGCCGGAGAGAGGCCAGAGAGAGGCCAGAGAGAGAGGCCAGAGAGAGAGGCCAGAGAGAGAGGCCAGAGAGAGAGGCCAGAGAGAGAGGCCAGAGAGAGAGGCCAGAGAGAGGCCAGAGAGAGAGGCCAGAGAGAGAGGCCAGAGAGAGAGGCCAGAGAGAGAGGCCAGAGAGAGAGGGCAGAGAGAGAGGCCAGAGAGAGAGGCCAGAGAGAGAGGCCAGAGAGAGAGGCCAGAGAGAGAGGCCAGAGAGAGAGGCCAGAGAGAGAGGCCAGAGAGAGAGGCAAGAGAGAGAGGCCAGAGAGAGGCCAGAGAGAGAGAGGCCAGAGAGAGGCCAGAGAGAGGCCAGAGAGAGAGGGCCAGAGAGAGAGGCCAGAGAGAGAGGCCAGAGAGAGAGGCCAGAGAGAGAGGCCAGAGAGAGAGGCCAGAGAGAGAGGCCAGAGAGAGAGGCCGAGAGAGAGGCCAGAGAGAGAGGCCAGAGAGAGAGGCCGGAGAGAGGCCGGAGAGAGAGGCCGGAGAGAGGCCAGAGAGAGAGGCCAGAGAGAGAGGCCAGAGAGAGAGGCCAGAGAGAGAGAGGCCAGAGAGAGAGGCCAGAGAGAGAGGCCAGAGAGAGGCCAGAGAGAGAGAGAGCCAGAGAGAGAGGCCAGAGAGAGAGAGCCAGAGAGAGAGGCCAGAGAGAGAGGCCAGAGAGAGAGAGGCCAGAGAGAGAGGCCAGAGAGAGAGGCCAGAGAGAGAGGCCAGAGAGAGAGCCGGAGAGAGAGGCCAGAGAGAGAGGCCAGAGAGAGAGGCCAGAGAGAGAGGCCAGAGAGAGAGGCCAGAGAGAGAGGCCAGAGAGAGAGGCCAGAGAGAGAGGCCAGAGAGAGAGGCCAGAGAGAGAGGCCAGAGAGAGAGGCCAGAGAGAGAGGCCAGAGAGAGAGGCCAGAGAGAGGCCGGAGAGAGAGGCCGGAGAGAGAGGCCAGAGCGAGAGGCCAGAGAGAGAGGCCGGAGAGAGAGGCCAGAGAGAGAGGCCAGAGAGAGAGGCCAGAGAGAGAGGCCAGAGAGAGAGGCCAGAGAGAGAGGCCAGAGAGAGGCCAGAGAGAGAGGCCAGAGAGAGAGGCCAGAGAGAGAGGCCGGAGAGAGAGGCCAGAGAGAGACCGGCCAGTGAGAGAGAGACCAGAGAGAGACAGGCCAGTGAGAGAGAGGCCAGAGAGAGACCGGCCAGTGAGAGAGAGACCAGAGAGAGACAGGCCAGTGAGAGACCGGCCAGAGAGAGACCAGAGAGAGACCAGAGAGAGACCGGCCAGTGAGAGACCAGAGAGAGACCGGCCAGTGAGAGACCAGAGAGAGACCGGCCAGAGAGAGACCAGAGAGAGACCGGCCAGTGAGAGACCGGCCAGAGAGAGACCAGAGAGAGACCGGCCAGTGAGAGACCAGAGAGAGACCGGCCAGTGAGAGACCAGAGAGAGACCGGCCAGAGAGAGACCAGAGAGAGACCGGCCAGTGAGAGACCAGAGAGAGAGGCCAGAGAGAGAGGCCAGAGAGAGAGGCCAGAGAGAGAGGCCAGAGAGAGAGGCCAGAGAGAGAGGCCAGAGAGAGGCCAGAGAGAGAGGCCAGAGAAAGAGGCCAGAGAGAGGCCAGAGAGAGAGGCCAGAGAGAGAGGCCAGAGAGAGAGGCCAGAGAGAGAGGCCAGAGAGAGAGAGGCCAGAGAGAGAGGCCAGAGAGAGAGGCCAGAGAGAGAGGCCAGAGAGAGGCCAGAGAGAGAGGCCAGAGAGAGAGGCCAGAGAGAGAGGCCGGAGAGAGAGGCCAGTGAGAGACCGGCCAGTGAGAGACCGGCCAGTGAGAGAGAGGCCAGAGAGAGACCGGCCAGTGAGAGAGAGACCAGAGAGAGACAGGCCAGAGAGAGACCGGCCAGTGAGAGAGAGACCAGAGAGAGACAGGCCAGTGAGAGACCGGCCAGAGAGAGACCAGAGAGAGACCAGAGAGAGACCGGCCAGTGAGAGACCGGCCAGTGAGAGACCAGAGAGAGACCGGCCAGTGAGAGACCAGAGAGAGACCGGCCAGAGAGAGACCAGAGAGAGACCGGCCAGTGAGAGACCGGCCAGAGAGAGACCAGAGAGAGACCGGCCAGTGAGAGACCAGAGAGAGACCGGCCAGAGAGAGACCAGAGAGAGACCGGCCAGAGAGAGACCAGAGAGAGACCGGCCAGTGAGAGACCAGAGAGAGAACGTCCAGTGAGAGAGAGGCCAGAGAGAGACCGGCCAGTGAGAGACCGGCCAGTGAGAGACCAGAGAGAGGCCAGAGAGAGACCAGAGAGAGGCCAGAGAGAGACCAGTGAGAGACCGGCCAGTGAGAGACCGGCCAGTGAGAGACCGGCCAGTGAGAGACCAGAGAGAGACCGGCCAGTGAGAGACCAGAGAGAGGCCAGAGAGAGACCAGAGAGAGACCAGAGAGAGACCAGAGAGAGACCAGAGAGAGACCAGAGAGACCAGAGAGAGACCGGCCAGTGAGAGACCGGCCAGTGAGAGACCAGAGAGAGACCGGCCAGTGAGAGAGAGGCCAGAGAGAGAGAGACCAGAGAGAGACAGAGAGAGGACTGTCAACTGTCTGTTCTGGAGGTTCTTTATGGATCCAGACTCTTAAACTGAGCTCTTTAGATAATGAGTACCTTCTGACTACCCTGGAGAAGCCATGTTCCAGCTTCTTCCCTCTGTCATAATATATCGTTCCCTGAGATGCAGGACATCTTGATGTGTTTTCAATTTGATCTACAGATTGTAATTAATAACGCCGTAATGATCATGCACATGTTGCTGATTGCTTTCACAGTTTCACAATTATTTCTTTTTGATCTTGTTTTATAGATGTACTGGTTACACATGTATTCCAATGTGGTTTTACTGCAAATGGCAAATGAACTGAATCTGAAGCCCCACGCTCACATTCACAGTGCCATCAAGTGAAGTCAATAGGTTCTCTGCATGTGAAGTACTTTCTGCATCATTTGTTTATGCAAAGTACAACTTCATATTACACAGACAATCAAGCCCTTTTAAAGATAGGCCTCGGTACAGAACTGCTTTGGCCATGGTCCTTGAATAAATTTGTCCTATGTCTCATAAAAGAAGCACGTTTATGTTTTTCTTCAAAAGGCAGAAACCGATGCATTAGAAAAGATCAGGGACATCATGCACGTCATTCAAACGTCAGTGTATTCAGAGAAGATTTGGGCGTTGACTGCAAACCTATTGTTCTCTGTTTGATTGCTGTATTTAAGTGCTCCTCAAGTAGTATTTAAGTGCTCCTCAAGTCGTATCTAAACAGTGAAAGTACCCATCCTTTCTCACATGTTTTCTGATTATGATTAAGGTCAGGCCAGATCTAAAACTTGGCCATACACACTGAATATGGCAGAGATGGAAAAGGCTGGATGGATTTTAGTGTGCGACTGGGAAAGCCAAGTCACAGGCTTTCACAAAGAAGACGATTTTGTTGTTACATACAATGCATGTGGGTAATGTGAGGATTAAAAGTCACTTCAGTGGGCAGATACTCAAAGGGCTGCTGTGGAGATAAATAACATGAAAATGCGTTGGTGGACCAGTTTGGAATAATCACTTCGAAATGAAAACACAGCTCTATAATGTGTTTAATGAAAGAGTTGGTCATAACTTCACAAACATGAATACATTTGGATATTTCATGACACTTTGAAGCAACTGTGGTTAAAGTTCTAACTCATCATTCTAACATATGCACAAGACAGTACTTTTCCACTGCAAGCTTTGGTTATCTCAAGGTTGAAGCTTCTGGCACCGTGGTGAAAGCTGAGTGGACGGTATTCCTCCATGCTGTATAATATCACTTACATTCTGTTACAACTTTGTACTGTCTACCATCGACAATAAAACATGTCTTCTGTCTGAATTAAAGACACAATCTCAGACTTTGTCATCTTCTTCAATACTATTCTTAAAAGGCAGATTGTTGTGTATTTATTCCAAAAGCCTGGTCCGCTGTGAAGGTTTGAGGAACCTTTAAATCAGAGAATCACGGATCTCAGTGATGGAAAGAGAGGCCATGGTCAGATTAAGAAGCGGGTTAAAAACTGTCTTATTGTACAGGACAACATGTGTTCACACCAGTGTCGGTTATGCTAACTTCTCAGCATTCATTTTATTTTTATTTTAGAAATGTATGTGTTGGTTCTTACTCTTTTATACCTTACTCTATTCTCTACTTCTCTACCTTTTGTCTTGTTTGCACTGACAAACCAATTTCCTAGTGTGTGACCTCCTGTTACTTAAGTGGCAATAAAAATGGTTCTGATTCTGCGGTGATGGGGTCTCTGAGGTCACATGTGCAGAAAAGAACTACCATCAAACCCTTTATTCCTATTTGCAAAGTGAAAATGTATTAGTTACGGACGCTTAAAACTAATGCTCTTGATAACCACTATTTCTTTATTAGCCTAGTATAACTTTTAACAATACATTGAATAAACATAGCTCCAGCTTCTTCCTATTCCTTAAGAACATGAATAAGTCTTGTTGTTTACATATGTTTTTCTTTTTGGTTGTTGGCTTGAATTTATTGTCGTTGTTTTGTTTTTTTGTTTTGTTCTTACTCTGTTGTTTTGTATTCCAATGTCAAAATAAACATTAAAATAACACAAGGAAATGCCTCTTTTTGATTATTATTATGTTATTACTATGAGTTATAATTTGACATAATTTGGATTTGGACTTTTTTGTGCTGACTGTGTAGCACTTTGTCAACATTTCAAAAGTGCAAATAAATATGTACAGTATTATTCATTTCAGCTGGATTTTTAAGAACATTTGAACAGATATGGAAATGATCAGTGTATATGTGCCTTTACAAGATTTGAAACAATGTGAAGAACAGTATATAACATAAAGTAGACTTAAAATCGCTGCACTGTTCCCTGAGTCCTCACACATGTTGAATGAATCCTGCTCCACAGCATCACCGCATCATACATAATACATTCTACACATGTAAGGGATATTGCTCGTAGCTGGGGCCTGATTTGACTCCATCCAGGCTGTTGTTCACTTATTCATACGTTTATTTTATGAGGCTAAGTGTTTGCTCCACAACTGTACTCATCCTTGACACAGTGTGTATCTCCAGAGTTTATGATATTATTATTTATTATTCTATTTTCTTGAATAATAGATCCTCTGCATAGTATGAGTGCGCTTTTTTCTCCTTTTCTGCTGTAATGTGTGCAACAATGACTCTGCCATTTCTCTACTGAGGGACGAAAAAGGTTTATCTTATCTTGTTACATTTTGGGAAAATCCTCCTTTAATATACCTTTAAGTGCAGCCTACTGAAATATAGCGTCTAAATCAGACTTGGAGATTCTGGGTGACTGTGCCCTGTTGTGCTTTTGTCTTCAGTAGGTTAGAAAACAGTCTACTCACTGGTCTCTCCAAAAGACCGGTGAAACAGCTGCAGTATATTCAGAACGCTGCAGCTCCAGTCCTCCAGGAAGTACCATCACTTTAGTCCAACATTTGCAATGTTTTTAAGTTTTTCATGTCCTGTGGCTCAGAAAATAGATTTTAAAGCAGCTCTGCTTGTGTACAACTCTCTCCATGGCCCCACATGTACATGTTAGACGTGTTAGTCCCCTATGCATTTTATACAGCTAAAATCTGGAACATTCATTCATTTTCTTCCCCTTAATCCATTTCTGGGTCGAGGGGTGGGCAGTCAGAGCGCACCCAGTACTCATGGGACCAGCCCCTAATCTGGGACAGTCTTCTGGGACAAACCTTTTACACTTCTTTTTATTATTATTATTTACAAGATTGAGTTTTTATACTTGTTATTGATGCTAGAGTGAGATTTTGTTATATTTTAACTATTGTTCACTTATCTTGTGCCGTGTGCCCCTCTTTCCTACTGTTAATAAATAGAATAAAGGATCTTTTAATCTAATCTTAATGTTAATATTTTTTTTAAATGTGAGACAGGCTTCTACTCTGACACTGTTAAAATCCAGGTCCTGTGAGTTTCTGTCTCCATGTTGTTTTGTTTAGGACTTTGAATTGCCTTGTGTATGACCTGTGCTATACAAATAAACTTGCCTTTCCTCAGTCAGAGTCAAACAGACCATCTTTCTTCCATCTCCCCATGACAGATAACACTAAGTACATGTTATACTCGACCTGTCTCTTTAAAAGTGAACCCTTGTTGTTGTTTGTAATCATACTCGTCTCTCTAGTCCCAAACCCTGTATTTGGGGGGTATAATCGTAAATACCTCTTTAGACACGCGTTATCACGTCGGCGTGTCGCTTTAAGAGTGAGTCTTCGGGTGGCTTCTTGATATTAATAGAGCTGCCGTGTGTCTTCCTCCTCTGACGTAATGCCAAAGCAAGTCCTGTCACTGCTCTGCGATAACAGCAACCCCGCAAATGTGATCGCAGACCACCAGCTGCCCCGGGGATAGTATTTCCAAACAAACTCCAATCTTTACATCGGGGATACACAGGCATAGCGCACTGCCCCCCCCAAAAAAAGAAAATCGCCCCACGCAGCCTCTTTGACATGTGAGGAGTGTGTGTAGCTTAACTAGCCTATCTCTCCTTCCCTCTCAGACCCAAAGAAAAAAGCGCCCAAGACACAGTCACCCCGTTCGACATCATCAACAAACAAAAAGCCCAGTAAGAGACGAGGCAGTCCGACCACCAGGCAGCCAGCCAGCTCCAACCACCATCTTAACCCTCCGCAAAGACGCACATGCACAATCAGATCAACAGGTAAGACAAAAACAGACACACAAACACACATCCACTTTCTAATACGCGTAGCACTTCTCCTCCTCCTCCTCCATACTATACGTCTGTGTGTTACATTATAGAGCATGCTTGGTACGTTCGCTGTGCTGCAGAGAAAGAGGTACGTGCCCATTACGCGGGGAATGGATGAATACGGCGCGCGTAATGCGAGGAGAAATCAGAAAGTAAAGTAGTATACTCTGCACTTTGCGTCTACATGGTTCGGTTTTTACGACGGGAGGCAGTCGGTTTGCGTCCTTATGTAACTACGGCCCGTCGCTAAGGAAAAAGAGGGATCCGCTGAATGGGAGAGAGAGGCAGAGAGAAAGAGGGAGGGAGGGGAAAAGAGCAGCGCCGCTTTGAATTCACATGGCAATTTACATTTAGGTTAGGACACCCAAACGCAACACAAATACAAAGTGGGGGGCTTACTGGGGACAGCTAACCCGACTGATCGTAAGGCAGCTCACAGCGACTGGACGTGGAGTCAGCCCAAGTAGGTTTTTACACAAAGTTTCTCTTGTTTTTCATCTCAAATCGGCAGAAGAGGCATCCCGGCTGAGCTAGAGCTACAAGTTGCTAAAAGCTGCAGCGCATAGGAGTTGTCACTGGCACTGCACACAAAGTGAAGTAGTTCTACCTCAACACTTCTGCCAGACACTCATTGATAACTTTTTATTTTGTGTTATTATTTGCGAGGACTTCTTATCTGGCTCCCCCCAAGTTCAGATTCTTCGCTTTGTGGAATTACGCACGCTCTTACGTGTTGGGGTGGAAGTTGTCTGGGAACTTTGGAAGCTTGAAAGCTCTGGTCCACTTCAAAGGGATGCGTAATAAAGCGGGTTTGAGTGTTGCGATATGGCGCTGCTTTTTGGGACCTCTTTCATTGTTAGGGGCAGAGCGTGTGGTTGGACAGAAATCAGCCTAAAACAACCTCAAAAACTTAAATCTGGAGTTTATTTGTTAAATGCAGTATAACACGTTGTTTGCCTTAACTTGAAAACAAGTCTTGGGAAAAGTGAGATTTTGTTTGAGAACCAATCACAGATCACACCATGCTGTCTTCATCTTTACTAGACAACATTCAGACTTGTGTGAAAGAGTTCTGAGTCACTATTTGACGCTTTTGGGCTGAGATCTGATTGGCTGAGTGAGGGTGGTCCGCTCTCATTCTCTTTTCTGTCTGAAACTGCTGATTCAAAGATGTGACAGAGGCCCAAGAACAACCATGTGGAAACTTTGGTGACAGATTCAAATGGGAAAAAGTTTGACAGACTTCGTTAGGGAAATGCATTTGTTGTGGTTTGAAAGTTAGGTACCCCAGCTTTAAAACTTGAGGACAGTTCTATGCACCAGATTTGTTTGCGTGCGTTGCTCTCGCTGCTTGTTATTGAACTTTTTTCTTTGACTGATGCCGGGAAGACCTAGTTGCGTTTCCACTCTTCACCACTTTTTTGTTGAAAAGCCTCAGCCCCCCTCTCCTCTCTGTGGCAAGAAACGGTGATGTTCCTTTGAGATAAGGGAGCGGGGTAGGCATGACAACTCAGTGGGGAGAGAAGAGTATGTAGAGCCAGCACAATGCAAGGAAGTCTTTTACATGCTCCTTCACACTGCTTCAGCTCTGGTCCAAACACAAATGCATGCACCCAGTGGACTTCTGTTGCTCTGATAACCCCCCCAGGCCCCCAGGGACGACAGGGCTCGCATAGGGGCTGCTTTCAAAAGGATCGAAAGTCTAAAATTATCCAAGAAACTGACATTACTTTATTGATCCACAATGGAAATTACGCAAAAAGAAAAGAATAATAACAAGATAATATTTGTGAGAATAGAATAATCTGGAGGTAGGTGCTTACTAATATACATATCTGCAAATATGAACACATTTACAGTATAAAACACAGAGATAATAGGACACTACACATCTGTTGATACACAATATGTACAAGTAGCGCTTATTGCAGTGTTATGACCTTTGTGCAAGCCGTGCCAAAAGTTTGTCTGTTTGAAAGTGGTCAAAAGTAGTTGAGATCAGAACAAATTGTTGTAATTTACTTTCCCAAACTTAGCAGTAAAGTGTGTAGACTGCAGTGAAGTGGCCAAGTTTATAAATTTGGCTATAGATCTGCTCTAAATGGTGTATATCCTCAATGTGTTTTTTGTATTTCCCCACGGCTCTCTTATCTTATCAAATTCGGCGGCCCCAGTCCGATCCAGCTGGAGTTGTTTTTTTCCCGAGGAACGTTTTTGCGGAGGAAGGACCGACATTTCACACTTGTTGACCGCGACTATGCTAAACGTAGTAGTGGCCTGGCTCATTTCACACACAGTTGATTTCTTCCCAGGTGGCTCTTAAGTCTTATCTCAAAACGCGGAGATAATTAGCATACGTAAAGTCAAACAAACAGGAACAAATAGGCTTAATGGATTCGACAGGACGATAACGTTTGCTTCGTTTTTCTGCCACATAGATAATAATAGTAGGGTTTTATTATACTCAGACAAAGTGTATTGATCGGCATTGGAAATTACTCAGACGCAGCTCAACTCGACATAATAGCACTAGAAATAAAGATAAAATAGTGAATCATGATCTAATTTCATGTTTTATACTGATATATTGTGAACATTTGAACAGACACTAACTATGTCCACACTCAAGATAATATATATATAGCTAAAAAGCAGCTATTTTTTTTAAAGTTAAGAGTTGTGCAACACTTTTAAATTCATGTATCAAGTGTTGTGTGCTCCTCAGTCCCACTGTTCTGTAACTTGCGATGCAACACTGACATTTCCCCCGCCGTGGGACGAATACAGGACCGTGGGACGCTCTCTGACCTAAAACTACACACAGAAATGAACATCTTTACCAGACGTCTGAAAGTGTGGTTGAAATCGTAGCAATGTGTGTAATGAATTGTACGTTAGATTATTGTATATTTTTGTGAATTTTAAACGTGTGTGTATTTATGTCCTTAAAGCCTCCTATGGACAAGTGTTGAAAAATTGCTTAAAATTAGCATGGTGCTTTTATAACACAAAAGGCACTGTTATCTGGTCTGTCCAATGCAACTTTTGGGGTCATATCAAATGCACAAATAAAAAAAAAAAAAAAGTAAAATAAATCATAGCATTGTAGCAGTGTATATAACAAATTGTACCTTAGATTATTGTATATTTGTGAATTTTAAACGTGTGTGTATTTTTGGCCTCCTATGGATAAGTGTTTAAAAATTAGCTTCAAATTAGCTTCACATTAGCATGGTGTTTCTATAACACAAACGGCAGTGCATGTGGTCTGTCCAATGCAACTTTTGTGGTCATAAATACACAAAGAAGTCCAATTTTAATGATTCAAAAAGGTTAAAATGTTTTTTGTGGTTCTTTTTAGGATAAGGTAATACATCTACCTGGGTAATATTAAAAGAACCATAAAAAAACACAAAAAACAAGTACAAATGTAATCTTTAAAAGGCAAAAGCAGGACCCAATCAAGGCTTTACCACACACAAAAGACACATTGCCTTCCTTTTCTCATGTTTCTATATCATTGAACCTGTGCTTTGTGTGTGTAAAAGCAGCCCAAACTCTCTCTTCTTAGACACCGGATCGTTTTGTGTCTAACAGCCTTGTTCACGGACGCTATTAAACGTCAGGAACATTTGAAGACTTACTAAGTAGAACATCGGCTTGTAAAACTTTCCCCCACATTATGCGTTTGGACTTTTCCCGTCTGAGTGCAGAGAATCATATGGCCGCAATATGTGCGAGTCTGCGCGGCACGCCTGAAGAGCCAGAGAGAAAGTTCAGAGCCCGAAAAAAGTCCCCTCCGAGCAGCGGGAATGTTGCTTTTTATTGATGGTTTGATGCGCGGTAAAGACACAGGCAACAACTGCACTGATTTTCGTGGGCTGCCTCGCATTTGTCTCGGGTTGTTTTAAAACCAGAGTTGGGTTTCATGTGGGAAAGTTAGCCCGGTTTGAGTGTGTTAGTCGTGCATCGAAGGGATTTTTGGATTTAGAGACGTCTGCTGCGTTGTTGAAATAGTGTGCGATGACTGGGGGATATTTAACAATGAAAGGCAATTTTTATTTGTATTTGTTTTTAGACTTAGAAAACCTTTTATTGATCCACAAACGGACATTTTACATGGGCACAGTAGCTCAAACTAGTACAATAACAATGGCAGCGTGATGAAAGTGTCAAAACAGATGGTAAAAATAGATTCATATTTACGTCAAAAGGTAAGCAATTAGGATTAAATATATAGAAGAAAATATATACATACATTTTTTTGTATTAATGTATAAATATATTAATACCTTTAATTTGCACAAAAACAGATAATACATAGAAGAATATTTGAAAAGACTGTAGACTGACCTTGTATTTTGACTGTTTTTATTGTTTATCATGCTGACTGTGCAGCGCTTTGTAAACATTGTTTTTAAAAGTGCAAATAAAGATTATTATTATTATTATTCTAGTAATTTCTTGAAAAGCCAGCTCTATTTTAGTGCTGTGCAAATTAAGTTTCACCCTTTCTCAAGAATATTCTTTCAAATTCAATGCCAATAACTTAACATGTTGAATATTGTAGCTCAAGGAATACAACTTTTTGACAAACTTTCAAAACAGAATTTTTTTTTGCAAGTAAACTCTCTCTATACATATTCTAAGCTCAATATTAGTGAATATAAAATCAGAGAAAGCGACTTGTTTTGTGTCCTGTGTTGTCGCCGCAGCAGCTTCGTGCAACATTATTACCCAATTTCACTGCTCGTTATTCTCCGGTTAAGCCACATCATACGTCATTGAACGTGTGTGACTGGTAATCGTCCATTAGGCTTCTTCTTCTTTTGCCGTTTTCCAAATCGTCTCCATTGAATCCCAACATGACGCAACACGATTCACTTAAAACATGTAAAAAGCTCCAGACAAAACATTGGAAATCCCAGTGTTTATTTTCGCGGCGATGATAACAGGTGTCTAGACTCCGCTCGGCCACTTTTCCACATTGCGACATATTTGACTGTTTTATTTGACTTTGGTCGTTGGTTTATTTTTACATGCCACTTAATTACATTAGAAGGAAGGTCTCACTCCGATAGTTTATATGTGGTCTGTCTGCACGGCTCACCCACGACTCTCCGCCGCTACTTTTACTGTAGAAGTGCACTGCAAGTGAAGGCATCTTATTGGTCAATCCTTATATGACTCAAATCTATCTGATATTTACAATATTTACCAGGATCATAGTGAGTGCAAAATTACCGTTTTTTTTATTTTTTATTTTTTACTCAAAATTGTGAGTGTGACACAAAGTAAACATCAATGTAAGTCAATCAGAGCCAGCGCGTGTTGGAGCAAAACTTCGTCCATGAGCACATCCCTATTGGGGCTTCATTGAGCGTCATTAGCATTGTCCATTTATATACAGCCTACAATCTCAGCTGATCTTTGCATTTATTGAAACAAAAATCATAATGTTTTTTACTATTTACCTGAGTTTTTTGGTAGACAGATACAATAATAGTGTTTTTGACTTTTTGTACAGTTGTTTTCGTGTCAGTGGAGGTTGGTCTGCTGTTCAGATCGGGGGAAAAACTCCATTTGTCTCTGCTGTTTATTTGGGGGAAGCTTATTGCTGGGCTCCTGGCTTTGAGTCGAACAGTTTTGTAGCACTTCCAGTCATTACTGCTGCCTTATTTCTCTGGGATGTTATAGTGACTTAGTGATTCGATTCTGGAAACACAGCCTTTGAGACAGTGCAGTGTCCTGGTCGAGACGGTAATAGTTGGAATTGAAGTTCAAATATTCCCTCTACAAGGCTACTCAAACTCATTTAGTTACCTTGTTAGTTACATTTAGATGTGTAAAGAGTATAAAAAAATCAGATATGAATCCTTACTAAAACTAGTATCAAAACTCAATACTAGCTCGAGCAAGTGAAATGACATAAACAAGATAAAATTGGATATTTCTTGAAGTTTATTGAGGTGAGAATATTTATAAAACCTCGTCTCCATTAAAGAATCACAACCACAACTTTACTTTTTATTGGGCAAAAAACCATTCATATATCGATTACTTACTCGTTTACTATTTACAAAATGAAGTTTGAAATGTTGATTTTATTTAGGACCGCAGGACTCAGGTTATCCATACTAAAACTAGTGTTGAAACTGTAAAACTAATGAAAACTCTAACACTTAATTTCAGAATTTCATTACAACTCACAACTGTAAATACTAAGTGGAGCAAGTATGCCAAGTTAAGTGATATAAACACGACAACTTTGGATAGTATTAATTACCAATGTTGATGCAGCATTGATATTGATTACTGTTCTATATACAAAAACATGTCTGAAATGTTGAATTGTGACAACACTAGTTACACTTACTAGACAGGTTTAACTGTAAGAGCACTTATATTTTCATAGTTGACTTGATTTTTAAGCAAATATTTATCCTTTTCCCACTGTTCTGTACGGTGCGGTGTAACAATAACATTTCCTCACTATGGGACAAACAAAGGCTCATCTTCTCTTGATTACGTAAATACACATTATTTCCTGACACTACTACTCACGTTTCTTCTGTTGCAATGTTTAGCCTAACTGTCTATTGTTAGAACGTCGTGCTGGTATTTTCTATCACTAAATCTTTTCACCTCTTTCTGCCTCGACTTCTTTAAAATCACCTTTTATGCTCCTTCTTCTTCTTTCTTTCTAAACTAGGCATTTCCAAGCAAAGGCCCGGGGGTCAGTTGCGGCCCGCTGTGTCATTGTCTGTGGCCATCTGCTTTGCTAACCCAAAATTGGCCACTGCAATCATAAACACACAGTCATCCAGCCAACTTCATCTTCGCCAATAGACCTGCTGTACCTTGTTGTAAACGCCAGAACCTCTTCACTGTCATGGACTTTGACTATTGACTAGATAACAACATTTATGTGTGATTGTGGTACAAAAATGCATGTATTACTCACATTTTGTGAATTATAATTGTTTAAGATCAGCCCAAATCCAGTCAAACCAGCCAAATACACAATATGAGTAGCCTGGTCTTAGCCATCCGTAAACTCTGGTCAATTATCATTTCCTACATGTATGTCTGGGTCTAATCCTAGTGGCTGCGGTTACCTCGGTTGTATCCCATCTGTCCATTCAGCAAGTGCGGGAGGCGGGTGTTGTTTGTATTTTTGGTGACGTCAAGAGTTTGCGCCAAATTAGCTGGTTGAGTTTGGCAATGACGGTGAATGCGATAGCAAAGGAAGCTCTTCTATTCGCTCTGGTTCAGCTTCAAATATCAAGAAGTTGAAGCCGGAGCAAGAGGAAAGTGACACAGCTGCAAAGATGTTGTGGCTCTGCTCTCCACGGGCTTCGTTAGTGACAAAGGAGATGGCTTAAGCTAGGCTAAATGCCTCACTCACTCGGGCGTTTAACATACGTCACTAAATTCAGATCCAAGTTATTCAATCTGCAAAATAAGTTAACCCCTCCCACCTGTTAACAGAGATTAACAGGTGGGACTTGTTAACACCTGTTAACAAATCCAGACCTAAGTACGAAATGAGTACGATGGTATGGTAAGACCAGACTACAATATGAGTAATGTCAGAAGTGCTTGACAGACAACCCACTTCCTACGATGATAGTGTTTTAAGGGTGATAAAAGTAGAGACCGTCACAAATTCACTTTTTAGTTTTCTAAAACATAGAGTAGTCGGGCCCTGGACTATTCTGGTGAACTAAAATGGTTCTCTTTCTAAAAGGTTTGGACACCTCTGTTGTCACTGTCACTCTATATCTCTCCTTGATCGCTGCTGTCTTATCAGTACTGAAACTGCACGGCCTGTTTTGACTCGGCTCTAAATACAATCACATTTCCTGTCCTTAAAAACTTTGATGATGCGTTATGCCTTCTGCAAAATTCAGTTCTGTGTTATATGCTACTTAATCTACCTCGTGGTTTTTTTCGGCATATGAGCACATTAGAGGGTTTTCCCGCTTCTGTGGCACAAAAATGCACAGACAAAAATTGAGATAATGTAATTTGTCTTTCGTGCAAAGCTGGACGGAGATTTCATTGTCTAATAATTCGCTGTAATTGAATTATACCAGTGGCAGAAGCAGTGCAGTAGAATATGATAGTGATCCGCATGATTGTGCACAGAAACACTGACATTTCCCAACTGTGCGATTAATAAAGGTTATCTTATCCCATCTCCTTCATTTTTCAATCCAACAAGCCGTCTTCATTTGCAAAACTAAAATGATCTGACTTTGAAATTAGAAACGGCCTCTATAGCTCCTTGCATTTAAAACAGTTTTCACATCCATGTCATTTCTCTTGCCTCTGTCACGTGACTCAGGTCTTCATATCCACTTTTTCAGACAGAAAAGTTAACAAGAGAAGACCACCCTCACTCAGCCAATCAGCACAAAGTGTCCAATCGTGACTCACAGATCTCTTTCTTACATGCAAAAGATTGTTTTCTAATGGAAGGAAGGCCGAATGCTCTGGCCTGGATATCTTTGCTTTCTGTTGGGACACAAATAATGTAGTATGATGATAAAAAAGTTTGGTACCAAAGCTTTGAATTAATTGATCATTCATTTTATTTAGCTATAGACTGATAGAATCTATTCTTTGCTTCCAATTCAGGTATTCTTCCATTCTTGGGTTTCATATGACGTCAGGGCAGTGGCGCGAATAACAAACGTAGGACCGGACGTGACGTATCCTGGCGGTGCAGTCTGCCGGGTTTATACACGGAGATATAGTAGAAGAAGAAGCACTGTCAAAATGCCATCTTTCTGTGCGGTGTACGCTTGTAGCAACCGCACAAATAGACAGAAAGACAAGAGTTTCTTCCATGTTCCAACTGTGGTCTCATATAAAGGAGGACACTTTGAAAAAATCACTGGATTGAGGCGGGCGAGGTGGATCAAGGCTTTCCCAGATAAGCGCCCCCTGCAGGCCACCCCTATGAAAAACGCATCAATTACTTCTGTTTTTCTTTCCAAAAATGCCTGAAATCAAGACTCTTTTGAAAAATATTTGTTAGTACTCCCTTAGAATTGAGTGTCCCGGATTAAGACTGTTCCAACAACCGTACACCGCACAGGAGGAGAGCCTTTGACTCCAAAACAGACTTTACATGGTTTTCAATGGGAACCAAACTGAGTTGTCCCACCTCTGCACATTCGGCCCCTACTGGCCAGTTTAATGAAACCCATGAATAGGAGGTGGACCAATGTCCATAGTGTTGTAGATCATCACAACAGTCCTTTTTGTCAGACGCTCTAACAGTCTAACAGACTCCTGCAACGGCAAGGAAAAAGTCTAAAACCCAAGTCTTCAGCTGAGTTAGTGAGTAAGTAAGTAATCTTTAGATAAATTCCTTAGCCTTTTTAACCTAGTCTCATTTCTACCTGTTATCAATGTAATACAATCGTGCACTAGACTATTGATGGTGTACTGACAGACCTTGAAATAGTTTGCCTTCTTCAATCATTTAACATTTTCCGTGCACTTTGAAAAGTTAAACTTGAAAGCATCTTCATTATAACCGCTGAAAGAACCGTGCGTAGTTGTGCTAATCCGCCGGCCTCTTTCACTCCATCTCTGATCACATCTCGAGCCCTCTAAAGCTGTTCACAATCAACAGATTATGGCGGGATTGGGGCGACCTGCTCGGACTCTATACCTCAGGTCTCAATCTCATCGTTGATTTGAACGTTGCTTTTGGAAAATGGAAAAACGTGACGGTGCTGTGAGTGGACGGTGATTGGTGTTGGCTTTGTATGAGCGCTGGTGCAAAAGGCAAATGTGAGGCCAGTTTTTCCTCAATGTTTGGGACCAAGACGATTTTGCGATTTAAGTGCTGTTGTGGCGGCGTGTGACGGGAAAATAAACTACAGTCAAAATGTATTGTTTTTGATGTCATAGAGCTGCAACGTAACAATAAGGAAGTCAAAAAACACAATATGTTTTTATGTTTTATTGCTGATGGCCCTTCATGCTATTTCTTAAACTATATAAAAACTCATTTTAATTCCACGGTTCTGATTTTATAATGCTCTTTTTTGACCGGTAATGCTGTCAGTTTTAACACAAATAATAGTACAGCATTATAGAACCTTTTACAGTACAAGATTGTATTCTGGTTATTCTTATATTATTCAGTTATTTTACATTCTAGTATTGTTTATATTTTTTGTGTGTATTGATACTTGCTCAGATGAGGATCTAGTTTTGGGACAACACGTCGACGTAATCGATGATGCCGACGTAATCGATGATGCCGACGTAATCGATGATGCCGACGTAATCGATGATGCCGACGTATCGACGCAAAACATGCTCGTCGATTCGTCCGACTCAAAACAAAGATGACAGCGAGAAGTAGCAACGCGAGTGCCGTCTTAAGGAGCGTTCAGACCGCCGACGCTGGATCGCAGTCTCCACGCACAGTAGACGCACGTTCTCTAGTCCTGGGATGCTATCAGAGTTAAGCTAGCGGCTTTTTGTGTAAAGTTCTTCTCCAAAAGGCAGCTCTGCAGCGTGTGTCCAGAGACCTTCCACAGACTTTATTTAACCGCAGTATGTGTTCACGGAGGTGCGCCATACGTTTATTTTATTATTAGACGGTACTTCCGCATCGGCAAAATATATTTTGTTAAGGAATTCATGTTTTTTTCATTCAGATGTCAACATGTATACGTTGATATTAGTAAATTAATGGGGAGATAATCAATAAGTGAATCGAATCGAATCGGACTGAAAAAATTAATTGTTAGATTAATCTGCATTAAAACTTTTATCCCAGCCCTATATAAGACGCTTGGATCTACGAACTTTCTGCACCGTATCTGATAAAGCGCTGTACTCAAACACACACAGTCTAATCCAGGCTTAAGATCCCTGTTAGTGATGAAAATGTGTTTTTCTCCTTCATTTTCCAGCCTCTCTCGTTCATTATCTGCAAATCTCCTGTAACACTAGACAAGCCTGTTAGCGTCATGGTCCATCACATGGTGCCCACTGCTCGCTAACGGCTCATTTGGCTGCTCAGCGCTGCAATTACCTTTCACTTCCAGTGTAAATAGGTTCTGACAGTTGTTTGTCGTGGAGATGTTTCCTAGTCATAATACTCCCTACCAAGTTTGATCATGTGGCACTTCTTTCTATCGGGGTATTTGGATTGAAATGACTGGAGAGAAGTGGAGTCGCTGTGTGCAAAAAAAATAAAAATAAAAAAAATGTTTACAAGTCGTGAGCAGACTGGGCACCCTCACTGCACTCGCACTTTTGAGGCCTGTGCAAATGTAGACATGGCTTTTGTGTATAGCTTTTTAAAAATGCTGCTAAAAATAAATATGTAGTGGTTATTTCATTAATTTTAAGTAGGGTCATATTGAACTAAATGTAATATTCAAATGTCAAAGGCTTTATTTAGTCGTTCTTCAGAAGCCGACTGCCAATCCCCTGTGAAAGAAAGTGGTTTTGGAGAAAGTTTCTGACATTAGGGGCAGTAATGTGTTGTGTGTGTGCTGAATGTCAGTACTTGATACTGTAATTTCCAAGTTAATATGTATAAAACATTAAAACGATTTTAATTGGGTGTCAATCCACTAATATTTAGGTATTTTTAAAAGCACAAAAGTCATATGATTTCAATGCACACAATTTATTATTTAATCCAAAGTAACTCTTTAGTTATGGTTTAAGATTTTTTAGAAATTGGATGTGAAACAAGGTGGAGCACTGAAAATAAACATAGAAATACTAAAATCAATAACAGAAATATTGATAAGATAAAAATGGAAGAAATATTTCCAGAAAAGATTTAACTCAAGTCACTGCATAGATTTGGTATTCTTCTCCTCAAAGTGAATTACTGTCTATCAGTTCTAAAAATGGCAGATGTTTTGATAAAATGACCCCTTTTCTGGCCCTATATTAACCTGCAAAGTAAATAATCTAAGTAGTCATGATAAATACATACATGATGCGGTTCCTGGAGTTTCCATTCAGATTTTAATAGCCTCGCTCTCCATTTTCAGCAAACGTTCCTGCTATAAATCATAATTGAGCATTCACTTAAATCCCGTCACTTTCATATGCTGGAACTTAACTTGAGTAATCCCCTCTCTATGTTTAGCGCACACCTATAGAGCGGGCGCACATCTGGCCTGTTCAAAGTGCTCTTTGTCCGGAGTCTGCGAGCGAGACATGTGGAGGAGAGCCCTGCTGCTGTGGCTGTGTCTGTAATAAAGGCCAGACCATTTACTGCGCCCCATCAAATTAAAAGTATGATTTAAAACAACCAACATGCATGTTACTTTTTCATTACAGTCGGCCCTGGCTGGCTCTGCTCCACCTCAACCCACTGTTTAAAAAAAAAAAAAACAGTTTCAAAGTGAGATTAGAACGTCGCAAATAGCTGCCGGTTTGTTTTTCTGTTCGGCGACTGCGGGAGCTCTGGTCGTACGTAGACGAAGCAGGAGATGCAGGACTTGGTTAATAACTAATGATGATTTTAATTGCTGTCGGAGAGATTCAAATGCAGGAAAAACAATGTAAAAATTCATTAATATTTGCCATGTGATCTCTAACAAAAAGCTCATTGGAGGATATTTGAGTGACGTCGTTGTTGTTAGTTTTTCTGTTGCCGGTCACGTGACTCAGTGGCAAAAAAAACCAGCGACTGCTACTTGAATTCTTAAGAGTTAGATAGTTTTAGACATTTGGAGAGAGGTTTTACTAAATCAAATGGTCCACTCTTGTTGTGTGGTCGGTCGTGCGGCCTGCTGGGAGCTAGATATAGTTGATTTTTTAAAATTCCTTCAGAAAAGAACCGCTTACTTGCTTTTCTCGTTTGCATTTTTGCCTTTCTTTCTTGAGTGAGGGGTCCCTGGTTTTCTTTTAAGTAAGATTAAATGTCTCCCAGCAGATCGGCGGCCAAGACAAAGGCGAGTGTAACGTTTGTCGTCAACCAAGGTGTCATCTGGGCTTTGGATTGGTTCAGTTCGGTCTGCTATACTTATTTTTAGCTTATCTTCTCCGATCTTCTTGCGTTAACATGCTCATATATAGTACCCTTCACCCACTTACTCTTTAAAAAGTACATACTTAAAGTACTTAAATAGCTGCAGGCTGCTATTGTCTGATTGATTATGCTAACGTCGTAATATTGTCTTCTTGACCTTTGCTGGATTTAGGAGAACGAGGAGCCCATAAAGAGCCACTAACCAACTCACCTCCAGCCGTACGAATACTTTGATCTTGGATTTAGTGACAGAGGGTAGTGTCCGATACAGACTGGCCTGACCACACTACTCTATGTTTTAAAATAAAACTAAGGGAAAGTTAAAGGCCTATAGGAGGATTTTCGATTTTCGGGTGGATCATCAAGACTATTGGTCCTCCTAGTTGTCAATCATTCTGGTGATACGTGCTAGTCAAATAAGACCAGAGTTTTGTTCAAAAAGTGGAGAGAGCGGTTCTTTGCTTAAAATTTGGGAAAATCCTCCTATATACCTTTAATTTGTGACATGTGTCTATTTTTATCACCATTATAACAGAAAATAATACTATAATTGTATGAAGTGGGTTGTCTGATAACCACTTCTCACATTACCCACATTATGTCTTTGAAAACATTATAACTAACTTTATATTTGTCCAAGTTCAGCAGTGCCTTTGAATGTAATACTTTAAAAATCATTAAAAAAAGTTGTTAATCAGTAGTGTTAGGCAGACACTGAAAATATGGCTGACATTTAGAAACGCCAGGTCCAACAGTTCAGGAGCGTGTCCCGCTTGTTAGTGTCATGTTATAGATTACTATGTTTGTAGCTGTTTTTTTATTTGGTCACAAAAGGTTAGGGCATTATTTTGGTCAGATCTTAGCAAGGGCAGCTCCAGAGTCTTTAAAATGATAATAACAAAAGTGTTACATTTGCTGAAGCCTAATTCAACAGCGTTAAAGCTTTACATTCATGGGCATTGAATTTGTATCACATCTGTGCCTTCTTCAAGATCCAACTGATAGAAAGTACACAGTATTCTGCTTTTGACGTGTTCCATTTAAATATATTACTGTCAAGTCCCATCACAAGTAAACGACTTCACAGCGATGGAAACAGCAGTTCTTTTCTCCTTCTTGGTCTAATTCTGTCAATGACCGTGGATAAAAAGAACATGGGAACGTGTCGATATATAGATTACAGCGTCAGGGTGTTCAATCTCTGCTGATGGTGGCAGCGTTTCTTATGGCTTTGAAAATATCATAAGTCTTAAAGGTATATAGGAGGATTTTCTACTTCCAGGTGGATCATCAAGACTATTGGTCATCCTAAGTGTCAATCATTCTGGTGATGCGTGCTCCAGTTTGGTTCAACAAGTGGAGAGGACGGTTCTTTCCTAAATTTTGCAAAAATCCTCCTATATACCTTTAAACTAGACTTAACCAAACCTGGAGATGTCCAAACTTGGCTGAGCGTGATCTATATTTGACTGTTGCAGTGTTTTATAGGGATGGCCCAATATAATATTGGCAGCCAACACCGATATCCGATAATTTCACTGTGTTTCAAACCGATATTTGCAGATACCTATACTACAAAATAAACATATGCAAACAAATATAGATTTAACTTCAGTCACATGACCGCACCAGGGAGTAATTAGAGGTAAAACCGTTTGTAATTGTAACCTTTACTTTTACCAGCCAGAGATTGTAGACTTTGCTTAGAAAAAACAAACTCTGCTTCATTACTTAATCATTTCAAATTGATAGCTGTATGAAAATATTGTCCAAATACTATTATATTCAGAGTCCAGTAAACAAGAATAAATCAACGGTCGTAAATATTCTTAGACATCAACTTAGCGCATGGAATTACAGTGTCTAATGAACTGGAAACATGTCTTCATGACAACAAAGAACTTTTGTGTTAGCATAACTACTTCCCCTGCTACCCTAACCCTAACCGTAACCCTGGTAACGGGCATCCGCTTGTAAATATTGTATGCCCATGTTTTAAGATTGTAGCCACATCGGACAGACACAGATAAATTTGAAACCCCCCCCACAAATATCGATACTGATATTACCGATACCGATATTGCCGCCGATATATCGCCCATCCTTAGTGTTTTATGTCATCAAGTCTGTGGTTACATCTGTTATGTTAAATCTATACACAAAAAGAACAAATTTGGTCCGGGCTTCTTGATGATTGCTTTGGAGCTCGTGTGTTTTAGACTCTTGCGGTTGCCTCCATTTCAAACAGCCCGGAGCGATAGAACTGGTCTGGGTTCACCTGTGGGACCTGAACCAGTTCCTGAAAACTACAAATCTGAGAAATCTGTCTCCGCAAGCACGTTTCCTGTGGTTCAAATCTGCCTCAAAGTGGGCGGGGTTATTTTTGACTGGAAGACACACATATTTTTATTACAAAGATTCACATTTGATTAGTATGGATTTGCACGTTTAAGCCTTGTGCTGCGGTGTCAAATTTTCACACAGCACAAAAGGTTTTCAGTTTCCACATGCATGTAGTTTTTGGCCTTTGTCACATCTTTAGATCAGCAGCTCGATAACCTTTTTCTGACAGAAAAGTGAAAAAGAGAGGATCATCCTAGCTTAGATGAACCATTAACGGTTTTGTAATCTGATTTGTTTATAAGCTTTGTTTTAATTCTGTGGGGATTAACATTAGCAAAGAGTTTCTGGTTAGCGCTGGCTTTTCAGAAAGAGGGTGGTTCTGTTCCGTTTGCATGTTCTTCCTGTGTCTGTGCTGGTTTTGCTACCATTGAAAACATGTGCAAAATATTCTCAAAAATTCCGCCAAATTTGTTTCACATTTTGGCGGTTTAAAAATAAAATAAAATCAGACCATACCAATAAAATGGCATATATCATCCTCTACGATAACAGCCCATTCACACGAAACACAAAAATAGGATTGGACCAAAACTGAGAATAATTATGAACTGAAAAATTACAAATCAAACGCCCATTTAATCACGCTAAATGTAAGACTTATTGACACCAAACTTTGACCTTCCAATCGCATTTAAATTAAGAGTGCATTATTTCAGCGTTGGGATTGTTTGGAAGTTTGGTGGAGAAGTGCAAATCCGTGCTTGTGACAAACAGGCTTTTTGAAATGGAAATGAAGGGGCACACATCTGGGGGTCTTTGTGCTCGAGGATGAGGAGGTGGTGTCAGAGGCCCACAGTCACTTCGTTTCATCTGGGGGCGGGCGTTAGACAAGACCGGGAGCTATATATTCTGCCTGTTTTTAGTCGTATTGATGGGTTAATGGGTGATGGGCCAGCATGGGTTAAAACAACCTCTTTGTGTTGTGTTTGGACAAAAATGACTACAAGTAGAAGGTTTAGATGCAGTTGAAATGTCTAAATATTATACGTGATGGTTGAGTCTGGTGAAAAAGTGACCTTAAAGCCACAGTAACTTACTAAATACAATAGAAAGTCTTATTTTTTTAACATTTTGTGAACAAATCAGACCACAACTGACTGTCTACATTGTCTACATACAAGTCTTAAGTGCTCTTTTTCTCTAAATTGTCCGATACAGACAAAACGGAAATGATAGATAACCTTTTTACGTTATTCTTTGGAAGCGGTGATACACTTTTGTCTTGTCTACTTTGCATAGAGCGAAGAAAAAGAGGTGGGGAAGAGGGAAGGGGCCAAAAGATCACGGGCCTTAGTCAGAAGCTTTACGGCTGACACTTAAATTTACTCTGGGCCGCTGTAGTTTGTGTGTCGTTTGTGTGTGCGCGTGAGTGGGTGGGATGGTGGGAGGAAAGGCTCAGCAGGGGGTCCGGCGTTTGTTCTGGGACATGGCTTTTGGGCTTTTTTAGTTCCCCTCTCTCTCTCTTTCTCTCACTCACACACACACACACTACACTCCCGGGCCCTTCGTTATAGAGACACATTCACCTATAGCTGGGGGACAAGTCAGTAAAATTAGTTGATTAGTTTAACCATTCTCCGGAAAGCGGTCCTTGAAGCGGCGCTAAGTCCTTGTAGATTTCTGTATGCCGCAAATGAGAATGTAGTTTTGTGCTGCAGTGTTTAAAGGGGACATGCAAGCAAACAAAATCAACTTTTCACAGCGGCTTAGTTTTTTCCCATTGTCATTCACACGCTCACAGCTGATGTTAGAGCTTTTCCGGCAAGCTAACGTTTGTTTTGTTATTTTGAATGCGACGGTGTGCAATACGGAGCTGCGCATGTGCAATACAGTGCCACAGTTGCACTCACAAACACATTCATTCACCCTAAGAAAATCAAGAGATATCTCGGTTTTGAAAATTTGTCAAAAAGTTGTTTTCCATGAGCTACAATCTTCAACATGTTTTATTATTGGCAGTGGATATGAAAGTATTTTCTCAATTAGGGGTGGAATTTTAATTGTATCGCACTAATATGCATATGGATTTTCCCAAAACTACTTGGTAAAGAGCAAATTGTAAGCCTTTCAAATCTAATGGCTGGTATGTGTGTTTTCAAATTTACAATTTAATGTCGTTAGAAGTAGGGGAAACCGGAGCAAGCCTACAAAGACACAGGGAGAACATGCAAACCACCGTATCAACCATATAAGGAGTACCAAGTATTTTGAATTCTCTTATACGTCAGAAGTAATTGCGTGCCTTACGATCACCTAGCCCCTCCCACTTTACCATGTTTGCCAATTTTTTGGCAAACAAAGTGGACGATTCGCTTGCCTTGCGCTGCCATTTTCCATGAATAAAAAATAATGTCTTTGCATCTCAACTTGAGGAGCGGCGTCTTTGATGTGACCACGTTTCACTGGCGTTGCGTAAAGTGGCTGAGTGCAAAGCCGAAAGTACGCCGACTGGTCTCTTTTATTATGTATCTCTTTAGTCCAATATTGAGATTTAAAACATACTAAATATTTCATCATGAGCCACGGGTGTCATAGATTACCATAGAGCTGACAGAAGCGTGTTATGGTCCAAGTCACACATTTGTATTTTCTCAACCCCAAACCAAAAGTAAATGCAGAAAAAAATAGACTGCACCGTGGTAGAAACCTTTAGCTTGAGGACATGAGTGAGAAAAGAGTAGTAGTAATGAGTTGCCTGGGAAAAAAAGTGTTAACTTCATGTTTTCCTTACAGCTTTAATTTTAGATGTCTTGCAGAAAGATGAAGTCATTTGAGTAATTGAAAAGCAACCGTACATGTGGCCTAAAATGTAACATGTGGTGCGTATATGTGGGAATTGCGTAATTATAGATCTTTGCCAATTTGCAAACA
The DNA here is from genome assembly GCA_964034765.1 of Knipowitschia caucasica. Lineage (NCBI taxonomy): Eukaryota > Metazoa > Chordata > Actinopteri > Gobiiformes > Gobiidae > Knipowitschia > Knipowitschia caucasica. The sequence goes on along the minus strand of OZ035838.1, from coordinate 35,168,186 downwards.
CGCTATGAAGTTGATACAGTTGATACAGTTTTAGAAGTTGTGTAATAATCGGTTCTTTCATCACGGATATTGCTAGATACAGAGTCAATTTTTTGCTATACATTTGTAAAGTCCCATTGAGATTAAGAACCTATTTTTTAAGAGGCAGCAAAAGTTACACAGTAGATAAAATTACAGATTATTTCATAAAAACAGTTGCATTGACTTGAAAGCTTTCAATGAAATAAGTTCAGTACATACAGAGATATAGCTGCACTTGTACTCCATTATACAAAAGCATGATTTTCTATACCTGTGTGAAGTGGGATTTTCTGCTATTGACGCGTATAATGACAACCCCTTGATTTACCGGCCTTTTCTCCGTGTTTGAATGCCTAAAGTCAATCACAAGGCTTTAGAACAGGGGTGTCAAACTCATTTTGGTCCGGGGGCCACATACAACCTAATCTGATCTCAAGTGGGCCGGACCAGGAGATGCTCTACAAAAATATCCAAAAACGGTACAAAGTCCAACTTTTTGTGCACATAAACACATTTATTTAAAACTTCCTTTAAAACACTATCCTTTAATACTCAGTTTTCTGTTACAAACTTAAATGTAACAGTGAGTTTTCCATAGTGCAAATAATGTAGCGTATTTACAATATTACATTGAAAATGGTATTTCACAATATGTATATTAATATTTGTGTGTTAGCTTTGTTTTAAGGCTCATTACAGAGAAAACCTGCTCACAAAGGTAAAGTAGGTAGATAGAAAAAAGCACTTAAACACAGCACCTCAGCTTAACCATCTTCAGTGTGGTAAGGTCCATGGTTATGTTATTATCACATTAACCATCTTCAGTGTGGTAAGGTCCATGGTTATGTTATTATCACATTAACCATCTTCAGTGTGGTAAGGTCCATGGTTATGTTATTATCACATTAACCATCTTCAGTGTGGTAAGGTCCATGGTTATGTTATTATCACATTAACCATCTTCAGTGTGGTAAGGTCCATGGTTATGTTATTATCACATTAACCTTCTTCAGTGTGGTAAGGTCCATGGTTATGATATTATCACATTAACCATCTTCAGTGTGGTAAGGTCCATGGTTATGTTATTATCACATTAACCATCTTCAGTGTGTAAGGTCCATGGTTATGTTATTATCACATTAACCATCTTCAGTGTGTAAGGTCCATGGTTATGTTATTATCACATTAACCATCTTCAGTGTGGTAAGGTCCATGGTTATGTTATTATCACATTAACCATCTTCAGTGTGGTAAGGTCCATGGTTATGTTATTATCACATTAACCATCTTCAGTGTGTAAGGTCCATGGTTATGTTATTATCACATTAACCATCTTCAGTGTGGTAAGGTCCATGGTTATGTTATTATCACATTAACCTTCTTCAGTGTGGTAAGGTCCATGGTTATGTTATTATCACATTAACCATCTTCAGTGTGTAAGGTCCATGGTTATGTTATTATCACATTAACCATCTTCAGTGTGGTAAGGTCCATGGTTATGTTATTATCACATTAACCATCTTCAGTGTGTAAGGTCCATGGTTATGTTATTATCACATTAACCATCTTCAGTGTGGTAAGGTCCATGGTTATGTTATTATCACATTAACCATCTTCAGTGTGGTAAGGTCCATGGTTATGTTATTATCACAGAGAAAGCATCAAACTGACCATGATTCACTTGAAATGAATAAAACAACTTCCATAACGTGATCCATTCTTAACGACTGCAGCAGTGTCTCTGTGTAAAATACAGTCAAATGTCCAAAAATCATCACCTCCATTTGCAGCTTTGTAACTACACCTGTTTTTACCATCGGTACCAGTCCACACTGTCCAACACACCAGCAACAACAGCAGAACCAGCAGCAGCACCAGCAGCAGCGCTCAAAACTCCTCTGATAGTTTCAGTAACACCACAAATGAATATGTGACATCAGTAACATCAGTCTCTTATCAATGGCAACATGTTGGTAAAAGCGAGTGGTTTCTCAGACCATGTCTGCAGCCTGTGAGAGTTTTAACAAACTCTCTCTCACTGTGCGGCTGTGATGCTAATGTTGTTAGCACAGGTAGCTTCCCTTTACAGCAGCAGAACTAACCTCTCGCTCTGGGCACAAACAGACTGCTGTGTCTTCAGGGCCAGACAGGTTTATCTTCTGTTTTCTCAATTCTTCGCTGAAAGTGCCGTATTTTTCGCCGAGTCTTGTAGTTTAAGATGTTATTCCTTCAGCACCGCTCTGGTGGAGCCACTACAGACGCACTGGACTCACCCCTGAGGGCGGCGCTGCGGCGTCGCGGCGCCTCGCAGCGCGGAGCGGCATTTTAAAATGTAACTTTATTATATTTTTACATAAATGAGCCACGGGCCGTGTCAAATCTCTTGGCGGGCCGGTTCCGGCCCGCGGGCCGTATGAATGACACCCCTGCTTTAGAACCTATAACAACCACTTCTACCCTTCTATACAACAGGAGGACACCATGCCTGCATCTACTGCTCTGCTGCAAGTACAAAGTCAACATTGTGGCTAGAAAATATTCCGACGTGTGCGTTAAGTTTGTCCAGACATTTCTCCCCCCGTCAAACCTGAGGCGCTTGCAGGAAACGTCCGACAGTGGAAAGTTGTGTGCGTAAATAGATGGGCAAGGTATAGTGTTGATTTGACCATTACGGGAATGACGTAATGTTTGAGCCAAGCCAGGCAAGTCAGCTACCGCGCATGTGAGTGTGAACATGCGTTTACGTCTGACAGAGAAATGGCATTTGCATGAAGTTTGTGTGCTTTTCTGGCAGACCCCTAGTTGGTTTTCCATAGCATTTTAAAGAAGAAGACAGCTAGGCAGGGAGTCAACAATAAACATGGTGATTTATTCTAGCTACCCGTTCCTTCCATTACACCGACAACCACCACTGAAGCCCAGTTTGTTGTCCATTATTTTTGATCTATGGGACTCTTGGCAGCGGAGAGCAAGGTCAAAATCAACAGCTCTATGTTGATTTATGCAGAGCCTGCTTCCTGCTACTGCCGCACATCAAGGTAACACCGCACACTGGTGCACATAGGGCCGTGATGTGGTTAGTGGGTTTATCTGCACACGCAAGCACTCTTCCAATGGGCTCATTCATCGTACCTCATTGTCCAAGCTATTGATAACCAAGTAGTCGTTTGTTAGCTTTGCCTATGATGAGAAAAGGTCATGAAAAAAGATCCACTTGTAGTGAAATGATTTGATTAATTGTATAGTAGTTTAATAATACTGTATATAAAGGTGAAACTCAGAATATTAGAATATTGTTCAAAAGTCCATTTACTTCTATAATTCAACTTAAAATGGGAGAATAAGATATGGCACTTATTGCATGTAAAGTGAGACAAATCATATCTTAAAAATATATTCAAGTTTGAAAATGGACTGTTTGCCATAATGGTCAAAATGAAAACACACAGAGGCCGGGGATATGTCACTGTGCTTGTAATAAGTCTATGTCATATAATAATTTGACATTTTAAGCTGACATACAGAAATAAATTGACTTAAGAACGATATTCTAATCTTCAGAGTTTCACTTGTATAATTCATTGATGTGTTCTATTATATGGATATTTGGACATTTATAAACGTGTCTAAACATTTATGAATTGTGTTTTTTGTTTTTGGATTTGTGTTCAAATGATTCTTTAATCTCTTGTTGGTGATTTGCCAAATGCTGTGACGTCGTCTAACCTGACAGAATGTGACGACTGCTGTTGTGACTTTTGGCGATACAAATATAAATGGATTGGATTTGTTAAATAGAATTGTCCAAAAGGTTTTTGTTTCTGTTTTAAATGTGCTTAAAGGAATAGTTCACCGTTTTTACATACTGACATATGTTCTTACCTTACCTTAGACTAGTTAATACGTACCTGTCTGGTCTTAGTCCGTGCGCTCTGTCATGCAAACGGAGCAAAAACGGGAGCACAACCGCAGCCTCCTCTGTATATTTTGTAGCACCAAAAGGTAGCTCCCGCTAGAAGCTACCAAACTCTTCCAAGTGTTCCCTATTAAATGTATATAGTTACGTGACGTGTTACACTGCAAAGTATAGTAACACAGAAATGTAACAGTCGATTTTCTCAGCGGATAAAACGGGTACTATAGTTTGAGGCGTAGTAATCTGAGGGGCACTACGTCCGCGCACTAACTTCTCTCCGGAGACTTCTCTCTCGCTCACTTCCGTCAATAGAAGCAGCGTGACTTGTAGTACGGAGAGAAGTTAGTGCGCGGACGTAGCGCCCCTCAGATTACTACGCCTCACAATATAGTACCCGTTTTATCCGCTGAGAAAATCGACAGTTACATTTCTGTGTTACTATACTTTGCAGTGTAACACGTCACGTAACTATATACATTTAATAGGGAACACTTGGAAGAGTTTGGTAGCTTCTAGCGGGAGCTACCTTTTGGTGCTACAAAATATACAGAGGAGGCTGCGTTTGTGTTCCCGTTTTTGCTCCGTTTGCATGACAGAGCGCACGGACTAAGACCAGACAGGTACGTATTAACTAGTCTAAGGTAAGGTAAGAACATATGTCAGTATGTAAAAACGGTGAACTATTCCTTTAAGGAGACTTTTATATAACATACAGTCCATTATTGTATCTATCGTTATATGAAGGGATACATAATCTTTTGTCACTTTGCCCATCCCTAATTAAAAAACACATGCCTAGTTTTAATTCCCATTCATATAACTAAATTACGCCTTTTATTGTTCCATTCCCTCTTGTCTTTATCAGTAGACAGACATTTGTTGCTCATGCATCTTTTTCAATGCAGCATAAAAGCTTTGGGTGTAGTGCACACTCATGAATAGACCGCTCCTTCCCCTTTAATCTCACTGCTCAAACATCTGGTTGATCAAGGTTATCAACTGATTATATTTACAATATCACTAGGATCACATTGTATCTAATAGGACACCATGTTCTTGGCTCAAACCAGCTCATTCCAAGTATTGTGTTACAAGTTCTGAGTGAACACGGTGCATTCTACTTCCGACTTCAGAATATTTTAGTGTCCAAGCGCCGGGAACTTGTGTTTTCTTCACAACGGCTGAAAACAAAACTCGGCTCTGACCATTGTGGGAAGAAGAGGAAAGAGCACACTTTAAACTCATCGTGGGGGATAATCAGGCTGCTAATGTGTTGGATAAGTGTTTTAAAGTAGCAATATGTAAGATTATCATGTCAAGTCATCATTAAATGGCTCTAATCTGTCAAAATGCATTAATATAACAAGCTCTTTTCCAATACTTCTTTAACTGATAACAGTAATTCAGAGATATTTGAATTTCAAAATTAGATTTACAGCCCCTAAATGTTGTTATTGTTTTCATTTGGATGTCCCGCCCTCTACCGTTTTACCAATCAGAAAGTCAGTGATCCGGGCGCCTGAACTCACCGCGTCGAGCTAATCTCACTGGTAAAGTACCATGTGGCCACAGAACTAAAAAGGTCTCGTTATGATTCTCAAATCATTAATGACAAAACAAGGAATAAAACCAGGATTTCTATCTTTGTGAAAAAGGTGTTGGTTATAGATTTGTTGTTGACAAAACTCTTTATTCAGACATTATGGTCACAGCTGGATTTGTCTGCATATCTGGCAACCTGAGTCCGGGAGAGTGCAGTACCACTTCTGGCCAGATTTTTACATACTGCTCCTTTAAGACAATGACAAGATCAAGATATGGTTAGAACTTTTGACACAAAGTTTTTTCATCCCTAGTCATGGCCAGCACGACAACATGGTTAGTCCCCCTCTTTTTCAGCCAAAAGGTCCTGGGTTCGAATCCCAGTCGGAACAAGGCCTTCCCGAGTGTCTGCTTAGATATCCTCCTGGCTGCACTGGTTTCTCCTATCACTAAAAACATGTAAAAAAGCTTGTGTCACTGGGGCCAGAACTCTCCAGAGAAAGATATTCTGAAATCTCACTGGGACTAAATATCGCCAATAAATATACTAAAATATGTCGAAAGTTTGCTAGAATTTGCCATCCATGAGAAGTCTGTACGGGTTAAATCTACCTCCACAGTCAGGCCTTTCTTTCTTTCTTTCCGTAATCATCTGTGCCATTTCTCAGTGATCTGTGCGTTGATTTCACTTGTGTAATCCACTCTGCCAGACCAGATGCTCTTCTCTCCACTCATAAGGAAAGTCAGAAAAAAAGTAATCCTATTGATAGTATTCAGGGGACTTGTTAAATGGCTCTGGTGAGAACGCATGTAATTCTACGGCAGCGTTTACTGTCAAAGTCTTTGCGAGGTGAAGTCTTTGACACGTCGTCCTGTGGGAGATTTCATTGCTCCGTTTTTGAAGCCAAAGTATAAGAAGATGATTGTTTTGTCATTTAAAGTTTCCATCAATCCCCACACAGAACACAGAAGCAGTTTAGCAGCAGCTGTTAGTTTAAAGGGGCTCACTGGAGAGACCCGATCATTGAGGTGTTTGGGCTGTTCTGATGAAGTTGTTTGTCGTTTGTGAGGAAGTTTTAGATAGAAATAAAAGATTATACACAAAAAGGACATTAGATAATTTGATTTAACAGCATGGATTTATTGTTTACGGACGGATAACAGCATTTCTAAAACCATTCATGTAACATCCAACTTTTTCATATTTGTGAGATTTGACAAAAAGTATATATATTTGTAAAACTTTTAGGAAAGAACCGCCCTCTCCACTTTTTGAACAAAGGACCAATAGTCTTAATTATCCAGCCGGAAGTAAAAAATACTCCTATATACCTTTTAGCCCAAGCTTTTAGGTCTGGGGTTGGGCAAAATAGCTGTATATTTTTGGGTGTTTTCCAATTACTTTATTCAAGCAAAATATCAATCCAACAGAAATGTGATACATCTTCTGTCTTTAGAATGTATCAGTTTTGCTTAAATGATCGGTATATGTTAAATTAATTGTATACCTGTCCATAGGAGGCTTTTTATGTCCTAAAAGCCTCCTATGAGCAGGTGGTGAAAAATTAGCATGGTCTTGCTAACACCAGAGACAGTGCATCTGGTCTCTACAATGTAATGGTTGCATCCATATCATATCAATAAATGAATAAACTAAAGTGGCGGCAAACTTTGAATCCATTTTGAATCCAACAGCTCTTGTTGCAGTCTACATTTTGTTTTTATTCTGCTCATCTCTGTGTTTATGCAATTAATTACGAGAGTTTGAAGAGAATATATTTTATTAATTGAATTTAGCCATTGACTCATCATCCCACAAGACAACAGTGTTTACAGAACTAGCCATGTAGATTATTATCACTATTTTCTTGCAGTCTGCCTCAAAGCGACAGGTGTAAAAACCCATTTTTCGACTTCTACCAATTCCATTCTGAGTAAGGAGTGAAAAGCAGGCGCATCTGTCGACTCATCTGCTCCCATCTGCGCCGCTGTTGACGTTAAACTATGAGTCAACATTGTACGAGGGGAAAAAACCAAAATCTTTCCTTTCTTTGCGTATTTATTTTGTGAAGTCTGACTTAGTGCTTTGGATCAGCTGTTTTTGAGCGCGTGCAACACAAAGAAATCACTTTTTGTCATGTGTAATCAAACAAAATATGAAAGTATGGTATTTAGTGAAATACAAGAATCAGGCACACCCCAAATAACAATATACATGCTATCGTTTACAGATACGCTATACTCAGGCTGCATCCAGGGCCATAATTAGTGAAAGACTTCTTAAAAACAAAAACATGTTCTTGTCAGTTGTGTGTGCGGCCAGTCTAAACTATTTGTCACAACTATTTTGCCAGACAATAAAAACAACTGAAAAAAGTCTATAATTTTGTGAAAAAGCTGTGTGGTTTCCTGCCTCTCTGATGTGTCATTTATGGAATGTCAAATTAAACAGACACTAAAAATACCAAACGCCTTCGTTGCGTCAAATGCACTGTGGTAAAAGTAATACCGGTACTTCTTCTGGAAACATTGTTGCCACATAAATGTGTACAGAACAACAGATTTTTAGTTTTTTGTATATAAAAGTCTAAAAGTAGAATTATTCTTGTTTTTTATTGGCCTTGTTTCTACAAAACGGCAACTCCAAAAGATGACTAAGATCCATCCTAGCTTGAAGGTCGTGGGTTTGATTCCACCTCCAGACAGGCCTTTCTGTGTGGCGCTTACAGGTTTCCTCCAGGTGCTCCAGTTTCTCACACGACTAAAAACGTGTACAATAGTTCTGGGTGAATGAGTGTGACTTTGTGAGTGTGACCGTGGGACAGCAGATGGAAATCAGCCCAAGGCAACTGTCTGGTCTATTAACAGCACCTTACCACACACTGTCCCATTCCAAAAAAGTACAAAAATCTGCAGTATGATTGACATTAAACTTATTGTACTTATCCCCTCAGAGAATGGGTTTTCCATTTATTTGTGGCGTTGCTTTAACAAACTACTACTAACTACTAGGGTGTTGAAGAAATGTAGGCATATTACTACTCTTTTCAGTGCTGTGCTTATCAAGGCAATTGAATATTGTACAAATATTACAAATACAACAAAAATACGCACCATATACAATACTTTTCTGATGTCGGGGGTGCTACCTGCCTTCTCATGGTGTTCATTCAACCGCTGTCTTAATCTTGGCCTGATGCTGTCACCGTCTCGCGTCCATGCGGGGGATAAGTTTAATGCCAAACTGTGGAACAATTCGGTTTGAGTTTCCATGGAGACTAGAAGGTGGCAGACCATCCTTCAAAAGTACGTCTCTCTCTCTGCAGTTTTGATAAATCCATTCATATTTCTTCTTGACGTTTTCTTGGTTCGTTCTGATTGAAGATTAATGTAATTGGTGAAGATGTCAAGAACGGCTTTGGACTGGAGCTGGAATCCAAACAATAAAACCAGCCCAATAATTCAACTCAGATGGAGTCGAGACAAAGCTCCTCTGTGTAAAACGTGACGACCAACCCTCTCATCTAACATGACAAAAAACTCCCCACAAAGGCTCTCATTTTCTGCAGACCGATGGAAGAAACACGGCTGAAAGACCCGGAAGAAACTGTAGTAATTTGTTTGACCACCGTGTCATTGGAAGCGGCATAAGCAATAACATATCACAAAACAATAAAAGATGGAAGCCGGAATGAATGAAAGGGTTCGCGTTTCATGGCAGAAATGACAGAAAATCAATTTGCATGTTTATAAGTCTCCCCAGTGTGCGAAATCACTGCGTGGTCGTGAATGGTGTGTTTGAACGCGTGGAGTTCCTCAGGCTCAGACCAAATTGGAAACAGAAAAACAAACATTGCTGGTAGGACTCCCCTCCAGCTCTCTTGTATCGCACCTCTTCCCCCCCACCACCCACCCCCGTCATCTGCCGGCCAGTGGTGCGGTCCAAACCTGTCTAGGACAATGTAGCGGTCTATAGTCGGAACGGACCACACACGAACTTCCAGAGTGGGGGGGTTAGGGTTTGAGGAGGTATCTGAAGCCGCAGTGACAGTTGGAAAAACAGGGCAAGCTGAACGGCTGATGGATTGATGGAAAAGACAGCGACGCAAAAAGGAAAACAAGGCAGAACAAACTTGATGGAAGTGACGCGTAAAGAGCGGTGATTCACAAACTTCTCACAGGCCTCAAAAAATCTGGTTGAAAGAAGTATGTCTTAAGCAGGAGTTACGCTGAAGTAAAGTCAGACAATAGGCGATAGTCTTAAAGCTGGGGTACTTTAGTCCCACAGAAAGAGTCTTGGAAAAGTGAAAAGTCGTGAACAAATCAGACCACAACACACTATCTTCATCTTAATTAAAAACATGAAATTTTTGACATATCTGTCCAAAAAAATCTGTGACAAAAGCTAATTAACTGGTAAAATAAATTAAAAAAGCCAGTCATGTGGATTTCATTGGATAGTTATGTTTTTATGGTTTGAAAGTGAGGTATCCTAGCTTTGTATTGAGTTGAGATAGCTGCTGCTGTAAAATAGAGATTTAATATAAGTTGCCAAAAGCATAAATTGTAATGTTTTTGTGTTAAAATATAGACTGGATATTGAAAGCCATGTTTATATATTCGACAAAATGAGAATCGTGATAAAGGCCATTGCATTAAATAGTTATCAGACTAGTCTCAGTTGGAACAATATATTTGGGGTCATGTACAGTAATTCCTCATTCTGACATACATTTTTATTCTGTTGATGAAGTTGGATGAAGTAGTTTTGTGGGATATTCCTTCTACAGTACAGTAGTTTAAATATGAATGTCTATCATATATTTTTTAGCTTAAAAAAAAAAAGTCAAACAAAAATCACTATTTATATGATTCTTCTCACCCTGAAACTCTTGCAGTACAACAAGCAGTATAATACATATAAATATTCACAGTTTGAGTGAGTAGCGTTCTCCAGACAAAATATTTACATTTTAAAAACTTGTGTGCTTTCATTAATGAGCAAAGCCACCCTCCAGTTTTTTCCCATTCCTTGCTCTGCGTTGTCAGTTTATTGTGCGATCAATCATACAACAACTAGGTGCGAGTGCGAGTCTAGTAATTTGACTGTGTAGATTTTATGGCCCAGGGGAAAATAATGGTTTTCCTCTCGCTCTGTGTGGAGAGATGAGCCTTAAATAGACTGTGCATAACAGTGAGTCAGTTTGATTCGAGGAAGTTATTTTGGGACAATGTACCTCTTTATTCTCAAGTATCAACTCAAATTTCAATGTTTTTTATTTGTGTTTCTGTTCAGCTGTCGGACTGAATTATCTGCCTCCATTAGAGGAGTGATGTGAGGGAGCCTGCTGCCCTTCTTCCCTCATCCCACTTTATGTTCACTACGACCTATAAAGAAATCATATGGAGCTAAAAGTATATTTAGCCTGAATTTGGGTTTTGAGAACAGGGATAAATAGTGAATATTCATCATATTTTGAGTTTCATCAAACTTGTCAGTGCTTCTGTGTTTGTACATGTGTAAATTCTGTCCTTATTAGGGTCAAAGTAGCCTGGTCCATCCGTAAACTCCGGTCAATTATGATTTCTCACATGTACGTCTGGGTCTGATCCGAGTAGCTGCAGGTTCCTCGGTTGTATCCTATCCGACCAATCAGCGAGCGGGGGAGGCGGGTGTTGTAGGTTGGTGTTGGTGATGTCAAGAGTTTGTCTCGAATTAGCTAATTGTAGTTTGACAATAGCGGCAAATGCGATAGTAAAGTAATCTGTTCTGGTTTGGCTCCAAATATAAAGAAATTGAAGCCGGAGAAAAAGGAATGTTTCGCAAATGTCATTGCTGCAAAGATGTTGTGGCTCTACTCCCCACGGGCTCAGTTAGTGGCAAAGGAGATGGCTAAAGCTAGGCTAAATGCTAAAGCTAGGCTAAATGCTCAGATCCAATTATTTCAATATGCAAATGAGTTAACCAAAGTGAGATGAGTACGGTGGTATGGTAAGACCAGGCGAGGTCAAAAGCATCAGAAATGAGATTGTCACTAGTGTCAAAACTATATCTTTGTTTGAGGAAGTATCAATACTGAAAAAAGTCATATAAACAGGATACACTGTGAGATTCTTTGAGCAGTTTTTGAACTGCGTCAGCTCCGGTTGAAAACATTGTGGTTCCATACAAAGCACTTCAATAATGTTTTATTGTTAAAAAATTACAGCTTAGTGCCCAAATAATAGTACATTTCTATTTACTTGAGTTTGAGCAACGTGACAACACTGGTCCTTACTCTTACTATGTGTTTTTTACCGTTTTACTGGATTTATATGTATTCGAGTGTACAGCGTGTACAGCACACGCTCATTAAAGTTATAAAAATGTCTTGCAAATAAACCAAGACATTATTACACACCTGAAAGCTGACAATTTAGAAATCTTTCCATGCAGTTATAGTTATCGCATTACAAAGCTGAACGTAAATACTTTTGACAGAAGATACACTAATCCTTTAGAACTATGTGTTGTATCTCCTCTGACAATTTCAACATATTGTTTATTTTAAAATGACTTTGACGTCCCCCTGCACCCACACAGGCACACGCACACACGCACAACACACAGAGACACACAGACACACACGCGGCCAGTCAAGTGCAAGTGACCTGAGGAAATTGTCCCGATCTAAATACAGACTCAGATTTAGATTTGCGGTAAGAAGGCAAAGATGGATGGAAGAAGCTGAAAGAGCAGAGGAGGCAGCGAGGGGAGGCGCAGACTTTGGGTGGAGTGACTCTGTGGTTGGGGCAACAAAAGGGGGGAGCCAGCAGCAGTGGTTGAGCTGATATATAAGACTGGAATTACTGAATCAAGTCGTTGTGATTATCAGCGGGTGAAACCATGGGGAAGAGAGTATCAGCTTTATGATTGAGATGTTTGTGATAGTCGCTGTGCATCAATAATCAGACGGGACGGAAAAACTCAATAGTAATTAAAGTTTTCCTGTATAATTGAGTGAACGCTGGAAGCATAAATTGCGTCTTTTTAACAGATAACCCCATTTATATCTCAAATGTGAAAAAGAAATGAGACATGAATATCATTATAAGTTTTCTAGCCACATTAAGCAACGGCTCATTCTTGAAAATCTGTGCTTTTTTGTGTTTTTTTTTCTATTCACGCATGTTTGTATGTCATTTGTGTCCCATTATTTCTTTATCCCCTGTATCCATCCCAAGAAGTATCAATTTGGGACGGGTTTAAAAGACAAAAATTAGTGCAATGCATTTGGTTGTAGTGTAGGGCTGCATGATTTTGGCAAAAAATTGTGTATATGTCTGACCAACATTGTGATTGTAAATGCGATTTTTGACATGTCTGGTATGTTTTAAAAGTCTAAATTTTGCTCGAAGCAAAAATACCAACTTAGAGAGAGTATAGTAGACGATTCCCACACATTTCACAAAATACCAAACCTATAGTACACATTATTTTCAAGTCCCACGGCAAACATGTTAAGTACACTACTCTTTCATCACACACTTCTTCAGACCTGTAATGTGCAAGACCTTTTTCCAGTTTCTATAAATTATAATGAGAAAATTCAAATCCACCCGACAACGAGACAAAATATACACATACTTAAAAATATCAATATGTAACTACCCAAATTGCTATTCAGTTTTTACACTGGAGCAATATTGTTGTTTTCAGATTTCTTGTTAGTTGATTCAATACATTTCAATAATTGACGTTAATCTAAAAAAACAGACGAACCACTTTGCATGTATCTTTCCAAAGTCTGCGTTTGATTCTGTTCAGTGTGGCTTGGGCTGGATTGTGTTGTGTGCGTATGTTCAGCCCTCTTAAACCTCACATGTGGAAGACGTTGTCCGCTGTCAGCCGGAGCGATAAAACAAAATTGGTGCTATTACCGAGGTTGACCCGCGCTGGTCTCGGCAGGGCACTAAATATTATTGCATATTGTGCGCCTTTGATCAGCGACTCAATTCAGGCGTCTGAGTAAAATTGGTTCCCGAAAATGCCATATTTAGCCTTTTGGAAAACCTGGCTTGAATTGGAACAGCGGTAAATGTTGAACAATCTCTAATATGATTTGTCTTCAATTTCTTTCAGGTGCCTTTGCCAATGGTTTGATGCAGACGGGACACAATGAGTAAAAAACTGCATCGTATTTGCTTGGATGTACACAAGTGACAACAATCAGAGATCTTTTGACCAAGCCTGAACCATTTGGAGTAACATATGTGCCCAATTGAGACAATGAGGGGATAGCATCTGACACCTGGACAGGGCTTTCCTTCATTGAGAAGATTGCAGAGAGAGGCGCTGTTACCATAGAGCCGAGGCAAAGATCGGGAGATGTCTGTGATGTGCTGATAACCTCATGAGCGCAAGAGGTAAGAGCGACCAAAAACCCTCCGTTATAATTATTTACCTATTCTGTGTTAAATAATAGCTTTGCAGAGGATCATTTTGAGTCACACGTCGAGACCTTGCATATAGGCATAAGGTTGAGAGGAAGCAGGTACAAAGCGACGGTGGTTTGTGGCTGTGACTCTGCATGACAACAACATTTACACTACTTGCACTTACTGATCGGGCAAAGACAGCATCACACATATATAAAAGGCTATTACTATTATATTAGAGTCAATGAGTATCTATCATCATTCTTTCCCACTAAAAATACCAAATGCATATCATATATACGGTAAATAATGTATAGGATGGATGTAAAGGAGTCAAAATGAAAATCAATAAGGATTTTCTTTGCAGAATACGCGTTTGAAAGTATTTATTTTAGTCAACCACGACAAGGAAAGTACTCGGTGTGAAGCAAGAGCAGATTTACAAGGTTCATAACATGTTTAATGCTAAATGCCATTAATGATGATGTCTTCAACTTTGAATGAGAAATACATTTTTGACCATTTAATCTTGTTGTAGCAAAAGAAATATATTTAAAATAGTCCCTTCCCTTGAAATAAGCAGCACCAGAAACATTTGCCAGAGGAGAATAGTTAGACCAATTGTGAGAGCCCGCAGCTGTTTACCAAGGATTTGAATGGATTTTGTTCAATCACGAAGCTGTGGGAGTGTGTCTAACTACAAAATATATTAAATACATTTTTTGAGATTTTAAAATAGATAGATACTTTATTGATCCCCGTAGGAGAAATTCAGGTGTCCAGTAGCAGCAAAATAAAAAATAAAAAATGTATCATTCTAAAAAGATAACAGTAATAATCAGCGACAGCCCATCAGGTCTCTGGGTGGAGCAGGATGGGTCACAGCAGCAGAGGTGGAGCAGGACGGGTCACAGCAGCAGAAGTGGAGTAGTCTCTGGGTGGAGCAGGACGGGTCACAGCAGCAGAGGTGGAGTAGTCTCTGGGTGGAGCAGGACGGGTCACAGCAGCAGAGGTGGAGTAGTCTCTGGGTGGAGCAGGACGGGTCAGAGCAGCAGAGGTGGAGTAGTCTCTGGGTGGAGCAGGACGGGTCACAGCAGCAGAGGTGGAGTAGTCTCTGGGTGGAGCAGGACGGGTCACAGCAGCAGAGGTGGAGTAGTCTCTGGGTGGAGCAGGACGGGTCACAGCAGCAGAGGTGGAGTAGTCTCTGGGTGGAGCAGGACGGGTCAGAGCAGCAGAGGTGGAGTAGTCTCTGGGTGGAGCAGGACGGGTCACAGCAGCAGAGGTGGAGTGGTCTCTGGGTGGAGCAGGACGGGTCACAGCAGCAGAGGTGGAGTAGTCTCTGGGTGGAGCAGGACGGGTCACAGCAGCAGAGGTGGAGCAGGACGGGTCAGAGCAGCAGAGGTGGAGTAGTCTCTGGGTGGAGCAGGACGGGTCACAGCAGCAGAGGTGGAGTAGTCTCTGGGTGGAGCAGGACGGGTCACAGCAGCAGAGGTGGAGTAGCCTGGGTGGAGCAGGACAGGTCAAAAGGTGGAGTACCCGCTTGGTTCGGACCATTTTCTCTGCTC
Organism: Knipowitschia caucasica; assembly: GCA_964034765.1. Classification (NCBI taxonomy): domain Eukaryota; kingdom Metazoa; phylum Chordata; class Actinopteri; order Gobiiformes; family Gobiidae; genus Knipowitschia; species Knipowitschia caucasica. Next base: position 35,152,724 of record OZ035838.1, on the reverse strand, counting down.
TAGTCCAAAGTAAAATGCTAAATGCTGACCTTCACTTTAAGTTGATTAATTCTACATTTTAGTCTTAAAATAACTTTGAGTTTGTGATTTAAAACAAAGTATACTATGTGTGGTGTTAGCTGGCGTGGAGCACATTCATTTACGGCCTTTTGTTGTTGCTGTTTTGCCGTGATTGTGGAGTAAGCACATAGATCAGTGTATCTTTCCCAGTGTCATCGCAGATATAGGTCGTAACATTCTCCTCCTGCTGCAGAGCCTCCGTGGTTTCCTCTTTCTTCGTCACACCTCACTACATGTTTCATCTTGCTGCCTCGACACTTTTCACACGAACCACTTTTAAACCACTTTGGAGAAAAAAAGTCATTGTTTCGAGAGAGGGACGTTTCCTCTTTCATTTTCAATGTCATTCTTTACTGCTTACAAGTGTCACTTCTGCTCACCGACTTTCTTTTGTGTGGCAGTTTTTAAGTTGGATGAATATTATATGTGGGATATGAACTTTTTTTTTGCACTTTTAGTAAAACTGAAACCCATACACTCTTTCAAAAAACAATCCACTCAACAAAACATGGTTTTCATACACACAAATATTCATAATACCTTGACTATTATCCAATTGCTTTGTTTCACTGCTGAAGTACAATTGAATGAACAAATTCGCATTTTTTTTGCAGAATTTTGAATTTACTACAACATAATCTGTCTGGAAATGTTGAGGAGTGAGCAGGCCTCTGCTCAGGACTTTTTATGACTCTGTGGTAGCTTCTGCCATTTACTACGCTGCCGTGTGCTGGGCCCCGGGCAGCACAGAGCGGGACAGAAACAGACTGAACAAGCTGGTCAGGAGGGCCAGCTCCACTCTGGGCTGCTCCCTGGACTCTGTGGAGGAGGTGAGGGACAGGAGGGTGCTAGCCAAAGCCACCTCCATCATGAACAACACCTCCCACTGCACAGGACTGTAGAGGAGCTGAGGAGCTCCTTCAGTGGAAGACTGAGACACCCTCAGTGTAGGAAGGAGCGCTACCGCAGGGCCTTTATCCCCACCGCTGTCAGACTGTACAATAAGTCACTTTAAATGATCACTGTGTGAAAACCTGCACTACTATTGACACTGTTTCCAATTGACAATTGTCACTTTTGTTGTACATAATTATTGTCACTTTTATTGTACATATATCTGCATGTAACATGTTTGCACATTTCCTCCTTTTGCACAATCTGAGTGTCTCTATCCATGCCAAATGTGACATGTAAATTTCTCCTATGTGAGATAAATAAAGCTTATCTTATCTTATCTTATCTTATCTTAAATGAACAGACTAGTGCAGTGTCAAGTGGGATACGGAGCAGAGGGGACAGTCAGCTAACAACAATTTGGCATTTTTTTATAACTGGCTATGAAATGACACCAGCTGCTTCACCAATGATACATATGATGCACTTTTCATGATCAAAGATGCTTTTTGTTGCATTATACATTCTCTCCATACATGCTGGTGATCTGTCCTCTTTCTAGATGAGTCTAGAGCCTCAACCGTGCCACAGCAACACCTGGTCTCCCATCACAGTACTCACTAAGTGCTGCAGTGCTTAGCTTCTGCATTATCCTAAGAAACGTCTTGTACAGTAAAACACAATACAAGTTCAAAAGGTATAAGTCTTCCAAAAGGCTGCTCTGAAGTCTTACTGCTGCTTGTTTTTGATGGGGAGAGAAACCGTAGCGCCCAGAGGAAACCCATTCAGACACAGGCCTATGCCAAAGATCGATCCCCCCCTTCTCCTTTTTGTGAGACATGATTGCTTTACCCACTCAGCCAGCATCCCGGCCATGGACACGCAGGCACGGGCACCTTTTAGCAAAGAATTGAATCCAAAAAGAAGTCAGCTATGATTGACTTTGATTTTTACGATTCAAATATTCTCTCTCGTCGACATGCTTTGAGCACTTTATGAAAGAAGGCATGTGTTATCAATAGCTCCCGGTCTGTAAACACAAGAGTGAAAAGTCTGTGGATGAGCCGTCGAAGGCCTCAGTAAGAGTCATGTCATATCTGTTGGAGCATGGTTCTCATTATGTGGTGCGCGGCTTCCCTCGCTGATGTCCCTCAGATTGCTTTGAGTTTGCCTGATGCTTTTAGCTGTGGTCGGTGTGTATGGCTGGCGTCTCTTCCAGTGTTTGCATGCTTCAGAGCTCCATCCTTGCGCATGTTAGCGAGTGCATGTTGCGGTCCGGCGGGGTGCTTTGATCTGCCCGTCTCGCTCGGATTTTGCGCACAAAAAAAAGAGAGAAGTTCTTTTTGGAAATCGCGAAGACGAGACGGTTCAGACGGGCCCAGGAGCAGTCGATATGGAGACGAGATTAGAGCTGTGATCTTGTTTATAACCAAAATCTAATGCACCTCTGCGGGCCATGCTACCCTAAAAGACGACATATACATACAGTACATATGGGATTTCATTTTCATATTCAGAATTATTTAGTATTTTTTTCTTATTTTTTTTACTCATTATTTTATTTATTCGTTATGTATTTATTTATTTTATTTATTATATATTTTGTAATCTATTTATTTAATCTATTTATTTTTACATTTATTTATTTATTCATTATTTTTCTATTATTACTTCATTATTAATGTACTATTATTATTGTTATCATTCTTTTTTATTTTCTCTCAACTATATATTTAGTTCGTTGCATTGTTTTTTGGCCAATTAAACACATTTACTATAATAATGCATTGTTTTTATATAGCAATTTTTTTAGACACTCAATGATGCTTCATGTGTTTTTATTTATTCACTTCATGCACGATGACGATAAACTACGACTAGAGCCACAGCTGCCCTGGGGCACACTGACGGAAGCGAGGCAGCCAGTATGTGCCGTCAACCCCTTTGCAGCCCTTCTTGTCTTGTCTATGGACACAACAGTTTGGCACTTTACAGCTGCAGCCGTGTCTCTAAGGTCTACCATCACAGTACTAACCAGGCCCTGCCCTGCTTCACTTCAGAGATCTGACAGTAGCTGGCTATCACATGCAGGTGGCGCCATAATTTGTATAATCATAGAAATTTAGTATAAGGAAAGGAAGGATTATCACCCATCATCTGTACTTCTGTAGAGTTAATTTTTTGAAGTAGAGTGGAGCTTCTTGACTTTGTCTCACGTTCCAGACCAGGTCCCTGCACCCCCGGTTGGATAACACACTTATACAATACTTGATCCTTCCCAGGACCAGATATCTATCTTCTTGGCTCCACTTTCAAATCTAATATCAAAAACATCTTTACCTGTAACCTGTTTCTTCTTGACCTTTCTGAAACGTAATGCCTTCTGCAGGAGACACATCCCTCCCACACGCAACAGCACGTCTCCCGGAGTAAACATGACAACAACATGACAAAACAAGTGTCACGCGAGCCACTGGGAATCTACTGTCTGTTCTTACACGTTTAAAAATACTCACACATAAGCAATGGCCGTGATGTGGGTATGAACATCCTGAGAGGCAGTGCTATTGTGCAAAAAATCACACAGATAGAAGCGACACATGCAGAGTAAAGTCAAAGGTGTACTATTCAGACATTTGTGAAAGAAGTTGGAACCACATTTAATATATATTCTGTGCTTTCTTCGAGAGGATTTGGGATTTAGACTGGGAATTGAAGACGTCATTACATGCTATGTGATGCTCTGGCCGTGTGCTTGTTACCTGTTTGGCCTATTTGCAGGAAACGGATCAGCGTCTGCTTCTTTGTTTGTGTGATGAGCTCATCTTTTCATTGCATGACACCTCCACACACACACACACACGCACACACACACACACACACACACACACACACACACACACACACGCACACACAAACACTTATATAGACCTCTTTTGACAGGTTTACCTTACAGACTATACATTTCAGCACAGGGGCTTTTTGGTCCTTTATCATCTGACATTTTCTGTATGTAAATATCCTAACTTTCTTTTCAAAAATCAAATCCTTAATATGGAAGTATTAAAATTACTTCAATAAATAAATCCTGTAATCTCTTTATTTATTTATTTGGATCCCCATTAGCTTTCGATGGCATTTTACACTGTGGGGACTAAAGTTGGGAACTAGCTGCTAGCTAATACTGACACATTTACTGAAGTGTTGATTAATGTGTACTGCACCTAATTCAAATAAACTAATAAATAAATAAATTTGTCAGAGGCAGGGAGAATTGTAATTACTTCATTAGACCACTAGTTGTCTTTAATACATATGGCCCCTTTAATTTTGATAATCACAAAAATAGCAGTTATTAGTGTATTCCATAACATGTAGGAGCAGACGTATAGACTGCCCTGAAACACACTGATCAATCTGCCATGTTTAACTGCCTGCACGTACATACTGCTCATGCATCAGGCCACTAAGACAAAGAATTGGCAAAACCTGTCACAAACTGTAATCTCTCTCGAAATGCTTAATTGTGGTTTTCAGATTGAATGTGGCGTAGTAGTAGTAATCTTTATTTATATACCGCCTTTTCACTGCACATCGGAGTCTCAAAGCGATTTACAATTGTTATTTTTTGGGAGCGGGGTCGCCAGTACAGGAGGCACATGCCAGACCTATTGTACATATTTTTAGTGGTAGGGGAAACCGGAGCACCCGGAGGAAACTTACGCAGACACGGGGAGAACATGCAAACTCCACTCAGAAAGGCCCTGGTCCGACTGGGATTCGAACCCAGGACCTTCTTGCTGAGAGGCGAGAGTGCTATCCACTCCGTACAGTAGTAATAGTATGTACAGTATGTGGAATTCAGAAATACGTCCTGTTCTAATAGTTAGTTGGGTGATATCATACTTTTTGATCGACTTGTAGTCCATCCATCCATCCATTTTCTTCCCCTTAATCCATTTCTGGGTCGGGGGGGGTGGCAGTCAGAGCTACACCCAGTCACAGAGCACCAGCCCCTCACTTATCCTCCTGCAGGTAGTGAGTCCACAGGAGCTGAGATCTTTCAGTGGGAGCTTCAGGCAAAGTGGGGTTAAGTGTCTTGCCCAAGGACACAACGACAGCAGTCATCAGTGGGAGTCGTGAAGTAGGTCTTATGGTGGGCTTGAACCCACAACCTTCAGGCCCAAAGGCCAATGCTCTACCAACTGAGCTACTGTCGCCCCAGTCGACTTGTAGTGTAATAGTTTATTCCCCAACTATGGTAAAGATGAGATAATTTTAGTGGTTTGAAAAATAAGCAAAAGTGTGAGTCTATTCTGCATCCTCTTGTTCTGTGTTTACAGCTGAGCGGAGGAAGTAAATCTTTAATCAGATTAGATTGAAACCACATCGTGTGAGCAGATTGGAGCCTGTTACTGTATTTCACCACTGTTACAGCTGTGTGTTACTGTACAGATATATTTTCTATTGATTCATTTATCTCTTCCAGACACAAATTCAATTGGTCCAGGGAATATTCAAACAGAGATAGTACAATGCTCTTTATATAGAAGGCTATGGCAGATATGTTATCAATATTATCATTACATACATTGTTTTGTGTTTAATCTCTTGTGGCCCTTTTTGTTTTTTGTGTGTGCGTTCCTCAGTAGATTGCATAGAAAACCGTGAGTTCAGATTCAATTGATTTTATTTCATTTATTTTTTTCAGACGTTTCAGACAATTCCAGGCACTTTTCAACAAGATACAAAATAAAGTCTGAAAAGGAATAGGCAGAGTATAACGCTTTAGTAGGAAATGTAAAACTGAATTTGATATGATTTGAATTAAATGATCCATAAATAGTTATTTTAATGAACAAGAAATTATTGTAAGACATTTCAAAGTAGCTCTGCGAAAAAAAAAAAAACAATGGGAAAACTGTTCTTCTACCTGAGCAAATATAAAAACGGGATAAAACCAGTTCAAGAAAAATGGTCTTCAGAATCTCTGGTTATGCCACAGTCAAGGGACGGATGAGATAATTATATATTTCATTGACTTAATGCATTTTGGTCTGTGTTTTTAAATTGCTATTGTGAAGCACTTTGAATTGCCTTAAGTTGTTTGTGCAATACGAATAAATGATTGATTGATTGAACTGGCATTGGCTGAATGGGTTTCCAGAGTTGAAATATTCTCCCCTATAGGCCAGATGGGAGACAGACCTGCAATGAGGGGAGGAGAGATACAGGAGGAAGGAGGAGCGCAAAAAATGCCCCCATGACATATTTAGCTGCTGCACACATATAAAAATAAGACATTAACTCCACAATAATGATATCTTTCTGCTATCAGGATTCACAATTATTAAGTTTTTGAATAATATTTCAAAGTGTGCAGTTCTAAAGCCTTGCAAATCTTCACCCAACTAATTCCAGAAATGTTCTCCAGCCACAGAAATACAATGCATCTTAAAATATGTCAATGCCAATGTCAGCTTTATTTGTATCGCACATTTACAACAACACCAGCTGCCCAAAGCGCTTCAGGCACGACAGATAAAATATAAAAGCAAACAGAAAAAAATACAAATAAATGCATGTAAAAAGTACAACAGGCTTTTGGAACATAAGTTGCGTGACCTGTCCGGCGTCTCGGTTCATCGACTCGTACACATAGCGGTGTTTTATTGTGGCGGGGGTGGAGGGTTCATCGACTCGTACACATAGCGGTGTATTATTGTGGCGGGGGTGGAGGGTTCATCAACTCGTACACATAGCGGTGTTTTATTGTGGCGGGGGTGGAGGGTTCATCGGCTCGTACACATAGCGGTGTATTATTGTGGCGGGGATGGAGGGTTCATCGACTCGTACACATAGCGGTGTTTTATTGTGGCGGGGGTGGAGGGTTCATTGACTCGTACACAAGCGGTATATTATTGTGGCGGAGAGGGAGGGTTCATCGGCTCGTACACATAGCGGTGTTTTATTGTGGCGGGGGTGGAGGGTTCATTGACTCGTACACATAGCGGTGTATTATTGTGGCGGGGGTGGAGGGTTCATCGACTCGTACACATAGCGGTGTATTATTGTGGCGGGGGTGGAGGGTTCATCGGCTCGTACACATAGCGGTGTATTATTGTGCCGGGGGTGGAGGGTTCATCGACTCGTACACATAGCGGTGTTTTATTGTGGCGGGGGTGGAGGGTTCATCGGCTCGTACACATAGCGGTGTATTATTGTGGCGGGGTGGAGGGTTCATTGACTCGTACACATAGCGGTGTATTATTGTGGCGGGGGTGGAGGGTTCATCGACTCGTACACATAGCGGTGTATTATTGTGGCGGGGGTGGAGGGTTCATCGGCTCGTACACATAGCGGTGTTTTATTGTGGCGGAGGTGGAGGGTTCATCGGCTCGTACACATAGCGGTGTTTTATTGTGGCGGGGGTGGAGGGTTCATCGACTCATACACATAGCGGTGTATTATTGTGGCGGAGGTGGAGGGTTCATCGACTCATACACATAGCGGTGTATTATTGTGGCGGGGGTGGAGGGCCCTGGGTGTGTTTTCATTCAGTCGGCTGCAGCGTGGAGCTGTAGCCAACAGAACAAGTGTTAACAAGCTGAGCACAGACTGTATTTATTTAATCCATATGCCGGGGAACCATACAGCTGTGTCTGCGAGGAAAATCACTCTCCCAGACTGTCTGAGGTACAGAGGCCGAGCCAAGTCAGCCTGAATGAGGGTCCTGTTGGGCTAAAGGAACACTCAGCCAGTCAGCCATTTCTTATCACATAACTTTGAATCTGGCACCAGACAAGTAAGGCACCGGGAAGTATTTATATCGACAAGAAAAGGTTACAGTGTTAGCCCTTTTCTTAGTAGTGGAGTAATTTCCCATACTATGGTTCTGTCGGTAAAGCAAGTACAGTTGGGCGGCCCGGTTTCAGAAAAATATATATAATTACTCTGACCAACATTGAAAAAAAGCGTACATATGAAGCGATTACCATACACAATTTCTAAACATTTAAGATATTTTTCATAAAGCTCTAACCTGATTTTATCTATAGTCAAAATAAAATATTCAGTGCAAGCTTTTTTCTGAAAACATTTTAAGATTCAGACCTGTACTTTGCAACCTTTTGACAGTTTATGTACGTACATACTTCCATTGACTAATCCTCAAAATCAAGAGACATTTTTTATCTAATTCAAGGGAGTTTTTCTTATCTGTAGTGCCTTTTTGTTTGCATATAACTTTATAATAATGGCCGTCTTTGCATGGAGTCCTACATGACTCTTTACAATCACATTTGTTGTTATCTGGAGCAACTAGAAATATTCTTTTGTTCCTCTCACCCCACCTAAATGGAAAATTCCTTCACAGTTTGCGGGAATCTGCAGCTTTCTCAGAGCCGTGTTCAGAGTTCCTGGCCGCCGCTGAGAGGGCAGTGCCAGGCCTGCGGCACACGACCCAGAGATAAAAGCGCAAACGTGCCGAGGACGGGACTGTGGAGAACTCCGCCGCTGCTGCCTCTAAACAGCCAACTCCTGCAGCCAGCACCAGAGTGTAGAGCTGCCAGGAACGCAGACACACACACACAAAAAAAAACAGGCCACACGCAAACAGCACTGAGGCAGAGGCACGGGCGCAGAGCTGTGGGGCCCCGATAGTTCCGAACGCTGCTCCTTTAGCTCCAGGTGCTGCGTGCCGGGTCCACGCTGCACTGCGCTTCTGCTTCTGCTGCTGCTGGCTTTGTTTCCGTCATCTGCCAAAGTGAGCGCACAGGGAGGCACCACCGCGGTCGTCTTTGTGAACACCGGCTGCGAGGGAAAAGGCACTGGCAATATGTGTCACAGCTCGAGTCGACTAAAGAAAATATGTAAACTTTTAACGGCTACATCCAGGAGGAAGATCACAGCAGCGGGTTGTTTTGTTTGGGGATGTCCTGCAAAACATACAGGTTTCACGACCGAAATGTCATTATTATACCTCGGAATTAACATATTTGACTCATTTTGGGTCAGGACTGAGTTGTGCAGTATAAAAATCTGAAGTATAAACAGGTGAAACTCAGAGGATTAGAATATTGTTCAAAAGTCCATTCACTTCTGTAATTCAACTTACAATGTGAAACTAACTAAACAATGTCATAATGTTGACTTATGACTCACATCTTTAAACATTTCAGAAAATTTGAATATTTTCAAAATGAACTGAGCCACAATCCTTAAAATAATAATAATGATAATAGTAATGATACAACAACAACAATAATAATAATAATAATAATACATTTTATTTCTTAGGTGCCTTTTTTAAAACACTAAAGGTTGCCTTACATACATATAAAAAGTACAAAAACAGTTAAAATACAAGTTAAAATACAAATAGCAAAGACTTAGGGCGGCACGGTGGCTGAGTGGATAGCACTCTCGCCTCTCAGTAAGAAGGTCCTGGGTTTGAATCCTGGCCGGACCAGGGCCTTTCTGAGTGAAGTTTGCATGTTCTCCCCGTGTCTGCGTAGGTTTCCTCCGGGTGCTCCGGTTTCCCCTACCACTAAAAACATGCACAATAGGTCTGGCATGCGCCTCCTGTACAGGCAATAGATTACCTATATATATTGGTTTTACATTTTATTTTAAATACAGAAATAATTAAACTAATGAATGGCATTTTCTACCCTCTGTCACCTGCAGAGGCACAGAGAGCACAGCTAACCAGATGCTAATGGTTGTAATAGAATTGAAACTATACACTCATTTGTTTCCAAAAGCGAAACAAGACAAAGACAGACCTTTCCAGAGAAGTTTCATAATGATTTGAATCTACATCCTTTCAGTGTCAGAGCACATTTGAGTAATTACAGTGGGACTGAAATCAATATTGAGAATTTAAGTATTCCCTAGTGTTGAATCGTGCTTGAAAATGTTGGATTGACATCACTTCCTGCAGTAGATGACAATTCTTTCGAAAACTCTTTTTTTCCACTTCTTTTTTTCAATTGAGACCAATTTTCTTTGACTTATATATTGGCTATATTTTTTTTCGACAATAGACCAATTTTTTGCGTGTACCAAAGCAGGCTAAATTATCCACATCTCACAGATTCAGAACGGAAAATCTTCAAATAATGTGAAAAATAGTACATGGAAATAGTAATGTAAATTTATAGGACGTTTTGGCCGTAATGGGGGAACAAAGATGATAATATGAATTACTCAAACGTGTATGAATTGCTCTTAAAACAACTTTGTCAATTGTCCCGTGGTGAGATGAATGACAACTCAAAATCTAGGAATGCCAGAATTAATGGTTAAATAATAATGGTAAAATAAAAGTTTGGGTGAAAAACAAACTCCAAAAAACCCAAACAAAACACAGAAATCAGGAACAAAGACAGAAAAAGGCAGTGAACCAGCGACAAGTGGAGAGGAGCACAGGTACAAATAGACACAGAAACACATGGAACACATTAGGGGCTGACAATCAATACAGGGGAACAGGAAGTCAAACTAAAACAAAACCACAGAAAACCAAAGTAAAGTAAAGTAAAACCAATTACAACAATAAAATCCACACTAAGACATAAATGACAAATACCAACAACTATATAACACTCTTAAAAGTCCCTTTAGCATGTCACCATACGTCCCCTTTAACGGCAATGATTCTAATACACCATTATATTTGTCCGCGCCGGCGACTCTTTCTAGACCCAGCTGCTTAAATGCTGAGATTTATGGCAGCCTCTGTTGGAATATTACATTGAAAAACCGCTTTTGACTTAGAAAAAATAAGTAACCTGTTAGAACGACTGCTGGACGTATGGGAGAGAGTGCATGTGGTAATCTCTACGGCAGGTTCCTTTGCCATTAAGACTCCACCGAACAAGGCAGCGATTCATTCCACTGCTTCAGATGTGTGTGTGTGTGTGTGTGTGTGTGTGTGTGCGCGAAGCAGGTTACTAAGCGAGTGTTGTTTTTGGAGAATTGTTTCCGTGCGCCCGTCTGCACCATATGGCCTGATGTGGAAAAGGGCCCCTTCAGGGTCTGAGTGTGTACGGGAATTTGCATGTGCGAGTGAGCGACAGAATCTCAGTCTGTGGATGTACAGTGGCCAGCTATGAAAACAAAAGATCCTAAAAAAAGAAACTACTTTGGCCAGTGCAATATCATTATCTTTTTTCTGTTAATGCAGCTGGTCCTGGAAGACAGAACCAGAACAGAGGATTTGTTGACTTTGCCAGTTAACTACATTCACAAACTCACAATGTGCTTTGCCAAAATGGCGGAAACAGATTGAGATATGATAGTGAAAAGTGAGATTACAAATGTTTATTATGAGATAAAATTTAGATCCCTATAAAACAATGACTGTATTATAGTCAGAGTATTTTTATGTCAAAGCGTGATTAAATCGTGTCTTGGAAGTTTGTATACACATTTTTTTATTACTCATCATTGCTTATGGTTTTTACCCTGTAATGGTTTCCTCGACCATTTGTTAGATCACCTTTTGAGTCACTATATCTGCCTTAAACATGCTTGGAACTGAAACTAAAATCTACCTCATTGGTGCATCTCACATGGTTTTAGACACTTTTACCTTCAAACTGCATCTCAACTATTTTGTAACGGCCTATAATTGTAAAAACAAAAACAAAAACGGGTTAAAACATACATATTTCTGATATTAGTGCTCCTACATCTTAGAAAATACCCCAATAAGATACATTGCTTTCTTCAAGGAGTGAATATTAAAGGGTTAAAGTTGGGGAACCGAATTTTCACACCACAAAACAAACGTATATTTAAAATCCATCCAGCTAATTCCTTGCTCTCCAAACAGTCACATCTGTAACATTTTTAGATCAGCCTTTTCAGACTTAGACATAGAGGGAGGAGCACCCTCACTCAGCCAATCAGCTTTGAGCTCCAAGAGTCAAATAGAAACTCACAGGGCTTCAAATACGATGTAGTGAGTCAAATAAATAATAATAATTTGACTCACTACATGTAACAAAGGGAACTTCCGCAGCGTTTCACTTTAATAATACAAAGGGTTTCTGTTATTATTAGGATTATTGTTTGTTGGTAATTATTTTTAGACGTAATATTAGGCTGTGATGCAGTAAACAGGCTTCATGAATCAAATGTGACAGGTCTCGGGCGATAATGTCAACTTTTCAGATTTCAGAAGTTCTTGTAAATATGGGAAATACTCCTGCAGTCTATACAAGAAGGCAGAGTTACGTCTGCATTTGGCTGTGAACAGAGATTGTTAGCAGAAGCTTGTTAACCTCCAAAGTCGTTATAGCGCAGCCTCAAGGTTTGTCCAATTAGACAAAATAAACGACAAGTGAAAAAGCAAACACAAATGGAAAACAAGAGGGAAGGTCTGACAACTAATGTGGATTATTACGAGTCATTTCTGAAACAGAAAGTGGTAAGAAGGTATTAATAACAGATAATTAACAGCATATGATTTAATATAGACAAAGGCATGAATATCAAACACTAAATTATAGTTATTTGACCCATGGATTTTGGGTTAAAAGTCTCAGACCTTGAATACATGCAAGTATACATACACACACATAGGCTATTAATGTTGAAAGGTTTGATTGTTCCACAGTGGAGAAATTTCAATGTTGCATCACAGGTTACATAACAGTAGGAATGAGGAGCACACTATTTAATCTAATCTTTATCTATCTGATCTTTATATTTATAAAGAATGAAGTATAAAACCTTCGTCTGGTGCAAATGAATGTACTTAAAATACATATATAGTATGCATGCACACTGTAGATATATCTGTAGTACAGTCTAGTGCAAGAATATTGAAGTAATAGGTCACTAGCTCTGTAGGTACAAATATACACATTATGGCACAGATATATGACATGTGAGGTCAATTCAAAGTCTAGCAATTGAGTTTTATTGAGGAAAAAATAAAGAACAACAAGATATAGGAGAGAAATTGCAGTGATATGAAGGCAGTTTACTGATTGCCTATTTGTTATCTGTTAGGAAATAATTTTGGATTAGTAGAACAGGTGCAGTACTCGCATGGCAGTAAAACACATTTCTTTCCTAATTATCTCAAACTCAAATGCATGTTCTCAGATTCATTCCCCAATCCTGCACTGGTAGAACTGCAGAAGCAACCGCACAGACTCTTGTATGAATAGATAGATAGACAGACACTTTATTGATCCCCTTTTTTGATTTACTGATTGGAAAAATTCAGGTGTCCGGTAGCAGCAGAAACACATCCATCCATACAAACAAAACAAATAAATACATCATTCTAAAAGTAGCTAACTAGTATTAAAAGTCCAGATGTGGAGTAGCTGCTGGGTGGAGCAGGACGGGTCACAGCAGCAGAGGTGGAGTAGTCTCTGGGTGGAGCAGGACAGGTCACAGCAGCAGAGGTGGAGTAGTCTCTGGGTGGAGCAGGACAGGTCACAGCAGCAGAGGTGGTGTAGCCTCTGGGTGGAGCAGGACAGGTCACAGCAGCAGAGGTGGTGTAGCCTCTGGGTGGAGCAGGACGGGTCACAGCAGCAGAGGTGGTGTAGCCTCTGGGTGGAGCAGGACGGGTCACAGCAGCAGAGGTGGTGTAGCCGCTCTGATCCAAAGTATATCAATCAATCTATATGTATTTGCCGAACACTTTTCCTACAAAGGGCAACACAAACCTCTTCACAGTCCACATCACACACGACAAAAATCATATTGGGCCTCATGTCTGGACAAGTTTTATAATGCTTTATGAAATCCCCACAACTATAAGAAGCTTAGGGTCATTATTCTTTATGTGGTTGTGACATTGTGATTAATTCATTTAGAGCTATAAGTTGACGAATCCATCCATCACTCCATTGTGTAATTAAAAAATAGTTCTGTTTTTTTATAAACAAATAGTAAGTAAGTAAGTAATGTTTATTTATATAGCGCATTTTACAGACTAAGGTCTCCCAAAGCGCTTTACAATGTTCAGAGTCAGATATTGTTCCAATCATTCCACACACACTGGAACACACTGGACCATCAGCTCCAACACCATCCACTCACTCTCTCATTTACATTCAGACCTATTGTGCATGTTTTTAGTGGTAGGGGACACAGGAGCACCCGGAGGAAACCTATGCAGACACGGGGAGAACATGCAAACCCCACTCAGAAAGGCCCTGTTCCGACCGGGATTCGAACCCAGGACCTTCTTGCTGAGAAGCCACCGTGCCGCCCAAAACATTGGACCTATGCTTACTCTGATCTGTTATTGGCAGGTGACTACGGATTCCGATGTTTTTGCCCTAAACTTTGCAAGTTTGGAGGCATTGAAGGATTTCTCTTTGAAAAGCCAAACTCGTCTAAGCTGTTATTGATGGCTTGATTCTGCCTGGACTCTCCTGGTAGTTCTCCTGGTGTGAACCCGACTTGAATCTCCTCCCCTCCGCTGCTCCGTCTGGTATCTTGATATAGACTTGTGTTCTGCAGCCACTTCCAAACATTTACATTTGGGCTTTCAAGTGCTGTTTATGGATGGCTCTTATCTGCTATCTCACACACACACACACAAGACGCACACACACACATACACAGACATAGTGACAGACGGTGAATCAAACCTTTGGATGTCCTGTTGCAATGTCCATAATAGGAATAGGAGGAAAGAAGAGAGAGAGGACAGCGCTGATAAAACTATGCCACATGGACAGACCAGAGCCGATAACTTCATATGGTATTTTATGAGTTCGGAGGGTTGAGCTGAATGATTTCAAACACCCTCAAGAGCCTAAACACAATGCCTAAAATGTTTCACAGTGTGGAATCTTACACATCTATCCCTCCTTAGACAAGCAAGTAATGGACTACACTACAGTATAAAGTAAGGCCCATGTCTAGATATGGAACTGCATCTGTGGAGAGGCAAGTCCGAACACTCACACAACACGTTTCAATATGGTAAAAAAAGTACTGTTAAGTAGTTTTATTATTATATTATTCAATTACTGACTCCTGTATCTCTACTGCACAGTGCAATATTTAAAGGATTTGTTGACTTTGCCAGTTAACTACCTTCACAAACTCACAATTATGTTTTAATGGGTTAAAAACAGTTGGCAATGTTTTTTTTTTAGCTTTGATGTGATGCGTTAACACTTTTTTTCTTTTCTGAGTACTAGTTGTATTTTATGTTGTTTTTCCTTGTAGCCCTGATAGGCATAGACTAACATCTAAAAAGAATCTGTAGGCTTATAGATCATAAAACGTGACAAAACTTCAAAAGAATTGCTTAGTCACGGAGTTAGTGAAGAAAACAGGATAAATGTGACACATCTCTACCCACCTCTGGGCTCAGCTTTTAGTTATACTTTATTGATCGCCTCTTGTGAAATCGCACCGTTTAATCTCCAGCCCTTAGACTGCAGCCTCCGCCTCAGAACAGTGCCCTCGGGATGTTAGGGATTCAGCGTCTTGCTCAAGGACGCAGGGCAGGTCGGATTCTCAACACTCACAGGGGAGTGGGTATGTCCTTTTAGCTGAGCGATGCTTTGCTCTTCAGTCACTGCAGGCCAGCTGATGTGCTTAAATCTCAACCTGTCTGGATAAAGTTGTGACAGGTTCCCAGTGTTGGAAATAGGCAGCAGAGAACAGAATGTGCAGGGCAGGAGGTGCATACAAAAGACGCTATGGATTGATGTGTCCAGTGGTGATGACAGGACAAGGACCGCATCATGACCAATCAAATACTGACCTCTAGGAAGCAGGGACAACCTTGGCTAGAAACTGACTTTATCAATAGCACTTTCAGCCAGTTAGTTAGTTCTAATGATCTGCTCAAAGGCCTTTCACATTGCAAAGATCTGGGACTACGGAGGGAAATGTTGGTGTGTGGTTTGCGTCTGTGTTCCGACATAAATTCTGTCTTCTTAAGTCACAGCACAGCACACCCAGTGAATTAATATGATCATTTCAACACATTTCTCTTTTTTTTTTAACAAAAGATTTTATTGATAATTCAAGCTTTCTAGTATATGACAACATAACACAACATACAGTATGTGAAGAGAAAAAAAAAATGCAGCATTCTCTCAAACTAAAAAAGAAACCACTTGGCAGACGGTTGTATCCCTGTTAAACCTAAGTCAGGGTAAAGGCAACTAAGAGTAAAGTTTACTTAAAGTTATGGCTATGGTACACAACCTAATTTAAGTCCAAATTAAAAAAGAAAAGAAAAGAAAACTAAACAGCCCTATGTCAAATCAAAGTATGTCTCCACTGAATTCCACCTTTTCTCAAACAAAACCAGATCCAAATTAAAGGTTTGCTGTTATTTTTTCCATTGAATGACTGTCGGGGGCAGTGGCTTCAACCAGGACACGGTTATCAATTTCTTAATTTTAACACATTTTTAACAAGGACAACTTTATTAAGGAAAGAGCAGCACATACAAAAGCCCAAACTTTGACGGTAAGAGCTTCACTCTTGGCAGGGATGTTAAGGACAGGAAGGATGTTACAAATTGTCGGGCTATAAAACATTTCAGTTTCATTGCTGCTGTAATTGGTCAGAGTGTACACACTGATCATGCCTCTCTAGTCGGGTTAAATGCAAAACCTGTGCCATTAAGTGAGAAGAAGAGGTGTGTTTTTGCTCAGTGGAAATGACACATACAGATATTGTTGTACCATGTGGGAATGATTGAGTTTCTAAAATCAGAACCTGTCTCGTTACGTTATTCTGCAATGAAGATAAAGACACATGTGGAAATAGTGCTTCTGCTATAAAAAAAGGCGAGAACAGGCATTGGAAAGGCTAGGATTGAGCATGGATTAAAATGGTTACCTGTCAAATAATTAGCTGTATCATACCATGCATGTTCTAATGCTACATGTTTAGATTGTCTCATTGTGTCCAAAATCCATGCTGTTTCTGCTCATTAGGAAGCTTCATGAGGTTTTACAAAGATCACAGTGATAATTAACATATGGTTGGATGACTCCCGCCTGCACGGTTCCAACAGTTAGCTCCTGTGAAGTGGCTATGATACTTCATGACATCTTGCAGGGTGTGTATGAGAAGTGGTCATTATTTTGGTTCATACTTGGTCCAACTGATGTCCCTTGATCCGCTCGTCATCATAGTGTATTCCTTAAAGATCCAGATATTTTTCAGTCATAAGGGGTGAGGTGATTTGAAACAGTCCAGTGAGGTTTTTGACCACTGCCTGAAGTGAGCCGAGTTCACTATTCTTCGTCCTAAAGCATAGTTTTGTAAATGACTTGATTAGCTCGGAGCCGCTAGTAGCTTGCCACCCCCTTCCAGTTACCTCGCCAAAGGATTTAGAAATTAACAAATCAAATAATATACTTAATGTTTCAGATTGTATTATTCATTACACAAGTTGACAGCCAAAAAATGGTCTCAACTGATTTAGACTAATGTTGGTGTTCTGAGTCCAAATATCACATGCATTTTGCTCTATCAGGTCATCTTTGTGAGATACAGCCATAGTGTTACGGATTACCTACGTCTACGTTATTATGAATTCTGCTTATCAAATTTGATGGAGTAAATAAAAACTGAATGACTGTGGATACGTTGACTTTTATTTCTTGAGGAAAATGGAAAAAACGTCAAGGGTTTCTCAGCTGATGATCCGCAGAAATTTGTTTTTTACGCAAAATCGATTTAAAAAAATATTTCTGTAGCAAAAAATCCTGACCTGAATCCTGGACTATTTTCAAAAAACATTTTTTTGTTACCCAGTGTAATCATTATTTATTATTGTAAATGCACTTACTTTGTGTACTAGTAACAAATATGCGGTGATAAATAATGAGTGTACCCAATATCAGACATATTTCATCATCTTTTTTCCCAGGGCCGCATAAAGGAGTAGCTCTCTGCCTTTATCGTCCCGGGAAAGTAGCTCTCTGGGTAAAAAAAGTTGGAGAAACCTTCTATAGTCACTTTTAATTTTCTTATTGTACATGATATATCCTGCACAAGAGAGACTGTATTTTAGCCTTTTTAACATCCTTCCTGTCTTTTTGCACAACCTGACTGATTCTATCTATGCCAAATGAGACATGTACATTTCTCCATTGTGAGATCAATACTGTTTATTTTATTTTATCTTATCTTAGTTATCTGTTTTTTGTGCCCAGTGAGGTTCAGTCATTGCAGACTCATGCCT
Source organism: Knipowitschia caucasica (assembly GCA_964034765.1). NCBI lineage: Eukaryota > Metazoa > Chordata > Actinopteri > Gobiiformes > Gobiidae > Knipowitschia > Knipowitschia caucasica. The sequence continues at coordinate 35,134,570 of OZ035838.1, read as the reverse complement.
CTCCTTCCAGCGCACTCATGATTCCTATCACACACTTGGACTCAGAACGGCTTTTAAGGCAATGCATTCACTGCCTCTCCCCTGGCTCATCTTCCCTTACAACTTGTCTTTCTAAATCTATTCCTGTGTGTTAATGGTTTTTTTCTCTCTGAACCTTTCTGTTCTTTGTTCCCACAGAAAGTGAAAACAGTGTAATCGGCTAATAGCTGTTTAGTAGAGGGACACTTGTCTCGGGGTGAGTGATGTATTAAAAAGACATGTTAGCGGACTGGTTTGACGAGTTACGGAGATAACAGTGCCGTAACAATATGCTGCCAAGTTTGTCTGCAGAAATGACAGATTGGGACTGTCAAAGGAGTTTGCTGACATAATACACTGTTTACTCAACGTTTGTCGTCATAGTGAGTCAGGCTCTTCGATGTCTCGTTGTCACACTTGAAATGTGCCTTTTTTAATCTATTCCAGCCCTTCCCAAAGTCAGTAACACCGTGGCCCCCTTAAAAATCTGACGGGTCTGTGCGCCCCCCCGAAATAATAACCAAGAAGATAATGTTAAAAATAGGCTCTTCTCGTTATTTTATTTGGGGGAAATAGCCTCTGCTACACACGTGTAAATGACGCACCCCAGAATACCCGGAGGAAGTCTACGCAGACATGGGGAGAACATGCAAACTCCACTCAGAAAGGCCCTGGTCCGATTGGGTTTTGAACACAGCACCTTCTTGCCGAGAGGCGAGAATGCTATCCACTCAGCCACCGTGCCGCCCAACATACATAATTATATACAACTTTTTATTTTTTTGAACTTGACACTTTGGGAGACACTGATCCATTCTAATATAATCTAGTCCCTATAGTAATAATGTGGGAGGGTCTGTTAGACTGTTAGTGGGTCTAACAGAAAAAGGACTGTGGTGATGATCCACGACACTCTACATTCTACAATATTTAAGGACTTTTATCAACATTCATGGACTTTGGTCAACTCCCTATGGACCAATGCCATGTGTTCTATATACTTTATGGTGGATGGATAGCTTTGGCCTACGCAGGTGGACAAACTTAAGACAAATTATATGTATATATCTATATCTAAATATAACTATTATCTGGCCCTCACAGTCACAAGAACTCCGATTGTGTATCTGTTTTATGACTCTATTATGTTCTGATTGTCTCTTGATGCGACACGTATGCCTTTCTATGTGTGGCGTATGCGTGGCGTAACGAATGACTATAAACACCATGTCCTGACTTTGTTCTGTCTGAAAATAACTGATGGAAACTGAGAATAAACTTCCAGGTGATTCTGGTGCGCAATGATCCTGTCTCTGTGAGGTTTATTTTTCAACAACTTGTTTAAAAGGTTTGATTCTCTGATCTGTGTTGGCAATTTCAACAGTTTTTTTGAGTCCTCTGAGATATCTACTGTTGTGATTTAAAGACCTTATGACGGGTTTGATTTATTTAGAAATACAGTTTTAATACCATTTTATATTAGAAGAGAACTACTAAAGGTTTCAAAATCAGTTGTTGTTTTTTTTGTCTGATCCCCCCAAATCGAAATAACCCCATAGCAACGCCCTTAGAAACGAAAAAACTTCACAGCCCTTGGTGACGTCAGAACGGGTACGTTTCAACGCTGTAAGTTGTTTACAATTTGGTATTCGTTCTTTTTTCGCGGATATTCAAGATGACAAGGTTGTGTACAGCCAGTATGAGATAACTACTAGAATGTATCATTTTGTTGTCACTGAGATAGTCCAGTGGTTGTGTCGATGGACTGCCAATCCAGACACTTGGGTTCAAATCCCACCTCGTACACTTTTTCACACTCAAAACAGCAATTTATGTGTAGTGAGCAATTGTCACCTGTAGAGGGCAGTATTGTGTTGGGCATCAGTGGAGAGAAGAGAGAAAAGGCAGTCCTGTGGCATAGATCCATGGTTTTCAATGCATGGGCGTTACCCGCTGTGACGTCACACACAGGTTAGAGCATAGACAACTTAAATTCATGAAAAACACGTTCTTTTTATAAAATATAGGATTTTTTTTGCCGGAATCTCTTTCAAATTGACATTATCATGCAATTTTGATATCCACTATTTTTAAAAAAAAAACCCGTCATAAGGTCTTTAAGCTATACAAGAATACATTGAATAGAACAGCCACCGCTCAGAGTTTTCACAAACCAGAATTGTGGGATTATCTTAATGCAATTCAAGCATTGGGGTTAAAACTCAAAAAAACACATTACTTTCTTTTTCACATGCATATTTTTGGCCTATTTTTTGTCATATTTTTGGATCAGCGTTTTGAGTGAAATTGAGAGTACCAAATCTTACTCAGCCAATCATCTCTCAGTATGTAAACGATCGAATGTTTTCCAGTAAGATGAAGACTCCATGATGTTGAACGCAATGGATTTATAAAAAAAAAAAAAAAGTTGGATTCTCTGGCTTTATAGAATCTAGCTTTGTATCTATCTATCTAATCACTGCCTCGGTCTGTTCATTCCAGCTCAATACCTTAGTGCTCACATTTTTTAATTAGAGCCAACATTGTGGTTTTCTGACGCTCAATTACTAAAGGTTAAAGTGGAAAAGACAGTGAGTGACAGAGGAGGATGACAGCATCGTTCTACTGTTACCCTGAAGGCTTGAAAACAGTATCAATGCCAAATTCGGCGTATAGGCTGTGCTCCAACTACTAGCCAAGAGCACTCGCCAGTAAGGATGTAACAATATTCAGTTTACGATACAATAATGTTGAGAAGAACCATGCAGGCGACGCTCTATTCTCTTTCTTTCATAATGTCTGTGTATTCCGATGTGGTTTTACTGCAAATGGCAATTAAAATGAATTGGAATCTGAACTCTCAGCCTTAAATCCGCAGAAGGAACCTGCGTTTTTTTTGGCCACACGTTGTTATTCATAGAAAATTCATTACACTTGACACAGCCATTCAGGAATAATAATAATTGGTGATAAATATGTTTTTAGATGTAAAGGTGGGATTTTTACATCTCGTTGGGGTCAAAAAGGAAGAAAAATAAATACACATTTGCACCTTCATTATTTGATTAACTAACTCTTGACCAATGCAAGACAGCAAAAGACATTTATTTACATTTATGGACAGTGGTCATTCTGGACCGATGGCTCCTAATGTGTTTGTCATTATTGCATTTCTGTGTTCCAACAGTTTGATTCTGAGACGACTCCTTTTGTGATTCAGGGCAATAAAAAAAAAAATTGAATTGAATTGAACGATCTCCTATCTAAGAAGAGCTTTGACCTGAAGTGAGAAAAAGGATCATGCAAAAAGGATTGATTCCGGTCGTAAAATACATTAACACCATACGAATGATTTTAGAATTGTCTCTTCTGCATTGCCACAACTATTGTTATTCTCTTGTTAAAAACTCTTTAACCGCAATTACTGCAGCTCTGATTAATGGCGTTGTTTGCAAGTGCGTCGGTGAGTGCGGAGCCAGAGGGGAATGTTGAGTGTGGTCCAACCAGGTTACATTTAAAACGCCATTATGAATACTTATCATTGTCCTCATGTTATTGCCTTCTAGTAATCATGGTATTACGTCCCATTGAGTGACGCAGAACAAGAATTTCATTATCCCTTTCAGAATCTTTTTTTTGAGCTTAGCGAACGCATTATGCAGTTTTAAAGGAGCGACTAAAGATAAAAGATTGGGCAGGGCCGTTTTAAAATGGCAGATGAAAGGCTTGTGGGTGCATCTGTTGGATTTCTGCTGGGTGCGATGGGCGTGTGAACTTAAGATAACATACCATCGCTCTTGTTACGGATACACCTTAAGTCTCCGTGCCCTACTTATGGTGTACGGGTCAAGTTGGGTTGACGTAGACTTCAAACAAAAGCAGATAAGCAGTGACAGGACGGAGCTGATAGTGCGGAGAGAGAAGTGGAAGTCTCGGCCACACCGCGAGATGGACGAGATCTATGCGGATTTTCAACATGACCAGGGTTGAGTCTGGTGGATAACAAATATGAGAAAAATCTATCAAGCGAGGTATGAGACGGTGTGACCTGTATTGCAGGACATCAGACGTCTGGCCATACAAACGTGCTTGCAATAGAGTGAAATGTTAAAGCTGGGGTACCTGCTTTTCAAAGTGCACAAAATGGCTGTAGCTTTTAAAATCGATGCAGTTCTTGGCTCAAAAAAACAGTTTGGTTTTCTCACTGTTTTTCACATTCATCTATTTTTGTCCTCTTTCATGCATTTAGATCAGGTTTTTCAGACAGAAATGTGTACAAGAGTGCTCAGCCAATCAGCTCTTAGCTCTCACAGGGCTGTTTTTTACAACTATGCAAAAGAAAATGAGATATAAAGGGCATTTAGTTACTAGATTTGTTACTTATAGACTTTTTTTGAAGAAATAGGTAACAATTAGGGACTCCAGCTTTAACTGTAGCGACATGGTGGGTGTTTGCACTCTCGCTTCTCGGCAAGAAGGTTCTGGGTTCGAATCCCGGTCAGAACAGGGCCTTTCTGAGTGGAGTTTGCATGTTCTCCCCAAGTCTGCGTAGGTTTCCTCTGGGTGCTCCGGTTTCCCCTACCACTAAAAACATGTACAATAGGTCTGGCATGTGCCTCCTGTTTGGCGACCTCGCTCTGTGGAGAGAGAGACAAATGCCCACAATTGTAAAGCGCTTTGTGACTCTGGTCTGTGAAAGGCACTATAGAAATAAATATAACTTTCTTTCTTACTTTGATTCCTGTTAATTGTGTGACAACAGATACATGTTCTTGTGTTGTTACCTCATAACTGCTCGAGCTAATTGGCCTTTTCGCATGAGCACAATGAACGATCTCTGGTCACTGTTTGAGAAATTCCGCTTTATATCACCCAGAAAAATGATGTCATGATTGTGTGATAAATCCATTTCTTTGGGAAGAAATACCTAGAACCAAGCTGGAAAAACTGCAATACATGGTACAGAACATTTAATATTTGTAAAGGTATTTGTGTCAGGTATTTTTAATGATAAGGCATAGCAGAAGCCTTTAGTTGACTCGCATTTTTAGAACGTAGCTCTTTCCAAATCTAAAGACAAGCGAAACGACATAATTTTAAGCGAGATTGACCTTGAATGCTACGCTCTTGATAATGCACTAGGTAAAAAAAAAAAAAAAAAAGCTCTTAAACGTGAGAGGACAGTAAACCGAAGGAAGAGTCTGCCGCTGCATCCATAATATATTCTGGGCTCAGGAAGTGTATGCGAGTCTTAAGAAGTGTTATTTTTTTATTTTTTTCAAACTGTGATGTTGCAACGACCTGCAACTTCCCCTCACACAGGAAAAAAAACCTCACTGTCGTCGAGTTTGTCAGAATGAAAAAATAAAAGCTATTCGGGAAAGCAACATGTGGCAGTGCAGGCACGACTCCCGAGGAAGCTCAGATTTATTTGCAAAAAAATCTATTTAATTAGGGAGAAATTGTGGCGATAATACTCACACACAGTCAAAGTTTTGGGGCCATGCGTGTAAACTGGAGGCCTTTATAGAGAACCTGATTGGGGAATGTTGGTTGAACAAGACACTCCGCTCCAATTAAGAGGTGGCCTTTAACTGCAAACTATTCCACCGACAATGCTTGTAATATTACCACTATTAGGCCTCTCGAATTACTCAGCAGAAGAAGCAAAAGATCAAACATATCAACCCTTATTAGAAACATTTTGCAATAAACAAGTTGAATTTCAGTTTTAAGCAATATTTTTGTCAAGCTGATTATTTATATAAAGTCATATGTCTGCCTTTATAAACTTGTTTTACCTTGTTATGGCTTGTTTTAATGCCTTATCACAAACCAGATTCCTAGTTTGACTTCCTATCACTTACAATGACAATAAGTAATCTTTTTTGTTTTGATAACGCCTTTAACTCATTGACTGCCATTGACGTATTTATCTGATACTGGTGATTTTTGTTAAACTTCCCTCTCTTCGACTGGGGATTTCTGAAGAATAAAACTAGCTAGAAACCAACTTATTTTTGCTGATGAAAGTAGACGTTCCAATCTTTTGGAATTGGGTTTTATATTTCACATAGTCACATCACACAATATTCTGTGGGTCTTCAAAATCATTGAAATAATAAAAAACGGCTGGAAGTCAATGAGTTAACAGACAAGATTTGTTGTTGTGGGCATTTGTCCTCTCACTCCATACAGTGGAAAATATTCTGATTCTGAAACGTCAGTGGTAAACAACCGGAGTTCTATACTTTTACATGGCTGTCATACAAAAATGAATAAAAACATTTCATTATTTTTTACTGTATGTATTAAAATAGTTCTTAGTAGAAAATATCCAATCTTCATGGTGTATATAAAAAAATACAACACAACATTGATATGAATTGCTTGTATTTTGACGACATCATGACATGCTAAAAAGTAGAGAATCTGTGTAGAGATATTTTAGCAGTCACACACTTTGTCCTGGAGTCCAGTAACTAATAAAAAATATGGTTTTGGTAAATGTCTCATGAAAGTACAATGGGAATAATTTGGAAAAAACTGTTTTCCGTCTCTATCAGTGAGCATGACATCCCCACGTTCTCAACATCCAGCCAACATTAGTGCATTAGTGGTTGTATGCCCAAAAAACCTCCATCTAGTCTAATTATAAAGAGAACTGGGGGGGGGTTGCATCCTAATGTTCTGTGTTGTGTAGTCGTGGCCGATGGGCAGGGCACCAGTCTCATCGTGTTGTGCGTCCGTGTGTCTTTGTGTGTCGTGAGTTGTTTTGCAGAATAGAGGAAATGAAAGCTCAGACAGACCCCGAAGGCTTCCTAAACGTCTCGCTGTCCTCGTTGTCATTGGGCACGAGCTCGCAAACATGCATTAACCCCTTTAATTAGATAATGGACAAATACACCATGCATTACTACTTACTGGACACAGAAGTACTCACATTTCAACTCAAAGTGTCAGGAAGTTATTCAATCTGGGCTCTTATTGTCAAATAATGAGCAGCGCTGTAATGGGTGCTACGCGGTGAATTAAGCAAACCATTTGAATAATCACAAACTATTTCAATGTGACCGTTATTCAGAACTGGTCTTGTATTTAAATATGTTTTTTGAATCACCTAAACACCACACGTTGCTCTAAAGGTGTTAAAATAGTTTTGTAAAAAAAATGGTACAACAATGTTAAATCTTTCCATCCCGGATTTTTATTTAAAGGAGCAGTATGTAAAAATCTGGCCAAAAGTGGTACTGCACTCTCTCAGACTTAGGTTGCCAGATATGCAGACGGAACAAGCTAGGACCATAACAGCTGAATAGACAAGAGTTTTGTAAAACAACAAATCTATAACCAACACCTTTTTCACAAAGATAGAAATCCTTGTTTTATTTCTTATTTTGCCATTAATTATTTGAGAATCATAACGAGACCTTTTTTTAGGCCACATTTTACTTTTCCAGTGAGATTAGCTCGACATGGTGAGTTCTGGCAACCCGGATCACAGCCTTTTTGATTGGTTAAACGGTGGAGGGTGGGACATCAAAATGAAAACAACAACAAGACTCCCACTGATATCTGCTGTCGGTGTGTCCTTGGCAAGACACTTAACCTCTGGGAACACCAGGTGCCACAGTGGAGCAGCTGCGGCTGTAAAGTGCCAAACTGCCGTTGTGTCCTTAGGCAAGCCCCCATTGCCTAGAATGAGTCTGGTGTGTGTGTGAATGGTTGGTGGTGGTGGGAGGGGCCGATGGCACAGACTGGTTGCTTCGCTTCTGTCAGTGTGCCCCAGGGCAGCTGTGGCTACAGTAGTAGTTTTTCACCACCGTGTATGGAGTGAAAGAATAATGAGATGTGAAGCGTCTTTGAGTGTCCCCTAACCCTAACCCAAAAAAGCGCAATATAAAACCGATGCATCGTTATTATTCATTATAATTTTGAAATTCGAATATCTCCAACTACTGTTATCAGTTAAAGAAGTATAGTAAAAGAGCATGATTTATTAATGCCCTTTGACAGATTTGGGTCCTTAAATTTCAAGAGTGCGTAGAACTTTTCCTCATCTGCATTTTCTTTTAGTCTCATTGGTGTAAAACCCATATTATACTTCTACCTGTTCTGTTATGTCTCTTATATTGCCTACAGGGCTGAGGATTTAGCATTTTTTCCTTCTTATTCTTATTTGTATTCTCTATTTATTAACTAATTGCTTCATAACACTGTAAATATTGCTTGAACGTAGTTGAAACCCTTTTAGCCATATCATAGATTATCCCCGTACGTCTCAAAGTTGGTCATTACCGTCATACTTTACGTTACTAAAGCCTTTTAAAATGTCAAATCCATGCTTTTTGGAGAATGCCACTCATTACTTTCATCCCGGCTTTTGCTCTGTCTGCCTGTTTGTGTGTGTCCGTTTGTGTCTGTGTGTGTGTTTGTGTGTGTCCTTGTGTGTCTGTGTGTGTATGCGTGTGTGTATGTGTGTGTCTAATTTCCTGGTTGTCCCTGCACAGCCCCTGAGCTCTGATCACAGGAAGTCCAGAGGAAGTCGTCGGTCCCTGCTACACGACCACACACACAAAACTCTCATACACAACACACACACACACAGACACACACACAACTCTCTCACACGCAACACACACACACACACACAGACACAGAAAACTGTCTCACACAAAATACTCACACATGCACAAAACTGTCTCATTCAAAATACACACACACACACACACACCAAACTCTCTCTCACACGTGCACACACACACACACACACACACACACGCGCTTACAAAACGTCTTAATGGGGTCCACTACCTGCTTGTTGCTATGGAGATGTTATTACTTTGATTAGAATGGGCAGTATCGGAGAATGACATTATTCTGTATCCATTCACAGATGTTTTTATGAATGTATACACTAGGTTGACTCACATTTCCACAGATATGACTTGCTTGTGGTAAACTGTAATACCTGATTGTGGAACATTCCAGCTAAACAACAACATTTAGATCGTGGTTCTCCAACTTTTACCTCAGTAGCTCGCCTCTCCCCTGCTCCCATTTATCAAGGATTTAGAAATGAACAAATTGCTAAAATGTCTACACAGAATAGACATAATACAGTGCATATTATTATTTGTTATTGCACCATACGATAGATAGATGTACTTGAAGATCTATAAAAGTACCGTTACGAGACAGTCGCTAAACCATTGCCCTTTCAAACAAGTACGCTGCTTTATCTGTGGAGGATTCAGAGTCATGTCGGAAGTGATGGCTGCAACTGTCTATGTACAGCAGAGGTCGGGAATGTTTTTAGCTGCGAGAGCCAAAAAAAGTCTCGTACTTTATTTTGTATTTCTGTAGGAGCCATACACTTTTTTTTTTAAAACTGTGAATATGTGGGATTTTTTTTCAATAATAGATCAACACATTTTGAGTGTAATATCAGTATTGGAAAGTACTATTTTATTTGATATGATTTTTATACTGAAGAAATCAGACTATTAATACCGACTGAGATTTGTCTGAGAGCCATACACGATCATCAAAACATCTCCATCTCCTGAGCCGTAGGTTCCTGACCCCTGATACAGTATTAGTAGCATAAGGCTAAGGATATGGACAGAAATAGCTACGAGCATTGCACAGAACTACTTCTGGTCAAAGGCAGAACCAAAAGTCGTGTGGAAGCTTTCCTTCAGCTGTGTTTCTTTAGTTTATTTTTTTGGTTTAGAGGTGTAGTTCTCCCTTAATGGAGTAGTATATGTACCAAAGTGGTGCTGCAACCTCTCCCGCTCTCCCTGACTCAGGTTGCCAGATATGCAGATGAATCCAGCAGGGAACATAATAACTGAATAGACAAGAGTTCTGTCAACAATAAATCTATAACCAACACCTTTTTCACAAAGATAGAAATCCTCGTTTTATTGTCGTTTATGATTTGAGAATCATAATGAGACCTTTTTTAGTTCTGTGGCCACATGGTACTTTACCAGTGAGATTAGCTCGACGCAGTGAGTTATGGCAACCCGGATCACAGACTTTCTGATTGGTAAAACGGTGGAGGGTGGTACATCGAAATGAAAACAAAAGCAAGATTTAGCGGCTTTAAATCCAATTTTGAAATTCAAATATCCCTGAGCCACTGTTATTAGTTAAAGAAGTATTGGAAAAGATCATGGTTTATTGATGCCTTTTGACAGATTAGGGCTCTTTAATGACGACTTGACATGACAATCTTAAGATATTATGGAAGTCATCAAATGCATAGATCGTCATGTCTGAACTCCTATGTTAGGGGTGGGCGATATGGCCTAAAATTCATATTGCGGTATAATTTGGGACACAGGCGGTAGACGGTATATATTGCGGTATATTTTGGTGTGAATTTCAATATAGGTCTAGCAGGTTCTTGCATAAAATAGTCAAGATTGTTACTTATTTATATATTAGAATCTAATATATATGTTTTGAGTTATTCAGTTGTGAGACGAATAAAGAGACAAATGTTGTAACATACATTATTTATGTATGTTACAGTAAATACCATTCACTGTAAAAGCAATTTTTAAAAAGAAAAACATATGTATTCATTTAAAATAAAAAACTCACAAATGTTGAAATCAAAGCCTGTAGCAGTTATACATGGTCATTATTTATAGTGTCTGAGAGTTTTGTGCAGGTACATGGCTTCAGTAAAAGCTATTGTTCGTTTACAAAGCTGGTCTTGCCATTTGTTGACGCTCCCTAAGCGCTTTTCTCTGCGCTTGCAGTGAACTGGATGATTCAATGGATTTATGTTCATTAAAACAGGGCATCGGATTTGAACAATTGATGTAAATGGTCATTTTGGCACAATTGATTTTGTTTAACAAAGTAGCTTTCGTGAGATATTGACCGCGGAGGTCCGAATCTGACGCTAACTTTCCCAAACTTCTGCTGTGATGCTGCGGACACGGCACACGCATGGATCTATTTCGGCTCACGCTGGCGCTTCGAGCCTACGCCCCTTTGACACTGATTGGCCAAAAGGTAGACGCTTAAACTGTGATTACTGTGTGTGTATTTACCTCTGCTGGGGCCGCTGTGACAACAATACAGAGACAGAAACACGGTGTGAATGCCGTGCTGTTGTCCGCTGTTTCCAGTGGTGTCTGCTAGGCTAATAGTGCTAGGCTAATGCTGCTGAATGCCGGTTTGTTTTGGTCCTTTCTGCTGGCGTAAGAGCCTGCGCAATTTGATGACATAATGACCTATCGCAATATGCCGGTATAACAAAAATCTCTACCGTGGGCCAAATTTATATCGCATACCGCTTATACCGTTTATATCGCCCAGCCCTATCCTATGTCAAGAATTTAAGAATGCTGTACAAATACCCCACTCAAGAATTATATGAGAAATGGCATATAGCACATTTTACAGACCAAGGTCACCCAAAGCGCTTCACAATATTCAGATTTCAGACGTTTTCCCCACACACGGTGATGACGGAAGCGAGATAAAAATAGAAAGACAAACTGTTATACTTCCAATTTCTCTTAAGTTCAATTATAACAAAGGCAATTTCATTCTTTTCCCGGTAAATTGTGCGTCTACTCTCCTCACTCACCGTACGGTCCGGCGCTGTCTGGCCACGCTTCTGTCGGGTGTATTATTATAAGCGGTGACGGTGCTGGAGGTGTCCTTGGTTCTGAAGTGCAATTACCTCAAGGGAACGAGTCGAGGGTCAGGTGGCCAAGGTGCAGCCACATGAACCAGGGGAAAAAGTAGAAGAGAAGTCCGAATGATTGCAAGTGATGAAAGGATGAATTACAAGAGAGATTAAAGAGTCGTTAAATCGGCTAATCTCCTTTAACTGTTGGAATACGGTGGGTCTGCAAGATTTGGTAAATGTATGGAATTGGGATGTTTTTGACCAACATTTTTGTATTTTGTGTATTATTTTGTATATTGTATTTTGTTTATTGTTTATTGTATTTTGTATATTGTATTTTGTATATTGTATTTTGTATATTGTATTTTGTATATTATATTTTGTATATTGTATTTTGTATATTGTATTTTGTATATTGTATTTTGTATATTATTTAAATATATATTTGTATATTATTTAAATATTTAAAGTAAAAATATCAACGTCAAGAGAGTTATTTGAATAAGTACATATGACGAGTTAACCATATAATACACTGCTTGTATCTGATTTTATCCAAATGTCTCAGTTAATTAAGGGAATTTTGACAGAAATAAACCAAACTAAACTAAAGTCATCAGAGCGTTTAGGTCCAAATACAGTAATAAGAGGCACAGCTGTTGTGTAGATTAATAAATGTTTGTGTTTTGTGGAGTTATATCATTGTCGTTTTGAACAGTTGGCTAAATTAGACCAATCATTATCTACATTAAAAATATATATATTTTGGCCAATAAAACCAGAGTTCTAACTTTTACCTTTTTGTTTTGTAGAAATTCAAGATTCACAGTAAACATTTTAGTTATATGCTCAAAATAAGTAGATTATTGTCTTTTCTTACATACTTCTTATTGTCAGACCTGTATTGTGCAACATGTTTTGATAAATCACAAAAATGAGAAGTTTCATTTGGAATGAGGAAATACTGCTTCTGCCTGACAACAAGAAAAAAGATACTTGTCCCATTGACAAATCTTCAAAATAAACTCAAATCAAGAGACTTTTCCCAAAATTCAAGATATGTTTAGTCCATTTTTGTTTGCAAATAATTGAAGTTTTTGTGATTAGCCAATAGTGACCACAAATATGTATTTCATTGCGATTACAGTTGTTCTTACAGTCACGGCCTCATCAGTCATTGATAATTTCTAAACTCACTTTTTTGTGTTTTCTCAAAGTGAAGAAACTCTGAAAAACCAAAACTGACCACAGACATTTGAACAATTATTTTCTTTGGCGTTTCACATCCATCTCATTCAAACATTGGCGAGCAGCGGTCAATAACGCTGCTTTTTGTATATTGAAGCCAATCTTAAAACGTCTTGTAGAAACCATCTCCTTCGAGCTGTTTGCTTTTCTCCCTTTTTTGAGGCAACTGTAATATTTTCAAATGTTTTCTCTTCTTGTGTTAACATTTCAAAGCCGACAGCCCTTTATTGCACCATGTCTATAACGTTCAAATATTCATCACACATTGTTTTTGATGATGGCTTTGTTGTGTTTTCTTGAGTTCTGGGTTTTCTCAAATCTTTCACAAAAAAAAAGTGGTTTTAACACTACGGCATTTTGTTTAACTCTCCAGATCTTCAGTGCGTTTTACAGGATGACACGTTTCCTTTCAGCTCATTCGTCAAGAAAACAAAACCAGAGTGTAAATGAAGTTGGAGTATATTCTTTTAAATTACACACAAATGATGGAACTAATCTCTTTATCTGCCGGTGTCGCTGCGGCTTTTATAAATGATCACAATCATGTTTTATTTGGAGCTAATCGTTGAGCGCTTGAACAATTCCTGTTGCTTAATCGTGTCTTTTTTTGCTTCACTTCCTCCGTAGTGAAGAATATTGATTTGTTTGTGTTGCCTTTCATGTAAAATAGATTCATATGTGCAGCCAATGTGAACAGTACGCAAATGTGTGTCTGCTTTATGGGATGAGTTCATACTTGTCCTGGTCTGAACCCGGTTTAATCCTTATTTAAAGCCTTCTTGAGTGTCCAAAAAATATGATAAGTATTAAGTATTATTATCACGATTATGATTATTATGATTATTATTGTTATTCATACTATTTATTTGTATAATTATAATTATTTGTATTTAAGTATTTATTATTATTATTATTATTATTATTATCATCAAACTTTATTACAGACATGATGCCCAGATAAGAAAGACATCACACAAAAACAATAATAATAATTATATATATATAAAAAAAAATCATAATATAAGTATGTATACAGTATTATATGTATACTATATAAGTATGAAGTATTATTATTATTATAGTTCGAGATCTGTTTTGTTTCTATCTTAAAGTTGTATAATTATCAAAGCCTGATCTTGTTCCATCTCTGAAGCTAAGGAGTGTGGGGCCTGGCTAGTCATGTGATGGGAGGCCGCTGTAATACGAGGTGCCACAGTGGAACGGTCGACACCTGAACTTCGGCATCTGGTGTGTCCCTAGGAATCTGGTGTGTCCATAGGAATCTGGTGTGTCCGTAGTAATCTGGTGTGTCTGTAGTAATCTGGTGTGTCCATAGTAATCTGGTGTCCATAGTAATCTGCTCTGTCCATAGTAATCTGGTGTGTCCGTAGTAATCTGGTGTGTCCATAGTAAACTGGAGTGCCCATAGGAATCTGGTGTGTCCATAGTAATCTGGTGTATCCGTAGGAATCTGGTGTGTCCATAGTAATCTGGTGTGTCCATAGTAATCTGGTGTATCCGTAGGAATCTGGTGTGTCCATAGTAATCTGGTGTGTCCATAGGAATCTGGTGTGTCCATAGTAATCTGGTGTATCCGTAGGAATCTGGTGTGTCCATAGGAATCTGGTGTGTCCATAGGAATCTGGTGTGTCCATAGTAATCTGGTGTGTCCGTAGGAATGATGTGTCCGTAGTAATCTGGTGTGTCCGTAGTAATCTGGTATGTCCGTAGTAATATGGTGTATCCGTAGGAATCTGGTGTGTCCATAGTAATCTGGTGTGTCCATAGTAATCTGGTGTGTCCATAGTAATGTGGTGTATCCGTAGTAATCTGGTGTGTCCATAGGAATCTGGTGTGTCCATAGTAATCTGGTGTGTCCATAGGAATCTGGTGTGTCCATAGTAATGTGGTGTATCCGTAGTAATCTGGTGTGTCCATAGGAATCTGGTGTGTCCATAGTAATCTGGTGTGTCCATAGTAATCTGGTGTGTCCATAGTAATCTGGTGTGTCCATAGGAATCTGGTGTGTCCATAGGAATCTGGTGTGTCCATAGGAATCTGGTGTGTCCATAGTAATCTGGTGTGTCCGTAGGAATCTGGTGTGTCCATAGTAATCTGGATTGCATGATTGATTGGGGTATGTAGAGGGGCAGATGGCTCAGATTGACAGCCTTGCTTTTGTCAGTCTGCCCCGGGTCAGTGGCGGCTACAGTCGTGGCTACAGTAGTTTACCACCACTGTGTATAAAGTGAAGTAATAATGGCATGTATGTGTTCAACTAATCATAATAATTCATCTTAATGGTATATAGGAGGATTTTCTAAAACATTTGGAAGAACTGCCCTCACCACTTTTTGAACAAAACTCTCTGGTCTTATTTGATGTGCACGTGTCACCAGAATGATTGACGATTGTGAGGACCAATAGTCTTGATGATCCACCCAGAAGTAGAAAATCCTCCTATACCTTTAAAATGTGAAACCAATGTAGGATTACCGGTATATCATTACAGTCTTTGATATAATTTTGATGATTTTGAACTTTTATATTTTGGGTTTTGACAAGCTGTGAGCCAATTATCAACATTTCGTGTAGACAGTCTGTCATATATTAGTTTCACAAAAGTTGAATTGCAGAAGTAAATTAACTTTTAACACTATTTTGACATTCAGAGTCTCACTTGTGCCTTTGAGTGTCCAAATAATCTGTCTGATATATTATTATTAGGTTCACTAGTAACATCCTTGATTCTCTTGAATAAAACTAAAAAAGGGCACAGTTATATTCATATATTTTCACATAAAACGACATTGGCGCTAATGTCGTTAGAATTACTAAATGAGCGACACTTTCTATACAGCGACATGGCCTCCTTTAAACTTTTCCCAATTTTATTTTTATACCTTTCTATTTCTGCTACTGATTTTAACTGTCATCTATGTCTTATAAAGTTGCAGGGCTCCACATTAAAATTCTGGGAAATTGAGAATAAAAAAATCTGGGAAAAGACAACTATAGGGCTGAATTCAAACCCGTTATGTATGTTTTGAGTATATTTTAGTTATTATTTGAATTTCAATGTTGATAACTACACATTTCTGAGTCAAACAAAGCCTGCCAGATATTTATGGATCAACCCAATATCATTAGTGAACCATTAACTCTACACGCTTCGGAAACATGAATGACAAAGTGAAGCAACTTTTGATGTCACATTGTAAGTGTCTCAATGCCAATTCTCTGGTCGTTCTTTCGGACAAAGACTTGACATGTTTGTTGACGATTGGCTGCTCCATCCATAAACATAATTTCACGCGCGTCTTTTGGCAGCCACTTCAGTCACAAATTATAGCCTCTCTGCTCACAGTCAGCGCCGCTCACTCCCGAACGTGTGAAGCTCCACGCACTCACAACAGCTGGATGATTTATTCCCACGGCCCTCGATGCCTTTTCAAACCAAATCGGAGATAAACACAACCCAGACTGGCCACAGGCGGATCTCTGTGACGACACGGCGATGATGAAAAAGAGAGAAACGGGGGAATCCATATTGAAAGGAGTGTTTCTTAGACATGACCACACACACATGGTATTCCAGGCTCCCAGGACCATAGTAGGGGATGTGTCTGTCTGTCGGCGTGGAGTCGAGCTGAAATCCAGACGTCCCATTCCTGACTGAGGCCAGACTATTGAGTCTTATAAACTCTCCGCTCACGCATTATTGAAATAGCAGAAGAGATAAACGACTGTCTAACTGAGGCGCGGGTGGAACAGCTTCACTTTGAATTTAAGTTTTGAGGCTTGTCAAAAAAGATCCATCTGCAGATACTAACTATATGTAGACGACTCCAAATGTGTTGATGCAAACATTTAATGCATCCAATAAGAAAAAAAACCAAACAACTTTCCTGGGATGGTATGGTTTTTTTATTTTTACAGGGACAG
Organism: Knipowitschia caucasica; assembly: GCA_964034765.1. Lineage (NCBI taxonomy): Eukaryota > Metazoa > Chordata > Actinopteri > Gobiiformes > Gobiidae > Knipowitschia > Knipowitschia caucasica. The sequence continues at coordinate 35,117,700 of OZ035838.1, read as the reverse complement.
TGTACAATAAACATTAGCCAAAAGGAGAGATGCATTGTACCAGGTTTTAGCAGCAGTGCTAATTTGCACCTGTAGTCCCTGAAACAGTAAAATAAAAGCGGATGGATAAATTACCATACATTATCAGACATAGATTACAATTTAATTTATCACAGGTTATAACAAAAAAAAGGCCTGACATTTTCCACAAATAATAACCACAGTTTCTAGCTAAACCCCAGAAGTTGGATTCTATCTGTAATCAGTGCTTAGGAGCTATATGTGTCACAGAGAGGAACATTCTGGCAACACACGTTTGATTTTAATTGTAATTTACTTCATAGACCACTAAGCGTGCATATAAGTTTGAATGAATGAAAAAAAAAGTTGTTCTCTTTATATAAACTTTAATTTCTATGGTGCATTTCACAGCTCAAGGGCACACAAAGCACTTTACAATGTTTACAATTCTTTCACTTCTTTCATAAGGCAAATGCAGAATGCTAAATATTCAAAACAGTGATCTGAATGAACCATAAATTAACACTGGAAGTTTTCCGTCCCAACAATCTAAAAAATATGGTCAAAAAAGAAAGAGCACACAGCAGGAACTGTGGCCATTAGACGCACATTAGCTCAGAGCGATTTCAGATCCAACAATTCATGTAGCCAGATTAGCTTTCCCAGACTGGCTTCATAAATTCACATGTTATTGTAGATAATACGATATCCTCAGCGTGATATTAGGTCCAACATCCTGCAACTCCACGTCCACTTTTCGCAGCAGAAAAACTTGCACTTCTTATTTTTCTTCCGTCCAAGCCGCCATGTGCACCTCTGCGTGGGTCATAATAGTGATTTATCATAGCTTCTTTTACAGCCCCTTTGGGAACAGACCCCGCAGCAGCCTCTAGATCGCGATTGCCGGACATTTTCTCCCCGCTTGTCCATTTGCGGAGGCTAATCTAACAAGATGTGGCTGCGTTTAACCCCTGGACCCTCAGCTCCGCGTGTTGTTGATGCCCATCTGGTTCCATAGTATCTCCACATGACGCGGCTCATACCTGCGTCCTATTCTCCGCAGACTTCACCCCACGCCGCCGACAGCCTCCTCAAAATATAGTTTAGCAGCCGCAGCGTCCCACAGAGATGTGTTCGGAGCGCTTGAAAACAGCCTGCGTCGTGCTGCGGAAGCCACAGTCGGGAAAGTGGATTTGTAACACTTTTCTTTTTCGAGTGTCTTTTATGTCTGTTCTTTTTTTGTGTTTTTTTCGCAAGAGGCTCAACTTTCTTCTGTTCCGAGACTGTTAGTGTTCTCATTACTCTACATTAGGCCCACTAACAGGCTAACCAATTCAAATAGCTCCAACCATTATTTGAAATGATGGTTAATTTTCACCTGACTAAACCTCTCATATATAGGACAAGGAACAATAAGGAATTTTACATCTGTTGTAAATTTTCTTTTCTTTTGGGTCTTTTTTGTAGGAGGCTCTACTTTCTTCCATTCTGAAACTGTTAGTATAACTAGTATATAGTATAGTACAGTATATACTTCGGTCTCTGTTAACCCTTTAATAGTTTCTTCAACCTATTGGTGGATCACTTTTTGAGTCACTATGAAGTCTACTTGAACCTTGGAACTGAGAAGTTATGATCAATTTTTGAATACTAATTTTTAGCCATGGCAGACAACAATTAGACAAAAACAACACAATACATATAGAGCATGTTTTTGATTAATTAACAAAAAGTCAGCTCGAAAAGGAGTGGGAAGGAGTTAAGAAGAGATGCCCCTATGAGGAAGATTTATCACTTGGTTTTAGGGACCTTTATCATCAAACTGCATCTCAACCATTTGGTATAAAGGCCTGTCATTTAACAAAACCTAGAGGTAAAAAAAGTTTGCCCAAAAATGACATGACTTTCTTCAAGGAGTGAACATTAAAGGGTTAAGCTGGCTATACGCTAGGCATGAGCGACACAGACCACAGACATGAGCATAATCTGATACTATTTTCAGTCTCACGGTTGCATGTCTGTGGAAATAGAACAGCTGCATCTGATTGATCAATTACACCTCCTACTACCGTCTTGAATGTAAAATACATTAGGCCCGCTAACAGGCTCACCAATTCAAACAGCTCCAACAGTTATTTGAAAATATTGTTCATTTCACCTGACTAAACCTGAAGACTTTACTGAGTCACTGTGTCCCAGAACTGCTATTGTACAGATGTAAACATACTGCTGCTAATGTACAGATGTAAACATACTGCTGCTAATGTACAGATGTAAACATACTGCTGCTAATGTACAGATGTAAACATACTGCTGCTAATGTACAGATGTAAACATACTGCTGCTAATGTACAGATGTAAACATACTGCTGCTAATGTACAGATGTAAACATACTGCTGCTAATGTACAGATGTAAACATACTGCTGCTAATGTACAGATGTAAACATACTGCTGCTAATGTACAGATGTAAACATACTGCTGCTAATGTACAGATGTAAACATACTGCTGCTAATGTACAGATATAAACATACTGCTGCTAATGTACAGATGTAAACATACTGCTGCTAATGTACAGGTGTAAACATACTGCTGCTAATGTACAGGTGTAAACATACTGCTGCTAATGTACAGGTGTAAACATACTGCTGCTAATGTACAGATGTAAACATACTGCTGCTAATGTACAGATGTAAACATACTGCTGCTAATGTACAGATGTAAACATACTGCTGCTAATGTACAGATGTAAACATACTGCTGCTAATGTACAGATGTAAACATACTGCTGCTAATGTACAGATGTAAACATACTGCTGCTAATGTACAGATGTAAACATACTGCTGCTAATGTACAGATGTAAACATACTGCTGCTAATGTACAGATGTAAACATACTGCTGCTAATGTACAGATGTAAACATACTGCTGCTAATGTACAGATATAAACATACTGCTGCTAATGTACAGATGTAAACATACTGCTGCTAATGTACAGATGTAAACATACTGCTGCTAATGTACAGATATAAACATACTGCTGCTAATGTACAGATGTAAACATACTGCTGCTAATGTACAGGTGTAAACATACTGCTGCTAATGTACAGGTGTAAACATACTGCTGCTAATGTACAGGTGTAAACATACTGCTGCTAATGTACAGATGTAAACATACTGCTGCTAATGTACAGGTGTAAACATACTGCTGCTAATGTACAGATGTAAACATACTGCTGCTAATGTACAGATGTAAACATACTGCTGCTAATGTACAGATATAAACATACTGCTGCTAATGTACAGATGTAAACATACTGCTGCTAATGTACAGATGTAAACATACTGCTGCTAATGTACAGATGTAAACATACTGCTGCTAATGTACAGATGTAAACATACTGCTGCTAATGTACAGATGTAAACATACTGCTGCTAATGTACAGATGTAAACATACTGCTGCTAATGTACAGATGTAAACATACTGCTGCTAATGTACAGATATAAACATACTGCTGCTAATGTACAGATGTAAACATACTGCTGCTAATGTACAGATGCTAACATACTGCTGCTAATGTACAGATGCTAACATACTGCTGCTAATGTACAGATGTAAACATACTGCTGCTAATGTACAGATGTAAACATACTGCTGCTAATGTACAGATATAAACATACTGCTGCTAATGTACAGATGTAAACATACAGCTGCTAATGTACAGATGTAAACATACTGCTGCTAATGTACAGATGTAAACATACTGCTGCTAATGTACAGATGTAAACATACTGCTGCTAATGTACAGATGTAAACATACTGCTGCTAATGTACAGATGTAAACATACTGCTGCTAATGTACAGATGTAAACATACTGCTGCTAATGTACAGATGTAAACATACTGCTGCTAATGTACAGATGTAAACATACTGCTGCTAATGTACAGATGTAAACATACTGCTGCTAATGTACAGATGTAAACATACTGCTGCTAATGTACAGATGTAAACATACTGCTGCAATGTACAGATGTAAACATACTGCTGCTAATGTACAGATATAAACATACTGCTGCTAATGTACAGATGTAAACATACTGCTGCTAATGTACAGATGTAAACATACTGCTGCTAATGTACAGATATAAACATACTGCTGCTAATGTACAGATGTAAACATACTGCTGCTAATGTACAGGTGTAAACATACTGCTGCTAATGTACAGGTGTAAACATACTGCTGCTAATGTACAGGTGTAAACATACTGCTGCTAATGTACAGATGTAAACATACTGCTGCTAATGTACAGGTGTAAACATACTGCTGCTAATGTACAGATGTAAACATACTGCTGCTAATGTACAGATGTAAACATACTGCTGCTAATGTACAGATATAAACATACTGCTGCTAATGTACAGATGTAAACATACTGCTGCATAATGTACAGATGTAAACATACTGCTGCTAATGTACAGATGTAAACATACTGCTGCTAATGTACAGATGTAAACATACTGCTGCTAATGTACAGATGTAAACATACTGCTGCTAATGTACAGATATAAACATACTGCTGCTAATGTACAGATGTAAACATACTGCTGCTAATGTACAGATGTAAACATACTGCTGCTAATGTACAGATGTAAACATACTGCTGCTAATGTACAGATGTAAACATACTGCTGCTAATGTACAGATGTAAACATACTGCTGCTAATGTACAGATGTAAACATACTGCTGCTAATGTACAGATGTAAACATACTGCTGCTAATGTACAGATGTAAACATACTGCTGCTAATGTACAGATGTAAACATACTGCTGCTAATGTACAGATGTAAACATACTGCTGCTAATGTACAGATGTAAACATACTGCTGCTAATGTACAGGTGTAAACATACTGCTGCTAATGTACAGATGTAAACATACTGCTGCTAATGTACAGATGTAAACATACTGCTGCTAATGTACAGATATAAACATACTGCTGCTAATGTACAGATGTAAACATACTGCTGCTAATGTACAGATGTAAACATACTGCTGCTAATGTACAGATGTAAACATACTGCTGCTAATGTACAGATATAAACATACTGCTGCTAATGTACAGATGTAAACATACTGCTGCTAATGTACAGATATAAACATACTGCTGCTAATGTACAGATGTAAACATACTGCTGCTAATGTACAGATGTAAACATACTGCTGCTAATGTACAGATATAAACATACTGCTGCTAATGTACAGATGTAAACATACTGCTGCTAAATGTACAGATGTAAACATACTGCTGCTAATGTACAGATGTAAACATACTGCTGCTAATGTACAGATGTAAACATACTGCTGCTAATGTACAGATGTAAACATACTGCTGCTAATGTACAGATGTAAACATACTGCTGCTAATGTACAGATGTAAACATACTGCTGCTAATGTACAGGTGTAAACATACTGCTGCTAATGTACAGATGTAAACATACTGCTGCTAATGTACAGATGTAAACATACTGCTGCTAATGTACAGATGTAAACATACTGCTGCTAATGTACAGATATAAACATACTGCTGCTAACATGTACAGATGCTAACATACTGCTGCTAATGTACAGATGCTAACATACTGCTGCTAATGTACAGATGTAAACATACTGCTGCTAATGTACAGACGTAAACATACTGCTGCTAATGTACAGATATAAACATACTGCTGCTAACATGTACAGATGCTAACATACTGCTGCTAATGTACAGATGTAAACTACCCATGGATCTATTATAATAACTGGATAGGGTATTACTAGCTCGGAGCTGAAGAACCCACGTGCTCGGAGGATTCTCGCGGTACTGCAGACTAAACCAGACTAAATTCTCGAGGGCTACCCAGCTATTTTCCCCATAGAACTCAATGTAAACTAAAACAGCTCGACCTCAGCTGACAGAGAACCTACAGCTTTAATAAAGATAAAGGTCGGATTTTGTGGAGATTTGTAGTTTTATTTCTTCTTAAATCCTTCGGTTTTCTTTAAATCCACACTTTGTCTGATTTGTCAAAGCGCGGCCGAGCCCATCTGGCCACACATGCGCATCATGGGAGAACATCCACCGCGCAGAACCGGGAGGACCAGCTGATGCCCAAATATAGCGAGCGATATGACAAGTTCCGCTAATATGTCAGCGACCATGCCGGCACATGCGCCACTAGTAAGTAGTAAGTAAGTATTTATTTATATACCGCCTTTTCACTGCAGATCTGAGTCTCAAAGCGGTTTACAATTGTTAATTTTTTGTGCATTAGTCTCTCACTCCACACAGAGATGGGAGCGGGGTCGCCAGTACAGGAGGCGCATGCTAGAACTATTGGACATATTTTTAGTGGTAGGGGAAACCGGAGTACCCGGAGGAAACCTACGCAGACACGGGGAGAACATGCAAACTCCACTCAGAAAGGCCCTGGTCCGACCGGGATTCGAACCCAGGACCTTCTTGCTGAGAGGCGAGAGTGCTTTCCACTCAGCCACCGTGCCGCCAGTGAATTATTATAGCTATTGTTGCTGTCATCCACGGCCTTCAATCTGATCTTCTGGATGTGCAGTATAATGTCAATCAATTACATTTGGAAACACTTTCATATATTTCTCTGTTACAGTTGCTTTGTATTAAGGACATGTCATGATATGTTTTTGTGAAGGAGATGCTTGTAGACTAGACAGTAATGCGTATAGTGTTGAAGTCAAATCCCCAGAGCCCTTTGGAAGCCCCCCGCAGAGCCAGAGACGCAGACCGCCCTGTGCTTCCCAGACCCTGTGTGGCGGCTGATCCCACGTACTGATTTGAGGTCAGACTGCTCTAATAGACTTTAATAAAGTTCAGACAGGAGATGGGAGCGGGGTTTGTTTGTCCGCGGCCCTCAGTTTGCCTTGTCTTCTATTACAGACCACTCAACTGATCAGCGCCTTTGACACATGTTGTAACCCCTAGGTACATGCTAATAATCTCTATACCAAGCAACATCAAGCTATATCATGTTTTATGTATTTTTTAAAGAGTGGAAGTTGATGATGTGATACTAAGATGGATCTACTTAGTTAGATCTTACTTTTTGTCTAATGTGCAGTACTTAGACCTTATTCCAACTTTTATTTTCAACACAATATTGGGTGGGAACTTGTGCATCTATATAAAAAGTGAGCTTCCAAAAGAAACGATAGAAAAATTACATGGATTTGCTTCCACAACTCTTTCTGTAGTTTGAAATGAAGAGATTAAGAGATCCTTTATTTGTCCCACAGTGGGGACATTTCAGTTGCATCACATTATAGAGCAGTAGGAATGAGGAGCACAAGATCAATGAACGATAGCTATACTAATTACAATAAAACAAAATCTCTAACTTTAGCACCAAAGAATAAGTATAAAATCTCTATCTTGACCATAATAATAATAAAAATAAGACAGACTAATTCACCCTCGCTGTGTGAAGGAGAGGTTCCGTAGGTCTTTCCTTCCTGCTGCTGTCAGACTGTACAATGAAAACTGCTGAGCCTGTAAATGTCACTCATCTGTAAATAAGTAAATACTTAAATCATCTGCAATGTGCAATACTGCAACTTCAGAATGTCACAGTATATAACTCCTGCTCTATATGTACAGTATATAACTCCTGCTCTATATGTACAGTATATAACTCCTGCAGTATATGTACAGTATATAACTCCTGCTCTATATGTACAGTATATAACTCCTGCAGTATATGTACAGTATATAACTCCTGCTCTATATGTACAGTATATAACTCCTGTCTATATGTACAGTATATAACTCCTGCTCTATATGTACAGTATATAACTCCTGCAGTATATGTACAGTATATAACTCCTGCTCTATATGTACAGTATATAACTCCTGCTCTATATGTACAGTATATAACTCCTGCTCTATATGTACAGTATATAACTCCTGTCTATATGTACAGTATATAACTCCTGCTCTATATGTACAGTATATAACTCCTGCTCTATATGTACAGTATATAACTCTGCACGTCTACATATATATATATTTTTTACTGGTATTGAAGCATTTACAACATCTACAGCTAGTTAAGAAACATAGCTACTACTCATATTGTATTTTATGTATTTTGTCTGCCCCCTGTGTGCTCTTACTACTGTCCTGTCTGTGCGCTGCAACATCGACATTTCCCCACTGTGGGACGAATAAAGGAACTCTTCTTATCGTATCATAATAAAGTATACACATTTAAAAGTAGTTTAAAATAAGTATTATAGTCACCACTGCTTTAATAAATTACTATTCCAAATTATATAAGTAGTTTTATTTATATTTTTGTGGATAAATGAAAAGGCTGAAGGTTTATGTCGACAGTAAAAAAGAAAATTCAATCCAAATCTTTCACTTGAATATTCTGCTCTCTTAGTTTTCCCTTTGTCCGTACAGACATAATTACTGACGACTAATTAGCTCTGAAAGTACAGACAGAGCTAAACAAAAGCAGAGTTTCGTGATATCATTATTTTGGATAATATCTCATACAAGGACTTTGCTGGTTGTAATTCATGGAGAGAAAGAGGCAGTGATGGTGCGTGTTTGGTGAAGAATGTCTATGTAACGATGCAAAATGAATGAAAAGCTGGCGCTCACTATAGACCATTACTCTCACAGGAGACGCAGCTTGGCCCATTTTTCTCTAATGAACAGACGTGAACGAAGCCACGGTGCTTTCTTGACACATTCGCTCTAATAAGAGATCGTCTCTGCGTCCAGGTTCAAACAAGGATTCAGCTCCGAGCCCCACAGCCGTCAACAAGTGCACACGACTTCAATACTACATGGTTCCCACATCAAAAACGGCCGATAACTCTCAACTTAAGTCCTATTTGTTTAGACAGGCTTCCTCACCTCACTGTTTGCCTCTGTGAACTGTGTTTTTCTGTGTTTTTGTTTTTAAATCTAACTTAAATCTGACTGTATGTGTATTTTATGTGTTTTAATCAGTGGGGGAGGGTCACGGCTCAAAAGTGGCCAAAATGACGTGCGCTGACATGCTGCAATACCACCCCGGGCCGATGGGGGTGGACTCGGAATGAGAATTATTCAATGCTAACATATAGCATTAGCAGACCTCCCGAAAACTACAGGATGGTCCAAAAGTTGGCTCTTGGCCCAAAGCTCCGTTCCACATGTGTGTCAATGCTGAGGGGGGTGAATTTTTTTTGGACCACTTTAGTTGCTCGCTGTATTTTTTTGTTTCGTTTAAATGAATTGGTCTGGTGCCGGCTGACGCATGCGCAGATGCGTTTTTTCATTGTTTTGAAACTGCCCATAGACCGCAGAAGTTGTGGCACATTAGTAAGAACGGCGGAGATAGGCGTGACTACGTCCGTTAATATTTACAGTATGGTTTTAATGTGTGAAGCGCTCCTGGTCTGTGAAATGTGCTATACAGCAAAACTTTACTTACGTATAATGTTTTTTAGATACATGCTAATATCAGGAACTTCTGGCACAAACATGTAGCTCCGCCTCTCAGTTCTGTAATAATATGACGTAATTATACCTCTATGAAGCTCAGATGATGCGTCAAACAAAAGCTTAAAACTAAATTAGTGTTGGCAATTTATGAAGTTAAATATCAATCATAGAACTGTGTTTGCAGTTGGTAATTTTCTAATTTTGGGGAAACAAATAAAAGTCGACTCAGAGCATAAGGAGTTAGGTGAAAAGTGTACTTTCAGCATATATTTTGTTCATACATTTATTTTCCAGATAATAAATCATGAAATGCCAAAGTAACAAGACCTATTATCATGTTTAATGCGACAGAACTAATGCATATTTCAAAATAAACTTAATCATATTTGTATATTGTCTAAACATATATTTACACAACATTAAATGTGTTTTGAATCACAATCAGAAAATTTTGTTGCCATTGTCTGAAGAAAAAACAGGAAATTGCTTCATCATTGTATTGCAAAAACAAATAAACAGGTGTAGAATAATAATAATTAGTAAATATAGCTAGGCATACATACAAAATCTGAACGATACAATTCTAAAATACATATACTCACACAAACGCACACACAGACACACAATAGATCTGTCATACAGTGCAGGTTATCACAATTTCAGAATCAGAATCATTTTTATTGCCACGTAAGTAACAGGAGGTCACAGACTTGGAAATTGCTTTGGCTCAGTGCAACAGTCAGAAAGAGAGAATAAAAATAAGAAGAAAAAACACTTCTAAAGAATAAATTTAAATTTAAAATAGAGTTACAGTTACTATTTACAATATACAAGTGCACATGGTGCACACAATGTAAGGTGACAGCAGTACAGTGAAGTAAAGTGACGTATGATGGGCAGTAAAGTGACTTCATAAAGGGCGGGGGGACAGGTTAAGAAGTGTTCAAGAGTCCAACAGCAGAGGGGAAGAAACTGTTCTTGTGGCGGGAGGTTCTAGTCCTGATGGACCGCAGCCTCCTGCCTGAGGGGAGTGGTTGGAATAGTCCATGTGCAGGGTGAGAGGGGTCGGCTGTGATACGACCAGCCCGGCCTCGAGCTCGGGCGACGTACAGGTCCTGCAGCGATGGAAGGCTGCGGCCGATCACTTCCTCTGCAGAGCGCACAATGCACTGTAGTCTCTGTTTGTCCCTGACTGTGGCTCCAGTGAACCACACGGTGACGGAGGAGGTGAGGATGGACTCGATGATGGCCGTGTAGAACTGCACCAACATCTGTGCAGGCAGCTTGGCTTTCCTGAGCTGCCGCAGGAAGTACATCCTCTGCTTCCTGTCCGTCAGGAAGTCAGTGATCCACCTGCAGGTGGAATCGGGCACGTTGAGCTGGGAGAGCTTGTCCTGGAGCAGGGATGGCAGGATTGTGTTGAAGGCAGAGCTGAAGTCCACGAACAGGACCCTGGCGTAGGTCCCCGGGGAGTCCAGGTGCTGTAGGATGTGGTGGAGGGCCAGGTTAATGGCGTCGTCTACAGATCTGTTGGCTCTGTAGGCGAACTGCAGGGGGTCCAGGAGGGGGGAGGTGAGGGACTTGAGATGGGAGAGAACCAGGCGTTCAAATGATTTCATGATGACAGACGTAAGTGCTACAGGTCTGTAGTCATTGAGTGCTGTGATCCTGGGCTTCTTCGGGACGGGGACAATGATGGAGGATTTGAAGCAGGCCGGGACATGGCAGGACTGCAGAGAGGTGTTGAAAATGTCCGTGAACACAGGAGTAAGCTCACTGGCACAGTATCTCAGAGTGGCCGGAGACACGTGGTCCGGGCCAGGAGCTTTGCGGGGGTGCAGCCTCAAGAAGAGTTGTTTAGTCTCTTTAGGGGCTATTGTTAGGCTGGGGGCAGGGCTGATGGGTGGGTCGTTAGAGTAGTGGGGGGTGGGGGAGGGAGAGGTGTCAGGGGCAGCCTCAAAGCGACTGAAAAATAAGTTCAGTTCGTCGGCTAGCTTGTGGTCGTCAGTACAGGGGGGGGCTTTGGGTTTGTAGTTGGTGATCTCCCGTAGGCCCCTCCAGACAGAAGCAGTATCGTTGTTACCAAACTGCTCCTGTAGTCGTTCTCTGTGCCGGGACTTGGCTGCTTTCAGTTCGTTCCTGAACTGATATTTAGCTGCTTTGTAGCCGCTGCGGTCCCCCTCCCTGAAAGCAGACTCCTTTGCTTTCCTGAGCTGCCGGAGTTTAGCAGTGAACCAGGGTTTGTCATTGTTATAGATGACCCTGGTCCTTGTTGGAATGATGCTATCCTCACAGAAGTGAATGTATGACGTCACAGTGTCCGTATATTCATCCAAACTGTCTGTGGCAGCTCTGAAAAGGTCCCAGTCTGTAGATTCCATGCATGCGCGCAGCTCTTCCACAGCTTCATCAGACCACACTTTGGAGCTCCTCACTGCAGGTTTCGAGAGCTTTAGTCTCTGTCTGTAGGCAGGAACCAGATGTATCATGGAGTGATCTGAGAAGCCGAGGGCTGGCTTGGGAACAGCGCGAAAAGCTCCGCGCACGGTGGTGTAACAGTGATCCAGAGTGTTCTCCTCTCTGGTCGGGCATTTGATAAACTGTCTGTATTTGGGTAATTCCTGGCTCAAGTTTCCCTTATTAAAATTCCCCAGGATAATAATCAGAGAGTCCGGGTATAAATTTAATACATGAGACAACTTTATACTCCACCAATGTCATAAGATAGAAATTGGAATGACAGCTATTGTTTGACACATCTTAGCTTTTTACTAGAGTGCACTTTCCAGAATACAAAAAAATCCTTTTCATAAACAATATAAAGAATCGTACAATATTTTAGTATTGAATTCTACAGAAGTCTTAAGATATCTTCGTTCTGATAAAGTATGCAACATCCTTCAAACTTATTGATTTCCTGACAACTTATTGAGGCATCTTCACCACACAATAATGGAAACCTTGAAGCAAAAGACATTTTTTTTTGGAGAATTGTGTTATTTTTTTGGACCTTCAGTACTTTCTACACAAAAGAGGACGTGGATATGGGAGGGGGCTGCGGCGTGGCTCGAGCTTCATTGAAAAAAGCTGTATAAAAGATGGACTGATAAGCAGGGGATTGTGGGAGGAGGAGGAGGAGTGGGAGGAAGTGGAAGCCTCGGGGAGGTATAGTGCAAAGGGATTAAGTTTGACATTCAAGATGACATATTTTGCATGCTTTCGCCCCGTTACAAATGGGTGCCACACGGTGTATGTGCAGTGTGATTGTGTGGGACCGTGGCAGGGCTGAGCAGGGCCCCCTCTCTCTCTTCACTCACGGTCCGGCAGCTCAGAGTTCTGGCATTGATTACAGAACCCTGACCCAGGGCTCTTTCATCTCCAACATGGCAGGTGGAGTTTATCTCAAAGCTTTGTTCACAGCACATCTCAAATTCACACTTTTCTGATCGATACGAGTCCAGCCGCTGATTGGTTGGTGGTAGATTGGCTTTTCTTTACTGTGAGACTGTGGTTGAAAGTGATCCAATATCCTTCGTTATTGCAGCACTGAAATGAGGTGAACATGCAGATTTGGAGTTTTTTGGAATTATAACATGCGCATTCAAAACAAAATTCAATAAATAAATACAAAAATGGTCTGTCTCCATGCAGTTTGAAAAAAATGAAGCGGAAAGCGTATATTGTGTATATTGTGTATATTTTGGGTATTGGGTACAATTATTGGGTTCATTTATTTCTTGATTCATTAAGATACAGTTCGTAGTTCAATCAGAATTATAATCCGGATTATTTTTATTGCCATTAACAGGAAGTCACAAACTATAGGGATTTTCTTTGGTATTTTATGCAAACATGATGCAAACCAGTCAAACAGATATAAAGGCATGCATAAACAGCCATAATAACATTCCATAAAATAAATACAAAATCCAATCTGTCTTTATCTCAACTCATTGAAAGTCACTCTTACCAGGAGAATGCCCTACTGTAGTTCCAATGTATTTTTTATAGTTTTGATTGGTTCTTTAGTCGAGCAAAAGTTGTATTTGTTGACTTTTTACAATGACAGTGGCTCAGTTGGTAGAGCATTGGCCTGAAGGTCGTAGGTTCGAGCCCACCACAAGACCTGCTTCATGACTCCCACTGATGTCTGCTGAAAAATCAAGGCAGCTCAGGCACCACGTGCAGGAGGCTGGTGCAGCTCTGACTGCCACCCCCTGACCCAGATATGGATTAAGGGGAAGAAGATGGATGGATGGACGTCTTACAATGAAAATAATGTCTGTTTTTTTTCCATTTTCATTGAGCCATTGTCAAACTCTCAATTGTTGTGTAAATGTTGTGCATTTATAATTGAAAACATGTGTCTGTGGTTTTCCTCCTTCTTTGCGAGCACAGTTTGGGACAGGGACATAACGACAACTACAGAATTATCCACGCCCCCGTTTTCAACCGACTAATCGCTCAACGGGACATTTGTCAGTCCAAGAATTTCTGCGGTCACCTTCAACCCCTTTATTCAATATTCAAATCGTCTCCATAAATTTGAATTATACGATTTGGACAGACACACTACACCGCCCCCCCTTCTTTTTCTTTCTATTCAGCGCCTAACTTCTGCAAAATCCATTCCGGCGTCCGATGCTGTAAGCAGGTCTCCTCTGACAGACGCTCTCCGAAGCCTCTGCTCAGTGAGAATCCAGACAGCAGACTCAGTCCCACCGTCAAACTACAGCCGTGCGTACTTGTGGCCAGCTCCTATTATTATCCCACTGCTCCAGAGCGTTCTCAGACTGATCTGTTTTGTCTGTGGGGCTTACTTTTTTTTTTTTCAACTGTACTCACGTGTAGAAAGGTTTTCATTAATATTTTCTTCAGCTGTGTCTCACTCACTGACACGTAACCTGAAGCTACGAAGGCGGCCCGGCGTGACTGCCATTTTTTGCATGGGTGCCTTTAATAACCTGTGACATTTCCACATAAATAAATGAACAACAGCTCGGTTCGTCCTGGGGAAAAAATAAAAAATAAATCTGAAAAGTGAAAAGAAATATGAGTATTATGCAAGTTTTTGACAGAATTTGGTAAGAGGAATGATGTTTCAATGGAAGGATGTGGAAATGTCGCTCTCGTAAACTTGTCTGCGCCGTAATACGTTTTTTAAAGTATTTTGTAGAGGTTATTGTTTGTGGCTTTGATACAATTTGACTATTTGTTTGAATACGTGATGTAATGTGGAAGAAAACTTGTCGTAAAATGTGAGAAAAGGATCACTTGAAAACAATTTGAGCTTTGTTTGCGCTCAAAGGAAATGACAATAATGGCTTTTTTATTTAATACCGCCTTAAAAATTGTTTGTAAAGTCTGTTTCTGCCTGAGTCGTCCATCTACATTACACTGTATGATATTATATTAAACTGAATCATTCTTTTGCTTTATAAAGACACAATTTTGAAGTTACAAGGTCAAAGTTTCTGGAGATTTCTGGTCTGTGATGATTATTTTCCTATAGTAAATGAGTGGTGAGCATTGCCTTGCTAACCCAAAGTAGCCTTTAAATGAATGAGTGAATGCTTTTATTAGTCCCACAGTGGGGAAGATCAAAAGCACACATTCAATCAATCAATCAATCAAAGTTTATTTGTAGAGCGCCTTTCATGCACAGGGCAACACAAAGCGCTTCACAGTCCACATCACAAATCATCACATAAAACAAACACCAGAATCACAATTAAAACATTAAAATCACACAAAAGATTAAAACACAATAAAAACAATAAAATCACACAAAAGAATAAAACCATTAACACTTTCAAAGTTACACAAGAAATTTAAAAAAATAAATAAATAAATGACAGCAGTGCATTACAAATGGAGATAAAATCCTTCAGTTGTATGCACAGGCAAACAGAACAGTCTTTAACCTGGATTTGAACATTGACAGAGTAGACGCCTCCCTCACATTTTCAGGGAGATTGTTCCAGATCTTAGCTGCATGGATCTGAAACGCAGCCTCCCCATGTTTGGTTCTCACTCTGGGCACCAGCAGGAGGCCAGTCCCTGTGCTCCTCAGAGTCCGGGCTGGTTCATATGACACCAACATGTCACTAATGTATTCTGGTGCAAGGCCATGGAGAGACTTGTACACAAGCAGAGCTGTTTTAAAATCTATTCTTTGAGCCACAGGAAGCCAGTGCAGAGACCTGAGGACCGGACTAATATGGTCATACTTCCTGGTTCCTGTCAGGACTCTAGCTGCTGCATTTTGGATGTACTGCAGCTGCTTACAGGTCTGTTTGGACAGACCTGTAAGCAGGCCATTGCAGTAGTCTAGCCTGCTGGAGACAAATGCGTGGACAAGAATCTCCAAGTCTGCCCCTGGACACTATATTTCTGACTTTGGCAATGTTCTTCAGATGGTAAAAAGCTGTTGATGTTATTGATTTTATGTGGCTATTGAAATTTAGGTCTGAGTCCAGTATTACCCCCAAATTTCTGACCTTGTCTGAAGGAAGTAGGGAGAGAGACTGAAGTTGACAGATGACGCCCTCTCTTTGTTTCTGGGGACCAAAGACAATGATTTCGGTTTTGTCTGCATTTAGCTGAAGGAAATTATTTTGCATCCACTCACTGATCTGTTGGATACAGTGAAGGAGCAAATCCAGTGGTCCATGTTCTCCTGCAGTCAGTGAGACATAGATCTGAGTGTCGTCGGCGTAATTGTGGTAGGACACTTTGTTTCTTTGTATTAACTGACCTAACGGCAGCATGTAGAGATTAAATAGGAGAGGTCCCAGGATCGACCCCTGTGGTACTCCACAGGTCAGGGCCACATGATCTGAGACGCAGTCTCCAATCTCCACAAAGTACTTCCTATCCTCTAGGTAAGACCTAAACCAGTCTAGGGCTGTGCCAGTGACACCAACCCAGTCCTCCAGTCTCTGCATGAGGATCTCATGGTCGACAGTGTCGAACGCGGCACTAAGATCTAACATGACCAAAACTGTGACTTTACCTGCATCAGTGTGAAGTCGAATGTCGTTTGTTACCTTCACTAGAGCGGTCTCAGTGCTGTGGTGGGGTCTAAACCCAGACTGGAACATATCAAAAGAATTATTCATTGTTAAAAATTCAGTAAGTTGTTGGGAGGCCACTTTTTCAAGAATTTTTCCAATGAATGGCAGATTCGATATGGGGCGATAATTTTGAAGTCCCGCAGGATCCAGACTGCTCTTTTTTGGGAGAGGTCTTATGACTGCTGTTTTTAGGGCCATAGGAAATGTTCCTGACGACAGAGACATGTTTACTATTTGTGTCAGTGAAGGTAACAAACTGCTCAGGACGGACTTCAGAAATTTAGAGGGCAATATATCCAGGCTACATGTGGGAGGAGCTCAGACTCATGATTATCTTTTTGACAGTTTCAGTATCCACAGGTGCAAAGTGAGTTAGCTCAAAAAGCTTCTCTGGCTGTTGCATTGTTATACGTGCTGTGGAGGTGATAGTGTTTTTGATTCCTTGTACTTTGTCATCGAAAAACTGTGCGAACTCATTACACCTAGATTTAGAGGAAAATTCTAGGGGCAACTTTACAGGGGGGTTCGTTAATCTACCAACTGTTGAAAACATAACACGAAAATTGTTACTGCAACCTCCAATAATGTCAGAAAAATACATTTCTCTTGTTCTTCGTAGAACCCGGTTAAATTCACCCAACTCATCTTTAAAGATTTCATAATCGCCCTGGAAATTGGACTTTCGCCACTTCCGTTCGGCCCTCCGGCACTCTTGCTTCTGTGCCCTGACCGAGTCTGCCTTAGTCCATGGGGCCTTTTTCTTACTGGTAACTATTTTAACCGTCACAGGAGCAATGGCGTCCAGAACATTCAGAACACTGGTGGTGACAGAGTTATACAATTCATCAACAGTAGAGCATGGAGTTTTCTCAAAATTTAGCATTCCCATGAACAGTTCACCTGTGTTTTCATGTATGTGTCTTCTTCTAGCAATTGTAAATTCAGCTGGTGGTTTGCTAGCAAAACACATGTCAAAAAATACACAGAAATGATCTGACAAAGCAACATCAACTACATTAACATTTGATACATTAACCCCCTTTGTAATTAGCAGGTCAAGAGTGTGCCCCCTGCTGTGGGTGGGGCCACTCACGTGCTGAATGAAACCAAAGGTCTCAAGTACAGAAGCCAGCTCCTTTGCATTTCTGTCATCAACATTATCAACATGTACATTAAAATCACCTGTAATAACTAAACTATCAAAATCTGTGCACACGAATGAAAGTAGTTCAGTAAAATGGTCAATAAAATCGCAACATGACTGTGGTGGCCTGTACAGGACAATGAAAAGAGTAGAAGATTGCTTTTGTTCCATTTTAAAAGAAATATACTCAAACGATGAAAAATTTCCAAGGGGCATTCTATGGGAGACAAAGTGCTCTCTAAAAACTGCAGCTATGCCTCCCCCCCTTTTGTTTTCTCGTACTTCGGATTCGAATTTAAAATTGGGTGGTGTTGCTTCTATTAGAACTGCATTTCCTGTATTTTGGTCCAGCCATGTTTCAGCCATAAGCATAAAATCAAGATCATAAGAAGTGATAAAATTATTAATTAAAAATGATTTGTTACATAGAGATCTGACATTAAGCATAGCAAGTTTAAAAATAACGTCAGAGTCGATTAATGTGGTTGATTGATTTCTACAGGGAACAGAAATTAGATTTGCAGAGTTGGACCGTCTAACTGCTGTCCTGTTTTGATTTCGTTTTTTAGAATTTAAAAACATTTTTGAGCTGGTGCGAGGAACACACACAGTCTCAATTGGACTAAAATGTGAAAACCCTTGTTGTTCTTTAGCTCCCAGAGTCAGAAGGGAGTCAGCACAGTTCAGTGTTTGGACTGGTAATGCACTGCCAGACGGACAGGGAGCAGTGTTTGCACCGTTGTACTCACCCGGTGCTGGTGAGCAGGAGGCGGGGGAGTGCGGTGGGGTCCGAGGGGGCTCAGATGTAAACAGTCACGCCCCCCTCGGGGAGCACTGAACAACATAACGTATGTAGCCCATCAACAGGCTGCTACCGTATCTGTTTGGGTGTAATCCGTCTGGACGATAGGCTTCGTTACAGTACGTTTCCAGAAAAGGGCAAAGTTATTCACAAAGACAAAGTTAAAAGAGCTGCATGTAGCCTGGATCCACATATGCAGCGCCACAACACGACTGTAGAGGCAGTCACCTCTGTTTACAGTCGGGATTGGACCAGAGATAAAAACAGATAATCCCGTGGATTGAAGGAGGTGGAACAGATCCATAAAATGTTTCTTAGTGACTTCTGACTGCTGAAGTTTCATGTCGTTAATTCCCACATGCACGACTACCTTGGAAACGGTATCAGGCAGGGACTGAAGCAGAGGAGGGAGACGGATGAGCAGGTCTGGTACAGTAGCTCCGGGAATACAGCGAGTGACCGCGTTGAAGAAGCGGACGTGTCTCACGATGGAATCTCCAATAATCAGAGTGGTCGGGGCGAAGAGTGGCCTCGGAGAAGGAGCTCGGTGGACGGAACCAGCGGGTTCACCCGAAGCAGGACCCGAGCCTGAGCGCCGCTGAACACATGGAGAGGAGGAGCGGGGGTGCTGACTCTCAGCTACAGGCGACCCACGCTGTGTGCTCGGGGACGCTGGAGCGGTGAGAGGGGCTGGCTCTGGGCGCTGCTGCTGACCCGGTGTAGGTGAGCGATGGTAATGATGGCTCGCTACCCCAGTCTGAGGCTGCTGCACTGGGGTCAAAGAAGGGGAACAGGCCAACATGGCCGGTGGACCGCTCTTTCGCCTGAGGACTGCTTCCTTTAGGAGCGTTTTCCTCGCAGTGGACTTGGATCCTCGAGCAGTAGAGTACGCTGCAGTGTCCAGGAATTCTGCTGAGGGGGCCGGGATGTCAGTGGAGAGGGCTGCATAGCGGTTTGCCAGACTAAGGACATGGGCCACGGCGCAGGATGGCTCCTCGGAATCCGCGGGCTCGTTGTTCGGAACCGGGCGCTTAGGTGTAGAACAGGAGGGTCCGGAGCTGACGGATCTCTCCCACACGACAGTGTCACAATATGCAGCACTCAGTGACATAAGCCGTGAATGCTGCCCAACAGCGACTTCAAAAAGTTTGGACACTAGAGATTGTTTCTCATTCAACTCTGCGGTGAGACGAAGGACTTCTTTTCGTAGTTCTGCAATGGTGGCACGGTCGCTCTCACGGAGCTCCAAGGTGAGGCGACTAATATTGTGCATGTTTGAGCCAATTTCATTGTCACTTTCCATGTCCTCGTTAGCTTGTGTTAGCCTCTGTGCTACTAGTGGGTTTCAGTCAGGACTAAGCGCTATTTGCTGAAACCACTGAATTAATAACATAAAACACTCAGATATATTAAAAAAACTGAACAATAAAAACGCGCTAAAAAGTTGTTAAAAGTTTACTAAAAAGGTGCACAGAGCAGCCCTGCAGTACATTCACAACATCATCCAGCCAACTTCAGCTCCTCTAATATAGACATGTTGTACCTTGTTGTAAAGTTCAGAACCTCTGGAATCCATTTGCTCATACACAGTGACATTTTTTTTTGCTTGTGTCGCAAAATTCCATTGATGGTGCTAATGGGCGGCACGGTGGCTGAGTGGATAGCACTCTCGCCTCTCAGCAAGAAGGTCCTGGGTTCGAATCCCGGTCGGACCAGGGCCTTTCTGAGTGGAGTTTGCATGTTCTCCCCGTGTCTGCGTAGGTTTCCTCTGGGTACTCCGGTTTCCCCTACCACTAAAAATATGTCCAATAGTTCTAGCATGCGCCTCCTGTACTGGCGACCGCGCTCCCATCTCTGTGTGGAGTGAGAGACAAATGCCCAAAAAAAAAAAAAAAACATTAACAATTGTAAACCGCTTTGAGACTCAGATCTGCAGTGAAAAGGCGGTATATAAATAAATACTTACTTACTACTTACTTACTAATGTAGCTGGTGCGAAAGTAAACATTTATCATCCAGCCAACTTCTACTCAGTTTTTTTACAATCCGCATTGTCGACCCATGGGATATTTCCTGTGAACTAAAATAGGCCCTTCTGCTAAAAGGTTTGGACACCCCTGATTTAAGCCAATTTTGGTATCTGAAGTTGTTTTGCTCTAGCTACAATAGTCAACATGTTTTGTTATTGGCAGTGCATTAATTTCCTATGATAGAGTAAAAGGTTATTTCTATGGTACTAAAATAGATACTACTTGGTAAAGGGTAAATTGTAAGCCTTTATAATATTTTTTTTTAGAATGGCTCTTGATCTGTTTTAACTATTTTATTGTATTTTTCTCGTTCTATACATGTTGACGGATGCGCTCTCCCAATGTCCATTCCAATGTTATTTGCTTAATTTATTTTCATTGGCAATTCTGATTGAATCTTCGTTGCTGTCGGGGCTAATCCCAGGTGATGGGAATGATTAGCAGCTGCATTTATGCTGAGTGTTATTGAGGCTATTGTGGCATATAGGATCTAATTGTAGCTAGTAGCACGGTCGTTATGCGGTGTGTTGTGGAGGGTTGCACCTAATTGTACTTGATAGTAATGGTTCCAGTCTGTGGATACAGCCTGGAGCGGACGCGCCTCTTCCACCGACACACATGCAAACCAGCGCCTGGAAACAGCAGATTTATGCAGATACTGTAGAAGCACTGTTTCACTTTCAACCAGAGGAGTTCGAATAATTTCAAGTAGAACAAATCAATAGCAGTTGTTGAAGGTTACAGTCATGTGTTAAATTCAAGAATATGAGTAGGAGTAAAATAGAGTGTTTTTGTGAAGAGAAAGAGACAAGTGAGGAGAGGACACACACCTTTACGAGCCTTTGCTTTTGTGTTTGTTTCATGATTATATTGTGTTGGTCATTGACTATATTATTCACTTAAAGGTATAGGAGGATTTTCCAAAATTTTCGGAAAGAACCACCCTCTTCAAAGGGAACTCCTACTAAAATGTACAACAGCCTCTAGTCACCACCAGAATGATTGACAGTTAGAAGGACCAATCGTCTTACTGATCCACCCAGAAGAAGAAAGTCCTCCTATTTAACTTGAATGATTCTGAGAGGTCAAAAGAGTCTTGTTTATGTAATATTTTGTGAACAAAACAGACCACCACAGGCTGTCTTGATCCAATTAGAAAACTATTTTGCATACTTAAAGCTGATTGGCTGACTGAGGGCTGGTTTTCTTTCTAAATCACTTAATAGATGTGACAGAGACCAAAAATACAAGCTTGTAAAAATGTAGTGGTGGAACCAAGTAGTGAGAGCAAGGAACTAGTTACATGGATTGTTTTACATATCAGTAGTTATTTTATTGTTAATAAAAGTTAATGGATCAATATTTAGATAAGATATATGATTCTTTAGTGTAGTCTAGAAAGTGATAATCTATGAAGCCTATGGGTCTTTTCTACATTTTTGTACATTTTAATTCTCAGTATTGATCTAAATTGATGGATTACGCTGCCGAATCATCTGCCTATCACAGATTCAGAAAGAAAAATCAGCAAACAAAGAAATTTAAATCAGTGGCTGTGTTGCGGTGTTCAGAGGAGCCAAAGGGGGCCGAGGATGGAGATGCAGGATAATATTAATAGCATAAATCGCTCTAATAATAACTTTGGCAAGCTAGATGTTAAATGTTAAATCACGCTATACTGCTGAACTTTTAACACATTTTTAAAACTGAGATTTTTTGGACATCACTTAGACCCGCCCCCACAGCTTCCTAATTGGACGCAATGTCAAAGTCAAATTCTTGATAAACAGCTGAAGCCCTTCACCATTGGTCTAGCTATGCCCCGCCTGCAAATAATACTGACGATAGTTATGTCAAGGGGCGGGACTGCTTTTAATATATTCTTTATGAAAAATACTCTGAGCTGAGAGAGCCAAACAAGTGTCCTGCTTCAACATGTATTTCTGTGGGAGCCCTACATATTTGTGTGGTTAAAAACAAGATCAACACATTTATAGTGTTTTAGTAATCTAATGTATGTATTATTGCATTGAAAAACATGTTTATACTGAAGAAATCCAGTGCAGAAAAGATTCTTATATGCCTCTTTAGATTTGCCTGGGAGCCAGACACAATCATCAAAAGAGCCATACAGGTTCCTGACCCCTGTACAAGAAGGACACATGTGTACTCCTAAAAGCTGTGAAAGGTGTATTATGCTCTTTACATCTGCTCCAAACGTCATGAGACTTTGTGAGTGACATGGAAACATACACGGGGCCAGTCCTGTCTGCTTCACCACGTACTGATTGGTACTTTTCCACAGCAGAGTTGAATGATGAATCCCGACTCGGGTGTGGTGAGGATCTGATGAGATTTTCCTTCTGCTCCGTCTCCGGACCCAGTGCCAGGGCTGGGCCGAAGGCGTGGGCCCCGCGAGACAAAAAAATCACTTTATTTTAATCGATGTAGTAATGGTCAAAAAATAAAAACCAAGGGGAAAAGTATGATCAGTCATTTTCAGAATAGCACTGCTGCGTACACAACTGCGTGGAGAGGTCAGGGATTGTGCAAATTATTATGCCGCTATTTTAACACTTTTGAGCTGCTCCTCTCCTACACTGTATGTTACCAATTACTAAGCCTACATTATTTTCTCAGTGAGCCAGAGATCAGAGAAACTGCCTCTTATTTTATCATTTCTTCGAGAACAATGGAAGGACAGTGATTCCTTCTAATGCAAACGCTGGGTTCTCGATATGCACCGTTTTATTAGGATCATATTGTGTGTCTGGCTTTGCTTTTTGAGGAGCCTTTGAACGCACACTATCAGTAAATAACAATAGCCCTTTATCTCTCTCAGTTCCACAATAAGTCTTGGCATGCTATCGTCTCCTCAACTCATCAACAATCACAGATACACACACACACACACACACAAGGCCTGGGTTTTCATCTTGAATTGATCTAAACATGATCGGTTTTGTGGCGTCGGGCGGATACTTCACACACACACATGCACACACACACACACACACGCTAATGTATTTATGACCAAATATGAACAGAGTGACCACAGATAAACACACACGCAGCATCTTTGTCACGACTGCTGCAAACAATAAGACCGCATTGTTCTCTTTTCAAACAAAGGAGAGATCAGACTTTAACATAAAACATATTGGTTGTGTTACGGTAGTTATGGAAATCAATTGTATTAATGATTTGAATGCCTGGGTTCGTTTTGTTAAGCCCTTTTTCAAGATTCAAGAATATATTTACCATTTGCAGTAAAACCACATTGGAATAACTGTGCAAGATTTCCCCTGTGTACTCTAGGATAGTACACACCAGAGCTCCTGCTACTTTGAGTTGCGTTGTGTATGAATTGTGCTATATAAATAAACATGCCATGCCTACTAATAGTATTTAATCAAATACGTATGAATAGTGCCTTGTAACTTTTATATTACTGTAAAAATCAAGTTAGAGTTACTAGCTATAGCAGAAGTAGTAGTAATAGTGACAGTAGTAGTTTTATTTCAAACATTATGCAAAATTAAACTATATACAGTAAACAAGGCCCAAAAAACAATAAAACAAGATATAAAATAAGACATAAACTATAAACTGTTTGAAAAATATGTTTTCCGTACGTGCAGAAGTGACTAGCTCCTCAGTCTGATGTGCCACCCGTCTGCAGTTTAGCACCTGGATCCTTAAATGTATCTCTGCTAATACAATACCTTTTTAAAGCTGGGGTACTTAACTTTTGTCTTGTACAAAAAAAAATGTTGTGATCAAGTCAGACCCCAACATGCTGTCTTCATCTTATACATGGAAAACACAAAAGAGCCCTTTGTGTCACTGTTTGACTCTTTGGGCTGAGAGCTTTTTAACTGAGTTAGGTTGGTGCTCTCTTTTAAACTTTTCTGTTTGAAAAAGCTGATCTTAAGACATGTCAGAGGCCAAAAACACACACATATGAAAACTAGGAACCACCTGTTTTGAGATCGAGGAACTCGATACATGGATCTATTTGGTGTTTTAAAATTAGGTACCCCAGCTTTAAAGGATTGTCCCCAAATTTTCGGAAAGAACCGCCCTCTCCACTTTTTTGAAAAACTTTCTGGTCTTGTTTGACGAGCTCGTATCATCAGAATGATTGACAATTAGGAGGACCAATAGTCTTGATGATCCACCCGGAAGTAGAAAATCCTCCTATACCTTTTAATTTTAGCTATGATAGGGTCTAATTGCAACATTTTGAAAAAGTCATAAAGCAGAAGAAATAAACCACATGTACAAGTTAAGTTTCCATCAACCCTGGATGTTTACAAAAGTAATCGTAAAGAAAAGCTTGTATAACCTGTACTGTATCAGATAATCATTTAAGGCGGACTGCGGGCCAAAAACGCCATCGCCGATCACGTTTCCGCTGCTCAAAGTGGATGTAGGCCAAACTGAAGACAGGAGGTGACATGGATTAAGTGCTGTGGCGTCAGAGAGAAATGAGAAGAGAGCGAAGGCACCGCGGGAGCCAAGAAACCAGTGGGCGCCGCACAAAGACGACTTTTGGAATTTGAGTTACCAGAAGAAAAAAAAAGCAGCAGTTCCCCGTCCAACAAATCCATCTTGAAGATACCGAGCCCTGGTTTGATGTATGGAGCCTCTTTATCTATTGCTCCAGATGCCCTTTTTTATAGTAATCACCCAACGTGTCATATTGTGGATTAGGCCTTAATTATAATCCTGCAACAATTGGTTTTATGCCATTAAGACTGTAACATTTTAGACCCGTTTGTTAATTACAAAACACAACAGCCTGATTAGTCCCGTTTATTTTTGATTATTCCAATCTTTACTCTCAAATGTTGTCACTGATTTGTTCTTAATACTAATTTGGCTGAGGTCGCATCCCCCTCCGGCTCTTGCTCATGTAGATGTGGGGAAAAGGGTATAGAAATGCAGCTACGGTAACCCCTAAGACAGGCATGACCAAACTCGGGCCCGCGAGCCAATTGCGGCCCTCTGTACCGTTTTATGTGGCCCTTCTGCTGCTAACACAAAGTCGCCATTGAGGCACTTTGACAATATCATCAAACTGACTTCAGCTCCACCGATACAGCCATGTTATACCGTGTTGTAAATCTCAGACCCTCTGGAATCCAGTTGTTGACTCTATTGTTATTTACTGACTTTTGTGTTATGATTGTGTCACAGCATTCTAAATAATATGCAGCTGCGAATCAATAAGGACGTATCATAACCCATTTTAACCCATAGGCGCCACGGTTGACTTAAGTCGACAATGTGTGGTCATGTTTTTAAATGGCCATTTGTGTCAAAATTCATTCAAGCTCCCTGCCACAATTTTTTTTTGCATTTTTTACTATTTCCCGGACCATTGAGTGGGGTACAATGTGAATTCTGTTTGTGTTTTATGTCCTATAGCGATCTGTGTCTGTCAGTAAAACCATATGAAGTCAAAATATTAGATGGGTACATTTCATTCCTACAGAAACTTTGGGAAATCCTTATGATTTCTAAAATTAAAGCCTCTATCTCTTATCACTTTTAAGTTATTAAGATATTAAGATGTAGCCTCTTGCGCCTAAAGGGTTAATATCCAGAATCCAGTCAATCCAGCTTGAATCCATTATTTTTTTTCAATCCACGTTGTCGGCCCCACGTCAAGTCTAATTAACTAAAGTGGCCCTCTTGCTAAAAAGTTTGGACACCCCTGCCCTGAGAGATGCAAAGGAGACATTTTGGAAGCATATAGTGGGGAATGAATAGCAGTCTGCCTCCTCTCTCCTCGCTCCTCACTCCTTGCTCCTCTCTCCTCTCTCCTCTCTCCTCACTCCTCACTCCTCGCTCCTCTCTCCTCTCTCCTCACTCCTCACTCCTCGCTCCTCTCTCCTCGCTCCTCACTCCTCACTCCTCGCTCCTCTCTCCTCTCTCCTCTCTCCTCACTCCTCACTCCTCGCTCCTCTCTCCTCGCTCCTCACTCCTCACTCCTTGCTCCTCTCTCCTCTCTCCTCACTCCTCACTCCTCGCTCCTCTCTCCTCACTCCTCACTCCTCGCTCCTCTCTCCTCTCTCCTCACTCCTCACTCCTCGCTCCTCTCTCCTCGCTCCTCACTCCTCACTCCTCGCTCCTCTCTCCTCTCTCCTCTCTCCTCACTCCTCACTCCTCGCTCCTCTCTCCTCGCTCCTCACTCCTCACTCCTTGCTCCTCTCTCCTCTCTCCTCACTCCTCACTCCTCGCTCCTCTCTCCTCTCTCCTCACTCCTCACTCCTCACTCCTCGCTCCTCACTCCTCGCTCCTCTCTCCTCTCTCCTCTCTCCTCTCTCCTGGCTCCTCTCTCCTCTCTCCTCTCTCCTCGCTCCTCTCTCCTCGCTCCTCTCTCCTCACTCCTCACTCCTCGCTCCTCTCTCCTCTCTCCTCTCTCCTCTCTCCTGGCTCCTCTCTCCTCACTCCTCACTCCTGGCTCCTGGCTCCTCACTCCTCGCTCCTCTCTCCTCGCGCCTCTCTCCTCACTCCTCGCTCCTCTCTCCTCGCGCCTCTCTCCTGGCTCCTCTCTCCTGGCTCCTCTCTCCTCACTCCTTGCTCCTGGCTCCTCTCTCCTGGCTCCTCTCTCCTCTCTCCTCTCTCCTCACTCCTCGCTCCTCACTCCTCGCTCCTGGCTCCTGGCTCCTCTCTCCTCGCTCCTCTCTCCTCTCCCTCCTCCTCTCTCCTCGCTCCTCACTCCTCACTCCTTGCTCCTCTCTCCTCTCTCCTCACTCCTCGCTCCTCGCTCCTCTCTCCTCTCTCCTCACTCCTCACTCCTCTCCTCACTCCTCGCTCCTCTCTCCTCACTCCTCACTCCTCTCTCCTCGCTCCTCACTCCTCACGCCTCGCTCCTCTCTCCTCTCTCCTCTCTCCTCACTCCTCACTCCTCGCTCCTCTCTCCTCTCTCCTCACTCCTCACTCCTCGCTCCTCTCTCCTCGCTCCTCACTCCTTGCTCCTGGCTCCTCTCTCCTCACTCCTCGCTCCTCTCTCCTCTCTCCTCTCTCCTCTCTCCTCACTCATCTCTCCTCTCTCCTCCTCCTCTCCTCGCTCCTCGCTCCTCACTCCTCTCTCCTCACTCCTCTCTCCTCTCTCCTCTCTCCTCTCTCCTTCTCTCCTCTCTCCTCACTCCTCTCTCCTCTCTCCTCACTCCTCGCTCCTCGCTCCTCGCTCCTCGCTCCTCGCTCCTCTCTCCTCACTCCTGGCTCCTCTCTCCTCACTCCTCACTCCTCTCTCCTCTCTCCTCCCTCCTCTCTCCTCACTCCTCTCTCCTCACTCCTCGCTCCTCTCTCCTCGCTCCTCTCTCCTCACTCCTCTCTCCTCACTCCTCTCTCCTCTCTCCTCTCTCCTCACTCCTCTCTCCTCTCTCCTCACTCCTCGCTCCTCTCTCCTCTCTCCTCACTCCTCGCTCCTCTCTCCTCACTCCTCACTCCTCTCTCCTCTCTCCTCCCTCCTCTCTCCTCACTCCTCTCTCCTCACTCCTCGCTCCTCTCTCCTCCCTCCTCGCTCCTGGCTCCTGGCTCCTCTCTCCTGGCTCCTGGCTCCTCGCTCCTGGCTCCTCTCTCCTCGCTCCTCTCTCCTCTCTCCTCTCTCCTCTCTCCTCTCTCCTCTCTCCTCTCTCCTCTCTCCTCACTCCTCTCTCCTCGCCCCTCGCTCCTCGCTCATCCATCTTTGTGATATGGGGCACTGGGTTTGATGTGGTCGTGTTGGACATCTTCCCCGTTCTCCTCCGAGCGTCGCTGACCCCTCCCTTCAGTTTCTGTGATATGGTTTTGGGGTTTTTGATGTGGTCATGCGCTGGAGGATTCTCACGCATGGTTTCCATAACGATAAAACGATTCCCGGTTTCTGAAAAGTTGCCCCTAAAGACGCAATGAGCCTGCAACTTCCACACGCATTTTTTTTTTCCCTCTCCGCGTTCCGTTGAATGTTTTTGATTTGTCTGAATTATTTTTCTTTGACGAGGTCTGTGGTTTAAACATTGTTGTGCTGTTTTCAAAGAGTTTTGTAAAGTTGATTAAAGCTGCATTGTACCAATACATCATTGTCAGACAAGTTGGGCATGTAATTCACCAGGCTTTGACATGCTTTTGTTGTTTATGGAATGATTACACATAGTTTACAGGGTGCACTCGCTCTGTTGTATCGGCCTCTTATCGCTCTCACGACTTCACACCGTTCTGCTGTATATTCATTACAGTTTCCTTTTGCATTTCTTTTCATTTAAATATTTGCAATGTCTATTTGACCGAACCAACAGAGACTACAAGAACAGCTTTTCACACTGCAAAAAGTTATGAAAATATGTCAACATTTGCTGAATTTTGGCAAAATGTATCTCAATTTCATCACATTTTGACTGCCTGAAAACAAGGGACAAAGCAAACATGATTTTGAAAAGATATAAGAAAAGTCTCCTTGGAATAAGAAAATACAGCAACAGTTCTTGAAATAAGACTCCGATGGGACAAAGCCTTTGGAGAATTGTGTTTTTAGTCTGAATTCACTCAAATAAAAATAAAAAATCTCTTGATTCAAGCTATTATTAACTCATACTTTATCCTTTTTTGCACGAACCAAACTAAACACATCACAACATTTATGATGGGGTGACAGTGGCTCATTTGGTAGAACATTGGTCTTTGAACTTAATGGTTGTGGGTTCAATTCGATCTCCCCCTTGTCATCTGCTCCCATTGATGTCTGCTGTTTGTTGTGCCCCTGGGCTAGACACTTAACCCCACTTTGCCTGAAGCCCCCGCTCAAAAACCAAGGCTGTGTCTTTGTTGACGGAGTAGACCCACCACCTGCAGGAGGATCAGTGAGGGCCTGGTGCTATGAGAATCCAACCCCCAACCCAGAAATAGACTGATAAAGGGGATGAAGATGAATGAATGAATGAATGAACATGTTTGGTGAGCGATAACTTATTAAAGAAGAATGTTAGAAGGAAAAGGGCTGCGTTGTGTGGTTTGTTGAGTGTCAGAGGGCGATAGAGAAACCATATAAAATGTCAGGGGTGAGATTGCTGCAGCAGGAGTTTGTAGCGGTACCGTCTGTGGTGCAGGGCGTCCTGGAGTCTGCGCCGGAGAGGGCTATGGTGAGATCTGACGGCAGGTGATGCTGGATATTTCTCTGGGATTCTAGCATAGTCAAAACTGGTCCATTTGAAGTCATTTGTTTTTGAAGCATTTTCAAAAGCTCTCACTTCATAATAGTGCCTTTTAACTTTTATTTTTCATTTGGTGAAACTCACAGCATGCATCAGCCCTATCTACAGTGGGTTGAATTGGACCAACACATTTTCACTGCTTAAAAAAACCAACATATATTTCATTTTTTTCTGAAACTAAAAGATTCATATGAAGGAGTTCTTTATTCGTCCCACAGTGGGGAAATTTCAGTGTTGCATCACAAGTTACAGAACAGTAGGAAAGAGGACATCCGACATACAATAGCCCTATACAATGATAAAATAAAACAAAAAAAGTAAAGTAAAGTAATTTAAAATCTGCATTTAAAATAGCATAAAAATCTGTATTAAATCTGGTAGACTAATAGAAAATCAAATGGATAGTCAACATATTTACCTCTATCAATAGTGTGTCATTTAGCCAATAAATATAGATTTAGGTAAAAAGAAAGTGAGGCGAGTAAAGAACGTGACAAGTATTATGTCTTAAAGGTCTGTTTTCTTACACACAGTTGTCCTACATGCACCTGCTAAATACTACAAAGTATCTGTAATTGCTAAGCCTTGATTGTAAATATTTAGAGCAATCTCGTGTGTTTTCTACATAGCAGTCAATCAAGAATGACTAAAATTTGGGACAACATTATTATTATTATTATTTCTTCTGCTGTACATTACATACTTGTCAGATAAGAAAACGGGAACCTCAAACTTTCTATACAGAAACATGAATAGTTTGTGTTTGTCTTTCAGAAATGGTGAGGAAGAAGAATCCCCCTATCAGGAGTGTGGGAGGAGAGGAGGAAGAGGAGGAGGAGGGGAAGAGAAAAGCGACTGGAGATGAGGAGGAAGAGGGAGACGACGAGGGCCGGGTGGGAGCAGAGGCTGACCGCATTTCCCACAATCCATCGGAACCGGAATCCAGGACCAACGACGAGGACGAGGACCGGGACAGCGAGTGCGTGTCTTCCTCCGTGTCGCCGTCGTCCGTGGGTTACGACGAGCGGCGATCCACGGGCGCCAGATCCAAAGCCAGATCCGCGGACCGGGGTGAGACAGACGCCCGGCAGGAGGTAGCAGGAGTCCTGGTGGGGGAGGAGGTGATGAGAGACACGCCCCCTCTGTCCGGCAGTCCTTCCCCCAAACTCCAGGACTTCAAATGCAACGTGTGTGGCTACGGTTACTATGGGAACGACCCTGCCGACCTGGTGAAGCACTTCAGGAAGTACCACCTGGGTCTGCACAACCGCACCAGACAGGACGCGGCTTTGGACTCGCACATCCTCGCCCTGCACAACATGGCGCCCCACACGCTACAAGGTAAACACAACGCACAAACGCACACTAGTATGATTGTGTGGATGAAGCAGTTTAGCGGCTGAACATGTGACCGCGGAAGATCAAAACAAGATGTATTCAAATATGTTTAGAAAGAAGGAGGAGGGTGTGAGGACAGTGGGGATGGTACGGGACATTTAACTACATCTATGGACATCTGTTAACTCATTGACTACCAGCCGTTTTTGATGATTTCACTGATTCTCAAGACCCACAGAATATTATTTCCGAAGACTATGTGAAATGTGAAACCAGATTCTGAAAGACTGGATTGTCGACATTGATCAGCAAAAATAAGTTTGTTTTAAGCTATTTTTATTGTCCTGTAACCCCCAGTCGAATAGAGGGTCTCAGACAAATACGTCAATTCCAGATTTAAGATTCATTTATTAGGTCCCGTAGGAATTTTGTCTTGGACTCACAGGCTGCTACATCGAAAATACACACAACACAGTAACGCAGACAAAAACCAAGATTTTAACATTTATGTATATTAGTCGTTCGCCCCTTATGGACCGATAGCTCTATGTGTTTGTTATTATTGCATATCCTGTGTTTTAACTGTTTGATTCTCTGATCTGTGTTGGCGAATCGACAACTTTGTAAAGTCCCCCAAGACTTCTGTTATTTTTATAGGGCTATGCTAGAGCTATACTGTGTAAAGCGTTTTGGGTGACTGACCTTGGTCTGTAAAATGCGCTATATAAATAAGCATTACTTACTTACTATACAAGAATGCATTGAATTGAATTGAAGTAAATTATGCATTATATTTGACCTTTAAAGCTGGGGTACCTAACTTACAAACTGATAAACAATTTTACGGCATAGTGAAATCCATCTAACTTCTTTTCTCCTAAAGCCTTTTGGTTCTATTTCTATTTTTTGGGTTTTTCCGACAGAAAAGTGATAAAAACAGGACCACCCTCGGCTCTCAGGCCAAAGCCTTAAAAAGTGACTCACAAGGATCTTTTTTATACAAACAGAAATGACCTTTGTTCTCTGATTTTTTCACAACATTTTTTGAAGAATCTTTCAGTTGTGGACAAACAAACTAAATACTAAATAATGTATTTTGAAGAGAAAAGGAAACATGATAATAAGATAATTATATATAATTCATGTAGAAAATGTATGGATAAAATAAGTTTGGATGAAGATAAGAAATAAAGTAAAACCTAAATTGTTATGAAAGTTACTTTTAATAATACGTTTGTGAAGATTCAAATGCATACTTTGAGTTTGTTTTTACAATCTCTGCAACAATTACATACATTATCACTTTTTTGAGAACAAATATAAATTCACAAATAAACATTTAGGTTTAGGGTAAAATTAAATTATTTTCTCGTCTTGTCTCATGGATCTAATCTTGTCCACCTTTACAAGATAAGATAAAACTTTTTTGACCTCACAATGGAGACATTTTGTGAGACATTAGACATTCAACGACATAACATGTTTAATGTTGCTTCTAAATGCTTCTAACTGAACTCAGACTGTTTGAATCGTCTTATTCAGTGTTCACACAGGAGTACAAATTACCATGTCTAAAAAAAATAACCTGTGTTCCTTAAGCCTTCGTCAAGTTTACCTCAAAAGTTTTTCTCTGATCAAACCTCTTCATCCTGGTGTTCCCAGACATCCAGGGAGGACCGGGGCAGAAGAACCAAGCCAAAGATTTAGGGAAGATCCGACAAGAGCTCCTCCACCAGCAGCACAGGACGGTGTTGTTGAACGGCACTTACGACGTCCAGGTAAGTTTCACAAGACTTCCACCTCTGGAGTTACCACACGGTTGAAAAGTACGTCAGTGAGTTCAGTGGTTCCCAAAGAAAGGGCCGCGGCACAGGAGCTGGGGGACGTAAAATGATTTCCAGGTTTTTTTTAGTTTTTCTTACAGTTTCTACATAATATTTTTTACAATGCTTTTGGTGCAAGCATTGTTTTAAGTGATTCAAATGGCACAATACGTGTTTTGACGCTTCAAATGATGACTATATTATTTGCTATGATGTGAGCAGACCCCAGGGAAGACCCAGGACACGTTGGAGCGACCCACACTCGCCTCTCTGGTTTCGAATCCCGGATGGAACGGGGTCTTTCTGAGTGGAGTTTGCATGTTCTCCCCGTGCTTGCGTAGGTTTCCTCCAGGTACTCCGGTTTCCCCTACCACTAAAACTCACTAAGTTAAATCCTCCAGCTCTGGTAGTCCTGACCAAGCCGAGCATCAACATCTGGAGATGGGTTCCCGGGCGACCACTGCTCCTGACGTAAGCCTTAGCGGCATCAGGATGGGTCAAATGCAGAGGATGAATTGCCCCTACAGGGATCAATAAAGTGCACCTTTAATATATTATATGTTTATTTGATTAGAACAGAACAAGAAGCATTGTTACAAATAACCAATGCCACGTTCATAGGCCATATAGCCACATATAGCCACATAGCACATAGCATAACAGCTAATTCACATACAATATATTACATCCATCCACGCCTCCATCCATCCATTTTCTTCCTCTTTATCCGTTGCCTGGTCGCGGGGGCAGCAGTCTGAGCAGACACTCCCAGTCTTTGCTCTCCATACACACTTCCTCCAGCTCATCTGGGGGAATCCCGAGGTGTAACCAGGCCAGCTGAGAGGCACAGTCCCTCTAACAGGCACTTCCCTGGGGCTTGCTCGCGTCATAGCATGTAATATAGACATCATTTGAAGCGTCAAAACATGTATTGTGCCATTTGAATCACTTAAGACAATGCTTGCATCAAAAGGATTGTAAAAAATATTGTGTAGAAATTTAAGAAAATAACAAAAAAAATCCCGGAAATTATCGCTCGAACCTTCTTTGGGAACCACTGAACTCACTGACGTACTTTTCAACTCTCTCATCATAATGCAGGTAACAAAACAAGGAAAGAACATATATTTGAACCCCTACTTGTAAAATATCTTTCCATAAATGACATAAATGATAATAATGTACAGTGGCATAAGCTGGTAATTAAAAAATAAATACATGGATGATTCAGATTAAGAAAGCAGATAACTCGGTGTGTGTAATGAAAAGGGCTGTTTGCTTTTACCACCGACACTGAGCTATTGCAGCAATAAAAAAAACTAATAAGACATTTGATGAACCGTTCCACAGCGCGGTGCATCTTGTCGATCGACTTACACGAAAAGGAAGGCGTTTAGAGGTTTGTTTACAGTAACCATAAAGACTTTTTGTTAATGGCCAAGTCTTTTCCTTCTTCCCCTCTCGACGATAAAGCTGAGTCCCTGAGTGGCTGTCAAACTTGTGTTGGTTTTTTATTGCCACTCTGAAAGGACTTCCACAAAACTGTCTTTGAGAACAAGCAGGTATTTGGCAAGTAAACGCAAAAGAACAACACCTGTCTATGTTCTTGCCATAAATAAAAGAAAGGAAATGAGGCCAAAATACAAACTAGAATGAGAAAAGTTGACATTTTAAGCAAGGCGTGTGACAAAAAATATATATACAGAGTTTTGGAGATGGAGATTTGTATAGTACAGCCATTCCCAAAGTCAGTAACAGCCCCTTAAAAATCCGACGGCTCCACAAAATATTAACCAAGAAGACAACGTTAAAAATAGGCTCTTTTATTTGGGAGAATCAGCCTCTGCTACAAACATATAAATGACGCACCCCATTTTGTAATACAAAAATGATCACAATTTGATTTTTCAAGTCAAATAAGGAACACAAATATTTTAATTTTATTTGAAATATTATTAATTTAATCTGTGAATGTCAAATGTTTTCTTATTTTCTGCTGATGGCCGAAGAATAAATAAAATAAAATAATTTAACATACAATAATTATACACAACTTATTATTATTTTTTTATGACCTCTCGCGGCCCCCCCGCAATACCCAGGGGGCCGTGGACCGCACTTTGGGAGACACTGCTATAGTACTTTTTGAGAAACAAGTCACAAGGAAATTCCAACTGTAAGATAGATAGAAAGTATATGTTCCTTATTGTTCCTAGTTTATTCTTTAAATGTGTAAGGCACAAGCTAATGTAAATGTATACTTCTTGTAGCTAAAATTATGGTTGATTCAAAATAGAAAAAAACACAATATTTAAGCAAGAACCAAGCACTTGTTGTTAACTTGTTTCTCCCTCTCCTTCAAAATGTACTAAAGCAAAAGCGAGCTCAGCACTATGTTTACAAGAGGTGTCTGTATATTTGTTTATTGGTGGGTATTTAAGATGGTATAGATATAAGGTAATGTGAAACCTAGGTGTGTCATGTGGAGCGGAGTTTTGCTGAGCTTTCAAAAGCACAGCCCAAGATTCAGGAAATCTGAAAAAAGCAGAGAGTCAGTGCTGGTACGGTCCGAGTCATATCCAGTAAACGCTGCAGATACACACAGACACGCACACACACACACACACACACACACACACACACACACACGCACACACGCACAGTCAGAAATAGAAAATCCAGTGGGCTTAAATCGTCATTACGTTGAAAAACTGAAAGTGCGTGTAAAAAAAAAAAAAAGGAATGAAAGAGCCCTCTATTCTCTCGCCTTCCCTGTCTCCCGCCCACGTTTGGAAAATTCCATGTTGTCATTTGCTGAAACGGTGTCCCGCTCCGGCCAATCGGGTGGCGGGGAAAAAAAAGTGAGCGAGGAGCAGCGTCGTCGCAGATGGAGAGAAATGAAAAGGAGAGACATAGAAAAGACTTGTGAACAGTGGTTGTAAAGGGCAGCTCCAGCAGTTTGATAAAACAGCTGTCAGACGCATGAATGTGCTTTTGTCTTCACAATCTCTCTCTCTTTCTCTCTTCCCCTTTAAAACCAGACCAATCTCCTTCCCCATTTATTGAACAAATTAATTCATAATACCTACATTTCAATTTGATCATATCATATCAGACGAAGTGCTTTGTGTGACCTCAGTCTGTGAAAAAGCGGTACATACAGTATATAAAGATAACTTACCTACGTACATGATCATAGTCAAGGTCAAGTTTATTTGTAGAGCACATTTACAACAAGCTTCAATATACAACTCAGAAATGTAGCTTACTTTCTTATACTGTATCGTAAGTAGTAAGTAAGTCATGTTTATTTATATAGCCCATTTTACAGACAAAGGTCACCCAAAGTGCTTTACAATGTTCAGAGTTCAGATTTTGTTCCAATCATTCCACACACGGTGATGACGAGTCGCCAAACACACTGGACCATCAGCTCCCAACCAACACCATCCATTCACTCTCGCATTTACATTCATACCTATTGTGCATGTTTTTAGTGGTAGGGGAAACTGGAGCACCTGGAGGAAACCTACGGGGAGACCATGCAAACTCGACTAAGAAATCGGGTTCGAACCCAGGACGTTCTTGCTGAGAGGCGAGAGTGCTATCCATTCAGCCACCGTGCCGTATTGTTGTGCATACAGTAGTTTCAATGCAAATATTTATTGTATAA
This sequence comes from Knipowitschia caucasica, assembly GCA_964034765.1. Classification (NCBI taxonomy): domain Eukaryota; kingdom Metazoa; phylum Chordata; class Actinopteri; order Gobiiformes; family Gobiidae; genus Knipowitschia; species Knipowitschia caucasica. Next base: position 35,081,094 of record OZ035838.1, on the reverse strand, counting down.
TTTTTCTCAAGCAATATTTTTTCCATCCAAACGTGTTATCGAGAGCTTGAGGTTTTACAAATAAATCCTCTTTTTGTTTTAAATTGATAACATAATCCCGTGTGTTGTTCTTTGTAGATTTGTGAGATAGTGAAAGCCTAAGTAATGGGTAAATCTGAAGAGAAGTTGTGTGTAAAAAAAGATATATGGAAATATTAGAATAACACAGACAGTCATAAATGCCACAGGTGAGAAATGCAGTCATAAAAATCACTGCAAGATCATAAAAATAACAGTCCATGATTAACGGCTGCAGAGGTGCACTGTGGGATACATTTATTTCACCATTGAACCAGTATGGAAGTAATAGATCTACTTACTCAACACAGGCAGAAAGGGTACACATACATACAGAAATATTACGGTGTCGTGTAAAACAATTGAGCCATTCGTCACGCAGGAAGAACAACGTCAAAAGAGTGAAAGAGTGCGGTGTCGAGTCGCACGTGGGGGAAAAAAAACAAGACGTTTCCTTCTCTCCGAGGCTTTACGGACACTTTTGTTATTTGTTCTGTTTTGTTTCTACCGTGAATTAAAAAGGTCAGATCTGTTGAATGCATCACTTTTAATAAGCGCTTAAAATAGTCGACCTGCTGTGATAATTGGAGAGATTTAGTTTGAGCCCAAAGAAAGCCAAATGACAGTAATTGTTGCGCTAATTGTCAAAAGTGACGTATACTTTTCCTGCCTGAAGTTGCTCAAACAAACTGGACGCTCGTCGCCATGGAATGTCCCACCATTCCACCTGGCATAGCACATATTTATCTATATATATCTTGCATCGGTTCAACTTCAGGTGTTTATAAAGAGTTCTCTGCAAAAACATGTGGATTCACGTCTCCACACGTTGACGCAGCTGAAAAAAGTTAAGATAAGATATTTATTGATTTTTATATTTATTGATCTCACACAGGAGAAATGGACGTTTCACATCTGGCATGGATAGAATCACTCAAGATTTTTGTAAAGAAAGATGTAGGCAAACATGTTAAAAACACAAGGCAACTTTAAATTTAATTCAGATTCAAATAACTTTATCTGTGGGGAACTTCATTTGCAGACGGAGCACCGGTGGGGATACATAAAAACACAGAAAATTGCAGAAAAGCAGTATAAAATACATAAAACGGATCATAATCAGCTTCAGCCCAAACAGATCGTCTCTCAATTAGCTGCTTAAAAGTCAGACTGAGGTGGGGACGAATCTGGATGTGGCCCTTTTTCGAATGAACGTGACAAATACGTAAAAAAGAATACGGCCCCTACTCAAGACGCTCCTCTGCCTGTCGCCCCCACAGCACCATCAACCGAAACTAAAGCTGGGGTACCTAACTTTCAAACCAGCAAAAGCCATATAATACAATCCATGTATCTCTAGTTACTGGCTCTAAAAAAAGTTGAATTCTGTAACTAGTTTTCACGAGCATGTGTTTGCGTTCAGCCAATCAGCTCTTAAGTCCAAGGCATCAAATAGTGACTCAAAGGGCTAAGTGTGCAAGTTGTCAAATAAGATAAAAATAGAAAGCCATGGTCATATTTGTTCTCAACATTGGAGTTTGTCTGTAAATTGGGACAAAAAAACGTATTTATTTAAAACAGATTAGCCCAGATTTAAAATGCGTTTTTTTGGAGTCTGGAGGCTACACAGGCGCGTCAAATCAATCAATTTATCATGAACTCATTTTTCTTTCTGCCCTCCAACAGGTGACGCTCAGTGGCACGCTGATCGGGATTGGCCGGAAGACGTCCGATTGCCAGGGCAACACAAAGTACTTTCGCTGCAAGTTCTGCAACTTCACATACATGGGCAGCAACTCTATTGAACTGGAACAGCACTTCCTCTCCTCGCATCCAAATAAGGTCAAAACCCCGCCCACAACCCCCTTATCGCCGAATAACAACACGGCAGCTCACGGCGGAGTGGCGAAGGGGCGGGGCCAGATCATGGAGGGGGCGGAGCGAGTGGCTGTGAGATCAGATGATGATTCGTTAGTGGGATACTCGGTCCCGGTGACGGCGTGCGGCGACTCTCCGGGCCGGGGCGGAGGTGGGCCAGCCTATTATTGGTGTAAGTTTTGCAGCTGGAGTTGTGAGTGGGCGGGCGGCTCGGGAAAGCTGTTGGAGCATTATGAGCAAAGACACAAGAACTGTAGCCCCGCTGGGACGGAGCGAGAGAGGAGGAGGGAAGCAGAACATGTGGCATCCAAAACTCGCAAAGACGGGTCATCTAATCCAACCAGCACCAGCCAAGGTAATGAAACCCAAGAACCGATGGGAAAATGTTATGGCTCCTGATGTTGGACTCATTAAAGATCAATGAGGCGCTGCTTAACCAAAAAATGACTTCAGTTGAAGTGATATGCAGTTATGACAAACGACACCGAGGCCAACGTTGGTCCAGACAGAATGACTGCGTCGTCTACTACTTCATTCACAACCATTTTTCAGCACGAGCTTTGCATTCATTCAGTTAATTTGACCTAACAAAGAAAAGGCCTGGACTGCGCTTTACAAACCAGCTGTGTATCAAAGCCAAATCATCCCCCATTATCCGATTATTTGATTCAAAATAAATACAAACATTCCTGTCCCATTTTAGTCCAGCCTTTTAAATCCTCATTTTTTAAAGATGATATGCAGGGCTTTATTTTAAGATGTTTTCATTAGTCTAGCAAAGCTTTTCTTGTATGTATTTCTGATATTACTCCTATATTGACTTTTATTAAACCAGGCAGAATCTTTTTTTTTGTGGAGTCTTGGCCCCAGAGAGACAGGAAGAAGTGGAGTCGGCGAGGGTGTTATGGGGGACTATTGTACATGTTCTTAGAGGTATGAGAAACCTACTCAGACAGGGGGAGAACGTGCAAACCCCAAACAGACTGGCCTGGAGGTGGAGTCCAACCCAGGACCTTCTCGCTGTGAATTTCAAGCGCTAACCACTGCACCCAATGGCTTATCTGTCTATCTCTTAAAAAGTTTCAGGGATCCACTTTTTCACATTTCTGAACCAACTCTGGCTCCTAAAGTGTTCAAAGTTTGGTATTTCTTTGGTTTATTCAGTCATCTGTACACTCTTGTTCCCGGCAGACCCAAACAGCAGTGACCCTGACGCCGTGGTAACCAGCTACAACTGTCAGCTGTGCGACTTCCGGTACTCGATGGCCCACAGCGCGGACGTGATCGTGGTCGCCCCTTTACTGCTCCACTACCAGCACAACCACTCCATCCACCGCTGCTGCATCCAACACTGCATGTACTGTCCACAGGGCCTGTGTCAGCCGCAAAAACACATCGGGGAGGTGAGATTAGTGGACCATAAATACATTGTGGAAACGTACTGTGGCCTGGTAATTAGAAGGAAGAAAAATAATAGCTTTTCTATCAAGGGGAAATAGAAAATGTTACGAACAAGTGCAAAGTTAATCACTCAAATTTTCAGTTTAGTTTAAAGTCCCTTGCCTCCTCACATACTGTACACCCACGGACGTCCCTCTCGCCTCTGTGACAGCTGCCAAACGTAATGACTGAAGCTGTTTAAAATTCACAAAGGAAAGTTAACAGGGAGAGCTAACCGTGGCAGCGTTCAGCTAATGATGCACATCCACGTTGTAAATGTCTGCGACTGCTTTGCATCAAAGCAGTCGCAGACATTTACACCTAATAGAACCTGCTTTTATACATTTATTCAATCTGCACAAAAGGTAGAAATGCAGTAGAATAACTTCAAACCTGGCAGAAACGGCCCGAGAGACAAGGTCATATAAAACACCATCGCCTTATCTGATAACTCATTTTAAAATGTTATCAATTTTATAACGACTTGTTCCAATTGTACCCAAATTCTTTTACGACTTACTGTGTATGACAGATGTCCTGCTTCTTGCCATAGATATGTTATGGCTCTACTTGCTCAATTTGGCTTTGTACATTCCTCAATTATGGATAATTTTAGTGAGAAGACTCGCCCCTCCATAGATGTAGCTTAGCCCAGTGAAGTTATATGTTCGTTTCCAATGTAACAGTAAAGTTTATTGACTGAAAATATATACAACTTTTCTGGATCATTTCCACTGTTACGGAAGGGAAAACCACTTAGCTTCACAACCACCATTGAAAGTGATGTCTGATGTAGCTAGCTATAGACTGTGCGTTAGGCTAATAAGGAAATAGTGGTTGTCGAGAAAGTTAGTTTTCCTCTGCGAAAAGGTGTATATCCAGGCAGAACAACATTTCATTGAGCTAAAGCAAAAAGCGGGCCCACCAGCAGATTTAGGGAACACGACTTTCATCATGTTTTTTTTTTTGCCCGAATCTGAAGCATGCAAATGACCCACTCACTCCACATAAAAATGACATGTTATTTCTTCCATTAGGTGTCCCATCCTTTTGCTTGCCGGAAGCCCACCTGCTCTAAATGCTGCTCTAAGTTCCCCCAGTCCGACAACCCCCAGGACACTGCCACTTCACCGAGCCTGACCCCTCCTAACCCTCGCAGCGACCCCACTAACACAGCACATCCCATGGTCACGCAAGGTACTACAGAGTCCGACACATGGCCATTACTCCAAACGACATTTGCCATAACATCAGATTTCTTTGTGTGCCTCCAGGTGTGACCCACTTGTGTGACCAGTGCGCGTTCGCCACGGCCGACATTGACGTGCTGCTGCAACACTACGAGAGCTGCCATACGGTCACCAGCCTGAAGGGGGCGTCACCTCACGTCAAAGCAGAGGAGGAGGTGGGGGGGGCAGAGAAGGCGGGAGGCAGCGCGGCAGAGAGGGAGTTCTCCTGCACAAAATGTCACTTCATCACAGAGGTGGAGGAGGAGATCTTCAGACACTACAGGTGAGAAGTCGGGGAAGTCGGAGTGCGGTTTATCTGTATAGCACTATTAATGCCCAAGGCAAGTCAAGGTGCTGATTAGTGTTAGTGTTGTCACGATGCTAATATTCCAAACTCTATCGCTGCAAAATGTGATGAAAGATGAATAAAAAATAGCTCAAATTTGGCTGTTGATTTGAGCACATTTTGACTGCCTTAAAACATGATTTGCAAATGGGACAAAGCAAATGTATTGTGTTTTAAAATGATACAAGAAATGTCTCCCTTGGAATGAGAAAATGAATGGCTTTATCTCATTGGCAAATCTTGTTTTAAGACAGAATGTGCTAAAATTAAGATGAAAAAAACCACCCGATTTAAGCAATTCTTACTTAATTTTTTTTTGTTTTTTGCAGTGATTCCAATGAAAATAGATTAGGCCTTTCACTGTAGTTACTATATTGATGGATTGATTGGACCGGGGTGAAATCTACAAGTAATTGCTCAGGGTCAGGGGTCAAGATGTTTACAATTATTTGTTCCCAATAATTAGTCCCATATGAACCAGCCCGGACTCTGAGGAGCACAGGGACTGGACTCCTGTTAGTGCCCAGAGTCAGAACTAAACATGGGGAGGCTGCTTTTCAGATTCATGCTGCTAAAATCTGGAACAGTCTTCCTGGAGATGTGAGACAGGCCTCCTCTCTGACAATGTTTAAAGCCAGGTTAAAGACAGTTCTGTTTAGCTGTGCATACAACTGAGGGATTTTATATTTGTATCTTTCTTTTTAATGTTCTGTGATTATTTATGATTTTAATGCTTTCTTGTTTTGTTCAGCACTTTGAATTGCCTTGTGTATGAATTGTGCTATATAAATAAACTTGCCTTGCCTTGCCTTGCCTTGCCTTGCCTTGTTTACATTATGATTTTTTACAACACAAGTTTGTGATTTTTTTTTTTTTTTTTTTTTTTTTGAGCACACGTAGTTATTGTGACAGGCCGAGAATAGACTTGATGATTAGGTAACTCTATAGGCCCTTTTTTCAATAAATATAGTTCTTTTTATGGTGCCACATTTTTTCGTCTTAGTTGATACAAGAAATGCTCAGGAAATGTCAAATTTTGTTTTCTTTGTGTAATTGTTTTTAGTCTCAATACTCACTTAAGAATCTATTTTAATTCTGGTTTGACTATCAATTAGCATTCTCTTTTGACAACCCTTTTTGTTATAAGCTTTGAAACTATTTTCTTTCTGACACTGATATATTAATTATACATAATTAGACAGCGAGAGTAGCTCAGTTGGTAGAGCACTGGCCTTTGGGCCTGAAGGTCGTGGGTTCGAGCCCACCATAAGACCTACTTAACGACTCTCACTGATGACTGCTGTCGTTGTGTCCTTGGGCAAGACACTTAACCCCACTTTGCCTGAAGCCCCCGCTGAAAGATCTCAGCTCCTGTGGACTCAGCACCTGCAGGAGGATCAGTGAGGGGCTGGTGCTCTGTGACTGGGTGTAGCTCTGACTGCCACCCCCCCGACCCAGAAATGGATTAAGGGGAAGAAAATGGATGGATGGATGGATAATTAGACAGCAGGATAATCTCAATAAACCATACAAAAAGCTTTTATAACACACTCCAATCGACCAAAAAAAAAAAGACAAACCTCAAAAAGAAGTATTGTCCAACAAATCAATGAGAAAATCCTTCATTACCAAACAGAAACATCTCATTATTGTTAAACTCTGAGCAAAGTGGAAAGTTGGGCTCGAAAACACAGAACACAATTGAAACATTGATTCAAATGGTCTCAGATTTATACAATATTGATCTGCTTTGCAATATGAGAGAGAAAATGAGAGAAGCTGTTGTCTGAAAAATGTCAGCTTTGAATCAATCAGAACTTTAATGTTGTTTTCAAGAAGATGAGAATGGAACCAAACCAGAAAACACGATTTTACAGTCCTCTCACACGTCCTTCAGAAACACAAGCAAGTACCAGAACGCAAGATTTTCACCGTATCAAGCAAACAATAACATACCTGCATATTTAGCTATATTTATTGGTATGTAAGTAAGTCATATTTATCTATATAGCACATTTTTACAGACCAAGGTCACCCAAAGTGCAATCCACTCCACCACCGTGTCGCTTTCTCTCGCTTCTCAGCAAGAAGGCCCGGACTTTGAATCCCGGTCAAACAGGGCCTTTCTGGGTGGAGTTTGCATGTTCTCCCGTGCCTGTGTAGGTTCCCTCCAGGTGCTCCGGTTTCCCCAACCACTAAAAACATGTACAATAGGTCTCTGAATGTAATGAGGGAGTGAATGGATGGTGTTGGTTTGGGGTTTGATGCTCTAGTCTGTTTGGCGACTCGCTTCTGTCATCACCGTGTGTGGAGAGAATGAAACCATATCTGAACTCTGAGCATTGTAAAGTGCTTTGGGTGACCTTGGTCTATAAAAATGTGTTATATAAATAAAGATTACCTACAATGTTCAGAGTACAGATATGTTTCCAGTCTCTCCACACACGCTGATGACGCCTCCAACCAACACCATCCATTCACTCACTCATTACATTACCTTTATGGGAAACCGGAGCACCAGGAGGAAACCTAGGCAGACACAGGGAGAACATGTAAACTGCACTCAGAAAAGCCCTGTTCCGTTCGCGAATCGAACCCAGGCCCCGGGATTTTCTTTATTAGCTCTATTAATTAGCTTTAGTAACTGTCCACATTTTTCTGAGGCACAGATTGGCACACGTCCCCCTGCCCCTTTGGCTTGAATGAACTTTTCTTAAACACGGTACGCTTTGGCAAATTATTTGACTATGACGACAGGGAATAAGCCATTTTCCCCCTTTAAAAACAAAAGCATTATCTGAAAAAGTACGTTTGGGAATTTCTCCAATCCAAACCAACTGCACAACTGCGTGCCTTCAGTTACATTGTCTCGTGTTGTATGTTTACGAAAATAGTAGACATTTTACCACTCAAGATAATTTATTTTGCCACATAGTTTGCTAATCCATATTTCATAAAATAACGTAATGGTTTTTTCAGGAAACAAGTTAAGAAATCCTTTATTCGTGCCACAGTGGGGAAATGTCAATGTTGCAGCGCACATACAGGACAGTAGTAAGAGCACACAGGGAGCACACACAATATACAAAATAACTAACTGCTATGTTTCTTAGCTAGCTGTAAATGCTTCAATAATATACATATTTACCATAGACAATTAGCTAGTTTGTTTACCATGTGTACAGTGTAATTAGGTTGAGGATAACTATTGCATGTGTATTTTTATTTTTACACCATGTCCATGATTAAGCTGTAACATGTCTCTGTTATGTACAGTCCTTACACGAAGTGATTAACATGATTTTACTGGCCTGCTTTAATAAGGAGCGCCCACTCTGCCCCCGAGACGAAGCCAGATTAGATGAGATGAAATGAGAGGTGATAAGTCCAGATATGAGCTGATCAGATCCGATGGAATAAGACCTATAGATCTCAGATAATCCCTGAAATCCAAATGGCAATTGTTAGAAGAGGATTTGGCTTTATTACGCTGCACAGTAGAGACGGGTTTCAATGGTAATAAAATCCGATACAAGAGAGAGAGATACTTATTTGCAATGTTTAAAGGGCACATAGTATGGATACAGTTTTTTCAGTTTTTTTCCCCATGACACATTATTTACAAAGCTGGAGCCAGTATCAGGAACGTCTGTCTCAAACCAACGCTAACAGGTCTCTCCGCTCCTTTGTCAATTTTTTTTTGACAGATTCTAACTAATAATATGTCATGCACCCGACAGTTTTTTATGTTTTAAAACAAAATGATTGCCGACAAATCAGTGAGCAATAAGACCTATTTTTGTCATCTTATGTTCTTTGCTGCATGTCTTCAATTAGACCACGCCATCTTGGATTTAAATGTAAATATTGCTGAATTTCAATCTCTTGTCACTAGATGGCAGTAGCAGGCATGTTTATTCATTTACTTTCTTCTTCAAGCAACTTTATACAAGTTTTTTATGTGGGAAAACAAGTATATATATATTTTTTGGCTGTAAGACGTGTCAGCATTGTACCTTTAATAATAAATGATTATAATAAATTAAATACACTTTTTGAATTTTGTGTATATATATATATATATATATATATATATATATATATATATATATATATATATATATATATGTATGTATAAATATTTCTTCTTTTTTATTGTATTGCACAATTAATAATTCAAAATAAATACTACTACTACTACTAAATGTTACACAATAAATTTCACAATCTGCAATATCTAATACAAATAAACAAAATTAAAACACAATGCATAATGTTTGCTCTTTTAAGATGAAGAAAACCCTTTCTGATGAACACCAGTGGATTTCCATATGACCCTTTGCACATGGTGTCTCCCGCATGATAAGATAAAGAAAAAATAAAGATCATTGGTTTTATAAAGCACTTTTCTGGACACTCAAAGACGCTTCACATGTGTCATTATTCTTTCACTCCAAACACGGTGGTGATAAACTACTGTAGCCACAGCTGCCCTGGGGCACACTGGCAGAAGCGAGGCAACCAGTCTGTGCCATCGGCCCCTCCGACCACCACCAACCATTCACACACACACCAGACTCATTCTAGGCTATGGGGGTGAAGTGTCTTGCCTAAGGACACAACAGCCGTTTAGCACTTAACAGCCGCAGCCGCCCCACTGTGGCATCAGGTGTTCCCAGAGGTTAAGCGTCTTGCCAAGGACACAACAACAGCAGACATCAGTGGGAGTCGGTGGAGAAAATATACTCAATATTCTTCCATATTTACATTTAACAATGACTTTTTCTCCGTTGCCTCGAGGATTTTCTGTCTGACAAGGAAATTACTGCCAGAAAAAGACACGCAATTTATAAATAGACAGCTTTGAATAACAAGAAACTGAAAAAGTCATTGTTGAAATTTGTTTTGTCATTTCCTAACCGAACTGACAAACATGATCCCTCATAAATGGCCACTTGTGTGAATATTATTTTGTTAATTTATGGTCTTCCGATGCATTTGGTGTCATTTATGTACCCGGGGCACATAAAAGACACAAACGCAATCCTAATACAGCAGCAGCACATTCTTCATTTAGAGAATAAAACAACTTATTAGATCATTTTGAGAATAATGTACAATTACAGTGACCAAAAGGAGGGATTTAATATCTATAATGTCCCAAATTACTTTAAAATACTGTGTCTACAAACTGGAGGCAATATCCAAGAGCTTTATAGAATTCTGTGGCCTCTGAAAAAGTAATAACTTTAGCAACTGGAATGTCTTACTAAAGATGAGTAATTTCTTGCCTTTGAGTATGTTATAGACTCTCCACATTTTTGTCCTGATTCTATGTCAGAGCATGAGTCACAGCTTGGCATCGAGTACTTGAACTGTTCGAACAAAACCTTTCACCCTACGAGAGAAAAACGCCTTTATAGTTTTCTTATACAGCAAAACCAATTACAGCAGAATCTTACCTTGAGGACAGGAAGTACTTTGTGGAGATTGGAAACTGTGTCTCAGATCATATGGCCCTGACCTGTGGAGTCCCACAGGGGTCGATCCTGGGACCTCTTCTGTTCAATCTCTACATGCTGCCGTTAGGTCAGTTAATACGCAGAAACAAAGTGTCCTATCACAACTATGCAGACGACACTCAGATCTATGTCTCACTGACTGCAGGAGAACATGGACCAGTGGACTCACTCCTTCACTGTATCCAACAGATCAGTGAGTGGATGCAAAACAACTTCCTTCAGCTAAACGCAGACAAAACTGAAATGATTGTCTTTGGTCCCCAGAAACAAAGAGAGAGCGTCATCTGTCACCTCCAGTCTCTCTCCCTAAAACCTTCAAACAAGGTCAGAAATCTAGGGGTAATACTGGACTCAGACTTAAATTTTAATAGCCACATCAAATCAGTAACATCAGCAGCTTTTTACCATCTAAAAAACATTGCCAGGATCAAAAACATAGTGTCTAAAGCAGACCTGGAGATTCTTATCCATGCATTTGTCTCCAGTAGGTTAGACTACTGCAATGGCCTGCTCACAGGTCTGTCCAAACAGGCTGTAAAACAGCTGCAGTACATTCAAAATGCAGCAGCTCGAGTCCTGACAAGAACCAGGAAGTACGACCACATTAGTCCTGACTAGAACCAGGAAGTACGACCATATTAGTCCGGTCCTCAGGTCCCTGCACTGGCTTCCTGTGGCTCAGAGAATAGACTTTAAAACAGCTCTGCTTGTGTACAAGTCTCTCCATGGCCTCGCACCAAAATATATTAGTGACATGTTAGTCCCATATGAACCAGCCCGGACTCTGAGGAGCACAGGGACTGGACTCCTGTTAGTGCCCAGAGTCAGAACTAAACATGGGGAGGCTGCATTTCAGATTCATGCTGCTAAAATCTGGAACAATCTTCCTGAAGATGTGAGACAGGCCTCCTCAATGACAATGTTTAAAACCAGGTTAAAAACAGTTCTGTTTAACTGTGCATACAACTGAGGGATTTTATGATTTTATCTTTCTTTTTAATATTCTGTGATTATTTATGATTTTAATGCTTTCTTGTTTTGTTCAGCACTTTGAGTTGCCTTGTGTATGAATTGTGCTATACAAATAAACTTGCCTTGCCTTGCCTTACTATTGAGTAGATATGGTTCAGGTTATCGTGCATTTCATAGCATTTCTAATTCTGCATATTAAAACATTTGTACTCAATCAGAATTATCATGTATTATATTGCTATTGTAAAAAAAAAAGTAGGATTTTGCTTTGGCTCATAGTGTCAAGTAATTCAACTAAAAATAGCTATAAACAAATGCATAAAAAGTCTTAAATGTCCAAACATAGAGAACTAATAATAATAATGTAAGCTAAAACGATCGTGTTTGGAGCCACGGCAACATAGAGCTGTTTAGTTGCTCATATGCCATTAATTAAAACCACATTCAATTCAATGTATTTTTGTAAAACCCTAAATCACAACAGTAGTCGTCTCGAAGGAATTTGCATTTTGATTGTTGAATTTTGTTTTGATTCACAGATAAGAGAATCAAACCAAATGCAATAATAACAAACGCCTAAGAGCCATTGGTTCATAAATGTCCTTAAATGTCCTGGATCATCATCACTATCTTTAGACCCTTCTGTGTCGACAAGAAACAATTCAAAAACCAAAAAAAACAACATAAATCAATTCTACACTCCCCCAAACAAAGAATTGTACCCATGATGTTATTGAAAAAAAATAATATCTATAGTGAAAGTAGTGAGTGGCTTGTAAGTTCATTATTTAACTGTTGTATATACGAAATAATGAAAAAGGCAAGTTGAGTAAATCATTTTGCCCCAAAACCACAACTGGATACCTGATTAGAATTTGTGGGCAAGCACAATTTTCTAGTACATAATAAAATAAAAGTGTAATTAAATTATAGCCCTAACGTCGCCCCATTCTCAAAAACAGCTGTCCAGGGAGTTCCCGCAGCAGATTCCCAGAACAGGTTTATGTGAATAGACCCAACCCTGATAAGCTGCATTTTTACCTGTTGGGAAATTGTCAAACATTATTACACACAATTTTAACTAGGCAGGGAGAGAGGCAAATGCCAGGGCAGCTTTTGTGTTTTTTTCCAGGGAGTTTGCTGGGACTATTTTTCTATATGTGTTTAATAGGGATTTTTATGTGAATGTGACAAAATAATACTGATATCCATTTAATGTCTTTCTCCGTTCTCTCTCCAGACGTGTCCACGCTTGTTGCCGTTGCCGCCGCTGCGACTTCACCGCCCCCGACTCCGGCGCCCTGCTCGACCATTTCAACTCCGCCCACTGCCACGACTCCGTCCGATCGCTAAACTCCTCCCCCTTGGCTTCCTCGCTCACGCCTTCCCTGACTCTCTCGACCAACGGCTGCTCAGCTCCCTCTACGTTAGCCATCAAAGAGGAAAGCAAAGGCGACATCCGGCTGCTTTACTCGCTAGCGCCTCCGGAGGGAAGACTGGCAGAGGCGGGCAGAGATGAGAAAAGTGACAGCGGCGAGGAGAGGGAGAAAGGATGGGTGATCGCGGACACGAGGGGGGATAGAGGAGGGGAGCAGGCACACGGTTTGCTCTGGGTGCCCAAGGAGCGAATAGGGCCTGAGACCGGACCCGAAAGTGGAAGTCCTTCTCTCTTTCCCACCAACCTGTCCTTCTCATTTGTCTCACCCAATCACGAATCCCCACAGTCAAAAAGAGGCTCTCCCAGTATGGTGTATCTTAGTGACACCAAGGCGTTCATGGGAGATGCTAAGGCCTTTTTGAACGAAGCCAAACTGTACGGAGGTGGAAGGTCTGGGGCGGGTGGAGTCGCAGGGGAGAAGCAGTTTGCGACGGCGGCTGGAGGCGGGGTGACCGGAGGAGGTGGGACCGGAGCGAGTGGCGGACAGGAGGGCAAGGGAGCAGCCAAAGAGGAGTCCCAGTCCCTGCTACGGGTAAGGCCTTTTCAAATACATACTTTTGCTAAGCACTGCGGACTTCATGTTCCCCTTCACTCTGATTCCAATACTCCTAGATTGTGTTTATGTGACATCGTAACATTCAAATGAGCCTAAAGTTTGAAATTGTTGTGAAGTTGAAAATATTTTCAGGTAGTTAAGTCTCCAAAGTAAGGCCTAAAGTAAAGTAAGGCCTAAAGTTTTTCTGTCATTCCTGGGCCAATTACACTTGAAACAATAACAAACAAAATGTATCAGTACATTTTGTGTGTTACTGCAATAGCTACAAAATGGTGAAAATATTCAAGAAATATATGCATAAGAGGCGGGTTTGGCGGGTTTGGGAATCTTTTCACGATCAAATAGTGGTGTGGAAAAGGTTAGAAAATTTTCTTTAAAAATCTTCAAAATGTGCTTCTTTATGGTTATTTTTTTAATCATAAATGCGACCTATTAGAAATGAATCTGTCTTGCTGTTCATATTGTTTAACCTACTTGCAAAGGGTTGTGGAGGAATGCAATGGAACTTTTCTCATGGATCAATGCCATAGATTGTAGACGCAACTATTGGCAATGCAACATCTCATCCATGGAGAGAAGCTAGTCGCTGACACAAGAAATGAGTGTGTTCACAGTTAAGTGTCAATTGAAGTATCTCGACTTTAAAAGGTTATAACTTAAAAACTAAAATTACTATCATAGATTGGAAAAAAGATTTCAAACACAGACACATCAAAGAGATAGTGTGGATAAAATCAAAAGGAAAGATTGTCAAATATATTTTTGGTGACATTTTAAACGACAAAATCAGCCTCTTTTTTGACCATTCTACTGTGACGCCAGTTACATAGAAAATAAAATGTCCTCAGTCTGAAAAAGCGGCAGATGAAATCCCACAATATTTACATGGTTAACACAACATCAGGAAATCACTTGATATGAAAAGGAATCGTTTAAAAATAAAAAATAATTAATTAATTAAATGACCCCTGAAAAATGTATAACGGACGTGATGGTTTCCGTCCTCTTTTCTCTAACATTTAAACTTGAGAAAGAAAAAAATCTTGACTGGTTTTACATTTAATTGGTTGACTAAATGAAAGTATCACTTTGTTTCTACTCTGTGTAAAAAAATAGAATCTCTGAATCAATTGTGGACATCTGAAAATACCTATCAAACTTCCGCAAAGCTCATTCCGTCAATTCATCACGTCCGTTAGATAAAATAAACAGGGCCGCTATAGGAAACTTGTCTAATGTATAAAACAGTTATGTTCTAGCAACTTCTAAAGGACAGAGGAGGTGCTTGGAAACATGAAAAACATAAAATATCTTCTGATTATTAAAATCTAATTTTTGGCCTTTTGTCACACTTTTGTGCCCTTTAGTGTGAACAAGCCAAAATATAAACTAAAAGGGTAATACTTAATGTTGTTTTTTGCCACTTAGATAGAATCCATAGACATTTTCAGGTGGCGCTTTTGAATCCAGGTCTTTGTACCACTTCATACTCGCCGTGCCCGTTGAAAGCATTAGCCATCAAAGCGCTGCTATTATTACACCTTCATCATTTTTTCTTTGAATCAGATGTGAGGATGGGGCGTCGTGTAGCTAGCTTTCACCGACCCACTCAAACGCAAAGCTCTGGACTGGTCCTGGGTGGCCCTTTTTGTCTGTGGATGAAATTTCCCCAAATCATTTCCTTTCCCAGAAGTATCACTGGTTATTTTTTAGTATTTGGCTCGATTCTATAATGCAAAACCCGCCTGTTGTCATGACACCCGGGACGCAAACACAGACACCGGCCACCTGTCAGCAAGCCATCACCCGCAGCCGCCTTGACCTCGGGTGATGTCATGACGCGGCAGACTGGGATTGGCTGCGGTTTTGTCGTTCTTTGTGCTCATTGGCTTGGATTAGGTTATATCAGATTAGAAAATTGCCGGTGACTTGTTGCGTATTAGGTGCGAGTGGTTAGCCGTGCACTTTAGGGGCCTGTGTAGTGGATTTGTACATATCTGCTGCAGTTGTGGCGGTGGCAGTGTCTTGGCAGAAAAAGGCTGGGTGGGGCTATAATAGGTTCACTCATTATGAAGGGTGGAGCAGTGCCTGTGTGTGTGTTCGTGTGTGTGTGCGCAGTCAGGCCGAATGCGTGAGAACAAAAAACGGAAAACGATATGAAGAGGTGCGATGACTCATGCATAGATAAAGGAATACGCAGAAGAAAAAAAAGAAGATATTTAGGGCTGGATGCTTGAGAATAATGGTATGTGGGTCACAGACAGGAACATTGAAACATCCGCCTTGCATAAGACTTTTGGATTTTATAATTGGGAGTTATGGAAGCTTGTAGTTGCAGGGGGAAGATGTTTGTTTCAGCCTGATGTACTGACAGAAACAGAAAATCATTTGGGGAAAAAATATCAATAACAAAAAGAAAAAATGTCTGTCTTTGCTGACCCTTTGTCTCTTCGTTCAACGATCTAATGTAGTACTTTTCCGTTCTGATACTACACAAATAGAATAGCAATACAGATTTTTTTTTCTTATTCACGAACATTATGTATGTGTTGGACTTGGACTAATTTCTAAAACAACCTTTTTTCATGGCACCTTTTGGGAAAACATTACTTTGAGGTGAAGTGTAGATTTTGATAGGGGTTGGAGATGAGTGGCAAGACAAATGGTGTGTGTGTGTGTGTGTGTGTGTGTGTGTTAGTGTGTGTACATATGTGGATGGATGTGTTTTTGCTGCTACTGCTCACCCTTATCTCAATAAAGTATCTATCTATCTATCTATATGGAATGTATGTATGTATGTATAACATGTAGGCGTTTCTGACTATACCCTAAAATAAATAAATAAATAATCCACAGCAGCCTGCAGTTTCCAAAAAACAATTCTGACATGCTTTACATTTTATGCGGACTTTGATACATCTTTCTCTTTCACTCTGCTAATGCATCCGGTAATACATTGTAAGTGAATATTGGGGGGAGTGAGGCTCAAACACTTTTATAATTCATCCGACGACCACAAACTAGACAAGACTTATTACTCTAATGGCTTCATAAGATACGGCCTTTGCTTCCCCCTTTTTTCTTCACAACACAATATTTATTCCCCATGGC
Organism: Knipowitschia caucasica; assembly: GCA_964034765.1. Lineage (NCBI taxonomy): Eukaryota > Metazoa > Chordata > Actinopteri > Gobiiformes > Gobiidae > Knipowitschia > Knipowitschia caucasica. Next base: position 35,064,545 of record OZ035838.1, on the reverse strand, counting down.
TCGGGCTGACACGCGCTACACGCTCTGATCACACCAGCATCCATTTTACTGTCGGCTCATTCATTATCATGATACATTCTCAAGCAGCCGACTCTTAGCCCGACATCACAGATACCAGTTAATTGTAACCCTAACCTTAAGACATTTAAAAAAGATAGAGAGTACAAGACGCGCACGCTCCGGCTGACTCATTTCAGGGAGGGGAGCTAAAAGGATCATCGATACTTAAAGCCACACACGCATAGAGAAAGTGAAAAAGGCGCATGGTTCAATTTAAATGCAGGCTTTGACGCAGCAGGAACCAAAGTCTGAATTCTAAAGGGTAAAACCGCCCATAGTACAAATGACTTTTCGTAAATGGCAAGTCTGAATTCTTGTGCTGGTAGGTCGAAGGTGAAAAATCCAACATATTATAGGTACATTATTATTATTATAATTTATTGTGAGTGGTTAGGTCTTGGCCTTACCGCTCTGGCCTTACGCACTTCCATTTCTGCTCTGGTCGGTGAGCATGTAATAAAAAAATCAACAAAAACTGATGAAAACTGATTGTATTTGAGCAATTTTTAAAAACGCAATTCCCTTAGTTATTTCCTGATCAAGGTTTTCCTTTATCTTGTAACAGGAAACCTCAAAATCAATCAGTAACTACAGTATCCAAAAAACAATTCCATTATTTTGTGTGTAAAAAAACAACTTGACTCTTTCTTCTCTATTCACCTACATGGATAAAAGCATTTTTTCGTTGGCATTCTTGTTTTGTATGGACATCGGTGTCGTTAGGCGTGTAGCGGTTCTCTTGGCAACCCCCCCACTGCCGTCCACTGCATCCTGGGTTGCTCCACTTAGTTATCATCGCTAAGATTATTCCCATTTGCCTTAAACAGTCTCGATACGTTGAAAAGCCCTGAATACCGTTTCTCCACATTTGTACGATGATGTCACAAGTGCTATGGTGCTATTGGTCATTTAAGCAACTACATTTCCCATTGAAATGAATGAGCAGACCCGGAGCCTGTCATAGTGACGTCGAAGGCTTCTCTGCTTTGTGTATGAATGGTGCTGTACAAATAAACCTGGTCTTATGTCTTAAAATCCTTAATTCTAATCCCAACATATGAAGCAAACATACGTCAAATATGAATTAAGTTAAATACAGTATATATACAGCAGGATTTTCTCAAATTTTCTCAAATGTTTCCACTTTTTGAACAAAACTTTCCCGTCTTATTTGACGAGCACGTATCACCAGAATGATTGACAATTAGGAGGACCAATAGTCTTGATGATCCACCCGGAAGTAGACAATTCCCCTACATACAGTAACTTTAAGTAAGAATTATCTCATTTTTATACTTTTATTCTCAAAGGTTGGACTCCTTTTGCCTTTTACCTGACCTAACCTCGACGTCTCCCTCTATCTGTTTTCTCAAAGGACATTCCACGTGATTCGCCGAGATCAATACATAACTCCGGCGCACACAATAAGCGCCTTTAGTATTCTGTTTAGACGAGCGCTTTGCAGAAAGACGAATATTTTATTTTGAAAGGCCTGATATATAATTGCCGCTCTGTGTTGCCGCGCTGAGACATTGCGCTGCTATTGGCTTTGTTTTTATAGTGATTGATTACATTGAGGACATGTTTGCCATCTGAAATGTTATTTACGGGCCATTTGACTGAGGACGAGGATAGAAAGCTTATGAGGTTGAGAGAAGAAATTGAAGTAAAAGCCGGATTGAAGATGCAGTTTATAAATGAGAAAGGATGTGTTTTGAGTGATCGGGGTTTTCTGGATCTGAAAAGGTCTCGCTATGAAACATGTGGACATATTGCGCGAATCGGCTCAAAGTTAAGCTCATCTAACAAAGTCCAGAAGGGAATTCCAACTCTTAAGATGCTGTAGTTACGCAGATAAATGGACATGGAAACGGCAGCTTCACACACCCCATTGCTCATAGATTTTGAACTTTTCTCCGTTTTTTGCCGATTGCAGTTCAATCATTGTTAGTGGTTGCGTGACCCAATTTACTGTCAAATAAATGTGTTTTCTATTTTCGAATTTCGACAGCAGAAACTACTCGACTGACCCTGATTAGAAGTTTCCATCCCCAAGTTCTCAATAGCGTTTAACATCTATGGCAGCTTTGAGTTTTTTGTGGTAATTGGGTTGAATAAGGTTCTTTATCCTCTCTGGTGGTAAAGCTGCACATTCTTCTCGGCAAAAAGCCTCCAGTTCCTATAAGTTCCTGGACTGCCTTGCCTTGAACTACACATTTGCTCTCTCCACAGATCGGCTCAAATACGGAATGTTTAATGTTAATTTGAAAGTTGAAAATGTCAAAAAATATGCCCAAACAAATGAATCAAGTCCCTGTGACTGGGTCTGCAAACTTACAACTAACACATTTATGAGAAAGAACCTATTATTTAAGATAATAAGTTAAATTGATAATACGTTAAATGGTAAAATAAGATAAAATAAACCCAGGAGCTATAATTGTACTTGGTTCAGGAGTTTTTACAGATGTAAAGTGTATATTGTACTAGGGTGGCACTCGAGTGGATCGCACTCTCTCTTCTCAGCAAGAAGGTCCTGGGTTTGAATCCCGGTTGGAACTGGGTCTTTCTGAGTGGAAATTGCATGTTCTCCCTGTGTCTGCATAGGTTTCCTCCGGGTGCTCCGGTTTCCCCTACCACTAAAAACATGCACAATAGGTATGTGTGTTCTGGACTCGCTTCTGTCATCACCGTGTGTGGAATGATTGGAACAATATCTGACTCTGAACATTGTAAAGCGCTTTGGGTCTGTACCTTGGCCTGTAAAATGCGCTTTATAAATAAACATTACTTACTTACCACTAGCAGTGGATAAAATGAGCAGAATAAATAATAGTAACAATATCAGCAGGTAATAGTGAGTGAATGACAGAGCTATCAGATGGATGGACATGTAATAATGCAGCAATAGCTGATCTGAAATGTAAATGTAAACGTACGTATTGAGAACTACACCCTTGTCATATTTTTTTTTTTAGTTGACGGCGTGTTATCTTTTTTTCCACATATCATTCCGTCGTTTTCATGCCATGGATTTGTCATTGTTTTTTCTCTTATGTGGTTACAAAGCCACAGTGAAAAACCACAGGGCTTTTACAGCCGCCCCATGCGTGACATTGAGATCCATTTGAGAGACGACTCCGAGAGATAAACGCAATGTGGGCTGAGGCAGATCACAAGAAGAGTTCCATTTAAGTTCCTCTCGTTTACATTTGTGCCCGACGGAGCTAATTATGTTTAAGGCGCGCGCACACAAACCCGCACGCTTACACAAACCCGCACGCGCACACAAACCCGCACGCGCGCACACACAGCCGCATTCCCACAAAGTTCTCATTACTCTACTTTCTATTTCCTCTCCAGTGTGATCAACTTCCTTATTGGCAACCGCTGGATGTGTGTTTGAGTGTGTGTGAATTGCTTTATAAGGAAATTAATGTATGAATTGAACTTATTTTCTCTGCTGATAATTTAACAACACTCTATATATCCGCTGCAGGAAATTATAGAGCCGGCTGATGCAGCACAAAGGAAGTGATTCTGTGTGGCCATATAAGGACTTTAAATGCACATTGATCTTATTGAGGCCTGTTACAAATTGCATTGGTGAGATGCGGGAGAAAATATGTAATGCTGCGATAGTTTTGGGCTGAGTTTTTCACAGCGTTTACATTTTTTGAACCTATTTCTGTCCGGACAAACAGTGGGAGCCCAAGTATCGCTGATCGAAGTCGGGACGAAGTCAATACAGAACTATGAAAAGATACGATTTGATGAAACACCGACTCCCACCGATGTGTGCTGTCGTCGTGTCCTTGGGCAAGACACTTTACCCCACTTTGCCTGAAGCCCCCACTGACTGCTCTGTGAATTGGGTGAAGCTCTGACTGCCAAACGCCCCCGACCTAGAAATGGACTAAGGGCAAGACGATGGATATTGATCTCACAGTGGAGAAATGTAGATGTTGCATTTGGCATTAATCGAATCACTGCAGTTGCAAAAGAAAGGAAAAGTGCAATCAAGAAATGTGCAAATCTGTTAAAAAGGGAAAAAAGATAGAAAAACTGCATTCACAAAGTCACAATAAGGACTATATTGATTTATTGTTGGATGAGTAAAAACACACACAATGACTATTTGAGATTTGATAAATATGACCGTGTGTGTATTCACTTTCACGGAGCAGCGGCTCAGATCACGGCAGCAGCAGGCGCCACTTGCTCCTCCATGTTTTCAGACAATCTGCCCCAGTGCGCCCTGAGCAGCTCTCGGGTGAAGTCCACAACCCAAGCCCGTGGGGATCTAAAAAAAACAAAACAAAGAGCCGCCGAAACAGCAAAGCTCACACAGTTTGCTACATGTGTCTGTGCAGGCTTAGGCGTGAGATCGATAATAACTATGAAACCACCCATGGAAGCGTGTGCGGTCAATGGGCCCACTTCCTGGTTCGGGCAAATGTGGCGAGCATCAGAGACATGAACCACTCAACGGTTTCTCTTTGATCCCTGTGCGTTTGTCTGATCAAGCACAGCGTTTTGCATCGCATGTTTTACACTAGTTATAATTATAGATCGGTAGAAAGATGATTTATTAACTCATTTACTGCCAGCGGTTTTTGATGATTTTGTTGACTTTCAAGATCCACAGAATATTATGCGCTATGACTATATGAAATGTAAAAGCAGATTCTGAAAGACTGAACTGTCTACTTTTATCAGCAAAAATAAGTTAGTTTCTAGCTAGTTTTGTTCTCCTGTAATCCCCAGTCGAATGCGGGGAAGTTTGACAGAAATCACCAAGACAAACACGTCAATGGCAGTCAGAGTTAATACCAAAAGAAAACACCTTGATCTTCATCTCATTAGAAAACATATTATTTTGTGTATGCTTTTAAGAAAGAGCCCTGAAAGTCACTATTTCATGTTTTGGGTAGAGAGCTGATGAAAGTTGAATAAGGGTGAGGCCAAAAAACCATACATTTACAAAGTGCTCGAACCAAACTTTTTTAGAACCAGGAACTGATACATGGATTCGATGGCATCCTTCCATTTGAATTGCAATTTTTATATTTTTCACCTTTAACATGTTTGCACTCTTCTGTCTTTTTGTACAATCTGAGTGATTCTATCTATGCCAAAGACGATAAAATAAAATAAAAAATAAAAATGCATCGGCTTTATATAGCGTTTTTTTGGACGCTCAAAGACGCTTCACATGTCATTATTCATTCCCTCCATACACGGTGCCCTGGGGCACACTGACAGAAGCGAGGCAACCAGTCTGTGCCATCGGCCCCTCCGACCACCACCAACCATTCACACACACACCAGACTCATTCTAGGCAATGGGGGTGAAGTGTCTTGCCTAAGGACACAATGGCAGTTTGGTACTTTACAGCCGCAGCCGCCCCACTGTGGCTGGTGTTCCCAGAGGTTAAGTGTCTTGCCAAGGACATAACGACAGCAGACAGTGGGAATCGATGGTGAAGAAAGTCTTAACCTTCTGGCTCAAAGCCCAATGCTCTACCAACTAAGCTACTGTCACCCACAAGTAGATCCAGTGTGAGATCAATAAAGTCTATCTTATCTTATTTTTAAATTTGAATACGTAATTTTGAGCCATACCAAAACATTCTGCAGCCCTACAGAAAGCACTGTACCCACACACGGGGGCAGCAAAGAATGAAGAACAAAAAACAATAGTTATAGGGAGAATATGTACAACAGATTTTTATTTTATTTTTATTTGGCTCAAAAAGGAGTAGGAAGAAGTTAACTTTACTTAACACTAAAACAAAATGGGTGCTGGTGCCTCAAGTAATAGTATAGTATAGATATGAATAGTAAGTATGATATAACACACGTCAAGCTGATCTTCATGACTTTAACAAACATGTTACTTCTATTTAGTTTTGCCCTAATCTTTGCAAATCGTGCAGCAACAAATGCAAATAACGGTCTTTGATGGTGCCCTGTCTACACTCCACATCAAAGATCGGCCCCTGTGAGCTTGTTGGATTGAGTGGCCCTGGCCGTCCCGCTTTGCTCCTGCCTCCTCAGCCTCACACAGACACTGTTGTCCGTGGCGGGGCGCTCGGTTTGTTTGTGTAGCAGTCACATTTCCCATCAGCGCAGACAGTCAAATAAACACCGGGCCCTCCTGGAAAAAGCGCGCCTCGCCGTAATGCGACCAGCGTATATAAAATGGTGGCTGTGTTTAGTGTAACAGGGAACATCATCGGACAACCTGTTTGCTGTCGTAGTGCCCTGTGTGTATTTAAATCCCGGGACGTTTATCGCTGGAAACACAGATGTGGTTGAAGCTAATGGGAGAGTGCGACAGTTATGGTCTGTCTTTGGCTTTACGCAGAGTGACAGTCCACAAGCAGGCTCATTGTCTGCTGTAGGGATATTACGTTTGGCCATGGAAATCAAATGACAGCATTATGGCCACATCTAGGCCGCTTTGAGACACGTGTTACCGCTGCTGACGTGTGCAGCGGGGAAGGTGACAGCCTGGCATTTTCCTCTCACGCAGATTCAGAAAGTGAGTGTGCCGGAGAAGGCTTGGATACAAAATTGGTTATTAGACTGGGCGCTAATGGGAAGAGTTTTGTTACTGGCTTTGTTCAATTAAGACAAACATATGATCCATTATTACTTGGCTCTTAAACATGATGATGGGACCATATACATTGCAGAATTGAAAATCAAAAATAGAGAAATAATTGTACCAGCTTCAATTTGCTAATATGTTAGTACATTTTGTCTTAAAACAAGATTTGCCAGAGGGACTAGAAGAAATGTCTTGTTTTGTTAAACAAGCCAATTTTCAATGCGCACAACATAAATATGTTTTTCTTGTCCCTTTGCCAAATCTTGTTATAAGATTGAATCAAGAAAGTTTTTTTTTAAATTCAAGAATTAACTACCTACCGACAGTGTGCTTTGACATTACATGTTTTAGAATCTGCAATAATATCTCAAGTAGAAAGTATATGGATAAACATGTTTAAAGGATAAATGATGCTCTCTATGTGTAACTATGCTGCCAGCAGAGGGAGGAGTTTTTTGTTTTCTTGTTTCCCCACAAAATCAAACATTCCCTGCTCTACACACAGTCATGTGGTCATTAACCAACGTCATTTTACACAAAAAATTAATTTAGGGGAACAAAAGTTTCTGTTCTGAATATGATGTAATAGTGTCAACAACAAAAAATCATAATTTCAGGTTTGAGAGAGGGGCATTTAGACAGAAGGGCCGAGGACTTTTTTTGTGTAGTGCAGATGAAGGTCTGAGGGCAATGCGTCTCCTTTAAAGAAAATATGAAGGTAAAGTAAATGAAATGATCCCTGAGTCGATCCAGCTAAATCTGAGTGTGTTTTACTGTACGTTTGTCGACGCTAAACTAGTTGCTGCTTGTTTGTGATTCGCTGAGCAAATATTTTACAAACGCACAACAATATCTCCTGTGGTTACATTTCCTAATTACTATTTTTGGACTAATTACAATTTCTCGCCTCATTTTTCTCCTCCATAATGGCTCCGCTGCTCTCTGTGTTTTGTATATATTAGGCCTGTGACTCACCACCAATCCTGTTTCAAGCACAGTGTTTGGGTACAAAGTGTATTTATGTGCAATTTGTATACACATTTACCATCAGAATACACCTGTCACTCCAGCAATACAGGGAAGCAGTAAATTACATCAACAGAACGGCACATTTCCATCGTGATCAGATACAGAATGAACACATTTTGCTGCATTTTCATTTTTTCATTACCATTTTTATTATATATTTAAGATGTATTCAGTGAAAGCCCCTATAGATACCTAGAAGAAAGTCCTTTATTCGTCCCATAATGGGGATATTTCAGTTTGATACATACACATACACACATCAAGGCAAGCAGCGAACATCACTTACGCACTCCTTATAGGCAAAGTGGGTTAAGTGTCTTGCCCAAGGACACAACATCAGTGGGAGTCGGTGGGCTCGAACCCACGACCTTCGGCCTCAAAGGCCTCTACCAACTGAGCCACTGTCGCCCTATATTACAAATAATATTAATGCATCAGTTTTGTATATAGCGCTCATCAGGACACTCCATGGCACTGAGTGGGCGGCACGGTGGTTGAGTGGATAGCACTCTCGCCTCTCAGCAAGAAGGTCCTGGGTTCGAATCCCGGTCGGACCAGGGCCTTTCTGAGTGGAGTTTGCATGTTCTCCCCGTGTCTGCGTAGGTTTCCTCCGGGTGCTCCGGTTTCCCCTACCATTAAAAATATGTACAATAGGTCTGGCATGCACCTCCTGTTCGGCGACCCCGCTCCCATCTCTGTGTGGAGTGCCCAAAAATAATAACAATTGTAAACCGCTTTGAGACTCTGGTGTGTGAAAGGCGGTATATAAATAAAGATTACTTCACATGTCATTATTGCACCTGGGGCACCTGATGTTCCCGGAGGTCTCCCATCACAGTACAAACCGGGGCCTGCCCTGCACAGCTTCAGAGGTCTGATTGGATCTGGCTTCCGCTTATGCAAGTATGGCCACAATTGGCATCAAGAAGGTCTCAATAGGTGTTGGTGTTTTGGCGAGCAATTTTTTTGTAATTAATAATGGACCTTGCTGCTGTGATCTCCTATGGAAAGTTTGTACCTCATGCCTAATGTAAGTTTTTTCAGTTTGAAGTAATAAACCGGGGACAAATAACACTGACATTTTGACGAGAGATTAGCTCCTACTTGTTTACCATGTGTCTGGGGGCTGGAGACACAACTTCAAATCCTAATCTCACATGCTGAACAAGTCTCAACAACAACAACACAAAAGGAAAAAACACAGTAGTTCATTAAGAATCCGTTCCCTCTGTTGCCTACATTTCATTGCAGTCTGACTTTTTCACAAACCGCAGCTATCTGGCACTCAAGCTTGAACAGACCTTCCTGTGAAATACCTATAGATTAAGCAGCGGACTTACTGGCATTGCCCCCCCACCCTTTTCCCAGTAGTCTGAATCTGCTAATATGATGTAATCGGATATAACGACTATGACTTGAGACTAACATAGCGTCTCTTCAGATATCTCCTCTCCTTTCTGATGTTTTGATTGGTTCAGACAGACGTCGCTTCCACGCACGCAGCCGTTCCATTGGCCTAACTTGGCAACCCGTGACTGGCTTGTTCTACCCACTCGGCCGCAGAGCCAACCAGCTGTTTTTCATCAGGTCGACATGGCAACGCTCAAACACAGCGGTTATTTTAGCTCCTAGCGGTAATTTAGACGTTTACATCAATTATTGTTACAATCAGCTCACACACACACACACACACACACACACACACACACACACACACACACACACACACACACACACACACACACACACACACACACACACACACACACACACACACACACACACACACACACACACACAGCATTGAGAGAGAGACCGGAGGAAATACAGTGAATGGCGACTTTGTATATGCAAAAAGTTGGGCATTTGGGAATATTAACTCAAAAATGTATGTTGATATTTGCTTAAAACAGTCAAAGGGCATCTTGCTTTGAGTTGATTGACTTCTTTAAAACAAGATGTGGAAAAGGAGCAAGTAGATTTGATAATAATTTAATCACAACACCATTTTTCTCATTCCAATTGAAACTGCAATTTTGGCAAGACATATACTCACGCTATATCTTCTTTTATGACTGTTTTAAGTCAAAATATTCCCGGTTGTTTTGTTAGGGAGCAATCTTACTTACTTGTATTTAATCCTGGGACTTTGTGAATTTAGTTTTTCATAGTCATATATTTATTTTGTCCCGACTTAAAGCTGAGGTACAAAATTGCTGTGAAAAAAAATCAGACCACAACTTGCCGCCTTTTTAATAAATAGTAAACATGTTTTCTTTTGCACACTTGTTAGAACATTTTTGAGCTGAGAGATGATTGGCTGAGGGAGGGTGGTCCTTTCTTTTGCACATAAGCCTTTAACCAATCTTGTGCAACAGATCCTGGGGTTTATTGTATGCACTTACACACTACATTTCGAATATTGATTATTAACTTTTCTGTCTGAAAAATGTGACAATGTGACTTAAAACTAGTGCAATAACCAAACTGTTTTGACAGTGAGGAACTAGTTAAATGGATCATTTTGCATACATCCATTTTGTTGTAAAGTTAGGTACCCCAGCTATCATGTTCCTTCCTCCTCCATGTTTGAGCTTAGTTATTGTCAAATCTCGGTTTCTGGTTTGTTTTGATTTAGCCCTTTTTTTTACCACAACTTATCTCTCCATTCATTCAGTCTGTCTTTGTATCAGTCAGGGCCAATTCACCAGCCTGTATGTGTTTTAGCTGTCCACACATGGTACTAATATTAAGGCCAGATGCTGATTTTGTTAAAACAAGCCCTCTACACGCAACACTGGCTGCACAGACTACACACGGCCTCAGCTCTGGTAGCGCTCTTGTCATTAGGAAGCTGATTGGTTAGATTAAATGTCCATCTGACCCCTGACCAATAGTTAATTTGAAGGACTGTGCCCGGCCTGCCTCCTGCTCGCTCTTGTCGGTTTTGGCTCGGTTCCCTTTTCAATCTTTGCGCAATCAGACGTTTTGCAGCAGAGACTGATGTCATTTGACAAAGAGAGTAAAGAGGTTGTGGAGCATAATGTTGTTTAATAGAATTGGCTCTAATACGTACCAGGAAATGACCAGAAGTAATGGGAAACTTGTTTATTTACTGATTTTACTGTTATGTTTTAAAGTGGTTGAATCTTGATAATAATACAGCATTGGTGGCTGCCTCTACTGAAACTCAAAACCTGGTACTTAGTTACACATTCTAGTAAATGCAGGAGAAAATGCTAATTACTTTGTTCATAAAGTCGCTGTGATAATGTTAACTACTATATGGAAACAAGTACAACATGAATAACTTGTATATCCTTGCTCCTGTGTGCCTCAACAACCACAAACTACTATAACATTCACTCAATATGGGCCCTTTAAAGAGGTGCAAAAAACATGATGTGCCAAACCACAACTAGCAAACAAGTTCCAGCCCAAAAGGTCAAAACAAACCGCCCCACATCGGAATTACTGCTGCCGGAGGCTGTGTATTAATCTTTAAAGAAGAATAAATCTGTTGTAGTAGTTTCAAACTGGTCCTGACGATAACAAATGTGTCTTTTTACAACATTTATGGATAAATATCAACATTCATGGACATTGGTCAACTCCCTCATGGACCAATACTTATGTGTTCTAAAGTTTTAGTTTTTGATTCTCTGATCTGTGTTGGCGATTTCAACGGTTTTGTTAAGTCCTTTGAGATAACTACTGTTGTGATTTAGGGCTATACATTGAATACATTGAATTGTCTTCCAACGGTAATGATATATTTTGTAAAATTCTGCTTCTAAGATAAGACTTTATTGATCTCACACTGGATAAATGTACATGTCACATTTGGCATGGATAGAATCACTCAGATTGTGCAAAAGACAGAAGTGTGCAAACATGTTAAAGGTTAAAAATATAGTCTGTGCAGGATATAATTATGTACAATCAAAGAAAAAGTGGCAATAGCCGTGCAGGTTTTTTCAGTCCTAGTGCATTAGTGACTTAAAGTGACTTATCGTGACTAAATATGTCCGTGCACTCTTGTAAGCCCTGTTAGTTTAGTTTCCCCCTTTATGTTCACTCAGCTTCTTTTGTCCTTCTTCTTTAGTCCAAACTGTCTGGGAGTTGTACCCAGTGGTGTGTATATATAGCTTCTCCTTTTGAGCCCGGATCACACCCTGTATAGATGATTATGTGAGAAAGAGCCAGTGAAAGTGTGTATTTGAGCGAGCACCATGGAAACCCTGGCGTCTGTAGCCCTGCTTTGGCACAGGTACCGGCACGACTGCCCTGGGGCCGAAGCACAGCCTGTGCCATCCGTGTGTGTGCATGTTTGAGAGGAGACACAAGAGGGCACACGGGAGGCATCACTGCATATATGGTTTTCATTATGGAGACTTTTACTGCATCCAAGTGACACAGTTATGTTATGGAAGCATTTAAAAGTAACTATAACTGTTGAAATGTCAGACTGCGTTGTATTCTAGAGCAAGTTTGTGACAGGATGGAGGTTTAGCTCTGGTTTGGACTGTTTCACTGCTGGTTTTAACACTGGTTATTCTCTCCATTTGAAACTGTTCTTGTGTTTGTGTCTTTTATGCGCTCACTCTCTCCAAAGAAATTCATCCTCAAAGGCATAATGTAGCTGTTGAGCCATACTGTCATGAATACTTGATAGTGCAGTAACATACGTCAGAGTCTGTCTCCAGCTCCCCAGACACCTCCCTCCTCCTCCATCTTCTTGTCTGTCTCCCCCCTCTGCGTCCCCAGTGAGGTTTTCACTCATTTTGCATTCTCCTCCAGTGGATGTGTGAGTGTTTATGAATTCAGTTCCACTGGCATGATGCATCTTGTATACTCAATTTCCCCAGAGACACTTCCTCTTTCATTCTCTTTCTCTCTTTGGCTCGACAACACAGCCCGGACAGTTCAGCCTTGTGTGCTCGTTCTATTGACTTGTATTGTGCTGCTGTGGTCGTGTTGTGGTTGAGCGTGCAGAGACGAGGCTAAGTTTATAGCTATCATGGGCCATTTCCACACCTAAAAGTTGTATGAGAGTGAATTTGTTCGATTTTTCACTTCTATCGCTGCACAGGCAAAGCTTTTATGTGTGAGTATTTAGCAGCATCATTGACCACACAAACCTGAATGCTCCATGGAAACTGTGACCAGCGTAGTGAGAGTGAGAACTGGCAGCGCTGACGGAACATAAGTAAAAGCTACATATTATGGGACTTTGGACACACCTAATTTGACTGGATGTGAATTACCCAGCCCTGTGAAATCTACTTATAATAAATACTGTAATGTACCCCAAAGGGCATTTAAAAGGCCTCCAACATCATGAGAAAAAGCAAAGAGGGATATAAATGTTACATGTTTGACTTGGAGGCCAGCAGTTGTGTCGTGGCCACTTGACAATTTCTGAGTTGAATTAAATCAAGGTTCTTAGCAACGCTTCTAAAGCAAGAAAGAAAGACAAAAGCTTACATACAAACAGCTTTTTATCGTCACTATGTGTTCAGCTTTGTTATTCATACAGAACTTTCCCTGTATCTTCAAAATGGTTTCCAATCTTTCCAACAAGCCTTGTTTTGTTATCGTTCCTAACCCTTTTACAGTGACTCCTAGTACTAATAATAGGTAAAAATCTGGATATTTCTGACATACATTGCACTTTTTGCTAATTTTGGATTACCTGTATATTTGACAATGTTGTGAAATGTTGTTTAAACTAAAATTCAAGAGAGTGATTAACTTATTCTTAGGAGTTTTAACCTGAACAATAAATAAACAATACAATGTTAGATATATAAATATAAGCTGTGGTTGTCTGTACAGAATCCGATTTGACAAAAGCAATAAATCACATCTGTTCCTGTAGATGTTCAGCAGCTGAAGTTTGGTCGCATGGGTCTTTAGACGTATCCTATTCACCAATGTTAAGTTTGAAGAAAAAAAAACAATACATTCCTTGAGAACAGACAGTTGTAGTGCCCTGATTGCTGTGCTAGCTAACCTGTAAAAACTGTGCCTAACCAAGGGAAAAGATGGGGAAAGATTCTTCTTCCATTGACAAAATCTAAAAAACATAGTCTGATCACGTTCATATTTAATACCTTTTTTAATTCACAAAGAACATTTTAGTAAGAGGGCCACTTTAGTTCACCAGACTAGTTCAGGGGCCGACGTCACGGACTGAAAAACTGTATTGACTGGCATCGGGCTGTTCTGAGCTTCAAAATAATCTACAACAGAGCTGAAGTTGGCTGAATGACAATTGTTTACCATCCCTCCAGCTACAGTTGGACCATTAACGGAAGTATGTGACACAATGACACAACAAGTGCTGGGCTTTAGAACGAGTTACGACATGTCTATATTGGCTGAGCTGAAGTTGGATGGATGACACAGTGAACTTGTCCTTATGATCTCAAATACTAATTTTGTTAATCAAGGCAGAGGGCCACATTAAATCACACTGAGGGCCGCATTTGGCCCCCGGGCCTGAGTTTGGACACGCCCGACTTAAATAATTGCAGTGTTTGCGATTTGTACTTGCCTTGCGCACACATGGGGACTTTTTACAAACGTGTTGTTTTACTGCAAATGGCAAATAAACCGAATCTTCATCTCATGCTACAGTGAAAACTATGCTTTCGATACGATTTTACTGCAAGTTTTTGTCGCTGTTTAGACTCAAAGCTGAACAAAACCAGTCAAGTAAAGAATTGCACATGATCTGGCCTCGCAGTGTAGTTTGTGTGATATTGTTGTGTTGGATGCAGATGTTTGGCCTGTGTCCTCTCTCACACATGAGCCAGTCCCCTGCTCCCTTCTGTCCGGTGCTCAAACGGCCCAGGTGCACTCAGACACAATAGCAGGGAGCTCCGTCGCCCGCTCTCGGCCTTCAGCGTGCTTTTGCTCTGACTGCTCATAAATATAACAACAATGAAAAGAAGATCCACCCACACAATGAATTCGGATGCAGTAGTTTAATGCCGGGACACAAAATAACGTTTCTGTTGCAAGCTGCAGACGATCAGAGAGGATTATAGTATGGACCCGTACCGAAAAATATAGTTTTCTTCACACTAATACCCTTCAGATTTAGTTCGATTTTAGTTAGATTTCAGTTCAGTTTAAGATACACACCCAGACTCAGGGCTATCAGGCATTGACCTGTTTAAACTGCAATCACTTGTAATGAAGAGATTTTATTGTTTTAATTGTTTTAAAAGTAGCAGTACTACCAAAATGTGTTTGATTCTGTCCCCTTTATCTGAGAGTGTGAGACTTTACTACATCCCTATATCTTTGTGTTTTTTTATTACCATAAGCTCAAGAACAATGAATTCGAGCTGACTTTCTGTATATATGTATTGTGTTTTGTTTTGTTTTTTTTATATTCTGTTTTTATTGTGTGGTTCTTCTTTGTTCTCTTCTGCCATGGCTCGAAATAAAGTGTTCATTCATTCATTCATTCATTATAAAAAAATGTTTGTGTAAAAAGAAAAACAAAGTAGCAGCTATATTGATAGTTGAGAGATGACAGAAATATCATGTTTGATGAGCAGGTTTTCAGAATTACATAGGGCTGGGCGATATGGCAAAAAAAAAAAATCTCAGATTTTTTCACAGCAAATCCGATTTTCGATTTTAATCGATTTATTTTTTTCTATTTAAAAACAAACTACAACTGACAAAGAAATAGATTGTCCTTTATGCAGTTTAATCTAAATCCCCATGGAGCATAAGTGTAACAGGAATTAAGCCTTAAAACATGCTTGTAAACGAGATGGCTCTGCCATTGTAAACAGTGAAAATGTAGCTTAACAGTTTTATAATAACTTCACTTACAATGACACTATGCACCTTCAAAATAACTTAAATCACACAAACAAGGCCCATCGCAAATATATCAATCCTATTAAACACATGCATTATTTACATGAAATATCACATTTTTAAAACTGATTACTCAAAATAGAAATGTTGTAACAGTCTTTTCCAAAAGCCTCCTCGGGTTTTCATGCTTGTTCTTTCAACTGTGCCTGAGTAACTGTGCTGTAGCTAACAGCTACTGTAGCAGCTACTGTAGCTAACAGCTACTGTAGCAGCTACTGTAGCTAACAGCTACTGTAGCAGCTACTGTAGCTAACAGCTACTGTAGCAGCTACTGTAGCTAACAGCTACTGTAGCAGCTACTGTAGCTAACAGCTACTGTAGCAGCTACTGTAGCTAACAGCTACTGTAGCAGCTACTGTAGCTAACAGTAGTAGTAGTAGTAGTAGTAATCTTTATTTATATACCGCCTTCTCACTGCACATCGGAGTCTCAAAGCGGTTTACAATTGTGATTTTTGGGAGTGGGGCCAGTACAGGAGGCGCATGCCAGACCTATCGTACATATTTTTAGTGGTAGGGGAAACCGGAGCACCCGGAGGAAACCTACGCAGACACAGGGAGAACATGCAAACTCCACTCAGAAAGGCCCTGGTCCAACCGGGATTCGAACCCAGGACCTTCTTGCTGAGAGGCGAGAGTGCTATCCACTCAGCTACTGTAGCAGCTACTGTAGCTAACAGACAGCGGGGAACACGTTGTTTGTATCAGAGCAATGAGAACAATGTGTGAGACGTGTCTTTCTCCAAAGTGCAGCGGCTCAGTGGGACACGAGTGTGTGCGCGCCACGGACACGGGAGTGCGCTTTGGAATAACGAGCGTGAGAGAGCGTGAAAGATGTGGCGTACGAACATGGCGTACGAACATAGCGACCGGAGCCTGCGTGCGTGTGTGTGTGTGTTCTGGCGATTTAAATAAAGTCTGATTCTTGAACGTGTGAAGTGTTATTGCAACAGCACCAACTGTGAGAGCGAGCATCAGGCCAGAGGGAGACTGTTAGCATTAGGTTAGCTTCAAAATGACTGCTCAACACCATAGACCCGCGGTTAGCGCGTTAGCGCGGTAGTTCTGCAATGGAGAAAATAAAAATCGAATTTTTAAAAAAAGAAATTGCCCTAAATGTAAAACTCGAATTAATGATTAAAATCGATTAATCGCCCAGCCCTAGAATTACACAACAAAATACGTTATTTATTTACGAGCAATTTCTTTACTGTTTGACAAATCTGAAAAGCACTCATTTCAACATGCTGCTGTGCATAGTATGGCTGCATTTTAAAGGTCAGCTTGGCTCAGTTCAATCCAAATAAAAAAATAACAAGGCTATTGTGAAAGTGAACGTGGACCTGTGTTGTTTCCTTTTGATCCGATATTCGATGCATCTCGTATACAACAAAGGAAAGAGAGAGTGAGCCGCAGCTTTCATACGATTCAAAGTATCTTGTTTTTGTTAGCTGTATCTCTTGTATAACAGGATATCTCGTCCCGTAGTCGTCACCTATAGCTGCAGACACATGTTAGAGATTACCCAAAGCCTCCGAATAGCATATCAGCCGGGAAACAAGTGTACCATTACGCTCGGACCACCAGGAGAGGCAGCTGCGGACGGACCCGAGACACCGAGGAGAAGGAAAAGAAAAAAAAAGCATGGTGCCCAAGTTTCAACAAAGACGGGAAAGAAGAGGGAGCAGCTGCCAGGGCCTGAGTGGGGTTAAGCATCACCGCTAGAACAGCCAAATATGGACAGTAAGAAACACTCGAGAAGGAAGGAGTGTGTGTATAGGAGGACCGGGAACGGAGAAACCAGCAGCGGCAAGCAACACCTCGAAGAAGAACTGCAAGCGAGGCATTATACTGCAGCTGATAAGAGAGAGAGAGAGAGGAAGTGAGAGCGGACCACACTGAGGCTGGAAGAAAGCACCATATGGAGAGGCCGAGGCAGAAACCACAGGAAGAGATGACAAGAGACAGAAACTATGTGTGATCCAGACAGAAATCAGATCTCCGTAGCCCATGCTAAGACACGGTTTGTTTTGAATTTAGATGGTAAAGGACGGGTTAATAATCAGGATTAAACGTTCCGATCACATGAAGCATACCAGGTCAATCAGCTCCATATGAAAGAGTTTGGATTTGTCTCATAACATTCAGAAAGGTTGAGTTTCTGCTAAACGGCAAAGGGAATCTGTTTGAGGAATGTGTAGTCGTATATTGTACTGTTGTGAGATGAATTGATATTAAAACGTGTATCAAAACTAGATACTCCTTTCAGTATGGATGAAGTAACAGTACATAAACAGGACAGCTTTTTACATTTCTAGAGATTTGCAGAAGACATAACAAGAGCCGAAGATGTGTGAAAAGTGTAAAAGCATTCCTATTTGGAGAGTAATAGTTTATTGTCCAAAATGAGCATTTATAAAACTTATCTGGGGTATTGAAGTTGGTATCAACCATCATAGTATTGAAATTGAGTTTGAAATGTATACTTTTCTATGTATTATTTTTTGTCAGTGATTTGTTACAACATGTTTAAGGATTATTAGTGTTGTAGGTCTTCCCGAGACTTTCAGTTCTCCCACTGGGTTTATGGGATTGTTCTTGCTAATGCAGGAGGATCAAAGGGCAGTGATAATCCAGGACATGTTGGAACATCTATGGACCAATAGCTAGTGTGTGTTTTTATCAACGTACTTCCTGACTTACAATTCTTTGATTCTCTTGTCTATTCTCTTATCTGCTGTATCGTCCTCTGAGATGTTTCTGTTGTGATGTGTTGTCTGATAGAAGAATTTGATATGCAATTGATTTGATATGTATTCATTTCCCAGCATGACATTGGAAAAACAAGTCCTCTGCAGATGCCATTGAAGTTGACATACAAAGCCCAGCTCTGGCGTGTGCTTAAGCCGCAGTCTGACTGTTAGACCTGAGCAGAGATCACTATCTCTGTGTTTTCACCGTCGCTGCTGTGGACGCATCCTTTCTAGCACAGATGCATTGTACACTGTGGGTAGATGACCTTTTCTCTTGTACTTTGTGTCAATGAAGGAAAACGCTCAGTGAAAAGCCGAGATAAGGCTTACATAAAACTTACAACCCAAAACTTGCTTTCTATCCCAAAATATATATATATATATATATTATAGTCATTGCATTCCAGGTTGGTTTGTTGCTCAGTTTTCCTTCATATTTATTTTTACTCTAAGCCGAATTGTCCCACCACCAACCAGACCTGTAGTTTGACCTATTATTTATGTCCAATACTACAAATATTGCCTTTGCTTCCATTAAAACACAAGAAAATTCTTACTGCTAAACAGAAATTGATACAACATTTCCCAAATGATATGTTCCCTCTGTGAATGGGACGAATCGCAGACTCTTAATTTTACTCTATAGTTTTTATTCTTACTCATTGTAGTCCTTGTTTTTACACAGTCTCCCTCAAATGCCGCTTGCTTTTCTATTATCCGCCAGGCTAAAACCGGACTTCAAAACAAACACAGTCGTCATGCAGCTCGTAGGACAAACGGCAACAACGGCGCTGGGTCCAAACAAACTGAAGCGAGATTTTCTGCTCCAAACTAAATAATAACTGTTGAGTCCCAGCACAACGCTAAGTGAAAAATGTATGTTGACTTTGGTCTTGGCTACACAGGCCTCAAAGAAACAGAAGAGACTGAAGTCAAACCGCTCTGCTCCCACAACAGCCACACAATGAAAGAGAAACATGACACTTCCGCCCACGTGCCCATGTACGGCGAAAAGACGAGCTCTGCGGGATTGGAGATTTATTTCCACTGTCAAAAAAAAAGTCCTTTATGTGGTGTAGACCCAAATCAAACCAGCCAGCTTATTTCACTTATTGATCTTTGTTTACTATTTTCGGAGGTCATGGGAGATAGGAAACTATTTGTATATGTCCCATGGCTTTCTTATTTTAGCATTAAAGTGGCAATATGTAAGATTTTCATGTCACGTCATCATTAAAGGGCCCTAATCTGTCAAAAGGCATTAATAAATCAAGCTCTTTTTCAATACTTCTTTAACTGATAACAGTGGTTTTTATTGTTTTCATTTCTATGTCCCGCCCCCTACCGTCTAACCAATCAGAGTTGTTTGTGATTCGGGTTGCCGTCGAGCTAATCTCACTGGTAAAGTAACACGTTGTCACAGAACTAAAACAGGTTTTGTTATGATTTGAGAATCATTCATGACAAAACAAGGAATAAAACAAGGATTTCTATCTTCGTGAAAAAGGAGTTGTTTATAGATTTGTTGCTGACAAAAACTCTTGTCCATTCAGATATTATGGTCCCAGCTGGATTTGTCTGCATATCTGGCAACCTGGGTCAGGAGGAGTGGAAGAGGTTGCAGTACCACTTTTGGCCAGATTTTTACATACTGCTCCTTTAACATTGATTGCATTGCAGGCCAAAAATCATGTCTCAACTATTTTCTTCAATCAGAAATGGCCTTGACCTTTTTGAGAGGAAAATTCAGTTTGACTTGATTCACTTTCACTGTTGACTGTGACTTAAATACATTCTAGTTTTTGTGGCCAATTGCCTGTCATGTCTCCAAATGGATTCGCAATTGATCATAAAATAAATGAGCTCCCCAGTGAAATAACTGTCAAATTGTATTTATTTTTTGCCTCTTGTTAAGCAGATCAAAACGGCCCACACGGTCCCTTAATGAGAGAGTGAAATTTGTTTTTGCTCTTATAGTTTAACATAACACAGAAACTATTAGAAAGTTTTAGTCGATACTTCCCTCTGTGCCCTGCATTCCCTGGATAATCCCGGACATATAATCTGTTGCGTTTGACATTGTTATTTTCTGATTAGCTCAAAAAAGGAAAAAATCAGTCAGTCACAGCCCCGCACACAGGCCCACGGTGCTGCCTCTCCCCTCCCTCTGCTTTCTGAATGAATCGTCTCTTGTCTGCGAGCTGATGGAGCGATAAAGTTGGTTTAAACAGTCGTACACACACCGACGCACACTGCTGCGGACGGAACATGTGTTTTACATCAGGGCGCGGGCTAACGTTACCCCCAGTGTGTGTGTTTGTGTGTGTGTGTGTGTGTGTATGTGGTCTGGAACAGGAGTGCGACATGTCTGCGCTATCTCTTATCAGCTTTTAATCTGCACACGAGGGAGACACCGCAGAAAAAAATAAGCTCAAACCAAGTGATAAAGTTGATAAAGAGGCCAGAAAGGTAACCCATATATACTCTTCAATGCTGTAATATATTTTAGTAGATTTCATTCTCCAGTGTGTTAACTCCAGTCCATAAGGCGAAAGCAATGGATAAAACATGATCCAGAACTAAGGCTATTATATTGTCGTTCTGTTACTACTGGTTATAAAACGAGTACCATATGCATCTTATATTCAGACATTTGTGGCCATAGTTGCGTGTGAAAAGCTTGATTCTGTCAGAGGCTAAGCAGAGGCCTTGGTCAGCACTGTAATGGGAGACCTCTAAAAACACCCGGTGCCATTGTTGAGCGGCCAGGATTAAACTCCTGTTGTAAGTAAGTAATCTTTATTTTATACAGCGCATTTTTACAGACCAAGATCACCCAAAGCTCTTTACAAGGTTCCGAGTTTAGATGTTGTTCCATTCCCTTCACGGTGATGACGGAAACGCGACTGGAGCATCTAAGCCTTACATTCATACCTATTGTGGTGTCCTTTGGCAAGAGGCACTTAACCCACCTGGTGTTTGCATGAATGATTTCTATATTGAGATATTCGGAGCGGCCGATAAAATAGATTTTCAGCCTCACTTTCGTCAGCGATACCACCACCTTGTACAGAGTGAATGAATGATGCCATGTGAAGCATCTTTGAGGGTCCAGAAAGTTCTAAATAAAACCAACGCATCATCATTGACCAAAAGTGAATCACTTGCAGAGGCTGTAAATGCATCATTTCCAGCTGACTAATGTATTCTGTCTGTTTTTAGAGAGGGCAAAGTCCAGAAAAAGGGTTTCACAGTAGTAGATAAGTTGGTATACACTTTTCACTTCTAGTATTTACTGTTACATGGCAAGGCAAGGGAAGTTTAATTGAACTGTGCAATGAAATCATAAATAATACTATAGGGCTGCACAATATATGGAAAAAATATTGTTATCGCGATATTGGTGCGTGCAATACCCAAAAATATCCGCGCTAAAAAAAATATATATGTACAAAAAATCAACAAAACAGTCAGACACATCAACATTCAACAAGAACAACAAACAAACAAAAAAGTATATGAATATAGGCATTTGAAGGTCATTAATGTTATTTTTTTTGTTATTTGTCTCTTGCGTTTCAAAGCAGATTGCAATTTTCGGTAAAATACAAAAATATCGCAATAATATCATTATCGCAATACAAAACACTCGTATCGAATATCACACTAACTAGCGATATTAATAAATAATACTAAATAATACCAGTACATTGAATAGGGTGAAGCTAAATCCTTCAGTTGTTTGCGCAGGACTGGATTTGAACATTGTCAGATTTTCACTGCATTAATCTGAAATGCTGCCTCTCCATGTTTAGTCCTGACTCTGGGCATCAGAGATTGGGATTAATTGTATTCCATCGAGTCATAATTTAAATCCCGAGCCCTGGTTCAGAAATAGTGGGCAGATATTCTGAAACGGTTCCGCTCTAGACGTGTGGGCCGGCCGTGCCAACACCATTTTGTTAAACCCATTGGCAGACTGGCCAACCACAGGGATCCAAAAAACACAAAACTAATAGTTGCTTGATAAAGGTTTGGTCTGGCCTCTCGCAGCTGGAGTGGAGAGAACTCATCTACATTTAAATCTAGCGGTCAATGTGAGTGTGGTCATCCGAAGCCTTGGGTCCGGTGTGTCCTGACTTTGTGTATTCACGGCTCAGTGTTTGAGAGAGTTATTGACCGGCAGATGTAGAGCGTGTGATGAGAAGCAGGCCACCGCACGGACTTATGGGAAATAAAAAGCCTTTATTTATTTATACGATTTGATTAAATGGCATTTGTTTCTGTCTCTGGTGTGTATGTGCACTTGTATTTAATGACAAATAGAATAGAGGATCAGAGCAATCAGGTTTGAATGATTACTATGGGAACAAGGGAGAAGCCTAATACGGGGAGAGCGAATGGAAAGGAGAAGTCCGATTACAGACTCTGCTAATTCTTTCTATCAGTCAACATGGCTGCTGTGTTTTTGGATTCTTATTTCACTGTGACAGCCAGGCTTGTATAGGCTAAAACTACATTAGGAATAGCATAGATCGAGTAACTTATTTAGGGCGATTTTATCTAAAGTCTCTTGTTTTCCACAGAGCCGCTGTATATTTTTTTCTCTTGATGTTTTGCCGATTCTCTTCTGTCTTTCAGAAGTTTTTGGCACTTACAGCTCTTCTATTTTCACCGGTGTTGTTTAAACTTTATTGTTGAAATATCTCCCTAAATACCTTTACTTGCGGCTAATCAAGTGTTTGCAATAATTTTGTTTTGTTTAAAAATGTTGAAATGTATCTTAATTTCATGGACATTTTGACCATTTAAAAAAAAACACCATCACAGGCGGCCCTCATTCCTAATTCTATAAAACTGATCCCTTCCTAGTCCTTTCTTGTCCTTATTGCTCCTCGTGGTCGACCCTTTGTTGAGATGAACCCTAAGGAAACTATTTTTGCAGTATTTCAGTATTTGTTTTATTGTTGACTGCTGCATACACAAACTCCAGCATACGTACCTAAGAGTTGTAAAATGGGATTTTAAGACGCAAACAGATTTCAAATTTGATCAAAAATAATCAGTTTGAAAGTCCTCTGCGGGCTTCACTACATCATTATCTTACTCAAATAGATATAATTGAATTGATTAAGAATAAAATTGTCATTAGTTGCAGCCCTAGAATAAAATAGTCACATTTCCCTTCTAATATTGTCACGGTTCAAGTTAATTTCCTGTTTTATTTTGTAATTCGTCCCCTGTGTCTTTTAGTGCTACTTCCTGTTTCCTGATTCCCTGCCCCGCCCTTATGTGTCTCACTTGTGTGTCGCTAGTCGTTATTTATTAGTGTATTCTCTCCTTGGCGCGTCATTGTCATTCCACGTCTGCTTCAGTTCTTGTCCTTGTTGCCGGTTTGGTGACTTTTTGCGTTGTTTTCGTTTGCGTTACTATTTATGAAATGCATTTACAGTTCCGCATTTTGGGTCCTCCTTGTTTTTCACCCACATGGCAATTATATTACAATGATAATGCTGCTTTGGTTATAAAATTCCACATATGGGACTAATCTTGTAAATGTTGGATGTATAGTTTTTAGCTGCACTGCCACTTTATAGCTGTAACTTTTTTGCCACTCACCTCGGCGCTGTCTTTCTCCTCCAGTTGATATCCATCTCTGCATCGCTGCGTCTGTAATAATGCCATTAATTATGACTAGGGGTGCAACGGTTTGAAAAAATCACGGTTCGGTTCGTACCTCGGTTCAGAGGCCACGGTTCGGTTCATTTTTCGGTTCATTTTTCTTTTTGAATAAACCCAGCTCATGTGGACTCGGCACCTGCTCTGACTGCCCCCCTGACCTAGAAATGAATTAAGGTGAAGGAAATGGATGGATGGGTGGATGGAAGGCATATTCCATCCATCCAATTATGTCTATTTAACATAATTAATGAAAAACAACACAAAGTGCAACATAAGAAGGCACTTTATGAGGATATTTACCCTCATATATTACACCACCTTCCTGATTCTCCCAAGGAGGGGGTCCATTCTGGGCCCAGCCTCATTCACTGCATTTATTTAATTTTTGGCATTATCAGTTGTGACTGGAATATTAGTACTGGGCCTTTGTCTTCCATTCCTCCGCTGCTTGTGTCAGAACCTTCGCTGTGTGACTGTGTGACTGTCGTAGAGGGGGCGTGTCTGCAGCGCCAGACTTTTCATCTCCCAGTCTGCGGTGATGAACTGAGCGGTTCCGCTCATGGATCTATTATAGGTTCCGCGGGACGTCCAAACGTCAGTCGTGAACGCAGCTGAGGATGCGCGGGAGAGTGGACTTTAGCCCGGTCTGACTGTGCGTAAAGGAGCTGCTTAAATGCCGCGACAATAAGCGGTCGTTGAGACGCTTTTTTCACTCATGTCTTTCTTGTGCCACAGTGCTTACACACTGTGACAGTTTTGTCGAATATGAATCATCAGTGTAGTTACAGTGAAGCCAAAATGCTCTCATACTGGGGATTTAAATGACGCGGGGCTTTCAAGCATCTCCGTTCCTCCGCTCGCAATGACCGCGCTGTGTGTGGACTGAACAACGCGCGCACAACTTTTTTTTCATAAATCAAACCGCGGATCACGTCTGTACCGAACCGAAGACGTTGAACCGAACGGATCACGGATCAGTGATGAACCGTTGCACCTCTAATTATGACTGTTTACAGTGTTTCCCGAGGATATTTTATTTTTCCACTTCCATTCTTAATTCCTCGATGTTATGAACTTTTACTGCTGAGGCTTGAAGAAAATGTAGCCCAAAGACGACGGAGGAACGCTCATTCATTGTTATTTATAAGAGGCATAAGTTTTGAAAGAGCAACTTCATATTTTATGTCAAGTGAGCGGTGTAAATGTGCCACTGACTAGAAGCTAAAAGGTTACTACTCTCAAACCAAGCATCATGTTTTGTTAACTGGTTTTTAAGGCATGATTTTGTTTTGTTGAAAATTTTTGACAAATCTATTTGCAATCTTCACTAACACCTCCATCAGAAACTGGCCTTCATTCCCAATCCAGTAAAAATGGTTCCCTCCGAGTCCTTACTGCTCTTAATGGTTGACTTTCTGTTGAGGTCAATCTTAAGGAGCTGCTTGGAGAAAGAGAGGACCTCATTCCTGCTGCAAGGACTTGGAAATGATACTCGAGAAGCGGAAACAGCCGCTGAACGCCAAAGAACGAACAACGCCCAGCGCCCCCTTCTGGCAGAATTATATTACAGCGCCATTTGATTAAGAACATTACAGTCTTACATAAGCTCTCACTTGAACATTAATTCAATATAATTCAATGTATTCTTGTTTAGCCCTAAATCACAACAACTGTTATCTCAGAGGTCTTAACAAAACCATTTAAATCTCCAAAACAGATCAGAGAATCAAACACACAGAATATAGTTTTTGGTCCACAGGGGGAGTTGACCAATGTCTATAAATATTGATAAATGCCCATAGTTGTTGAATGTTGAGTGTCCTGGATCATGGGCACAGTCCTTTTTTGTCAGACCCTCTAACGGCCTAAAGTTACCATACGTCAACACAATCTAGAGATCAATAGACTTCAGACATACATCAGCTGTAACACACCACAATGACATCAAAGGTAAATGTATTTTCAGATAGATTTGGGATGAGGACGTGGGCTGTTTGGGCTGTTGTCCCGACTGCATTCTGGGATCTCCCACCTGCTCCTCACTGCACTAGGAACGTCCCCCTTTATGTTTCCCTTTGCTAAAAAGTGCTAATTGGGCTTTCCTTACTGCTTCTTGACACGATTGCTTGCTTGACTCGGATCCTACTTGTCATGGCAACCAGAACACAGGTTTGAGTCGACGATAAGGAGAGAAATGTCCTCGATGCATTTAACAGATTCGGAATGAGGAAGAAATTGCACCAGATTTGACATTTATTCGAGCTTAAAGTAGCAAGTCCAATTTTCATGTCAAGTCATCATTGAATGGCCCTAATACGCCAAAATGTATTAATAAACCATGCTGTTGTCGAATACTTCTTTTACAGTAGTTCAGCCGAGATAAAAGTGAAAAAAGGTGTTTATGGATTTGAAAACACTTGTATATTCAGCTATCATGGTCCCAGCTGGATTCGTCTGCATATCTGGCAACCTAAGTCAGGGAGAGTGGGAGAGGGTGCAGTACCACCTTTGACCAGATCTTTTACATACTGCTCCTTTAATATTACGTTCGCGATAATATTTATATGCTGTTTAATGTACACAATATATGGTAGTAAGCTGTCGTTGGGAAAATAATTCAAAAATATGGCACAATCAACTACTGTAGTGTCAATTTAAAGGGACACAAAAAAACGGGAGATTTTGTTAAGTCCCTAAATAATGCGTAATATTAAATGAGGCCTTTGTCCCACAAGATAGCTACTTTCCTTCCTTTCTGCTGAGGACTTTTTTGGATCGTAACCCGGATGCTTTGGAAACAGGGCTCCCTGGAGGAACTCGAGCACAGATTTGCCTGCCAGTTCAACATGTGTGTGAATATGTGTGCGAGAGACGGGAATGACACAATATTTGTATCCGATTACAACCAGCAATGAGGGAGACGCTTTCAATGAGTGTGGAAATGAAAAGCCTAACCAAAGACAAGTCTACATGTGCTCCAGACAGCTTCCAACCCTCGTAAATCACCTCAGCGAGAGCTCAGCAGTGACTTTGTTTCTTTCAGACCCAAGGCTTTTTCTTTTGTCAACAGGGAGATTTGTGATCTGAGTCTCTGTCACATGGGACTAGTGTAGAGTTGGACAGACTACCAAAAATGTGTGGTAAAATGTCTTGTGCTTGAGGTAAGGTTTTTTTTATCTTGATCTGAGTAAATAGTGATTCTTTATGTTGGGGAACCTCACTTTTTTTCTGTACGTAACACATTGTATATCCCAATATGAAGAAATCAAGTTTTATGAACAACACTATACGATACTATGCAATACAATTTATTCTTGTATAGCCCTAAATCACAGCAGTCATCTCAAAGGACTTAGCAAAACCAGTGAAATCACCAACATAGATCAGAGAATCAACAATTAAGACACAAAAAATACACACATGTATTGGTCCATAGGGAGAGACTAATGTCATACAACGCGCTGTCTTCATCATACATCAGAACACTTTTGAATACTGTATATTAAAGGCCCTATGAGTAACTATCTGATGCTTTGAGCTGAGAGTTGATTGGCTGAGTGAGGTTGGTACTTTCTCTTCTCTTTTCTGTCTGAAAAAGCTGATCTACAGATGTGACAGAGACCAAAAATAAATATACCTGTATGCATGTGTAAGTTGTTTTGAGAGCGAGGAGCTATAGTTCGATATTTCCAGTCTTTGTGGTTTGAAAGTGAAGTACAGCTTTAAACTATTGTGTTATTGCTTTCTTCAGACACCCCTGTTAGTCACTATTTTACACTTTGGGCTGAGATTGAGTGGGATTCTTTCTTTTTCACTTCTCGTCTAATGATGTGGAGCAGAAGCCAAAACTTACCAAAGCGTGTTAAAAGTAGCGATAGAACCAAATTGTTTTAAGAGCTACTAACTCTAACCCTAACCCACTAAATAGATTTTAAAACATTATTCTATTTTCTGTGGATTGAAAAGTTGGTACCCAGCTTCCATGTTCCAGCTTCTTCCCTCTGGTAGAAGAAATCGTTCTTTCCACGCACTGTTATGAGTCTTAACACAGTACTTTAATGATGTAGCCCTTGTTATGGAAACTTTCACAGTGACGATTGTTTCTTGTACTTTTTTTGCTTGTTTTATATAATGTACTTTCCTGGTGCATACACTGCAAAAAGTGACGACAAATAAGTAAAATATTGGGCCAAAAAGTATCTTCATTTGAGCACATTATGACATCTCGTTTGAAAAAGATACAAGAAACATCTCCCATGGATTGAGAAAATGAAGCTTCACGCTAAATGCTTTATCCCATTGGAAAATCTTGTTTCCAAAATTAAAATAAAAAACAACTTATTCAAGCAATTATTATCTCATTTTATCATTTTTCCCTGTGTACTATACCTTTGCACAAGTATTCCAATGTGGTTTTACTGCAAATGGTTTATAAACTGAATGTGAATCTTCAGTAATACTGGGATGATACCATGTGAACGCGGCTGCATGGTGCACTCTCTCGGCGGCCATCTTGCCTCTGGATTGATGGTATCCAGATGCGCGGCAGCAGTGAGCGGAGCATTGTCAAAACATTGTTGCTCAGCGTCTGAAGGGAGTGTGGGAGGATGAGTGGGTCAGTGTGGCTGCTCGCCGTTTCCTGTCTGGTCCCGGCATTTTGTTACCGCGCCGAAACTGATGACCGGCATGTGGACTCCGTATGGTTGGAACACACCTCCGAGGAAACGTGTTTGGCTGCTTAAAAAAACGAGAAGGAGCTTGTAATCGTTGGATAACAATAAACAATGTTTTTATAGATGTCTTTGGCCGCAGCGCGTGGTGAGAGCTCATAGCATTTAATAAAAGGCTTTTTTTACAAGCAATAAATATGTTCACAAACACACTGTAAAAACAAAGGTCCGCTGGTGGGCCACAACTATTGTTTTATTTTGGATTATTAACCTTTATTAATGACACAATCTGTAGAAAATATACAATACATAGAGCACATTGCAGAAAGAAAAATAAATATCTACGTGCAAAAATGATAGCAAACAACTTATTAACAAGTCAAAGTTTAACAAAATACAAATGTTAATTAATACATTTTTCCAACAAATACCTTATTTTGCTTTTAAACTGTCACAACAGACTGTAAATAGTGCAATCATTAATAAATATAATGTAGTATAATATGGTTTATATATTTTGAATACAATTATTTATCTATGTATTCTCTCTCTCGCTTCATCATGCTGATATGTAGCTCAATGTCCAACTCCGTGAAACCCAGATGAAAAGAAGAAAAACTAAGCTGGGGTATCTATTTGTCAACCCATAAAAGAATGAACTATGTAATAAATCCATGTAACTAGTTCCTCAGTTTGGTATGAGATTTGTCACATGTTTAGATCAATGTTTACAGACAGAAAAGTGAAAAGGACCATCCTCCCTCAGCCCAAAAGATCAAATCGTAACTCACAGGCTGAATAAATCGCTCTCAAAACTGTCCTTTCCAATCCAGATTCCTTAAATGAATGTAGGATTGTGTAATGTGTGTAAAAGATGTGTGTGCTGAGGTGTTTGTCGTCTTTGTGGTGTTGATTATGTGTTAACTTTGTGTGTGTGTGTGTGTGTGTGTGTGTGTGTGTGTGTGTGAGGAGATTTACAAGTGTCGAAGATCACTATCGTTCGTTAGCTCCAGTGCGACGAGAGACACACGGGGGAACATCAGACATTGTGGATAACATGCAATAAATTCTCAATGTCATCTATGAATTTGTTTGAACCGACCTTTGTGAAAGACTCCTGATCCTGAAGGGACAGCACGAGATCTCATGTATGTGATAAAACGAGTCTTTGTGTAAATGTAACAAACAAGATGTGAGGTCGCGATAACAAGACATCCACCTATTTAGAAAGTCGATGTCCAGTTGCTTTTTTTAGATATTTGAATGAGCTTATTTTTCTACTTCCTGTCCGTTTTAAGTAAGTGGTAGGAACAAGACCTGATAAATCCAATTTCCTTTGGCTTTGGAGAGGCACGGCCCTTCAGTCTTGTCTCTCAGAAATCCAAGAAAAGAATTTATCTTTTCCCATTCGTCCATTTTTAAATCATGCGTTATGGAAATAAATATAATTGGTATGGTCATATCTATGGGTTTGTTTAGTTGACAAAACAAATGCCGTATTGATTGATTAGTTGACTAAAAAGGCCATTGCTTTAACTATGATGACAAACCTGGCCCAACTGATCAATTCTCTGATCCGTTGGCAAATCGACAACTTTGTAATGTCCTCCGAGACGACTGCTGTTGTGATTTTAGGGCTATACAAATTACATTGAATTGAATTTACTCATATTGGATTAGAGCTAAATCCCTATCCTTGCATATATACAAGATGCAAATATTTTCCACCATTTCAAAGAAAATGTACGTATGTGATGAATATTATTGTGAGGGGCGACAGTGAGCTTCTCCAACTGCTCCCACTCATGTCTGCTGTTGTCGTGTCCTTGGGCAAGACACTTAACCCCACGTTGCCCTAAGCCCCTGCTGAAAGACCAAGGCTGTGTCACCGCTGAAGGAGCAGCAGCCATCTTCCTGTGGACCCACCAACTGCAGGAGGATCAGAGAGGGACTGGTGTTATGAGCTTTGGGTGGCAGCTCTCATTGCCGCCCCCCTGACCCAGAAAGGGACTAATAGGTATGAATGTAAGAAATGAGTGAATGGAGGGTGTTTGGTCGGAGGCTTTGATGCGCCAGTGTGTTCGGCGACTCGCTTCCGTCATCACCGTGTGTGGAGAGAATGGACAACTATCTGAACTCTGAACATTGTAAAGCGCTTTGGATGATCTTGGTCTGTGAAATGCGCTATACAAATAATCATTGTTTGCTTACTTACTTATAAAGGGGTAGAACATGAATGAATTATGAATATTGAGACTCAAATTATGTTTTATCTACCAGTTAACAATCAATAAGTCAATATTGTAATTATTGCGGCAAGCCTAGATATGTGTTTATAGTTTACCACGTGGCGCCTTAGAGTCTACATTATGTGAGATTTGTCATGACTAATCTCATCATAACATTTTTGACTTACTCTTGCTGTCTGCCCATCACTCCCTGCCCTAAGGAAAGATACATTTGCCTTTTTTATTTATTTTTTTATTCTATTGTTTATTTGGTTGAGACAGTGCTGATGAACACATCACTCCAAATTTTAGCCTTGGGCTAATTTCCATCCGTTCACAAACTCTCACTCATTCACCCTGAACTATTGTACATGTTTTTAGTGGTAGGGGAAACCGGAGTACCCAGAGGAAACCTACATAAACACAGGGAGAACATGCAAATTCCACTCAGAAAGGCCCTGTTCCGACTCGATTCGAACCCAGAACTTTCTTGCTGAGAATTGTGAGTGCTATCCACTCAGCCACCGTGCCTTATTATTGTTATAGCAAAATATAACAAACATTTTCACCTAACATGATTGTCACGTAATGCAAAGTCAAACGTGCGAGAAGCCACACGTAGTTTTAGACTATACCAGGGTTTTTTCTTTAATCTTGTCATCACACATGGATCTACATAATAATATATATAAAACCGCCAGAATGAAAGAGGCTTCCAGCTGAGGCCATTGTTCTCACCACCAGATGGCGCTCACATCCTTGGCAGCCCGTACACATCTAAAATGAATATCCACTCGCTTATATTGTTGCGTGGTCATCTTTGCAATGCCTGCCATGTGTTTTATCTTTCCCCGACAGCCTGAGGGACGGCGCTTGACCACCTGCTCTAACATTCAGCCTCTGGAACAAACAAACGCTACACTCTATGGGAGCGCCATTACAGCTAATTTCACTTTGTCCGTCAATGTGATATTTTAGAGGGCACAGGCTGGCATTGGAAACATCACAATCTGTCGGGCCCTTCTTTCTGTTCACCTCTCTCCAACTTGTAGAGCTGTTGTGCAGTGTTGTGTTGTGTTGTTTTGCTATCAGGGAAGTGATGGGCGCGGAGATAGAGCCGGAGATAAAATCATGAGGGAACAAATCTGAAGCTGGGAGAGCGGCCAGGACCGTCCAGTCGTTTTAGTGTCTTTAGGTGCACTCCAATCACTGCATTCCTTTTTTATTCCTTGTGGGTCCAAAACATTTACAAGCTCGCTATAACAGACGTCATTGCGAGGCGTATACTGTATGTACCTTTGGAGCGTCGGCCGTGTCTTCTTGCACGTGTGGCATGGACTATACCACCGAAAGTATGTATCTACCTGGACGTAAACAGGTGACAGCTTGATAATTATTGCGGAAAGATACATTACTATTATTTATTAATTAAGTAGTATCAATCCAATCCACTTTTCTATACAGCACATTTTTATAAAACAATTTTCTGAAGTGCTGCACAGAGACCAAATCAACACATGTAAATATACAGGTTTGCCATCTTTATATGTTTAAAAAAATAGGAGTAAAACATTATGCACATCAAAAACAATAAAAATGTAACAAAACCAATTAAATACCAGCAATCTGAAAAATAAAACAGATGCAAATGTAACAAGTAATGTAATATTCCTATTTTATTTTTAAAAGTTCAGATATTTTTCCATTCTCTCCACACAAGTGACGACAGAAACGAGACGGCGAACACACTGGTGCGTCAAAGCCAATCAACACCCTCCATTCACTTTCATTCAGACCTATTGTACATGTTTTTAGTGGTAGGGGAAACCGGAGCACCTGGAGGAAACCTACATAGACACTGGGAGACCTTCTTATTGTGTAAAACAAGCTCTAACCACTGCCCATATTACTTTCTTATGAATGAATGAAACCTGGTTTAGTCTGTAGTTTAGACCTTCTCTCTAATGCCATCGCTCTTGGGTGTCTTTAAAATGTTAACATCTTAAACAGAACTCAAACATAAAAACTAAGTTGCAAATCAGTATTATTTTGAATAAACTCAATTACAATAGATAAAAGTACTCACTGATGTCTTTTTGATCCAGGGTCTTGAGGTTCCTTGGGCCAATAACCCCTGCTAAAACACAATAAATACGTATTCTTCCTGGATGTATATTTTTGACTTGATGATTGCTGCGATAAATGATATTTCAGATCATGGAAGGTTTTGAGTTTGTGTTGTTTGTGTGATCAGCAGCAGCCACGGCACGACGATGGAGGACCGTGGCTGTCTGTGGCTGTCTGTGGCTGTCTGTGGCTGAGCTGTGCTGAGCTGTGCTGAGCTGTGCTGTGGTGGATGTTATCAAGCCCTTAGCACCAGATCGTGTTCACTCACTATAATTTGCTTTCCGTCGTTTGCTACTCCTCTTCTGTATCAGTGTCGTTTTTAAACAGATTGTTTTCTGCAGGGGTGGCACAGGAGGGGAGAAAGACGCACATAGAAAAGAATGAGATTCTTCGTCCTTGACTGACCCAGTTCCATTTCTTTTGCTGCAAATGAAAAAAAAAAAATCTCAGCTTTGTAGTTTTTTTCCCTCATCCACAGTTTCTATCAGAGGGTTTTACGCATTGCCTTTGTGAGCGTAATACATTTTGTTAGATTTTTCTTTTAACCTTCTGGGAACCATCCAAACGCGAGCCATTGTTTTGTTTCACAAGACATTAACCTTCCATATTTTACACAGTTGGAAGGAAGCAGTGTGAAGTATTTTTAATTCTGTTATAATTATCTGCAAGCAGCTCACTCAGAGGCATAATACACTTTTTTATTTGCACTTGTACTACAGTGTCTAAAGTCTAGCCCAGGGGCTAATGATGGCCTGAGCTGAACTGTGTGGCCCCTGGCACATCATAAAATGTATTATTCATGGGATTTTTGCATTTTGAAACTCAGTGAACTTATGCAAAGTAACCTGCATTCCTGCAGTGGTTCAAAACATCAGATGATTATGAGGTGTACTTTCCAGGGTTTTGGTTTTTCAGAATTACATATTTAATCAAGAAGAAAGGTTGTGACAACCATCGCAAAGCACACCATAATTTCCCTACAAAAAATAATTTGCTCAATGTTGGCCAATTATTACCAGGCTGCTTCCCAGCACGTGTTCAGCCCATAGCACATGGATTTTACAGAAGTTACTCTACCGCACCTCAACCATTTAAATTAACTTTGTACAAGTCCAAGAGCATCTCTGCCCTACGACGGTGTGGCTGACTCCCAACCTCTGCATAAAGCTGCTTTGGAACCTCGGGCAGGACGCAGCGGTGCGTGAACCACCGTTTGTTTACACTTTGTCATTGAAAGACACTACAAAGAGCTAACACCCTGGAAGTTAAATATAGCTGTGAGTTAAGTGGGGCCTGCAGACCTGCCTCTGCCTGTGGCTGCAGCTCCCTGCCTGTGGAGCAGCACCATGAAGAACTGGGGAAAGGCCAAACTTCCAACCTGTTGCAAAATGTGACTCTTTGGCAACGCTGCAAACTGCGTAACACACAGTTTTCATACGTCACTCATGCAAATTGTATTAACGCTTTAATCACATTAAAGCAAACACACAACTCCCCCTTAATATTTCATTTTTTATACATTATTCCTTGATTGGAATTGATTAGATTGATGTAACGTGCATCAATCCAATTGCATACTTATTTCCACTTCAGAGCTTTTTTATTTTGTTTCCTAAAATATATAACGGTCACTCAACTTTGTGACGTTTTCTCCAAAGAATCTGTTAAAAAACGCTGTTAACAAATCGCTCGTCAGGTGATATTCCCAAAGCAACCATTCCTCTCGCCTTTCACTGATAACGTAGGGGTTATCATACATGGGGCTGTCTGGAGCAAATGGAACAAAGATGAGACTTCGATTACACACACACACAAACACACACCCACATGCACACACACGCAGACATACACGCACGCAGTCCGTGGAGGATAGTTGATCTGTTCGGTTTCTCTTGACAGCCGGAGCATGGCCATCACCACCCGGGAGTGCCCATGTCCTCAGCTGTGAGTCTCAATATTGTGTGTGCGCGCATTTGTGTGTGTGTGTGTGTGTGTGTGTGTGTGTGTGTGTGTGTGTGTGTGTGCGCGTGTGTGTGCGCATGTGGGCCCCAGTGCCGCAAAAGGACTTTAAGAAAGAGACAGGGATGAAAGGCTAGAGAGGGGTTATAGTAATTCAGATATTGATGTTTTTGAGGCTCTAACTCCACCCGGAGGGGCTGTCTTGGTGGAAAATGTCAAACAGGCCTGCGGCGGGTTTATACCACTTAGCAATGCTGCAGCTTCGGCCGTGACACCTGCAAAACGCAAACAGGGATTACAAAAAAGGCAAAGTTTACAAAAGGCAAATAAAGTGCGCCTGGATTTTTTGTGTTAATTTCTTGGAGAGCCGTTGGTAACACCTCTTCTCTTACTGCTACAAATTCACTTTGGGGAATTTTTCTTTCTATTCACGCAAAATTGTGAAGGTCGTCCACTTATTTTAAACCCAACCACAAGCCAAGTATCCACAGAACATTTGAACGCTACCTCAACCATTCCAGACAATTAAGTTCACGATACATGCCTTTCTGGACTTCCACTGTCGACCACAAAATATATATATATTTTTAGGATAGTTCACAAGAACAAACCCAGAAGCAACAGCCTCTTTAAAATATGTATTAAGAGTTTGCATTATGTATATTTGTATTCAATAAATTCTCTGCGCTCATGAAATATTGAGCAGAGAATGGATTGACTTATTCCACCAGAGTAATGCAGCATGTAGGCACTGTAATGCTCCTGTTTTTCTGCTAAATTAAAAATTTGTGCTTTGAAAATGTGCTCTCCCTCAAGTCATTGATGAACTTTCTTGTAACAAAATCACACAAATAACAATGTTTCTTTGTGGAGCGTTCACTTATTCCAAATGGCCTGTTCCTCGTAGGAGTGCCGCTGCCCACACACACACTCGCTCTGTGTGAAGGCTGTCAGCATCCTGTCTTGTCTTTTCAATAAGAGCAGCCTCTTTGGAACCCAGAGCTCCTTCACTTTAATGTTGGCGTATGTTGGCTAGAAATTATGAAATGTAACAGTACAGGATAAAACAGAAAAACGGCATTGTCTGTCTTTTGCTACGGCAGAAATTGAAGCACACAGACTATAATAAAAAACTTGTTTGTATAAGTTTACATTTCAGTTCATATTGTGTGTTTATGGTCTCTGCTGCTCCAGTACAATCAGAATCAGAATCAGAATCATTTTTATTGCCAACGTAAGTAACGGGAGGTCACAGACTTGGAAATTGCTTTGGCTCAGTGCAACAGTCAAAAAGAGATAATAAAAATAAGAATAAAAAACACTTCTAAAGAATAAATTTAAATTTAAAATAGAGTTACAGTTACTATTTACAATATACAAGTGCAAATGGTGCACACAATGTAAGGTGACAGCAGTACAGTGAAGTAAAGTGACGTATGATGGGCAGTAAAGTGACTTTATAAAGGGCGGGGGGACAGGTTAAGAAGTGTTCAAGAGTCCAACAACAGAGGGGAAGAAACTGTTCTTGTGGCGGGAGGTTCTAGTCCTGATGGACCGCAGCCTCCTGCCTGAGGGGAGTGGTTGGAATAGTCCATGTGCAGGGTGAGAGGGGTCGGCTGTGATACGACCAGCCCGGCCTCGAGCTCGGGCGACGTACAGGTCCTGCAGCGATGGAAGGCTGCGGCCGATCACTTCCTCTGCAGAGCGCACAATGCGCTGTAGTCTCTGTTTGTCCCTGACTGTGGCTCCAGCGAACCACACGGTGACGGAGGACGTGAGGATGGACTCGATGATGGCCGTGTAGAACTGCACCAACATCTGTGCAGGCAGCTTGGCTTTCCTGAGCTGCCGCAGGAAGTACATCCTCTGCTGGGCCTTCTTGATGAGGGAGCTGATGGTCGGCTCCCACTTGAGGTCCTGGGTGATGGTGGTGCCCAGGAAACGGAAGGACTCCACAGAGGTGATGGGGGAGTCCATCACGGAGGGTGGGGGCGGGGGGACAGTGCTCTTCCTGAAGTCCACAATCATCTCCACTGTCTTCTGGGCGTTCAGCTCCAGGTTGTTACCACTGCACCAGGACACCAGCCGGTCCACCTCCCTCCTGTAGGCGGACTCATCGTTGTTGGAGATGAGTCCAATGAGGGTGGTGTCGTCCGCGAACTTGATCAGCTTCACGGAGTCGTGGCTGGAGGTGCAGTGGTTGGTGTACAGGGAGAAGAGCAGGGGAGAAAGAACACAGCCCTGTGGGGCTCCTGTATTTATAATCCGAGA
Source organism: Knipowitschia caucasica (assembly GCA_964034765.1). NCBI lineage: Eukaryota > Metazoa > Chordata > Actinopteri > Gobiiformes > Gobiidae > Knipowitschia > Knipowitschia caucasica. The sequence goes on along the minus strand of OZ035838.1, from coordinate 35,027,246 downwards.
GTCCGAGACATTCTTCCCCAGACGCACTCGCTGCTTCCTGTCCGTCAGGAAGTCAGTGATCCACCTGCAGGTGGAATCGGGCACGTTGAGCTGGGAGAGCTTGTCCTGGAGCAGGGATGGCAGGATTGTGTTGAAGGCAGAGCTGAAGTCCACGAACAGGACCCTGGCGTAGGTCCCCGGGGAGTCCAGGTGCTGTAGGATGTGGTGGAGGGCCAGGTTAATGGCGTCGTCTACAGATCTGTTGGCTCTGTAGGCGAACTGCAGGGGGTCCAGGAGGGGGGAGGTGAGGGACTTGAGATGGGAGAGAACCAGGCGTTCAAATGACTTCATGACGACAGACGTAAGTGCTACAGGTCTGTAGTCATTGAGTCCTGTGATCCTGGGCTTCTTCGGGACGGGGACAATGATGGAGGATTTGAAGCAGGCCGGGACATGGCAGGACTGCAGAGAGGTGTTGAAAATGTCCGTGAACACAGGAGTAAGCTCACTGGCGCAGTGTCTCAGAGTGGCCGGAGACACGTGGTCCGGGCCAGGAGCTTTGCGGGGGTGCAGCCTCAGGAAGAGTTGTTTAATCTCTTTAGCGGCTATTGTTAGGCTGGGGGCAGGGCTGATGGGTGGGTCGTTAGAGTAGTGGGGGGTGGGGGAGGGAGAGGTGTCAGGGGCAGCATCAAAGCGACTGAAAAATAAGTTCAGATCGTCAGCTAGCTTGTGGTCATCAGCACAGGGGGGGGCTTTGGGTTTGTAGTTGGTGATCTCCCGTAGGCCCCTCCAGACAGAAGCAGTATCGTTGTTACCAAACTGCTCCTGTAGTCGTTCTCTGTGCCGGGACTTGGCTGCTTTCAGTTCTTTCCTGAACTGATATTTAGCTGCTTTGTAGCCGCTGCGGTCCCCCTCCCTGAAAGCAGACTCCTTTGCTTTCCTGAGCTGCCGGAGTTTAGCAGTGAACCAGGGTTTGTCGTTGTTATAGATGACCCTGGTCCTTGTTGGAATGATGCTATCCTCACAGAAGTGAATGTATGACGTCACAGTGTCCGTATATTCATCCAAACTATCTGTGGCAGCTCTGAAGAGGTCCCAGTCTGTAGATTCCATGCATGCGCGCAGCTCTTCCACAGCTTCATCAGACCACACTTTGGAGCTCCTCACTGCAGGTTTCGAGAGCTTTAGTCTCTGTCTGTAAGCAGGAACCAGATGTATCATGGAGTGATCTGAGAAGCCGAGGGCTGGCTTGGGAACAGCGCGAAAAGCTCCGCGCACGGCGGTGTAACAGTGATCCAGAGTGTTCTCCTCTCTGGTCGGGCATTTGATAAACTGTCTGTATTTGGGTAATTCCTGGCTCAAGTTTCCCTTATTAAAATCCCCCAGGATAATAATCAGAGAGTCCGGGTATAAGCGTTCCATACACAGTACTTGCTCTGCGAGTGCGCGCTGAGCCTCGCGCGCGTCCGCGCATGGCGGTATGTAAACAGAGGCAAGAATGAATGAAACAATTTCCCGCGGGGAGTAATATGGTTTACAATGAATGAAAAGATATTCCAGAGCAGGAGAGCAGTGCTTGGAGATCACTGTCACATCGTTACACCAGTTTGTATTGACGTAGAAACACAGCCCTCCGCCTCTGCTCTTCCCTGAGAGCGCACAATGGCGATCCGCGCGGAACAGCCCAAAACCCTGCAGCTCCAGAGCGCAGTCCGGGATCCGCTCATTTAGCCAGGTCTCAGTGAAGCAGAGGACACAGGATGTGGCGAAGTCCTTGTTTCTTCTCATGAGCAGGCTGAGTTCGTCCATCTTATTGCCCAGTGAGCGTACGTTGGAGAGAAAAATGCCGGGGAGAGCCGTGCGCGCTCCTCTCCTCCTAAGACGCACGAGCAGGCCTCCTCGCTTTCCCCTTTTACGGGCCCACACTTTTTTGGCTAGAACATGAACTAAATCAGCCGCAGATGCCAAGAAAACAGGCAATAGGTCCATGGGAACGGTGGGTCACAATATACACATCTGTAAATACCTCCTGCTGACCACAGTCTCCATGGTGCAATTATAGCTCCAGAGTTTTAGTTTTATGATAGATTATCTTAAGTAATAGTTTCTGTTGATGTGTGCAAACGGATCATTTCATCTTTTCTTATATTCTGCTGTAATGTGCACAGCGATGACATTGAAATTATCTCATGCACATTGTAGTTCTTACATTTCACATTCATTTTGGACATGACAAACATGATGACGAGACTTTTTATGTTGTAATTTCATGTTTTAGGAATGTGAAATAACATGTTAAGTGTAAAAATATTGTTAATCCAATATGATGGGTGAAAAAGCAAAATGCCTGCCCTACCCCTATGCTACCACCAGAGGGAGGTTGAATTGTTTTTTTTGGGGGTTTTGGGATTGTAATTTCAGCAGAGAATTTGCCAAAACTAATTGATGGGTAATTTTACAACTCTTACAACTTTTGTTGTAAGAGAAAGAAAACTGTGTGATGTCATAATGATACAATGAAATCATACTATTACCGGACTGAGACAGGAGCTTTTAGACAGAAGGGGCGGAGTTACATGTTTGTGCCTGAAGTTCCTCATATTAGTGCTGATGATGGATTGATCATTTTGCATGTCTACTTTAAAGTCATTTTCAGACTAAGTAGGAATAGGGGCTGGGACTATATACTGTTTGACCAACTGCATGTACTACAAAGCAAAATGAGTATGAGTATTTAAAAATAGTACTCACCTTGGCCAATCAGGAAGCAGGGAGGGTTGTCATGGGCGGGTCTAACCATGTCTGCATTTGGAAAGTCTAATCAATTTTAAAGGTCTATAGGTGGATTTTCTTCTTCTAACTGGATCGTCTAAACTATTGGTCCTCCTAATTGTCAATCATTCTGGTGATACATATTAGTAAGTGTTTCTTCTGGAGAGGGCGATTCTTTCCTAAAATTCGGGAACATCCTCCTATATACCGTACCTTTTAAGTATATAACTATTAAAGAAGCTGAGAATCGTCTCTGACATTTGTTTAAAAAGTAAACATTTCATTTACTCTTATTGATAGACTATTTTATGAATGTTACACCGCTTTTTAAATCATTATATCACAATCGACATTTTCATTGTGATTTATTTCTTTCAAATACCTAAAAACAGACGTTTTGTAACTGCACGAGTAAAGGTTCAACCGTATCACTGCACCTAGTGATCCCTGCGAGGCATTGTTCAATCATAACTTCAAACCAAATTAATCTTTTGAAACTATTTTCCTCTCATCCAATCTCTGCCATCTGTCACGGATTCTGACGCCGCGTCCCGGTCGACGAGTGCCAGCCCGTTTCTTCCTTTTGTATTCACCACATACTGGAAGCAATTCACACGGAGAGCCCTACCGCCGGTGATAAAGAGTCCCTGAAATTAATGAAATTCTCTGACCTTTCGCCATCATTACTGCGGAGCTGACAGCGCTGTAGCATTTCGTTATGCTAACCCCAATATGACTGTGCTTATAGCGTCAGGCCCTTCACTGTCACTGCAGAGGGCTGTTGACTGGAGTTTGCCATTGTCTCCGGGCAGCGCGATGATGGAGGGCTCGGAACAAGTACAATTAAGAGAAAGGACACGACGTTATAGGTGTTAAGTTAAGAATACTCATGCTGATAATAAATTACGCTGCTTCATTAGCATTGGACGCAGATTTAAGTAGTTTGGAAAAGGACAGGAAATGGCTGCTGATCCTGAACAATATCCCATTAGTGTTTTTATTGTCAAAGTACAGTATTTTGAAAAGTGTATGAGTTGATTGATGTTGTCATTGCCAGCAGAGAGAGCAATGTATTTAGGTTTAGAGCATCAACACGGTATAGATTGTGCAAAGGGCCACATGTGCCTAAAACCCCAGAATCCCCTTGAATACCCCAGAACAAACATTTAGGCGATTTTGTCATCTGTGCAACACTGAAACAGATTCATGGAGGAAGTGACAGGGTGCAACAATGAAAAGTTCATTTGAGAGCTGTTGTTTGGGGATGTGATTATTGGTAAGACAGCAGAGAGGGGAGGGTATTTACCTGAGGCTGTAATTGTCTGGGTTTGATCAATCCTTACATTTGCGCTGTAATTTTCAGCTTTGAAGTCAGCAAACTTGTTTCTTGCATTAAACCATTTCATTGAATTTAAATCATACTTTACTGTGCGTATAGGGGAATTTGTCCTCTGCATTTGACCCATAATGCAATGCGACAAGGATCTTTGCCAGGAGCAGGGGTCGCCAAAGTACAGCGCCCTGGACCCACCTCTGGATGTCGATGATCGGCTTGGTCAGGACTAGACTAGGACTCTAGGACTATCGTACATGATTTTAGTGGTAGCAGAAAACGGAGCACCTGGAGGAAACCTACGCAGACACAAGGAGAACATGCAAATTCAAGACAGAGAGGCCCTGTCTGGAGGTGGAATTGAACCGTGGACCTAGATTAGAACTAGCTATCAAACAAAAGCACTGGATGTTACTGAAATGCGTCAACATGATTTTTAAGCAATAGGGACCAACTCAGATTTTAGTTTTTAGTTTTTTTTTTGCCTTTTTTATTACTTTCTCCACTATTTTCCTTTTCAAACGCATGTATTGCAGAATGTATTGATGGATATGTCTACTATCCAAAACGGTAAATCACCAAAACATCACATTTTAATCATTGCATTTTGTTATTTCTTCTTCTACATTGGTCAAAAGAAAGAAAAAGAGTTTAAAAAAAAGAAGAAAACTTCCATTAACACTCTGTGGATAAACCTGTGTCTTTTTGGCCCCAATCTTGTGCTCCTTTATCACTCTTATTACCTTCTGTATGTCTTTTCTTACAGGAACGTGAACTTAGCATGAACTAAATTAGCCTCTTAGACGTAACCTTTCAGGAAGTCATTCTGAATTTCAACGTTTCGGCCGCACGTTGGACGATAAATTCCCCGAGAGCGTGTGCATCTGTGTTTGTGTGCATGGCGTGTTCACTGTCTCACTCTCCCACAGCTCACCTTGACCCCGGCGGCCTGACGGTGTTGCTCATTTCCTACTCTGGTGAACGTTGACCTCCGCACATATGTACTCAAGCGGCACGCCAAGAAACACGCTATTTAACCATCTGACCAAGGAACAATGTCGCCCTGAAAACATTCCACTTTACCAACAATATGAACTCTTCCACCTTCTGCTTCTGAAAAGGCAGTGGTTGTCGATAAGGGCATTGACGGCATTGACGCAAAAGAGGAATGCATCTGGTCGAAAAGCTAAACTGGGTAAAAGGCATGCTGGGATATTCGGTGGAGGAAAGTGCAGGCTGTATTTCATCCCCCGTGATTGTGTTTTTAAATGATGGTGTGATTGTGTGAGATGATGCTTCAGGAGTTATTGTCAGATGTGAAAAATCTTGAGGACTAAACAAGCTTTACTCTTACTTTGATTTTCAAATATTTTGGACGACTGGCTCAGTTGGCATTGGTCTCTGGGCCTGAAGGTCGTGGGGTCGCGCCCGCCACGAGACCTACTTCCTGACTCCCACTGATGTCTGCTGTCGTTGTGTGCTTTGGAAAGACACTTAACCTCACTTTGCCTGAAGCCCTTGCTGAAAAATTAACGCTCCTGTGGACTCACCACTTGCTGGAGGATCAGCGAGAGGCTGGTGCTGGTCTGAGGTCTAAATACAGACCCTGGAATTCACAAAAAGATCATGTTGCGTCGACCAGCATCTTCCAGGAGCAAAAACATGGACATAAATCACATACAACGTGACAAATGCGGAAGCTAAGGGCGTTTCAAGATGGTTACCCCAAAATGACATTCGGAGATGGATATATTAGCTTAGGCAGGGCCCTGGTGTTTGTAAAGATTTTATATAAGGAGCTTCTGAAACAATGTCGGACAGGAGATCTTCTGCATTGTCCAAGCATGATGTCTGTATCCATGTCTTCATACAACATAAACCAATTCTACCAAGTATCCAGTCTGGTATTCCTTGTTTCATTGACTATTTGACTTTGGTACTCTGTCCATCTTACATCTTGCAGGCCAACCACTTATGAGCAGTTTGGGACTAGGTCAGGACCATGACTTCAGTTACTATTTTATATATCTAGTAAATTGTTTTTGAGTTATCCAGCCAAATAATATTGTAAAGGGCTTAGTTTAGAGGCTGGCGTTCTATTACCATTCAGGTAGCTTGATCAGGGCTTCGTTTGGTGTCTGTGGCGCCTCCTGGAGGTTGTCGTGGGAGGTGACGGCTTAGCGACATCACAAAAGACCTGGAGCATCCTCACACGGGTCTGAGTTATAGCTGGAAGCAGTTCTAGCCGTATACATCTTTTTAACAATTAAAACATTGACAAAGACGACACTAATACAATACAAATCAACCAAGGTCTTCAAGCCAATTTGCAGACCCGAGTATCTGAAGGTCCAGTTTCTTATTGATGAGACTAGGTTTGACTTGAGATATTCCCTATACTGCTGTTGTATCCTTGGGCAAGACTTCTCACCCATCTGCGTGCTTGTGGTGTGTGGAGACTGATTATTTTCCTTCAGATCTTGGTTACATTTATCATTATGAAATTGGATGTTCGCGCTATTACTCAGACAGTTTGCTACCATGACCAAAACCCTATGGTCTTCCCAAAACCCTATGGTCTTTTGAAATATATGTTTTTTCATCATAATTTGATCATTTATCCTATTTCGCGGACACAAACCATACCAACTCATCTAGTGTCAATTACGACAAGTAGAGTTCTATCCCTCACGGCTTCAACCACGCTTACCCGCTCAATCTGTTCAAACTCTGAATAATTTTGAGATAAGACATTTGGCAAGACTAGGCAGATGTGTGATCATTAAAAGGTGTAATAGTCTAAAGTGCTACCCATTATGCGGTTTTCCTGAGTATTCCATGTTGTGCAGCTACGTCTATTCTTCTTTAATCAGTGTATTTACCCTCTTCTTCAGTCTCCATTGTTACATCTCTCTCTCGCTCTGTGTGTAATTAGGAGAACCTGCTCTGTCCAAGGACGTTTGACGATTAAGACGTATTTTTGTCGTTTTGGGAACATTACAGCGTATTTCTACCTTGTTAGAGTAGAAACCATATCCGATAAATTAGCCCCACAGATGTTGCATTCGTCAGAAATGGAAATCAGGGGTGGGACTAAGATGGCGATTCTCACGTGGTTTTTTCAGAAGGATATGTTTATGTTTATTTAGGGATAATAAATATAGTTTGTCAAGTCCAGTGAAATGTTGTTTTTAAACGTTGATTCGATTGGTTGATTTGATTGGTTGATTTGATCATCTTCTATAGAGTTTTTTTCAATTTGAACAGACCCATAATGGTCTCAAGCTGTTTTACAAATGTGTGTATACAACTGGAATTACGGATGTTCTGTTCAATGAAAATCTCTGATATATTTTTTAACTGTGTTGGTATCAATCTGTCAACAGAATGAGCAAGTTTGCAATGGTAGTAAATGTAAAACTTTAGAAAGATGTTTTCTTATTTTCTTTTCCTACGTTGTTAGGGGTCTCCAACCTGTAGCTCGGCAGCCCCCAGTAGCTCGCCACCCCCTTCCAGGTAGCTCGCCATAGGATTTAGAAATGAACAAATCAAATAATATACTAATATTTCACATTGTATTATTCATAATCATTATTTATTATTGTAAATGCACTATTAACACATATGCAATGATAAATAATAACTGTACCCGATATCAGGCTCGTTCACACCAATATATCACTAATTTTTTTCCCCAGGGCTGCCTAAAGAAGTAGCTTTCTGCCTTTATCGTCCCGGGAAAGTAGCTCTCCGGGTGAAAATGGTTGGAGACACCAGTCCTGTGTTATCTGTAGATTGTTGAACATGCAGGTCACTTTTATACATTGGGTTTCTATCTGTTTGATTTGCTTGCGGCTCAGGCCTTTTTAATGATACTTTTCACTGACAAAAATGCTTTTCGGGGTTGAATGAATGGTGTTTACACATGTGTCGATGGGCTTACGTCTGACTTAAGCATGGCGCAGTCATTTTGAAAACAAATTAACCCTTTTTGATTATCCAATTTTTTATTCAAGCGATGTGGTATATCTCGACCTGAGCGATCCATTCAAGTGACAAATGAAATGATGATGGCATTGTTTTATTGTATTGTTGCTGTCGTGAGGAACACTGGGACTTGATTCATGCCATATTTGACCGTTGCGAGGACTGAGGTTTGTGTGGGAATGAGTTCTCTGAAGCATTCTCAGAACAAACAATAAAACAGAGGCACAGACAGTTAATAAGTCACTTAATTCCAGCGGATAAGAACAAAGGTATTAAGCATGCCCATTATTATAGCTCCTTCCTCCCCCTCTTCCTTCCCCGTCTCCTTTCCTATAGGGCTAAAGGGGTGAGTTAAGGTTTCTCTGCCCTGGTTTCATCGTCAGAGGGAACATTCAGTATTCATTTTTTAGACAATCATGTGTCCACGGAAGAGAGGAACATAGTCTTTGATTTTTTACTCCCACTCAGGAAGTACAGTGATCTCTGGCGTTTGTCTGTTTATGCGTCTGCGAGCAATCTAACCAACAACGTCATGAGGGTATTTGGACAAAACTGACCCAGTGAACAACTGATTCTGGTGTGAACGTGGACCAAATCACTGTCTGGATGCAGGATGTATTTTAATGAATGGGATTGTGAGGAATCTGCTCTCGACGAGTGCTTTTCTAGTTTATAAAAGAATGACTGACAACTGCCTGATCTAATGTTTGTTCTGCTGTAATTCTGGCTCTCAAGATAAGATCACAGGACCATTTAAAAAAACTGATCGTGCTAGAATTGAACTCTAACAGTAGGCTTCTAAATATTTTCCAAATATTAATTATTTTAAAACTTTGGCCAATAGTAGTACAGCGCCCGGGAACCCATCTCCAGATCTTGATGCTCGGCTTGGTCAGGACTACCGTAGCTGGGGGATTTAACCTAGTTAGCATGTTTTTAGTGGTCGGGGAAACCGGAGTACCCGAAGGAAACCTACACAAGCACGGGGAGAACATGCAAACTCCAGTCAGAAAGACCCCGTTCCGACCGGGATTCGTACCCAGGACCTTCTTGCTGAGAGGCGAGAGTGCTGTCCATTCAGCCACTGTGGCGCCATTTTAGTTGAAAGTGAAATCTTCATTAAATCAGAGTCATAAGTAAAGTCACAAATATTCTCATGTATTCAAATCTAAACTACAGTAAAATTGTCAGTGACTTTTATGGTCCACAGTTTTCTAAATAGTCCATTGCAGAATAAATCACGTTATGACTTGCACCTTTTCTCTCTTGTGCGGGCCTCTTCTGCGGTTGTTTATCAAAATAAAATCCACATGATTCTTTCCTCTTTGCTTTCAAGGACTTCCTGACCAGACTAGTTATCAGCCTCGTATCAAAATTGGATCGCTGGATTGCTCAGTGCTCAGAGTAAAATAAGTGGTTTATTCTCTTGATATTTCAGCAAAACATGTTATTTGAAAATTGTTTTGATAATGATCATATTAGGGGGAAAATATGATCAAGAAATATTCTAACCATGACATTTTACAGAGCAGCAATAACACAGTTGTTTCCACTGCTTTTAAAGGTGAATATCACAACTGTTTTTCATGTGGTCTTCTGTCTGTTTTGTTGTCATGGCGATGCTTTTCTTGGAATATCTCGCAGTGAGATAGACATCTGAACATAAATAAGATGACACGTTCCTGAAAAATATAGAAGTTTTTATGTTTATCAGAATCAAGAGGAAGACCCTATATACACACCAAAGAGTTATATAATACAGAAAAGTTTGAAATGGGTTTAAAATTGTATATTCAACTTTAAAGTGAATGGATAGACATCAGACAGACTTCTGTTTCTTCTAGCCTGCTCTAACCATACCATTGTACATATTTCATTTTGTAAACAGGTTAATTTTGTTAGCAGGTGGGAGGGGTTAACTCCTTTTGCAGATTGAAACGATTGGATCTGAATTTGTCGTGACGTATATGCGCCAGAGTGAGTTGCTAGCATTTAGCATTTAGCCTAGCTTTAGCCTTCTCCTTTGCCGCTAACGGAAACCGCAGCCACTATGATCGGACCCAGACGTACATGTAGGAAATGATAACTGACCAGAGTTTACAGATGGCTAAGGCCAGACGAGTATCTTCCTGTTTGTTTTGTTAGTTTCTAGAGGCTTCTTTCCTCCTCTTGCTTCTACCAAGGTTGAATTAAAATCCGTTTCTCATTTACATGTGTGTATTGTATGTTCATGTGTGCACTGGGGATGTCTCTTATTAAACTTCTGTTGTTTTCATGTTGGCCTCGGCCGCTGTGCAGAGACATTGCTTGTTAGCTCTATGAGGTTGTTACTTCTGCGTTTACAATGTTATTAATTCAACATAATGGAATAATCGTTCTCAAATGTGCCATTAATGTATTTGTAATGTGACCTAAAGAGGTATTTAAACCCGTAGCTGTCGGATTTAATATTAGCAACCTAATTGTTAATTATTTCCATATTCACTATTTTCTATGTGTATATTCACAACTAAATATAGCCATCATGCTTCACTTGAATCTCTTATACAGTCAGTATGCAATCGTTATTTGGCACAGTTGCTTACCTATTTTTAACCAAATAGACAATTGGATTTCCACAAGGCTACATGCAAATTTGGGCCATTAGCACTGATCACTTTGGCACCAATTCAATCTTTTTAAATGGACTTTTATATTGTGTGCCTCTCTCAACTTTACAACCTTTTCACAAACACGCTCAGTCTATTAGCGGGGAGTGGTTTTATCTCCAACATGTACTCTGTCAGGACTTGAATAGCCTCAAACACTTCAGAGACAATTACATTTAACTCAAAACAAGACATGTGTTAAAACTAGAACTGGCTTCACTCTGGTTTTTACAGGAGAAATAACTATATGTGTTCAATGCTCATTTATTTATTCATCTTAAAGTAAAAATGAGCTACAGATTTGTAATCCGAAAACACTGATCATAAGCGGATTATCACACATGACCCAGGCCTGAACTGAATTCCACTTTAGCACACGCTGTCGAAGTGACTGTTTCAAACTTAATGTTAACTTCTCTCAGGTAGTTTCTGTTCTGTATGGAATAGTTCCCATGCAGAGTCGATGAGAGAAGAGCTGCAGGCGACGGCTCAAAGAAAAGTCCAATCCAGCCGATCCTGAGACCAGGCCCGCTGTGAGGCGCAGTGCTCCACACACACACCGGCCAAGTCCAAAGGCCACCAGCTCTTTTCATACACTTTATGTTTTAACTGTTCAAAGAAACGCAGAGCACAGTGACAGTGAGGAAGACCACACTCTACTCATTGATTTTCTGGGGTTACTCTTTCTTCTCAGACAGGGCGCAGGAAAAAGGTCCGGTTAAACTTGCCATAATGAATAATAGTAATGCTAATGAATAATAAAAATGTGTGGCGCCGGGCGGTAGTGCTCTGAGGAGTCTAGAGCTATGAATGAGTGATCGGAAATACTTCATATAGAAAACCACCTCTTATTAGAAAAAGCTGTATGCTGTAGATAGATGGATTATGAATAAAAGAATTTCAATCCATTAGAGATTTTGTATATTTGTACACCGAGAACCTCACCAAAGAATACGTACTGACATCTATGACTGAGATTGAGGTCCAGATAGTTCCACTTCTACCTTTTTTAAATTATTTGTTTTAATTCTTCTTCTTTCTTCCACTTTCCTTATCTTTCCTATCCGTTTACCGTATGCACACTTCCTCCAGACCCTCAGGACAGGGGGAAACTCAGTTCAACCCAAAGCTAATGACCATAGGTGAGGGTTGGAACCACTCAGCTCCCTCTTCACCACAACACTCCAATAATACATGGAAAATACATGTTATCATATTTTCAATGAACTGTATTTTAATCTAGTACAGTAACTCAGATGTGATTGTGACACCACTGAAGAGGATCAGGAGGTTTGAACAAATCTGGTTTATTACTGGATATTTGTTCTTGATAATCAAAACATGCTATTCAGTTACTGTTAAAAAATCAGCAAAACGATCAAGATAATTGTTCACCGCGAATCACTATCAAACACAAAGTGGATTTATCGCCGAAATCTTCCACCAACAAAAAACCCAGGCGTTTGAGCCCGATCTTAATTATTTGCTCTCCTTAAACCACTTATTTTGTTTTTGCCAGCTCTGACATTTTACAATCTGCAGCAGCGGTGCTATTATTATTCCAAGTGTTGCTGTTTTGTTTGTATCCTCCCTGTTGCAATGAATGAATCCAGTCAGTTCGGCTTAAATTCATTGGAGTCTAACCTAATTATTGTATTAGGGGATGCTATTTGAATGCACACGGCAGCCTGCCCAGCCAAGTGCACAGATGGACCAGGGCTTTCTCGTAGGCCCTTCACGTACAGAGACACGTGTAAGAGGGAAAGCCTGATTGGTCTCAGATGCTGCTCCTGTTTGTGCAATAGAGGTTTGTGAATAAATAAGTTTATTTGATTGGGACGAGGCCGTTATCTGTTGGAGGCATAGGACTCATGCAGCGGGATCAGGAAATGCTTTTTGAAATGTGTTTTTTAGGTTTTGGATTTTGAGAGACTAGCAACGACACTGGCTAAGTCGCTGCTGTCATCGTGGAAGAATAATGGGTTTTTTTTCAAGATAGATTTGATTTAAAGCTGAGGTACTTAAAGAGGCAGTTAGCGATGTTGTTAGCTTAGCCGTAGCACCAACTGGAAACCACTCCCCCCTCCCCTCGCCTCCCACCAAACCAAACAACCAGCATTTTAATTTCTTTGTCACATCAGGGAGAGTGGAGCAAACGTGAAATTGGCATTTTCTGTTCAGCCATTTTAGGTTGTAGAAAATCCGATAACTCCGGTGCACTCACGAGAAACAGGAATTGGGTGAAGGAGCCAAACGCATCCCATTGCTTCATTTTTACCGGTCCGCTCCAAAATATTTTGTATCAATTTTTGGAGACTATATAGTCATCTGGTCCATTCCATTACTATTTGAAAACACATGATAACTTGATACTTTTTAGGGTAAAAAAATGCGTCTGAAAAAAATCACTGATTGCATCTTTAACGTTTGTATTCTTAGATATTAAATGTAGTAGCCGACAGAAAGAGTCTTGTAAAAGTAAATGATTGTAAACGAAATGCCATCTTTATCATTTAATGTTTAGCTTAACTTGAAACAGAGATTGATGGCGGTTCTCTCTTGTTCTCTTTTTCTTTCGGCAAAAGCTCATTCAAAGATGACCAAAAACATCCCAAAAATACACATGCATAGATCATTCTTCTGTGGCTTAAAAGTTAGGTACCCCAGCTTTAAAACGTTCATGAGTTCAACTGGAGAGTGGTCTTTCGAGTGCAGCACACAAACAGGGTTATTCAGGGGAGGCGTGTATGTGTCTGTGTGTGTGTGTGTGTGTCTGTGTCTGTGTGTGTGTGTGTGTGTGTGTCTGTGTCTGTGTCTATGTATGTGTGTCTGTGTGTCTGTGTCTGTGTGTGTGTGTGTCTGTGTCTGTGTGTCTGTGTGTGTGTGTGTCTGTGTCTGTGTGTGTGTGTGTGTGTCTGTGTCTGTGTCTGTGTGTCTGTGCAAGTGTGTGGTTCATTAGGCTGCAAGAAATCATGGAGGAGCACACTGAAGCGCACGCTTACAAACCACTGGTAAGTGCTGACTACAAGTCATGACTTCAAATTGTTATATAGAATGATTACAAATTATTTGTTGTTTGTGCAGCTTAGTCAAGAGTCCCTAATTGATGAAGTCGACTCAGATTCTGACGATTTAACTGTCAAGAAGAAACCTGTAAAAAAGTATGGAAAAAGAAAAATCAAAAACACTTTTCTTCAAGACTCGGAAAGTGACGAACCAAAGGCAAATAAGATTGTTATCATGCAGCTGCAAAAGAAGAAAAATGGGGGGCGAGTTTACAGCAAGAGACACTTCTGCCTCTACTGTTCAATGTCCTGCCACAAAATGTCCCGTCATTTGACTAGAAAACATGGAAATGAAAGTGACGTAGCCAGAGCATTGGCTCTACCTGTGAAATCTAAAGCACGTAAACTTCAGTTTGATTTGATCAGGAATAGTGGAAACCGTGAGCACAATTTTGAGGTTTTAAAGGCCGGCATTGGAACTTTAGTCCCAGCTAAACAGCCAAATTCCCCAGTTAAATCCAGTGAGTTTTTGCACTGTATAGACTGTGGGGCATTGCTTAAGCGAAAGTCGCTGTGGAGGCATGTGGCCAGGTGCCGGCTTTCACAGAAAGATGCCCAGGCTAAACCAGGTAGAAGTAGGGTCCAGTCCCTCTGCTCCCTAGCCCAGCCTGTACCGGAGGGCATCAGCAAAAAGCTGTGGTCTTTAATTTCGGCAATGCATCAGGATGAGGTCACGGGTGTTGTCAAAGCAGAAAAGGGGATTCTGAGACTCGGAGAGCACCTGTACTTAAAACACGGGCATGATAAGACTAAGCATGATTACATTAGGCAGAAAATGAGAGAAGTCGGTAGGTTAATTAACGAAGCAAAAACCGCAGGGAAACTGAAAACAATTAAGGATTTCTTTATTCCTTCCAACTTTAACCATGTGATTGATGCAGTCAGGTCTGTGGCTGGATATGATGAGGAAACAAATCAATACAAGACTCCATCCTTGGCCCTCAAACTCGGCCATAGCCTCAGAAAGCTAGCAGATATTCTTGAATGTGACTCAAAAATGGAGCATTGTGTTGATGAACTATTTATTAAAAACCTCCAACGAAGCCGGCTGCTTTTTGAGAAGAGGTGGGACGTCTGTGTTTCTTCTGCTGCCCTACAGACCCTCCGGCAAGCCAAGTGGAACACTCCGGACCTGCTCCCTCTGACTGAGGACGTTAGAGCCATGCATGCACATATTGAGGTATGTCGACCTGAATATGTGCAAACCCTAATAAGTGAGCCAACGTCTAAGCATTGGTCTAAACTGGCAGTTTTGACTCTTTGTGAGGTCATCATTTTCAATCGAAGAAGGGAAGGTGAGGTTTCAAAGATGCCACTGACAGCCTTTACCTTAAGAAGTAAGACTGGGATCCATTCTGACATTGCTCTGGGACTGTCCCAACTTGAGAAAAAGCTGTGTCAGCATTTTCAACGCATTGAAATTAAAGGGAAAAGAAGTCGGAAAGTGCCGGTTCTTTTGACTCCTGAAATGATTGCTTCGATGGAGGTGCTGGTGGAGAACAGAAGGGCCTGTTCCATCTCTGACCATAACCCATACTTCTTTTCCCGCCCGGGCGCAGACACCCACATCAGGGGATCAGACTCCCTACGCCAGGTAGCCAAAGAATGTGGTGCGGTGCATCCAGAGATGCTATCCTCAACCAAACTTAGAAAGCACATAGCTACTATGTCTACAGTTCTCAATATGAAAGAGAATGAGATGGACATACTTGCCAACTTCCTCGGCCATGACATTCGCATCCACAGGCAATATTACAGACTACCAGAGGGGACACTGGAGCTGGCCAAAATCAGCAAAGTGTTGATGGCCATGGAGCAGGGAAGAGTGACGGAATTCGAAGGAAAGAGCCTCGACCAGATACAAATTGAGCCTGAAGGTAATTCTTGATATTATTAAAATATGTATGATTTTTTTCCCCTAAAGGCCACTTGTATTTTTATTTTCTGTGCGACAGGGAGAGCAGTAGAGATCCTCTCACAAACGGACGGGCTAAAAGAAACTTCAAGCGGAGAACCTTCAACCATTCATCCAGATGCACCCCATGGTAGTGGCAGTGCCCCTTCTGGTAAGTGTACCAGGTGGGGGATTACAGCCAGACTGCTTGGTCCTAACCCTGGGAGTGTATATTGCTAATATATTTTTATTTCTCTCCCTAGAACGTGTAAGAAAGCCATGGTCTGCATCTGAGGTGAAGGCTGTGGAGAAGACCATGACACCTTTCATACAGACTGGAAAGGTCCCTGGGAAGTCTCACTGCCTGGCCTGCATTAATGCCTCACCAGATGACCTTAGACATCGGACATGGAGTGGCATTAAATTCTATGTCAAAAATAGAATCACTGCAATTCGAAAACAAAATCTAAAATAAAATTCCTTTAAAATAGTTGTTTGGTTTCTATTGACTGTTTTGTATTACTTAAAGTAGTCCCAGTAAAAAAAGATTATGTCTATGGGTCCCATTCTGAACGGCCCTGTCAAAGGGACCCACCAGGTAACAAAAACGTGTATGCGTGTGCGTGCGTGTGTGTGTGTGTGTGTGTGTGTGTGCGTGTTTGTGTGTGTGGTATGTGTCTCCCTCTGCCTGTATTAAAGCCAGGACCTGAGTTTAAGTGAATTACAACTTATTTCAAATGTATTAAATCTCTTAAATAGATAAATCTTATGGTAGTTTGTCCCAACAGGAATACATTTTTGGGGAAATACAGTAGAAATGAACCGTATTACATATAGCTACATTATAATGGTTTTATAGCATATATCTTTCCATTAGTGACTTCAAAGTGGCTATGATCACTTTCTATGTGTGTGGATTTCTGGAAAAAAAAAAAAGTAGCAAGACCAAATAACTCTATTATAATTATTGTATTTATTTCATTTTCACCTCTAATTAAACCAAAGCCCCAGAGAGATATGTGAGATGTATCAGGAGCTGTATTCTTTTATATGCCAACTCTGTATGCTAATGATAGCCATCTGATTGGTATACATTATTTGCTTTGACGTGACTTGAAGGGAATAGCAGATGAGCCCTTTGTGGATCAGAAAGGTGGAATACATTTTACTTTACATAATTCAGAACATTGTTTAATATTTACATTTGCCGGTTGCACCTTGATGCAGATAATATAATGAATATCTGAGTTTTTTTGCCTTTGTTTCCTGGATTGTTTACTGAAGCCGGGTCAGTGGTGGCTGTGTTTTCCTAGAGCCGCTTTTATTAAGGACAGGAGCCGAACATAAACAGTACGTCGGAACATCTGTAAAGTTATGGCTTGGGCAGCTTCACAGAGTGTCCTCAAAACCAGCAGCTGCGAAGTTCATCCCCGTGAGCTCCGGCCATATGCTCGTACTCTTAATCAAACTTGTTCAATAAAGTTAGATTCGTATTTTTTCCGCTCAGAAAGTTGCAGAAGTCACCAACAAATCTGTCTAATGCATAAAAGATAGGAGTCATTTTTAGTTGGGGGAAAAAACACACAAACAAATGCAGTGTAGAGTAGACGCGTCGTATACTGTGGTAGGGTGCAAAATACTAGGGCTGCACGATATTGGAAATTAGTGCGATATTCGATATGTGTGTTTAGTATTTTGATAACGATATTATTGCGATATTTTTCTCTTTCACCTAAAATTGCATCTGCAGTGAAACAATAGACAAATAACAAAAAATAAGCCCAACATTAATGACATTCAAATGCATATATTTGTATACTATTTTTTATTTTTTTGTACTTCTTGGTGAATGTTGATGTGTCTGTCGATTTTGTTGTTTTTAATAAAGAAAAAATAAATAAAGAAATCCAAAGTGCTGCACAAAAATAAAATCAACACATTTAAAATACCAGTTAAAACGTGATAAAAACGATAAAATGCTAGTTATTATTTAAAGATAAAAAGAAAGAAACAATTTAAAATTATCGCGCATCTTTTCGATACGGATATTGCACGCACCAATATCGTGATAACAATATTTTTTTGATATGTTGTGCAGCCCAACAAAATACAAACTTTTTTAGTGTATTTTAAGCGTCCCATTTCCCAGTACAAGGAGAAACAGATGCTTGGTGTTGGAGAGGTCGACTCAAACGATTGTGGGAGTTATTGAAGTAATAATTGCTCTTTTATGTGCGCCCGGCTGTCCCACGTGCGCCTTGTGTATAATGCTTTTAATTTTGGAGTGTTTGGAGGCCGGGCATAATGCTGTCAGGTTCAGAGTGCGAGTCCCAGGTGCCTACTGTGAGTCCTTTATCATTTAATCTTTTTTTTGTCTCACATTAAACTCGGCGTCTAAATAAAGAAATCTCATTTTGAAACCACCCAGGAAAGAACATGATGCAGTTTGTAATATGTCCCTTTGAACAGTTTTCAATCGCAATCTAAGACAGAACAATTGCCTTTTTACAAGCTGTGAGCCATAATCATCAACGTTATTACGAATGGAGAATTACAGAAGTAAATGGACTTCTCTGAACGATATAATTTTCAGATTTTCACCTGTTCTTGAGGAAAACATTTGAACTATAGAGAAAGATCGAGCGCAACACAAATATTAAGCTGCACAAATATTAAAGGTATCGATGAGGATTTTCTACTTCCGGGTGGATCATCAACACGATTGGTTCTCCCAATTGTCAATTATTCTGGTGATACGTGCTCGTCAAATAAGACCAGAGAGTTTTGTTCAAAGAGTGGAGAGGGCGGTTCTTTCCTAAAATTTGAGAAAATCCTTCTATACACCTTTAAGTCAATTTGTCCTCTGCATTTGACCCATCTATGCCACTAGAGCAGGGGTCAGGAAACTATGGCTCTTTTGATGCTCTTAGTAGGTCTTAATAGTAATAATATTGTATGTGTTTGATTAAAAGTATGACAAAAAATATTACATTCTGAGACTAATATTACTCTCTAGATGAGTTGATCTTGTTCACAGTAAAAAAAAAAAAAGGTGTATGAATCCCACAGAAATACATTTTCAAGTAGCAGAACTTTTTGGCTCTTTCAGCTAAAAAGGTTACCGACCTCTGCACTAGGAGCAGTCAGTGGTCAGTGTAGTACAGAGCCTGGGGATCCATCTCCAGATGTTGAGGCTGGGCTCGGTCAGGACCAGAGCTGGAGGACCTCACTCCCATCTCTGTGCGGAGTGAGAGACAAATTCAAATACAAACACATCAAAATTATTATAAAGTGCTTTGTGACTCTGGTCTGTGAAAGACGCTATATGAATAAATATTACTTACTTACTTAGGATAATACCTTTTGTGCATGTCTTTAGTGGTAGAGGAAACCAAAGCACCCAGTAGACCCTGTTACAACCAGGATTCAAACCCAGGACCTTCTTGCTGTGAAGCGAGGTTGCTAAATCGCGTACATACAATTATGCCAAATCCAGGTGAAGATCAACAAAACAGACAGTCCGTGCTCCCTCCTAAGGTGACGCTGTTTTTCCAGTCCTTCTGCATAATTGTGTGCAGTGAGTTCAGTGATGCACACCTGATACGTTTATGGCAGATGGGAAAACAGTGTGACCATAAAACGTTCACCTCTCTGCAGTCAAATCATCGACAGGAAATGTGGCATCACACCGAGCTCGTTCAGGACCCCGTGTGACTCTAAACGTCTTAAAGATCATTACTTGGAGCCTTACTGCACGTGGCTCCACTTCCCAAACTTCTCAAATAAAGTGCCGTTCTTTACTAAATAAACCTCGTCTCGTCAAGAAGAATTGCCTCCAAAATAAGACGAGAACCGAGCAGGAGTTAGCTTACCAACAGAACTGTTTGAGGTGCGTTGATAATGACTTCCACATCATTTGATACAAGTTGTTTAAAAGAAATTAAGAGAGAGACGTGCTTAAGATGAGAGAGAGAGGACACCTTTTCAAGTCTGGGCAGACGTTGGTAATTGTCCGAGATTTTAGCAATTTTTTTTTTGTGATTTGAAGTTTCTGCCTCCACTAAGCCCCCAACTCATTTTGTCAACTTTTAGCTTCACCATTACAATACTACTACTACTACTACTAATAATAATGCATTCGTTTTGTATAGCACTTCTCAGGATGTCATTTTTCATTCACTCCATACACCGTGTTGATAAACTACTATTGTAGCCACAGCTGCCCTGGGGCACACTGACAGAACCAAGGCAACCAGTTTGTCAACCCCTCCGATCACCACCACCAACCATTTACACACACACCAGACTCATTCTGGGAAACGTGGGTGAAGTTTCTTGCCTAAGGACACAAAGACAGCACTTTACAGCCGTAGCTGCCTCACTGTGGCACTTGGTGTTCCCAGAGGTCTCCCATCACAGTAATAACCAGGCCCTGCCCTGCATAGCTTCAGAAGTGTGACAGGATCTGGCTTTTACATGCAAGTATGGCCACAAATACACACTCATCTTAAAACTCTGAAGCTGAAGAATTTAAAATCAATTGACAAAGTTTTTTGATCCATGCGTCTATAATTGATTAACTAATCAATAATAATTTTCACCCAAAGAAGAGATCAGTAACACACAATGTCATCCAGCCAACTTCTGCTCTGATAATACACGCTTTTGATTGTAACTCTGGATCTCTAGAATTCTGTATCAAGCAAGAAAAAAAGCAATCATCATTCCAGCAACTTCAGCTCCACTAAATGTAAATCAATATTTTCATGTCTGTTGTACAATACATACAAGAGCTTGAATGACTCGCAAAATAAGACGGCATTGGTAATGTTTATTATCATCTTTTGCAATGATCAAAGTGACCATTTACACAACTATATATGTGTTGCTTTTATTGGTATGATTTCTTCCAGTCTTTCAAACCTGTCTCATTGTAAGTACACGTATACATGAAGTTACTTAATAATTTGTTGAAACTTTTCCTGATCTTCTGGGGTCTTTCCGCCAAATGAATCCATTCGAAGCCGGTGCTGCCCATACTGTAAGTGTGTATGTGGCGGCGGAGTAGTGGGCTGTGCTAATTGAATGGTATCATAGGCCTCAGATAAATGGCTGCCATTAAGACCCTGCGCTCTAATTACCAGTGGCCCTCCTCTCTGGGCCGAGGCGAGTGGGAGAGGCCAGGTATCAGCCATCCATCAGCTGAACCTCAGTGCACAACATGACATTCAGCTCATAAAAGCGCCTCCAGAGACAGAGGAGTACAAGAACCTCTGATACTTGAACCACGAAGCCTTTACTACTATTTAGTTATTGATATTGTCCCTTAAAGGTGATGTCAGCAAGTGAAATTGTTTTTCATTTTTATAAGAAACTTTATGTCTGACCATGAGGCACTGTTTTCTTATACACAGTAGATATTTTACAACAATATTTTATTAAACATAGTCCCTCCACTTGGCATTGATACGGTCAGTAAACTTTGCTGAGGGAGAATAGTTAAACCAATGACCAGACGCCTCGAGGATTTGAATTTCAATCAGCCAGATCCTGTCAGACCGCTAAAGCTGTGTAGGAGAGGGCCTGGTTAGTACTGTGATGGGAGACATGTGGTGCCACAGTGGGGCGGCTGCGGCTGTAAAGTGTCTACCTGTTATAGTGTCCTTAGGCAAGAATTCACCGACATTGTCTAGAATGAGTGTGTGTGTGAATGGTTGGTGGTGGTTGAAGGCGGCCGATGGCATACACTGGGTTTCTCGCTTCTAACAATGTGCCTCAGGGCAGCTGTGGCTATAATAATAGTACTTTATCACCACTGTGTATGGAGTGAGAGAATAATGACATGTGAAGCGTCTTTGAGTGTCCAAAAAAGTGTTATACATAAGTCACACTCTCTCTCTAACTCACATTCACTTAAAATCTTACTACACACATTGCTAAAAGTAAATGTAAGGGTTAGGGTCAGTAAATGTGTTTGGAGTTGTTTTTTTCTAAATTGTAGCTATCGACTGGACAAAAACAGGGGCATAGTTTAAGGATAAATGCCGTGTATCTGTAAAACATGCGTCATTCAGTCAAAAAAAAAGATATATTATGGGATTGAAACTTCCTACGTCTTGATGATTACAGTAATCACGTTATCCAACCAAGCAAATGTAATATTTTATGTATATCCTAAGCACATACAGGTGTGATTTTTTGATATATTCATCAGTTGCCGCTCCATTAAGTCTGAAGTTGTGCGTGTGGAGAGTTTTGACGGCGACGGTGGCTGCTCACTGAAGCCTGTCCTCATTAGACTCACCTCCGCCTCCGACAGGGGCCCTCCAACTGTCCTTTAGTCACTTACAGAAGCACGCAGAGCTTTGATGAAGATAACCACAGGTACAACAAACACTTCTGCGAATGACCAGTGGGATCCAACTGTTAGCGCGCATTTACTGGAATTATGACATATCAGTAATAACAATGAGACAAACCAAACAAACAAAAATCATACTTTTAAGATAAATTATCAATATTTTTTTACAGATCTGACCACATCTTGCAGCCCTCATCTTATTATAATTATTTGCCCAAAAGAGCCCTGTGAGATACGATTTGACGCTATGGGCTGAGTTTTAACATTTCTGTCTGAAAAAGCTGTCATGGTTGTCACTTTTGATTCCTGTTTTATTTTGTAATTCTGTTCCCCTGTGTCTTTTAGAGTTTTACTTCCTGTTCTGTTGATTGCCTGCCCTGCCCTGATTTGTTTAACCTGTGTCTCTCAGTTAAATTCCCTGTGCTCTTTCACTCTTGTTGTCAGTCCATTGTTTGTTCTTGGTTCGTCTTCAGTTCCTGTGTTTATACAGTTTTGGATTTTTGGATTCTTGGTTATTAAATTATGTTTTTTGCAGTATTGAATTTTGGGTACCTCCTCCTTTCCACCACATAACAAAAGCAGCCCAAAAGATGTGACAATAGCCAAAAATAAATGCATATGGAATCTAGTAACTATTAAATTCATGGGTTGATGTTAGATTTTGAGGTATTTTCCTGATTCAAAAAATTATATACTTTGCCCTGGAAAATAAATGACAATTCAGTACAGTCGTCCGTCAATATAACGGCGTTCACTTGTTGTGGCCTTGCTGTTTTTGAGTGACTTTTTTTTACAGCTTTCTTCTTGCATGTACTGTATATTCCAACAGCATCATATACAACATCACAACATAAACAAAATCAATATACCCGCTAGTATTACATGACAGTTACTTTTTAAAATGTCAGAATAAAACTTTAGTGTGCAGTATTTCCTTAGCCCTCACTGCTGCTCCTGGATCTCTGCAATTGCAACCCAGCAGTTGTGAGTTCAGGTGGTCAGAAAAGTGTATAGAATGTGTGGTGTGGGGTTTCACAGCATTTAAACATATAGCGGCTGTGTCACAGATTGCGGGGCTATTTTTAGAACATAACCCCCCGCTATGACTGAGGGACCAGTGAACAACACATTTCAAAGGATGTATATAATCATAATTAAGCGTCATTCTCACAGTGGGAACAGCGCAATTTCTCACTCAACTAATCATACTGTTACACTGTAGGAAAAATGTGGAGTCTGCAACTAAGTACAATTTGATTAGTTACCCAAGTTACCCAATTTAGTTGCGCTTGAAAAAATAACTTATCTCATCCCCTGCAGTATAACGCCTGCTCATTTGGGTGAGTATTTCAGGTGCTGTACTCCTCTGCCTCTGCATGTGCGATGAGGGGCAGCTGCAGGGCCATATGTGAGTGATTTGGGCGCTCAGGGGGAAGCCGAATTCTGATGACAGACGCACAGTTTGGGTTTTTGCACAAGACACACACACACACACACACACACACACGCACACACACACACGACAAAACAGGAAATGTACATCAATCAATCACCTGGCTCTGGCTCTCCACATGTGGCGACCGTATGGCGAGGCTAATAGACACTTCATACAATGCACACACAGAGGAGCACTTACTCAGGCGGCAGGATTCACCGGCCTGTGACTAAACTGTGAATGATATTTGCAGATTTGAGCAAATTGTTGATGGTGTGTGGCCATTAACATATATCATGATTTGCCATTCAGTCATGGATTAGGCCGCTATGCTCTTGAGCAAATATTTGAGTTTAGCTGCAGGATTACTAAGATTATATTTTTCATTTCACATTAGTTTATTCAAGCAGGAATATTTGCCAACTGTACATATATATATATACACAGACATATGCATTGATATACAAACATTTGTGAGGATCAAGTAATCCCATGATCATTGGGTTCAGGTTAGCAGGGTTAGGGTTAGGACTAAGGTTAGGTTTACGGTTAAGAATAGGGAAAAGGTTATAGTTATGAGTTTAGGATAAACAGTAATCCTGGACTGTTAATTACTTTGTGATATTAGTGCCATATACACAAGTAATATTGAATCCAATTTGATATTGTTATTTACAATTGCTCAGCTAAAAATGAGCTGTATCTCTCTCTGTATGGACTGTGAGTACTTGCTTGCACTGGTAAATACAGTAAAAGTAGAAAAAATACAAATATTTCTTATCACAAAAACACATAGTCTGCATTATTTGTGTCTGCATTATTATTAGACCTTCTTTTAGAATACAACACAACACTGTCTTTATGGAAGGTAGGAAATTACGTTAACTTTTGATCCATATCCAACACGTTGCAGTCTGAGTGAGCGGCCGCCGGTTGAATATAATTTGACTGAAGAAATCTATTTGAGAGGCATCACTTTTGGTTTGAAATGCAAAAAACAGCTGTGACATCATAGTCTAAGGATTTGTAATGATTTTGAATAATTATCAAGAGAGACAAATGGACGTGTTTGTGCTGATTTGTGCCATAAGTTTGGTCATATTTGATAAACAAGCTCCAAAAGACTATCTATATATGCAGATTATTTTTCTTTTTTTCAAACTGTAACTTTGTCGTTGCTCCTGTCTCTGTAACGCTGCAGTAGTGAAGCTTCCGTGAGGCTAGCGTGTTCCCAGAGATCTACAGGGCTCTTAATTGTGCTCTGATCCCTGGAGCAGAGCATTAGATTGCTTTAAATCATCTGTTGAGTGAACGGGTTCTGGTCCTTGTGGCAGAGAGCTGGCAGCCCCAAAACAGATGCTGTATATACGTGCTCGGAGACTCCGCACACAACCCTTCAAATGCCAACGCCTTTTGTGAAAAGTTGAAATGTTTTTATTCTTCTTTTTTTTACTCCTTCCACTCTGCTCTGGGAGACCTGAAAGATATGCTCAGCTCTAAGCACTTGACATCAACATAAAACAACAAAAAGCGCATGCTGAAGAGAGGCTCCCTGGATGCTCTGGGCTCGTGATGGAAGTGCGGGGACAAATGGAAGAGAAAAACGTGATGCAAGAACTCTGACGTGTTGACAAGGTGGAAGGAAAGATGCAGCAATCATGGCAAGCTGCAGAGGGCTCTACATATTCAATTACTGCTAACGAGATCTTTTCATTGGTCAAGTTTGAATCATTTCAGTGAGTAAGGTAATTAGGGTGTATCTGATTGCAATATTTCTGACCAATATTGTGACTGCAATGTGATTTTGATTTGATTGTAATTACTACTTACAATCAACTACTACTGTATTACTTAGCCGTATTACAGTATACTATCCCCATGTTGGAATGATGATGATGATGATCCAGTAATAAGGTCTCAGGCATTTCTACGATACTCTTACAGTGTAGTACAGGGGTGCTCACACTTTTTCAGCATGCGAGCTACTTATAAAAGGATCAAGTGAATGATCTACCTACTACAAAAATGCAAATCATATATTTATTTCAAAAAATATTCTTTATACCTACAATGTATGTTTATGTACATGCAAAACCGCATGAGCCAATATAGCACAACACAACACAATTACCTATGTAAATTTTTTGTCATTACCCGAGTTTACTCTTATGACTGAATTGAATCGGCCAGGGATGCATAGTCCGGAAAATTGGTGGCAACTCGTTGACAAGTTTGTCGTGGTTTAGCTTTCCTGCACTGAGGCGCGGTTGTTTGCGCATGTGCAAACAACCGCGTCAGTGTCAGTAAAACAACAGTGTCAGTAAAACATTACTGAGTAAAACACAGATGTCATTTGACTGTGGTGCCATGTCCATGTGCCATGCCTGTTTTTTTTTAAATCCAAATATTTCCCCTCCTCAGTTTATAAAATAATTTGCATCCACACATCTGCGTTATCAATCACATTTGTAACATTCCAAACATGTGCGTCTCTTAAGTCCTGTCCTGCGTTGGGGAAAAACACGGAAGTGGGCGGAGCTTTGATGCAGACGCCGGTAACGGCACTTTTACAGTCATAGAAGACACTCAGAGTAAAGACGTATGTTTACAAGCACTGACCCCGTCCTCAGCCCTGGTTTAGCCCTGGTTTACCCTGGTTTAGTCCTGGTTTAGTCCTGGTTTAGTTGTTTTCGAGCGTGAGTCCCCGCGATCACTTTGCTGCTCTCTGATGTGGAGCGAGGATGTTTGCTGCTGCGAGCATCTCACAGCGAACAGTTTTTAAGGTAGTATGATCCATGCTTCAGTGATCAGAGGAATTTAGGGGGGTACTGTGGCGTGCGAGAACGCAAAACTCTGGTTATCTCTGTCTACACACAAATGCATTAACGGAGTTTTCAAAAATCTCCACTTTGCCCGGAGTTTTTTGTATATATTCGTTTAGAATGTGTAATTTTTTATTTATTTAATGCGATCTACCAATACTACCTTTGCGATCGACTGGTCGATCGCGATCGACGTATTGAGCACCCCTGGTGTAGTATATTGTCTTTGAAATACAGTATCTTCCTGGACGTTTAATCGCACCTGTGTCTAAACCGCGTCAGCTGAATTTGAAAATAAAGTACATTTTATCCACATGTAGGCTACACTTAGAAGCCACAGGTTTTCACGTTGTAATGCAAAACTTAACCTACAGCGGATGGAGCACAACAAAAGCCGATTGACTTTTTTAACTGGACACTGATGTAATGATGAGGTGTTTTTATGCACTGTTGACTCATGAGGATCAAAGTTCTCTGGTAAATCCAATCTATTTTGTCAATAACATTCCTACAATAATAATAAGTCCATTATCTGTTCTGACAATAGCCCTAATCCCATAAAAACAAGTGTATTTCCTTGTAGTCATCATTGGCATTCTTTCTGCTGTTCACATAAACAGACTGAGAAGCAGGAATGTGTTCTCCGACGTCAGCTCTGGAGATCAACACCTGATAGAGCGAAATTCCCTCCTGCGCCCCTGAGAGGTGTCCTAATAGAACAAAAAATACATATTGGCTGCATCGCGACACTATTTAGGCCACAGGGTTTAAAGAACGTGAAAAAAGTTGAAGCTTCTAGTCCTCTATGTTGTTTTGAGTTTGACCACTGGTTTTAAAAAATAATTATAATAGGGTTCTGTTGAATAATGCCCCAGCACCCTGACACGTACCGTAGCTACACCAAGGCCACAAACATTTAACCTCTTCTCCCCAGTTTCTTCAAATCTGCAGAAGGCTCTAACATTATGCCATTCACAGCAAAACAAACAAACTCCAGTGATTGCAGCAGTGATAAAACATTAAAATAAAACCTTTCAGCATGTGCATATGACTCATTGATGTCTCTTAATTATGAAGCAACATCAGAATTAATCTAATTGAAATCCTGAATGGTAGTTTTTGTCCTGTATTTTTGTGTGCGGAAGCTTATACAGTGATTGAATGGTCTTAATGGGTAATAACTGTTGAGTTTTTTCCAATATGCATATTTTGTGTTTACGTATCCCTGAACTCAAAGGCCAGTCGTTTAGATGCTAGTATATTCATAATTTGAAATGTAATAAACATAACCCTTTCATGTTTATAAAGTAACATTAAATCCAATTTTTAAGGGTTATGGTGTGAATGCTTCTTGGCCAGGACGCCCTTGGTCTTTGAATCTAAGTGGGATTTTTCTAGTTTAAAGAAAGGGTGAATACAAAAGTTACAAGCGTGGATATACAGTTTGTCAGTAATTGTCACATATCACATACATTGCACTCGTTGTTATGTTTTCTCTCCCACTAATCGAGAAAGTAGAACCACATACGGACACTCCGGTATGCATTTCTTTTCGTATATATTTGCTTTCCTACATCAGCTGATTGTCTCAACGCATGAAATCTGAGCCAAGAGCGACAGAACAGCAGTGAGATGTCGGAGTCGGTGTGACCTATATATCCAGAGTCTGCTCCATTTCCATCAGATATTTCGGTACTTGGTGATTTGTGAAACAGGACCGCTTGTAAAAAAAAAGTGTCACTTATCCTGCAGCGGATCAAAGTGATGCTGAGGAATAAAGGCCTGAGTCAGCAACATGTCAGCGGTTCATACACAGAGGCCCACCTTCAGCAACATTCCCAGAACAAGAAAGTCATGAGAAACTTTCTTTGGACAGCAGGACATAGGAAAACTGCCGTAGTCAATATATTGCATGGATCTATTATAATAACTGGATAGGGTATTACTAGCTTGGAGCTGAACAACCATGTGCTTGGGAGATTCTCGCGGTTCTGCAGACTAGACCAGACTAAATTCACGTGGGCTACCCAGAAATGTTCCCCATAGAACTCAATGTAAACTAAAACAGCTCGACCTCAGCTGACAGAGAACCTGACAGAGAACCTTTTTCTTCTTAAATCCTTCGGTTTTCTTTAAATCCACACTTTAGTGCCACAAACTCTGCTCGTCTGGCTCCCGCTCTAACTCCCGTTCTGATCAGCAGTTCTGATTGGTCAGAGTGCGGCCGTGTCCCTCTGTGCACGTGCATGAGAGCCACACAGGCGTATTTGACGCAATGCATCATGGGAGATAATCCACTGTGCAGAACCGAGAGGACCAGACGAGTTTCCCATGGATCTTTGCGAGTTCCAGGCAACATCCGCTGATCTTTCAGCGCCCATGCCGGCACAATGCGCCACCGAGCACGAACCATTCATTTGAATACGGCGCCATTTTGGATCGCCGGGGCTTGATAAATTGCACTTGTATGGTATTCATATTAGAGATTTAGATTCAGATTCATTTATTTGCCATTTGCAGTAAAACCACATTGGAGTAAGAAAGCAAATGCAAAAGTCCCCAGTGTGCACAAGACAAGTACATATTTAAAAGAAGCTTAAAAGTACAGAAATAAGATCATTTAAAGTGCTCTTTTTAGACTGATAGCAGCTTGTAGAAAGAAGCTTGGAGATTGTAGTCCTCACCTGCAGGAGGATCAGAGCTTTGACTATGAGTGGTACTATAATTGGCTGGAAGCGCCCCACCCCCAGACCCAGAAATGAATTAATGAATAAATTAAATATTCATTTCAAAACATGCACAGGAAACAAAACAAAAGCACGTACAGGGATTGAAAAGGGGTTGGAGGAAGCAAAACGTGTATATTTATCCAACCCCCCCCTCACTCAAACAATACAGGACAAACAACAAGACAACAATTCCATACTGGGTAAATCCACAAATCACATTATACCAAAGTTTACTGAGCAGCACATACAGATTACGGATTAAGGGGATGAATATTAATGAAAGAATATTGTACACTTTTTTCAGATGGGGCCTGCTGCCTGTTGTCATGGCGATGTTCTTTCTTTTCTTTGATTGTTCCTCGATATGCTTGAAAGTTATGAATTATGGTTTGGAATCTGAATTCTTGGGTCTACTTGCATGTATTCAAATAATTGTACGAAAGCCTAGTGAAGTTTCTTGCATGTCTCCAATGTAAGTAAGTCATGTTTGTTTATATAGCGCATTTTATAGACCAAGGTCACCCGAAGAGCTTTACAATTGTTCAGAGTTCAGATAGTTTCCATTCTCTCCACATACGGTGTTTGGTCAAAGCCTCCGACCAAACACGGTTAATTCACTTACTCATTACATTCATAGCTATTGTACATGTTTTTAGTGGAGCACCCGGAGGAAACCTACACAGACACGGGAGAACATGCATACTCCTCTCAGAAAGGCCCTGTTCCGACCGCGGTTCGAACCCAGGACCTTCTTACTATGAATGCTATCCACTCAGCCACCCAATCCGGATGGAAAAGTTTACTGTAATACTGTAAAACCATGTAAATATGTTGAATTTATTAGTGATATTATACAATCAAGGCATCATGTTAATGTAATGCTGAGTAATTACACTTCCAAAATTAAAATCCTAGTCCTAGTGTTAGGGATTTTTTAACAAAAGCGCTGTATGCTAGTGAAAGATGTCATGCAGTTAGTTGATTTGAGGTTGATGTGCTTGCCTTGTAGTAACAATCTGTAAATGTAGAAAAAATGGTCATAATAGTCTTGTTTACTTGTGTCAGCATCGCAGCACAATGCCCCAGCGACCCGACACGTACAGCAGCTCCAGCGAGGCCACAAACAGTTAACCTCTTCTCCCGAGTTTCACAAAATCTGCAGAAGGCTCGTGCGTAATTCCATTCACAGCAAAAACAAGCCAAACAAACAAACTCCAGTGATTGCAATACATGCTCCGCGCTGATGGCGATAATGGGAACGATGAGGTGCGGTGTCCTCTCAGGGTCGAAAAAGGTGTCGGAAGGGGCCACAGACTTAATGGGATGGAGAAATGTTGTGATTGGCTCATTACCGTGATGGAGCACGTTGCCATCACAATTGGCCTTTTGCACCTAAAACCAGCCCCTCCATTTGCATGAGTTGGGTAAGAGCCGGTGTAGTGTGCGGCTGCGTGGGTTTGTATTGAACAGTACTCTGCGATGGGTGGAAGAAGTAAACCGTTTTATTCCCCACAAGTTTTTGAACGCAACTTCTGGCTTCTCAGGAAAAGGAAAGAACAAACATTGGTCATCATACTTTATGTTGCCGGTTTAGGTGATGTTTTATGATTCCAGTCGGAGAGTTTCAGACATAAACAGACCATAACTACTGGAATAGGTTACCAGTGGGCTATATTTTTGTCAAGGGTTGTAGTCCACGGAAAGTATGGCTTGATTTTTCCAAATTTTAGGAAAGAGCCGTCCTCTCCACTTTTTGAACAAAACTCTCTGATCTTATTTGTGCACATATCACCAGAATGATTGACAACTGGGAGGACCAATAGTCTTGATGATCCACCCGGAAGTAGAAAATCCTCCGATACACCTTCAAGAAATAGTCATTAAATCTCGAAAATGCAACAAGGAACCAATGATTACTGGTAGATTTTGGAGGTGAGCCGGATCACTGTTTGGATTCAGGGCTTTTCTTTTTAAATAATGGAACTTTCCTTGATGCCGTAGGGCTTTTTTCCGACACGGAAAAAACTGATAAAATATGAGGTGATGAATGCTTGACTAAGGTGGTTTTCATCTTAATTTCAGCACATTCTGGCTGTCTTAAAAAAAGATTTGCCAATGGGACAAGCAATTTATTATTTTCTCATTCAAAGGGATACATTTCTTGTATCTTTGTAAAACAAGATAAGTTTGCGTGTCCATTGGTATTTTTATAACATAATCAAAATATGCTCAAATTTATATACATTTTGCCAAATTCTAGCACTTTTTGACTTATTTTTCTTCACTTTTTGCACTATTGTGTATCTATATTTATCTGGTTAGCGTTAAACATACCTAGCTTCTAGATTTTTGGGAAATTCCTTCGGTAGGACACGCAGGGAAAGTCACATTAAGTCTTAACATCAAAGAATCACATCACCAGTTTTTATCAGTTCAATTCCAAACCCTCAAATTGTAATACAATTTTGAAGTTCCGGCTTCACAAGTACTCCATTTAAACCTTACCTCGATATTTCACCCACTCATTCCCTTTTGATCCTCACCCCTCAATAAACACCACAACCTTTTATATTGCAAGGTGAAAACATCTCTCTCCAATTTTGTAGAGAATACTTGACAAAATTGCCCGAGTTTCTCTTGGTGGAGTCCCCATACGCTTAACCATTCGGATCACACACACCACTTTCAGCGCCATCGTGTTCTTTTGGTCTAAGTATATTTGGTGTTTTTATTAACCTTGGTTCGTACAGTGAAGACAGAACAGATTAAAACCATGCTCTCAATTCAGCCCCCAATTAGGCATGATAAATGAGCGGACATCATCTTTCTGTCAGAGAGCCAATCTGTTCTCCTGCCTGTGTCCTCACCTCAAATCATTGTTCGTCGGTGATGAGAAAATGTAACTAAAAAGGTCTATAGCTCAGCTTGTTTCATGATTTTGTGTGTGTGTGTGTGTGTTTTTTTAGCGCCGGAGAGGAAGTGGGGTATTCTGCGCTAACTGTTTGACCACCAAGACGTCACTTTGGAGGAAGAATGCGAACGGTGGCTATGTGTGCAACGCATGTGGACTGTACCAGAAACTGCATTCGGTAAGACACATGGAACCCGATATTTTTTTACTTTAATAATTGACATTTATTAAATAGACATTTCACCTCGAGTCAATTTCACTGTCAATTATCTGTGAGATGCGTTTTGATGCAAAGTAGGAGCAAAAATGTGGGTAATACGAAAAAATAGTCTTTCTACGACACAACAAAAGCTATAGTCCTAAATATCACAATGGTATTCAGCAGTGGTATATGTCTTCATTCTTTAGGATCTTCTTAATAGCTTAATTGCTCAACTTAATAGCCCGGGCTATTATTTGATATTTTACGGTAAATAAAATATATAATTTGAAAATGTCATATTTTCACACAAAAGTCACTCCAGAGTCTCACCCCCGGCCAAACTATGACAAAAACTGAAATTTATAATCTGAAAAATACGGTAAATCGTTTTCACTAATCGACCGTCGAGTTAAAAATTTGAATAGATAATGTTTAGTTATAGCATCATGTGTAAACTTTAAGATAGTTTTCCCGAGTTAGGTGTGAATATCTCATACTAGCGTAGATTGTGGTGGCACTTATCCATTTCCTAAGGCATGGCTCTTTACGATTCGTTTGCTCTTCAACGACACTTTCGCCCTTACACATCTTTTAACATCACCCCTACTGTCTTTCACTCACATTAACATACGGCAAAACATTAAACCGTGCGTACTGTGGCTAAAGTCCTCATATATTCCCGGTCCCACTGTGCGCCGTAATATTGTGGAAAGAGTATATTTGATTTGGTGCGTGCAGATCCATGGAGTGAGAAATGTGATGGAATGAATCTACTTTACCATCTAAAGCCGGAGGAGGAAAGTCTATGGAAATTCCAAATTTAATTAAAACCGCATGAATTACAGATGAGATAAAAATCGCTGGTGAATTGAGTCGACTTAAGGCATATCAAGATTGCTCACCTTTGATATGTTTTAAAGAGGTCTAAGATAATTTCACACTCTGACGTGCTTGCTAATTTGCTGAATAGTTTACACATGTAACCAATGTTAACACAAATCCCTTTTGCGCCACAATCCAATATTAACTATTTGAATATACAGCTTGTAAAATGTCGCAATACATTTCAGACCAAATTGACGCCCAAAGCAATTTCCAAATGGATCTTTAAAGACCTTTTAGGGCACTCGCTGTCACAATTTTACCCCAACCCTGCCCCTGCCCTTGTCCTTGGTCCAACCTGTTCATCTCATCTGTTCCTCCAATCACGTCCACCACCACCACTACTTCTTCCACTCTTGGCAATCTTCACGACAACCATATTTTATATCCCATAATAAAAGTTTTATACGCTCTATACACATTATTAGAGAGGATAGCAGCTAGTAAAACACTTGAGACCGAGAGCGCACGAGCAGGGAATTATGGATAAGGAGGCAGGCAGAGGCAAGCGGGAAGACAAAACAGCACTGCAGATTAAAGAAGAGAAAAAGGCTAATGATTGGGGTGTGTTACAAAAGGTTAAGAGGGTGGGAGAAGGCAGGCGCGAGATGGAGGCAAGTATAGATAGAGGAGTTATGGGCTGCAGCTTCTCAGATCACACGTTCCATCTATGCCCCACAGCAAAGGCCGACAC
Organism: Knipowitschia caucasica; assembly: GCA_964034765.1. Lineage (NCBI taxonomy): Eukaryota > Metazoa > Chordata > Actinopteri > Gobiiformes > Gobiidae > Knipowitschia > Knipowitschia caucasica. The sequence continues at coordinate 34,993,532 of OZ035838.1, read as the reverse complement.
ACTGTGAATCATGGGACTTCTCCACTTTATGTCGTACATGCTAGGCAGATTTAATAACTCCATGCATCTGTAAGTTGAGTGACACTACAGCAGTTTTATTTAAAAAGTTAAAGGGGACATACTGTGCAAAATCAGCCATGGTTTTTTTTCCCCTTTCCACTAGCGCACTCAAATTTAGAGCGATTTATGCATGTGGGAGTCATTCATGTTATTTTTCCAATATTGTTTGTTAAATACATTCTTAAATCTTGAATTGTTGTACTATATTTCTCCCTCTGAATGGGCAACAGAGAATTTGTGTAAAATAGCAACATGCAAATACCCCCAATTGTTTTAGATCATTATTGAGATTTGAAATTCTTCTAATTGTATAATGTTTAGCTTCCGGTGTCAACGATAGCAACGCTACGCACCTATTCGTAGAACTACAGTTACATTAGGTAACTGATAATTATGTCTTCTTTAAGATGGGTTAAAGGGGATCATAGTCCATATGGCAAATAAATACATAGCTCCAAACAAAATAGCCGTATTTATGTATTTATTTATTTAAATGATCGGGACAACACACAATAATGAACATGATCATAAACCAATGGTACTCAAATTGTTTAAGTCTCATATCTTTTTGTAACTCCTAACCCGTTATAAAAACCTCCTTTTACCTCTGGCTAACTATAAAGGCAAGGCAAGTGTATTTGAATAGCACAGTTCAAACACAAGGTAATGCAAAGTGCTTAATAATAACACAAGAAAATAAATATTACAATTATACAAGGTACTCAAATCATAGATATTCACAGTAAATTAAAAAGATTCAATCCTTCAGTTGTTTGCACAGAAAAAGAACTGGACTTGAGCATTGTCAGAGTAGAAGCCTGTCTCACATTTTCAGGAAGACTGTAATTTATTTTACTATTAACCCTTAATCTTTTTAATGCGATCAACTTCTAGCACATGTAAGTCACTTTTAGCACAACCTGAGTGATCTATCTGTCTTCATTTCATCTTATCTTATCTTATTTTCAACATGTTATATACTATTTTCTTTTACAGAAACACATTCTAAAAGTGAAAGTGTGTGTAGCTTGTAGAATCGTGACTGTCAGCATGTTGGACAGCGTTTCTCCTCCCTCCTCAGCACCGGTCGCTCTGTGATTGATGCAGCCCACATGAGGCATGACAGGGGCTTTTCCCATGCATACATTTCTATAAGCGCACCTTCCCCTGCTTGCATGTCATTTCCAGAAATATCCTATAGGCGAGAAAATGTGTTTAAAAAGAACGTTATGAGCATCTTGGGCCTGAAAAATACCACATTTTGCAGTCCTTATAAGCTATATTGTCCTCAGGTGTGGTAGCTCCCCCTTGTGATAAGGGTAGAAACTGCATCTGAAACTAGTATGTGTGTATCTGCTTTGTGTGTGCAGAACGCATTCGGATCTTACCAATTTACCAGTCTTCTATCAACAAGCTCCTTCATTCTATGCCCACTTTCCTTGTAAATAAGTGAAGGGATAAAAAGTTTGAAAAGTATTTTTGTCGGTCACCCTTTATTCTGTTTAATGGCTACATAAATTTACTGTCAAAGAAAATAAATTAGGCAGAACCGGGGCTAGAGGCTGAGCAATGGGTCATAACAATGAATGTACAGAGAGAGGCTGCTGACCAACCCAGAACAAGAAAGCACTCCAATATCCAATTTAACCATGCGCTGAGACGCTTAATCCTGAATAACAAGAGGTTTAGGCTTATTTTCAAACGCAGTTCAATTGTAAGATGACTTAGAACAATGTACGTTTTAATGATTTAGCTGTAAATGCATATATAGATATTTCTTGCACTTGAGTATAAAGGTTTATGATTTGCTTCTATATTAAGCTAAAGATTATATTGATTTTATTTTGTTTTTATTGTGCTATACTTAAAATTAATGCATCTTGTGTTTTATACTCCTCACTCCTACTGTCCTATCCTACTGTGGGATAAAGACTCTCTTAATCTTAATCTTTTGTGGATGACAATGTAACAATAATAATACTACATTTTATTTAAAAGTGCCTTTCAAAACACCCAAGGACACTGTACAAACATGGTTAAAAACAGGGTGGAATTTAAAAACAAATTGCAGTTTTTAACCATGTTTGTACTTTGGTGTTTTGAAAGTCACTTTTAGATAAATAATGTATAATTAAAAAGTACTTAAGTGTATATTATCATACTATCATGTCATGTCATGTCATGTCATTTTCTACCCCTTTATTAATCAATTTCTGGGCCAGGGTTAGGGTCTCATAGCACCAGTCCCTCACTGATCCTCCTGCAGGGGGTGGGTCCACGGTAAGAGGGCTTCTCCGTCATTAGATGGCCTTGGTCTTTCAGTGGGGACTTCGGGCAATGTGGGGTTAAGTGTCTTGCCCAGGGATCGAGCCGTGGTGGGCTCGAATCCACGACCATTAGGTCCAAAGACCAATGCTCTACCAACTGAGCTACTGTCGCCCCCTCATATTTACATTTCTTACTCATATTTTAATATATTATCATTATCAGTTTTATCATAATTTTTTTTTAGTAAGACACAGAATGAGTTTCCCATCTTGTCTTCTCATGGATTTATTGTTTGTTCTTCTTGTGTTCCAGACCCCGAGACCTCTGAACATCATCAAGCAGAACAACGGCGAACAGATCATTCGCCGTCGCACTCGCAAACGCATCAACCCCGATACGCTGCCTTCTGAAAACCCTGCCCCCAAACGTCAACAGGTGCCAAACGAGGAGCGCGTCAACGGGGAAGAAACTTACCGAAACTCCCTGAAGAGCCAGCAGCCTTCACCGCGCTCTCGCTCGCCGCGTTCTACACAAGCTTTCCTCGCCAATCAAACCCTGGAGATCCACCGACGGATGCCTCCTCTTCTTCTGCCGTCACATTCATCACCGCTCGAGGGCAATGGTGTTCATCCTGAATCCGGATTAATCTCCAAAATGGAAGGAGGAAAGGGCGGTTCAGAAAGAGGAAGCCCAATCGAAAAATACATGCGGCCATCCAAAGCATCTAGCTACTCGCCTCCCGGTTCGCCGATTGAGAAGTATCAGTATCCCTTGTTCTCTTTGCCGCTTCCTCTTACCATATCCCCGGATTTGGCTCCCGAGTCCGACTGGCTTCGATTCTGGACCAAATACAAAATGGCTGCCACGTCTGGTGTCGCTGGCGGCATCAGCAGCACGACTAGCCTTGGAAACAGTTATCTAGGGATGGTTAGTTCTGTGCAGCAGCATCATCAGCAAAGCTACACGGTGCCTTACTGTGCCTCGCCATACTCTCCGCTACCTCCTCCACCAGCAACCCCACACTACCCTCCCCCACCCATCCAACCGCAAGCGTCATCTGCATCCTTGGAGAACGAAGCGCCTTTAGATCTCGCAATAAAGCAAAGAAACACCAAATCCCCCTTAGTTGACCATGACTGGAAAGAAGACGAATCAAAGATGGAAGTAGATACAGTCTATGAGAAAGAGCAAGAAATACTAAATACTCAGCTAGATGCGTCCGTCAAAAGCGCAACCGTCGAAGTGTCCACCCAAGACGACTTGACCCACCGGTGCGCGCATTGCGGGATCTACTTTCTGGATGAGGTCATGTACGCCTTGCACATGAGTTGTCACGGTGACCAGGCGCCATACCAGTGCGGGTTTTGCCTTCACGTCTGCACGGACAAGTACGACTTCACCATGCACATTCAAAGAGGGCTACACTCCGACAAGACGCCGCAGCCGAAACCCGAAAACACTGTGAGTTCAGAAAGCGCAGACATAGAGGAGAAAAGCGAGGATCCGATAAAAGACGCTAACGTTGAGGACGAGCCGGAAGAGGAAAGTATGGGAAGTGAGGTGGAGGACAAGCAAGATCAGAAAGGCGGGGAGGAGCAAGGTAGCGAGACGGGTGCGGATTCTGTTGCCACGTCTCCAACTGTCGCAATTAGCAAGTCTAAAAAGGGTGACAAGAACTTGGAAAGTATTTAACCTTTTTGATTAAGTGGCCTAAGACTTAAGTAAATTGCCTTTTAATTTAGAAGTATAAGCTGTAACCTCACGTTGTCTGAGGCTAGCACATGTCAGAGATGGCCTGTATCTTGGGGACTATACTGAACATATCCTTATGCTGGAAGCGCTTGCCTGTCAAATGGTCAAAAATCATTGAGGAATCGGGATAAAGCGCTGCACGGACCGTCAAGAGACATATCCTGAATCCTGAATAATCTAGAGTTTGAATGACAGTTGCTACTTGACGTTTCGGGACAACGGGCAAGCAGCTGAAATCACCGACAAACGAGCCATTTTCCAACATAAAAACTCATTTGTTTTGCCTTGTGGTAACCCAGATCCAATTGGGGAGGGGGGTATGCTTATCCAAACCAGCCTGTTGCATTTTTATTTATCTTGGTACTCCTATCTGATTTGGTGAGAAAGTAATGGCTGGGTGAATGAATCCAGATACCAAAACTATATCTGCAAATGGTTACGTTGAAACCATACTGAACTGCCCTGATACGCTGTCGTTTGCTGATAAATGGCCGCACTCTCTCAATGCAAAGTGCCATTGTGCAAAGTGGCTAAAGAAGTATTGAACAATAAGTCATTTGTATGAGGTTTCAAAGTGTTTTCAACTTTGAAGGAACCAAGAGACGTCTTTTCTACCTTCCGCTGTGCCATGAAAGCAATGTGCCTGGCCGCCTGCCTATTAGAACAAACTATTAACCTGCTTAACAACTATATTAATATTTACAACAAAAATAATAATATGGATTTTAGTACATACTTGCAACATTTTCTTATATTTGTGCTATTTTGTAAATGCTTGAGATGGTACTTTTGAATACGCCTTTTTTTATTGTTTGTCGAGCAGCAGTTGAACAAAAACGGTACAGCTTAAAAAAAAGAGTTTTCTGCGTGTTTTGAAAATATATTCGCGGCACTCGTCCGTCCCCTAATGACGATGTAAGCGTAAATGAAGGTCAGTCCTCAGGGGTCGTTCATGTTGCACCTGTTCCAATGCAATTTTATCTGTTACATACATATATTCTGAACTAATGGTATTTTACAGAGAGGGAAAGAGAAAGAGAGAGAGAGAGCAGGGTATTAAAACCCAGACCCAGAATTATGCACTTCACCGAGACTGGCCCCTGCAGAGATCACCACTGCAAACTATTTCTCCAGCACCGATGTGTTGTTACTCTGCTCATTTGCAACAACGATTAGATCATTTGGTTTTCTCAGTAATTTCTACAAGATCCAGTAAAGTTTGTTCATCCACTTTGATAATTACAAACTAAAGAAAGTGAAGGGAAACAACAAAAAGCAGTACAGTTTATCATCTTTGATCTCATTAATGCCCAGTGGTTTTCACACATTTCTGATTAACCAAAAGTTCTCATGTAATAACTCATTGAATGTATTGTTGAAATATATTTTTGGCAGGTTTTTTCCCCTTTTATTTCCCCTTGCCTTGTTGCCTTGGTTGCTAAAAGCAGACTCCTTTGAAGTAAATTGATATTAGGGGAATTGAAAAGAATCTTGGAAAGCTAAGTATTCTCGGCTGTGCCTGTAAACATGTTCATTGTTTGTCATTCGTCATGTAAAAGAAAAGTCTGCTACAGTATTTTATGTATTGCTCTGATACTTGATTGACATGCCTTAAGTTTTTTTCCCCCGCAAAAAGATTTATATTTTAACCCAATCCAAAGCCAATCCTATTTTATTCTACAGGTGCACGGCCAAAATATGTGAAAGAAGAGAATTATTATGGGTCAATTTGGAAAAAATCAATTTTAATGATTCAGAAAGTGTGTTTGTCTTCTAACACAGGAACACATCTGCTCTGGCTTTTGCCCTCGCACACTTCTCTATTATAGTTTTTAGGTGAAGAAAATCATTAAACTGAACCTTTTCACTTTGTTTGATCATTTGCATTAACCTGACTAAAATGTGGACTATAATTTATTATATTCACAATTATCTATTTTTTAACATGCACCTCCTGATTGGTTTGAGCTCTATTTGGCCAAGAGATGGAGGAGTAGATAATCCTCTGTGTGGTGTGTGGGAGCCATACATGCTTGAATATATGAATACAAATGCACATATATGTTGTGTTACACATGGCCCATACCACTGGAAAGGTAAATGTCACAGTGAGTGCGTGGGAGTCACAAACACACAAACACCAGGAAGACTCCAATTTGTCGATTTCATCAAAACATGACAGATCTGGTTGATTCTGAGATGTAAAAATGTGAGCTGAAGGCGGCTCACCCATGACATTATGAATCCAATATGTACTGCACAGTGGAAAATACCTCCCATTTGTAGAGCCATGCACTATGTAACTTCTCTGGTGGAGGGGTTCTGTGTCATTGTCTCATAGGTTATTGATTTTCCTGGAATATGCCACAATTTGCATCACATGTGTTTTCTTTGGGTGAAAAATTGAGCAAACATAGAATGGAGAATTCTAAGAAAATAGAGAGATGGTGAATCTCTTTAAGAAAATTACCCTTTTTAAAGTGGTTCTCACCCCCGCTCCTCGGAGCTTACGTCACTCACATTTCCTGTTCAAATCTTCCTCTAAATGGGCGTAGCCTGGAGGACTAAAGGGGGCGTGAATGAGACTGGGCCGTTTACATTGCTCTGGGCGGGGGGCTGCTGACGTCAGGTCCAACTTGCAGACGTCAGGTCCAACTTCTGTGCCAGTGTTGGCGCCAGATTCAAAATTCAAATGTAGTAATACAGGTCGCCAGCAGATGGCGCCTCACAGACGGTTTTAGGCAGAAAGTTTAACTTTCAACTAATTTGCACCAAAGTTAAAAAACTATGACCAGGATATGTAGACAACACTATTGGACACTCATTTATACCGTTTATCAGCAAAAAAAGTGGATTTGAGGGTGAGTTGTCCTTTAAAGTATCTTGCCAGGTTTATGGGGCCTGTATTCATCTTTGCATATCTTTTTCTAAATACTAAAAGTGCTTTTCTCTTCATTATCTGTTTACGTCTATAAATGTAGCAAACGATCCGAGGAACAGAGAAACGGAGAGCGGGTGGAGGCATGAACACTTTTGTAAATGAAGGGAAGGACAATGGCTCTCAGAGAAAAAGGTTTACACATGTTATTTGCACGGGTCTGTAGTTCTGCCTTACTTGTTTTCTCTGTAATGTTGGGTTTTAAGGTACTTGTATGTGGACTTAGGGCGTCGTGCAGACGGCGCCATACCAAAGGCTACGTTTGCAAAAAGGACTTCAAATCAAGATGCACTGTGTAACTTTTGTTTCTGTGGAGATGCTGCTGGTTTGTGTTGTTTTTTCCACAGTAATAATGCTTAAACAGGTGCCCTTCCTACTTGTATCCATGGAGATGCATTTATTTTAGAGCAAAACTGTGGAACATTCTAGCCTGGTCATACCACACCATAGTACAAATTACATTTCGTACTAAGGTCTGGATTTGCTTCATTGAGCTCCGTGAACAGGTGGGAGGGGTTAACTCCTTTTGTAGATTGAAATGGATCTGGATTGGATCTGAGTTTACCGTGACGTATGTATGCGCCCGAGTGAGTCGTTAGCATTTAGCATTTAGCCTAGACATCTCCTTTGCTGCTAACGGAGCCGTGGGGAGTAGCGCCACAGTTTTTGCCAGAGATTACATTTACTTAACATTCCTCTTGCTCCGGCTTCAATTTCTTGATAGAACCAGACCGGATAACTTTTTGTAGTTTTGCCATTGACAAACTACAACCTTCCCGTTCGACGCAAACTCTTGACGTCACCCACATCTAACTACAAGACCCGCCTCCCGCACTCGCTGATTGGTTGGCTGGAATTCAACCGACTGTAATCGCCAACACAGGGAGCAGACCCAGACGTTACATGCAGGAAATGATAATGACCTGAGTGTACGGATGGATAAGGCCAGGCTAGGAACATTCAAGACAAACCGCATCTTCTAAAAGCTGGTAGCAGACCCTTCATGAGAAAATTCATCTACACCCAAATAAAAAAAAAAGTTCATTTGAGTTGCTTATTCAGAACTTTCAGAAAAAAAAAAAATCTCCATCACTCTTAATGTTTTATCAGATTTAAAAAGGATTGAATTCAGAAAGTTACTCACTACTTTGAACTGTACCTTTCGGCCTCTGCGGATGCTTTCTACATTTACAGACGGCCCCAAAACAAGAAAAATGGGCCTATACGATACATGTGTTATTTTTTTATTTTGAAGTTGAATTTCAAATTGCCTTGTGAGTGGAAGATAGCCTACCTTGTTATTATCATTTTATATTTTGTATTCCACTCAAATGTGTGTCCAACATTTTTTTTACGAGGTGGTCCGGGAGGGGGTTTGAGCAGATGCAATGGACAATGTTTGTAATGGCATTTCCAATCTGCGTTTACATTGACAATGGAGGGAGAACGTTTTGATTTGTGTTTTTGTCTGAATTTGATGAACAATGCTGTTGCTTGCACTCGTGTATATTTTATTGCCATAGAAGGGACATCAATCATAAATGATACAGGTTATGGATCTTCAGTATTAAAATGGGAGATGATGAGCTCGAGGCCAGTTAAAGTTGGCCAGAATCATCAGTTTTGTACATTATCTATATATTTTAGTAGTTTCTATTCAGTTAAATGGCTTTTATAGAAGAATTGGGATGTTTAGGTGCTGTTTTCTCTCATGTATGTTATTCTGTTTTTTTCTTATCATTATTAGGTTTTTGTCTCATGCAAAACTATTCCTGCTACATTACGTTGACACAGCTAAACTTGAAGAATAATGTTGATAATAATTAATAAAAGTAATAACATAATACAAATGGAATGATGTGTTTCTTTCTAATGAGCAGCATTTGCAGGGTATTTTTCTTCTACATTTGTCAATTTGTGACTAAAGTACATACACTCAAATACTAAAATACTGTACACGCTCAATTATAGTTATTATGATAAAATCTAATTTCACCTCATCAACAAATACGATTTTGTCACAGCAACCTCCGTGGCAGTGTCAGTGGCAGTCTAACAATATGAGCCACTTTTATTATAGAGGGGACTTTGGGATTATGGTTAACCAGATTAGCCATAAACTAAAGAGTGCGCCTCCTGAGTCGTTTTGTCTTGTTTATTACAGTATTTAAATTTAGTGGGTTGTATTCACACACTGCCATAAAAAGTGGATAATACCAACTGACACTGTAAACACGTTTTTGTAACTTTTTTCTAGCAACAAAAAGATGATTAACCGACAGGAATCAGTAGATGAGTGAGCAGGGAGGCCCGAACCTGGCCTGAGAATCACGACGCTGCTGTGTGCCATCGAGTGAATTCAAACTGCTCAACAGTATGGAAACTCAAGGCAATATTTCTGCACGGATTTGGGGACGGACGACAAGACAAAGGTGAACCACTTTTCCACAGACTGAAGCGTGTAGTAAGTGAGGCAAAGCAGTCTTCTCTAATGTTTAACTTTCAGGAACAACAGTTATTTGTTCGGCACCATTGTGTAAACATCATCTCTCTTCTTCCGTTAGCGTTGAATTTCTGTGGCTCGACATACTTTATAGGAGCAGCAAAGTAAGAGCAGCAAAAGCGATTTCCGGAGGTAGCAGAGAAACTGAGAGACGGTGGAGGGCCCAAATAAAATGAAAGACAGAGGAGAAATGGAAACACAGAAAGGCAGGAGTTCCAGCAAAAAGCTAGATACTTTTTAAAAATACATCATTGATATTTAGGCCAAACTGTCTAACAGAAACCTGATTTGGGATTTTAAATAAGACTCATCCTTCAAGGCCACTATTCATTATGATGGCATTTACACCTTGCCTCCGGACCACAGTTGGAAACTACCTATATAGCTAATACTGGAATAATCATGATAATGTTGATTGACGTGTACTGTGACTGCGTAGTGATAGGAGCCTGTTGCTTCAATTACTCCTCTGAGCGGCCATAGTGTCATGCAGAGGGTGTCTGGATTTACCCAGGATGCCCTGCATTAGAGCCCTCATCCTTCTCTCCAGCACAGCTCCCACAGAGTCCACACTTCTCCCCATCACAGAGACACATTTCCTGATCAGCCTGTCGAGCCGGTTACTGTCTCTGAGGCCAGACTGCCCCCAACACGCAACCCCGAAGAACACGGCACTAGCTATCACAGACTGGTAAATATGTGCAACATTTGACTGCTCACATCAAAGGACTTCAGTCTACTCAGAAAGAAAAGTCTGCTCTGACCTTTCTTGTAGATGGCATTGGCCTGAGCTGACCAGTCCAGTCTGTGGTCCAGGTGGACTCCCAGTTATTTATAGGACTGAACCACTTTGGTGTCCTGTCCTTTTACTGGGACCGGTCGATGGGAAGGGCTCCTGTGAAAGTTGATTATCATATCCTTAGTCTTGGACTCAGGCCATTTCTCTCACTCCAGTCTGAGAAGGCAGCCACCACCTCCCTGTTCTCTGCTTTATCCCCCCCCTTCACACATGCCACAACAGCGGTATCGCCCGAGTATTTGTGTACATGGAATGTAGCAGAGTTGTGTGCAAAGTCTGCAGTGAAAATGGCGAAGAGGAAGGGAGCCAGAACGGTGCCCTGTGGTGCTCCCGTATTGCTTACAACAGTCCCAGACACGCTCTTCCCTAACCTGACATAATAAAGGAATTCTTATCTTATCATACTGTGACCTCACAGTGAGGAAAATAAACACATTTTATAAAACTGTGGTCGCTGTGATGCAGTACAGGAGACTCATCTCCAGGTGTTAATGCTCCACCTGTTCAGGACCAGAGCTGGTGAACTTTACCTATGGTGGTATGGTGGTGAAGCTGAATTGGATGGTGAGGGAAACTGGAGCGCCCGGAGGAAACCTACTGAGATAAAGGGAGAAACATCTGCACACAGAATGGCCCGGACTGACAGGGGATTGAACCTGCAACCTTCTTGCTGTCCTACTCTCTCAGTTATTAGCTTACAGATGCCGCTCCAGAGCATGGATCTTACCGATGTTTTTTAGCTCAATCCGTCCAAAAGATTTACAGATACACATGCAAACAAAACAAAAAAGCCACACAAAGACGATTACAATACCCTCTGTTTTGAAGGAGCACCAGATGTGTTTTCAGGTCAACGCTTGTGACAAAACACATTTCAATTCTGATACGTCAAAAGCAAGTTTCTCATCTGCAGTAACTCCTAAACTCTTTGGTCCAAAACTTTTGTTGCTTTAATCAACTCCTCGGAACAAGCAGGCATCAGAAGGCTCTATGTAATCTCCGATGCATGCGCTGTTTAGCATTATAAGTGTTAGTGAGCTTTGATTAGAAATGATTAGCCCGACTTTAAAGCCGGCTGGAATTGCATGGCAGGAGGTCTCTGGTCTAATGTGACAGTGTCTGTGCGGAATGTACAAGTGTCAGATGATTGGACGCACAGAGCCAGAGCCGACCCAGAATACAGAACAGCCACAAGTCGCCTGAAGGGGTCATCGCTCACACATGCACATTTCACTCTATTGACTTGTCCCACATAATTGTCCCACGGTGGGGAAATGCCAGTGTTGCCGTGCATGTCACAGAACAACAGAAATAAGAAAATCACTTAGATTAGATATTAGCTGTATTATCTAGAGCAGTGTCTCCCAAAGTGGGGTCCGCGGCCCCCTGGTGGGCCGCGAGGGTACTGCAGGGGGGCCGCGGGAGGTCATAAAAAAAATAATATAATTATTTAATGTTAAATTTATAATGTTTTGTTTGTAATATTAAAATATTTGTGTTCATTATTTGACTTGAATAATCCACTGTAATCATTTGTGTATTACAATGTTTGTAGCAGAGGCTATTTCCCCAAAATAAAATAACCAGAAGAGCCTATTCTTAATGTTGTCTTCTTGGTTATTATTTTGGGGGGCCACTCAGACCCGTCAGATTTTTAAGGGGGCCTCGGTGTTACTGAGTTTGGGAATGGCTGATCTAGAGAATGACTACAATTACACAGAGGAGAAAGTAAATACCCACACAAATATGACAATTATGACAAAATAAGACAAATATGTACAGTGAGAGATATGATGTTTGTGTAGCAGGGGTAAGAGTAAAAAGCAGTTGATGTGACAATACTCTACCATCTTGTCTGTTTGTTTGTTTGTTTATTAATTTCAGGCATTTCACAAAAAAACATTGGGCACAAGTCACTTCTTGTCCTTCATAGTTCCCATCAAAAAAGTATTGCTAACATGCCTAAAAGGGAGTAAGAAGAAGAAAACGTGTTTAATCCTATCCCCAGAAAACATTACACAAAAATCTGCTTCACTGTAATCTCATAATTAACATAATGAAAAAAATATTTGGTTTGGTTGTACGGGACCCTCCTGCCCCCCACCTGCTACACAGTGTCCTGGGGGCAGACCTGGACCTGGACTTACTGATGACCATCTTCTCTCTGTGATGCTGTTCCAACGGAGCACTCTGGACCAGATGCTGATCCACCTCAGAGTCACAGAAGGTCTTCAGGAGTGACCCCTGCACTCTCAGAGACCTGAACCTCCACAGCAGGTCCAGGCAGCTCCGGTCCTTCTTGAAGAGAGCAATAATGTTATGTGTTGCATCCAGTTCGAGTTGAAGATGAATACCCAGGTAAAGCAAAGCCAGGCAGGGAAAGTTTATTCGTGTTGCACAATTGAAACACAAGGGAACGCAAAGTTCTGAACAAAACAGGCTTGAGAAGAGGGTTCTTTTTTCGTCCCACAATGGGGAAATTTCAGCAGCGAACATCACTCACGCTCCTCATAGGCAAAGTGGGCTGTAAATGTAAATGTGCACTTTATGGTCCCTGTAGGGAAATTTGTCCTCTGCATTTGACCCATCCTGATGCCACTAAGGCTTACGTCAGGAGCAGTGGTCGCCATAGTACGCCCGCCGGGAACCCATCTCCAGATGTTGATGCTCAGCTTGGTCAGGACTATCGGAGCTGGAGGATTTTACCTGGTGAGCATATTTTCAGTGGTAGGGGAAACCGGAGCATCCAGAGGAAACCTACGCAGACACGGGGAGAACATGCAAACTCCACTCAGAAAGGCCCTGTTCCGACCGGGGTTCAAATCCAGGACCTTCTTGCCGAGAGGCGAGAGTGCTATCCCGTGTCACCCAAGTTAAGTGTCTTGCCCAAGGACACAACGACAGCAGACATCAGTGGCAGTCGGTGGAGAAGGTCTCGTGGTGGGCTCGAACCCACAACCTTTGGGCTCAAAGACCAATGCTCCACCAACTGAACCACTGCCGCTTCAAGACAGTCACACAAGCCACAGTACATTAAAACAGGTGAAGATAAAGTCCCTCAGTTGTATGCACCGCTAATTGTTAACCAGAGTCTTTGTTTTGTGGGTCTGAACCCATGATGTGACACAGATTTCGGTCAAGATGACGTGCTAACCCTAACCGTAACCCTAAAACCCTTGTCTCACATTGAAAAGCTTACAATTGAAAGAACCAGCAGCACTTTGCTTGTATCTGCTTTAAAATGCTGGGATGTGTTGGTGTCACAAACAATGCAGGTGTGTTGCCGCACCGTGCCTCTGGGAGTTCTCTTCTTAAACACAACTCTTTCCTTGCCCTGTCCTTCACACACATCTTTTATTTGCTGATACAATCTTGCCAAAGTTGCATTGATAACATATTTCAGAATCTCTTTTTCAAGGAAGTCCTGGCCCTTTTGTGCTGGAGTCTATTGTATGTATGTGTCTAGGGTTTAGAGAAAACAGACAAAGACACTGAGAAAATGGAAAGTCAAGTGAGAAGTGAAAATAAGTAATAACGTTGGCTGTTGGATGTTTTGTAGTGTTAGGGGAAACCTGGACAACACAATGGTTTGCCACTGTTTTTTCTCAAACTATATCCAATGTTTTAATTCTTGTGGCCATAAGGAGAGAACATATGTAAAAATGTATGGGGTATGTACTGTATATGTTGTTTGGTCCTGTATCTGTATGTTTTAGTGAGATAGTAATCTAAACTGTTATATTACAACATTACATACCAGCTGGCAAATACTTTTAGACATTTAAAAAAAAAAAAAAACATTGACATTTTAATAAACTATGAGATTGTTTTATGCTCGTTAAGTAGGTTTGAAGAAATATGCAATCACTGATTCTGCAAAAAAAAAAAATGCCAGTAGTCATTTTAGTAATTCACAGTAGATAGAAAAAAGATGAACAAGCATTCTGTGTTATTATTTTACCTTTAGGTCTTCTGATGTATTTGTATTATTCATAGCAAAGAGAAGTTCTGCCGTGTTAAATCCACTGAACAAAACATATATGTGGGTAGTGCAGGCCAGAAGCAGTGGTGCTGGTATCTAGAGTCTTGTCAATAATATTTGTAAATAAAATCTGCAGCCCAGAGGTAGCAAAAAAGCAACTCCTGCGTATATAGTACAACGTTGAGATGTCAGTTATTGAGGGAAGTACTGAATAATAATATTTGTGAAGGTCTTTATTAAAGTAAAACCAAAGGAAAATTAATGCTGTAGATGAAAACTGTTTTTATTCATATTGTGGTGTGAGAACAGAAGATAAAGGTCGGAAAGATCACAGTTTACCAGCTACAAACACCCACATACAATGATCTTTGATAGACAACTTGTAAACCGACCATTTAACAAAAGAAAATCATCTCTGCGTTTTGCTTTTTCCATCGTTACGAATGAAAGTAGAGACGCCCAATCTCTGACTCTTGGAGAGATTAGTCATTAGCGATTGCCCTATTGCGGCCTATGGGCTGCTTATCGCCGTATATGAGCCACAAATACTGAACTGAGTGACTTATTGGGTGATTAAATCTCGTATCCATGCTTATCGGACTGTTCGCTGCCCTGACAGACTAAATTTGCTGGTTTCAAATTCATTGCCCAAAGCAATTTCCCGTCCACTCTTCATGATCCAGTTATTTCATCCAAGATAAGTCTAATAGGATATATACATCTTCATTTAGCATTTGGCGACTGATTTCAAACTAGTGCATGCAAAATATTGGCTGGTTTGAAATAAATATGTATTTTTTTATTCAAGGTTCTCATTGTTTTAGATAGAAGTAGTGTGGTTAATGCATAATTAGTGGTTGATGCATAATTAGCCTGCCAGCATGGGGGCCACTGTACTTTGTGTGTGTGTGCGTGTAGGTAATGCATGATCTCAGGAAGATTTTCCCAAATTTTAGGAAAGAACCGCCCTCTCCACATTTGATGAGCACATATCACCAGAATGATTGACAATTGGGAGGACCAATAGTCTTGAGGATCCACCCGGAAGTAGAAATTCCTCATATATACCTTCAAGTAGCGGTCTCCCATCCCAGGACTCACCAGGCCGCCTTTGCAAGAAACGCTGCCGGAACACGTTATTGAAACTACATTTATAAATGATATTATGTTAATGAATTAGTTGAAAAAAACAGGCAGTGATTATAAAGTCCGCTCGAGAAACACATCTTTACAAGTCGCTGCTAATTATGCCCTTGATTATACGTCACATGGTAACGACTTTGCCTGGAGCCACATCCAGGGTTGACAACTTGGGAACAGAAAAATAAGGGACACCATTTGGGTGGATCGAGTTGAGCACTTTTTAGTCCTAATTTCAATCTACACAGGAATCATGGAATTTTATAATCAGTTTTTAGAATGTAATTTATTGACGACATATAAAAAAACAAATCCTTAGTCAACAATGAAAACAGGTAGAACTCTTTGGCTGGTTAAGGACTAAATTCCTGCTTATCAGTCGCACAAAATATAAAAAAGACACTGATTGGGCGAAAGGTGGACGCTTAAACTGTGTGTGTGTGCGTGTGTGCGTGTGTGTGTGCGCATTTAAGGCGACTCTGAAAACACAGGACAAATTCAATACGGGATGCACAGTTTTTCTAAAATACGGGACATTTCCGTATTTTAAGGGACGGTTGGCAACCCTAGCCACATCGTCTGTAATGAATGTAAATGTTTTTATAATCCCAACTTAACGACCATTGTTTGAAGAAAAAGGTGAACGCAGTCTTAGAAAAACACGGCGCAAAAGTGGCCAGAGTCAACCACACCTCCTCTCTCCAAACGCCATCCGAACATCCATAATTCAGGATAGCTCCAGGTCAAACTCTGCATCTTCCTGACACTGTGCGAGTGTATACCTCCCACTCCTCACTATATACTCTGCACTGACTGTCACCATTTATATTCTCCACCAGGCTGCTCAAAGATAAAAGCCAGGGCTGCAAAATGTCACCGCGTTATTGATGAATATTTCAGGATTTTAATTATTCCACTGGGTGAAATAGCCAAGTGGTTTTGAAGTATACAACTTAATAATAGAAACAAGACCAAGTTCAAAATGCATGGCTACAGTTTCCACCTGTCTTTCACCATAAAAGTAGCAGACAGGCACAACAAAGTATGGAGCTGTTGGGAAGCTGCAGTTCATGGATGCACTTTAAATGAATTACATAGACCTAAGAATCATTGTTGTGACTGGGGTAAAAGGGATATTTATGACTTATAACTTGTGTGTACATTTTATATTTATTTATTATATAAGGTGAATAAAGGTATAGGGGGTTGGAGACTATAAGCTTGACTTCTTCCCACTACTTTTTGAGCTTTAACAGGGTTGAAAATAAAAATAATAATATATATGTTAATGTATGTATGTACATTTCTATCATGTACATTTCTTATACGTAATTGCTGTTAAATCTATAATTGATTCCTGTTTATAAGCTTGAAATAAAACACAATCAATCAATCCATTTTAACAACTTCATTTGACAAATAAAGCTAAAAATCAGTGATTCAGTAGCTGAATATTTGAAATGGACCTAATATTATATCAATCTTAAGATCTACTTAAAGGTATAGCAGAGGATGTTCCCAAATTTTAGGAAAGAACTGCCCTCTCCTTTTTTTGAACAGAACTCTCTGCTCTTATTGGACGAGCACGTATCACCAGAATGATTGACGATTGGGAGGACCAATAGTCTGGATGATCCACTCGGAAGTAGAAAATCCAATATACTTTTAATTCTGACTATGCTAGCCTCGCCTGGTGTGTGTGCACATGTGTACTTTTTTATCTAATATCATAGCCATGTAAAAACCTCTATTCAAATATACTACGTTGTCCTAAATGCTGGACGGATATATTTTGAAAGTATGATTCTTTAATGTAATCTTATCTGTCTGTTATGTTTATGTAACTTTGCTGCCTCTTGGCCAGGACTCCCTTGAAAAAGAGGTTAAATAAAACATAAAAAACTGATGTACAGTAAGTAAGTAATGTTTTTGATATAGTACTTTGCCATTCTTTAATTTTACTGTGTACTGTGGTCCATTTCACAATGACTCATATTTTTTCATGCAATATTCTGATGTGCAATAAGTGCAATTTACCACATCATAATTATCTTCAGGAATAAAATGGAAATGTCTCAAAAAAAGTTGTCTGCAAGTGAACAAATAGCATCTCATCACTCGCTGCGATGTTTGTGCGTTTTGGCTCCATGCGAACACAATATTTTGGCTAACAAGCACCGTGGCTATAAGCTAATCAAGTGTTAGCATCTCGAGACCCTGTATACAGAGAATTATTCATGTTTGTGGAGCTCCTAGGACCAGTGCCAGTGAATCCACCTCCATTCTGGTGAAAAGTTGACTGTGAAGACTCAAAAAATATATATAATGAAATAAAATGCATTAATATAAAATCAACATGAACTGAAAATAGCAGCATAAGATATCGGGGTATTACATTTACAGGTTTTAGAAAATGTTGTGTTTAGAACGATGAGAAATGAGAACAATTCCATACGTTATTATATATTTAATCTCATGTCTGGAGTCATTTGAACACTTCCCACCGCAGGCATAACCTACTTTTTCCCTTCGATTCTCTGTAATCCAGCAACATTTTAGGTCGTATTGTGAAAGCAGAAGAGTACAACTAGTCCCTCGTGGCGTGTACAGTTTTGGAGTACTCCGGCTGTAATAATGTAGTTACCATGGAAACCAAGGCCGAGTGGGTTTATGGTCTGGTACCACCTTGAGCTAGACTCTATTATTTATGTGGCCTTACTTGTTTCATTTGCATCCTCGCTTTGGACCTTGATAATAAAAGTCAGAGTTAAATATACATGTGATGATGTGACATTAAAGCAGCAATAATGATCTCAAACTGAGGAAGAGGAAGATGGAGAAATAATATCTCTGCAGCGGGGTTCATAAGGCTTTGATTTGAATTTTACAGTGAGCAATAAGCTGCAATATTACAATATGGGTAATGTCTGAGTCGTTTCAGTAATGATCTCACCAAAATGAACCACGGGAAAAGCGCTGTGATCACAGACAGATATTTAAGGTATGTATATATTTATTTTCTAATAATTGTTATTACCAGAAGCACAAAGCTGTAGAACTAACGTTAGATGAAACAAATTTGTCATTCTAACAAAGTCACTCTTTCTCATTGTGCATGTTTTGGATTGATGGGGAAGGAGAGTACCCAGAAGAGCGTAAAAAAAAACATGGAAAAATGTAGAAACCGCAATCACTTACATTAGTAATAAAGTTTCTGATACATATGGAAGTTCATCCATCCATTTTCTTCCCCTTAATCCATTACTGGGTCGGGGGGGACAGTCAGAGCTGCACCAGCCCTGAACATACGTAAGTTATGTGACTAAAATACTGACTGTAGATCCCATTAATCATACACTCACAAGTCGGAGGTCACTTCATCACCAAATATTAATGGGGTGTGTGATTGACGTAGATAAAGTTTACAACCACCAGGTCAGGATGAGTGGCCTTCTCTAACTTTCATGTTAGACCAGCTGTCTCCAACCCTTTTCACCAAGAGAGCTACTTCCCCTAGATAAAAAAGACATAGATCTACTCCTTTAAGCCGTCCTGAGAAAAACGAGGAGATACTGTATATTGTTGAGAACAGGCCTGGAATCTGGTACAGTTAGTATTTATTTATCATCACATATTCTTTACTAGTTCACTAAGTAAGTTTGCATTTATAATAATTATAAACACAATCTGAGATATTCAGTATAGTATGTGATTTTTTTAATTTCTAAATCTTTTAGCGAGCTACTGGTGGAGATTGGAGACCCCTGTATTAGACCGACAGAACAGTAGAAGTTGATTTTTATTGGTCTTGGAAAATACTTTTTTTATATTTGGGGAAAGACGGACTAATTATACGTTTTAACATGACTTCTTCAGAATCACATATTTGTTTTCGTAGAAGATGGAGAAAACCCCCAAAAGTGAAAAAAACAAAGTGAAAAGAGGCAGCTGCATAAAACAAGTGGGAGCGTGATGGTGAGCGGACAGTGTGGGGCTGAAGAACGATGGAGGAAATGAGGAACACGTGTATCTCAGGTACTTAAGCAGAGGATAAATGTGGCGGCCCAGGACGGAGCAGCACGATAATGATCCCACAGCGGAGAGAGAGGCGCGCAGGACAAGAGGGCGAGATAGTGAGAGAGAGAGAGAGAGAGAGAGAGAGAGAGAGAGAGAGAGAGAGAGAGAGAGAGAGAGAGAGAGAGAGAGAGAGAGAGAGAGAGAGAGAGAGAGAGAGCGAGAGCGAGAGCGAGAGCGAGAGCGAGAGAGAGAGAGAGAGAGAAAAAAGACATAACGACAAGTCTGATGTGGAAAGTATCGTCTGTTTGTGAAGCCGTCCGCTCATAGCTCTGTCTGCGTCCGGTGATTAGTATGTCTTACACCTGCTTTTTCCCAGGAATAATAATGTATGTTCGTACTGGAATTGTGGTTCTATCACAATTGAAGCCTGACACATGGTTTTTATGATTCCACCAGAGTGCATTCCGAGCAGAAGCAAAAAGTTAAATCATTGTAGTAGTAAGTAAGTGAGGTTTATTTATAAAGTGCATTTTACAGACCAAGGTCGCCCAAAGCGCTTTATCAATCAATCAATCAAACAAATACTTTATTATCTCACAATAGAGAAATGCAGTTTGATGAATAAACGTCAAGGCTGGCCGCGTACACTATTTTCAGATTTCCGCGCTCCTTATGACAGTTATTCAACAGCAGAGAGCAGGGGCGACAGTAGCTCAGTTGGTAGAGCACTGGCCTTTGAGCCAGAGAGTCGTGGGTTCGAGCCTGACTTTCTCCACCGACTCCCACTGTCTGCTGTCGTTGTGTCCTTGGCAAGACACTTAACCTCTGGGAACACCTGCTACAGTGGGGCGGCTGCGGCTGTAAAATGTCGTTGTGTCCTTAGGCAAGACACTTCACCCCCATTGCCTAGAATGAGTCTGGTGTGTGTGTGAATGGTTGATGGTGGTTGGAGGGGCTGATGGCACATACTGGTTGCCTCGCGTCTGTCAGTGTGCCCCAGGGCAGCTGTGGCTACAGTAGTAGTTTATCACCACCGTGTATGGAGTGAATGAATAATGACTTATGAGAAGTGTCTTTGAGTGTCCAAAAAAGCGCTATATGAAACCGATGGAGTATTATTATTAACAAAACATACATTTCAAATAGACATTATTGGAGAGACACAGTACATGCGGAAAACATGCAGATCTATTTGATGGGACATTGAGAGAGAGAGGCAGACAATGTTGTAGGGAGGGGGAGTCCCGCAACTGGTGAACTGAGAGTCTGAGTTCTGAGAGAGTTACAACTGTTCAGAGTTCAGATAGTTATTCCATTCTCTCCACACACGGTGATGACGGGAGCGAGCAAAGCCCCATCCAACACCATCCATTCATTCACTCTGGTGCATGTTTTTTAGTGGTAGGGGAAACCGAAGCACCTGGAGGAAACCTACGCAGACACGGGGAGAACAAATTGTAGCAAATTCAGACGACAAATCAAAGCTGACTTTTTATTTGCAAACTTTGTTGGATATTTATAAAATGTCCCAGTTAGTCTGAATGATGTCTGAGGTCAAAACTAAAACTAAAATATCATTATTTTGGGGAAGTCTGAGCTGAGCCTTAATGAGTTTAATTACTTTAACCTAACCTCAGTGGTCAGTGTGTTTTATTGTTAGCTTGTACGGTTCAAGTGCAGTACAATACTCTTCACCTCTGAAAGCTGTTGGAGCAGATGGTTTTACATGTCCAGAGGGAAGGGTCACCACAGCGCCACATCCAGGACACAACAAGATCCTGAAATAAATGAAAGCTTTAGCAATATTTTCAAACTAACTTCTCAATATCTTACACCTGAGTTCATTTATACAGAGACAAAACATCAACAGAATCTCCAGAGGCTCCGTCAATAACAACTGTACAGTCAGTTTGGTCAGTCTGCGTTTCCATACATTATAGAAGTGCAAAGTTGTGGAACTCATTACCCTCTGAATTTAAAACCATGACTGAATTTAAAATGTTCACTTCACGAGTTAAGACCTGGCCGAAATCGAAACAGAATTGTACCCATTTTTTAATTTGTAAATAGCATCGAGTTTGTGTGTGTAGATGATTTAAAAAGTGTATATACAGTAGGTACGTTTTTAGGTTGAACTTGGGACAGGGGTTGAAAATTAGCAATAGCTATAAACTCTTTTTGCATCGCATCAGTTACAAGCTTGTTTGGTTCTATGTTGACTCGCAATGTCCCTGTCAAATAAATAAATAATTAAATAATAAATAAATAAATATTGTTTTCATAAAGCATGCGTGAAAATGGCCAGTGTGGTTCACTTTTCTTTACTTTTGGAGATGTTTATAAATCTTTGTTTCTAGAGATTTTGCTGCACTCACTTTATTTTTCAATTAATAAATCTATTGGGCATGATTTTTGGTAAACCAAGAATTGATTACAGCCCTACAGTCAACCAGATCTAGTTTGTAGAACTAGATCTACAGTTCAACAGTAGTTCAACAGTGTGCTACGTAGAACGAGGGAAACTTATTTTTCCGAAACTTATTTTTCCGAAACAATCGAAGGTTGTAGTGGCAATCTACGCGTTCTGTTCTCAACGGTAAATAAATTGACAAATCCCCCTGTTAAGATGCCATCAGAGCTTACCTCCAAAACCAAATGTAATGAGTTTGCAGAGTTTTTTAATGACAAAGTCCAAGGCATCAAAAATGCCATCACCTCCACAGTAGAAATTACAATCCAACAGCCAGTGAAGCTTTTTGGGCTGACACACTTTACACCAGTACAAAATGAAACTGTCCAAATGATAATTACAAGTCTGAGTTCTTCTACATGTAGCCTGGATGTATTACCTCCTAGATTTCTTAAATCTGTTCTGAGCAGTCTTTTACCTTCACTCACGCATATAGTAAATATGTCTCTTGAATCTGGAACATTCCCAATGGCCCTGAAAACGGCAGTCATCAGACCCCTCCTAAAAAAGAGGAGTCTGGATGCCTTGGCACTTAAAAGTTATCGGCCCATTTCAAATCTGCCTTTCATGGGTAAAATTCTAGAAAAAGTTGTCTATCACCAACTTACAGAATTTTTAATAATCAATCACTCTTTTGATATGTTCCAGTCTGGTTTTAGACCCCACCACAGCACAGAGACCGCTCTAGTGAAGGTAACAAATGACATCAGACTTAACACTGACGCAGGAAAAGTCTCAGTTCTTATCCTGTTAGATTTGAGTGCTGCTTTCGACACTGTCGATCATGGTATCCTCATTCAGAGACTTGAGGACTGGGTTGGTGTTTCTGGAACAGCCCTAAGCTGGTTTATATCCTACCTACAGGACAGAAAGTATTTTGTGGAGATCGGAAACTGTGTCTCAGACCATCTGGCCCTGACCTGCGGAGTGCCACAGGGCTCAATCCTGGGGCCTCTCCTGTTTAATATTTACATGCTGCCTCTGGGTAGGTTAATACACAGTAATAACGTGTCCTATCACAATTACGCTGACGATACTCAGGTCTATGTGTCCCTGACAGCAGGAGAACATGGACCAGTGGACTCGCTCCTTCACTGTATCCAACAGATCAGTGATTGGATGCAAAATAACTTTCTCCAGCTAAACACAGAAAAAACTGAAATTATTGTTTTCGGACCTCAGAAACAAAGAGAGAGCGTTATCTGCCACCTCCAGTCTCTCTCCCTGAAACCCTCAACTCAGGTCAGAAATCTAGGAGTAATAATGGACTCAGACTTGAATTTCAATAGCCACATATCATCTGTGACATCATCAGCTTACTTCCACCTAAGAAACATTGCTAAAATTAAAAACATTGTGTCTAAAGCAGACTTGGAGATTCTTATCCACGCATTTGTCTCCAGTCGATTGGACTACTGCAATGGCTTGTTCACAGGTCTCTCTAAACAAGCGGTAAAACAGCTGCAGTACATCCAAAATGCTGCAGCTCGAGTCCTGACTAGAACCAGGAAGTACGACCACATTAGTCCGGTCCTCAGGTCTCTGCACTGGCTTCCTGTGGCTCAGAGAATAGATTTTAAAGTAGCTTTACTTGTGTACAAGTCTCTCCATGGCCTCGCACCAGGGTACATCCGCGACATGTTGGTGCCATATGAACCAACTCGGGCTCTGAGGAGCACAGGGACTGGACTTCTGTTAGTGCCAAGAGTCGGAACTAGACATGGGGAGGCTGCGTTTCAGATTCATGCAGCTAGAGTCTGGAACCGTCTTCCCGAGAGTGTGAGACAGGCGTCTACTCTAGCAGTTTTTAAAACTGAACTGAAAACAGTTCTTTTTAGCTGTGCATACAAGTGAATGATTTTACATTTGTTTTTATCTTTAATCTTTTTAATGCGCTATGATTATTTATGATTATTTATGATTGTAATCCCTTGTGTGATTTTAATTTTTTACGGTTTTTAACTACTTGTGTAATTTTATATATCTTGTGCTCTTAATCTGTCTTTTTATGTTTACTTAAATTCTAATGTTTGATGATTTATGCATGATGTTATATGGGTTGTGAGGCGCTTTGCGTTGCCTTGTGTAGGAAAGGCGCTCTATAAATAAACGTTGATTGATTGATTGATTGATAGAAATCAGTGTTCTCCAGGTTAGAAAATATATGCACTCTGATTTCCGGATAATATTAAAGATGCTATCCCCTATTTTTTTTATTTTTTTTATGAGTTCATCAAAATGCTTATTACTACCTTACCTCCGGAGAGACTTGTCTATGGGAGAGACCTGCGGGACCGCCTCGGACTATCTATGCTCGGACTATCTATGCTCGGACTATCTACGCTCGGACTATCTATGCTCGGACTATCTACGCTCGGACTATCTACGCTCGGACTATCTACGCCCGGACTATCTACGCTCGGACTATCTACGCTCGGACTATCTATGCTCGGACTACATTTGGACGTGAAACAAGCGGTAATCTTTCAGTTATATATTTTGTTAGCAGTGAGTTGCTTTTGTTCCATTTCATCAGTGATTGTTATACAGGTTACAAGAAGTTGCGCTCATGCAAAATGCTCAATGCAATGTTTGCATATAGATCGCAAATAAAACTAGATGGCTCCGTGGGATGAGAGTGTAGAGGAAATAAGAAGCCTGTGAGCGAGTTGGGGGCGGTGCTACACATTCAAACCTTGCAGAAACGGGTATAGCTCCTTTAAAAAAATCTCTCTTTTGACCATTTAATGGCTTTAACCATTAAATGGTCAAAGATAAGACCACACAAGTTAATTTAGCCGCTACTGTTATGTATGCATGCCTGTTTTTACCCTTTATCTTTTTGTTTCCTTACTCTAGTAATAACATTTCCAATATTTGATCTTACAACAGTGCAGTAACACGTGCATTTCTCCGTCAGCTCATTTCAGACCGTATGACAGAAGGGATATTGGTATTGTTCCCTGTGGAGATTTCTTTCTCCTCTACAACAGCAGGAATCATCACTGAAGAAGTCTGTATAAAACAAACAATACTGCACTGGGTTCTGATGAACCCTCTCCATGCAGAGCTCACTTAAATAAAGGCATGATGGCAGACCTGTGATTGGATATATAGTATAGTATAGTATAGTATAGTATAGTATAGTATAGAGCTTGCACATGACCACAATAACACTCATTCTTCAGTCATCTTCAAATCTTTGCAGGTGGGACTCATACCAAGCCCTCCATATTTTTGCAATATGTTTACCTGACTAGATTTTGAAACAAGAAATATTGCCATGTGTGATAAGCATGTACCGAGCAACAATATACAGTATATGTTCAGAATAGTTTAGGTTCCTTGTGTGTGTATGTGCTGGTTGCATCACAGCCGACCCCTCTCACCTGCACATGGACTGTTCCAACCTGTCCCCTCAGGCAGTAGACTGCGGTCCATCAGGACTAGAACCTCCCGCCACAAGAACAGTTTCTTCCCCTCTGCTGTTGGACTCTTGAACACTTCCTAACCTGTCCCCCCACCCTCTAGAAGTCCCCTACTGCTCTTTATAAAGTCACTTTACTGCTGTCACTGTATATTGTGTGCCCCATGTGCACTTGTATGTTGTATTTAGTAATTGTAATAATTCTATATTAAATTGTATTCCTTTGAAGTGTTACTAATTTTTTTTTCTTATTATTATTTTTTATTTCTTATTACTCCTTCTCTACCCTTACTTCTCTTTCTGACTGTTGCACTGAGCCAAAACAATTTCCAAATCTGTGACTTCCTGTTACTTACGTGGCAATAAAAATGATTCTGATTCTGAACCCGTGAGATACTATAAAAGAAAATATTAGCACAAGATCATAATTCATATTTTTGGACTGCAGGCAGTGACAGGGACTACAAATGAGTATGTTTGAATTGCATCCTCGACAGGTGACGTTTACAGTAAGACCGAGGGACATTCAGACCCCAGCTCCCACCGGTCTCCAGGCGCCAAAGGGACAGCAAACACCATGACATGAAGTGAGGCCACACGAGGGGTAAACAGCCACACCGCTGCACCAAGAGAAACGAAGAATCTTTGGCTTTAATGTTGGTGAAAGTGAAGAGTAAATTGCGAAAGTGACCTGGGATAGCGGTGTTGCGGATGTAAACATTTATACCCTGTTTGTTGAGTTACTGTATATTTTTTTGCTCTGCCTTCCCCCCTCCCTTTCTATTTTTCAGGACTTGTGTGTGACAGGGATGTGGCTCATCTGCTACTGAGGCCTTTACACGTTTCATATTCACTCCTCATCCTGTCCTTTAAAGTATAGTATAGTAGAGGATTTTCCCAAATGTTATGAATGAACCGCCTTCTCCACTTTTTCAGGATGTATCACTAGAATGATTGATTATTGGGAGGACCAATAGTCTGGATGATCCACCCGGAAGTAGAAAATCCTCCTTCACAAGTTCATGAACATATATGTCTATATCTATATCCTTTTTTTGATATTTTTCTGATGGTGAATTCAACCACGCACAACACCAATGGTGCATTACAAGACAGAACTATAGTTTCCGATTACTAGTAAATCTGTACCAATCCAAGCCCTGGCAATCCAAAACATGTGCGGTTTTCATATAATAATAATAAAAATAACGTCAATGCACTGAATAAAGCAATTATGAACAAGAATATAATACAACTAAACCAGGAAGTGTTCTCCCAAACCGTCTCGACAGCAACAAAGTCTGCATATAGCACCAGCACTAACCCCTGTCCCCCAATAAGAAGAAGAGAGAAGGATTAGGGAGGTGGAGCAGAAAGAGGACAGGACAGACAAAAGCGCCAGATGAGCGAGAGCCCGAGTGTTTGCATGCTGAGACAATTAGCCCCACCTGCAGCTACCTCAAACTGTTCTACCTGTGAGCCGCCGCTGCCTCCCAGCTAATGCTCCTCCATGTGTGCGTGTGTGTGTGTGTGTGTGGGTGTGTGAGTGAGTGAGTGTGCATGTGTGTGTGTGTGTGTGTGTGTGTGTGTGTGTCGGCGAGAGCAGCATTCTGAGTTTGAGTGGGCTTTGGAGGTGCGCGGCAGAGTCAAGGTATAAGACCAAATCCAATATCTATTCAATAGCAGTTTCAGGAAAGATTTGAATACCACTGAAGCGACTCCGTAAAGATAAATAAAGAGACAGCGAGTGAACCAGAGAGATGGGGTTCAAGGAAGCATAAAGTGAAGACAATAAGAGAAGAAAAGTAAAGTTGAAAGTATAAAAGTTGGGTCCATAGATGGCCGTTAGGGGACGGCTGGACAAGAGGGTTCAAGTAATAGATTAATAAGGTCCCCCGGCAACAGAGCATTTTGATCTCAACAGCTCTGGGATTATCAGAAGACATGTTTGTGATTGAAGCAACATACTGCTGTAGGTCGTTACGTCAACAAAGTTATATTTAATTCATAAGTGCAAGTACAAATATGATTGTATTTTCCATTCACACACACGAATGAATGTGAATGTACACTTTACTTGTCCGCGTAGGGAATTCTGTCCTCTGCATTTGATCCATAATGCAATGCCTGTCAGGAGCAGCGGCCGAGTACATCGCCCGGGGGTGATTCTACCAATCGTACATGCTTTCAGAGGTAGGGCCGTGGCTTGAACCAGGACCAACTTATTCTTCATCATTTTGCTTAAATTATCTGCTTAAATTCTCAAACTCATCATCCACAAATATTTTCATCTCTCAAAAAATATGTTGTATTCATCAATTAAAGTAACAAGTGGTTCTGTAGTTACAATTGTTCGTAATTGTTAAAAAACTTTTTTTCCTCAACCAATATTACTTTGTTCATTATTCTTATGATTTAGCTGCACTTTTGGTTTTAAGGTAATGGTTGGATCTTACATCAGAAATGCAGTATGTGTCATCACCATTATAACAGCTCACACACGACATTTGGTGTACTCTGCCGTACTCTGCCGTACTCTGCCGTACTCTGCCGTACTCTTCCGTACTCTTAATTGCTTCCTAAACTCTTTTGTGTCTTCATGTTCTTATCCATTTCTAGCTGATGGCGAGGCTCTCATTTCCTGGCTGGTCATGACATACTGAGTCAGATCCTGCTGCTCTATTCCTCTGAATAACTTGCACTGTCATTATTATTTGCTGAACTGTCTGCAATTTATTCCCAGAAGCTACAGACGAAACACACAAAAGTCCACCATACACAGCATTGCCTGGCCTGCCAGACACTCCTCCTTTCTGTTCAAAAGAAGAACCGTCTGGACACCTCTTCCTAGCCTATCATTTCACGATTTTACCCACATCGGTCCAATCACGCACCGAGAGGCGGGACTTCCTTTCACCTTTGAGTTGCTGATAACTCCTCGTATCTTTAAGTTTTTGTTACAAAATCGACAGCAGTCGTTTACATTTGCACTAGCTGACATGCCGCCATCCCTTGTTTTGTGTTTACTGAAACGGCTTGGGTGCCGCTAGTTGCTGCGTCATATCCTGTGTGCATCTAATTGGTTGATGCAGTCTGTCAACCACGCCCACCGGGAATTCGCTGAGATCAAGCTCGTTCCCAGACTATATGTCTTTGAAAAAGCATATCGTTTGGCAGGCCAGGCAAACACAGCATGGGTTCTATGCCCCTACACCCGACGGCATATGGTTCACTCTGACGTCTGCAAGTGACACTGATCGGTGCCCTGACCTACTTTTTCCTAACGAGGAACGTGGTTTGATTGGAAGAACCACTGTAAGCAGTCAAAACTCAAACTCAAGCTGTCAAAAGTCAAATAAGAGTTAATACCTAATTTCTTTGTCATTCCTTGGTCTATTCCCATGAAAGAAAAACACAAAGTTCCACATCTTTGTCAGTACGTATTAACTATGATCTATATATTTTCTCATAATGATGTCAAGAAGTGGTGACAATATTCAGCAAACTAATGTGTAACTATATGCCACTAAAAAGGACAAGAATGATATGTAATTGTAATAATAGTCCCCCTGTGCACTCACCTCCTGCAGGGGGATCCGTGAGGGGCTGGTGCTGTGTGAGTTGGGTGCAGCTCTGACTGCCACCCCCCCCCTGACCCAGAAATGGATTCAGGGGTTGAAAATAGATAGATAGATATAAGGCAAGGCAAGGCAAGTTTATTTGTATAGCACAATTCATACACGAGGCAACTCAAAGTGCTGAACAAAACAAGTAAGCATTAAAATCATAAATAATCACAGTACATTAAAAAGAAAGATAAAATCATAAAATCCCTCAGTTGTATGCACAGCTAAACAGAACCGTTTTTAACCTGGTTTTAAAAATTGTCAGAGAGGAGGCCTGTCTCACATCTTCAGGGAGACTGTTCCAGATTTTAGCAGCATGAATCTGAAAAGCAGCCTCCCCATGTTTAGGTCTGACTCTGGGCACTAACAGGAGTCCAGTCCCTGTGCTCCTCAGAGTCCGGGCTGGTTCATATGGGACTAACATGTCACTAATATATTTTGGTGCGAGGCCATGGAGAGACTTGTAACAAGGAGAGCTGTTTTAAAGTCTATTCTCTGAGCCACAGGAAGCCAGTGCAGAGACCTGAGGACTGGACTAATGTGGTCGTACTTCCTGGTTCTAGTCAGGACTCGAGCTGCTGCATTTTGAATGTACTGCAGCTGTTTTACAGCCTGTTTGGACAGACCTGTGAGCAGGCCATTGCAGTAGTCTAACCTACTGGACACAAATGCATGGATAAGAATCTCCAGGTCTGCTTTAGACACTATGTTTTTGATCCTGGCAATGTTTTTTAGATGGTAAAAAGCTGCTGATGTTACTGATTTGATGTGGCTATTAAAATTTAAGTCTGAGAAGAGAGATAAGAGAGATAGATACTTTATTGATCCCCGTAGGAGAGATTCAGGTGTCCTGCAGCAGAAGACTCTTTTTTGTTGTTGTACAGTCAGTCAGGTTTGTTGTACAGTCTGACAGCCGAAGGAACAACGGATCTCTTGAAACATTCCGTTCGGCAGCGCAGTGATAGGAGCCTGTTGCTTCGATGACTCCTCTGAGCGGCCATAGTGTCATGCAGAGGGTGTCTGGAGTTACCCAGGATGCCCTGCATTAGAGCCCTCATCCTTCTCTCCAGCACAGCTCCCACCGAGTCCACACTTCTCCCCATCACAGAGACACATTTCCTGATCAGCCTGTCGAGCCGGTTACTGTCTCTTGGATGAAATGAATGGATGGATGAATAATATGGTGGGTTTGTCAATCTAATCACTATCAAATATTGAGCTTGAAAAACTTTTGGACATTTCCTTTACAACATGTCTTTCAGATATTTGGACTTTCCCATAGAGCTGTATTGACACCTGCCCTCCGGGTTGTATATAAAGAGAGGGCTAACCGAGTGCTGACGTGACCCATACTGATAGACTGAGGCAAGCTTGAGTTTCCGCCGCAAATAAAGACTTCAGATTCCTAGTAAGTAAGTAAGTAAGTAATGTTTATTTAAATAGCGCATTTACAGACCAAGGTCACCCAAAGCGCTTTACAATTGTTCAGAGTTCAGATAGTTTTTCTTTCTCTCCACACATGGGGCCTCATTTACGAAACGGCGTTTTTCAATCTGGACGTGAGCGTACTGTACACACAGAGTTTACGCCAAGTCAGGAGGTGGTATAAATGTGTACGCTCATTTCAACCTTCATCACAACCCGCCAAAACACGCATGAAATTCAAGATTTGGACAACAATATACATATTCCCAGTCTGGCAAAATTATAAGCTGCGTTTTCGTTGAGCATCACATTTCGAAGTTTGTATGTGCGCATCAGACTTTCATTAATACGCTAGTTTTCACCGCGGCATTTACTAACAGCCGTGTATGCGTAGGCTCAGATCTGGGCGCATCTTACGCGCTCATAAATCCGGCGTTGAGTCCTGCGTAAATGGAATCTATACCAAAAATATACACCCTTTTCTCTGCAAGTTTCATAAATGAGGGCCAGGGTGATGACAGAAGAAATGGACATTAAAAACTATAAACAAAACTATAAACAGCAGGATGGATGTAAATATGCAGCACCATGGATTTTTAAAACCAAAACGATGAGTGTGACATAAACAGTTTCTGAGGTAGACAAGTTTACTTTTCAATGTAAATCAATTGGCGCAGAGCAAGTTGGAGCAAAACTTAATCCATAAGAATTTCCCTATTGGGCTTGTTTCATCGAGCTACAGGGGTTAGCATTGTCCATCTATATATAAATATATGCAGTCCATGCCTCCAACTGAAATAGAATCAACCTAACAATTCAGATGCTTAAAGTAAACTAAGCATTTGGGAAAGAGCTGGTAATAGTGCGGCAAATACAAAATGTAGTAAGTTGACAATGAATGAATTACAATTAAAATCTGTTTTCCACAAAAAACAAGAAAGTAAAGATACAAATGCAGGGCTTTCACATGCAGGTGGTGCCACACAAACCCAAAAGGTAAAACACAAACAAACAAAGAGGTAGTGTAGTGCTCTGCTATTTTATTGCTTCCCCCAAACCTTTTTTATTATACAAACAGCAGCGTTTGTTGTTATGTTGCTTATTGTCCAGTTGTGGCAAAACTCAGTACGCAGAAGCTTTGCAGAAATCCTTTTGTTTGCACCTTGAACTGGCATCCGAGGTAATTGAAGGCCGCTGGGTGTCGGAAAAAAGATTCAAGGTCCAAGCCGACGAAGAAGAACAAACACACTGTACATCTGCATGACTAATCTCAAATCACAAAGTTTTAGAACAACAACTATCATCCTTTCTTGTGCACTTCTCTTATTCACCGAGTTACTCACTTCCGACAGAATAGTAGCTGTAGAGGCACTTGTATTGTTTGAGCTGTAAGTATAGAGCAAGTAGTCACAATAATGGTGATTTTGCCGAGAAAGTCTGTCATTGTGACGGACAGGATCCCAAAGAAAATACAAAAAAACTGTCATGAGCTATTTTCACGTCATTTTATATAGTCAGCTCTTTTGTGACAGGTGGTTTCACGCAGTGCATCTGGCCCTTTTTCAAATCAAATTAATAAATACATTTATAAGCTCGCTAGTTATCGTTTTTTGTGCTACAGATGTAAATTAGGAGCTTTCGTGAGTAATCTCTACGCCTTGAGGCAGATGGTGGGTATAGTTGGAAACTTTTGACTGCAGTGTCCTTGGCAGAATTTGGAAAGGCCGGGGATTGCGTGGACTCGGTCTATATACAAAAGGGCTTAAATGGGGCCAGCAGTCCAAAGACGCTTTTAGAGAGAACGTGGTCACAGAAAACATCCGCAGACGAGCAGGCTGCACCCTATTCATTCGTATATTTGGCAAACGGAAGAAGTTGTGGCCCTCTGGAACTTTGCAGGTCACAGAGAGAAGTCAAGCAAAGTCAGGGATCCTTTCAGCAGTAGAAGAGATCAGCAAACATGTTTAGATTAGATTAGATGATAGATAAATGGATACTTTATTGATCTCCGTCAGAGAAATCCAGGTGTCCTGTAGCAGCAAAAATAAAAATAAAATTGATCATTCTAAAAAGATAACAATAGTAATAATCAGCAACTGCCCTTCAGGTCACAGCAGCAGAGGTGGAGTAGCCTCTGGGTGGAGCAGGACGGGCCACAGCAGCAGAGGTGAAGTAGCCTCTGGGTGGAGCAGGACGGGCCACAACAGCAGAGGTGGAGTAGCCTCTGGGTGGAGCAGGACAGGTCAAACGGTGGGGTACCCGCTTGGTTCTCTGCTCTGGTCTGGAACATTGCAAAACTATGCACACTGTACTACAGCAACAGTTCAGACAGAAAAAAAGCAAAAAAAAAATAAAAAAAATTAAGTACAAAACTGTTTTAGAGCTACTTAGGACTTGCAGCCGTTTTCCAGCGCATCTTTCAAAAAACAAAAAATGTAATGTATAATAAATATGTTTACTGTCATAATATTTTACATAAAAAAGTTTATTGAAGAAGATTTGTGTTTGGGGTCCATTTCATCCACTCATGATACAGTATTTTACAAGTTTACATTTTGTACACACCAGACCAAGGCTTTACAATGGCTGGGAGTTCAAATATTGTTTCATTATGTCCACACTTGGGAAGCGAGACGTCGAACACATTGGTGCATCAAAGCTACCACGACAACATCCATTCACCCCCTCATTACATTTGTACCTATTGTACAGGCTTTTAGTGGTAGGGGAAACCGAAGCACACGGAGGAAACCGAAGCACATAGAGGACACCTACGCAGACACAGGAAGAACAAACAAACTGCATGTTCTTTGACCAGAAAGGCCCTAGTCCAACTGGGATTCAAACCCAGGACCTTTTTGCTGAGAAGCGAGACTGCAATCCACTCAGCCACCGTGCCGAAAGTTCGAACACATTAGTCTTGAATTTACTTTACCGCAAATAAAAGAGCAATGCAATACATTTCACGCAACTATAATTCCTCGGCTAAATTGAAACTTCCAAAACATTCCTCTTTCTCAGTTTCAATTTCTTGATATTTGGAATTGAACCAGAACGAATTGAAGAGCTTTCTTTACTGTCGCATTTGTCGCCATCGCCAAACTACAGCCAGAAAAATTCGCGCAAACTCTTGACGTCACTGACACCGACCAACAACACCCGCCTCCCCCGCTCCCTGATTGGTCGGATGGGATTCAACCTCGGAAACTGCAGCCACTAGGATCAAACCCAGACTTACAGGTAGGTAAATAATAACCGACCTGAGTTTACGGATGGTCACTCAGACAACTTAAAAACTAAAATAAAGTACAATATAATCATGACAGCGCTGAAATACCATAACTGGACGCGCTGTTTCAACTGAGGAGGGAGGTTTTCTGTGATCACTGATTATTTCTTGTCTTCCATGTGTGTGTCGGGTTCTAGAATCTACATTGTGACATTTGTGGCCAGCACAGGTGCAGGTGACGGAGGAGGAGAAGTCCCATTCGGCTGCAGTGGTAATTGGTTTGTTTGGTGAGGAATGATTAGGCTGATGTGTTAATGATTGTCGCTCTGGGCCATGCGCTCATTAAAGCACACCGCTGTCATTATGGGCTCAATTGGGCCTGAGATCACGCCCACGAAAAGAGCTCAAAGTGGGGAGAAAAACCAGCCTGTGATGATGTGCTTTTACTTCTGTGGTTTGCAAATGAAATTAACCCATGGAATATATGTGGTGAGGTGTATCAAAAGGTCCATTGAAAGCTTTGTTTTGTTTTAGTTCTGGTTTTGTTTATTATTGATAGGAACGAGTCCAAGTTATTTTTTTATCATTTGTTTTAGCCTTGAATTAGATATCAATTAATGCAGTTTAAGTCAAACCATCTTTGTGAGATTACAGATATTCATTGTTGATTTTATTTCAAACCTATGTACACACATTACACACAATAATAATAATAATAATAATAATAATAAAGAGGATTAAAATGATTGTTCACACACTGTTTGAAAAGGAGTTGGACGAAGCACACGAGTCCAGTTTCTTCCATTTAAAGCAACTTGCTAAAATAAAGTCCTCCCTTTCAAGGCAACATTTTGAAATTCAGATTCACGCTTTTGTTACGACTCGGCTGGACTATTGTAACGCCTTCTACACAGTGATAATGCTGTTTCAACTACAGTTGAACTTGATGAAATCTCACACAACAAAGAGACAAAGTTAATCTTTTACTTGTTACATTGTACAAGGAGAATGTCTGGACAGAGGCAAGGCACAGACCCTAGCCTCTCTCAGGACAAGTCTGAAGATTCACAGTCTACAAGCCCCTTTTGGTAGAGCAAGACACACCTTCGTATGCAGATGGGAAAGGAAGAAACCAACACAACAAAAGACACTTAGCATATGAGCTCCCCAGACCTCCTGGTGTCTTCCTGAAGCTGAAGTGAATTAGAATATAGAGCATTCAGCATATAGCCACATATGATTTACCAAAATGATAACTTAAGTTAGATTCCAATATCACACAGGTATCAGCCAGACCTCACCTGCTCGTCTGCAGCTGGTACAGAACGCTGCGGCGCGTCTGTCAACAGGAACTCGGAAGTATGAGCAAATCTCTCCTGTCATCCCTTCATCGGCTCCTCTTCGCTACCGGATTGATTTTAAAGTCCTTTTGTTTGTCTATAAATGTCTGAATGGCCTTGCTCCACGTTTTCTGTCTGACCTACTGACGTGATACGCTCCATCACGTTCTCTCAGGTCAGCAGATCAGGCTCTGCTCTGCCGGTTCCTCCGACTAAACCGAAACTCAGAGGTGATCAAGCTTTTTCGGTTGTTGGTTCTAAATTGGGGGCGACAGTAGCTCAGTTGGTAGAGCACTGGCCTTAAGGCCTGAAGGTTGTGGGTTCAATTCCCACCTCTACAACTTCTCCACCGACTCCCACTGATGACTGCTGTCGTTGTGTCCTTGGGCAAGACACTTAACCCCACTTTGCCCAAAAAAGCCCCCACTGTAAGATCAAGGCTGCTCAGAGAGCAGCCGTCCTCCTGTGGACTCACCACCTGCAGAGGGTCAGTGAGGGGCTGGTGCTATGAGACTTGGGTGGCATCTCTGACTGCCACCCCCCTGACCCAGAAATGGATTAAAGGGTAGAAAATGGATGGATGGATGGAGGGTCCTAAATTACGGAATGAGCTGCCCCTGTGTGTTAGTTTGTCTGAGTCACTTCCTGTTTTTAAGTCTTGTCTTATTTGTTCTCATTGGCTTTTAATTGATTTTCCATTGATCATTTTTGCTTTTTTGTCACTGTTTTGTATTTTGTAATTGTACATTTGTGTATGTATTTTTATGTACAGCACTTTGGTCAAGCTTGTTGTTTTTATTAGTGCTTTATAAATAAACTGGATTGGATTGAATTATTTGGCTCCAACCCCTCTCACTCATTTAACTAAGAGTGTTAATGTAACTATAATCCTTGCATTTTACTCTATTGATAATCCAACTATGCAGATTTATACTCTGCCACATTTGTCATTAGAAGAAGGTTGTGAATTTTTACTTTTTCTTTGGTCTTGAGGTTAAGAGAAGCTTTTTGCGTCTCCAAAGTTCACTCTGGCTGTGATTTCCGGGCTGCAGGTCTTTCTGTGATCTCACACACTCTACCCACACGTTCTTTCATTCTACTGCAGAGAAAACTGTGACCGATGTCGTTATTCTATTTCATGTATTATTTAAATGCCACAGTTATATTGATTGACGATGTTAATTAAACTTAACCTGGCAAGAGCCAGATTGATGATTGTGTAGAACTCTAACGCGTTCTCCACGATATCAATCTGGGACTTCTCCCGGAGAATCCTTTCGGGGAAAGGAGGGAAAAGCAGCAGAATACTTCAAGCTGATTGGGCGAAGTGACGCTGTGTGCCCGCCTACCAAGGTTTGACTTAAACCAATCCCGGTAACATGTTTGCCGTCCAGAAATGCACAAAGCGCCTCTCGCTGTTCATCTTTCAAAAAAGAAATTGGAGATACTGCTAAAACTGACTTGATAGCCTCAGCTACGCGTCCGTCCTCCTGCGTAGCCATGTTTGTTTTGCTTCGGCCCGGCACTTCTTGCTTTCGTCAAACCCGGATATCCCGCCCTAAACCCCCAGACTGGCGCGTGATTGGCTCGCACACCCAGTGGTTCGACTCGAAAAGTGTAAGCGGGAGCGGTACAAGATGTATTCTTGAGTGTTTGTGAACTCACAAATACCGCGAGAATTCAGCTTGCAGGCAAGGTTAAATTAAACTTCCTTTGTCAAATTTATCTTGTCTTACGTTTTGTCAAATCATGCTACAATAGTTTCTTCAAGCTCTGGCATGTATTTATTCCCATGAGGTAAATACAAACATACACAGTTGTTTGGAGAAACTAGAGTAATAAAAGCAGTCATTAAATATGACTTTGCAAGCTGCTTCCAAGGATTCAATTTTCTTGTCCATCACTTAGACTCTCTTGATTTTGGTTCTATTTCAGACCATGGCTACCAGCTTTAATAACTAACAAAGCACAGCTGATTAAAACATGTCACTCAAACATTTTCATAAAAGTATAATGACGTGGATGATGTCACGCATTGAAATCCAAACACTCTGAAGGAGCCCCTAGTGATGCTGTAGCAGACAATCTGATCTGTAAGATTGTGTTATGTTTCTTATGGCCCCTTTATTTGCCTCGCTAATGCACTCCCAGATCGCCATGCA
Source organism: Knipowitschia caucasica (assembly GCA_964034765.1). Taxonomy (NCBI): domain Eukaryota; kingdom Metazoa; phylum Chordata; class Actinopteri; order Gobiiformes; family Gobiidae; genus Knipowitschia; species Knipowitschia caucasica. Next base: position 34,956,394 of record OZ035838.1, on the reverse strand, counting down.
CCTTCATTTTTCATTCCTGAGCCACGGTCCTTTTATGAGGGTCAATGTCGTCTTAATAGAAAGGTCACTCACAGCTGCCCCCGGAGGTTAAAATGATAATGAAGCGCCAGGATGTCAATTATAACCCTATGATAAAAGTTTATAGCTTGTGGACGTTTGGGGGGAGCCTTTATGTTCATATAGCTGCACATGGGTACAGTGATCAAATACAGTAGGTTCACAGTGTGGTTCATATCTGACTGGCTCACAATCTTTAAACACAAGGTTCTTTATCGCACAGTAGACCTGTGTGCAATCATGATCCATGAGCTGATATGCTTACATTCAATTCAATTCAATATATTTTTGTAGAAAGCAAAGAGGAAAAGGTCCGAGGCACTCTAACTTTACGTACATATTTTTGTATCGCACTAAATCACATCAGTTGTCTCGGAGGACTTTACAAAGTTGTAGCCAGGAGGCCAAAAGGTAGAGGGGCGACCTTTGCCCATAAATGTGCAGGAATGTCCCGGATCACTACTGTCCCAGGACCGTCCTGCATCAGCAAGATACATGCACTGTCAGCAGAAAGAGCTATGCTCTCGGCTATGAACAGTTGTTAATACCCTGAGTAGCCACGATTATTGTGCGTTAGCTAGTGATGTTGTCAGCGCTAGCTGCATAATGCAAAGCACAGTGTCGTGAGCAGCACGTTGGGCAATGGTTAGCACTTGTGCCTTTCCATCCTCCAGACCTTTCTGCTTGGAGGTTGCGCATCAGTGTATAGGATTCCTCCAGGTGCTCCAGTTTCCCCTACCACAAAAAACCTGTATAAAAGGCCCTGCTGCCATGTGGGAAGTGAGAGGACACATGCCCACAACAATTTTAAGGCGCTCTGAGGCGCTATATACAAAAAATATTACGCACAGTCCATTGCTCAGTAGAAACAGTGTCAAAAATAAAAAAGTGAATCACCTTTAGTGTGGGATCATTTCCTGATGACAGACCAGCTGTAGATCCAGGACGGAGGTCAAGTCCGTTGAGTCATAGTCAGTTAGACTCGCCAAAGAGAGACAGAGGGCATCCAATCAGGGGGTCGTCTATGAGTCAGGTCCTGGGGCGATCCAGGTTGGGGAGTCGGGTTTCAGGTTGTCATCATCGCACCAGAAAACAGACAATGAGACAAGAAGTCATATTCTATGATGACGACGGGTAAAGTAAGAGAGGAGAGAAGATAGTGCTCAAGTTATCATACTTCTCTCAGCGAGGCGTCTCCACATGCAGCCTGACAGATAAACTGTATCATCACGATCAGCCGAGAAGGAGGAGACACCAAACAAATACTCACATGTCTAGAATGTGAGTCATGTTGTGTATCTTCATAGTTACACACTGCGTTGCGCATGAAGAATAGACAACAACACAATGTGCACAACAGAGCTCTCCTCCGCACCAGGATCATGGCTAATGCGCTGCGCAGTGACGTCATCATGCTGTGAGTTTCTTTCAATAGACTTACAGTATTCACTTATAAGCTTGCATGTCGTGACTTTCTGAGGTTTTGTCATCAGATATTTCCCCCATGACATCCCAACATCTTAAGACAAAAAGAGAGAAAATAAATGCTGTGATTTTCTTGCTTTTCTTACGACAACACAAGAAAGACAAGGTAATTAATTGTTATAATCAAAGTTTTCAACATTGCACAAGACTTGCACACACTTTATTTATTTATTTTTTCTTACATCAAACCAAACAGTTATTGGATGAAAATGAGTCGTATTTTACACCAATCGCACACCAGGGGGCAGACATAGAACTCCCAGGAGAAAATGTCTATCAGAAATATGATGCAGACTTGCCATCCGTGTATTTTAGGTGCTTCCACCTTTAGTTTTATCTGACAAATATATTGATATAATCTTTCCAACACACAGGCCGCGCTATACTCTGCCATTCCCCGTGATTGTGTGATTGATGAGTCTATTGATGATCCATATGGTTCATCTCCGAGGTTGTGACCCGGCGTATCGATCCAAGCCGGGACGTGCTTCTTTGATTATGCAGCTGCCACACTGTTTTGCATGAAAATATATGTAAGCGACGCCATCTTGGTTTGTGCCTGTGAATTTGTATGTGACCTTCTGTCATTGATTATAGAGCGCTTGTGCGAAGAATCTCTGAGGCATTCAGGCATCAGCAGTCCGACAAGAGCCACGAGTTAAAATGTCTGCGGCGATGATGCCAGGTTTGGACAGCCATGAAATCTGAATGACAGGTCAAAAATACCGGCAGTAAAAACAGTTTTCAAGCGCCATTGGACTGCAAGCACTTTTCAGCAAACTGCGGAGGCCTTGCAAGTGTCCAACAAAGACGTTTTGAGAGAATATAAAAAGAGCTTAATGTGTGAAGTTCATAAACAAGATCTTAAAGGTAAAGAAGTGACTTAACAGAACCTGTTGAAACTGATGGGAAATTCAAGCAGATCTGGTCGTAGATTTTTTCTGGTCCCAGAGCTGAGACCACAGGACCCAGGACCAGAGGAGCCAAGATCAGAGGAACCAGGACCCGAGGCAGAGACCAGAGGACCCAGGACCAGTGGAGCCGAGACCAGAGGAACCAGGACCAGAGGCAGAGACCAGAGGACCCAGGACCAGTGGAGCCGAGACCAGAGGAACCAGGATCAGTGGAGCCGAGACCAGAGGAACCAGGATCAGTGGAGCCGAGACCAGAGGAACCAGGACCAGAGGCAGAGACCAGAGGACGAGACCAGAGGAACCGAGACCAGAGGAGCCGAGACCAGAGGAGCCGAGACCAGAGGAACCGAGACCAGAGGAACCGAGACCAGAGGAACCGAGACCAGAGGAACCGAGACCAGAGGAACCGAGACCAGAGGAGCCGAGACCAGAGGAGCCGAGACCAGAGGAGCCGAGACCAGAGGAGCTGAGACCAGAAGACCCAGGACCAAAGGAGTGGAGATCAGAAGACACAGCTGACTATATATCAATCAATCAATGTTTATTTCTATCGCACAGTTCATACAGAATGCAACCCAAAGTGCTTCACATCGGCAACATTTAAAAGCAATTTAAGAACAATTTAAAAACATACTGTAAATATAAAATGGAAGGTAAATTGGGTGAATTTTTTTGGAAACATTTTATTTGTTTGCAACTGATCTTTAAAGGTATTTTAGGAAATTTGGAATTCATCATTATTGTTATTATTATTATTTTAATCCTCTCCCTTTGCCTAGTACTATCCTCCACTGACCCTCACTGAGATGTTTTCTTATTTGCAGCACTTCCACAGACTAAGGGACCCACTGCACATGCGCGACCAAGGACGGGGGATTGGGGCCTTTAAGTCCTTGTCATGTTCATCTTTTCCCTCGAGTGCGTTGCCAATTGGTTTGGAAAGAACGTGCACACATATTTCCAAGGTTTAGCGCACAACACCATGCATGGTGTAGTAAAACTGGAGATCAGCACTCCAACACTGTGCCACCGCCTGCAGCTACATTCTACCTTTGTTTTTTATTTTTTCCTCTTTTGTTTCTAGTTGCTGAACTGGCAAATATTCTCTGCATGCGCTTTCAGGGAATCCACAGCCTTTACTCCATTCAGACAAAAACGCACAAGTATACAGTGTGTACATCCAGAAGCCAGCTGATACTTTCTGACCTTTGATTCAGGAGGAGAGCAGAAGTTATAAGTGAAAGAAGCAAGCATTATTTTTGAGAAACATAAAAACAAATGTAGGCTATTGCTGTGTCTGTTTCCAATATGTTTTCCCCGATGTTGTTAAGCATAATTTGTTTTTGTCCCGGAGCAAATTATGTATTTGATAAAGAGATTGTTTTTTTCTTTTGGTTGTGTAACATTGTATTATCCAAGACACTGCACTTCAACACATTTATGTGAATTTACAGTCACATTTCAACACTAAAATACAGTTTTTTGCTAGTAGTTGTAGCATATTTAGTTAGCATATTTATATTACAGTGCACATTCATGGACATTGGTCAACCTTCGACAGTGGCTCAGTTGGTGGACCATTGGCCTTTGGGCCTGAAGGTCGTGGGTCCGAGCCCACCGTAAGACCTACTTCCGACTCCCAATGATGTCTGCTGTCGTTGTGTCCTTGGGCAAGACACTTAACCCCACTTTGCCTGAAGCCCCCGCTGAAAGATCAATGCTCCTGTGGACTCACCACCTGCAGGAGGATCAGTGAGGGGCTGGTGCTCTGTGTACTGGGTGCAGCTCTGACTGCCACCCCCCCGACCCAGAAACGGATTAAGGGAAAGAAAATGGATGGAAAATAGACGGATGGATGGTCAACTCCCCACAATGGACACAATCCCAGGTGTTCTATATTTGATTCTCTGATCTGTGTTGCAGATTAACAGTTTTGTTAAGTCCTCACAGATAACTACTGTTTTGATTTTGGACTATACAAGAAAACATTGACTTTGAATTTGAATTTTGAACCACTGTATTTTAGACCTCAAAAGTAAAGAAGAGAATGAGGAGTCTCTGAGTGGTTGCGTCGTGAGAGGGCAGTGTTCGATTTTAAAGAGAAAATAATCTCCCAAAACCCTGGAGTTCTTTGCTCAAATCCCACCTTCTTGTTTTATTAAGCACTTTGAGTTGCCTTGCGTATGAACTGTGCTTTACAAACACACTTGCCCTTCCTTGCCTTGCCTAACCAAGACGTCAAATGAATGCAATTGAAAAGGTAATCTGTTTTATTTATTTTTTTACCATTTATGTTTTATATTTAATTTGACTGACACAGCAGCAAGATCCACACATTGAATCCAGGATGACGCCAAGTATAAGAAAAGTATTGAGGCCAAAAACTACACAGCAAATTCCAAAGTGTTGAAATCTGAGTGTTGCTGTTTTTTCTAGGGGTACAGAGTTAACTTTACTCTAAATGAGTTATTATTCACTGAATTTCACTCAAATGAGTCTTTGATTTGAGGTTAAATTTGGGAGTAAAACCATTAAGTGTTGCCAATTTAAAGATGGTTAATGTAACTCCGTATTTTTCACTCTGAACTCTATGAGCCATGGTAACACCAGGTGAGTTAAAGCTGAGAGGCCCCGCCCCTTTAGAGCGGACAAGTGAGGATTTGGAGGCTTCAGCCATTTTACTCAACGTGACTTTGTTGGACAGTTTGTCGTCTCTCGGTGAGTAAACCTAATTACTTATTTTTTAAAGTTAACTGTGTATCTGTAACATTACTTTATACATTGCTTGAAATTACATTGTTGATTTACAATTGTTTAGCGTGTCGCTAAAGCGAATTGTGTAGCTAGCTAATTTCCGTAAGCCAAAAACTAGTTTTTGAGGATTAAATTGGTTTTGGGTTACTATGAAAAATATCCTTTCATTTAACTGTTGATGATATTGTGAGTCCTGATTTTGTTTTATTATAATTTTGTGATAAGGCTATGTTAAGTATGCGTGGCTAGCATACCGCACTTTATGTGGTGGCACATGGCCACATACCTTTTTATATTTAGTTCTAGATGTATTTAGGGGTTGTGGCGAATATAATTCATGTGATAAGACGCAGTGCGCTCACAGGTCCATCCGGAGGAGTGCTATGATTGTTCACGACAGCCTCTTAGTTATTGAAACTTTACAAATACTACATTAAAATTGTATAAATTCTGTGCAACAATTGTGACGGACCATGAATGTAAAGCATACATCAGTTCCGTGAACTTCTGTCAACTTTGAGTCCAAATTCCTCTTAAAGTGTGTATGCTGATCAATTAAACTAACATTTCTGGAATGCATGAAGGCCATGTGTCAGCGTATTTGATACCTCTTGATTTGCCATTTGTTGGTGAGCAGTCTGTTGACTTGACAAAGTAATACATATTTTTTGCTTTATGTTGTGCAGAAAATGCTGGTCAAAGTGGAGAATGGAGGCATCAAGAGATTCATCAAGAGATTCATCAAGAGATTCATCAAAGTGCCAAGAACTGAAGAACTCTTTCATTTCAATTTATTTCTAACACTAAGGTACATTTACATTTGAATGAGTAGGTAGATGATTAGATATTAATGTTAAAATAAAATAAAACACTGTATTTATGGCCAATTTATCAATCTGAATGGTGTAGTGAAAATATATCCCCTCCCCCCCCAGTAACAAATAAGTTCAGTCTGCAAAACCAACTGGAAACTGAACTCTACCTGACTGATGAAACCGACACACAAGATGATGAAGACATCTTTGATGAATTGGTCAAATCTGGGGTGAAGGATTTCAAAGCAGATTTCATGTTCCAGGTTTTGGGTAAGTCAATACATATTGTGTATGTATTTTAATGTTTTCAAATGGAAGCTCATTTATTTTTTATTTTTTAGACATTCAACTGGATGTCTTTAATGATTCCACAGCATCCTCTTCACTTGCACAACCCCAGCCTAACACAAAGTCTACATCCATCTCCCCAGTATCGCAGTATTCATATCCAGACTACCTCTCAACATCAGGCTTTGAATCAGATGCATCAAGGACTGTGAAATCAACAAAAAAGAGGAGTGGGTCCTTAAAAGAGTTGGACCGTAACGAAGCACGACAGGTATTCAACACTTAATATACAGTTTTTCTACATGTGTAAAAAAAAAAAATTGTTGCTGTTTTTTCTTTAATAGCAGGTGGAAAATGTTCTGAGGTCCCACCCAGGAGGGAAAAATATATTTAAAGAATAGGAACGCCGAAGTACTCATCCAACTGTCTTTCTTAAAGAGCTACTGGATACCTTGGACCCTACAGATGAGTCAGGTAAATTGTAAACTTTGTTAGTGCTGGTGTTGTATAGATTGTGGACATTATGGCTACTAAACATTTCAGCCATTTTAAGTTGTACTTCTTTTTTCAAGGCTGGGACAGTGATGTTGTGTCTCTCCTACTGCTCCTACATTTACTTCCACCAACCGCAGGGGGCCAAAACAAGACCAAGATGAAGGTTAGGTGTTCTGATATAATCAAAGAGCGATACACACCTGTGATTCAGTGGTTGTAGTTCAATTCGTGTGTGTGTATATATATATATATATATATATATATATATATATATTTTTTTTTTTTTGTGCAGGGGTGTAACGTAGTCCTTAAAGGTCCTTCACAGGAGCACACCAGACTCCACCCATTTAAAGGAGCTCAGTCTTTACCTGAGGAAATGGTGGCGTCCGGTGTGCTGCTGTTTGGGTAGAATAAAAACCTGCTGAGGTTATAGAGTAAACTCAAAGGTTCACAATCACAAAGGCTCTATCTAAAGAAAGAACATTTTGGAGTTCACATGAGTCTGACTCAAGAACAAATAGTGAAGTCAAGTTTTTAAAAAAAAATCGTTGATTTATATGTAGTTCTCCTTAAAATTGTGAAGGTAAAACAAAACACTAAATTTACAAACTTAATCTTCATGATCATTTTTCCTTTTTAAGGAAGGAATAAGTCTGTCAACTTTTCTTGAGACTGTGGACTGCAGACCCTTCCTCCTGTTCATTGGTGAGGATAAGAGGATCACTGGGTTCTATATCATCTTGGACCAAAAGGCCATTCCGTGTGCTGCACAGACAACTTTGGCTGCTTTTGACTCCCTCTTCAAAGCTCACTACGTCTTCAGTGTCTCATATGATGAAGCGCTCAAAGGTTTTTACACATTCAACATTGACGTTGGCGAGACAAAGGAAACACCACGAGTGAAGGAGCTGCGAACCAAACTGCTACAAGAACTGACTGAGTGAACTGTCTTTGAAGAGGAACTTCGTTTGTTTAACAATGTTTACTTGTTTTGTTTGCAAAACGCAGCACAGACAATGTTCATTTCTTCTTAATAAAAAGCCATTTTTGTTATGGCTAAAAATGGCTTTTTATTATGAAAACTTGTCTTTAGGTAAACTAGAATCTGGCCCTGCGAAAGTCCAAACATTAGGAGAGTTGGAAACTGGAACTCTTATGTGAAGCTATGCACGAGGGAATGAACACTGTTGTAGCAGTCACAAACTGGATCATGAGTTATGGGACATGGTGTCAAACTGGACTTTTTGTATGTACTGGTATGTTCAATGACTTACCTTTGTTTAAAAGAATTAAGCAAATTGTACTTTATGAAAACCAGGTATTTGTTGTCGACGGAACAGTTAAGACTCTTTATTTTAATGAACATTTTTATGCTTATTGTATTGACAAGCAAAGTGGAGGAAATTCATTGAGATTGAAAATCTCATACTTTAAACCCTTTGATAGACTGTTGGCAAACGATGACCATGTACCTTATTGTCACCTGATTTAAAATGTTTGTGTCAATAAATCAAAATGTATTCAGATGCTTATTTTTTCCATTGTCCTAAAAACTAACATATATATTAGTGTGTGTGTATATGTGTATATGTATATATATATAAATATAATATAAAAAAAAAAAACACTCCATGTGAGTGACTTTACTCTCCTAAAAGGGTTAGATTTTACTCTAAAATATGAGTTCATTAACACCAACTTGGGAGTTAATGCCTAACTCTGCAAAAAGTGTTAATTTAACCCTTTCTGGTGTGGTCGCATATAAACCCCAGAAAAGGGTTAAAAGTAACACCCTGGGAGTTGATTTGCCAATGTGGATTTTGCTGTGTATATCCGATTGAATTGACCCACCACACTTGTTGAAATTGCCAGTGAACAAAACCATTCAAGAGCAGAGCAACTTGAAGTCTGGAACCGGAATTGAGATTGAAATGCCAGAGCTGGAGAGCAGTATAATCTAAAGTCCACTCTGGGCAGTATGTGGGTACATGTAGCAAAGAGTGAGTGACAATGTAAGGCTTGGACTGTGCAAGTATTTCTGTAGCTCCTCCAAACGGCATCAAAAAACATTATTTCTGCATTTGTCAGCATATCATGACACCTGCCATGTCAACCAGAAACCATGTTGATGCCACAACCGTCAAAATGCTGAGAAAAGGGGAAAGATAAAGAAGAGGGATGACTTTGGAATGGAAATACAGGGACGAGCGGAGTCTATACTTTTCACTCTACTACAAAGACAATGCAGGCCTATGCAATACATACACAGTGATAGAATCTGGAGCAATCTTCCTGAATATTTGAGACAGGCCTCTTCTCTGACAGTCTTAAAATCCCGGTTAAAAAAAAGTTATCTTTAGCTGTGCAGGGATTTATATTTTTATCTTTCTTTTTAATGTACTGTCATTATTTAATAATTTGAATGTATGTGTGACTGTAGTAGTAGTAGTAGTAGGTTTATTCGGTCATACAAATTATTAATATTTTTTTTGACATAAAAAAGGCATTCAAAAAAGGACAAGGTTACAAAAACAATGTAGGTTATGTCAGTAGTGTACATGCTTTAACATAGATTTACAAACGCAATTGTGACCGAAGGGATTAGGCTGAAACTTATTTTGCCTAATCCAATTCATAAAGTAAAATCTCCAAAGTATGGGGCAAAACCCTTTCAAAATAGAAGCCAAACTAAATTTCAAGATCAGGAGAAAAAAATAAAAAAATAAATGCACAATAGGCCTCCTGTGGACTCACCACCTGCAGAGGGTCAGTGAGGGGCTGGTGCTATGAGACTTGGGTGGCATCTCTGACTGCCACCCCCCTGACCCAGAAATGGATTAAAGGGTAGAAAACGGATGGATGGATGGATGCACAATAGGACAAAAAGGAACGATTATAGCATATTAATAATTTGAGAAAACAGTTACATTTTAACAACAAAAAGAAACAGCACTAAGCTGTCTTAGAAATGAAGGAGAGCTGCCCGACCCATGCATAATGAATATAAGGGAGGAGGGAGGGGAGGGAGTGGGGGCATCTTGTTTTGTTCAGCACTTTGAGTTGCCTTGTGTATGAATTGTGCAATACAAATAAACTTTCCTTACCTTGATGATTTTATGAGTCATTCGGGATTGGTCCTCTGCATTTGACCCATGCTTGAAATGCTACTTGGGCAAAAAAAAAAGAAACAGCAGATTTTAATTCAGTAGAGATCCCAGAAACCTTTTAAGACGCTGTTGGACAAACAGACTGATACTAAGGATGCTGCTAATTGTGGACGATTTAAGTTGATGGTAAAACCTTTATTCTTTAAGCCGTTATTGTCCCCCAGTGGAGAATGAGTTTCAGAGATAATCCACGATAACCCTGTGTGTCTGTTATATACACCAGGTAATTAGTGAGGTCCTTTTCCCTCTGCGGCACATTGAGCCAAAGGCAAACAGAGCTATGCAAACAGATTTGTTTATTTCAGCCAAATGCGATGTAGCAGCTGATTGGTCATAACCGTTTTGTGTCCAATGAGATGTCTGGTCTCTCAAACGATCAGATCTGTGACTTTTTTTATTATTCTATTACATGTTTATTTGATAGGGACAGAATAAGAAGCAGTGTTACAAATAACCAATGTCATGTTCATATGCCATATTCTTGGGTGTTATTAAACTGGCCAGTAGGGGGCGAATGAGCAGACGTGGGACAACTCAGTTTTGCTCCCATTGAAAACCATGTAAAGTCTATTTTGGAGTCAAGGCTCTCCTCCTGTGCGGTGTACAGTCTTAATAGGGGACACTATATGCTTAGGGAGTACTAAAAAATATTTCTCAAAGGAGTCTTGATTTTGGGCATTTTGGAAAAAAAAACCCATAAGAAATAGCTGCGTTTCATTGGGGTCGCCTGCAGGGGGCGCTTATCTGGGAAAGCCTTGATCCACCTCGCCCACCTCAATTGATTGTTTCAAAGTGTCCTCCTTTATATGAGACCACAGTTGGAACATGAAGAAACTCTTGTCTTTCTCTCTATTTGTGCAGTTGCTACAAGCGTACACCGCACAGAAAGATGGCATTTTGACAGCGCTTCTTCTTCTACTATATCTCCGTGCATAAACCCGGCAGACTGCACCACCAGGATACGTCACGTCCTGTCCTACGTTTGTTATTCACGCCACTGCCCTGACGTCGTATGAAACCCAAGAACAGCATATTCGCAGACCTGGCTTCACTATAAAATTCCCACACAGAACACACCCTACTCTTTTAAATGTATTTTATCTTCTGCATTGTAAAAAACCCCAGTGGACAAGTGTTGAGAATAAGATAAGATAAGATATACTTTATTGATCTCACAAAGGAGAAATTTACAAATTTAGCACCTGTGCTTAGAGCAATGCATCTGGTTCGTCCAATGTTATTGTTATGTCCATATTAAATACATATATACATACAAATATAGTCGCCGTGGCAGAATCCAGGACACTTTCTATACTGCGACCTGGCTTCTAACAAACAAGCCAGCTCCCTACTTTTTTCTTACATATTTGTATTTTATTCATTTCTGTTATTAAATGAATTTCTGTTTGTATTAATCCTCAATACACTTCCGAGCCTTCAACTTTTGTCTGTTTCACTTCAAATTCCTGAAAACCCCCCCCAAAAACTTGCGCCTAAAAGGTTAAGCCAAAGGTGTCCCAACTTTTTAATAAGAGGGCCACTTGAGTTCACCAGACTTTATTTTACTGGATTCAGGCTGTTCTGGACTTAAAAAATGATTGGATCTGCCCTTATTGATTCACAACACAGCTTCATCATACCCCAACCATAATAACTGCAGTAAAGTATTTTTTTGTTTCATGAATGTGTTGGCAAATTGTCAACAAATACTTGCACATGAAGCTTCCAGGCCCAATTAGAGATGTAAGCAAAACACCACCCAGGCAACCATCACAAAACATCTGATGCACTTGGACTGGAATAATAATAATAATAATAATTCTTTCAGCAGCTCGAAGCTTCTAACCTTCCAACCGGTCTATCCCCAAGCCGAACCAAACAACGGTTGCAGAGTTTTGCCTTCAATGCCATCGGACAAATCAAACTTCACTATAGATTTTTGTTCCTCTTATCTTTCCTGAATGCCCTTCCGTCTCTGTTTGAAGTTAAAATAAGGCTACAGAGTTTATAAAGCCTGGGATCAAAGTATTAACAAGGGAAATAAAAAAATAAAAAAAACTGTTGAGGATGCTGCTGCGGTGCTGTGAACCTGCGTGCCGGTGTGGCAGGCGTCGTTTGACATGTTTAAGTCGTGTGGTTTCATCTTTTCTCTTTGACTTTGACTTTGTGGGGTCATTACAATATATCGATGTCTCGTCCTGATGCCTTCTATACACACTTGGTTTTACATGAGTACCCTTTCTCACAAATGTTTCTGATCTTTATATACACTAGGTTTTACATAAGTACTCTTCCTGTACTTACTGCTTACAAATCTGAATAATATTTTAAAGAAGCCATATCCGATTTTTTTTTTATGAGTCCATAAAAATGCTTATTAAGATAAGATAAGATGTGCTTTATTTATCTCACAGAGGAGAAATTTACATGTCACATTTGGCATGGATAGAACACTCAGATTGTGCAAAAGGAGGAAATGTGCAAACATGTTACATACAGGATATATATGTACAATAAAAGTGACAATAATTATGTACAACAAAAGTGACAAGTATCGATTGGAAACAGTGTCAATGTTACTATACAACATATATTTATTTGAAAACTTGAGCTCGTTGATTCAGCTGTGGATGAATTCAGGCGTAAAAAGTGCTGAGTAGAGACTTAGTGTGACGCCCGCTCTCCTCCAATCACAGAACGAGGCTGCGTCCTCTAGCCTCTACAGCGCTGCTAAACACAGTAGCATGTTAGCATAAGTGGATATAACTCCTCTGGCTGTAACTGCAGACACAGAAAAACAGCTCAAACGACACAACAGTGAGGAAGAGAAGAGGGAACTAAAGCCAAAAAATTATCAAAGAAGAAATCAAGCCCGGGTGAACATAGCTAGCTTACATCGAATCCTCTGGAGAGACTTGTCTAGGGGAGAGACCTGCGGGACCGCCTCGGACTATCTATGCTCGGACTACATTTGAACGTGGAACTAGCGGTAATCTTTCAGTTATATATTTTGTTAGCAGTGCGTTGCTTTTGTACCATTTCATCAGTGATTGTCGTACAGGTTACAAGAAGTTGCGCTCATGCTAATGTTAGCATATGTATCAGATCGCAAATACAACTAGATGGCTCCGTGGGATGAGAGCGTAGGGGAAATCAGAAGCCTGTGAGCGAGTTGGGGGCGGTGCTAAACCTTCAAACCTTGCAGTTATAGCTCCTTTAAGAAACTTCATCACCTTTGAGATCTTCTGCTGTCACTGAATCGTAGATCGTGTCCAGTTATTCCACTTCCATCTCACTTGAAAAATCCAGCAGGAAAGACTAGTTCTCTTTTCCCTCTGCAAAACTTCTGAGATTCCACTCATGCATTTGTATTCTTGTTGTAACTCTCACCTATTATAATCATGAAAGTGAAACTCTTCTCTCCTTTTGAGAGCGATTCAATGAGAGAACTACAAAGGCGAGCAGGAGAAAACTCTACCTGCTCACATTTGTCAAAGTGGTGGGGCATACAAAGCACATTCTTTTACTCAAGTTTATAATGTTGTTTTAGTGATAGTTTTTGTTCTTGACTCAAATAATCATCGTACAGGTCATGCACCATAGGCTGTGGATTTTTGTCGTGGGTGCTTTAAATGAGGTTTTTTGTGTTTTTATACTTTTTATGCATGTTGTGTTACTGCTGACAATCAGGACACATACGCCTTAGTTACAAAAGGACGGGTTGACGCAGAAAAATAAAAATCAAGGGAGCGAGACACAGTGCAGACACGGTGCAGACACAGTTAGAGCTGCAACTAACGATTATTTTGTAATCGATTAATCTATCGATTATTTTTACGATTAATCGAGTAGTCGCTTGGCTGTGAAATGTGTAGAAAAAAATAATTTTCTCATCACAAAAAGCTAAAGTGGCAACACTCGAGGACGTATTGATGGCGTAAACTTAAAGTAAATGTTTGTAACAGGCTCTTTCTGCTATCTGATTGGATGAGACAGACAGATATTCATGAAATTATAAAAACAAAGTCGGTTTTAATAAAAAATACTACATTTTCATGTCATTTTTGCTCTGTTTGAGTCTGTGTGAACCAGAAAACGATTAATCGATTACTAAAATAGTTGTCGACTATTTCAATAATCGATTAGTCGTCGATTAATCGATTAGTTGTTTCAGCCCTAGACACAGTGCAGACACAGTGCAGACACGGTGCAGACACGGTGCAGACACGGGCAGGCGGAAACCCTGTGGTCTGGCAGCCGAGGCCAAGGCCGTGGCCAAAGGACCGGGAGAGGGAACACGGAGAGCTCGAGCCACACCCAAAACCTACAAGAGAACGCGGGACAAGGACTGAGCAGCAGTGCCTGTATTTTAGCCTCTTTTTAACCCCTATTTTATTTCACACCTGCTTTTATTTCACGGCTTTTATATAACAGTTTTTTTTTTTAAATCAGATGAATGAATTTTCACGGTGTCACATTTGCACATCTAATTGTTTAAAACTACACCACAAGTATAGTCATCTCTATTTTTATTCTACAGACCAAGGTTTATAAGTAAGTAAGTAAGTAAGTAATCTTTATTTATATATACCGCCTTTTCACTGCAGATCTGAGTCTCAAAGCGGTTTACAATTGTTATTTTTTTGGGCACTTGTCCTCTCACTCCGCACAGAGATGGGAGCGGGGTCGCCAAACAGGAGGCGCATGCCAATCCTATTGTACATATTTTTAGTGGTAGGGGAAACCGGAGTACCCGGAGGAAACCTACGCAGACACGGGGAGAACATGCAAACTCCACTCAGAAAGGCCCTGGTCCGGCCGGGATTCGAACCCAGGACCTTCTTGCTGAGAGGCGAGAGTGCTATCCACTCAGCCACCGTGCCGCCAAGGTTGAAGTTTTACCCTCAGGACGACGCTGTAGGGCTCTTGGGCGCAGGACAAAAAGAATGGGAACTACATTTATCCCAACAGCTGTGAAGCACCTTAACAGCATGTAGCACTTTATACAAACTTTTGCACTTTAGAGCATGTTTGCACTGGAAATGAGCTTTGTGACATCCTCTCTTGTTCTGGTTTTCTTCAATGTTGGGATTTTACAGTGTCTGCCTGTTTTTAGATGATTGTTTGCTGCAAAACCAATTTCCCCTGGTGGGACAATAAAGATAACATGAACTTAAACTCGAAGGTCACACAGAGCGTCATATATTTTGGGTCTTCCAATAATTCCCATTCAATCCACACACAGTGATGACAGAAGCGAGACGTGGAACAATCTGAAGCATCAAAGCCCCAGACCATCACAATCTACTCACTCTCGCTTACATTCACACCCATTGCACATGTTTGTAGTTTTTAGTGGTATTCAGATAGAGGCAGATAGGGAGAACATGCAAACTCCAGAAACGCAGAAATCCCTGGAGGTGGATTATAAAAGAAGGTTCATGGTGTTTGCGGACGTTGAGTATTTCAAATGGTCCACAATGAGTGCATGGTACTAAGGAGAGTATTTTTCACAGGTGGATTAATACAGATTTTAAACAAACAAATACATAAAAAAGCATTGTAAACGTACTGTAAACCACTGTTGGAGATTTTCAGTTATTCAAAAATATACCTAAAAACATTAAAAGTGAGAGATTGAGGACTACTAAAGGGAAATTATTAGAATATATTTATAATTTATCATGCGTAGTGACAGAGTGTGTCCTCTGGCTTGCAATATCTCACATCGTCCAAGCAGATTATGATTTTAAAAAACATTTCTAAAATGCATTAGGTTCAGATTAGCAGACAGGTAATCGATCAAGGTCAAGGTTCAGTGCAATTATTAAGTTCAAAATCAATAACAGGAATAAACAGAAGATAAATATGTAAGAAACACGGCGAGAAGCCAGGCTGCTGTATAGAAAGTGTCCTGGATTCTGGAGTGGATATACTGTATTGGTCATTCACCTCCTATGGACCAATACTGTTAATACTACATTACCTTTGATTCTCTGATCAGTGTTGGCCAATCGATAACTTTGTAAAGTCCTCCGAGGCGACTACTGTTGTAATTTAGGGCAAATATACACTAAATTGAATTGAACTGAATGTAGAAAATCTATTTAAATAACTAATATATTAAGTTGTTGATAGCCCTGTGTTACAGAGAAGCTAATTGTTGTTTATTATGTATTATGAGGGTAGGATTAAATACGTTTTCTTCTTCCTTCTCCCTTTCGGCAACTATTTTGGTTTATTTATTATAATTTTTTCCCCTCTTATGGATGTTAGCAATACTTCATTTATTTTTGTTGGAAACTATAATGGACAATAGGTGACTTGTGCCCTTGTCCTGAAATGAATAAACAAACAAACAAACAAACAAAACAAACATTTCTTTGTATATTATTTGCACATACAGTAGACACATACATCCACATTATACTGAGGTTGTTTAAGTTCAGAAATGCTTATCCCCAAAGCTTGAGTGTTAATTGACCAGATTCATTCACACTTTCCCTTGAGGTGTCACAGTCATTTAGTGTCAGTCTGTGTTGACCGTGATGGGCTGCTGAACCCTCCCTGACGCCTCCACACACATACCAAGTGCTGTGTCCAACTTTACATTATTTAACCAAACTAATCTAAAAGAAAAAAGTTTGTGTTTAAAATATACCAGTGCCTTTTTGACCTCTGTAAAGCCACACTGACGTCTGAGAAGAGCGGAGTAGATTCATAGTTCTTTAATGCCATCTGACAAGCAGCTCGGGGTTAATGGTGCTGCTCAAGGGCACATCAATACTGGTGACTTAACATGGAGAGCTGTGAGCGCAGGCCTCACATAACTCTGATATTATAACGGGCTGAGAGTCGCAAATGGAAACAGACCGAAGATCAAATGCAGTTAGAAGATTTTAAGTGCATATAATATCATTTACTACTGAAGACCTAAAATTCTGCACCACCGGGTTCTGAAGATGGTGAACAGAGTGATACAAGTAAGTGTGAAAAGGTCTATGTTTAGTGATATATTTTTTTATTTTTAATTTATTTTTTGTTTCTTCATATATATTATTTATTTATACTTTATTCTATTTTTATTTATTTCTCTTTTAAATGTTGTTTTTGGTTCAGAGCCTGCACTGCTGTCTCTGTCTTTTTGCTTTCTTGTAATTCTTTTGAGGACCCTCTTGAAAACAAGATTATGCATATCAAGGGGTTTATCCTCTCAAACGAGTAAATTATTTGTTTCTGCAACTTTTTTACCCTTAATTGACTATGGTGATGTTATTTATATGTCTGCATCAGCTCAGTGTCTGCAGTCACTAAACGCTGTGTATCACAGAGCTTTGAGGTACGTGACAGGATGTAGTCGCCTCACACATCACTGTGAACTTTATGCTAAAGCCCAGTGGCCTTCACTGGCAGTGAGCAGGTACACACACTGGCAGTGAGCAGGTACACACACTGGCAGTGAGCAGGTACACACACTGGCAGTGAGGAGGTACACACACTGGCAGTGAGGAGGTACACACACTGGCAGTGAGGAGGTACACACACTGGCAGTGAGCAGGTACACACACTGGCAGTGAGCAGGTACACACACTGGCAGTGAGGAGGTACACACACTGGATGCTGTTGGTGTACAAAGCTCTTCTTGGGTTGGTTCCTGTCTATCTGTGCTCCCTCCTTCAGAGAACCAGGAGCCTGTACAGTTTACGTTCCAATGATTTTTACCTCCTGAATGTTCCACGTGTCCGGACGGAGCTGGGAAAGCAGACATTTAGTTATTCTGCTCCCGCTGCATGGAACAGTCTGCAGTCAGAACTGAAGTGGTGCAGCATTTCGTTCACTTGTATTTAAAAAACAACTCTCAACCATTGCCAAGTGCTCATGCTTTTAAACTTTAACTTGTCTTATTGTTGCCTTTAGTTTTTTTGGATGATGTAAATGTTTTGTAATTTCACTGTTTGTATTTGGTTGTATTATTGTATTGTTTTATTGTTGTTCTGTAAAGTGCCCTTGACGTATGCTACAGACCTCTTGGCCAGGACTCCCTTGAAAAAGAGATCTCGAGCTCAATGGGTATTTTCCTGGTTAAATAAAAAATAAATAAATCAATGAATACATCAAACTTGTTTTATACAAAAGAACCGCAAAAACATTTTCACTCGCGTCAAAATGAACCTTTTTGAATCATAACATACTTCGGCTTATTGTAAAAACCACCTGTGGCTCATCATTATATATTCAGTACATTTGAATCATCAATAATGATTCTAAACGTTTTTCCACTTTATGCCACTTTTTAGCAGAAAAATGGTCGCATCGAAGGCTTCACTGCAGATGAAGTTAGCAAACAGCAATTTTCCCCCTTCAATCATAAATGCCTGTTGTTGAATCATCCTAGTGTACAAATGCAGAAACAGAAATTGTGAGTAAAAATAGTGTGCATACCGATTTCAGTTGTCAGAAAAACCAGGAGAAAGACCAGTAGCCACCAGTAGCTCGCCACCCCCTTCCAGGTAGCTCGCCAAAAGATTTAGAAGTAAACAAATCGAATAATATACTGAATATTTTAGAAAGTATTAATCATTATTATTATTTATTATATATTGGCACAAGTAATGATTACGTGATGATAAATACAAACCAAAATATAACTTTGTTTTACCCAGGACCGCTGAAAGGGGTAGCTCTCTGTCTTTATCGTCTTGGGAAAGTAGCTCTCTGGGTGAAAATGGTTGGAGACACCTGGATTATAGAATACGGGCAGTAAAGTGTATTTTGTAACATGGTCCAATCAGAGTACTGTATTCTGAATACTATCTCGCTCATTATATTAACAATGCAGAAATGGTTTAAAACAACAATGTATGACTTAAAATAAATGACCGTATTTCAAAACATACTTCGGTCATGGACTTAACACTGCTCAAATATGAAAAATAAATCAAAAATGTAGAGTTCATAAATTACAAGGGAAAATATGATAGGGTCAACAGGATGTTAAAGGGGCGGATAGCACTCTCGCTTCTCCTCAAGAAGGTCCTGGGTTCGAATCTCGGTCGGAACATGGCCTTTCTGAGTGGAGTTTGCATGTTCTCCCCGTGTCTGCGTAGGTTTCCTCTGGATCTCCCGGTTTCCCCTACCACTAAAAACATGTACGATAGGTCTGGCATGCGCCTCTTGTACTGGCCCCGCTCCCATCTCTCTGTGGAGTGAGAGACAAATGCCCACAATTGTAAACCGCTTTGTGACGTCTGTGAAAGGCGGTATATAAATAAAGATGACTTACTTTTGACCAATATCCTCAATAGTCAGTGAAACGAGCCGTACTGTATATTTCCCATTGTCTAAGTGAAGCCTCCATGCATTTCCCAATGGTTCAAAGTTGAAGTAGTTTGCCAAAGTACTTGCGTTGGTCTCTTTGTCATTGTCTGCTAACAGCGGGTGCAAGGCTCACATTATGGAGCTGGTTCAGTGAAAACAACACCACGGAGCGAACCCTGTGGAACCGCTGACCCAACAGGTGTGAGCAGAACAAGGTCTTTGACACAGACCAACAATGGAACCAGGACTGGACACGGATCGCTATTGTGCAGAGTCTGTGCTGCTGTTACTTTGGGACTCATGGGGAAAGGGTACAATGCTGGACTCAGACATATAGAGTTTAGCTGAAGAATACTTCAAAGTACAGATAGTTAACCTGCAAAATGTTGAATAATGAAAACATGCTTATTTGTATGGCACATTTTACCAAAATAAATACTCATTTAAAAATCTGGGAAAATGGCAGCCACCACAATGAACACAATAACACATTGAAAAGATATCTGTTCTAGCAATAAGAAAGTCTAAAAAAGTGAGTCTTGAGTTTACTTTGAAATGAGCTCACAGCTGGAGCACATTGCATATCATTAGCATTCAATTTACAAGGAGCATACAGGGAGAAAGCTGCTTCTCCCACCTTCAGCATCACACCAGGAAT
This sequence comes from Knipowitschia caucasica, assembly GCA_964034765.1. NCBI lineage: Eukaryota > Metazoa > Chordata > Actinopteri > Gobiiformes > Gobiidae > Knipowitschia > Knipowitschia caucasica. The sequence goes on along the minus strand of OZ035838.1, from coordinate 34,936,443 downwards.
GGAGGGGCAAGAAGTTTGAGGTCTGGATATGAGGTTCCACAAATTGATTTTTTTAATAGCGTTGCAAGTTTTTAAGATGACACTAAATACAGTCAAAATAATCCATCTTATCATCCGTCATACAAAAGCCATGTTGACTCTGTCTGCTGATGGAGAGGATGAAGAGGGGTTTTGGCTTATTCTTCAGTTCACCGTTATATTGCACTATGTGTTTCACCGCAGACGATATGAGCGGTTAAATAAGTCCTTCTGAAGCAACATTTGCCAAACTCTTTCCACACGCTCTCCCTCTCTTACTCATCTCTTTATTGATTGCCATAACAACAAGGGTTTTCAGATCATGCTGCAATTGTGAAGATTCTGAACTGTGACACTATATTTGAAAGACTTGGAATGTCTTTGAAAATAGCTTTTTTTTTGGATAACACTAAGTTATTACAGTCTGTCCATGGACAAAGTTTTACATTTATCCAGAGACACATTTCCAAGAGGTTTTAGTTAGCATTTAGATGGTGCGTGAAAACAATGTAGGCCAGTAGTGGCCTACATTGTAGAACTTTACAACACGAAACACTTGACCCCCAGCGGTGTAACCACTTCCTCCCCAGGCCGCTGCAAAGACGAGAAAGAATGCACCAACATCATTCTGCATCTAACAGCAACTACGAAAATGGAAACTGAAACTACAGTTTTGCGAGGTTTTGTTTGGACAAACGAAGGAGTAGAATTCTCACCTCAGGTGAGCTACAAGCCACAGCTGCCCTGAGGGAAACTGCTCCAAGTGAGGCTGCCTGTCAGCGGCCCCTCCCACCACCACCTATCATTCACACAAGGCAAAGTGGGTGAAGTGTCTTGCCTAAGGACACGACAACAAGTTTACAGTCGCGCCACTGTAGCACCTAGTTTGTGTATTACATTTTTAGGACGCAAGGGATTAGCAATCTCAAAATCGTCATAATAAAGTGAAATTTGGAGAGCATATTTTGATTTTGAGAATAATTCATTTGATTTAAATGTTGACCCTTCACGTATACCCCTGTAAACACCATGGTCCTGTTTAGCTGCAGAAAGGTCTTACATACAGTAGCTCTTCATTCTTAACAATTGACTTTAAAGTTCCCTAAATCAGTAAGGAAACATTTTTCTGCAATAAGCACTTGAGACTATATTCCAGTAGTTTGGTCAAATCTAGTCGCACCCCTGGGACATATTCAACGGGCTCCACAGTTTCCCACTTTCACAGAAAAAAATCTGCCTTTTTTTTAACATGTTCAGATTTGAAAATGGATTATCAAGTGCATTAAAACAAGTCTACTTTTTCCTTCAAACCACCATCTAGACATTTGGAATCAGAAATACAATTTATAAAAGCTTCTTTTGCTGCATTTATATGTCTTTCACTACATCCTCCATAGATCCTACCATCGCCTGAACAGTGCCTCAGCAACACCAAACGCTGCAGTTGTGCAACAACAGAACTACACATGTTTATGAGATTGCCATTGCTCAGTAACTTATGACGACTGGCAAGGTGCTATTTAAATCCGGCAAATGAACAGAAAAAAAGAACTATACCCTGGCTGTCCACAACTGATTCGCAAATGTTTGTGGGGTTATAGTCCATGACTGTGCCTTAAATGTTTGCAGAGTGCTGCAGAACTGGAATGTTGTCCTTTACAGAAGAAACAGATGAACATTGTCCTGACTATTTAGATGATATCTTGGGGTTCAGCATCTACGATCCTTGCTCTGAGCTCTTTGACTCTGGGGTGTTCTTTCACTTGTCCAATGTCTATGTTGTAGACCATTGTTTGTATGAAGATGTAAAAGTTTTTGAGCAACTGCGTAGTTCAAACTGAAGATGAAGTGCACTTTGAAGAGTTCATCCATCGCTGCAAGTGCTGTTTGTGGCTGGCATGGAGCACCTTATGGTCAACGACCATGAAGAGCATCTGGATGTTGTGCTTCCCATTATCAACACATAAAACGGAACGGTTGTCCAGGCTCCACCCCAGCAAGAGTTTAAAATATGTATTTTACGACCAAGTAAGACTGTATGTGTCTGTGTGTGTTTGTGTTAGTGTATTTATTTGTGCACATGTGTCTGCGCGTGTCCGTGTGTGTGTGCAAAAGTCACTGTTGTAACTGCACAGTGTATGCATGTCTGTTTTTCACCGGTGACTTAAGAATTCCTCTTTAAGTCCATGGAAATAGCATTTTTTTTCATTACACACTTTTTTGTGATTTAGTTGGTTTGGCTGGTAATTTACTTTTACCACATTATTACTTTTGAGCAGAAGTAATTAGTCACTGTAATTAACCTTTTGAACTAATTGTGATATTTCATTGATACATAACCAGCCGTTTTCCCTCCAGCAAAGTTTTGTGAGGTCTTCTTTGTGCTCTATTATTTCTCTCTTACTCGTTAATCTTTAAGAACTCCACAAGACACGGCTATCACATTTAATTTCACTGCAACATGCTGTGATTTATGGGTATATTTTGCACATATGTGATAAATTGCAGAAGATAGTAAAAAACGGCGTTGGACATAGCTGCCTTTGAAGATCGTAAGTTGGATTTGCTCAAGCCTGCGGGAGGTATGTACACTCGTAGGGTAAACACACTATTTATAGACATTTACATATTGGCTTTTGAACCGTACATATTTGCTTCTGGAAACTATCAACTATAAAGCACATGATAGTAAGAAGATAGTTGTTGCATTGTTGCCTCAGTCAGCAGGCTGTGTTGCTTATTTGATTGTTTGTTTATTATTTTGTGCTATGACTCAACAAGATTAGGATGTTTTTTCAGGAAACCTTCAAAATAGTAGTGAGTAGTACTTTAATTTAGTGAGAAATCCTGATTCTTTAAGGAATATGTAGCTATTCTATTTTGTTATTACACGGCTCCTCACAGCAGCAGTAGAACGCTCCATTGATTTGAATGTAATTTTAAAACGTTCAATCAGTCATTATTTTCTATAACAGACTTCTCAAAACAATAATGACTGCTGCCCTTTGGCAACGCACTCTCTGCTTGTCTTTCAGATGCGTGGATAACTCCGCAAGTAGTTCCGGCCACTCCGGAGCCAGCCACGCTCATTAAACGCAAATGCCAATCAATCAACGCTATTAAATGTTAATCGGAGAGTACATTATACATATACATTCTTAATACAAGTGCACGGAAGTTTTCAGAATTTTCCGTTTACGTTTTCATGACAAAAACACTGATGTCATGTGAGAAAAGGCGATCCCGAAAAACCCGGAAGTAGATACGGCACATTTTAGGAACATTTGCAGAGGATGGAATTATGGATTTAGGTTAGGTTTATGTATGAGTCACTCACCGCTGATGTTCAGAATTCTTTGTTCAGTTTTCATGCAGTTCCAGAGAGTTCTAGTTCGGAAGTTGCTAGCCTAACTGTCGCTAGCATAGCCACGGGAAAGCCTTTGGGAACTATTTTATGTTCTGTCATTAAAGAAACCTTTCGGCATTCCTAAAAGTGGACTGAAGTTTATGTTGTGTGTTCTGTTGGTATAAAGCCGTATAATAAACGGGATAACGTAAATAAGTACCTTCAGGGTGGAAGCAGACCGCTTCGCCCTGTCGGTACTTATTTTCCGATAATGACCTGCGTAATATACGTTATCCCTTACATAATGCATCTCTGCTTCTAATTCAGGTGTGTAGATTACTCTGCAAGTAGTACTTCTCTGCGAGAGAAGCTATCAGAGCTAGCCACGCTCATTGAACACAAATAACAATCAATCTATACATTTAAATGTTAATCAGAGAATACATTATACATACATTATTAATTATTATTATATATAATTATTATATATTATATATTAATTATATATATATTAAATCATATAATATTTAGGTGGATTTTATATGTGGGTCACTCACCGCTGATGTTCAGAATTCTTTGTTAATTTTTCATGTAGTTCCAGAGAGTTCTAGTTTTGAAGTAGCTAGCCTAACTGTAACTCGCCTAGCCACTGCACGGCAAAACCTTTGGGAACCATTTTATTTAAATAAACCTTTCGGCATTCATAAAAGTGGACTAAAGTTTATTTTTTGTGCTCAGTTGGTACAAAGCCGTATAATAAGCGAGATAATGTGTAGTTCACATTATCCCTTACATATAAGTCCCACTTTTCGAGCTGGTTCTGGGCTGGTTCAGTTTTGGTTCTCCATCGGTGTTACCATAGCAACACTTTGTCTACTAGCAGCAATTAGCATTTATTAGCTTCCCCAACTAACTTTTACTATAATTTGATTAGGACCAATTTTATTCTACCTTCTCAAGTCCATTATTAATGAAAAATTATTAAATATGATTTTTGTTCAGTATTTCTCAAGAAGTGGTTCCTTTTATTGGCCCTGGTTCTGAACTGAGGCTGAGCCAGGGTCCGTTTTCAGCACCAAGTTCCAGCATCTTTGAGTGGAAAACAAAAGAACTGGCTCTGAAATGGGAACTAGCACCAGTGCAGCCTGGAGGAAAAGGAGAATTAGAACATTGCTTTATGCAGTTCTAAATTGATCTTTGTTAGCTCGGACAATAATCACTTCAGCTGATAATGTCAACAGATGGTTTGAAATGTAAACAAACGTAATACTAATGCATAATTTGACCAAGAGCCTTTGCACATGTAACTAGGCGAGATCAGAGATGATATTGTATTATTTGTTAGAGCATTAAGGGTGGGAACATGAGAATAGAATATCATTAATGAATATGCTCTTACAGTCAAACAAACAGAGAAAATAAGCACTTAGCACCCAGATGGCCTTTTCTCTTCTTCTCCTTAGCATCAAGTATCAAAGGGTGCATTGTACGATATAGAGCAGGGGTGTCCAAACCCTTTTGTAAGAGGGCCACTTTGATTACCAAGACTTGTCCAGGGGCCGACAACCCAGATTGTATAGCTGTTTTGACTGGATTTGGGCTGAATCTCACCAGCTACCTCAGCATCATTAACGGAATTTTGTGACATGATCAATAACAAATGTAAGTCAATAGGTGTTTTGCAGAGGTTCCGAGCTTTACCACAAGGAGCAGCATGGATATATTGGCTTAGCTGAAGTTGGCTGAATGACATTGTGAACTACTTTAGTAAGACTACTTTAACACAGCCAGACAGAGGGCCGCAATTGGCGACAGTGGCTCAGTGCCTTTGAGCCTGAAATTGTGGGTTCGAGCCTTCTCCGAACCTTCTCCACCGACCCCAAATGATGTCTCCTGTTGCTGTGTCCTTGGGCAAGACGCTTCACCCACCTAGTAATGTACGCTGCATGCCTTGATGTGTATTCATTGAACTGAAATTTCCTCGCTGTGGGACAATCTTCTTCTTCTTTTTTAACCCGCAGCTCTTAGTTTGGACATGTCTGATATATAGGTTTCTGTTGTTGTTTTTAGCTACATATCAAAATATTTACACAAACACCATTTCGCTGCTAAACAATCTCAGTTTGTATGCAAAATATGGGTTTTAATTATTGATTAATAAATGCTACTCCCTTAAAAGGTGGAGTTAAACCCTTAGGTCCTTTACAATATTGACCTCTACAGACCAATCAGTTGTACACAACAATAATATAATAACTGTTTTTTTATGTGGGAAGACAATAACACTGCAAAAAGTGATGGAAAATAGGTAAAAATTTTCTCAAATTTTGCTAAATATATCTTAATATAAGGACATTATGACTTTAAACAAGATTTGCCAATGGGACAAAGCAACATCATCTTGTTTTAGAAATATACAAGAAATATCTCCCTTGGAATGAGAAAATAAAGCAACAGTTCTTGAATTAAGACAAAATGGCTTTGTCCAATAATCAAATATTGTTTTAACACTGTCAGAATGTGCTCAAATTAAGATAAATACATTACTCTTCATATATTATCATTTTTTGCAGTGTAATCATAAAAACAATGTAATAAATCAACCACTGAATTGTATTGAGATGAAATATCAACTGCACTGAACTGTCTTTTGTTGTTGAGCACACTTCATTTCAACATGTGCAGCTCTAAAGAGAACAGTCCGCTGAGCCTAAACCCAATTAAAATGTGGCCGGCTGTTTTGACACGCTTAAAAAAGTCCTGGACGCTGTGCGATAACTTGATGCATGTCTGTCACTATGCCAACCAAACAAAGAAAAGGAGTTGGAAATAAGAACTTTTCAATCTGTTTAATATACACAATATTCAGTCTAGTTTATGCTTATGAAAGGAAAACACTATATAATTTATGGCACTAACGGTTTATTCAAAAATATTTGCGATATTGATGGAAAATAACTTCCAACAAGCATTCTGAAAACATTTAACTTACTCATGTATTAAGGCTCATTTGAAATGTCTGATCATGATTTTCTCCAAACTTCCCCCCCCCCTTCTAGATCAAACATACAGCGTTACTGACAGAGGATAATTGATCTAATAGATTTATGATTTTGTAAAGACCAAGCTGGGAAGATTGTTTGAGCTTGGAAGTGGGCGGAGCTTATGGGGCCTGGAAGCAAAACACACTCAAATTTCAGAAAAAAAGCTTTAACTGCGAGATCTTCATCCTAGAACTACAATACCCAGTCTGCTTGGTGGTCCCGTGATCAGGCGTTGGCGTGGTGTGGCGTTCGACCACGTACTGACAGCCACATATGTTTTTTTAAATCCACTTCAAATTTATATCCCTTTCAGACCTGATGTGATATTTTTTTAGCCTCGCCTAAAAACTCACCTAACTCACCTAAAAACGCCTCCAAAACTCTGGGGTGCTGTGTAGTTTTTATAACCAGGAATCACAGTCTTCTACCTTTGCCTTTTTTTCAACATTATGCCTTGTTTTTGTCTTTAAATGTAATATAGTATATGGTCAAAAAGTACTGCATATCTGACTGGCGCTTGTGGTGGCTTTACAATCTTAATATCTAAATTCTTTGGGATTCCACAGGCTCTACACAAAAAGGCATTTCCACAATCATCTCATGACAAGAGAAACAGAACACATGAAGATTGGAATAGTTTTGACATTGAATTTGGATGCATTTTTACGGAAGGAAGAATTTTAAACCCAGCAGGAGTCTGTTTAAAGAGGTCATTGTGAAATAGGGCGAGACATTTGATTGATGGACATGTAGTTGTCACATGTGTAGTCAGACTGTCAACATTATGCGTTAAATATACAATAGAAAATATATTCCATGGACATCGCTATGAATATACACATTGAACTCTGCATTACTATTTTTACCCACTGTCAATGGTTTTTTAATTAAATGAACTCAAAGTCGACAGTTGTGAGTTATCAAATGGCCCTTTATCACGCAGTGTGTCTGTCAAAGTTTATGTTGTATTGTTGAGCTGGCGAGAACCAAGAAAACCGGCTCCAGCCAAAAAATCAAATAGAGTTGTATCTGCTGAACTTTTCCTCAGTGGAGTGTCTCTTTTGCCAAACCAGAAAAAGGCAGAGCAGAGATAAAACGTGACCCTGAAATGAACAGCTCTGCAGGCGGTCAGAAAATATCATAATTGATTTGACAGAATTGACTACATTTTTTAAAACGGTGGATTTTCAACGTACTGAATGGCTCTAGTTCATATTCTCAAAAACCTCTCTTTGATCATGATTTGTACTGTTTGCAAGTTAAGAACGGAGACACAGAAAAACACTCAGTTTGGTAAGGGGCCAAATTTAGGAAATAACAGCTGGCAGGGGGCCGAAAGAAAAAATGTGTTTTTATTAGGGGAAAGATGGTGTGAAGTTCCTTTTTTGCATCTGTGGATTTTATTTTTACATGTATCTTTACATTGTGAAGCTTTTGTCATAAGGAATACATTATATATATATTTAACATACATATATTATCCATCCATCCTTTTTCTTCCTCTTAATCCATTTCTGGGTCGAGGGGTGGCAGTCAGATCTGTACCCAGTATACATAGCACCAGCCCCTCACTGACCCTCCTGCAGGTGGTTAGTCCACAGGAGCCTTGATCATACATGCATTATTTTATGGCATATTTTTCTGAAAAAAAATAAGAAAAAGTCAGTTATTGTCTTTTTGGTTGGATTCAAACCTGAAACAAAGACAAAGTGTAGAATCTGACCTGCATGGACCTGTGTTTTATCTGTGTTATTGATAAACATTGTCATCTGAAGAACTGAACGTATTTGCTCTGACCCACATTGTTATGAGTGTCAAGCAGTGGGGACGGGTCCTGGCTCAAAAGTGGCCAAAATGACGTGCGCTGACATACTGCAATACCACCCCGGGCCGATGGGGGTGGACCCGGAATGAGAATTATTCAATGCTAACATATAGCATTGGCAGACCTCTCGAAAACGTCTTTACAGGATGGACCAAAAGTTGTCTCTTGGCCCAAAGCTCCGTTCCACATGTGTGTCAATGCTGAGGGGGGTGAATTTTTTTGGTCCACTCTGGTTTACTTGCTGTGAATTTTTGAAGTCTCTCGTTCAAATGAATGGAGCTCTCGCCGGCTGACGCATGCGCAGATGCGTTTTTTCACAATTTTCTTGTGGGCGGGACCACTCGCGGCCATTTTGGATAGCTCCAGTAGAGCACTATTTTGGCCCATTAGTTAGAACGGCGGAGATAGGCGTGACTCTGTCCGTTAATATATACAGTCTATGGTGTCAAGCCTAAGCATCGGAGTCATTAATGTCTCACTGACGTCTCTGTCCTGATGCACATTGATACACACATGTAACGAGCTTTGTCTTCTTTTGTTCATTTTCATTTTAGAATACATTAAAATTTGTGGTTGTTATCTTGGGAAAAAGTGTTTTAAGATTTGGTGTTTTTATTGTTTTATGCTGACTGTGCAGCACTATGTAGACAGTTTTTGAAAAGTGCTAAACAAATCAAGACTGATAATGACAACAATAATTATTTTTTATCACTGCAATTATTATTATTAGTCAATCATAATAATTGAAAATCATCTTTGTGTTTGACACCTGTGGTCTACAGTGACCTATTTTCAGCTTCATTTCATTCTACATTAAAAAACTACTAAAGAATTTGCTTTTGTATTTAGATTTTAGCAAAAAATATGAAAAGTTACAGAAACACATGCCGTTAAAAATGCCCTTTCTCCCATAACACTCGGTCAGATGCAAAGTGAAATGGAGGATTTCAAGACCACAGTTCACTGAGGAGTGTGTTGGACTCGATACTGCAGCAGTGAAGGTCTCATCTTATGCTCTTTGACTTTCCCTCGTGCAGAGCTGCTCGCAAAAAAAAGAAACAAAACAGACACAGTTGGCCTCGTCTTAACTGCGTCCATTGTCAGCGATGCACTTCAAAAACCAAGAAGAACGCACACACTACACAGTAAAACGCATGGTTCTGAACTGTGTGGTCAAAAACAGGGTGTGCAAAGATGTGGACTCTGGGTTTAAAATTAATGTGTGAAAAACTTTAAAACAAATTTTCCCAAAAAGACAACAAGAAATTTTAATGTAATCTAAAATCCAAAAACCCAAAACTAACATTTTGTTGAGAAATACCGACAGAGGCAGCAGCGATCCCTCCTGTAACCCGACTTTTAAGCTCTTCCCGATCGAACCAAAGAAGAAAAATGTGTGCAAAAATGCCATATGTTTTTGAGTTTTTAGTTTCTTTTGTAGCCTTTTATCGCTAACCCTCGTGGGACTAAAGATGGAAATTAGCCTTTCAAATCAATAAATAAGAGTGGGCTGCATTCTTGAGAGTTGTAGATTATGTTAATTTAGTTGGCGGACCGACTCCCACTGATTACTGCTGTCGTTGTGTCCTTGGGCAAGACACTTAACCCCACTTTGCCCAAAGCCCCCACTGAAAGATCAAGGCTATGCTCACACTTAGAGCAGCCGTCCTCCTGTGGACTCACCACCTGCAGAGGGTCAGTGAGGGGCTGGTGCTATGAGACTTGGGTGGCATCTCTGATTGCCACCCCCCTGACCCAGAAATGGATTAAAGGGTAGAAGATGGATAGATGGATAGTTGGCGGACATATCTGGTTATCTGTGAGATTTTGACCAGGTTTTATTTTTTTTTTTATTTCTGCATTTTATTCTACATTAACTCTTTAAAGATGCAGGTTTCGAGTTGGTGCTACGGCTAAGCTAACAAAATCGCTCACTACACCTTTAATGAATTCCTCTACCATTTGGAAGATCATCTGTTGGAACGGTGGCTAAGTGAAGCTGAGAGCTTCTCAGCAAGAAGATCCTGGGTTCTAATCCCCGTCGCAACAGGGTCTCTCTGAGTGGAGTTTGTATGTTCTCCCCGAGTCTGTATAGGTTTCCTCCAGGTGCTCCGGGTTCCCCTATCACTAAAAACGTGTTCGGCGAAATCTCTCCCATCTGTGTGGAGCGAGAGACAAATTCCCACAACAATTGTAAAGCGCTTTGTGACTGTGTCTGTGAATTGTCCGATGTAAATAAAACGTCATGATGCTTTTCCAAAGACAGAAATCAGATGTTTCGATCATAAACTTTGCAAACAAATAAAATAACAACATAAAGGGATGGAGTTCGGGTCACGGGTCCATTAGCCTCGCTGGTAAAGCTGCTACAGTGTTGATGTTTGTGGAAAAGACTAATATTGAAAAGAAGAGGATGGTTTGGACTTGTTTGTGTGCTTCTGTCTTGTTTCCATGGTTACGGTGTTGACTTATTCCAAACAACAGGAGCGTTATAACCTGATCATCAAATCAAATGCTATAATAATAATGCATATAAAGCCTAATTATAATGGGTGAAATGATTTGATAATTAACATACTGACAACTGCTTTATGTGCGAAGAAATGTCAAAAAAACATTGCAGTCATCGAAACAACCTAGCAACACATTTGTTTACACTGATTTTGGGATGGAAAAAAAGTGTCTGGGTCAAATATTGTTTTTACTGGGATATTGAATGTTCTAAATATAAATAATACTCCCACATCCACCCGGAAGCAGAAGAAAGTTGGAGAAAATGTTTTAGGTATGCGTGAAATTGGAAGTGAAACCAGGATTTTCTCATTTGCACTTTATATTCCAAAGTATTAGAGCATTGTTTTACTTCATTTCAAATTAATAATGTCAATTTTAAACAACAAACTTTTTTATAAAACATTTTGTATCTGCTTTATCCGTTTCTGGGTCCCAAATCTGAGCAGAGATGCCAAGACTTCCCCATCCACAATGGGCCTCATTCACGAATAACTTCGTAAGAAACTTACGAAATTAAATTTCTTCTCAAGTCTTAAGTAGATTTCTAAGAAGAGCCTACGTGGGATTCATCAACGCGCTCGTAAGACGCTGAATTGTTTGCAGCTGTTCTCTTAGATTGATGAATGCCAGCTCCTCGTAAGTAGAGCGCGCGTGCCCGGTGCTTCATTAGCATAGGTAACCGCCCATTAATGCCCATATAAGGGACTACAGGGCCGTGTGCAGACGCCAGAGGAAACGGCAACAGGCCTAAAGCAAAGAGTTACACGGAGCAAAAGAGTCACCCTTTTTTCTTCTTTTGCCAGACTGAGAATAAAGTTATAAAATGTTGACTTAAAAGTCGAAATATTATGAGAATAAAGTCGAACTAGCAAAATTATGAGATTAATCTAAGAATTTGATGAGATTAATCTCAAAATGTTATGAGCTGAAGCTTCCGGTGTCATGGCGGACTAGAGAAGACACGCCGAGAGAGCCCAGAGCAGGATTTTGATATTTATTCAATACAACAGCTACAAATCACAGTAAACTGATTCAAAAGTAAGCAGCAAGCGTTGCTGAAAGAAGAATATCAACAAAAATGTCAGGCAAGCCGAAGCAACCACCGAGAGCAAAGGGTGACACGAACAAACAAGCTAATGCTAACGAACAAGAACTAGCCGCCGCCGCTGAGCTCTCTGTGCCTATGTCCATGCTACAGGCTGAACTGGAGAGGAACCGATCAGCCATTCTCAAGGAAATCAATGCTTCGCTTTTCCCCCTCAATGCCACTCTGGATGATGTTAGCAAAAAGCTAGACGCTTACGAGCCACGTCTGACTGACATGGAAGCGGGCCTGTCTGACCACAGCGACAGGCTTGATCACCTCGAAAGGCGTGTGGGCATTTTGGAGAAGGAAAAGAGCGAACTACAGGCAAAGACAGAGGACCTCGAAAACCGCTCGCGTCGAAATAATTTACGCATTATTGGCTTACCAGAGAATTCCGAAGGTCGCGATGCCACAGCTTTCATGTCCCAGTTCTTTGTGGAGGTCCTACAAGACCCGTCATTTACCAGACCGCCTGAGCTGGACAGGGCGCACAGGGCTTTGAGAGCAAAACCCGCAGACAACGAAAAGCCAAGGCCAATGCTTGTCCGCTTCCTGCGCTTCCAGGAGAAGGAGCGGGTTCTTGCCATTGCACGGAAAAAGGGGCAGCTGCTTTACAGCGGTGACAAGATTTTTATCTTCCCAGATCTCAGCGCTGAGCTTACCAAGAAGCGGGCAGCTTTCAATCCAGTCAAGTCCAAGCTTTACCAAAGGGGAGTCAAGTTCTTTCTCCGCTATCCCTGTCCTCTGTGTTACGTACGAGCAAATGGATTACAAATTTGAATCTGTAGCTGCTGCCGAAGATTTCTACAAGCAACATCTATCCGGGGATGCTTAAACATAAGGTCTGCTGGGATACCCTCAGGTACTTGGGAACTCACCCTGTATAGTGTCCATTCATGCAGGATGTTTAGTGCTCCCATTTCGTGCATAAACAGATCTGCTACGTCCAGGTGCCCCACCGTCATTGTTTTTCTGCCTTTTTTTTTTTTTTTTTTTTTTTTTTTTTTTAACCTCCTGAGACCCTGCGACCTCATACGAGGACATTACATTTTTGCCTCTTGGCACAATGATACTAAATTTTTTACATCCTTGACCTGATGGCCACATTTAGGGACACTGCCCGCGCCATCTTGTGGTGATATGATAGAATTACACTTAAGGCAGTAGGAAAAAAATGGTGGCAATATCAGCAAAAGACTTCTACAAGAGTTTACAGAAGAAAAATGCCCCAGGTAAAAATTCTATCAACATTTTATGAATGAAATCAATTTTTTTATGCACAATAATGTCTCTAGCTTCATATGGAGTTTGAAATTTGACAAATTTTGATTGTAGTAGCAGGCTAGGATGTCAGTAAAAGTGAAGCACTCGTTTGAGGACGCTAGGACTATGTACCGCTATCTGTTTAGCTAACCGTGTGGAAGATTTAGATGAAGTTACAGTTGTAAATAGTTATTTTGAATCACACATTTGCTTAGTTATGTGGTTTACAGTTGTAAATAGTATATTTAAGTACTAAGTGGTATATGCTAAGTATTGTTTAGTGTTGCTAAATTCTAAATCATAAACAATATAGCTAGGCTATAGCTAGCACATGATAGCCAAGCTATGAAGTGTCACTGATATACTGTAGATTTTGATGTTGGTTTTTAACATTATCATTACAGGCACACTTTCATTGTCAAGAGCAGAACAATTGCTGTTGGCAATTGCAGACAACTCTGAGATAGAGGACTTCTCAGATGGGGATGATTGTATCATCATCTCATACCTGTCAGTCATCTTCTGGTGTTTCCCACGGGGAGAGGCGGCGAGCTGGGGTGGCCATACTCATTGCCCCCCATCTCAGCCGCCATGTGTTGGAGTTCTCCCCGGTGAATGAGAGGGTCGCGTCCCTCCGCCTCCGGGTGGGACAAGTCTCCCATTGTTGTGACGGCCTACGGGCCTAACGGCAGTGCCGAGTTCCTGCCTTCTTGGAGTCCTTGGGAGGGGTACTGGACGGTGCACCTCCCGGGGACTCCGTTATTCTCCTGGGGGACTTCAACGCCCATGTGGGAAATGCCAGTGACACTTGGAGAGGGGTGATCGGGAAGAACGGCCCCCCTGATCTGAACCCGAGCGGTGTTCAGTTGTTGGACTTCTGTGCCAGTCACGGTCTGTCCATCACGAACACCATGTTCGAGCACAAGGGTGTCCACCAGTGCACGTGGCACCAGGACACCCTAGGCCGGAGGTTGATGATCGACTTTGTTGTCGTATCATCTGACCTTCGACCGCGTGTCTCGGACACTTGGGTAAAGAGAGGGGAGGAGCTGTCAACCGATCATCACCTGGTCGTGAGTTGGATCCGCTGGCAGGGGAAGAAGCCGGTCAGACCTGGCAGACCCAAGCGTATAGTGAGGGTCTGCTGGGAACGTCTCGCTGAGCCCCCTGTCAGACGGACTTTCAACTCACACTTCCGGGAGAGCTTCTCCCAGGACCCAGAGGAGGGGGACATTGAGTCCGAGTGGACCATGTTCTCTTCCTCTATCACCAATAAAGCGGCTCGTAGCTGTGGTCGCAAGGTCTCTGGTGCTGGTCCCGGCGGCAATCCCCGAACCCGGTGGTGGACACCGGCAGTAAGGGATGCCGTCAGGCTGAAGAAGGAGTCCTATCGAGCAATGATGGTTTGTGGGACTCCGGAGGCAGCTGTCCAGTACCGGCAGGCCAAGCGTGCCGCGGCCCGGGCTGTTGCAGAGGCAAAAACCCGACACTGGGAGGAGTTCGGAGAGTCCATGGAGCATGACTATCGGTCGCCCTCAAAAAGGTTATGGCAAACCCTCCGGCGCCTCAGGAGGGGGAAGCAGTGCTTTGCCAACACCGTGTATGGTGCGGGTGGAGAGCTGCTGACCTCGACTGGGGATATTGTAATCCTAACTCTAACCCGGAGATGGTAGCCTTGAAAAACCCCATGCGTTGCAGAGCACAAGACTGCATTGGAAAATCCTGTGTCCGATGCATGACATGCAATGTGTACCTGTGCTTGCAAAGTGAATGCAACTGCTTTGCAGCATTTCACACTTGCCAATAGGGCTCTTCCAAACAGGCAGACAGATTGCTTTCTAGAAAAAGAGAGGGAGCTAGTTTGAAAAAAGCCCCGGTTCATAAGCTGTTCAGCAGAATTTTACTGTTTTAGGACTGTTAATAATATTTGCCATTATTTGTTCTAGTATTGTATTTATCAATTCAATTCAGCCATATTGAAGGCTTGAAATAGACAGTTTACACAGTATTTTGCGGTTTTATTTATGTATAGCCAATTTTTTGTCATGTGGATGAATGAAGAAAAAGGGAACCCAAATTGCAGGACTGAAAATCAAAGTAATTTAATAAAATAAATCCAAGGTAATGTAAAAACAGAACTGAAGACAGGACAAACATTGTGGAGACAATGGACGGACAACAAGTGAGGAAGGGCACAGGGTATATACACACACACAGGGACACACAGGGACACACAGGTGAATCACATTAGGGCGGGGCAACAATCAACAGGACAGGCAGGATTCAAACTCAACCAGGTCAAAATGTCCACACCATGACATTTTTAGGCTTTGAAGATAGAGCTGTTTGGATTTTATGTCTAACTTTGATGTTTACATTTTTCAAATAAACTGTTATATACTATTTTAGACCAATGGAGTCTATTTGTATTGTATAGTAAGGTCGACCCACTGTCCTCATGTGAGGACATTGATTTTTGAGAGAAGTACTAATTGGATCAAGCTGAAATTTTGAATTTCAACTAATTAGGACCTTCCGGCCTAAAAGATCATACATTTTCTCTTTAGGTTATGAGAGACCCACTGTCCTCATACGAGGACATGTTTTTTCTCAAAAACTACTTCCTGTACAAAATCACAATTTAGGTATTATACTTATTGGGTCCTACTTATCCTAAATAGCAAAAAAATATATAAAATGCACACCAGACAAATGCTCGGGTCTCAGGAGGTGCCGCCGCCGCTGAGCTCTCTGTGCCTATGTCCATGCTACAGGCTGAACTGGAGAGGAACCGATCAGCCATTCTCAAGGAAATCAATGCTTCGCTTTTCCCCCTCAATGCCACTCTGGATGATGTTAGCAAAAAGCTAGACGCTTACGAGCCACGTCTGACTGACATGGAAGCGGGCCTGTCTGACCACAGCGACAGGCTTGATCACCTCGAAAGGCGTGTGGGCATTTTGGAGAAGGAAAAGAGCGAACTACAGGCAAAGACAGAGGACCTCGAAAACCGCTCGCGTCGAAATAATTTACGCATTATTGGCTTACCAGAGAATTCCGAAGGTCGCGACGCCACAGCTTTCATGTCCCAGTTCTTTGTGGAGGTCCTACAAGACCCGTCATTTACCAGACCGCCTGAGCTGGACAGGGCGCACAGGGCTTTGAGAGCAAAACCCGCAGACAACGAAAAGCCAAGGCCAATGCTTGTCCGCTTCCTGCGCTTCCAGGAGAAGGAGCGGGTTCTTGCCATTGCACGGAAAAAGGGGCAGCTGCTTTACAGCGGTGACAAGATTTTTATCTTCCCAGATCTCAGCGCTGAGCTTACCAAGAAGCGGGCAGCTTTCAATCCAGTCAAGTCCAAGCTTTACCAAAGGGGAGTCAAGTTCTTTCTCCGCTATCCCGCTGTCCTCTGTGTTACGTACGAGCAAATGGATTACAAATTTGAATCTGTAGCTGCTGCCGAAGATTTCTACAAGCAACATCTATCCGGGGATGCTTAAACATAAGGTCTGCTGGGATACCCTCAGGTACTTGGGAACTCACCCTGTATAGTGTCCATTCATGCAGGATGTTTAGTGCTCCCATTTCGTGCATAAACAGATCTGCTACGTCCAGGTGCCCCACCGTCATTGTTTTTCTGCCTTTTTTTTTTTTTTTTTAAGATAACCTTTTAATGCTAACCCTGCGTTGTTGAAGGCTACCGCTAGAGGGCGCCAAGGGAGCATGGATGAGTACTTGAGACTGTCGGATGAAAACAAATTGATATATAGGTACTTTTTTTTTCTGTTTTCTAGTTTTTTCTCCTGTATTTTAAAGTTACCTAATATTTAGAGTGTGGGGTGGGTTGCCTGGTGACTGGGGGAGTGGTCAGCAGAGTGGGTTCTTTGTCAAGTTGATTTGCCTGAGCTAACATGACTATTGCTGCTATTATTTAACAATTGTAGCTGGAGTTTTATTTTTATTATTATTTACTTGATTTGCTCTGGGGACTCTTTGAGTAGAGATTAGAATGTTTAGAGTGGCCTCCCGGGAGGCCCTTGGAGCGATTATTACCCTGTTCACTCCGTTTGGGGGGGTGGAAGTAAGGGGAGGGCTGAGTGCATCTTGTTTTATTTTGTTCTCCAACACTGTTGTCACACTGTTTTGTTTTGTTCTATTTTACCTGTACTTCACTTACATGGGAATCCAAACAGATTTTTGTATTCTTATTCATATTATCTATTTGTTCCTCAATTAATAGCTTATGGCAAGTAACAGTACAATTAAGTGCAATGGACGCATTGTCCGAATATTATCTTGGAATGTAGGGGGCATTAATGGTGCCACTAAAAGGACCAGAGTTCTCTCTCATATTAAGGATCTAAAAGGAGATTTGATATTTCTCCAAGAAACACACTTGCGTAATATAGATCAGAAACGGCTAAACCAGTCTTGGATCAGTCATATCTTTCATTCTCGATTTAACAATAAAACAAGAGGAGCAGCTATATTGATCAGGAAAAATGTTCCTTTTAATATGTCAGAGACTGTGATTGACAATAATGGCAGATATGTGATTGTAGTGGGTACTCTTTGCCAACAACCAGTTGTACTTGTGAGTGTGTATGCACCTAATTATGATGACGAAGACTTTATAAAAAGACTAGTTTCTTCAATACCAAAATTACATTCTCACCATTTGATATTGGGAGGAGATATGAATACTGTTCTAAACCCAACTCTAGATAAATCCAGCCCTAAGGATCCCACGCCACCAAAGATGGCACAGGCTCTTTTGCAACTCATGTCCCAGTATGGTCTTGTTGATATATGGCGGCACCTACATCCAGTTGACAAACAGTTCTCGTTCTATTCCCATGTACACAAAACACACTCGCGTATTGATAACTTTGTAATCGATAAAGCTCTACTGCCCTTAGTTACAACAACTGAATACCAGGCAAGGGTAATCTCGGATCATTCGCCTTTAACACTAGAATTACAATTTATCTCTAGCCCTAGAGACTTTCGTTCCTGGAGGCTCGACCCTGTACTCTTATCAGATGACAATTTTATTGCACATATAAATCAGACTATAGACACTTACCTCGAGACTAATCAGGTTAACAATACAAATTCAAGTTTACTCTGGGAGGCTTTAAAGGCTGTCCTTAGGGGCGAGATCATCTCGTACTCTGCCCATTCAAGGAGAACCATTAATAGGCGTAAGCAAGAGTTGATGCAATTAATTTCTGACATAGATAACCAAAATGCTTTATCACCAACTAACGAACTGAACAAACAGAAACTTGAAGCACAAACAGAGTTTGATTTGATCTCGACTTCTGAGGCAGAGAAAATGTTACATGCAGCCCGAGGTATGATATATGAACATGGGGAAAAAGCTGGTCGTTTGCTGGCAAATTATCTGAAAGGCAGAAGAGCTGCTCAGATGATTGTTCAAATTAGAAATGCAGCTAACCAAATAACGTTGGATCCCCATGAAATAAATAATACGTTCATGAATTTTTACTCTCGCCTATATAAATCAGACTGTCTAGCTGACGACTCATCAATGTTACGCTTTTTTGACAATATAGACATGACCAAGCTGACTGTTGAGGAGAGTGCTTCTTTAGACTCCCCAATTACACTAAACGAGATTTGCAGGGCCATCAAATCAATGAACAGCGGAAAGTCACCAGGGCCTGACGGCTTTTTGGTTGAATTTTATAAACAATTCTCCACAAAATTAGCCCCTTTGTTGCTTAATATGTATAACGACTCTTTTCGGCAGGGAATTCTACCGCCCTCTCTCAGACAGGCCACCATTTCATTAATACACAAACAAGGCAAAGACCCTGACAACTGCTCATCTTACAGACCCATTTCACTTTTAAATGTTGATGTAAAAATATTAGCAAAAATCTTCGCTTGCCGACTAGAATTAGTTATACACAATATAATCTCAGAAGACCAAACAGGTTTCATAAGGAACCGACACTCTTTTACTAATGTTCGCCGTCTTCTCAATATTGCATTTTCTCCATCCCCATTACAAATTGCAGAGGCGGTGGTTTCTTTGGATGCCGAAAAGGCCTTTGATCGTGTGGAGTGGCCTTACCTATTTTTAACGCTGAAAAAATTTGGTTTCAGCGACCACTTCACCTCTTGGATTCGGCTGCTCTACACTTCACCACAGGCCTGTGTCTGCACTAACTCTTTGAGATCCTCTTTTTTTCCTCTAACACGAGGAACACGGCAGGGTTGTCCATTGTCCCCCCTCCTTTTCGCCTTGGCAATTGAACCACTCTCTGTAACGCTGAAGGGAGACTGTTCTGTTCAAGGCATAAGGAGGGGTGGTGTTGAACACAAGGTCTCGTTATATGCGGACGACCTTTTACTATATATTTCTGACCCGGTCAATGCTATACCTCATGTTTTGGATACACTTAAAAGTTTTGGAAGCTTCTCAGGATATAAACTTAACATAGAAAAAAGTGACTTTTTTCCCATCAATCAATCAGCGAAAAATATTTCTCCTTCTAGCATACCATTTACCTTTTCCACAACCAAATTTAAGTACCTGGGCATTAACATTTCACAAACCATGAAGAGTCTTTTTGATGACAACTTCGCTGTTCTCCTTAGCAAAGTAAAGGAGGACCTTTTAAAGTGGGACAAACTCCAACTTACTTTGGCTGGAAGGATACAAAGCGTAAAGATGAACATTGTCCCCCGTTTCCTATATTTGTTTCAGTGCCTCCCTTTATATCTACCCAAATCATTTTTTACCAATATCAATGGCCTAATTTCGTCATACATATGGAGCAACAAACCTCCTAGGCTTCAAAAATCATTATTACAAAGGGCTAGAGTGGATGGTGGTCTAGGACTACCTGACTTGCAACACTATTACTGGGCATGCAATATGCATAAAATTTTATATTGGGCTTTTTATCCTGAAACAGTATGGTGTCAGTTAGAGCGTGAATCCTGTCAAACATTCTTTGGTAGCTCTATTATGTTATCCTGGAAAATTAAAACTCAAACAGTATACAGACAACCCAATTGTATCAGTTACATTAAAAATTTGGCAGCAAATCAAACACAATTGTAATTGGGAAACACTGCCTCTCAGTACTCCTGTTCGGAACATCTTATTTAAACCTGCTCAGATGGACACTCGATTTTCTGTCTGGGTAAGGCAAGGTTTACGAACAATTGGAGATTTTTACACAGATGGAACTTTTTCCAGTTTTGAAGTTCTTCGTTCTAAATTTAACCTTCAGGCAGCTGACCTATTCAGATATTTTCAAATCCGTAATTTCCTCAAATCTAATACCCCTTCATTCCCGGTTTTGCCTCCCCAATCTGGAATTGATCTTCTCCGTCCTCTTGTTAAAAAATCCAAACGTCATATCTCCTTTTTATACAATTTACTTATCCCAGACTCACCACCTGCCTTGGCCAAGATTAAGACCGACTGGGAGACAGAACTAGGTTTTTCCTTGAATGAAGAGTGGTGGTTTGCTGCGCTCGGGGAAATAAAGTCCTGCTCATCTTGTGTAAGATTACAAGTGATACAGTTCAAAGTGGCCCATAGGGCGCACTATAGCAAATCCAGACTAGCAAAGATATACCCAAGCGCTTCAGACATATGTGATAGATGCTCTCAAACTCCCTGTAATCATACACATATGTTTTGGTCTTGTCCTGGGCTACAAAACTACTGGAAATCATATTTTAGAACAATTTCAGACATATTGGGACATGACCTTGAACCGTGCCCTCTCATTGCAATATTTGGTATACCTAAACCAGGGATAAAATTGTCATCAAAGCAAAAAAATATTGTCTCATTTACTTCACTCATAGCCCGACGCAAAATATTACTTTTGTGGAAAAACCCGGTACCGCCCTCTGCGACATCCTGGTTACGGGACACGATGTCCTTCTTAAAGTTAGAAAAAATCAAATTCTCGTTGAGGGGCAGTACAGAAAATTTTTATAAAAACTGGAACCCCGTGCTTCAATATTTTAAGGAAATTACTTCTTTTTCTGTCGACTGAAAAGCAAACTTGCACTTTGACATTGGATTCCCTTTTTATTTTTATTTTTATTTATTCACCTTTTCTTTTTGTGAAGTATTGATACGTACAGTAATAACAAAATTGTAAGAGCAACACAATTGCGCTCAGCTTGGGGATTGTGGGGGGTGGGTTGGTGGGTGTTTCTGTCATCCAACTGTTCAGGAATGACATTTTGTAAAATGTTAAATATAAAAATGTTCAATAAATTGTGTTGGAAAAAAAAAAAAAAAATGTTATGAGCTTAATTTAAAAATATATTATGTATTATTTTAAAGATGAATCTCAAAATATTTTGGACCCTGGGAGGAGATCCAGCGCGGACCAGCGCTCAGAACAATGCAGACCCGAGGAGAGACTGGAGTGACCAGCACACAGAAACTAGCGCGGACAGGAAGTAAGTACACTTCGCGGCACGATGGCTGAGTGGATAGCACTCACGCCTCTCAGCAAGAAGGTCCTGGGTTCGAATCCCGGCCGGACCAGGGCCTTTCTGAGTGGAGTTTGCATGTTCTCCCCGTGTCTGCGTAGGTTTCCTCCGGGTGCTCCGGTTTCCCCTACCACTAAAAATATGTATAATAGGATTGGCATGCGCCTCCTGTTCGGCGACCCCGCTCCCATCTCTCTGTGGAGTGAGAGGACAAGTGCCCAAAAATAACAATTGTAAACCGCTTTGTGACTCTGGTCTGTGAAAGGCGGTATATAAATAAAGATTACTTACTACTTACTACTTACTAAGTAAGTAAGTAATCTTTATTACTTACTTACTTATTTTGTGATATGAATACACTTTTCTTAACACTTTCATACTTTTCTGCCTCTGGTAATTTTTAAAGAATAATATAATTTGGGAAAGATGTATAAAGGTTTCTTATGGACAATCTTACCATTTAATGATTGGATTAAATTCTCAAAGTCTCAATAATTATTCAGATTAATAAATGGCTCATGTTAAAGGTGAACCATGTAACTTTTATCACCGCTTAGATATTGTGTTTTTTAAAATATTCACATTCAGACGTTTAAAAAATATACAGGTGGTGAGGCGAAAATATCTATCTCAAAGACACTAGATATTTCATGAATTTTTCACGATTCAAAGTTGTTTAAAAATATATAAATCTGCATTAATACAAACTGAAGCTTGCTTTTTTTTCTTTCTACTACTTACTACTTACTAAGTAAGTAAGTAATCTTTATTTATATACCGCCTTTCACAGACCAGAGTCACAAAGCGGTTTACAATTGTTATTTTTGGGCACTTGTCCTCTCACTCCAGACAGAGATGGGAGCGGGGAGAGACCGCATAGACCAGACTTGAGAGACCAGCGCGGACCCGTATGGATCCAGGAGCATGCAGCACGGACCCGTATGGAGAGACCAGTGCAGACCCATCTAGACCCATGGGAGAGACCAGTGCAGACCCATCTAGACCCATGGGAGAGACCAGTGCAGACCCGTCTAGATCCATGGGAGAGACCAGTGCAGACCCGTCTAGATCCATGGGAGAGACTCAGCGCGGACCCAGTAACCTCCTGCAGCAGCAGTATATATGCCGTTGTTCTGTGGCCCGTGGATAAAGAAATGCCCCCTATAAATAGGAAGGGGTCACTAATACACGGCAAGATTTCCAATGTATTTGATAAAGCGTTGGCACATTTCATTTCAAAACGAATTAAAAAATAGGCCAGATCTGCAGTGAAAAAGGCGGTATATAAATAAAGATTACTACAAATAAATAAATACATACATCAATATGACAAACATATCACTGTAATGTTGTGTTTTATTGAACTTCACAACCCCGGCGTGCGAACATGTCGGGACTGAATGCGTACGAGTGCTCCTTAGGACTCGTAGGATTTGTACTTGCCCAAGAGAAATTCTGGTTACGAGAAAAATTCGTGAATGCCACTTTCTTCGTAAAAACCTCGTAAGTAGGATTTACGTACAAATCTGTTCCTAAGAACCGTTCGTGAATGAGGCCCAATCTTCCCTGCAACAGTATTATAAAATGCAAGATACAATATGTACACAAATACTTTCTTGTTGTCATAATATCTGTAGTACACAAAGTGATTATGTAAGTAAATCCATTTGACTTTCTCCTCACTTGAAATCAGTTTTTTGGGGGTTTTTGTCACATAAAACAAGAGGACCACCCTCAGCTCTCAGCCCAAAGCATCAAATAGTGACTTGCAGAGGTCTTTCTTACCAGTAAGGAACATATAAAAGACATAATTTATGTTTTCCCCACAAAATATCACTTTTTTACAAGACTCTTGAAAAAAAAAAGAAGCGTTTTAGAGTTTGTACCCAGTGTCCAACAAGGAATCATGTAATGTCAACCAGGAAATGTATAAACTAAAGTATGTTATTCAAGAGTGCAAGCTGTTCTGACTTGATACTTCTGATATAATGGAGCAGAGGCTTTACCCTGAGCTCCAACTGGCACAGCACTAAATATGACCAATAATCTAATCTGTCTGGTGTCAATCGTAGAAGCATTAAATTTTTAGTTCCACAGGAGAAACAGTGCGTCATTTTTGTTTTTTGAAGTATTTGATTTGAGTAAAACTAGTTTCATTGACCACATTTTAGACGGATACTCTTCCACATATGTTAAAAATGTAGAGATTTAAGAGCACTGGAGGCTGTAAAAAGGCAAATACACTACAGGGAGAGAGAGAAAGGGGAGCTGAAAGTTGTGTGTCCCTTCTTACTGTGACGTCTCTAAATCTTTGCCACCTGCTGCACCATAAAATGCTTGACATAGTGTTCAATTTACTGTATAATCCATTTACTTCAGTTTGCCTGGGCTGCTAAGAGTTGGTCTAACTTTATCACGGTCGGGTGAAGGTTTGCTTCTCGAACAGCGTATACTCAGCGTTGGGGAAATTAACACATTTTTATCTCTGGCTAATTTTTAGATACTTGTAGAACTTTCAGAATATATGACTGTTTTCTTGGCCTTTACAGATGTCAGCGATTATATTGTTCTGTTTTAATTTAAATAATGTGACTTGTATAATGGGCAATCAAATCAATGGATTAGTTCAAGCTTAGGTACCTAACTTTCAAAACCACAATAAGTCATTATGTAATGGAATCAAACTAAAACAGTTTGATTCTGTCATTA
Source organism: Knipowitschia caucasica (assembly GCA_964034765.1). Lineage (NCBI taxonomy): Eukaryota > Metazoa > Chordata > Actinopteri > Gobiiformes > Gobiidae > Knipowitschia > Knipowitschia caucasica. Next base: position 34,912,138 of record OZ035838.1, on the reverse strand, counting down.
TTTTCATTTTTTTGCCCTCTGTCACATCTTCAGATCAGCTGTCAAAGTGAAAACGAGAGGACCGACCTCACTCAGCCAATCAGCTCTCAGCCCAAAGCGTCAGATCGTGACTTGCCGGGCTCTTTCTTGAGCAACAAATAAAATCAAGACAGCTTTTTTTTCCCCTCTACATTTGACTGTATTCTTTGTGTAAAAAGGTTAGATACCAAATGTTACATATTTTCCTAATATGGCAAAGCAAAAGATGGATATTTATTTTGTTTCAATATTATTTTATCATTGTTTTATAATTATTTTATCATTATTTTATTTCATATTTTTGTTGTCATTTTATCATTATTGTATCATTATTAATGAATAATTATTTTATCATTATCGTATTATTATTTTATCATTATTTTATTTATTTTGTATCATTTTTATTTTAATCATTTTTATATAGTATAATCATTTCATTCTTTTTTTAATTTTAATTTTTTATTTAATGTATTTTACTTATTTTTCTTTTTTTTAATGTATTTTATTCATGATTGTGCTATACTTAAGAATCACTTATCTTGTCTTTTCTGCTCTTCTCATTCCTACTATGATGCAACACTGACATTATCTCTTAATCTTAAAGAAAATTTTTTGAACACATTTCGTATAATTTTAAAGTCTCTCCCTCGTCCTTTCTGCTCATTACACACTCTAATAACAGAAACCTAAACAGCCATCGCAGGTCGGACGATTCAAACTCCGCGGTGCTCTTAAACTAAAGACTCCGCAATTTTTCCTGCCGGTGGTTTCGTCGGATGCATTTGACAGACGTGTAAATAATGCATGTCGCGGCACATCATAATGACTTCCCAAATTGCAAGTTTTAGATCCCTAACTCTGGCATTAGAGCGGTCCCACTGCGAGCACATGTACGTCTGAATGTGTTTGCCTTTGATTGTTCTCTCTCTTACACGCCGCTCCACCGCAATCACTTTCACAGCTCGGTTGGCATCTGATTATCTCGTTGGCGCACACGGAAACACAAATACAGAAATGCTTTAGTCACACAAAAAAAAACACACACACTACATTATTTGCATGCGCTTCCATCTTGAAATTGTTATTTTGGTGATCAGACAGACCGAGAGGAAACATAATTATGGGAGCGGCTTCCATTTGGAAACAGCGAGACGTTGGGAGTGCTGCGTCGGCGAATGCGTGTGATGATTTTGTCAAAATTGTGATGCAGAGTGTCACAAAGTATTGCACAAACAAATCAGAGAATGACTTTGTAAATTAACCTCTAAAGCTTACTGTCAACAATGTGTTTTCCTCCAGTTAGATTAGACAAAGCCCAGGATTCTTACCCTGCGGGAATCAGATGTAGTTTTCCTCACAAAACATTTCTTCTGTATTCCGGAATGATGTTTTTCAGGCACTCGGTCTAACAAATATCTCTAAATTAGGCCTACATCATGTTGGTAAGTAAGAAAGTCAAGTTTATTGATATAGTGCCTTTACCAGACCAGGATCACAAAGCACTTCATAATTAACCCTTTAATGCAAGGGTGTCAAAGTCAAGGCCCCGAGAATTAATTTTCATGGCCCTTGGGATGATCTTTGATTAGTATTAGAACCGGCTGCACAGAGCCATAAGATAATATTAGATTCTTCATTTAATGTTCAGGGCATGTGTTTTCTCTTTGAAGGAAGCTTGTTTTCACTTGAAATAACTGACAGCACAACAATATTGTATTATTCATTTAATCATGAAATAAAACATATGCAATCATTCTAATATGTTTTAATAAACATTGAATCAGTCCTCACTCGGCCTGTAGCAAATTAGTTTTTGTTGGCTTTGACTTGACATCCCTGTTTTTATGGTTTCCTCAACCATTTGGTGGGTCACTTTTTGAGTCACTTTATCGACTTGAAGCTTGAAACTGAAATCTGCATCACTTGGTTTAAGGTACTTCTACCATCGAACTGAATCCCAGCCATTTGCTAAAAAAAAGGCCTAGAAACAAAATAACATATAACAGTAAATTTTGTGATGGGAGTTGGAATTACTAAGCATTTTTAACATATACTTCAAAACCACTCCAATTGAAGGATCAATGTGTAATGACACATTTTAATTCATACTGGGTGCAGCTCTGACTGCTACCCCCTCGACCCAGAAATGGATTAAGGGGAAGAAAATGTTTGGATGGATTTTCATTCATACCAAATGTACTTAAATCTGTTCACAACCTTTTACTTTTGGGAACAACCAACATGAGCTGTTAATGAAAGGGAAAATGTATGTACCCCCGCTTTAATTTAGCAAGTTAAGTTGCATTTCAGGAGAGACATGGACCCTTCCTGGGGTGCCAAAGTTCAGCTTCAGCGGTGTATTAGTGTACACAGGTTACACACAGGTTACGCAAAGACACGCACACAACATGCAGAGAATAGTCCTGTGTGTGTATGGTCTTATATGACCATGGTACCGCAGCGCTATTCAGTGTGTTGTTGTTAACGGCTCACAGCCAACTAACAACAACCAGTTGTTGTGCAGGTTTGAAATAACACATCGGGAATATCCTGAATGGTTTGGTGAGTGGCGACGGTGGCTGAGTTGGTAGAGCACTGGCCTTTGGAGCTGAAGGTTGAGGGTTCGAGCCCACCACGAGACCAACTTCACGACTCCCACTGATGTCTGTGCATCCTTGGGCAAGACACTTAACCCTAATTTGCCTGAAGCCCCCCTGAAAGATCAAGGCTCCTGTGGACTCACCACTTGCAGGAGGATCAGTCAGAGGCTGGTGCTCTGTGTACTGGGTGCAGCTCTGACTGACAACCCCCCTGACCCAGAAATGGATAAAGGGGAAGAAGATGGATGGGTTTGGTGAGTGAATGTGTGTGCATATGTATGAGGTATTTCTGCATTTTTTATTGATTGCTTGTTTGATGTTTTTGTTGTTTTTCATTTTTGTGTTTTTTTTGTATGTATGTTTTTTTCACTGTGTATACTTGTTGTATTTTTGTGTTATATGAATAACACAAAAATACAGCACACTCTTGGTCAAACCCAAGCTTATTCTTGATTTATGGTTTGGTCTATTGCTTATCGTCATTAGAATGCACAGTCTCTGCATAAAGAGCATCAGGCACTTATTCCACTTTCCATTCAGTCTGCTGGCATTTTACCTTCTCAATTGTGTTTCATCATCACAATAATGGTTTGCTAAATCTAAAGGTGCACTGTGTAACTAAAAATAAAATCCATCAATTTACTTCCTGTCTCGGTTTTGTACATCCGTGTATTATTATTGTCCCTTTGTCAGCTCTTTGGTGCCCGAATCAGTCTGAAGAGTTGCACATGTGTTTTGGCTCAAAGGAAATTCAATTATTTGCTAAAGTGATCAGTTTCTATGAGTGTGGGCTTTTCACACTTTGAAGTAGCCACTTTTTATGCGGCTTTGCATAATGGGAAATTAATCACGATATGTTGGATTTGACAAAGGAAACACATGGACCTGTTTTTTTTGTTTTTTTTACATCAACTGTCATTTCAAATGTAAATAGGATCCATATACTATATACATATATATTAAATTATCATATTGTTGTTTAGTCCTAAAACACGACAGCAGTCGTCACAGAGAACTTTAAAAGCTGGCGATTCATCAAGAAGAGATCAGAGAATCAAACTATTCAAACACTGGAAATGCAATAATAAGTAAGTAAGTAAGGTTTACTTATATGGCACATTTTTACAGACCATGGTCATCCACAGCACTTTACAATTGTTCAGAGTTCAGATATTATTCCATTCTCTCCACACACGGGACACTGAACACACTGGCGCATCAAACCATTCTAACCCAACCAACACCATATACTCACTCGTTACATTCAGACCTATTGTGCATATTTTTTTAGTGGTAAGGGAAACCGGAGCACCCGGAGGAAACCTACACAGACACGGGGAGAACATGCAAACTCCACTCAGAAAGGCCCTGTTCCGATTTGGATGCGAACCCAGGACCTTCTTGCTGAGAAGCGAGAGTGCTATCCAACCAGCCACTGTGCCGCCCAATGGCTCATACTGTATAACAAACACAGTAGGAGCCATTGGTCCAGGGGGAGCAGGACGACCTAATGTCCATAAATATTAGTAAATGTCCATAAATGTCCTTGCAAGTTCTGAATCATCACTGTCCTTAGACCCTCCTGCATCATTGTCTGAACAGAAAATGTATAAACTTTGAAAAAAAAAAAACATGTGAGTTTGAACCACCGTGAACATAATGCCGCTGTAGAGTATTTGAGATTGAGGGCATTTACTGAAACTGAATAAATAATGACACTTTCAAAAATGCAGAGCGTGAAGGAGGTACGTGACAGGGAGCAAAGGTGCACTTTGACAAACGGCCAATGGGAAGGATATTCTTGGCTCGTCAAATTAAAGTGGGGCTCGGGCTGGAAGAGGGGGGAGATGGTAATTGGGCCATCTTAACTGTCACTGAAGGCAAATAACCATAGCCATAATCACAGTGGGCACTTTGAGACGCTTGTATTATATATGTATGTGTGCGTGTGTGTGTGTGTGTGTGTGTGTGTGTGTGCGTGTGTGTGGTTACCAACAGTTTATCAATTACAATTTCTGCTGCATCATCAAAAGGGGCTGGGATGGCTTCTTTGTCCTTACAACATGTCAGAGGGAGAGTGTGACTGTGAATGCAAATGATTCTGAACATTGCAGCAAGCACGAAGGCCTTGCTTCCCTGGATCTTAGTATTAATGCTGATTTGCACTAAAAACACATGATTTACTGGATCCCGATTTAATACAAAGAAATGAAAGAACTCAAAGAGGGGTGTGCAAAAGTATTCAGTCTCAAAATGGAAATTTCCTTGCATTTTTTTCTTGTCCCTGTTGGAGAAAAACAGGTCCACAACACGATGCTGCCACCCCCACGTTCGACACTGGGTATGTTGCAGTAGAGGGAAAGGCTGTATTTGTTTTTTAACCACACATTTTGGCCAAAAACTTCCATCTGAATCTCATCTGACCACATCAACTTCTTACGGCTATATTTCAACACTGGTCTTCTCTATTTACCACTCGTCCATAAAGGCCAGATTTGTGTAGCACATGAAAATACTTATAAACTCTTTTTGCCAACTTAAAGATGCTATACCCCTTTTTTTTTAATGAATTCATCAAAATGCTTATTACTACATACGAGTTGTATTATAATCTGTAATTTAATTGAAAACTTGAGCTCATTGATTCAGCTTGTGTATGAATTCAGGCGTAAAAAGTGCTGAGTAGAGACTTAAGTGTGACGCCCGCTCTCCTCCAATCACAGAACGAGGCTGCGTCCTCTAGCCTCTACAGCGCTGCTAAACACAGTAGCATGTTAGCAGAATTGACTATAACTCTTCTGGCTGTAACTGCAGACACAACAAATCAGCCCAAACAACACAACAGTGAAGAAGAGAAGAGGGAACTAAAGCAAAAAAATGACCAAAGAAGAAATCTAGCCCTGGTGAACATAGCTAGCTTACATCGAATCCTCTGGAGAGACTTTTCTATGGGAGAGACCTGCGGGAGCGGACCGCCTCGGACCATCTATACTCGGACGAGAAACTAGCGGTAATCTTTCAGTTCAATTTGGAGAGACGAGAAAACAGGAAGTTTTGAGTATTTTATTGAAAGAGGTTTGGCGCCCTAGGTCCCGGTGCGGCCTTCAGATCGGAAAGGCTCCTGCGATGGAGCGCGCACAATCCCCCGGGACCTAGGCACTGGTGGCGGCATTTGGCAGCGGGAAGCAGATTGAAGGCAGATTGGAGGCAGGGTGAAGAGGAGGAGGAGGGGAGGCGGTGGTTGCAAGGCTTTGGAGGCCGAGAGTGGGAGTTCCTCCGTTTTTATGCGGCTGGCGTAGTCGGTACGGTGATTGGAAGGGGGCGTCTGTTGAGCGATAGGCTGGGGATGCGAGCCGGCCTGGAGGGGTAATTTTGGTTAACGTCTACCAAATTGAATTTTCGCGGGCTGCATTTCAATTTGGAGAGACGAGAAAACAGGAAGTTTTGAGTATTTTATTGAAAGAGGTTTGGCGCCCTAGGTCCCGGTGCGGCCTTCAGATCGGAAAGGCTCCTGCGATGGAGCGCGCACAATCCCCAAAAAGGCTGCGTGTTGATGGAGTTTTCGAAGCCTGGTTTGGAGGGGACAGACGTCGTGACTGCTCTATTCTGTGACCGCTATCGCTATATGCTGTGACCGCTATCGCTATTCGCTGTGACCGCTATCGCTATTCGCTGTGACCGCTATTCGCTGTGACCGCTATCGCTATTCGCTGTGACCGCTATTCGCTGTGACCGCTATCGCTATATGCTGTGACCGCTATCTCTATATGCTGTGACCGCCAGCGCAATGCTGCTAACCATTTTTTGCTATATGCTGTGACCGCTAACCATTTTTTGCTATGCTGTGACCGCTATCGCTTTATGCTGTGACCGCTATCGCTATATGCTGTGACCGCTATCGCTATATGCTGTGACCGCTATCGCTTTATGCTGTGACCGCTATCGCTTTATGCTGTGACCGCTATCTACTGTGAGCAATACTTGCGGATACTCGGCTGCTGGCGGCGCCTATCCGGAAGGAGTGAGCTGCGTAGAGATGGGGAGACAGGTTACAAAGCAGTACGGACTTTAGTTGGGCTCTGAACCCGTTGGATGACATTGGGAGGTGATCGGGGGTGAGAAATAACGGTCCGTTGAGATCTCCTTTCCGAGAGCGGAGGCGAGTGTAATGCATCGTGGGTTATCTTTGCGCGCTGGGAACGTGAGCGTTCGCATCACGTTCCGTCAGACGCTGCGGCAGCGGAGAGTGTTTGAGAAGTGCGTGCCGCCACCAGAATCTTATTGCTTCACTTACTTTGCTTCGTATTGCTTTGCTGGGAGCTTGCGAGGAAGCCAGTAGGCGTTGTGCAGCCAGGATGGCGGACGCGTCTGGCCTGATGTAGGCGGAGAAGGCCGAAGAGGACCAGCACCCCAGCTGTTGGAGAGGTGGGGGAGCCCCAGCGAGGCCGCGCGCGTGGCAGCGCCTATCCTGAAGGAGTGGGCTGTATGGAGCTGGGGAGACAAATTGCAGAGGAGCAGTAGGGATCTTAGTTGAGCTCTGAACCAGGTTGCTGTCATGGGAAGGTTGTCTGGAGAGAGATGTGTCGGAGCGAGCTATTATGTTGCAGGCGCCTTGGTCTTTGAATGTTTGAGATGAAGGTTGAAAGGGTCAGGGGACGTTATGTTGGGTGAAAAAGAGCGACCTTTGTGTAATGCTTCCACTACGTCGAGATTATCGCGCATGACAGGGATCCTCTTTCTCTGCCACGTGTGATTCCGCGGCGCGCAGGCCACGGCCGCTGGGAATATCTCGTGTAGGGCAGAGGAGATGCTCCGGTGGAAGTAGCGGCCACGGCCCGGCAACCCGATGGTCCTGGAAGAACCCCCCAAAACCCACGGAAGGGGCACGTCCGTGTAGAAGCGGAGACCTGTAGGGGCAGAGACATATCGGAGAGGGCCATTGATGTTGCAGGCGCCCTTACGCTTAGAATCTTGGGTCGGAGAGTAGATAATCAGGATGGTAGGATGGTCGGGAAGCCGCGTCTCGGACCGCATGAAGGTTGAGCGAGCAGTAGTGAACGCTTATGCAGAGAAGCCATAGAAGGCGAGCAGGAAGATGCTGCGAGGAGGGCAGACATGTACTTGGAAGACGAGCCAGAGTTCAGTGCCGCTCAGAGCCGCTGCAGGATGGGCAGCACGATGGGGGAGCCTGCGATCAGAAGAGTGAAGAATACAGGTATGGATGCCTTTGATTAGGAGTCCGATTGACGGCTCAGCGCAGCTACTCGGCCAGCTGCATCTGATAGAATCAGAAGATTTAGGTAGAGAGATGAAGCATGACCGCCGAAGCGACCCTGGGAGCATAGGTACGAGGCCAGCGCAGCGCGGCATACTCAGCCGGGCAGCATCCATAGAAACAGGATAAGCTTCTGAGAGAGTGGGTTGCAGCAGTAGCAGTAGCAGCAGCGGCAGCAGCAGTACCTCAGATAATAACAGCGATAACCTGTATCAAGCCGCGGCAGCAGCAGCGGCAGCAGCAGCGGCAGCAGCAGCAGTAGCAGCATCCTTAGAGATTAACAGTAATAATCCTGTATCAAGCCACAGCAGTAGAATGTTGTCGTAGCTGATCAGTGTTTCATAGCTGTTCAGTGTGAGGGATTTAAACAGGTTTTACGGTCCAGTGATTTAAACAGGTTTTACGGTCCAAGTGAGGGATTAACTGAGCCCGCAGTCCAAGTGAGGAGTTTAAACTGAGAGCTTACGGTCCAGTGAGAGGGATCTAACAGAGCCTGCAGTTTTTTTTTTTTTTTTTTTATATTTATTTATATTTATTTATATTTATTTGTTTGTATTTATTTATATTTATTTGTTTGTATTTATTTACATGTATTTATTTATATGTATTTATTTATTCATTTATTTATTTTTAATATATAGCGTTCCAGATATAGGCAGTACCATATATGCAGTTCCATGTACTGCATAACAGTTCCAGGTATAACAGTACCATATAAGCAGTTCCAATATAGCGGTTCCATATATAAGCAGTTCCATATGAAGCAGTTCCATATGAAGCAGTTCCATATGAAGCAGTTCCAGAACGGTACAGCATTTCCAGATATAAGCATTTCCAGATATAAGCATTTCCAGATATAAGCATTTCCAGATATAAGCATTTCCAGATATAAGCATTTCCAGATATAAGCATTTCCAGATATAAGCATTTCCAGATATAAGCATTTCCAGATATAAGCATTTCCAGATATAAGCATTTCCAGATATAAGCAGTTCCGTGAGGGACTAACCTGAGAGCTCACAGACCAATGTAAGGGATCATTTTGGGAGCCGCAGTCCGAGGGATTTAAACAGAGCTCGTAGTCCAGACAGGGATTTAAACAGAGCCTGCAGGCCAAAGTGAGGGATTAAAACTGAGGTCTTGCAGTCCAATGTGAGGGATTACGGAGCTTGCAGTCAGAGTGAAAGATTTAACGGAGCTTGGTTAAAGAGAGCCTGCAGACCAATGCAAGGGCTTTAAACTGAGCCTGCCCACCGATGCACGGGGCCGACTGAGCCTGCAGTACAATGCGAGGGGAATAACCGTGCGCAGATCTCATACTTACCCACGCGCCAGAAGACAAGGGACAACACAGCGGGACCAGACCGTACCGGCACGAGGAGGCAGGGATGCGCACGGCTCCCACCGCACCGGGCCAGACCGGCCGTATGCAGCAGCAGGCCATGACGAGACGAGCAGCGGCAAACCCGCGGAAAGAGCCCGCAAAGGAGGAGAGCGGCAAAGACCCACGGACCACAGCACGAGACCCGCAGCAGGTGCAGCCACAGGAGGAGCAGACCACACGCAGCAAGACAGAGGACAGCAGGGACACGCACGAGTAAGCGTGAGTAGACAAAAGCGATTCCTTCAGAACGATTCTTTGCAAGGCTTCAGAGGTTGCAAGGCTTCGGAGGCCGAGAGTGGGAGTTCCTCCGTTTTTATGCGGCTGGCGTAGTCGGTACGGTGATTGGAAGGGGGCGTCTGTTGAGCGATAGGCTGGGGATGCGAGCCGGCCTGGAGGGGTAATTTTGGTTAACGTCTACCAAATTGAATTTTCGCGGGCTGCATTTATATATTTTGTTAGCAGTGAGTTGCTTTTGTTCCATTTCATGGGTGATTGTGTAACAGCTTAAGTTGCGCTAATGCTAATGTTTGCATCAGATCGCAAATACAACTAGATGGCTCCGTGGGACGACAGCGTAGGGGAAATGAGAAGCCTGTGAGAGAGTTGAGGGGCGGTGCTAAACATTCAATCCTTTTAGAAACGGGTATGGCACCTTTAAGCTGTGATTATAAAGCTTAGAATACAGACAACTGAATGCTTTTCCAAGAATCACTTTTTTCTTTAATTTTTCTTTAACTTTTGCTTTAACTTCACATCTGTCAACCACTGCGTAGAGCTTTACAAAACAATACACTTACACAACTTAAAGCCACCCTGTGTAACATGTACAGCTGCTCCATATGAAAAAACATGTTAACTAATAACAAATGTGTAACAGTATAGGTATTAGGCAACAGTGCTCCCGATTCTACAGGCACCCGTACTCATATCTCAATATATGAGACTGCAATATAAGATCTCAACGCTAGAGGCACTAGAAATTACACAGTGTACCTTTAAAGTTTGCTGTTGTCACGGGACAAAATGTGGAGAACTCTGTGCGGTAAGACTTTGGATGAAATAGCGGGGCCATGGCCTCAAACACCGATCCAATGCTAATATATTACAGTGTGACCTTGATCATGAAAATCAAAGGGGGTATCCCTGATTTACCCAGCGTCCCATGGGGCACATCCTGCAAAACTATGCCAAGCTTGGACCTATTTTAAGAGTGAATATGAAATCAGGAGGAAAGGTGGCTTTTTTCCAAGGCTTCCTGAAGGTGTCCCCTGGGCTCCACACAAAACCCAGAAGTCAATCATATGGTTTATTTAAAGCGCAGGAGAGACTACAAAGAAAGCTGTTCCTGTATCAGTAATCTGCTGCAGCGTGATCAAAACAGACAACCAGAATATTCCCCCAACATTAGACTGAACTGGGATGGAATCTGGAGGTACAAAATATACACCAGCTTTACAGGATCTACCAACCACCTAAAGTTTACCGTGGTCAAACCTGCAGGACTGAAAAAAAACAGCGTGTGTATTTGTGGGTGTTTGTGTGTGCATGTGTGTGTGCGAGTCTTTTGACATTTTTTGCTGATGGGGAAATGTATTATCCTTGAGCAGGAGATGGGACCTGCATTTATGTTTGTGGGACTGCTGACTAGAAAGAAGCAGAAATTGTGATTCACATTATGTTTTGTTTGTCAACATTGGATCATGCCATTTCATTAAAATTGAGCTGGTAAAAATGCAATCCCAGTGTGTAGATTATTGAATTGTCTGAGAATGAGCACACGTGAAATAAATGCAACCTGACCTTACAATTTCACCTGCATGAGACAAAATCTGTTTTTCCACCTAATGTGTTAAACCTGTTGTCAGTGAATATTGAGGCTGCTACAGCAAAGTTTAACAGAATAAGATAATGTGGCTGTGTGTGACGCAAACTGATAATTTGATTGGCTCACACATGACAGAAAACAAAAAAGCATCTTTATACATTTCTCGTTCAAGGAGGTATTAAACAATTGAAAATTATACACATTTCTGTATATCATCATCAACATGCACTAAATAAACACAAGTTAACTCTCATATAAGAGGCCTCATCGATTTCAAATAGTCTTCTGAGATTTTGGAATGTATACTTTCCCATAGTTGATAGTTCAACATACTTTTCACTCCAGATCGATACACCTCATACATACACACCTTTATACTGCAGGCTGAGTTGAAGTACCTTACACAGTAGTTACTTGCATTTAAAACTAGGGAGATATCTTCAGGTGAAGATGACCATTACGTGGTATAAATATTGGATAAAAACATGAAGAAAGTAAAGAATAGAACACGCTGATGGGTTTGGAATCATCTCGAGACATCAGAGTTTTATGAATTATAGATTGAGGACTTGTGAAGATATCAGATTTTGCGCTGGCATGACTTCACGTTCACACACAAAACACAAGCACATCAATAAAACATGTGATGCGGCTTTTCCAGAACGCTTCAGCTCAGCAACTGTGGAAAAAGGTTTTTATCAGTTATTCCACAAAAAGATAATCAAATTAAACAGAAAATATCTGATTTAGATTTGATAGATGTTGGGTTGTTTCCCACTTATCTCCAGGATAACACCTGGTATTATATACCAATTTTGGATCAGATCTGGGGGAAAATACCTGGGCCTGTAAACAGGGTCGGCACTAGATCATATACGGAATCAGGACGAAACCGGAAGTAACAATACTTTTGAATTAGTTTCAAAACTACACTCCACATCTGTTCGGGGCTGCAGCCTGTGTGTGGCTGGTCTGCCATTGGTCCTCATCGTCTGTCATTGTCACATGAGGTGGCAACGACTTAAAAGACAGTCCTTTATAGCTTTTATTTGGTTAGTCTCTTTTCTGTTGTCACTTTGAGGTTTGCTTTTTGTGACACTTTGCTTTATTTGAGACAACAGTCAGTTTAGTGTTTAGTTTTTCTGTGTATAAGTGTATTATTTCGGTAACGTTGTCCAGGAATGTCCCGTCCCAGGCCCGCTGGCTACATTCCTGGTCCTCATCCTCATTCACAAGGTCAAGTCTGGAGATTATTGGGGGGTCGGGGTTGGACGCCCTCAATATGGAAAGCTCGCAAACACTTTCTCTTTTAGCTGCTTTTTTTTTTTAAATGGGCAATTTATTTTCCTTGGTGATTTCTGTGTGTGTTTTGATGACATGCTTTCTAATGTGTTCCACCTTAGCAGAACATCTAACGGGGCACGCACCGCCGTGTTTGGCCCGCCGTCCGGTCACATAACGATGGATTATGTCCATCTCTTTACTATTCTTTACATCATGAAAGGACTTAATGTGACGGCTAAGGAACTCTTTTCACGCCACACAGTGGGCAAACACCAGCTACCTTTGTCTTTGTCATTTTTTTTGGGCGATGGAGAAGCACAGATCCCATCCATCCCTGAAACTTTGCTCTTAGATGAGGAGATGGAGGTCCAGGAGGAAGTGTGTACGGCAACCATGGACTGTAAAAATTATCGGACGTAGTCACCTGTCTCCGCCGTTCTAACTAATGGGCCAAAAAATGTGCTCTTCTGGAGCTATCCAAAATGGCCAAAAAACACATCTGCGCATTTGTCAGCCGGTGTAACGCCGAGATACACTGCCTTGAAGAGATGCACTGCCTCAGCTGTTTTTGATGTAATGCAACGAAATATTTAATTATATTTTTTTATTTTTTTATTTTTTCATTTTCCAATTAAATATTTTGTTTGAACACACTATTGTTAATCATATTGAATACAGTATGATACACGTATTAAATTAAATTAATTATTTCCATTATCAACCCGACAGACCAGTTGTAAGCTGTAGAGTTGCCACAGGACGCGTCATCAGCCTGCGTCAGCAGCCGCGGAGGCTGCTATGAAAACATTAGCTTTGTGGTTTCACAGGCGCAGTTGACTGCTTAAACTAAACTTTGCACGAAACTTTGACTCTTAAAACCCACAGGTGACTAAACGTAACCATCAACATCTCGCCTCAAATTGCATTAAAAGTGACATTCGTGTCTTCATTCGTTCGTATTTCAACTTTTATAGAAATTCACGGACCGCCATCTTGGTATGCTTCGGCTGCCGTGAGACGCGCATGCGCAGGTTTGCATTACATCATAAACAGCTGAGGCAGAGACAACAGTCAGTTTAGTGTTTAGTTTTTCTGTGTATAAGTGTATTGGTTTTATTTAGGTAACGATGAGTAAACCCCTTATGTTCTGTTTTGTGTCCTTTTGCTTTAATGTCCACTTATCATTTACATTCCTGTTATTAAATACTTGCTTTACCGTTTTAACATCTTGGTTTTTTTTTTGTTACCTCCTTTACGGTAGCCGAGCTTGGTCGTTACAGTTCTCATCAAATCTCAGATTTTAATTGGAGAGAAAAACCAAGGTTTACAAGGCCCGTATGTAAACAAGGTCACGAGGAAACACGATAGATTTTTGCACCAGTGAATGAGTAAGCAGACTGCTACATATGTAAATAAGTTGATTCATCTTTTTAAATAGCTCCGTTTTTCCCAAAAGGGAGACTGCCGCAAATATAAAATATGCAAACGTGCCGACGCCATGCTGTGTTTAAGCACATGTACAGGAAATCACAGTGAATATGATATTTCTGCTGTCAAGGGAAATAGACAGCTTCATTTGTGGCAGTATATGAATATGTGTATGAAGAAGCCATTTCAAGGGATATCCCAGCATTCTTCACTGACAGAGGTTTCTCCTGGGAACTGGCCCCGCAGCCGGCGCTCAAAGATTCTCTCTCGAATGTTCTTTGGTACATGTGAAGTGTGGACGTGCAGAGAATTAGTTTCCAGTTCATTGTCTTACAGGCGAGAGTGCAGAGTCGAGTGTTGGTAGTCGTGTCAAGAAGATAAACAAAGCACAATTAAGAAGACAGAAGATGAAGTGCATGATTCTGTTTTGAAGTCAGATGGTACAGAACAAATCTGCACACTATATGTATATCCTCGTGTATCTACAGTCTGGAAATACATAACATGCCTTGCTCTTTAACATCCCTTCATCAAATAGTTTTTGTGTAGTGTACAGAGAAGGACTTTTTCTGAACATGACACTGACCTTAGCTTCAGAGAGAGGGACATTGCTGAGACATCTAGCATTATGAACAATTTCTTGCTCAATTAAAACAATATATGCCCCACTCCTTAAAGTGTGTCAATGGGACAGTCACCCAACGAAGGAGGTTCTTTGACTAAGGACGTACGCAGAAGTGGCTCTTTTACTCAATCTCATTGGGAAGAAATTAAAAGTTACTCTCACTCGCACTAGTAGTAATGCTTTTGAATTCTTTTTACAGTGGTTGGACATATCCTGAACAATTCTTAGACAACAAGCGAAGGGGGTGACAAAGGTACTACTACAGCGTTCAGCCACAGGCACATTGGTCCAAACAAGGAAGTCAAGGAAAATGCTGTTCTATACTCATGGCCAGACAGTATAGCTCCTCTTGTTCTGCATCTTAAGAAATAAAGAATAGGCTCCAGTCCTGCTTTATACCTAGTTCAGTCTTGCTCCAGTCCTATACTTCAGACCTACTTTAGTAATGCTTCTGGCTCATAGCACCTCACAGCTATATTTATAAAGAATGTAGCAAACACTTTTGTTGTTTTAAATCAATTCAAACATGCAGAAAACTAAGCACAATCGTGCATCATTCTGTTGTCTTTTGTCTTTTCTCCTTGGTTATGGGGTCGTTTTGGAAACATCAAAAAGCCACACTCACCTTGCCTTTGCTCTTGCTTTAGTTGCAGTTCATTCCAGCAAAAGTTGTCCAAGTCATCTATAGTGTCAAGACAGAGGCATACACAGACCATAAAAGTTGCACAGTAAGTATGGATATTCTGTTTTCAAATCAAAGAAATAGATAGTACTGTATATCCAGCTTTATAAGACTTTGAGAGGGCCGCTTCTGTACCCTTCTATGGGCTCAGTCTTGTGATGTTTTTGTAGCTCTCACCTTTTTCCTTCTCAATTATTCCCAAAGATGTTTCGTGTGGCTGAAGTCTGGCACTGTGCTGGGAGAGCCAGGCATGTCGGCACTTCAAATGGAGCCATGGAGGTGTGCGAGTGTGCTCAGGGCTATTGTCCCAATACTGAATGAATCCTCTCCCTCGTGACACTAACCCAAACTCAGCTGTGGGGCTTTGGACAATAAAGATACTACTTGAAAGTTAGGGTCTTTGAAAAGGGCCACCCTCTATAGCTTGTGTGGCCACTGGGGGACTTAGGCGCTTTGGAGGTCAATCTTCCTTCATATGCAAAGTGTAAGCAGTTAATCAAAAATGCAAAAATTGTAAGTAAGTGAATAAGTAATGTTTATTTATATAGCACATTTTACAAACCAAGGTCACCCAAAGCGCTTTACAATTGTTCAGAGTTCAGATAGTTTACCATTCTCTCCACACACGGTGATGACAGCGAGACGCCGAAACATACTGCGGCATCAAAGCCCCAAACCAACACCATCCATTCACTCAATTATTACATTCAGACATATTGTACATGTTTTTAGTGGTAGGGGATACCGGAGCACCCAGAGGAAACCCATGCAGACACAGGGAGAACATGCAAACTCCACTCAGAAAAGCCCTGTTCCGACCAGAATTCGAACCCAGGACCTTCTTGCTGAGAAGCGAGAGGGCTAACCACTCAGCCACCGTAATGTAAAAATATGATGTAATTTATAATTAATCATAATCTCCTTTTTTACCATTCAAGCAGAGCAACATGCCGTAGTTTTAAGGTTTCATAATCTTTACGTGATGTCTGACAGCAGAATGAATTCAAGAATCTGAAAGTATATTACTGAAGTTTAGTGGCAAACATCTAACACTTTTTGTGCGATATAAATGCCTGTTGCAAAAGGAAGTTGACTACCGTGTTAAATTCCTCAATTTACCCGACCTCTAAGGCATGTGCTTCTGCGTGTTTGCTCGTGTTCTGCTTTGGATCCTTGCTCTTTCATATTTCATGCTCTGTCTTTATCCAGGTATTGCAAAGGGCAGCTTTTCAGCCATTACACCTGTCTCCACAGTGTGTCTGTTACAGTGTACGTCCGTATAAAGTATTTGTGCAAATCCTTTTTACAAGGTGTACTTCGGAACACAGCCAGATCAAAGCCAGTTCCCATCTCATGAAGCGGAGTCGCAGCGGGGAAGAATCATTGGATTTTACCTCTCAGCACCACTCCCCAGGGGGCAGTACAGGCTGGTGAGGGCGGAAGACTGTTTTAGGACATAGGCCAAACTCCAAATACTTCAGAACTCCAAGAAGTTTCTGACTAAATGAATGTTACATGAAGCACAGCCAAAACAAGTCGAAATAGTATGTGATTGTAGAAACAGAATAGCTTATCATTTTTTAAAGTAGTAGTTTTTATTTTGTCTTCTTACTAATAAATACAGTGTAATACCACCAAAATATATACACTTTATGAAGACAGACGACCAAATAATAATAGTAAGTGTGTAAAAACTCTTAGGGGTAAAAAACATAAAAATTAGAAATATAGTTGTAATGACAAGTATTATTCTAAAAAGCATTTGAAAGCCAATCAGATAATGATTCCACAGTCGTCCCACAGTGGGACAGGGCAGTGCAGGCGGCAGGGGAGCACACAAGAAAAGAGAAAACAATGCATTATTATTCCTTTATTTTATATAGCACTTTTATGGACGCTTCACGTGGCATTTTTAATTCACTCCTGACACGGTGGCGATAAACTACTTCTGCAGCCACAGCTGTTCCTGGGCGACCAGTGTGCACCGTCAGCCCCTCTTGTTCCTAGAGGTCTCCCATCACAGTACTAACCAGGCCATATCCTGCTTTTCTTCTGATGGGATCTGGCTTTCATGTCCAGGTGGCGTATATGAAAGGCATAGGAAATATGGGCATGGTGCTTGACACTGTGGAGAATTTATTGCAATATAATGTTTGTATGTGTGGTATTAGTTGTATTTACCACGAGCAGTGAAACCCTTTCACTTCTGAAAAAGCACTAAACTGTACTTTCAAGACTTCTCCTGTATTGTCCTCATGATTGAGCAGCTAAATGAAAACATTTGGCTTAAGCTGGATCACTTGTGTCTTCTTACAGTTAAGTGTGGCTCACTATGACACCCTCACCCACTGTCACCAGAGCGTCTCACAGAGCTCCATGAGCTGTGTCACTGTGGAGCCACTCTCATTAAAGCACATTAGTGCTCCTGTCCCCAGGGGAACATGGCCCTCTCCCCTCAGGCTGTGTGCACCGACTGATCATCCTCCATCCATGAAGTCTATCCATTGCGTTTCACATTCTAGATTTTATTTTGGATAATCACAAAGTAATTAAGGATTAGTGGTATTTTGGGGCATTTTGTGATGGTGTAATGATGGTCTCAGACATGTGCTAAAACTAGTCTGTAAATGTCTCAATGATTGTTCTGGGTCACGGTTTGTGTGGGAAATGAATACGTAGCAACAACCTTTCCCCTGGTACTTTTAAATAAGGTAAGCATGAAGATGGGTAAAGGGACACGATTCAGAAACAGAAATTCAAGCTGTACTTTGTCAAATGATCTTGGCTTTTTAATTTTCTCCTTTCGAGTTTGGTTAGCTCTTCTTTTCCTGTGCAGTTTCACACCTCCTTCTTTCATTTATCAGAGTGTCATTCTCCTATAGAAGATGTAGTTAACGGACAGAGGACTGCAATCAGCTCCAGTTCAGCCCCGGGTCACTGGGCTCATACACTGTATACGTGTGTGATCAGCACTGTGTATGCATGTGTGATTTTGTTCATATTAGAAACCTGATTGAAGCCCAGTGCGGAACTCCCCACTAGCTATCTATCAACTCCGAGTTCCATTACAGTCCACGGTAGATTGCGTGGCATATGATCTACATATTGTTGAAATATTACAGCTTTTCTTCAGTGAAACGCTGTCCAGTAAGGAAAAGATGACAAAGATTCATCAAAGTCGGCAAAAAAAAAGAAAGAAAAATCAGAACTGTGCAGAGGCAAGACATGTTTTTCAATACTCTTTGTTGCAGATATGTTATCATGTAACAAGCAGAAAAACATGCTAGTGACCAAAAGGTTACTTGTTAGACCAAGATTACGAAGCCAAACATGTTGAAAATGTGATTTCACTTTTACTACAAATTATGTAACGATTAAAACGCCACTTGCAACCCTCAATGATGAACTGAAATTACCCACCATAGAGAAAAACCTTTTAGGTGAACTTCATCTTACTGCAGCCAGCTAATTCATGTCCTTTGTATGTTTGTAAAGGCCTAAAACACCTGCTTTTTGCATTACCGGCAGAGTGGTTAATTACAATGGCATTCGGAGTGTTAAATCATGGTGCTCTATAATTGGAGGCACTCAGGTTACTCCTGATGGACAAAAATTATTCAAACATTTTGTAAAAGGTGTGTTAGCCAAACCTTTTCTATACAGTTTACCCTGAAGACTGTGGTTTGAAAATGTGTTTAACATGAGCAGAATAAGCAAATGCAAGTGGGGAGACATTATGCCCTGTCCAGACCAACGCAAAACGGTGTGTAATTTTGAAACATACAGACGGAATCTGCTCTGAAACCCAAACTGATTCACCTGATAGAATTTAGCCTGGTCTTACTACACCATCATACTAATTTCATTGTGTACTAAGGTCTGCATTTTCTCCCTTGACCTCCGTCTACACATGGGAAGGGTATTTTGCAGATTGAAACAAAAGTTTACCGTGACGTATGTAATGTGCCCGACCGAGTGAGGCATTCAGCATTGAGCCTAGCTTTAGCCGTCTCCTTTGCCACTAACGGAGCCCGTGGGGAGTAGAGCCACAACAACTTTTCCAGAAATGATATTTGCTGAATATTCCTCTTGCTCCGGTTTCAATTTCTTGATATTTGAAGCCGAACCAATCATTGCCGCCGCTGCCAAACTATCCATCCAGCCATTCTCTTCACCTTATTCCACTTCTGGGTTGGAGCAATTCACTTGCACCAGCCCCTCACTGATCCTCCTGCAGGTGGTCAGTTCATAGGAGCCTTGATCTTTTAGCGGGGGCTTCAGTCAAAGTAGGGTTATGTATCTTGCACAAGGACACAACGAAAGCAGGGAGAACATTGGCCTTTCTGCTGAGCCACTGTCGCCCCATTGTCAGACTACAAACTCTGGACGTCACCGACACCGACCTACAAGTTAACACCCGCCTCCCCCACTCGCTGATTGGTCAGATGGGATACAACCGAGGTAAGCGCAGCCACTAAGATAAGACCCAGACATACATACGTAAGGAAATAATAATTGACCAGAAATTACAGATGGGTAAGGTCAGGCTAGAGAGAATGATTATGTACGTAGAGGTCAGTTCAGTCCAGACATTAAGGCCCTGTCCAGCCCTGTTCAGTTGCGTTAGCAGAGAAGTATTTCATGTAATCTCCACATTTCCACCCATCTGCAAAACACTCCATCTTAAACATGCTTGCCCATTTTTACCCTATTAACCACATTTTCTCTCTGACATCAGGCCTTGTCGACGTGACTCGTTTTAAATCTCCGAACCCAAACTAGAGCACGGCCGCTGCGAAAAGGTCTCCAGAAGTGTAATTCAATGCCACACTTGTCCCTGTTGTGTACTTGTGCCCGACAGTTGTCTTTACACAACCCAAAACCCAGTTCTGTCATATGTCAGAGCAGAGGTCCTGTTGTTGCCGGAGATAAAACGGGGGAGGAGAGAAATGTCACTTTTCAAATACAGGGCTATAATTTACTGATAATGGCTGGAGCGTGAAGTGAACAAGATGAAAGCCAACAGTACGATAATTGGTTTGAGGATTATTGAGATTTTGAAAAAAAACTAGGTGACCCGACATTAATATTTATTTAGTTCTTCATTCTCGATTGATTTTTTATATTTTTTTTAAGGTTGTCCAATCCAAGTGTGGAAAATTGCGTTATAGCATATAGAAGCGCAGGAGTGAGTAGATGAAAGGAGCAATGTCATTTATCAGCGCTGAGGTGTAATTAGTGGCTCAACCGCACGACAAAGCTGCCCAGTGCTGACAGCTTTCTCACATTGGCCATTCTGCACGCAAAGATGAATATTAATGAAACACTTTTATGGACGTACTATAGATGAAGCATATGGCCCCCTTGAAATACCAAATCCAGTGGCAATGTCAAACAAAAGAAAAACGACTGCAAATACGGTTTTAAACCAGACCTGGGCCTGATTCGCGTTTCTATGCACCCCCTGGACTCTAACCCACGGGTGTCAAACTGGTTCCGGAAAGGGTCGGTCTGGCAGCACGTTTTCATTTCAACCAAGCAGGACCACACCAGACTCCACCCATTTCCTCTTGAAGAATTGGGTGTAGTTATAATGTTGATAAGTGGCTCCCAGTTTGTAAAACACCCATGTAAAATATATGGGCGGCCAAATGGACAGCTCTTTTGCATCTCAGGAAGAAGGAAATGGGATCGATTCCCGGTCAAAACGGGGCCTTTCTGAGTGGAGTTTGCATGTTCCTTTGTCTGTGTAGGTTTCCTCCAGGTGCTCCGGTTTCCCCTACCACTAAAAACATGTACAACAGGTCTGGCATGTGCCTCTTGTTTATGGCGACCTCACTCCCATCTCTGTGTGAAGTGAGAGACAAGTGCCCACAACAATTGTAGAGCACTTTGTGACGCGCTATTTAAATAAAGATTATTTACTTACTCACTTATATCAGAAAATAAGAATATTTTTAAAACAGACTTTAAAGTGATTGTCTGGAGTTTGTCAGAAAGAGAAGGAGGGGTACTTGATTTGAAAAAACGACGCAAGCTCCTCCCCCTTCCTTTCTGATTGATCTACACCTACGTTTCCGTAACACTTTTTTAAATGTTAATCAGAGAACACATTATACATACACATTATAAATACACATGCACAGAGGTTTTCAGAATTATTTGTTTACGTTTGAATGAAAAAAATAATGTTTTTATGCATAAAAAAAGCGATCGCGGCAAACCTGGAACAAGCTATTATCATGAATTGCACATTATAGGACACATCTGCAGAGGATCTGATTATGGATATAAGTTCAGTATATAAATGATTATGGATATAGATTCATTATATACATGATTATAGGTTCAGTATATAAATGATTATGGATATAGGTTCAGTATATAAATGATTATGGATATAGGTTCAGTATATAAATGATTATGGATATAGGTTCAGTATATACATGATTATGGATATAGGTTCAGTATATAAATGATTATGGATATAGGTTCAGTATATAAATGATTATGGATATAGGTTCAGTATATACATAAGTAACTCGCGGATGTTCAGAATTCTTTGTTCAGTTTTCATGAAGTTCCAGAGCCTAATGGAGGCTTGATTCGGAGGCTCCGCAAAAACAAACAATTTAGCATGTGCGCAGCTGCGAGCATCAGCGCCGATGATTGACAGCCCTTGGCATGACTCGATTGGTTAACGTGGACGGCACCGTGGATTCTGAGCTATGGCTAAGAGAAGGGAAGGCGGGACTTACCTGTAATATTAGAATTAATAAAATGACTCATTTTATATCAACATTTAAGGCCAGGAGGTCAATTTAACACATTTCCTATTTTTTTTTATTCATTTAAAGTTACAGACTATCACTTTAAGCCATAATCATCAATATTATAACAAAAACTGCCTTGACTTACTATTCAATATAATGTATTCTTGTATTTCCCTAAATCACAACAGTCATCTCAGAGGACTTAACAAAACCATTGAAATCACCAACACAGATCAGAGAATCAACAGTTAAGACACAAATGTCCATACATGTTGTAGAAAGTTAAAGTGTCCTGGATCAACACCACAGTCCTTTTTGTCACACACTAACTGTAGAACAGACCCTCCTTCGACCTTGTATGTACTGAGTCTATCAATATCATAATGGTATCACATTTTAAGTTGTATCACAGAAACAAACAGACTTTGTTCTCAGTAATTGATTGTTAAACAGTGGTAATAGAGAAAAGGAATTCACTGGTCATTCTTGCTTTAAAACTAGTCATGCTCATTACAATCCTCAGATATAACAGCATTTTAGCAACTTTGGAAACACAGCACAAGATATAAAAAAAGTATAATTTTGCGCAGAGTGTATGCACAAGTACTTTTGAAATGCAAGTCCATAGCTGCTTAATATTAACATCAATCTCTTGACAACTTTTAAGCTGCTTAAAAACTTCATAAGCCTGCTCTACCTTAGCCAAGCAAGTTAGCCAGCTGTAAAGTGTAGGGAAGGATGTGTAACACTAAATACTCATTACAGTATTAGACTTGAGAGCAATGCTTTTACTGTCACGGCTGACTCCTCTGCGCTCTTTTATCTTCATTTGCACGGTTTCGACTATAGGATGTTGAGGCACTTCATTTTTCATATTTGTCGGAACAAATATGATTCAGTGTCACATCGAGGCATTGTCTAAAGCGCGACAATAAACTTTCCGCTGTTCTTGAGCTCACTTATTATCAGCACAAAGTGTAAGGACGACCAGAGGACCGATGTATCCACTCGATTTGCATTGTGCTCTTACTTGATAATGACAAGTGTTTGGTTGTGCAAACAATAATGACTCATGCAATGTTTCATCTGAACTTAGAAGTTAGTTTCCACTCACTGAGAATGTTGTCTAAGAAAAACTTTAACTCCCTCAGATCAAATAAAAGGGTTTGCATTTCAAGAACACTCGAGACTCATAACGTTCTGATGTCGCCATGTTGATTTCAAAGCTGTATAGCAAAGACAATCTGGGTGATACATATATTTCTAAGTGTCTATACCTCCCCCGACACTTCTGTAAGGCCTTGAGGATGCAACGGAAGGAGGGAATATGTGCCTAATGGGTTTGAAGTTGACACTGCAGAACGCAACAGTGATGACTGATGCGGGTTTCTCAAGGGCCTTTACTATTAGCTGCCTTTCAAACCACAGATGCAGTGACTTTAAAACCAATTTTTTTCTTCTAATTTTTATCATAACAACTAGACGACTGCAGAGGTTTTCCAAATATTTTGTCTATTTAAATTTGTCTGGGCTACATGTTTTAGGGGCGACAGTGGCTCAGTTGGTAGAGCATTGGCTTGTGGGCCTGGATATCGTGGGTTCGAGCCCACCGTATGACCTACTTCACGACTCCCACTGATGTCTGCTGTCGTTGTGTCCTTGGGCAAGACACTTAACCCTACTTAGCCTGAAGCCCTCGCTGAAAGATCTCAGCTCCTGTGGACTCATCACCTGTAGGAGGATCAGTGAGGGGCTGGTGCTATGTGTACTGGGTGCAGCTCTGACTGCCACCCCCCTGACCCAGAAATGGATTAAGGGGAAGAAAATGGATGGATGTTGTGTTTTATCTGTTTGTGGAGCACAGCACAAAATTTCAAATGTTCATGTGGGCGGAGTAAGGCTGGGCACAGGTGTTTTGTCGCTCTTTAAGTACATTTAATTGGGTCATAAACATGTTGAAATCCCGGCTTTAGTACATGCATGGACAAGTACAGATATTCTATCTCTGTCCTGTCCACATGCACCACTCATCATTCACATGCCTGACAGCAGATAATCTGGGGATGAATGTTACCAGGGACGTGCAGTCAGGGGAGGCAGGGGAGGCAGAGCCTCACCTGCCATTATTGGAAACTAATAATTATTTTAGTTTAAATATATAATTTATATCCACTGTCCTATGCTTTTAATGTATATTCGGCACGGTTCCCATCAGTTTTGATCATTTCTGAAGTCAAAATCGCCGAAATCCCGTTATTCCTATTCAAAGAGACGAGGTGAGGCAGCGCTCCTGCGTGCCTCACCCCAGACCGCTCCCTCACAGTGTGTGTGTGTGTGTGTCTGAGTGCACTCAGCTCGTGCAGTTGATATATCACCGTTTGTTTCAAATATCCTGCTTTAAAAACATTTTTTAAACTCCTCTTAGTGTTTAGTAGTGTATTGCACGTATGTGTGTACAATTTATATTTAGTTTAAGTCTTTTGATCGTAGATGAACACACAAGGAAAAAGCTTGGCGTGAGGCAGGCGGTATCTGTGCCTCACCGCTAGGGGTGATAGTGAGCATAAAGTTCATACCAGAGTTGCTAACAAACAATCAGCCCAAAATGCTATTTCTTTTGCTGGAAAATGGATGATTTGAATGAAGATTTTTTTTCTCAATTGGACTTTCAAACAAAGAAAGAATTAATATAGACTGGGAGACCACCACTGGACTTACGAGGTTAGTCCGGCTGCGGGGGAGGAGTTTGTTAATCTGTGTTTTATGTTGAACATTGACAGATACCGGCAAAGTAGTGCTTTTCCGGAAAACACTGATTCAAACACTGCTCAAGAGTTCTGCAACTTGTTTAAATTATTGTTTATGTTCCTCGCGTCTCTCTCTCCTCGCGTCTCTCTCTCCTCGCGTCTCCGTCTCTCTCTGCTCCTCGCGTCTCCGTCTCTCTGCTCCTCTCTGTCTCTCTCTGCTCCTCGCGTCTCCGTCTCTCTGCTCCTCTCTGTCTCTCTCTGCTCCTCTCTCCTCGCGTCTCTCTCTCCTCGCGTCTCTCGCACCTGCGCTTCTTAAAGATGTTGTTTGATGTGGAGCAGAGTCAGCAGCTAGATTTGTTGTGAGATTATTAAAAGAAGCTGGTTCTCTTATCTTTACAGTATATAAAGTTTGTGGATGTCATTGCATTGGTGATTAAATGCTATTTTATTTGAATAATGATTGTAAATCTGACTTTTAAAGTCAGTGCCTCCCCAATCACAAACCTCACCGCACGTCCCTGAATGTTACACATAGGAGTGCCACGGGGCTGCGTTCTTTCTCCCTTGTTCTTCTCTATGTACACAAACCACTACACCGTCAGTGAAAACTCTAAAGTAGGTCTTTGGAGAAGAAGAACGACATGACTCTCCTCTCATCTTGACTCATCTCTGACCAGGATGAGCTGGTGTCCTGCTTCTCTGGGAGAAACGTGGAGCGCAGATCAAGTTAGCTGTCTATTGTCTTAGCGATGGCTATAATTTTCTTTATTTACACCATTGATTTATTAATTAGGTTATGTCTCATTTCAAAGTGGTGTATCGGAGCAGAGAACCATTGTCAGGATGTTTTTGTTTTGTCTGCTATTGGTTTTGCATTACAAGATCCTAATCCAATGTGTGCGCGTGGAGAATAATGCTATGCACACGTCTTCTGAGTCCATTTGTTTTCACTACAGCAACCTTCTGTCCAGCAAAAAGCAATGATGTATCAGTCATGAATATAAACATGACGAGGAATAAAGAGACTGAAATGAATATGAAGACACAGCCAGTCGAGAGCTGCAGAAATGATAAGAACAAGACAAAGGAGCTGGAAGGAAACTAAATTAGTAATTTGACCGTTCCAATAACCCCAACTACACTGTTTGTAGACCGTCTCAAAGTGAGAAAATAATGTTTCTAGTAACAAAAGACAATTAGTTGCATCATAGCCAGTCTCTGGTAAGAAAGAAGAAAAGATAAGTTGTGCAAAGAAAAATACAAACATTTAATCTCACATCAAAACAATGAATTGAATTTTGTTGTTTCATTAATTAATCAATCATTATTTATAGAGCTCTTAAATAATGTGTGACTAATTAATTAAATATGTTTACCCTCAATGTCCCCATTAAGTTGTGTTAACTTAAGAGTTAACACAAAACGGTGTACACCCAAATAATAATTAATGGTTTACAAAGAAATGTCCCCAAAGACAAAATAGTCCGATTCAAATGTGTTTTTATGTATGTCTTTTTGTGTGGTTCCAATGCAAACATGTGTTTACCAAAGGATTTGTAATTTCTTGGTAGCTTTTCTGAGTGAAGCCTAGCGTTTTTGGCCATTACTGTAGGCAAGCCGAACAAAAATGAATAGACCACAACATACATAACATAACAACATAGTATGCAACACAATAGTATCAAAAGTGGTCCTTGTGTACTATTCACATCATTTTGTCACATTGTTTATGTTGTGTAGCCACGCAATTACAAGTTCAGAAGTGACCCAACGTCCGGTCTCTGACATTGATGAGAGACTATGGGATGGATGCGTCACAGACACTTGATTGTGATTGTAGAAGACACATACTGAGCGGCAGGTCTCAGCTGCAGAGGCAGGTGTCCTGGACGAGCTGGCGTGTTAGCGAGTAAACAAGGACCACACGGTGCACAGGTAACAATAAACAAAACACACTCAAACTAATGGAGGGGTTGAGCTAGACAGAGATGGGGACAGGGTTGTGTTGTCGTGTCGGGGGGATTGTAGCCCCTCGGCTTACAATGGGGAAATAATTGCACAGTTCAGCGCCACTGACAATACCCAGAGCATTTTGGAGCCCATTTCAATAAGCTATTAGAGGCAGGCACCTGGGACGAGAATATTATCAGTAATATGTCAAAAAAGCAACATGCATAGCGATGGCAAAGCACAAGCACCAGCATGGTGTTTTGTCCTCACCCTGAATAGTCATTGTTCTTTATTAGTTTTTGATTGCAGGCTCATTTGCAGACATTTGACTATGAAGCATGTTTTATTGTTTCAACTTCAGTTCTGCGGTTATCACAAAAATGTTTATGTATTTCTCAGAACATATTAGGCTGCCAGGGAGAAAAGAGAAAATGTTTTAGTATTCTTATTTTGCACCATAGCAAGTACCACTGCATTTCACATTGTGATAGTTTGACTTGATGAAAGGCAGACCAAATGGAAGTAGAAGAGTAGGATTGTTGCTGTACAAAGTAAAAAAGGCATCTCACATTGTATGCAGCCCTCAGTTATACATGTATTTTTTTGATGCTTTTAAGAAGCTGTCCTCTACAACAGAATAACACCCGCTTTAACAAGAATAAAACATTTAATATTTAACTTGCACCCCAAAACACTGCAATGACATAGCAGTAAGTAATGCTGAATAGAATATAATTGTATTGAAAAATAAAGTGTGACATCATAATTAACATTCACCTCCAAAGAGTCTGAGGCAGTCTTTTATATGTCTGTTCGTTTTCCTGAAGGCTCTTTGAAACTTATGGAAGATACTGATTCACGATGTTTAGAAACCGTAAATTATATTGATGTAATTAGGATGCAGATATAAAGGCTTTTTAATTGCCCTTGAAGACCCGCTCAATCATTCTTTCTGCGATCACAGTCCCTGCAAAGAAAAATGTTTTCGTAGGAGCCCTTTTGAGTTGGCTTTGCTTTGAGAAAGCTGTGGGATTGGGTTGATGTGAGTGAAATTAAATCAGGAAAGAAGACATTGCGGGTAATTACAAAGAGATTGAGTTCTCCAGTGCTTCCATCTGTTTCTACTGTGTACATCAGTTCAGCGGCACAGCAGTTTAAGATCTTTTCTGTTTATGTGTTAGCTGGATAAGAGTGCTGCCGAGTGACTGGTTTTTAACATGAGTACACTGTGTCATTGAATCTGTAACTCCTAGTATTGCTGAGGAAGATCGTAATATAGAGACTGAAAATTAAGGGACCTAATACAGACCCCTGAGGCTCTCCCATAGTGCATTTCAAATACATTACCCCAGCAAATTTGTAGTTTACATTTCTAAATGACCATTCATGGATGTGCTTCTGACTGCAATTTTCTCATTGTAATTTTTTTTTTAAACCTTTATCACATATCATCATGGTATGGTGATCAGTTTACGTAATTGTCCCGGTTATATCGTCAATTTGGGTTCCTATATGCTTTATGTTATTTTGACAAACGTTTCTGAGCCTGTGTCTGTCTTCATTCCAGTGCAAGGAGCTCTCACTACATTAACATAGGATGTGACAAAACCTTAAATACAACCTTTCATACTGTCTGTGAAAATGTCAGCATTTTAACAAATATTTGTCTGGTATTCAAAATTCTACATGGATAGTCTCTCGGCTCACAAGAATGGCCTCTCTGAATGACTGTATTACACTGTTCTGAAACTTCCTTCTCAGTGACGACCAATACACAGGGAATTCCAGCATCTATAAAGACATGTGCCACTTTGATAGGCTTTGAGGCTGAACTGAAAACATAACTTGATACATATACATTTCATCCAGTGTGACATACATTTACAATCATCTTGGGTAAAAGCCAAGTCCTTTGAGTTCTTTCAAACTTGTTCTTCCAGTGGCTCTTAATTTGTTCCTATGGTTTCTTCTCATTGTTCCCTCAGCCCTCCTCATCCACTTGGCACTTGCTGTCCCTGCTTTGCCTCCTGCCTCCTCCGGCACATGGCCTCCATATGCGGATTCTCACTGGCTGAGCAGTCAAACTATGAGAAGTCTAATCCGTCATTAAGACAGTGGAGTTACACCAGATTTGAAACGAAACAGAATGACCAAACATATGCTTGGAAGTTATGGAAACCTAAGCTGTGGTTGCATCCTCTTCTAATCTCATTTATAATTCTGAAAATCTAAAATCTTGGCGGCAATGCGTACACCTACATTGTAAACAAGATGACATGTGATTTGGAACTCTGCATACAAAATATTTTGTCTGCAAAGAATCACAGGTAGGATTTGTTCCATCTCTGATCTGGGGAGTACGCAGCTTGGGCGCTTTGACAAAACACCATCCAAATATTTGTGGATTAGAACTTCTATTTTCTTCTAAGTTTAAGAAAACACTGTTAAAGGAAGTCCCTGAAAAGCATTTGTTTAGACACATTTTCTCCTTTCTCTTTGTGTGTACCTCCTGTGGAATTTAAACAAACAAGGCATCCTCGCCTCAAGTATAATTTCAGTGTGCTTCTATTTTAAAAGACAGGTCACGGATTGACTGGCAGATGTACATAATGAGGAGTGAAGAACAGAGTCAATCGCCTGTGTCAAAAACGGTTCATTCAATATTGGGCTGGGTTTACTGTGTTTGCTCATGGTAGAAAAGATTTGCAGCAGTGCAAATTATGCATGCTTTTTAAACATAATGTGCTTAAAATAGAGTTACAGCAAGTACAATTCAATTCAATTTAATTTATTATTTATTTTTTCACCTACACAGATCAGAGAATCAAACAGTTCAAACACCAGGAGTGCAATGATGAAAAAAACACATTGAGCCATTGGTCCATATGAGGCAGAACAATGTCCATCCATGTTTATAGAGTCCATAAATGTTGTCGAATGTTGGGTCTCCTGCATTGATAAGGAAAGTACAACATCCATCCATTTTCTTCCCATTTATGGGTCAGGGGGTTGGAAGTCAGAGACCCAGTACACAGAGCACCAGCCCCTCACCGATCCTCCTGCAGGTGGTGAGTCCACAGGAGCCTTGATTATTCAGCGGGGGCTTCAGGCAAAGTGGGGTCAAGTGTCTTTCCCAAGGACACAAGTGGGAGTCGTGAAGTAGGTTTTGTGGTGGGCTCGAACCCACAACCTTCAGGCTCAAAGGCCATTGCTCTACCAACTGAACCACTGTCGCCCCAAAAGTGATTCATTCAAACTTTAAAAGTCACTTGATGTATGAACATAAATCCAATAATGATAACCTGGATTCAGTCCCTTATGTTTGTTCCATGTTCATTTGTAAATCCCCTTCTGGGACATATTGCTGTTGCTTGTAAGCGATTATGAGGAAATCGCTGGGTTATCACTTTTCTTGTTTCATGTCAGATGGTTTAATGTCACGTCCCCCTCTGCTATACGATAAGCCACTCATCCATGTCACCCAAGGAGACTTTGAATTTACCCACAAAAGGTTAAAAGACTCAGGAGCAGCATGTTATAAAAGCTCTTATGGCTGCGTTCTGTGAATCTAAGCATTCACGACGGCATTGTGCATGTGAGCGGTGTCACGGTCTGACCTTTACAGAAAGGTCCCTCTATTTGGACGAGGCCACATTGTAATATAGAGCCTGGACACGGGACAAAACTGTTCTCTGTTGACCTTTATCCATCTATATATCTATATAAATGTGAGGGTTTTTTGTTTAAATTGATTCTTAGGTCTTGTTTACACTTGTGAGATGAGTCACTTGAAACAAACTGTCATTCTACTTGTTTTTGGTTGGACCCATTATTTTTACGGTCACTCTGCTTTGGAAAGACAAGCACAATCATACTTCATATTATTTAGAAGAAGCTTAAAAATAAAATATGTCTTTTCAATCGTGCTCTCTGGGTTTCACTCTGTCTGGCACTATATGACAATTCATTTCAAACCCCATTTTTGTATTGCTGTTTTTCTTTTTTTGAGGAACCATTTGAAATACTTTGATAGGTACATTTGCAGCTAAACGTATCACTTTCCACTACATCGTGAAGTATCTTTTGTGTGCGCTGGTTGTTAAGTTTCCTGGCTTCTCGCTGAGCATCTTCACCTGAGAGCCACAAACCACTCAATTCCAGAGAGTGATTTTACATGTTTTAGCTGAAAGTGAGGTTGCTTTTTTATAAAAGGGCTACGCGAGACCATTTTTATAGGAGAGAAAATCTTTTTTTGATAAGAAATGTGGGTCTCAGATGTGGCCGTATGTCTTTCACACAGAGAACAAATTGATCATAAAGCAACAGGAACCAGAAAATAGAGTAAAAAACATGTATACTTCCATAGAATATATAGTATGTAGAAAGTTTAGGTCTAAAATGAAACAAAACATCTAAAGGCTTTGAAAATGTGTCTGAATACATTATGTAAATATGGATCTATGTCTATAAATGTGTGCAATCATACATAAAAATAAATGGTTTCACAAGTCTTTGATAGACTAAAGCCTGAGACTGCAGCACCCCGGCAGCTGGTGGGAGTCACAGGCAGTGGGTGGCAGATACATACAGTATATAACATCATAACATATATATATTTTCCTCTACACTCTCAAAAACATGTTTAAGGAAATTGACTTTTAGCCCCAATTATAATCAGGAACAGAATTTCTTTGTTATATCTTCCTCCCACAGACTGATATTTGACTGGTAACGATCATTGACCGGGTCAGCAGGTCTGATAGTCTTTGGAATTGTGTTTATAAATGATATTCTCACACAGATGTTTCAGTGGGGTGAGTGCTTTACATACCAAATGTGACATTCGTTTCTCCATTGTGAGATCAATAAAGTGTATCTTTTTTTCTCTTATCTTACATATTGTATAACCAATGTTTATTTTGTTTCTAAATTGTCCTTATTTTGAAAAAGAAGAAAAACCTTGACAGATTGCTGGACTTGATTATCAATGTCTAGACTCTGGGGAGAAAAGGCTCCTGCATCATATCCTTTTTTAACTTGTCAGAAATTCAGATCTGGTGTGGTAATTAGAAGAGTTAACTGGCTAATTAACAAATGATGAAGAGACACAAAGCCCTGGAGATCCACATGTGTACGCAGCAGAACAGCTGCTGAGGTCCCCCTGGGTCCGTATGGATCAGGCATGAGCTCACACTGAGCTGCTCATGAACTTCCATCAAGACCAAAGTGTGCTA
Organism: Knipowitschia caucasica; assembly: GCA_964034765.1. Classification (NCBI taxonomy): domain Eukaryota; kingdom Metazoa; phylum Chordata; class Actinopteri; order Gobiiformes; family Gobiidae; genus Knipowitschia; species Knipowitschia caucasica. The sequence goes on along the minus strand of OZ035838.1, from coordinate 34,880,313 downwards.
AGAATCACCACTATTACTTCATAATAAATAAATGTCATTCTTGAGCTGAAACCACTGCTGCATGTACGTCTAATCATCATTATTTAGCGGAAATATTCTCCAAAGGGTACTTAGAAATCCTTAGGCAATTATCCACCCCTTAACAGGATGTGTGTAAGATGTAGTAAAACATTAGTGATAATGAGAAATGGAACAGATACGGAAAATTGTTTTTGTTGATTTGGACTCTCCCTAGCATACAGTAACCTTAAAATGTAATAATGGTATGAGAAAAGATTACTTTAGTGTTTTCTGCCTGAAAAATGTGTCTTGGGCGTCAGAGGTATTAAAACCGAGAGCTTCACCAAAATAAATAGGTATTGTACTTAAACATCCACATGGGCTCTAGCACACAAGCAATTACACCAAAATACACCATCCCCTTGTGGTCCTAAAGTGTACCTTTCCCAACTGGTCTAAGTAGTTAATATTACACTAAAAGCTAATATGACCAAGTGGTATTAGTGCCCTTTGTGTTACAATAACTTTAACAATAACATTGCAGTAAAACTATAACAAAGCAAAGAGGCAGACAAAGGTGTTCAGCCTCAATTTCTCAGAATGCAATTAAAGGAGCTCAAAAGTTTCCTGATCACTGATGAATGATACAGTGATGGCATCAGAGTGAAATCTAATCACATTTTAAATAAATACATATATTTTGTGATGGCCTCAGCGGGTTGTTTGGAGAATATTTGTCACTAAACGGCATCATTAAATTCCAATAACAAATCTCACACGCCAGGAGTGGGCAATGGGACAACTGCAAACCTACCAAGACACAGCCAACTGTCCAAACTATCAGCTCAAGCTAAGACAACACTGAAAGTAGATGGAGCTTATTACCCCCATTGCTCAATTCAACTCAAAAACTCTATTGTCCCAAAGGGAAAACCTGTTACGTGTACTGGTTCATCACAACGCAATGTATCTTGATGTTTTTTCTGACAAAAATCAGACTAAACAAGGATTGTACAATAAGTTTTAGAAATGGATTGTGATAGTGGAATTGTATGGGTGATCTTTTAAATGAATGTGAATATAATCAGTCTAGACAACTTTTGGGTTGACCTACGTACATTGGAGTCGTGGAATCATGAGGTGGTGAGGTGTTGAAACCAAGCTATTAAAGGGGACATATCATGAAAAATCCACTTTTTGTGCCTTAAATGCCTTATGTTGTGTAATTGGAGCCTCTAGGAGTGCTAAAAAGTTGAAATCAGTCTCTTCATGGGTTGCAGAGAACACTTTACATTCTGTTTTGGTAAGATTTTTCAACCCGTTCTGATTTTGCTCTTCTCTATTACGTTTTGTAAACTATTACGTCACAGTATTTGCAGCGAGACTGCTATATAAGGGCATGGGCGTCTGGCTAATCGATTGGGCCAAGCCGCCATTTCTGCATATCGCTGCGAATTTGTAGTCCAAGCTCAAGGATGCCAGCAAGTAAGTCCAAATGTTCCGTCATTGGGTGTCATAACCCACACACTTCCTCACACCGCCTCCCAGCATCAGAACCTTTGCGAACTACTTGGTTGCTTTTTGTTTTTAACGGGCATTTACCCGCATCTGTGGGCAAAGTCATTTTTGTTTGTGCAAAGCACTTCAATGATGACTGCTTCAGCAATCTCCGCCAGTATCAGGAAGGATTTGCCGATAGACTACGTCTGATTGAGGGGTCAGTTCCTTCCATCTACGGAGACGACGGACACAGCACTCCGGTAAGCTAAAATGACAACAAACTGTATTTTAGATCTATGAGACTCCCTGGTAATGACGCTGTTAGTATTCTCTGTAGTTGCTGGCATCTTTACTGCAAGCTATAGTGTACTCTTTGTGTATAAGATCCCTGAGAAAACGTGTAAGTAGTACGGGAATGTCTTTTACTTTGTTTTGGCCGTTATTGCCTCGCAGAAGACTTTGCGAATGCTTTCAATGGACCGCTAGCTTGGCGCTATCGCTAGCGCCAAGCTAGCGGTCTCAGCGGCCTTAGCGTTAGCTTCCTTGCTTGTGACCCAGATTAAAGTCTTGTTGCTCACAACAAATAATTGTGGTGATGGCTAACTCGTGTTGGAGCGTATGATTATGTGGTATCTGGGATGTTGAGTGTGGTTAAGTATTGTCTCTGACATCAAGGATTAGCATATGTTATAAGTCACTCTTTGCATATGCTATTACCATGCATCTATAATAACAACTCTGCTTGTTCGTAACACACGGTGGTTATGGTGTAGAATTGCCTTTTTCTTCACGGACTAGTGAGCAGTAACCTTCTTTGGCAGTATAATATTATATATTAGTGTGTAGTGTTGTGCTGTGCTTGTTACATAGTGAAGTTTCACAGGTCATGTGAGTTCTGCTGTTTTGCACTTTGCCGAAATCGTACTTGTTTTTATTATTTGTCTTGTTTGTGTGCTGTTGTAACAAGAAAGATAAGCGACTTTTGTTAAATTTAGAGGCCTAAACCACTGACGCAGAAGCAGTCATTTGCTGACAAAGGCTGTCAAACTAGCCCCGAGATGTGCTCAGTTGGAACACAGCTTTCCATGAAAACTCTCCAACCCCATGTAAAAAGTACAGGTTAGTATAATGGTTTAACAGCTACGTAGTAAATTTGACAAAGAACTACATTAAGCCAGCTATTGTGAAAGTGTTCTTAATGAAACATTTATTTTGCTCAAAGGCACACAGGCAACACCAAAGTGCTCAGATGTTGGAGTTGGCACGACTACCTTGGCTGAGAAGAATGCTTTCCAGTCCTCCACACCAGTAAAGCGACGCCACTTGCCTGATATTGAGGACATATCACCAATAAAGAGACCCCGTACAACAGTGGGTGATGAGTCTTTAGAAGGCAGCTCTATTATGAACATACAAAGCCCACATGATTCTACATATGACCCTGAAGACTCCATAGGTGCTATGCCAGAGGACACTGGACACTTGTAAGCAAAGAAATACCAGTTAATATTTCATACAGATATATAAATTAAGTCATTTGTATTTTAATGTTTGCATGTATGTGTTTTTATTTTTACTATAGCATGGATCCTTCAACACCAGCTTACAAAATGTCCACTTATATTGTTTATGAAAAATGCCTTTTGGAGCTTTTTGAGGTGTGCCCTGTGTGCCAACAAGTGTCAAGGGTGCGAACCAGAACTGTCGGCACCTTTCTTTGTGTAGAGCAGCGGTGTCTACACTGTGATTATTCACGAAAATGGAATAGTCAACCACTACATGGAGGCACTCCAGCAGGGAATCTACAACTTTCAGTTGCTGTCTATTCCAATGGTGGATCATTTTTCAAAGTGGGAAAGGTAATGACTAGTAGTAGTTTGTGGCAGTACATATTTGCATTTTTGACAATGTTTGTTTTTCCCAGATCTTCCAGGCAATGAGGTTGCAAATGTTTGAGCACAACACCTACAGACGGCATGCCAGACTTTATATAGAGCCAGCTATTATCCACAAATGGAAGTCCACACAGGATGACGTAATGGAGAAGCTAAAAGGACAAAATGCCATTTTAGGTGGTGACATGAGGGCTGACTCTCCAGGTATATACTCTATCATCCATATGGTATTTCTAGTAATGACTCTGGAGGCCAGAGTTGTGGCAATTACTAAAATCCATTCTTTGAATCGCTAAGGACACTCTGCAAAATTTGGGAGTTATACAATGATGGATCTGAGGAGCAAGCAAATCATTGACTTGCAACTAGTTCAAGTAATTATTAACAACATTATGTTTGTGCCAAGATTGAACAACATCTAACCATTTCTTTATGCACTTGCAGAGCAATGAAGTCGGTGGAAGCTATCACATGGAACTTTAGGGTCTGAAACGCAGCCTTGGTGTCCTGAATGCACAAAATGTACCTTTGGACTGTATAGTGACAGACCGCCATCCACAGGTCCAGAAATACTTAAGAGAAGAGGCAAAGATCACCCACTACTATGATGTCTGGCACATAGCAAAAGGTTATTTCTTATTATTCAAAGCTGGCAGTGAAAGTTCTGTTGTACATAGTCCAATTTATAACCATGTAAATTATTTGGTGTGTAGTCTCTTTCAATGTATATACTCGTTATCTAGGGCTACACAAAAAGATGGTAACGGTGGCCAAGAACAAAGACTGTACACAACTGACCAAGTGGCTTCGTTGTGTCAAAAATCACATATACTGGACTGCTGCTTCTTCATCAACTCCCCAGGAAAGAGTAGCAAAGTGGACTTCCATTCTGAACAATGTGCAAAACATTCACACACACAATGATCCTGCATTTCCCAAGTGTTTACATCCACTGCGCACTACGAGGGATAAGAGCAAATGGTTAAAACCAGGTGATTTATATACTGTATGATTAACCTTTACTTATAGAATTAATTTAGCCTATCGATTTAATGAAATCTTGTTTCAGCTACTCCAGCGTTCTGCAGGCTGGAGAATATTCTCACATCCAAGAGGATTCTAAAGGATGTAGAAAAACTCAGTCCACACCTACAAACTTCAGCCGTTGAAGCTTTCCACAGTGTAATTCTGCTCTTTGCCCCAAAACTCCATCACTATCCTTTCCTGGGAATGCTGTGCAGGTAATAATCTCTGTAGTTGTATTTATTTTCTTTACCATTTGTCTCACTCTGAAACACAAACCAAACTCCAGGAATCTTCAGTCTGACCAGCTAAATGACCCAAACAATGTACATCCCCCTCTGTGACCTGTAGTAAAACCACCCATTACACACATTATGCCCCCGACCCGCTTCCAGGAAGAACTTCTAGTATAAATATTTCAAACGGCTGTAACGGCCCTAAGCAACACCCATATCTGATAACACGCAATGATTTGTGTTATTTATCAGTTTTAACTGACAAACAAATATCTATTCTGTTTTCTATTAGGCTTTACCTGGCAGCAATGCACTTCAATGAAAATGCCCACCGTCTACAAGCTGTCACCTCAGTAGGAAAACCCATGTTTCGAATGTCTTTCCCCAAGTTCAAGAAGGGAGAAAGAACTGCCAAACCCATCAAAACCACAGCAACCTTGAGTAAGTCCAACTTAGTTATGGACTATTGTTGTGAACATGTTAATGTGGTTTCAGTAAATATAAGTCATTATTATGGCAGCACTCTTTTAATGTCTTTTTTTATTCACAAAGTACAGTTCTCATGCAGACTAACTATATGAAATCAAATCCACATGACAAAATAACTTCCACAATAATTTCACAGTAAATAAGGTGTTCGTTTTAACTGTCATTTCAGATTACGTTTATGACATCATTGAGCTGGTGTTTGAAAAAGTTTACCCTAACCCCACTCCATATATAGATAAGCTTGAGAGGATCCATATCCCACCAACCCTCTCAGCTCAATACCCCCAACCAGACAAGGAAACGGTGGTCTGCCGCTTCAATCCAGGGCCGGTCTGAAGCCCATATACTGTCCCTCATCGTCGGGAAACTCCTGCCGGATCCTCAAGACGACACAAGACGGCAGGACAACACGCACTTGAGACACGGTGGTGACTATTCAGGTGACTTCCTGTATCCGGTGAGCGTGTTTCTTGACTGCTATCACTCTGCTCTCTGTTTACACTAACAAACACATTACAAATCCACGTATTGTACACCAAGCTAACTGTGTAAGCACTCCGAGTCAGCTGTACTGCAGCTGAGGTTTAGGTAGCGGTTGTTTGTCTGGTCTCGGAGTCTGTTGTGCGGGCCCGGATCCGTACTAGCTTAGCCTAGCCTAGCTTAGCCTAGCCGCTAACTCGCTACTATGGCGGCTGCTGTCTCTCCCTCAATCCTTTACTGCTCGAGTTGCCATATGGCGAGTCTAAACCCTGGATCCTTCTCTGAGGGTAGTGATAGATGTGTGTAGTGTAGTCGTAGCTCTGGAATCCAGGGTCAGTGAGTTAGAGCTGCGTCTCCGAGCACTGGAGTCTCGAGCTAGCGCTAGCATTAGCTACAGCCAGGCCGTATCCTCAGGGACAGCGGAGCGCAGCTTTAGGGAAAGGCAGAGGAGAACTAGCGAGCCTAGCCTCCCAGCCCGTCCTCCGCAGCTGGGACAAGACCAGGATAGTGATGGCTTTGTGACTGTTCGGAAAAGGCGACGTGTTGTTGGTAGTTTCCCCATTGGGCCTCCTCCTGTTAGCATTTACAATCGCTGGGACGCTCTGTCCGGCTGCGCCCCCGCGCGGCCGGGCGGGGAAGAAGGCCCCACTGAGAGAGCCGCTGAGAGAGCTGCTGAGAGAGCCGATGGAGTCGCTGATGCGCGGGTAATTGGCTCCTCTATTGTTAGAGGTGTTAAGATCCCAGGAGCCACTGTTCGGTGCTTCCCTGGGGCCAGGCTTGGTGATATTGAAGGGAATCTGAGGCTCATGATGACCCACAAGCAGCGTTTCCGTCGAATTGTTATTCACGCGGGTGGTAATGACGTTCGGCGGAAACAGTCCGAGGTGTTGAAGCTGCAAGTCGCCGCCGTGTGCAAGCTGGCTAGCACAATGGCCGACACTGTCATCTTCTCTGGGCCCCTACCTAGCACTAGCAGTGCAGACGCATTCAGCAGACACTCGGCTTTCAACCGCTGGCTGTCTGGCTGGTGCCCTCGAAGTGGTGTTGTTCATGTTGACAATTGGAGTGCCTTTTGGGGAAGGCCCGGTCTCATCCGCTCGGATGATATCCACCCAACGTTGGCGGGTACATCCCTTTTGGCTAAGAATTTGGCCCTGGCTCTAAACTGTTCTGCTCGGCTCAAATGACGATGCAGAACTGAGGCCCGGGTGCAGAGCTGCTCTGCCACAACCTCTGAGCCCCCATCTGTTCAGTTACTAGCCTCAGAAGCTAGTCAGATTGAAACTGTGTGTGCATGTATGTGTATGCCTGTGTGTGCTCAGTTACTAGCCTCAGAACCTAGTCAGATTGAAACTGTGTGTGTTCCCCGCTTGAAGTCTAAAGCACTATATGCGAGGAAATCTGACCTAGGTGTCAGACACAGTAACTTCATAAAAGTTCAGACAGACAGAAATAGTTCTAGCGGTAGGGTTGTTAAATGTGGTTTAATGAACGTCAGATCAATCTCGTCTAAATCGCTTCTCATAAACGAACTTATTATAGACAAGGGCTTGGATCTGTTTGCGCTCTCGGAGACTTGGCTCCAACAGGACGAGTACGTTAGATTGAATGAGTGCACTCCTCCGACGCATGTTAACTACCAGAAAGCCAGAGCTACAGGTCGCGGCGGTGGTGTTGCGATTATATCACACACCAACTTGGTTCTTAGTCCCAAAACCAACAACGCTTTTCACTCGTTTGAAAACTTAACACTTTCAATCACCTGTCCTGGGTGGAGAAAACAAAAAGCAGTACTATTTATAGTTTTATACCGACCTCCTGGTCCTTACAGCGAGTTCCTAACAGAATTCTCTGACTTCATTTCAAACCTAGTTTTGGAATGGGAAAACATAGTTATAGCTGGAGACTTCAATATACATGTGGACGACAGCACTGACAGCTTAAACAAAGCTTTCAGCGCCGTACTAGATGGTGTTGGTTTTACTCAGAATGTCGAGGAACCTACTCACATTCATAACCACACCTTGGACCTTGTCCTGACCTACGGCTGTGATGTCTCCAATGTTGACATCCAGCGTCAAAGCTCGTTGCTGTCTGACCATTTCTTGATCACGTTTGATCTCGCTTTGGAGGACTTTCCTGTCCCGCAAGATAAAACCATAATGAAAAGAACCTTAAATGATAAATCTATCACAAGGTTCAAAGAACTAATACAGCCTATGTTGAATACTGCTGCAGGTGAACCTGTTCACAGCAGCTGCAGTCCCTCAGTCATTGACCAAACGGTGGGCAACACTATGGAGTCTTTAAAATCTGCATTAAATGCAGCAGCTCCTTTAAAACAGAAAACCATTAGGATTAGATCATCGTCGCCCTGGTACAGTGTTCAACTCCACACTTTAAAACAGGACGTCAGAAAATTGGAGAGGCTATATCGCCACTCCCACTCGGAGCCTGTCCACAGGGAGTGGAAAGCAGGTCTCCGAAACTACAAGAAGGCCCTTCGCGGGGCTCGAACTCAATACTATTCAACTTTAATAGAAGCGAATAAAAACAACAGTAGATTTTTGTTTGGCACCGTCGCTAAACTCACAAACTGCCATAGCGCAATCGAGCCTAAAATTCCAAGCTCACTGAGCAGTGTCGACTTTCTCCACTTCTTTAATAATAAAATTACATCCATCCGTGACAAGCTGGAGGAGGTTGCTCCTGCTGTTAGTGGTGGACAGGTTGAAGCGGCATACGTGACTTCCTACTTAGACTCTTCAGTGGGCCTTGATAAATTCATGGCTGTGAGCCAAGCAGAGGTGATCTCTGTGGTCACATCCTCAAAAGCCTCAACTTGCATGTTAGACGCAGTCCCGACATGGCTCTTCAAAGACATACTTCCTTTGATAATTGAGCCTATCGTAAATATAATAAACGCATCCATACAATGTGGCTATGTCCCACAAGCTTTTAAAACCGCGGTAATCAAACCCCTTCTGAAGAAAACAAACCTGGACCCAGAAATACTTACAAACTACAGACCGATCTCAAACCTCACTTTTATATCTAAAATCCTGGAAAAACTTATAGCTGAGCAGCTCCGCTGCCACCTGCAGGAAAATAATATGTTTGAAGTCTTTCAATCAGGATTCAGAGCTCATCATAGCACTGAAACGGCACTAGTCAAAGTCACAAATAGCTGCCGATAATGGATAACCGTCAGTGCTGGTCCTACTGGACCTTAGTGCTGCATTTGACACAATAGACCACAGCATTCTACTGCAGAGGCTAGAATGTGATATAGGTCTTAGAGGAACAGCCCTTGGCTGGTTTAAATCCTATTTATCAGATCGATATCACTTCGTCAATGTGAATCAGGACTCGTCGCCTTATTCTGGAGTGGAATTCGGTGTGCCGCAGGGTTCGGTACTCGGACCGATTCTTTTTACTCTCTACATGCTGCCACTGGGAAACATTATTAAAAAGCATGGAATTAATTTCCACTGCTATGCAGATGACACACAGCTTTATCTGTCGATGAAGCCTAACCAGACAGATCAGCTAGAAAAGCTCAGTGCCTGCATAAAGGACCTTAAAATGTGGATGACTCTTAACTTCCTACTTCTCAACCCGGAGAAGACAGAAGTGATCCTACTCGGTCCGAAGCGCCTGCGTGACTCCCTCACTAACCAGATGGTTACTCTCGATAATGTCAGTATAATACCCAGTAACACTGTGAGGAATCTTGGAGTCATTTTTGACCAAGAACTCTCCTTCAAGGCTTATATAAGCCAAGCAACTAAAACGGCGTACTTCCACTTACGGAACATCGCTAAAATTAGGAATTTCCTTCCTAAAAGTGACGCGGAAAAACTCATTCACGCGTTTGTCACCTCAAGGCTCGACTACTGTAACGCTTTACTGGCAGCGTGCCCTAAAGCCTCTTTGAAGAGCTTCCAGCTCGTTCAGAATACAGCAGCTAGGATCTTAACAGGTACCAAAAGGAGGGAGCACATAACTCCGGTGTTAAAATCACTCCACTGGCTCCCTGTGGAGTACAGAATAAAGTTTAAAATCCTTCTCTTAACATATAAAGCCATAAATGGCTTGGCTCCCTCTTATCTCCAAGACACGTTAGTGTCGTATCAACCAGGTCGAGCGTTGCGCTCACAAAACGCCAGACGTCTGGTGGTCCCTAAGGTCTCAAAGGTCACTGTTGGTGGCAGAGCATTTAGCTACCAAGCTCCTTTACTGTGGAATCAGCTTCCCATTTATGTTAAGGAAGCAGATACGGTCTCTACATTCAAGGCCAGGCTTAAAGCACTTTACTTTAATTTAGCATATAATTAGGTAACATATAATATGTAGTGTATATATTATATATATATGCTGTATTATGTTATATATTATGTTATATATTATTCAATAATGTATTGTGTTATGTTGTATATTATGTTATATATTATGCTGTATGTTATTCTTTATTCAAGGCTAGGTTTAAAACAGTCCTCTTTAGTTTAGCTACTAGTTTAGTATGGCTAGGAAGGTAAGACTCGGAGAAGGTTAAACTCCTCAGAGTGTCAGTCAAGCTGCATAGGGAGTCAGTTTGCTGGGAGAAGTATGGTAACTTGAGCACTATCCTCTCCTCCTTCCTACTTTATCTGTTTAGCATTTTTAGGATTCTGACTGTAGTTTGTTCATTGCTATTCACCCGTTGTCCCATTGTCTGTTTCATGGTACGATGACGGGATCTCTGAGCCTGGCCTCTTCCATCTACACCTGCGGACTGCCCCGCCCGACCCGCCTGGGAGTGCTTCGGTCCTGCACCGGACCTGTCCACGTTCAGCGGCCACTGGTCCACGTTCTGTAGCTAGCTTAGGTCCTAGATCATTAGCCTGTCCGTCCGGAGGAGCGGATCCCTTTCTCATATGGGTCTCCCTCCCTGTGGGTTTCCCTAGTTCTCCTCCAAGGTTTCTCACGTTTTCCCACTGGGTTTTTTAAGAGTTTTTCCTTGTCGATGCAGGAGGGTCTTGTTGGACAGTTAGTGTCCAACAGAAAGGATTGGTGATGATCAGGACACTTTAGCATTCTACAACATGTATGGACATTTTCTTCTGTGTGTGCTTTATATTCTTCATGTGTTTTAACTGTTGATTCTCTGACCTGTGTTGGTGATTTCAATGGTTTTGTTAAGTCCTCTGAGATGACTTCTGTTGTGACCTAGGGCTATACAAGAATAAATTGTATTGTATTGTATTGTATTGTACTCTCCGACCGAGATAACCCCAGCACCAGGACACAAAGCACCTGTATGCGCAATACCTGTAACGACTACAACACAAAGAGAATAAATTGCAAACTGTTTTGTTTAATTTATTATTTATTAAACTGTGTGTACTTGCAGTGAAAAGACTACTTTGTCATTGTATTGTAATACATATTTGCAATCCATAAAAGAGAATCACTTACTGGACAATTCCTCTTAGACGTAATGGTCCATACTGTGCTTTATAAACATTTATAGCATTTTGCAGAGAATACACGTTTAGGCACACCGGCTCAAGACCTGGATGATTCACCATGCATCTCAGTTGGCCAGGTGCTTCCTTCATTCTGGCAGTTACCTAACAATATATTTGTAATTATGCTGGATTATTATAACCAAATGTATAGCCAAAGCACACTGACCTTGTGTATCTCACGACAGCATCGATTTTCTATTTCATTTGGCATAGTTGCACAGTTACCGCAAGTACACCTAAAACATGATTGGAATCTGAGGTTGCATTAAATGTCAATGACAATATTTTGACTTACAATCTTATCTTTTTTTTTTTTTTTTTTCCAAAAGTATTTTTATTAGATTTTCAAAAATTAAAAATGCAAACATATGAGCCAAACATTATGAACTTTTTTTTTACAAAACAAAAACAAACAAAAAACCGTACGGTACACATATCAGTAGTCCTTCCAGAATAAGATATTGAAAATAAATAAACAAATAGATTTGTTGGAAGAAAAAAAAAAAAAAACAGGATTGATTGCATGTGCAAAGTACAATAATGTAGATAAAAGTCTTCATGGTGCAAAGAAAAGACAAAAGAAAAAGTGTGGCAATGGGTAGTTACATTTAAGAGTGCAATAGCGCGAACATTTGAAGGGCCAAGCGTAAGTTACAGTAGTAATCAAAACTGCGATTGTAGCTGTAATATTAGATTTAGGTGGGCACATTACGGGATGGCAACGTCTGAATAAAATCGAAAAATGGCTGCCAGATCTTTAGAAATTTTGTCGTGATCCCTCGAAGGGTAAATTTAATTTTATCAAGTTTACTGAAATGTAGAGCATCCTTAATCCAAATTTCAAATGAAGGAGGCAGAACTGATTTCCAGCACAGTAATATTCTACGCCTTGCCAGCAAGGTGAGAAATGAAATCAGATCAGCTTTATGTCTTGGAAGAATAACCCCATTAGGGAGTACACCAAACAATGCAGTTAGTGGATCAGGCCGGATGGACACCCCAACAACCCCAGACAAGGCTACAAAAATGTTTGTCCAATAATGATGAAGCGATGGACACGTCCAGAACATATGAATCAGTGAGGCCGGTGTTTGATGGCAACGATCACAACCCGCACTTACATTTGGATAAACTTTAGCGAGCCTGGCCTTAGTCCAGTGAGTGCGATGTAAGACCTTACACTGAATCAGTCCATGTCTGGCGCATAGTGATGAACCATGTACACGATAAAGAATACTGTCCCACAAGTCATCTGAAAATACAAAACCTAAGTCCTCTTCCCATGCCACTTTAATTGAAAGAATTGGGGATTTACGAAAACAACACAATCTCTCATACAGACATGATATGAGACCCTTTGTCGGTTTGGGAGGTAACAGAAGATTATCGAAATCATGAACAGGAGGTTTAGAAGGAAAGAGTGAAGTTTTTTCCCTAACATAACTTCGGACTTGTAGGTAACGGAAAAAATGGCTCTTTGGGAGGTCGAATTTTGTAGACAGTTGATCAAAAGAAGCGAAAGTACCCTCCTCATAAAGATCATTAACTGTCTTAATACCATGAGAGAACCAAAGAGAGAAGGCATTGTCAATCATAGAAGGTCGAAATAGAGGGTTCTTAAAGATAGGAGACTGTAGAGAAAAGAAATTTAATTTAAAGTGACGGCGAAACTGAAACCAGATCTTCAGAGTCTGTCTCACCATTTTGTTGTTAGAGATGTCGGCTCCAGGTAGCATTTTTGGAGCATAAACCAAAGCAGATAAAGATGATTGTATACAGGATGAGGTTTCCAAGATCAACCAAGCCGGGGCATTGTCCAAATCATTTGTCTTTAGCCAGTAAGTAAGAATCCTGATATTGGCAGCCCAGTAATAGAACATGAAGTTAGGCAATGCCATTCCACCCACATATTTCGGTCTCTGAAGATATGACTTGCGAATTCTAGATGGTTTATGATCCCAGATAAAGCCGGTAATGATTTGGTCCAGCTTGATAAAAAAAGAAGCGGGGATAAAAACAGGGACACATTGAAAGAGAAAAGAAAACTTGGGAAGCACATTCATTTTAACAGTATTAATTCTCCCAGCAACAGATAAATGAAGCAAAGACCATCTGTCCAGATCTTGTTTGACCTTGTCAACAAGGGGCTCAAAGTTAAACTTAAAAAGTTCACACAATTTATATTTGACCTTAACACCCAAATAGGTGAAACCATCAAGGGCAACCCTAAATGGGAGAGAAGCAAGTGAATATTCTTGAGCCACCGAGTTCAAAGGAAAAACTTCACTCTTACCAAGGTTCAATTTGTATCCGGAAATGCGGCTAAAACAATCAAGAGTAGAAAGAACAATGGGAATCGAAGACGCTGGTTTAGAAACATAAAGAAGCAAGTCATCTGCATATAGGGAAAGCCTTTGTTCAACGCCAAATCTTGTGACCCCTGTTATATTTGCATTTGATCGAAGTGAAATGGCTAAAGGTTCTATGCAAGTGCAAAGAGTAAGGGGGACATGGGACACCCCTGTCTCGTCCCTCTAAAAAGAGGAAAGTGTTTTGAATAAATAGAATTTGTTTTGACAGAGGCAAGTGGAGAAGTGTACAGGAGCTTTATCCATGAAACCAACTTATCACCAAAACCAAATCGTTGTAGCACATAAAAAAGGTAACCCCACTCCACTCTATCAAACGCCTTTTCCGCGTCTAGACTGATCACAAACTCTGCTTCATTAGGGTCCGCGGGATTGTAGAGCACATTGAACAAACGTCTAATATTAGAGAAGGCATAACGCCCTTTAATAAATCCAGTCTGGTCAGGACTGATCAAGTGTGGCAAAATATTCTCTAAACGAAGGGCTAAAAGTTTGGCAAGAATCTTATAGTCCACATTTAAAAGGCTGATTGGACGATAAAGCCACAAGATAGAGGATCCCTATCCTTCTTCAGGATCAAAGAGATAGAAGCCTGTAGTAGGGATGCCGGGAGAGTTCCGGTTTCGAATGAGTGCCTATACATATTTAACAGAAGAGGAGTCAATTTGAGAGTAAACTTTTTATAAAATTCGACGGGAAATCCATCCTCCCCAGGACATTTCGAACTTTGCATATTCTTAAGAGCACGGAAAACTTCTTCAGCAGCTATTGGTTCCTCCAGTTTAAGACTATGACTTTGGTCTAATACAGGAAAAACAAGATTATCACAGAAGGAATCAAACAACGAAATATCAAGTGCACATTCAGACACATATAGGGACGAATAAAACTTTTGAAAATGGTCATTAATTATTTGTGGATCAGAAGACACGCCTTTATGAGTTCGAATCTGTGGGATGAGATGTGTCACGGATGCGGTGCGAAGTTGGTGAGAGAGTAGCTTACTGGCCTTATCTCCATATTCATATTGGGCATGTTGTGACCTCAAAAGCAAATCCTCAACTTGCACTGACAATATGCGATCAAACTCAGACTGTAAAGACAATCTTTCGTTGAACACTTCTGGTAAGGGCGAGACTGCGTATAATTCATCTAACTGCAAAATTCGAGTTGTGAGTTCTGACAACAAGTCTTTCTCTGCTTAATTTCAAAATTGCTGTATGATATTATATGTCCTCGTATAAAGGCCTTAAACGTCTCCCACAGGAGAGAAGGTGAAGTACCCGGAGTATCATTTGTGGAAATAAAGAGGTCAATTTTAGACGTAACAAAGGCAACAAACTTGTCATCAGACAACAAACGTGTGTTTAAGCGCCAAGGAACAAGAGAGGAGGAGCCACCTCCCACCAATAGGTCCAACACCACTGGAGCATGATCTGAAATTACAATAGCATTGTGAGAACAAGATCGAATGTGAGGAATCAGTCGTCTATCCAAAAGGAAGTAGTCAATTCGAGTGTATGTATGATGAACCGGGGAAAAAAATGTGTATTCTTTACGAGTGGGGTTAAGAAAGCGCCAGACATCAATGACAGAAAATTCTTCAAGAAAATTATTGACAACTTTAGAGGAATGCGATTGCCTGCTAGGATTATCCGATGACCGATCCAGCCGATCCAACCAACAGTTCAGATCGCCAGCCAAGACAAGAAACT
Source organism: Knipowitschia caucasica (assembly GCA_964034765.1). Taxonomy (NCBI): domain Eukaryota; kingdom Metazoa; phylum Chordata; class Actinopteri; order Gobiiformes; family Gobiidae; genus Knipowitschia; species Knipowitschia caucasica. Next base: position 34,865,096 of record OZ035838.1, on the reverse strand, counting down.
GTGAGGATAAATCTGGAATTTTGGTAAAAAAAGAACTAAAAAAATTATGATCGTCCCAATTGGGTGCGTAAACATTAGCTAACACTAGTTTTGTATCAAAGATGCTCCCACAAACAATAATGTATCTACCATTTGAGTCAGAAATAACGTTAGAAGACACAAATGGTACTGATTTATGAATCAAAATGGCAGCACCTCGAGATTTACCTTGGAAAGTTGAATGATATAATTGGCCAACCCAGCCCTTCCGGAGTTTCGAGTGATCTGAAATTTTTAAATGGGTTTCTTGTAAAAACACAATTTGAGAACCCAAATGTTTTAGATGATGAAGCACTTTACTCCTTTTAATAGGTTGATTTAAACCCTTACAATTCCAGCTACAAAACTTAAAAACTTGACCCTTTTGCAGATTACCAACATTAGAATGTGACATCTTTCAATCTGTATAGAGAGTAAAAAAAAGAATGACCCATTGCTAGCACATGAAGACCAAATGACACATGAAAAAAACAAAACAGAAGAACAACATTAGAACTTACCCCTAGTTGCTGAAGCATCTTCCCAAACAAGATGCGCGCATAACCCCCTTTACTTCCTACTAGGTACCTCTTACCCCGCATCCACAAACCCAGTAGAACTCAGGCTCCCTCCAGTGCAAAACAGGAACAAAATGTATTAATCAAAATAACATTCAAGTACAAAAGTAAACATATTTTTACAAATTTCAAAACTATATATTTGTAAACACAAACACAAATAATACAATGAACTAATGAAATATAAAAATCTGAAAAATATATTTAAGTATAAAGTAGTTCAAAAAATATATAAAAAATAGAAAATACTAACAAGCACACCCTACATCTTTATGAAACCAACGGTTTCCAGTTAGATTGTCGTTTTAACAATGTAAATCAGAAAGTATGAACACCAGCCTCAAACCATGTTAGTCAGCAGCCCTTACTCCCAGTGTCTTACTTATAAAGTCTGTGGCAGCTTTGGGATCGGAGAATCTATGCACAGCTCCATCCGGTAGTGTGATTCTCAACTCAGCAAGGTAGAACAGACCAAACTTGATGCCAGGGCAGGAGTGTAGGAGACGTTTAGCGTTCACAAATTGAGAACGTTTCTTGGCCACAGCTGACGTAAAGTCTGGAAAAATGAAAATTTTCCTGCCCTGATAAAGAAGAGGTGCAGCAGCTCCTGCCCGCCGCAGAATCTGTTCCTTCACGTGAAAATAGTGCACTCTGATGATTATTGGTCGAGGTGGGGCCCCTTCTTTTGGTTTTTCCCTGCTAGATCTATGAGCTCGGTCCAGAAGTGGCACCTCCTCCAACCTCAGCAGGTCGCGCAAAAGTTGTGAGATGAATTCTCTAGTATTAGGCAGCTCCAGTCCCTCAGCCAGCCCGATGAGACGAATGTTGTTCCTCCTTGACCTTCCCTCCAGATCCTCACATTTAGACTGTAGTTGTTTTACTTCCTCAGCCAAATCACATACAGAGGCCTGAAGTGACGTCAACTCGTCACTGCAAGAAGTGGCGGAAGCCTCGAGGTCTTTAATGGTGGCCCCCTGAGTTTCCACCAAAGTTTGGATGGAGTTCACATTAGCTTTGAGCTCAGCCTTCACAGATAGAATTTCTGACCTTAATGTGAGGGTAAGGGTATCCATCTTTGAGTCAAATGTACCGCAAATGTCCTGCTTCAGACCCTGCAGCGCTCTGGTGAATGTTGCCTCACTGAGCGGAGCATCTGAACCATGCTCGTCCTCCTCCAGCTGCACCTCCTCCCGACGCGGAGCACCCGACCCAGAGCTCGTGTCAACAGTAGTGCGTCTCTGGCGAGTCGCCTTCTGGTTCTTATTATCCATTTCACTGGGATATCACGACTTTAAACAACTAAAAAAGTCTAAGACAGTCCCGATAGAAACAAAGTTTGAGCACACGATGACGTCACAGTTCAGCGACACCGGCGCGCACTGCTAATGCTTAGCTGTAGCACCATATACCATCCAAGGACGAAAATCACTCTTCAATGCTCACCCGTGCACGCAGTAGTATCGGTCCTGGTGTCACAATGCAAAGAGCAACATTTCAAGCCAGAGGAGAAGAACAGAGTTCGTGTCGGGCTCGGGTCGGGCGTTATTAGCTGTAGCTAGCTGCTGCCAATGCTAACTAGCAGGGCTCGAGGTGACGGCCGCGGCCTGTTGTAAAAAGTCCTCAAAAAGTAGCTCAGTGGCCGAAAAGGTGTCAAACGACGAAGGGATTAAACGTGCATTATAATACCCATATACGAGGCTGATTTATAAGTGGCGGTGTGCTTTAAAATAAAATATTTGTCCCCGTTGTTGCGGAGCCTCGAGAAGCACGTCTTCACTCCATGGTGTCCAACAGCGCCCCCCCAATCTTATCTTTTAAAATTTGTACACGTTGCGTTCCCAAATTCACAAATCCTGGTTTTGCATTGTTTATCCTGCTAAATCTGTTTTCTTTCACAAGAGGTATATAGTGAGGTTAAAGAATGAAGGATGAAATAGCTCACAGATTTTAAACAGCCTTAAGAGCAAGTAATGCAATTAAACCAAAGATTGATGTGAAGTAGAGCAAAGCAGCTATAATACAAGTATTACAGAAAAAAAGGACTATTTCAGTCAAATTCTGGTTTGGAATATGCTTGTGTATCACCAAACATCTAGCTGTAATATTCTTGTGTTATAGTGTGACATGCATGAGCACGGCAGTACAATTAAGGCTTATGTACATACAGAAACACACCACTGAGAAACATCCATTTGGAGACGTGGTTCAGCGGGTACATCGTCTTCATGTCCATCTGCCTCTGGATCAGACTCTGGCCTCGAACATGTAAGGCTGGATGGGCAAGTCCCCCGCAGTTGCCATTTTCCTAGTTTCTAACTTGATACTGAGGAGAACTTTCTGTGTCGCGTGATAATCGTATCTGTGCTAAGAAACTACAAAAATGGCCGACCGGGGTGGAGTTGAACCTGTGTCACCTGAAAAGGGGTGTGGTCAGAAGCGCCTCATTTGCATTTAAAGAGACCGCACCAAAACAGGTTGCTCTCAGACGCACCTCAAAACGGGTATAGAAGAAAGGCCCGTGGAGCTTGAAATTATGAGACTCAGACCCAAGCATTGCAGTTATGCTTTATATGGGCCACAAATTAATGATTTATATGTAAAAAGGAATTATTTGAAAACACGATATGTCCACTTTAATTATCCACATTGTCCACAATTGGAGTGTTTTATGATAACTATGTTGCAAGACGTTGTCCAATAAGTGGTTAATGTGTAACTTCACCTATTTTGGGGCTTTTCCGTTGTGAGGGTGTGGGTTATCTGCTCTGAAATAAATAAGTTGCCTGCAGAGCATCAAGCAGGACTTGGCTTTTGGCTGCATAGGACGTAAAGCCAGCCGTAAAGACATCTCCTCCTTGTTAAATGCAAGTAAAAAAAACTAATACCTTGTCTGTTGTTTGCTTCTGTCCAGATACTGTAGTAGAACCATTTTTGAACAGATTGATGCCCTAAATGTCGTTAGGAAATATTGCCCTCAAGAACCAACAAGGAGGTAAAGACTTATGGCATGCACGGACCAGATCAAACATCAAGAGAAGTTGTAGCCGGACTTGTTGATAAAGGTTAAAGATATACAGAAAAAATGAAAAAAACAACACCAGGCTTTTGGCACAGCACTGACATCTCCATCGTGTGTGTCTCTTGTGCCTGTTTTATTGTTATGAACCCCACATTTGAGATACATGAGTCTCTATTTGCTGAGCTTATGTAAGTTATATTGTGTTTGTGTACACATGATCAGGATATGCAAATGAGCATCTTCTTGGCTTAAGCTATTCATCCCTTACAAATCCCTGCCCATGCATTTTACATGTACTGAGCATGTTTGGGGATTAGTCCATTCTACGTTATCTGGCGCTTGCCCCCCATAAAAGAGCAACCACAATACGCCGTGTATTCTCAGTGACTCGCGACGCCCAGCAGGACTGCACAGCAAGAGCCAGCTACTGTACCCAAACGATAACCGACTCTCCTTCCGCGCTTTATAACTTTGTACAGTAGCTCATTAGACAAGGTGAGAATTTGGTGAATATTGGGATAATAAGACTTAATTTCCATGCTCTGTGAACCCAAACGCTCATAATTTAGCCTGAATAAATTGCTATCTCTGTCTTTTTGATCTGTGTTTTGCTCGGAACTGATCATTACTGCGGTTGTGGGAGTGAACTCATCATGCACTGCCTGCACCCACTACCTTTGGACGTATTGTGAAGAAAATATCTAAAAAGCAAGAAGAAATAGTTTGGTTTGAAAAAACAAATATGTTGATTTGTCTCTAATTTTGTGTTTCGGACTTACAGTTGCTTTATTGACAAATTCATGAAGACGAATGACATTTTGTTCTATATGTCTCTCAATTAGAAATTCCAAATATGAAAATACAGTCATTGTGATGTCAGTAATGTCAAAGGTTTATGATGTTTTAATAATTTTTGATCATCCGGACCACCACTACTATTAAGAACCTTAACCTTAAACCAATGGGAAGGGGACTCTGGGGCTGTGTAAGTCCAGTTACACTTTGAGACTGAAACTGTATGTGACAATGCCATGCACTTGAGCAAAGTCCAAATTGATGTGGTAAAATCTGGGTTTGTCCACAGCACTAGACCTTATTCCCTTCGGCTTCAATGGACATTGTGTATTTTGGAATTGGCTGGAGTCCAAGTTTGCAGTATGCTTCTACCTGACAACAAAGCGTTTTACCGAGATACCACTATCTGCAGTGACCAGTAGCCACAAGGACTTACTGTTGTTAGTGCAGGGCAGGTGCTTATTTTGGGATATTGGCCTGTCCGGAGTTGTTACCGACCACTGAGGCTTCAGAGGCACAACAACATGGGCACAAGTACAGGACAGGTCAGAGGGTGGTTGGATCATTAATTCAAATGTAGTTATTTTAAGTCTGCTATTTAGAGGAATTCTTTCTTTGCAGATAATCTGGTGCTTAAGCATCACTCTTCCCTTGATACTGAACTTTTAGCAAAGCAGTGTAAAGCCTTTAATGAAAGACTTACACGTCGGGGAATAACAAAACAAGCATTATCCATTTAAAACTGTGAACATAATCACTTCATCTGGTGCCATTCTTCACCTGTCTCAGATCTCGGTCAAGCTTGTGTAAGTACAGCCTCACGGGATTGAACTAACGCTGTCAGGGACGCTGGTTAAAGAGAATGATTCATGATGAGTTGCTATGGCAACCTTCAGTAGAGCTTTGTCTTAATGAAGCTGGAAGTTGTAGGATCGTAATTAACTGGGTCCCAGAGGAAAGAGGCCAAGGCTCCATACTGCCCATATTCTCACACCGCACAAGCGACCACCTGTACTTCCTTTGTGCCAATGATGAAAGTATATTTCAGAGCTGTTGATAGAAAAGAAGGTACACAAAGAACACGTTTATGGAAAGTTTCAGCATGTTCTACAACTGTGGTCTGAATAATTTATATGTTATAAATAACACCTGGCCGATTAGAAAACGTGAAGACAATAAAAAACAAACAACTGAATGAGTGGACACACCAATATTTGATAATATTTATGATATTACAATCTAGAAATCCATAATTTATAATAATTCACCCGAAAAAGTAGCCAGGATAAAATGCTAATACAGCCAGAATAAAATAGTAATAATATAGTCAGCATGATATGGTAAAATAGCCAGAATAAAATAATAATAATATAGCCAGCATAAAAACATAAGAATGCATTAAAAACAGAAGTGAATGTTTCTTATTAAGCGGATCGGTAACTCTGTTGTGTCATGGTGTCATCGCTCTCTCCATTAGAAGCATCATCATATATTCCACACTTCAGGAGCTCCTTGGATGTTGCTGTCTTTCTTGTGTCCTCATTAGCAGTCTCCTCTTCAGCGTGTCACTCCATTCTTCCTCATTCCTCAGTCAGAAGGGGTTTCACACGAGGCAGAAGGTCACAAAGATGTCTCCCACACATAATATACAGTGGCTTCTATCTGGACAGACTCTCAGGTTTCTGCTTTCACATGAACGTATGCATTATGTAGGGCCCTCCTTTCTTTGGCTTCTCACTCCCATTATCTCCCTCGCCATAGATGTACACAATAGAATATTATCTATACATATTTATTATTAGTTGGGATCCTCAAAGATATTTCTGGTATTTGCAGGGGTCAATGCTTTTTAAGTGTATAGTTATTGAAATGTGTTTTTAACCAGGGAGACAAAAAAATAGATTCAAACTTTCTTATTACTTTATTTTCATTGTTTGAAAGCCTTTAGCCTCATTTGTTTTTCAATAGTGTTGTTGGCTGAGGCACAAAGGTCTACAGAACCTTAGAACCTTGAAATCTGTACCGTTGGCAAATCTGTACCTTGTTTTCTGGTCGAAGATTCCTAAAGCTTTGCTAAACAATGGAGGTTTTCCGTGAACTCAGAGTGTATTTTTTGTATTTAGTATTATGTGATTCCATAGCCATTTTAAGTGATCAATATCCTGTATAATCACTGCTATCCAGAAGACAAAAGCTAATTACACCCCTGCAATTGGTGGAAGTGAAAGGAAAGTGGACGAGACTTTAGGTGTACTTCATGTGCAGGAACACAAAAGCACAATCAATAGTCATGTTCTGCACCAACAGGTACATCGCCTGAATGACTGCGATAATTGTGTACTCACTGTGTGGCTGAAAAAACTGCAGTAATGTAAAAAAGTCAAACAGAAGTTGTCCACTCCTGTCCTAAAACATCAGCGTAACTAATGTTGTGTAATGCTGATATAAAACTGATGCACCATCAGGCTAATGTCAAATACCCAAAGAATATGCACAGTCTCAACAATACCGCGATAGAAAACAGAACACACACCACAGACACAATAACAGCCCGTTGTGTACACATTTCAACCGTGAAACTTTTTATACACTTTTATTTCAGAAAAGCACCAAGGGGGCTACTAATCTTGTTTCCGAGGTAGTCATGGTTGAGACAACAGCTCAGACAGTTCGCAGAAGCTACTGAAAGTCTCATCTTGAGGAGCTGGACACATAAACCCACCGTCCTGTTCGTCCGGTCTCCAAAAGGATAGAATTTAGAGCAATGTACAAAGTTAACACTGGTCTCTTAGGAGTGGACTAACTGAGTGCTGACGTCATGTACTGAGCGGTGACTGAGTGGATAGCTCGCTTCTCAGCAAGATGGTCCTGGGTTCAAAATGCTGGTTGAAACAGGGCCTTTCTGAGTGGAGTTTACATGTTCTCCCCGTGTCTGCGTAGGTTACTACCCGGTGCTTTGGTTTTCCCTACCACTAAAAACATGTACAATAGGTCGGACATGAGCCTCCTGAATAACTGTGTGAAGTGAATCAGGAGCAACGTCAGTCCGTCCACTCTCGCAATATACTCCAGCTCCTTTGTTGATCAGTTGTTAGGACTTTTACTAACCGGATCCCATAGAGCACTAAACCATGGATTTTTAAAGCCCAAAAGTTGGGAGGGTGACACATTAATGAGCTCAAGGAGTCAATAGGAGCCAGAGTGAGTTGGATCAAAACTTCACTTCCCAGTTGGGTTGCATTGAGCGTTTGCATTATCTGTATACAGTCATGTAAAGACATTATACATCACTCATTCACTCACTCAAACTCAGGCTTTCAGAACTTCAAAACTGGTTCTTGAAACAGACCTTAACTTTTCATGTGAAAACAAAAATATTATGTTTTTTGTCTTTTTATGTAACACCAGAGCAAGAGAAAAGGCAATGCATATATGTGAGCAGCAACTGAACGACAACAAGGCAAGTGTCACGTATGAACAGGTAACCCACTGTATGTGAACACCAATAATTTGATCGAGAGGCATTTCTTTCTGTGTCCCAAAGAAACACGCCATAGTTTCATGTAAGGGATTGGCCCGAGTCTGGAACTGCCATCATCACAAAGTTCAAGCTCTGCGAAAAGACCAAAGCTGGGGCTCACCAATGAAGCCAACTCAAAAGACAACAGATGAATGAAAGGACTGTGGCGGCGGCAGTTGCTCATTTAGAACAATATTTACCCTCTAATCAAAATATTTCATTATAATAAAAGCAGGAGTTGTCCCTGGACAGTCCACATTAATTAACCCATTACAGGGTGTTAGACGCCCTCTGCCTGAAGCCTGTGTGGGACGTTGAGCTCTGGTCTTTTCACAAGACTCTTTACAATCATGCTGTGTTTTTAAACTGACAAAGCATCCTCATTAAAAGCACTCACGCTGCTGCTCATTCACCATCTCCGCTCCCACCTGCGAGTTACTTTAGGAAGCTCCCACTGGACATACGGCTGGTGAGTTCTCTCAGCATGAGGCGTGTAGCATACAGCAACAAATGGGGTGAACATCCTAGTTAGGAAGGCTTTTGTGATTAGTTTGAGAGTGAGGAGCTATGGCTGATGGTTTTAGAGTCCATCTGGATAAGAAACACTCCAATGCTTTGTACAGAGCACTTTAAATCTTGTTAGATGTATTTTTAAAGCTAAACTAATTACTGCCCTTTTATGTTTTAGAATGTGAAATGATATCTTAACCTTAAAATATTTAGTATAACACCACCAGAGCCTGATATAGTGTAGTTATAGTTAGTAGTATAGTTCTGAGGTCATATTATTGCAGTTTTTAAAAAAATATAATTAAAAAATAATTCATTATATTTTTCCTGATGGGAAAATTGTATTATGTTAAAAGCTCAAAAAAGTTGATATTGCAGAATACATCTCGGTTTATCAATGTTCCAGTTTGAGATTTGACAAAAAGTAGAGCATGGGGTCTCCAACCTGTAGCTCGGGAGCTACCAGTATCTCGCCAGAACCTTTCAGGTAGCTCCCTAACACGTGATCTTGAATGGTTCACCTTTGAGTCATTACATGTCTATTATAAGTATAGACAAAGGGTTACACAGTATTATGGTATATTTCACATGTGTTCTCCATGTTTTGTCATAATTATTACATAGATTTTTATTGTAACTGCAAAAATTAGTAGCTCCCTGCCTCTTCTGTTGTGTAAAAGTTGCTCTCTGATTGAAAAAGGTGGGAGACAACAAACCTAGAGTATTGTGTATTATTTTTTCTAAATGATGCTAAAGATAGAGATTTTACTTTAAGTAAACAGTCGTGCTATACTTACTATTGACTTATCTTGCTCCTGAATCCTACAGTTCTATAACATGTGATGCAACACTGACATTTCCCCACTGTGGGACAAATAAAGCACCTCTTTATCTGAAACTTAATCCTTGTGACTGTGTTTTTTTGCGTGAGGATGTTATTGAGACAAGTGCGTTCAGGACTCTGTAAGCACTGTCCATAAATAAACAGTGTCTGGTCCTCCCCGTGTGGAGCGTGTGGAGAGCGGCGTGTTATCACCAGTCGAGAGGTCCAGTTAATTGGCTTCAGCTCAGAGGAGAGAGAGAGAACACAATAGCTTTAAACATACTCATACATGCAGAGTCAGTGAAGCCCCCTCGGAGACGACGCCACACACCCAGAGGCTGTACCCAAACACTGGAGCGTGCAGCGAGGATTTACTCCGACTGGAAGCTTATGGGTTTCAAACTAACTGTCCCATCACAACCAATGTTTATGTCACATGGCGATATTGGGGCACAGGCCAGGTTAGGGAGTTATAACTACGGTTTAAGAACTTTAAATTGAGCTCTTATGGTGCTTTCAGACCGGATCATGCGTTGCGTCGAGTTTCAATGCAAAGTCTATGGTGGCGCGTGTTCGACCGTCACAACGCACGGACCTCTCGGCACGCACAAACGGACTGTTCAATAATGACGCATGGACTTGGCGGGAAAGTGAAAAGGGAGGAGCAGGAGCGAAAAATCAACGCCCACAGGAGATGGATTCTGCTCATCCTTTCCTTGGGACGTTCGTGCGACAACCAATCAAAGAGCAGCAAAGTGGTCAAATACCGTTTAATAATATAAAAAACGTATATGGCGCACCTCCGTGAACACATACTACTGTTATATAAAGCCCGTGGAATGTCTGTGAGCAAAGACACGCTGCAAAGCTGCATATTGGAGAAGATCTGTACACAAGAAGCCGCTAGCATAGCTCTGTTAGCATTAGAACCGGCCGGCTACTTCCGGTACTTCCGGCTCGCGTCAGGACGTTTGGTGTGAAGTCCTCTGCGTCTGAAAACTAGAGAATGCGCGTCTGGTGAGCGGGGCTTCTGCGTTGGCGGTCTGAAAGCACCATTAGAATAATCAATGACTCTTCTGGCCACACTGACACAAGAATTGATTTGCCATTTGCAGTTAAACCACATTGGAAAAACTGTGCAAGACTACCCCAGTGTTCACCAGAGCTCTTGCCACGGAGCCATCTTTACGGCGCCATGCAAAGAGCCATGTTCCAGCTTCTTCCCTCTGGCAGAAGATATCGTTCGCTGAGATTCAGGACATTACGATACAGTATGTTAACATCTTGCCTTTGTAGGAGAGGAGAGGTTCCGTAGGTCTTTCCTTCCTGCTGCTGTCAGACTGTACAATAAGAACTGCTGAGCCTGTAAATTTCATTCATCTGTAATTAAGTAAACTCTTAAATCATGTGCATTGTGCAATACTGCAACTTCAGAATGTCACAGAACAATGTCACTTTACCTCATGTCACTTTACTTATATACTTTTTATCCTGCACTATTTAACTGTACAGTATATAACTGCACTACTACATATATATATTTTGACTGGTATTGAAGCATTTCCAGCATCTACAGCTAGTTATGTTAGTTAAGAAACATAGCTACTACTTATTTGTATATATTGTGTGTGCTCTTACTACTGTCCTATATATGCGCTGCAACATCGAAATTTCCCCACTGTGGGACGAATAAAGGAATTCTTATCTTATCTTGTTTTGAAACTGTTTTAGTTGATCGCCGTCAATTGTTTCTTGTTATTTATGTACTTGTCTGGTGCACACTGGGGACTTTCGCGGATGTATTCCAATGTCGTTTTACTGCAAATGGAAAATAAAATGAATCTGAATCTAATAATACATTGAAATGAATTGAATTAAATGCTAAGTGAGAATCTAAAACCTAAAGTACAGTTGTGTTTAAAGACTTCCAGATGACTCAACAAACACAGATAATCTCATCATTCCATTTCCGGAATAAACCTTTGATTGATTATTGATTGGAAGCAAGGCCCGACACGCTTGTTGTGTTTCATTTCCCTTGACCTGCGAATTTCAGAATATCCCAGAATTTCAACAGAATAAATTCATGATGAAACTTCAGAAATGCTACTTCGGCTGTCAGACTGTACAACAGACCTGTCTGAGTAAAAATTGTGCACTAATGTTAGTTAGAAATGCTTACTATGGACTATATGGATGTGTTTTCTTCAATGGGGATCAATTAAATGTCTATCTATCTGTCTATCCATCTATTTGACCAATACTTTGCACTTATACCTTGTTATCTACCCACGGAAATCTCAATCTAAGGTTATTCAATAATGTGGTTATTATTAGCAATATATGGTTTTGTAACTATTCAAAAATATGATGTTTTTATTTGTGATCTACCCCTGATTTAGCCATGTTTTCCCTCACTGCAATAACTACTGTTTTTATTTTATGTCCATACAAAGACATGGGAAGACAAAATGAATTCCGTGCAAACCGATGCATCTTTTGCTGTAGATGCTGTGTCTTGAAGATGATTGGAGTCTGTTTAATTATGATTCTGCTTTGGTTACATTTGTTTTTTGTGCATTGTGTTGGTCAATTTATTCAGATCACAGAAAAGCATTAAGACAGACATTCACTGCAGTGCCAAAAGCCCAATTTCAAATCTTCTGAAGCTGCGCCAAAGTTTACAAACCCAACTGCAATCTGTAATTCTCTGCCGAGCAAGAAGATGTAAAATGTTCTGACAAGATGATGCATAAAACTTATAGGCCCAAACTATCTGAATTACAGCCTGGAGTGCTTTTCTTCCAGTGTCAATTGTCCTCAGTGGCAGATAAATATAGTTGAAAAGCCTGGCCATTAGTTCTAGTTCAGCAGAGAAAGAGAAATCACAGTCATGTTTCAAAATTGCTTTCAGTTTCCAAGTTGACTCTGCAGCGATTACACAGATCATCTTTGCTGCCGGACTGAAAATCTGATGCAGATCCGCGGTATGAGTCTTCATCTCAGAAGTTAAAATGTGATATCGTACCGCACCCTCTAAACAAATTTGCTTGTCACTCATTTTGGCCCATGGAAGATGCATCTGCAGGGATTCACTAGAAGGATTCAAATATAACATTATCCACGGCGATACTGTATGAAGTGTTTGGAACCTTTCCCCTTGAGAAACGAAATATCTTCATAAAGGTCATGCACTAAAATGAAATTCACTGCATGTAATACAGTTGTCTGCGAGAATCAAGCACCAGACAGCCTTTTGCACCCTCCATGGGAACAAAGGGAAAGGAATTAAGTGTCTTGCCTAAGGACACAATGGCAGCAGACATCAGCGGGAGTCGGGGAGCAAGTCTCGTGAGGGAATTGAACCCACAACAATTAGGCCAATGCTCTACCAGCTGTGTCGAACCAAATGCAATTCAATCCTGTGTAATAAAGTATATAGTAAATATAAAATAACAGCAAATGTCCGTTTTCAAGTCACACAGAATGTGACGAACCTGAGCAGCTGCGGAGACGAAGGTGCAAAGAACACCATCAACCAAACCTCCTGCTCTGTGAGAGGCACCAGTCTGTGGAACACACTCAGTTTTGTCTTTAAGCACCATGAATAATGCATCAGTATGTACAGTTTATCTATGTTTTCTGTATCTGTATTTTCTTTCACAGATCACAAGAGCAGGTTTAGGGGTCCCATCACTGCACCATGGAACAGACCATGGGACAGCAGGTGAAAAACAATGACCAGACTTCAGGAGAGAGGAGAAGATAGTGATCAAGGACCATTCTCCTCCAGCGCTGCGTGACTGTAAATCTGTTTGTTTTTTTCTTAAGGCTGTGTTTCTGAGTCTTACCTGCCCAGACATATGCTGCATTTAAGAGGAATGTTGTTTCATGTGGATGGAGAGAGCTGAATACATAGTTCCCACATGACGTCACTACATACGGGGATTTGCCGACCCGACGCCATTTGTGTTGGCATGCTGTGGGCAAAACAATAGAAAAAGAAGCTGAAACGTGTTAATGTCGTGATAAAGTTGAAAATGGTCATCTCCTGCTGGGTCAATGGATGTTCAAATCGTGCCGGAGGTTCCGTTAAACTTGGATTTTACAGTATACCCATCATTAGACTTCATGAATGTGAGAAGACTAAGCTTTTGTCAGAACAACCACGGAGGTTATGGCTTGCGAAGATAAACAGGCAAGAAACTCCCTCAAAACACGCAAGAATATGCTCGGAGCACTTTGTGTCAGGTGCGTATCGTATCTCATAATGTGTTGACAGACGTAATTTACTCAGTACTAACTTGTGTATGCTGATACCTGGTAACTTGAGAGTTTCATTATTTAGCGTTAGATTACTTTATTATGAGGAGGATCGGTGTCGCGTCCGAGGCTCTCGAGGGCAACGTAAATGTATTAAATAGATAATAATAGTTCTATGGTGGGCTAAAACAATGTTCACAAACAGCATTGCTTCTGTAAAAAGATCTGTGTCATAAAATAAACTGCTCTTTACGCCTGGAAAAATCAGTTGCCCACCATTCACCAAAACATACGGTCAAAAACGCGGAAATAAACAATAACAGCAATCCAGAGTGTCCGTGTGGCATTAGCATTAATTAAATTAATTGTTAATATAATTAAAATAATTAAATGGAGCTCCAACTGGTATTAAATCTAAAGTTTTTGAGAAATGTTTGCATTGCTTGTTAATTTTTGCTGCATAATTTGATCAAATATGTAGAACATGTCCGTAGCACGTTAAACTGTGGTGCCATTGTATTAATATACAATTATTTGCTCAAAAGTTGCCCTTTTTTTCCAATTTGCGTTTGAATATCTACATTTATTCTCATTCTTCTGTTTAATGGAATGCACAAACACAGCAGCGTGCCATCAAAGATGGCGTCTCCGAGGAGGTCATGTGACATTCATTGGTCTGTGGGAACTATGTATAGGAGCTTGGTAACTAAATGCTCTGCCTTCAATTGTGCTTTCTGACGCTCTAGTAACAAGCAGAAGTCTGGTGTTTGGCGAGCACAGTGCTCGGTCTGGTTGATATGACACTAAAGTATCTAAACACATTACTACTGTAAAGTATTATTAATATACTTCAAAATATTCTAATAAAAACATCAAATGAATATGATCATTATCAGGAGGAGTTTGTTATCCGGAATGGCAAACATGCGAAAATGAAGCTACAATTTGTCATTTTAAAAGCTGAGGCCTGGGTCAGGACGTATTTAATATGATTTAATGGTTTTAGCTTGGTGTCTATTCCTGACAAACACACACCCGACCCCCACACACTCACACGCACACACACACACACTCACACATACACCCAGACACACACACTCACACACACACTCACACATACACCCACACACATGTATGTTTGTCTGTTTTAAAATGTACTTGTGAAAGGAGAAGCAGCTTAGACACGGCTGTAAAAACAGCTCTGCGTCACAGCTCGTCCTCACCTCTTTAAGGGCTCGGCGGCGCAGGTGCAGCAGCAAACAGTAAAGGAAAATGATTGAATTAATACATGTTGTCATTTCTACTCTATGGGTGGCGTGGGTATCTTTAGGTAATAAAAATGGTGAAAAACGCATCAGCAGAAGAGTATTTGAGAGAAGAGTGGTTTCATCTCTCGTCAAGCCGCAGACGTGTTCAAGAACCCTCTCCAAAACCAATCGTACACACACACACCACACACACACACCACACACATCTATCCTAATCCAAGCACACCACCTCTCAGGCACTCCTTGGTGAGAAGAGCGAGAGAACTGAATGCACTGCTCAAGTGGTTTGTCTTGCTTTTGTTTTTTTACCAAACACACACATACACACACACACACACACACACAGAGAAAGTAAAGTCTTCCACTGAAAATGACTTTCAGATTGTTTGCGCACTTTCGTTTTCCTTGGCTGAAAAACAAACATTTATCAAAGTATCTGATAGCCAAGGCAGAGAAATATTTCCCTTATGTGCATTTTGCTCCATTTACCAACGTGTATTAGCTAAAAATGTTATTTGGGAATGATTCAGGGACTAAAAAATTATCCCACAAGAGGTCAACAATGCAGAGCAGAGCCAGAAAAAGGGTAGGTGGAACATTTCTCTCTGTTGTCGTCTTGGCTGCTGTGCCATAAATATCGAAAAAACACTTTTGTTTTCTTAAACTTCCAAACTAAACTGAACACATTCTAAACTTAATATTAATCTCAAATCTATTGCTAGTCTCAAAGCATTGCTGCTTTTAACAATATTTAAAAGGACATTATGTAGAGGATAAATTGTCACAAGGTGGGGTGAGTGAGGACTCAAACGCCGGAATGCCAAAAATAAAGATTTAAAAAATCAAGTCCAAGGTAAAAACAAAACAACCAGGAACACAGGAACAGAACAGACCTTGACAAGACAAGACAATGCAGCAGCAACAAGGGGAGAGAAGCACAGGGTACATATAGACACAGACACAGATGAAACACATCAGGGCGGGGCAGACAAACAACAGGGGAACAGGACAAGTGAAACTGAAATGAAACCAGATAACTAATGTCAAAATTAAACCAAATACAGAAATAAAAATCCACACCATGAAATAAATGGCAGAAAGTATTTTAATTCCAGTAAGATATGGTTGTATTAACTCTAGATTTTTTAAGGTTGTGTACAACTGCCAACCAGGGTCAGGAGTTCAACATTTGCATCAGCTATACAATATATACGCATTTGTAATGTGTTTGGTATGACTGCACTGTCTTGTGTAACGGATATAGAAAGGCACTTTATATTTTTTTGTTTACAATTCCTGGTTGTAATTTATTTAAAAAAGGAATTTTGTGTGAATGTTATTATTTTGACGTTATATTTTGAAATTCCCCTCTTTTTATTTTGGTACTCAACTTTCCCTCTCAAAGACGCGTTGTATGCTTCAGAGGGTGAGTTCTGTCTCTGTGAAAAATACATATTTTCAATCATTTAGCTTTATTTTCCCCAATATTCACTAAGATATGTTTAGTGAGAAATGTATTAGGATGCAATTAACGTAGTTTTGCACATTTTTTGTTTTTATGAACTTTTTTTTAGCTCGTTTACCTCAAGTGTATTGCCATGCTCACCTGCCGATGGTCACAGGTATGATTAATTATTTTCTATGTGAAAAATGTTTTTATTTGTGCATTTGTATTCTAATTGATTACTCGACTACCTCCATTGTATATTTCTTTTATTTTTATTACATTGTTCATTGTTCAAAATGACTGTCAACATTTCAAAATCCTGTTAAATATGATTTGCTCCCCTCCCCCTCTCAGAGAGCGGCGTTGTATGCTTCAGAGGGGTAGCCAGTGTGTCCGCTGTGACTAAAAATTTATATTTTTGGTCTGTCACAGGTCTGAGTAAAGTAGTTGACTCCACACTGTGGCCTGTTGTTCGTATACGGCTCGTGGACGAGTTTGCAGCCGTTACACTTGGCTTGGTCAGGACTTTTGCTGGAGGGCACTGGGGAAAGTTTAGGGTGATGAGGGAAACCAGGGTGACCAGAAGTTACATTTACTGCACATAAGTGGTCTGTTAAAGGAACGCTTACAGAGAAACCCAGAAGATCTACAGTATAAAACTACCAGAGCATTGATGAGTTCCAAGCTACAATAGCCCAGTTGTCAGCTGTAAAAACGTTGGGGCCTGTCTAGCTGCAGGAGCTGTCCGTGGTGCTAGCCCTCGTTTGTGCTCGCGGGCAGCACTGTCACCTGTGGGAGTTCATGGTCACAGGAAGCATTCAGTGGCATCTATCATAGAACATACATCAGTCTGACACATGCGACCAGTGCACACTATGTCATGTCCAACTCAGTACACTTATAGACTGCACTGTGCCCCCTCAGCTCTGCCCTGTCACCAGTAAACAGCTCCGCAAAGCTCCAGGCTGCATGTCACAGAGGGCTGGTCCACTGATAAAACAATAGGACATCATTCTTGTCTTCCTATTTAAACATTGTGCTTTTTATTTTTGTATATCCCTAATTTACAACAGTAGTTATCTTGGAGGACTTTAAAAAACTGTTGGCCCACACAGAACGAACACAAGGAATGCAATGATGAAAAATCTCACGGAGCCGATGGTCCAAAAGGAGCGGAAGACCAATGTCCATAAATGTTGATTAAGTCCATAAATGTCATGGAATGTGGAGTGTCCTGGACAACTTTAAATCCCACAATTTCATATTTGAAGCAGCTCCATTGACTTCCTGTATAACTAAAGAGAATCGTCTATGGCCCGTCTGCAGAAATATCTTACTCGGATTGGACTCAACACATCAAAGAGTTCTCGTAGCTTGACCTAGAATGACCAAAGAGACGGTTGCCCCCTCCCCCGCTGTCTCACCGACAGTGGGTGATAACCTTTGTGGATCCATTG
The DNA here is from genome assembly GCA_964034765.1 of Knipowitschia caucasica. Lineage (NCBI taxonomy): Eukaryota > Metazoa > Chordata > Actinopteri > Gobiiformes > Gobiidae > Knipowitschia > Knipowitschia caucasica. The sequence goes on along the minus strand of OZ035838.1, from coordinate 34,847,398 downwards.
TTTCTTGGATCCGACCACAGAGAACATTCACTAATTCTTTGAGTCACTTGAGTTTCTCTTTTAAACTTTCTTGTTCTTTACATATTTTCCTGGACTCTGTTTTTGTTTTTCTGTGTGTGTTCTTGTGTTTGCTTTTGAAAAGTTGAAACAAATACAGTATCATAGAGAAAAGATTGGTTCCATCCCGAGTTTACTGTCAGCTTTTTCAACGAGAGAACCGCCCTCACTCAGCCACTCAACAAGAAGGTCAATATTGCAGGTTTGTTACTTTTACGAGACTCTTTTTGTGTTTTTGTGCCTGGGTATGTCTGGAGTTTTCTTTTTTAATGATTATTATAAAACTCAAATATCAGACAATACTTGCAAACAATTAAATGTGTTTTTTGTAGCCCTAAATCACAACTGTAGTGATCTTGGAGGACTTTACAAAGTTATGGATTTGCCAACACACATCACAGAATCAAACACTTAAAATAGGTTCTTTGTTAAAAAGAACGAGGGATGAAATAGAGGCTAAAATACAGAGCTTAAAATAGGTTAAAATGAGACACCACTGTTCTTCCCCTTTGGTTCTGTGTGACTCCAGCTCTCAGTCTCAATCTCAGTCCTTTGGCCACGGCCTGGGCCACAAGACCAAAGGGCCCTCGCCTCCACCGTGTCTGACCCATTTCTCGAACTCCGGCTTCCCCCCGCCCCATTTCCGCCTCTTGTACTCAAGGCACAGGTGCTCTAATTTTCTTCACAAGCATCAGTATAAAAACCATCTCTTTTGCTTCACCCGACACCCTCAACAGACCTCTCATAAATAACTTAAATCCAAAGAATGTAAAAAAAATGTTCTATCCACATTGTTTTTGCTAAATCTCATTTATGATCAGTACCAATGCAACGTATTCAGCAATGTGCCAAATATAAGTTATTTTTGGAAGAGATTAAAATATGACTTGTTATCCTTAATAAGGCCTAATGTCCAGTGTTTAGCCTGTCCTTGCTTGCCGCTAAAACGCTGTTGGCACTGGCCTTTTGTTGTATTTTTGCCTATTAGCCTTCCTGCTGAGTCATACATAAAGAGTCTGTAACCTGTGCCAAGCCTCTTTGTCATCTCTGCAAACGTCGACTACCCACACAATGTTGCGGCGCTATGCCCTGCTTCGCATTCCCACAACATTTCAAAGCAGACATTTTGTAATGCGAACGGTCCACGAGCCAAACCCATGAGTGATTGAGCAAACTCCACCTGCAGAAAATACCTGCACAGCATCCCAAAAAAGCATCACCAGGCAGCCAGCAAGAAAACTCCATTATTGTGGGACCAGCTCTCATATTAGTTACAACACTTTTTCATCTTTCCTTTCCGTGGATGTAATTGACAGCTGAACTAGTCCCAACACCACTCTGAACCCGAGTAATCGCCAGTGTGGACAGACAATATCTATCTTTTTTTATTTCTAACCACACATAGCAGCTAACTCAATCTTATTTGATCTGTCTTTATTGCTCTTACCACTTCTTCAGCTTCTAGCACCTATTTTTCAGGTTCAAAAGGCTGTGTGTTTGGAGACGGCATTCTGAAATCCTTGGTTGCATGCGATAAGCGAGACCAATGCATTGTGCTGCTGCTCGGTGACTGGATTAATTATGTCAACATGTAATTGTACAGGTGTAAATTGTGTATGTGTTTCAGCATTCATTAGCTCCTTATTAGACTAAATGAGAGTGCCTTGAATATAAATCAACCTCATATGCTATAGAAGTAAAAGAATTGTCTCTCAGGTCTAATTTAGTTTACTTAATTAATCATGAGAGCTGAGTCTTAAAAGAGGCCGACTGGGATTGAGATTTGTCATCACACATATGATCACATGTTCTTTTGTGGAGGGAGTGTAGCTCAGGGGTGTGCAGAGTTACGGGAGGTGCACTTGCCGTGCGTTGACATTCAGAGCCATACTATCTGCATTGATCAGGGAAACAGCCCGAGGGTGGGACCTCTCTTTGAACCTGCAGCTTTGAGCACTAATCCTACAATACGGATAAGCTCAATGCACTCTGGGAAATCAGGGTTTGACCAGGAAGGTGCGGATCTTCTGAGGGGTGATGCACATCCAGCAGCTCAGTTGTCAAAAGAGTTTGAGTTTTGACACAGACCATGGGAGGGAGCGAGACTTGGAAACTTGGAAAACTGTGTAGCCAGTTTTAAGCTGCTGTAAAACAGACTAATTAAAGTTTGATTAGTAACAATTATGACTCATACAAAATAGAGTGTAGCCTTTATCTCGTTTACAACAAATGAGTGTGATTAAACTTTAATAACCACACGGCAAAATACCTTTGTACATGTACAGTTCCCTTGCACATGCATCAATGAATTAATCATACACTAATTATTAATACATTAATTATTCATGACCCCGTTTGAGCAGGGATGATACTCTGTCATATACAGTATCAGAAGCTAAGCTGGGCAGAGCCTGGTTATTCCTGTGATGGGAGCACCAGGTCCACAGTGCGGTGACTCATGTTGTAGAGTGCTCCAGTGTATGTTTATAAAGACAATGATGCATTTGATTGTTCTTGTGCTTGTATGGACGTTCAGAGACTGTCAGGTGGCATTACTCATGGTGGTGGTACACTACTACTGTAGCACATGCAGATGCAGCGAGGCTAAAATCTGACAACCACCAATTATTCACGCACACACCAGCTTCAGACAGTGTGGAGGTGGAGTGTTGCCCAAGGACACAAAGGCTCTTCACAGTGGGGTAACTTTAAGGTAAACTATATCGATCAATCAACTTTTATTTGTAAAGCACCTTTCCTACACAAGGCAACAAGCATAAAGCAGAAAAAATAAAATCTACATAAACATTAAAAACACACAATAGGATCACAAGAAATATTAAAAGCATAAAAAATAAAATCACACAGCAGTTAACAACCTTAAAACATAAAAGTCACACATAGGATTAAAATCAATGAAACATCCATAGTGCATTAAAAAGAGTAAAGACAGGCCTCCTCAATGACAATGTTTAAAACCAGGTTAAAGACAGTTCTGTTTAGCTGTGCATACAACTGAGGGATTTTATATTTTTAGCTTTCTTTTTAATGTTCTGTGATTATTTATGATTTTAATGCTTTCTTGTTTTGTTCAGCACTTTGAATTGCCTTATGTATGAATTGTGCTATATAAATAAACTTGCCTTGCCTTGCCTTGCCTAAAGATAAAATCACGCAGCACAGCCAAAAAGAGTACACGCCTGTCTCACGTTCTCCGAACGACTGTTCCAGATATTAGCAGCATGGATCTGAGTGCTATGGTACTAGTTTACCCTCACTGTGCACAAAGTAAATGAAAAAAGGCCGTCTTTGAGTGTCTAAAAACTGCTAAAATAAACAGTGCATTATTACATTACACCAACATAATGCAGTCCTACCTCAAATCCTCAACATTCTATCTAAATTCATGTGTGTTGGAAGAGTGTTGTGACGTTGCTGGTCATGGTAGATGGATAAATGTACTAATATTTGCTTAGTCCTTGGTTTTGGAAATAGAGTTGCTTTCCCGCGGTGTGTGGCATCCTTCAGCCCTGACTGCACCAGACAGGACCCAAAATAATGAGCAGCTTGGATGGAGAGTGGAACATTTTGCACAATGCTTCCAGAGCCATCACTTATCCTTTTACCTAAATCGTTCTCATCCTTTCCAAGGTCTGCAGCCTATACTCCTGCTCCGGGGGCAAATGTTGACAAATCAACTGTCCTCAGATGAACTTGAGATACAGCAGAGATTTCTCCAGCGTCACTGCACAATGTTATCAAGCAAAATGAGCAGAAACAAACAAAAACCAAAATCAGTTATGATGATAATTACAATCTGTTCCGGCCCACAGCCACTTAAATAGGAAAAACAAAAAAAAACACATACATTGATTGTTTTCAGTAGTCAATGCTATCTTTAATCTTGTGCACTGGTCTTTTCCTGCTGCTAATCAGCCTCAGATTGGGCAATGCGATTTTGATAATAGATTTTTAAGTTTACATTTTCTGTTGATTTTCTCTGTTTTGAAATAAAATAGGATTTACTTGATCCATTTCATAGTTTGGATCTAGTTCCAAGATCATTTTTGTAAGGTTTGTTGTGATCAGTCTGAACCTTGCTTATAATGTCATTCTACAAATAGATCTTTTGTGTCCACATTATGAACCCGTCCCAACAATGTGGCTCTGGTCATACTGTATTGAGTAACAAAATTCAATTCAATGTGTTCTTGTATAGCCCTAAATCACAACAAGTTATCTCAGAGGACTTAACAAAACCGTTGAAATCACCAACACAGGTCAGAGAATCAAACAGTTAAAACAAACAAAATATAGAACACATACAGTAAGTATTGTACATAATTATATCCTACACAGACTATATTTTTTTACCTTTAACATGTTTGCACACTTCTGTCTTTTGCACAATCTGAGTGATTCTATCTATGCCAAACGTGACATGTAAATTTCTCCAGTGTGAGATCAATAAAGTCTGTCTTATCTTATCTTGTTTTATCTTATTGGTCCATAGGGAGTTGACCAATGTCCATGAAAGTTGATAAATGTCCACACATGTTGTAGAATGTTGAGTGTCCTGGATCATCACCACAGTCCTTTTCTAAGACCCTTTAACAGTCCAACAGACCCTCCTGCATCAGCAAACACTAAAACCTCAGGTAGAACCACATCGAGAGAGAGAGAGAGATCTGCTCCACACAGACGGAAGGACTTAATCCCAACAAAAAAGTAAATTCAACTCTTGATTTCAGGAGTATACATTATGCAAGATCCGACCACTTTTTCTTTTAAGAAGTTAGAGGCTACTTCACAATAAGTAATATTAAATTTATTTTCTTCTCGGCTCAGGCACTGGGAGAGGTCGCAGGGCTCTTGTCTCGCTCTCGCCTCCTTCAGAATGATAACTACACCAACGCCGAAGGGCTGAGGTAGAACTATGTGCCTGCTGTGTGTGTGTGTGTGTGTGTATTGGAGGTATTACCAAAGACATGCTTGGGAGGTTTTCATCTGCTCCAGTATGTTGCCTAAATCCTGCAGTGAGAAGGCAGTGAGAGGAGAGGGAGGGGCAGGGAGAAAAAGAAGGTGAAGCGAAAAGAGAAATCCGACAATAGGGACGTGAAGGAAAGGGAGCGCTGGTGGTTTTAGCCGAATTAGATTGTTCCTGAGCCTGATTCAGAAACCTTGCTTCAGCCTAATGGTGATGGATGGGCTAGCGCTTTCAAAACAATGGAACACACATACAGATGTACAGCAGAGCAAGCCACTCACGCAACACACAATGCACTATGGCTTTGGCCACTTCACAGATTTGCCTCCATTTGATGCATTTGAATGTCCAGAGACTCAAACGTGTTGAATACGTTTATTTGATTGGGGTCACAAAGACAAGAGGGAAGGAAAACACATCAAAAGATATTGTACAGAAGATTATGGTCTTATAAAGGTGGGCACTGTCATGGACTGTATAGAGACGGACAATGCTAACCAAATCGCTCAATGAAGCCCAATAGGGCTTATGGACGCTCACAAAGTTTTGCGCCCACTCGCTCTGGCTCCTATTGACTTACATTGAAAAGTAACCTGCTCTAGTTCAGTGATCTTTTGTGTCACTCTCACCATATTGGGCTTTACAAATCCATGGTTTAGTGTTCCCTGGTGTTTGCGAACCAGATATTAGCCCTAACAGCTAATCATGAGCCTTCTGTTACCAAAATCGGCCTTACCAGCAAGTAGCGAGAACGGTGACAGCTCCTGATTGGCGCTTGGTAACACGGCCGTGGCTACCAACAAATTGTATATCCTGTTTGAGCTAGCTCTGACTGGCCTCTTCCGCTTGAAGGCTGACACTATGGGTGAGGTCAGCACTTGGTCAGTCCACTCGTAGTATAAAGTCTATGGTCTTGGGGGTGCTCCCGTGGCCCTTATTATAAAAATAAATAAATAAAACGACTGTAATGCTCAAGATGTGTGTTCATCACTTACGTCGTCTCTGTGTGTGGAGTGAATGGAAATTACACCAACATCGTAAAGCGCTGTGTATGACCTTGGTCCATAAAATGTGCCATATAAATAAAGATTTGTTGCTTGAATGTATTTCTCACTGTTGAAGATGGCTTTGTTTGAAATATCTCGTGACATAAATGTGGCTCGTGGATCGTTTATCTCTGTATGTCCAAACGGATCCTTCATTGGAGATTTTTAGATCTAGCCTGAAGACACATTGGTTTGCCTTGGCTTTTAACACCAACTAATTTCTACTGTTTAACATTTGTCTCTATGAGTATGCTATTTTATGTTTTACTTTTCTTTTACATAATTTGGGAAGCACATTGGGCGACTGATGCTGTTTTAATTATGTTGAACAATCCACATTGACTTTGACATTGTCTTTTGGGTTTAGGTGATGTTACTGAAATGTTGTTTTTAGATTATCTTTTTAATGAATTTTGAGAACGTAATGTTTAAATCCGTGACATGGGCGGTGTATGTATATTAGTACTCTCGGCTCCTCTGGCGGGAGGTGTTCATGCAGATGTGGGCCGTTGTCTACTTGCCTCCTGTGTCCTGTATGCATATGTTCGACTGTTTGCATGTTAATACGGAGGGCTTCCCTTGTACTGTACTTCCCCATGACTGTTTGTGGGTGTGTTTTGAGACTGTACTTCATTGCTTCGTGGAGGAGATGTCAGGGTTCAGGTTTATTTCCTGTTTTATTTTGTAGTTTGTTAAATCCCTGTGTTGTCTTTGGTTGTTGCTTCCTGTCTGTTGACCTGCCCCGCCCTCACGTGTATCACCGGTGTCTCGTTCGTCTTTTATTTAGCCCTGTGTGTTCCTTCACTCAGTTCTTCTCCTCGTCCCTGTTTTTTGCTGGAGCGTGATTTTGTTTTACTTTTATTAAATCCATAATTTTTCAGTTTTGCATTTTGGGCCTGTGTGAGCACGGCGGCCTTCTCTGTCTCCTCCATAGAAGTCAAAGTAGAATGATAACTTCGGCCTAATCTGTGTGTGCTTTTGTCCAGATGACCTGCAGTCGAACTAGCCCACTAAGCAAGCCGACGTTGAATCAACGTAATTTGAACGTCGTTGTCCGACGTAGAATATAGGTCACTGGTGGGTGCAGAATGAAAGTTTTCTCGACGTCGTTTCCCGACGTCACCTCAACCTCCAAATGTTACGTTGATGGCACGTCAATTCAAGGTTTGAATGTGGTACGGAACCGGTCGGGTCTGACGTCCTATCAACGTCTCATATGACTAAAATATTGACGTTTATATGACGTTCGTTTTCAGTCGTTCTCACTAAGCAAGCAGATGTCAAAACTATGTCATTTCAACGTCATCTGGACGTTCATTCAAGGTTGCAATGTGGTACAGAACCGGTCGGGTCCGACGTCCTATCAACGTCTTATATGACCAAAATATTGCCTTCATATGACGTTCGTTTTCCGTTGTTCCCACTAAGCAAGCAGATGTCAAAACGATGTCATTTCAACGTCATCTGGACGTTATCTGGACGTTCAAATGACGTCGCGGCCACTTCATTCAAGGTTGCAATGTGGTACAGAACCGGTCGGGTCCGACGTCCTCTCGACGTCTTATATGACCAAAATATTGACGTTTATATGACGTCCATTTACAGTCCTATTGACCTACTTAACCTCTGCAGAATCACTCACTGGTCGAGACATACTTTTTGCAATAGGCAAGGCAAGTTTATTTGTATAGCACAGTCAAAACAAAAGGAAACTCAAAGCACTGAACAAAAGATAGAAACAATCAAACAAGGCATTACAATTATAAATATTGACAGTAAATTAAAAAGATACAAATAAAATCTCTCATAAAATCTCTCAGTTGAAGCAGAAACAAAAGTGTTTTAAACCTGGAGTTTAACATTGTCAAAGAAGAAGCCTGTCTCACATTTCCAGGAAGACCGTTCCAGATTTTAGCCTTGTGAATCTGAAATGCAGCTATATCATGTTTAGTTCTGACTCTGGGCAATTAACGATAAACACAGCATTCAAAAATCATTAGAACAACTGTAGTAGAAGGATATCAGTCATTATTGCAAATGGAGCTGCATTAAAAATCATGTTTCTCTACATCAAAGTACAAGTTAAAGCACACAGGGCACAGTGTTATGAACACTACTGTACTGAACAGTTCATGCCAAAGTAAGAAAACATGATTGTAGCGCCTATGTTTGGATCAGTATTAAAACAGGCACAAGCTACACTCTAGGTTCCCCAGATGTAAAAACACAATCTGAAAGGCAGAAGAATGCATTTATTGAATGTGTCCTCTCTTGGTCTTCAGTCTCTCATCACAAGGTCCAAGCACAGCACCTGAAAATGTGGAACATGTTTAGTTTCAACATAATGTGGCAAAGTGATATAACAACACATAACTTTCTATTAATGCCTCAAACCACTCGATCCATCACCATGTGATACAAACCTTGGCACTGCACTAGCTCGAGACACTGGAAGACACTCCGTCTGAGAAACTTGGGATAAGGCTTTGGTCATTGGAGTAATTCCATGTAAAAAACAATTGCAAATGTGCATTTGTTTTGCACAAGGACACAAATGAGCCCTGAAAGCTACTTACCCTGTATTACTCTACACATGTTGCATTTCCGAGGGGGCATTTTCCCCTTGTTGCTCTTTTCCCTCATCTTGAGTGAGTTGCTGAACAATCTGAGAAAAAGATAGATGTTTTCAAAGAGAATACACCAAATAATGGTTTATTCTCAAAACAACATAATAATACAGAAGAACAATCAATGTGTGAGAGTGTGATTCTTACCTTTGAACACCTTTAACACAGTCTGACACCTGTAAGACTCAAACACACATGACATTAGGAATACACACATAACATTAGTTATTGCAACAATCATGAAATTATACTCTATGGATTTCACAATAATTGACTGCATTAGCAAAGGTAAATGTATTTTAATTAACATATGGCTGGTTTTAAAGTTTATAAGAAAAAGTAAGAAATTGAATAGAGTTGCAAGCGCTAGTTAGCTTGCTACCAGCAGATGAATGGATATTTAATATTTGCAGCTAACAATAACAAAAATAACAACTGTAGTGGCTCATTTAAACAGCCACAGTGAGAAGAAGTGAAAGTCTCTGACATTGAAGATTTAATGGGAAGACATTAAATCCATTTATTAAACAAAGCAATACACGAACATTAAACTCTCTTTCTGCAGCAGGTAACATCCGTGTGCTCCTATGGTCCCACATGGTCCCACACCTGAACTCAACTGCAACTGATGACATCACAGGTGTCTAAATGATGGGAGTGTCCCAAATATTAAAGCTGATCTCCTTGTTTTTAAACTTAGTTTACTAAGTACTGTTGTCTTTTTGCAATTTATAAACCATTGTGAAATATACAGTAACTTTACATTTTGGAATTTAATTATTATTTTAAAACTCAAGAATCTTAACCTTTTTTAACACATAGTTTGTTGGACAGTCTAACCTAAGAATTCTAATGTGTTAAAAATAGTTTGAAATATGAAAAACAATATCATATTTTAAACTTTAACTTAACTCAGACTGCCAGGCATTTTCAGATTTGAGAAGTGCGTTCTGCCAGCAATTTCAGGTGATTTGACCCAACTTTGAAGTGCCACAGAATATTCATTTTTTAGACGATGTAAACACCAAGGGCACCAAATTAAAGATTAACCTCTTTGCTTTATTCTGAAAAAAACAGTTTGTTTCTACCTCTTACCGTTCTTGAGCTATTCGCCATAGAACAAAGCATACTTTCACCCATAACACCTGGTCTGAGCAAGAAAACAGAGAAAACGAGCTGTATGTAAACAGGAACATATCAAGCAGAAAAGAGACTTTTAAATGCATTTTTGCTGCTTTAGTGACAACTCAAAACATCTTCACACTTGTTCCATTACAAAAATTATAAAAACATGACTCTGAAATAATACTTTTGATGGCAAATTGTTGGCAATTTATTCACAGATAGAAAATTTTACTTTCTTCTATTCCATCAACCAAAACGTCAAACAACAACAACACAAAGATCAATAAAACTATAGCTGTATAAAATAGAATGAAGCATGTGAATTTGAATGTGTTTGTGAATGTCAGTGTGCGAGTGAGTGTCTGTGTGCGTGTGAGTGTTCGTGAGTGTGTGTATGAGTGAGTTTATCTGCTTTTTCAGTCCTCCCAGTAGTTCAGCTTTGAGTTGTAGAGGTTGAAACACTGTGTGCAACGGAACACGACACGCTGTGTACCATTTGTAGTTCTCCCTCCGTGAAGAAGAGCTCCAGAAAGTCTGGATCAGATGAATCCAGCTCCAGAAAGTCTGGATCAGATGAATCCAGCTCCAGAAAGTCTGGATCAGATGAATCCAGCTCCAGAAAGTCTGGATCAGATGAATCCAGCTCCAGAAAGTCTGGATCAGATGAATCCAGCTCCAGAAAGTCAGCTGGATCAGATGAATCCAGCTTCGCAGCCTCTGTCCGCAGTCTCTGAGGTCCAGGAGCTCCTGTGAAGGGCAACTGACTCGGCTCCCACTGATCCTCCTGTCAGCCATCTTCCCCAGAGCTTCTGGGTGACGAACGTGCTGGAAATTTGATACACACAATAACTATATTATACAGTGAATTTGTTACAATAAATCAATACATAAAATACAATGAAGGCCTTCCTCCCACATTATTGACTGACTGCTTTTGGACGAAACAAGTATACTATATTATTATTATTATATTGCCATGGGATGTACAAGAATAGAAATAGTCCTTTTACCTTTTTTGTGCACAGTAACTGCCTCTCGATGCACCACCTGTAAATAATATAAATTTGTAAATCACTATACCAGGAGAATATATACAAAAATATGTACAATGGTATGAGGAGGCATTATCTTTACCTCTGCTCCATGCTCTGTCAACTCCAATGGGGGAGGGCTCTTTTATCAGAATCTGTGAATGAACACATTTCATTTAGTCAGAGCTATGACACTACAACAAGATGTTCAAGTATGAAATAACTAAACATAAAAATAATAAATACAACAATGATAAAACGCATAACTGGCATTTACTAAAGAAACAGTAGGATTTGACATAGACGTCGGAACTATTTTCTGAGAGGGGGGGCGGGTTTTTGTTGGGAGAGTCGAGGGAGAGACTCATACTTGGATTACACTGGATAAAAACATACCATCTTAATTGTTAAGAAAAACAAAATAAACAATATATATCAAGCAAGTCACTTATCAAACTGAACTTTTTTTTTTTCAATACGCATTCATGCGTCAGTCTCTCCGGTGGCTTCATTGTGTTGTGTAGCCCAGTGACGTGCGGTCAGATGAGGCAGGCAAGGCCCTCACCTAAGATCATAGAAAGAAAAGTAATAAAATGGATACAATAATGTTTGGTCACTTTATCAAGTGATTTGTGCTGTGCCTTATTTCATTTATTTATACCTTGAAATTGCAGATTTGACAGAGCGGCGCTGTGAGGCAGCCTCTCTTGGGAGACGTAAAAAGCAACAGCTCACAGGGAGAGTCCTGTGAGGTGCTATCAAACTGTTTTCTCTGTTTATCACAGTTTAAAAAGTTCAAAAATATTTAATTTACAATCAACATGTTTACATTTAAGAGGATGGCTCATAAATTGTGTTTTTGAAGCAAATATGGGTCTTAATCGCGCTCAACCACAGCTTGTAAGTGAGGAAAGCCTCAAGGGGGCGCTTGTGAGCCCAAACTTTGGCTGCATCCAATTCCATCAGAAAGCTCCTTTCTTGTTCTTCTTCTGCTAAGGGCAGCTACAGGTTTGGCTAACATACCTATAATACATTTTAAGATAATTTAAAATGCACTTAGAGTAATGTTTTGCTTCCAATGATGATATGAATCATAAGAAAAGGAGGTGAAGGGTAAGGTTGAATTTAGAAATTGGATTTACCCGGGAGTCGGCTGCAGCAAAACTCGGAGTTTACGGAGGAGACACCCGTTTTTTTTACTTTTTAAAACTCATTGAACTTATTTCCAAATGGAGGATTACATGTCTGTGCTCAAACTATTATCTGGACTTAAACATGAAACTGGTCCTAACTGAAGTGGTCTGTGCTGTTCATTAATACCTAAGGTAAGGCCCATAACACACTTTGTACTTTTTACAAACGTTTGCATTTTGTATGAGAAAACAATGCAGACATTAAATCATATTCTGCTGTAGCCAAACAAATTGTGTATAAGCCGCTCCTGTTCCTGTAGGTCCTGTTGGTTTATATGATGTATAATCATATGAACACATGATTGATCCCCCACCGCACGTCACTGGTGTAGCCAGGTCTCTAATCTGCGCAAGGCTGAGAAAGAGCGCTCAGAGGCTGCGACAGATATTAGCCAGACAGAGCTTCATAAGCACCTCCGACAGCATGGAGCGGGTTTTGGGCTGCAAGGAACGCAGGATAGTGATAACTTCTCGCTCCCGGCACACGCGGAGGGGGTGCGGCCGCACCCCCCGCACCCCTAGTTCCGACGTCTATGGGATTTGAGCGCTGTGTTACTTTTCAGATCAGAGCAAGTTTCCGCGCCTTTCCCTCCTCTCAAGTTAGCATATTCTAGGCAATTTAGCAAGTTCTTACCTTCGACTCTTTGTGGAGCTTCTGGAGAGGATGCTCTGCTGGTTTGAGACTGCAACCACTCATCCGATAAATCATGATCAGGTTCTCTGAACGAATCCGAGGCATCAGTAACAGCAGCAGCTGATACGCTGCGAGAGGCGGAAGGTGTGTCCCTGCTCCGGGCTCTGGGCTGCAGAGACGGACCTCCACCGGGGTCTCCACTCTCTCCCCTCTCGACCTCACTCACTGATCCGCGAGTCAATCTCTGAAGCAGTGTACACTGCTTATAACTATTCTTTTTCGCCATCACTCTTGCTATACTATCGCTAAACTAGATCACTGATCCGTCTCAATGCTACAGCAGCACGCTCTCCAAACACTCCCACACTCCTCCTCCTTCTCTCCACTGACTTATGACCTCTCCTGTGGCGCAATACTGCATCCTACTGGTGTTGATTTATCATTACAGGTACATTTGCACTATATATCAGTATTGTGGGTCATTCACAAGGTGCGCCAGACATTACTGTAGCCTCCCGTGTAATAACATGAAAAACTCGTCAAACTCGTCATGGGCAGTGAGCGTTACTATTCAACATGACGAGTTTTGTCGTGATTGGGCAGTGAATGAGTTAAAAACTAAAAAAAGGTGTCTCCCTTTCAGCTGAGCAGTGCCAGCCGTTATTATTATAGATTCTTGCACTGGCAATTCAAAATACAGATAATATACAAAATATACTTAACAAAATCCACGTATACGTGAGAAAACAACTTAATTTCTGTCTCCAACTCTTTTCAAAGTGGAAATGATACATCTATATCTAAAAACTGTGCAGACTGTGTACTTAGTAGAGAGGGTGATTCCAAGTAAATAAAGCAGGGCAGCGACAGAGGTACAGATTCAACGTCATATCAACGTCTGGGAAGGCATTGCTTTACGTCCAGATGCACACCTTACGTCGTTTAGACGTGGAAAACAGGTCCTCGAGCGACTCACGTGTAGGCTGTAACCTCGCATAAGTGTGCGTCGTTTGTTTAGGGTGTTATGTATTATTTTTTCCCAATAGTTAGTAAACATGTCTGGCCGTGGTGTAGCGGTCGAGTAAAGAGACTTCAGTCGCAACGACGGGGGTTCAAATCCCCGTCGGAAATTTTTTGACTTTTCACTTTTTAGCGAACAATTTTTCTGTTTGGTTAAAAACGAAGAAACACTCAACATAAGATTATGTAGTGGCTAATAATAAAACTTGTGAACCCATGCATTTGCATAAAATCAAGTGCTCACCCCTTATTTGCAAACTTGAGATTGTTAGCACAACAAATGCATACATTCACAAGTTTTATTATTAGCCACTACGTAATCCTATGTTGAGTGTTTATTAGTCTTTAACCAAACAGAAAAAATAGTTCGTTAAAAATCAAAACAAATATGTAAAGATAATGATACACCCACGTGGGCTCGAACTCACGTAACCAAGACTGCACACATTTGCTTAACCACTACACTACCGTCAAGTACACTGAGATCGCTTCACAGCCTATATATTGTATTGCTAGATCAAGACGTACTGCGTCGGTCGGCCGATGACCTGTTTTCGACGTATAGGGGAGGTCGGGATTGAACGTCATATCCACGTATATGGGAGGTCATTGTTTTACGTCCAGATGCGCACCTTGCACAGACGTCGTTTGGACGTCAATAAAAGGTCACGACCGACCGACGCGATTTTGACGTGATCTGGAGGTTGAGTGGACGTCGGATGTTTAGTGGGAGTTTTTATCAGGTGACAGGGGCAAAAATATATTCCTAGTTTTATTCCATACATTGATAGATTTATGCATGATGTGATAGGGGATGTGAAGCGCTTTGCGTTGCCTTGTGTAGGAAAGGCGCTCTACAAATAAACGTTGATTGATTGATTGATTGAGATTAGGAAGTTTTTTGTTTTGTATTTTTTCTTTCTCCTAGATCACGGTATTCATCAATGCTGCAAAACCTACACATACAGAACCAGTGCCGGATCAGTGGAACAACACATACATGGTGAGTGAGTCAACATTATGATTATTCTGCAGACGTCTTATTGAATTCAGACTCTTAACTTCTGTGACACATGGTTTTATACAGACAGACATGTTGCATTAATTCAATAACAAATGTTTTTTTTGTACGTGCTTTTTAGTATTCTCTGAGTCTGCTTTACTCCCAAGAGATCTGACCGAGTGACTTGAACCATGCTGGTGTTATCTGATTGCTTTCATGGTTTTATGAGGCAATCTACACCAGGCTATGGAAAACCAACTATGAAATATTGCACAGTGCACCTTTTAAAAAACATATTTCTTGGCCATGGCTACTTGAAAATGCTACAGAGTTCAGCACAGCCAGAACAAAACAATTTTACACTAAGTTTATGAAGGACTCAAATTGATTCAAATAGTATACACAATAAAATCTGCTTGAACTGATTCAAAGTTGTGTCTCTTTTCCCTCCCACATGTACAGACTGCTGCAGTTTCTTCAGCTCTGCGCTCTATAGTTTCACACAAATCTCAAACACTAATCTTCCTCATAGTTGCGAGAAGTTCACATAAGCAATTTGGATCCGAAATGTCCCCACTGTGGAGTAAAGGATATTAATCTTAGTGTATACATGATGAATTTATAGTAGGCCAATAACAACGTCATTTATTTATTTATTTGACAGGGACAGTACAAAAAAAACATTGTCACCCACAGGTAACCGATGTCAAGTACACAGGGCTTCTAATCAAAGACTAATTTGCAGCCTCTGTCCCTGGTTAGACTTTAAGAAAACAGTGAAGAAAAAAGTTTAAGAAAGAGGGGAGAAAAGAACAACAAATCATTAAAAAAAAATAACGGGCCCCATTTGTCCATACTCGATCCAGTTTTAGTGCTCACATTTCTGATTTTCCTTAAGCCACTTTTTCGGCTCCGGTGGCGAAGAGTTCTACAGACGTGAGGCCTTCACTGAGAATGCAGACTGACCCAGAGTCGTTCGGCACCTTCTCACTCTGCAGCACCCACTGACTGCAGCTCGAGTCTGCACACCCTCATGAAATACAGAAATGGCTTGTAACTTAAAGGAGAATTATTTGCAGATACATTTACACATATCAGTGTTATTTTGTCGAGTTATTTTAAATTGTATTTTTCAAACGGTACCAATTTGACACCTGTTCATACATATAATGAAGGCGCTACTTTATTATATCACTCAAATGGACTGAGACTTTTCAAAGACACATAAAGCCGTTCTCTGCTTGTGTTGGGATTATATATACTTTCATGCATTTACCTAGATGGAGGAGAAAGCCGGATGTTTTATATAACTGAGGATTAATCGTGTTATTTGGAGGGTTCTTTGCAAAGTGGGAGGACATTTTCTTTACACTTTATTATGGATTGTAGAGATAAAGCGGTGGAGGCTTTATGGGTGGACAGATCTGCATGAGGTACTTTGTATTTGATGTGATGTCTCAATTTTAGGCAGCCTTGTTCCATCCATCCATCCATTTTCTTCCCCTTAATCCATTTCTGGGTCAGGGGGGTGGCAGTCAGAGCTGCACCCAGTACACAGAGCACCAGCCCCTCACTGATCCTCCTGCAGGTGGTGAGTCCACAGGAGCTTCAGGCAAAGTGGGGTTAAGTGTCTTTCCCAAGGACACAACGACAGCAGACATCAGTGGGAGTTGGTGGAGAGGGTATTATGGTGGGCTCGAACCCACGACAATACCCTCTCTACAATTAGGTCCTTAGATCATTAGAGCCTTGTTGTCTCCTTTAATTAGGACCTATACAAACAAAATACATAGATGAAGTAGGACTGTGTTACAACATGAGTACTGCACTGTTGTTTTGACCAGGAGGCTGGACTAGAATAATAAGGATGAACGCATGAGAAGTCTTGCCGAATGCATATTTTTAGAAGTAGGGGTTATCCATGCACAAAGAGCTGTTTTAATTAATGCTAAAATCTGATGTGTTAGAAATAAACACAAAACAGCTGCACACTAGAGAAACTGACACAATGTAGTTTTTTGTTTACACTTGACTCAAGCTAAAATGCTCTCTACTGTATTTTTTTTACAATCTTCCCCATGATCATAGAGAAATAGGCCTATAGATGATAGTGGCTGGCTGAGAGCGAGAGATACAGCCAACGTGGCAGCTCCGGAGAATAAGAGAAAGTACTGTTTTGTTTAGCCTAGTTGTATTTTTTTTTTCATCTTGTTTTAGAGGTTTTGTTTTAAAAGTGGGAGGCATCTGTGGACAAAGAGCAGTTTTAACACCCAGAACCATAATCCAAGCTCATATGTGATCCCGTACCGTTTGGGTCTTGATTTATAATAGTGCCTTGGTTTTACATAACGCTTTTCAGGACACTCAAAGACTCTTGTTTTTATTCTGTAAACACAGTGGGGATAAACTACTACTGTAGCCACATCTGCCCTGGGGTACACTGACAGAAGTGAGGCAATCTGTATGTGCCAGCGGCCCCTCCGGCCACCACCAACTATTCACACACACACCACACTCATTCTAGGCAATGTGTGTGTCTTGCCTAAGGACACAACCACAGTTTGACTCTTCACAGTCGCAGCTGCCCCGAGAGGTCTCCCATCACAGTACTAACCAGACCCAGCCCTGCACAGCTTCAGAAGATCTGGCTTCTACATGTAAGTATGGCCACAATGAAGCCACATGTGTGTTTTTATTATGAAAATGCATGATTACTTACTAATGTGATGAATATAATAACTTGCTTTTAATAGTTAAGCTTGACATTTGGGAGTTTGTGAAGTATTTTTTCTAGTATTACGCTGTTTTACCTGAAGTAGAACACTTCATGTAACTTGGCAACAAGTGCAGAAGGCCAGGTTTTCTCGAGAATGCAGCTGTGACTGGTCTTAAGGTGCATTTCCACATGTTCTAGGCTAGTTTCAATGTTGCAGGTAATAGCAAATTGAGAAAGATGGGCGTACAAAAAGAACGACACAAAGCTGCACACGGGGGTGGGTCTCACAAGGAGGGGAGTGAAAAAAATTCAAACTTTCTCATCCAATCAGGAGGACGTTTTCTGGTGGTGACAGGACTAGATCAAGACTACTGTATTTTTACATTGCCGTAAACCGGGCACAATGTACATTACAATTTGGGTTAAAATAAAAATAATACAATACTTCATGTTGATGACGTATCCATGATAAGACATACAGTAAGTAAGTAAGTAAATACTTTATTTGAAATGTTTTAAAGCGCTTTAAATGTTCAGAGTTCACATAATGTTCCATTCTCTCCACGCAGTGACAACGGAAGAAGACGCTGGACCATCAAAGCCCGAATCTACACCATCCATTCACTCACTCGTTATATTCATACCTATTGTGCATGTTTATAGTGGTAGGGGAAACCGGAGCACCTGGAGGAAACCTAAGCAGCCACAGGAAAAACTCCACCCAGAAAAACCCCTGGATTCTGACCCAAGACCTTCTTGCTGAGAAGTGAGACTGCTATCCACTCAGCCACCATGTCGCCTTTTATTGTGTTGCCATGGTAATGACACCTCCATTGACAACATCAAAATTAAATCTCTTACATCCTCATCTTTGCACAAACTATATACGTGAGATGAGATGTTTGTTTGGCTCAGTCACAACCCAAGGCCCCCGGGTTACGGCCATGGGGCTACGAACCCACCATAATGTATTTGACTAATCGTATTTAATCCTATGTTGTATATTGTAAATCCACAAACCTTTTCTTCCATGAACATAGATTTTTTTCCTGAGACATTTCAATAAGAATATACATTTCTCCCCTGAACTGCATGATACACCTGCATATTTCATCACTCTAACGTCGATACTCTGTCAGCTTTGGGTGTACAATTGATGAATGAAGACGCAGAATGTGAAGTACATTGGGCCCAGTATTCATGAAGGCGTTCTTGTCTCATTGTTTTTATGTTCCGTCTTACAGTCTGAAGGACACATGATTTATATTTTCTTTAGGTTAGTCTGCATTGTATGAATTATTTGTACATGTATTGTTGGAATTTCTTACTGTGTCTTTCTCCCTTACATTTGTTGATAGTGGTCATCTCAATGGTCAGACTTAACTTAAGTTAGTATTAGAAGTAATACTGTCTGAAAACTAAATTCGGCTTTGTGTTGTTTGTTACGGGTTTAAAGAGTTTTTCTTCACTGACCCCAGTCTTCACAGGCCAAGGATCTGCTCTGCTCTCACACGCAAAGGACAGGATTTCACAACTGCAGGAATATATATAAATCAATTCTGTTGTAGGGTTTGGAGGAGCGAGTGACTAGTTTTCAGTAAATCCTGTTAATATGACACAGAATCAAATGGTGGTTTGTTTTTAGACTGAAAAAATTCCATTGTAATACTGTGTTTTTCTAGTTTAGGCATTTAATTTACTTTACTTTATCAATGTCACTAATGATGACACTATTCTGGTGTAAGAAAAGGAGGCCATAGAGAGATGCACGTGTCGTTTCTATGGTGTTGTGCTGTTGTATATATCAGGTCTGTCCATTTACCTCCATCACTCACATGGCAGCGTCTGTAAACTAAAAGCCTGGACAGCTCAGTTTCTAAATCAGGAGCTGAAAAAGGATCCGCCTGCAGCAAGTCCTCTGTTCACACGAAGGAGTCATGTCGTGTTGCACTAAATTTTACGTTTGCTCCTCTTATGTTCATCAATTCTACTCTCTTAGCCTTGCTCCCAGACACATTTTCTGTTCCACTTGTTTTGCTATTGATCTAACCTGGCCTTAGGGTCCTGCTAAGTAGATGCTCGAGTGTCACTCACTGGATGCGCAGCAGAAACCTTGGACAAATACACACGCTATGGCCCATCTATGAGTCAATTTGCTGGTGGCCATCTTGACGTGCCACATGCCTGTGTAGTTTACACCTGCCCACTTCCTTATCAGTAATTCTTCATGCCATATTCTCAAACCCATTTGTTACTACTCTCTTTCCCTTTCTATGCCTTTTTGTTACATTTGCACTTGCCATTCCTTGCCTTCTCCCTGACATTTTTCCCATAATCCTCCAGTACCAGGAAGTTAAGCCCTCAGGGAGACAGAGTGACATTTAGGAACTGCTCTCCAAGCAGAAGCAGCACATTTAACATACTCATTAACACAGATAGACGAATGCCTTCAGATAACTATACCCACGCATTTGTTCATTTGCTCACCGAGCCCATGCAGAACGCCTTCACCGAATGTGGACTGAGCTTTAAGCTCCTGTCAATATAGATCTCTACTTTCAAGTGCTCATACTTCAGCAGGGAATCAATAGTGCAGCAATTCATTCAAGAGGTAATTAGAATGCTTCAGCTTAACACTTATCATTTGTGTTGAAGGTTTTGGGTTGAAACTGAACGTTGTTGAAGGCTGATCTTCTGCGCTTTGTCTGTCATGATGTATGGTGTGTTGTGTGGTGTATCACTCAAATTATTATCACACATGTGCATAGGACTGACTGTGAAACATGAGGAAAGGCGTAATATGTGACCTTTAATTCTGCCATTCACCTCTGACTGAATCCTCTGCCAGCTCCTCTGCCTTATTCCCCACAAGCAAACCTGCTTCAAGCTCGTGCAACCGTCCTCCTCTTTGGCAGTATTCTCAGCTCTTGTGCCACAACCACACGTCCCTATGGATCCCTATGGATCCCTATGGGTCCTTATGGGTCCTTATGGGTCCCTATGGATCTATGTGCCAAAACATCTATAGTCAGTCTCTCCATAAATACAACACATATTTGACCAGATTTACAAAAATAATGTATACAAGGAATTACAGTAATAACCTTACAATTAGTAGTGCAATACACATATATTGCACACCTAATTGTAAACCAGCTGCAGTGTGGAGGTGCTTCCTCCTTATATTAAACATTTACTGATTTCACTTTTAAACGACAACAAACAAGGGTTATCTTGTGCCTATTCGCTGTTAACTTTACAACCAGAGCATGAGGAAAGTCGTAGGAGTCCAAACACAGAATAAAGCATATGATTCCTCCGTCACCGACCAACCCATTCAACTGTCCTATTTTCATCGTTTCTCTGTAGCTCATACCTTTATAGTTATTATCTCTCGTCTGAGCCAGGCAAGTGTGTGTGTGTAGTTGTCAGGACTGTCATGCTAACCCCTTGTTCTCATCCCTCAAATCTCTTGCCCATCTCCCATCTCTTCCCCTGCTTTACCCCAATAACAGCCTCTGGCCATGAAAACTTTTACAGATGTGAGTTGGCAGACCTTGCACAGACAGGCAGTCTGTGTGTGTGAGTCAGTGCGTTGGCAGACCTTGAGACCTGTCAGTGTCTCGTGTGTCAAACCAGGACGCTGGCGCCCTGCCGAGCCTTTGGCCTCCACCTACGCCTCCCTCTCGAAACACCAACTATCTCTCCAACTGTCATGGGAACTCACACACGCTAAAGCTAATCCCTGTGCTCCGAACTGGGCAGACATGTGAAGATGCTAACGAGCCTGGAGACTTCGAGCTTTTATCCAACAGGCAGAGCTGGCCACAGAAAGTCATCTCGCTTCCTGGCACTTGATGGTGTGGGTTGGGGGTGCAGTATCTGGCAGTTAGTTCTTCTCTGCAGTCTACTTGTTGCTCATGCATTTTAAACCAGTTTGTTTTGTTGCTCGACTGGAAGCACTGGGCAGTTTTGGGTGTGATCGTGAGAAACTAATGTTGAAATGTGAAGTAAAATAAACAAAATGAAGGTTTGTAAAGGAAAAATGATATTGTTTATGTTTAGGTGCACAATGTCTTTATAGCGTATACTGTATTCCCTGGGAAAACTCAAAATCATGCCTTCAGCAAAACTTATAGACTATTCCAGAAATGATGTATACTTCTAGCTAAAAATTATGAATTGATGGTTAGCTTTGATCTTTTTTTAGACTGCTCATTCTTCAGTTGAATCCCGTCTTTTTAGCGCAGACAAAAGTGAGAATGGATCTCACATGAAGAAGGGAAGCTGTCAGTCGGTGTCTCCTGCTGCTCTGCTCCAGCATGACTCCTGCTCTCTTTGCTCCTCTGCTTCTCAAGTCAAAATTTGGCTGAATCGGCCAACTAAAAATACTTCAAGCGTTCCAAAACTGTACGTTGTATAGTGTAATTGTGTAATGCATAATGCACATTCTTGAACAGCACAGTGTTAATTCCTTTGATGTTCAATAACATGACATTTCTATGTACTCTGCAATCTCCACATGACTGCAATCAATACATTATATATGTGTTCATTCTGTCTGCCGGGAAAGATTAGCGTTATTGACTGAAAGAAAGCAGAGGCTGAATCTGCTGCGGCCCTTTTCCAATGATGAACTTTCCCATCTGCTCATGGTCTTTATCAAGTCTTTTATTGAAGTCTAGTTGTTTCATTATACGCTAATGGTTTCTTTAAGACAAAAGGGTATTTTCTGAATTGGGGAAACCTGATTATCATTACATTAATACTTTGGATATTGTTTAAAAGTAAATATATCCATTCATAAATTCAACTTACAATGTGTGAAACTAATACATAATAGACCACCAACCTGTAGCTTAGGAGCAACCAGTAGCTCACCACCCCTTTCCAAGTAGCTCCCCATGAGACTGATTAATTGATTATTCTAAAATGTATCTTTCAAAATCCCAAAACTATTGTAGATGCATTCTAAATGTGTCACGCATGATGAAAAAGGACTCAGGGCTAAAAGAAAACAAATTACAAGTAACGATGAACTAGTTTACCCCCAGTGGCTTAAAATGAGTAGCAGAGAATCTGAGTCTGAATGAACAAGGCTGGAAATAGACTGTTTGTCACAATGTTGACAATTGGCTTGCAGCTGTAAAAAACCCAAAATAAAACATCCATTTTGAGACAGTAAGCCGTCATCGACATTAGACTTGACATATCTCACTTTACATGTAATAAGTCACACATATCACAGGCAAATAAACACATTTTTGAACAACATTTTAAGTTTCCAAACTCATCGATTCATATTTTGCAATAAAGTCAGTACAGTAATGGCCGCCTGAGTACAAACGAGTGTCAAAGTATTAAAGAAAACTAAAAGCTGCTGTGATTGGGGGAAGATGTTTCTTAGTTTTGAACAAGGAATATCTATAAATTGGACCAAAAAAATGTGAAAAATCATAATATATTTGATTGACTGAGGATACAGCAACACATGACGGATCTCGCAGAACCAAACTCTGCATCTAAAGTTTACATAAGAAGACGTAGAGCTGCCAGTGTCTGTATCTGCTCTTTTACATGAACTTTACCCACACATACTCCCATCAAACAGGATGTGTTTTTGCATTGGCTATAAAAGTGTTAAAGCTGATTTATTTTATTATAGCTTCACTTCATCATCAGCTTCATTTATCATTCCCAAAAGGCTGGCGGGCGCAGCGTACCACACAGTACACACACTTAGCCCATGTGACATCTGGACCGTGATGCGTCTGTCCACTATGAAGCAGACAGATGCCACAAGCTAAATGCATTTATAGTCATCGCTTCGCCTCTGTCTATTTTACTATCTGCTCTTCTTGAACCGTTTCTTCTGCATAGACTTTCTCCCCTTCATATCTGACCTTTCATACTTTCGTCTTGTCTGTGTGGGTTATTTGTTTCCCACATATTTGGCTGCAAGAAGAGCAGATGGCACTGATCCATAACTTGGTAAAGTGACAGAATTGAATTAGCGAGGTTGTACGGACACATACAGAGGCAGAACAAGAAGAGAATAGCAAGATTAAAGCCGAAAAGCTGATGAAAGCCGTTTTTTCTTTGTGTGAAATCAGAGTTTAATCACGAAAAAACCTTAATTACAATCGTTAAGAGACTTCCTTTGAACGCTCGCTCGTATAATCATACCTGCTATGTCGCGCTCTCCTTCTCAATTTCTTCTCAATTTTTGAAAAGTTGGCAAGAAAGAATCGTTTTGAAAGCAGCTGAAAATGTACAATTATGAAGTGATGGCTTTTTGTGTTCTGCAAAGTACGTCTTGGCTCTGATGTTTCCTCTAATTACACAAAGAGCGTGAGAAATAGGTAGGAAACTGAGAAGTAAAGAATTCTTCTCCGGTTATACCAAGATCAGTGTATGTGACTGCAGAATGGGATGGCTTAAATCTTGAGCAATATTCAAACCAGTCGCCCGGAAAGAGAGCTTCTGCATTTTAAGTGGGGTGTAAAGTGCACAATATATAGCCGAATAAATTATACTACATACGTTGACAGAGTGTGGGTGGATGTAAACGCATCGGACTCGTTAAACATATACAGTAGAACTTGAAATAGACTAAATCAGAAAATGATCAAAAGGGCACAGGCATTAATTTAGAGATGGAGACATGTGGGTAGCAACGCCTGTATTGCTCTTTAAATTGCTGTTTAAAGCCATGAAAGATTATTATATACTAAGAAGATGTGAAATGGTATATGTGCGTATATTTAGGTCTACTTTAAGAATCTATGTGTGTCAGTGCGGGAATCTGCCATTTGGAATAATTTATCAGTTGAATTAAAATCATGCTCGAACGTGATTAAAAGAAGAAAAAAATCAACTGTTTAGAAAAGAAGTGCGGAAGAAATATGTGGAAGAAAGAGAGTGATGCCTCAAACACGTGATGCCTTCTTTTTGTTTTTTTATATCTGTATTTTTGTACCTTTTATGTACTGTATGTACTTGTTTTTTTCCACACTGGGGACTTTTGCAAATGTATTCCAATGTGGTTTTACTGCAAATGGCAAATACATCTGAATCTGATAGAGCGAGTACTGGGAGAAAGGTGTAGGGTAAGAGAGGTTTGGGCCTGTGTGTTGTCTGCGTGTGTGTGTATGTGTGTGTTGTCTGCGCGTGTGTGTGTGTGTGTGTGTGTGTGTGTGTGTCTGTTTTGTCTGCGTGTGTGTGTGTGTGTCTGTTTTGTGTGTGTGTGTGTGTGTGTTTGTGTGTGTGTGTTGTCTGCGTGTGTGTGTGTGTGCGTGTGCGTTTTTTGTTGTGTCCGTCTCACACCGTCTGTGGTGGTGTCCTGTATTGTATTACTGTATATACTGTACAGCTGTGTTCTAATGTGTGATATTATTCTAGCAGTGTATTGTGTGGCATGTGTGATGGGGATTGGAATCAAATAAGCATTGATGTCACACAACCGCTGCTGTACTTGTTTTATTGTCTGTATTGATGTTCGTGAAGATATGTGTTGTGCAGTTTCAAAATAAAAACATTTGGGCAATACTTGTATAGTATTTCATTAACCACTGTTGTATCACTTATTCTTTCCTTAACTTAATATATTCTGAGTGGCATTATTTATGTTTTCACACGTGGCCATACCTGCATGTGAAAGCCAGATCTCGACAAACATCTGAAGCTAAGCAGGGCAGGGCCAAGCTAATACTGTGATGGGAGACCTCTAAGAAGCCAACTGTCACAGTGGGGCAGCTGTGGCTGTGGTAGTAGATTATCACCACCATGTCTGGAGGGAAAGAAAAATAACATTTTGAGTTTCCTGAAAAGCGCCATATATAATCAATGCATTATCATTCATTATTATTGTTTGTGTAAGCGCTCAGACGTTCAGGGATTAGTCAAAGCAAAGGAAGGTTGATGGGTGAGAAACCTTCCTTTGCATTCATTATTATTACATTAATGTAGAGATTTATTTAATGTTGAATTGTTTAATTCACAGCGGTAACATTGCCTCATTGGATGCAATAATAATAACTTTACATAACTCTTTCATTAATATGTATTAGAGTGTGAGAACACAGTGTGCCGAATAACATCAATGCATCTTTATATAGCTACAATAGGTCACAGTAAGACTATGCATGCATCATATAGCTGATCAAAAAGCCCTGGGAAATACGGTTTTGAGACATTTGAGCCATGGGATCTTTATAGTATACGTTTATATGTTCACATTCTCATTCTGATGGTCAAAGACTTCCATGGTTTGTTTCCCCTTTTCGGGATTTTGTACCATGTTCAGTATTTTGCTGGGGGGATTTATAGTGGTGGGCGTCTCAGGGGAACGAGAAAGCAGAGGCTGAAGATGGTTTTATTGTGTCGGAAAAAAAGTTCTGTTCAAATCCGTGGTGCTAAACGTGAAAAAAAACTGTGATAGTGCAGCTCCTCACATCTGTAGGTGGATGGTCCATTATGTGATCATGGACAGGTCAATACTTTCATCAAGAGATTAGACAATGGAGGCCCTGGGGTATATACTGCCCCGGGGAGGACTTCGCACAAGGTTTTCAGCTGCCGTGCGCCTCAAACTGAGCTTTTTATTAAATGATCAACTTACTCTGCACAATATGAGCTGTCAGATAGAGCAGTAGAGTAAATCCATTGTCTGACGAACCAAAAGTCAATTTTGCACTTTTTGCAGCTTATCTATACTTGTTGATTTGATTTTCAGTTTTAAATGAAAGAATACAAAACGGAAAGAGCCAAGTGAAAAGAGGAGTACCTTGTAAATGATTGCTTCCTGAGACCTCTCTGCTCTGTGTGTAGTGCAGTCAGAGGGAAAGACAGATCTGGGTCTGAGATGGACAGGAAGCTGCTCTTTTCCTGTTCCTGTCCATGTTCAAAAGATCAAAGCCACTTCAGTCTCCCTAAACATGTACGGCCTTATCTCTAGAATTGTTTGAGTCCAGCCTGAAAACCGTTCTATTTAGCTGTGCATATGACTGATTGATTGAGCTTTAATATTTGAATCTGGAGAGACTCGAACAGGCAAAACATAGTCTTAGAATTTCATGTTGATTGGCAGATAATCTGACACTGCATGAATTACACGTATGACACTAAAGACAATATTTTCAATATTAGATTTATTGTGCTGAACAGAATGTGGTTGGGATTTGGCGCTTAGATCCCGGCACAGCACTATACGATTGCAGAAGGGGAAAGAGATTATGAGATTAAATCCCCCGGGGCCTAGACCCTGGTGGTGGCAGCTAGGAGAAAGATGAAGGAGCTGGCCCGGAACAAGGTGGAGATGGGGAGGAGGAGGGTTGCGGCATGAATGAAGCTGCAGCTTGGATGGAGCTTCTGTGAGATATGAAGCTGATGTGGGCAGTGCCTGATTGCTGCAGGTGAGGATTTGCGTGAGGCGCTGCCCAGCTGAGTGTGATTGACAGATTGCTGTTGCTGTGGGCAACAGCAGGAGAACTGAGCTCAGAACTGGGTTCTCAGGTCTTCCACTCAAAATTTTCGCTTAAGCTTCATGTTTACCTCATATGTTTTAACGTGTTTGTAAATATGTACGATTTATAGAATTGTGAAGCATTTTGGGTTGCACTGCATGAATTGAGCTGTATAAAAACTGGATTGATTGGTTGATTGATTTGCACAGCAACACAAGATCTTGTGTGTATCAATCAGACCAAAACTGTGAAGGACTTAGACAAACTGCATTGAACCACAAAAGATAATACTTGGACACAGTATCTTCCTTTCCTTATATAAACAATATAAAGTTTCATAAAGGAAGGTATATCACAATTTTGCAGCTTGGATTATATATAGTGTAAAGTACAAGTATTACATTGCTTGATACATACAGAATGTACAACAGAAAAAAGATTGTGCACGGATGAAAGGGTGACTCAAGTGTGATATGACTGTAGTCCTGTGTCATTCTGTTTTTTAGCTTTGCCTTGTAAATATACAAATCTAATATAACCTGTACCCTTGTGCTAAACTATAAATATTGTATATCAATAACATTCATTGTTGTAATGAATCTGCAGCGGCCTAATGAATGGACTACTCTATTGTCCAGTGCTGTGGGTGAGCTGCACCGGACACTGACCACAACGGACCACAACGGAGCACAACAGAACACAGTACCCACAGGAGGCTCATGACCCTCACTGTGAAACTAATTGATCAAGGAAGCAAATCGATACAGTGATCCATGGAAAATGTAGACCGCCAAGAAAGTCTACTCTCCGCCAAGAAAGTGTACTCTCCGCCAAGAAAGTAATGTGAAATGTTACCTGTTTTTCTTTATATATAAAAAATCAGTTGAAGATGCATTTTCAGTAGAAGATGTACTGTATGAGATTTTAAGCCAAATTGTAGCTTTAAAACTATATTTCAATGTGTGCGTATATTGGCAAAGCAACAAAAAATAGATCATGAATTTTTAAAAGCCAATAAAGACACCTATCTCCTGCCGTCTGGCCAACAATATAGGGGGTAGATTATGCTGAGTATGTTTTGAACACCCTCCCAGCTGGCAGCACTTGAAGCTCCTGCTGATTTTGCTCTGGGAGGGGGCATTGTCGGGGCAGCTGGTGGTTGGCAAGGGCCGTGCTGATGGGCTTTTTGGCATGGCATTGTGATATGAGCCAATGAGGGAAGGTTTGGGCTTGGACTGACAGAGTGTTATGGAGAGGGTCAGGGTCACTGCCTATTATGAGTTAGAGTTTTGCTAACATTCTTCGCCGTGTGGGCTGCCAACCACTGGCAAGTCCAACAATGTCAAAGTGTCGGAGCCTGTTCATTCCAATCGCAGCTTTCGGTAGCCATATGTCACTTTTAAAACTGTGCCCTTTTTTCTTGACAAAAAAGTGTTAAGAAGCACACTGGGCAGGCACAATGTTATGAGCAGTTTTATTAGCGGTAGCAGAAGCTAAACACACACTGCTATAGCTGGTGTGGTTTGGAATTTGCTGCACATAAATGTTAGTATCTGTTCGATTAGACCTGGATTTCATCTTTTTCTTTCCACACTTCTGTGTTATTTCTCTGATCCAACTTAGAGAGCACACAGAAGAATGGGAATCAACAGAAAATGGCTGTTTTTGAGGTGTTCGAAAAGTTCCAACACATGATATGACACGATTGTCGATGGCAGAGTTCGTCAAAACGTCTAAATAAATCCACGTTGTTTCTTCTTTTACAAAGCCTTGTTATTTTATTTTCCTTTTTCAAAGAAAGTCGCTTCAAGACACTCAACTGTCGAGACACACATCCAATTGTCTTCTATTTGCGATAAAAGAACAGCACAAGCCTGACACTAAACAAAGTAAACCATGATTGTTTTACAGTATTGTGGAACATCCTGGATCTGTGAGTGTTTCACAAAGAGAAGTCGTCCTCAGTGCAGTCTGATCCCAGTTCTTTTATGTCCTTCAATGTCGTTCACAAACTGACTTCGTTTACATTCAGTATCTGACATCCTGTTCACTTGCCATAATATTCACAGTGTGTTTGTCTCAGAGGCATGTACAGTAGGGTATAATGTGTGACTGTATGACATAAGACATGTTTTTAATGAGTGCAGGTAATACTACTGTAAATATACTGTAAATATTTAGAGTCACCTTCACACAAAACTGCACTTTTTTGTTTCAATGCATTTGACAAGTTCATATTTGAATGTTACAATCCTCCTCCAGAACACTCTTTCCGAGTCTTTTCTTCTTTACTTTAAAAGTTTGCCCTTGACAGGTTTGCATAAAAACTTCCTCTGATGTAATCCTAGCTTCGAGATGAGCCAAGTAAAAGTTATATATAAAATACCACAATTAAATAACACCTCCTGTATTTCAAATCGTCTCACAGACTGTATGGCCGCCATACGCGCCGGAGGTGGCAAAACCTCCTACTACTATGTACTCTGTAAGTACTTAAAGGGACGGTATGTGATTTTTTCAACACATGTCTACATCTTTTATACCATATAATAGGTGTAAACGTCATTACCTTCTTAAAAGAAAATGGTAAATACAAGTCCATACTTTGTATGTTTTAAGCAGATCTTTCAATCAGAAAGCTGAATGAGTTTCTCATTTTGGGAACACTTGGTCTTGGCTCTAATATGTTTTAAATAATCATCATGCCATGTATAATACACACATTTTCTGTTTTTTAGTTAAACTCCAGCAGGTGGACTGCATCAGTAAACAGTGCTTAAGAATTACATGTGTTGCAGGAAGAAAGGAATTATAACATACAGCCCTTAAGTAGTGTGTTAACGACCTGGTGACACCAGACAAACAACAGATGTTTTGCTGTTGTTTAAGTACAGACTAAGAGGTACAGATCTGGGAGCGTTGGCGGCACGGTGGCTCAGTGGATAGCACTCTCGCCTCTCAGCAAGAAGGTCCTGGGTACAGGGCCTGTCTGAGTGGAGTTTGCATGTTCTCCCCGTGTCTGCGTAAGGTTTCCTCCGGGTACTCCGGTTTCCCCTACCACTACAAATATGTCCAATAGGTCTGGCATGCGCCTCCTGTTCGGCGACCCCGCTCCCATCTCTGTAAACCGCTTTGTGACTCTGGTCTGTGAAAGGCGGTATATAAATAAAGATTTCTTACTTACTTAAAGCAGCAGTAAGCGATTTGGTCGTTTCCGGCAGTTTCTTCTGCCTGAGCGAGTTAGTAGCCCCGCCCCCGTCTCCTCGTCACACCACATGAACGCGCATCGTGTTGGTGATGGCAGCAGCAGATTCATCTCCGTCGGGTCTACTCGTAAGTATATTAACAACAAACTCTGGGAGTGAAATATTAGCATAGAATAGCTCAGTTGTAACCTAGCTATAACACTGGAAGCAGCTTGGTGTTAGCTAGGATAGCATCACTAAGAAAGAGATAAAAACAATCCAGTCTTTTATAGAATAATACTGCTTTTATAGTTGGCACACTGATAACTGTTGTGATAAACATAATGTTGCAGATTGCAGTGTGACGTGTCTCAACATTATGCACTGTAACATCTGTTACAGTGCATATGTTTAGATGAATGTAATGCATATACATTACAACAACAAAGCTTTACATGAAGGTTATTTAAAGTAATACATTACTGCTTTCCTCACAATTTGTATATTTGGAGTTCTTTATAGACAACACTGTAGTAATGTATTATGTGAAAGTAAAGCTGCATCTCACTGGAAGCTGCCTTCTCAATGTCACAAAATAAAGATACATTTATTGATGTAATCAACATCTGTATTATGTGCTTATTGTTCAGAGAATGAAGACAAAATCAAAGTGTATCAGAGCTGTACAGTGAGATGTGGGACTGAAAAACAATTCCAGTAAAGCTTGTCCGAAACGCAAAAGTACTGTCATAACTAATTACGTTACACTATTACACTGTAAGGAAACTCACCACTTTGAAAGAAAAGCTACAAGTAACAGAATATATAAAGTCATTTGTCATAACGGTTCTTTCAGGAAGCACTGAACGCCCTCTGTCCAGAGAAGCTGATGACCAGATCCTTTCCCTGATGCGTCTGTGAAAGGTGCCAACAGACATTGAAAACGTGCTTTCCTCAGCGGCCCCCATGGTGCACGTCCTCAGCGGCCCCCATGGTGCACGTCCTCAGCGGCCCCCATGGTGCACGTCCACTCTGCAGTTCTGAAATATGTTTGTAGTTGTACTATTTCAAAATAAAAAAAAATACATTCACCTCTTTCAATGTGCTTTGTTTTATAGTAGGAAAACAAATACAGTCTGTAACGAGTCTAAGAAACTTTATTATGTAAAAGAAGATTTGAAGTTATAGCCGGAAAAATATACACAATGTCCCTACTAAGACAAATAATTACAAGTGATGGTAAGGCAACGTTTGTGTTATCACTTTTTGCTCAAATGAATAACACTGTTATTATTCAGGTCCTTATCCATCGCTGCTGCAGCGAACACTATCAGAGATATCTAACAAAATGTTAATCTTTATGTTGTAGTTTGTTTGAACACATTTCCTCAAAATAATTCATAAGCAGCCACGCACACACAGCCACAAGCACACACAAGCACACACAGCCACAAGCACACACAGTCACAAGCACACACAAGCACACACAGTCACAAGCACACACAGTCACAAGCACACACAGCCACAAGCACACACAGCCACAAGCACACACAGCCACAAGCACACACAGTCACAAGCACACACAGTCACAAGCACACACAGTCACAAGCACACACAGCCACAAGCACACACAGCCACAAGCACACACAGTCACAAGCACAGTCACACACAGTCACAAGCACAGTCACACACAGTCACAAGCACAGTCACACACAGCCACAAGCACACACAGCCACAAGCACACACAGCCACAAGCACACACGCACACACAGCCACACGCACACACAGCCACAAGCACACAAGCACACACGCACACACAGCCACACGCACACACAGCCACACAGTCACAGTCACACACAGTCACACTTCAGGGGCCCAGGTTGAAGGAACTGGAGTCTTCCTCTGGCAGAGATTTTCCTTTGAAACATAATAGAAGAGACATCAGTTTTATCTACTCAAATATGACTTTGATATATTCATCATCAACAACATCAGTATTTATTGATCACCAGGAGTGGCCCCTGATCCACAGGATCCTTGAACATGTTTATTTGGACTGTGAGAGACTGCATTGTGAGAGAAAGACACTTACATCGGCTGTTTTGGGAGTCGAGTGATTATCTCACTCCTCTTGATTGTTGAAGAAACTCAGCGACAGTTTTGTCAACACTGACTCCTGGAACATGATCGATATTCATTTTGGACCTCAGGGCAGCAACACAACTGTAGGGATGAACGACACACACATCACAACATCATTATCATAATCACTGCGTCCCATATATGCATTCACAACAACCTACATGACAAATGTGGGGTGTAAAGTCTTCCTCAGGAGATGACAATGGCCGATCTTCTAATTCTGGAAGCAAAGTCTTGTCTTCGCAGTCAATACTAGAGAAAGAAGAGGTCAGCAGAAAAGTATCTAGTCGTTATGGCATTGTTTTTTTTTTTAATAGTTATTTAACTTGCATTATGGAGGCTTTTGAACTCTTGTACATTGAAGACCTCATTCCAATTGATTTAGGCCATACTGGAAAAGATACAGAGAAAAGAATGCAATGAAGACATGTAAATTATTACAATGTCTATATTATATCATGCTCATAATTTATTTGGTAGTAGTCAGCAAGACTCTTACTTATTCTCAATACATAATAATAAAAATGTATGTAGTGGTCACGGAAGTTAGATTTGAGGTAAAGAGATATTGTTTTTATAACAATAAAACTAATATACAGAGTGCAAGTTGCAAAACTTAGTCATTGAAGAATGAAATGCAGACCTACATATATATATAGTGCAAGCAACTATGTTTATTGGAAAAAAACAAACGATTCATACAGATCAGAAGTGTTCGTAGCAGCCACATCATATTCACAACTACAGACAGCTAATGCTAACAGCTAATGCTAACAGCTAACGCTAATGCTAACAGCTAACGCTAATGCTAACACCACTTCACGGGGGAACTCTGGTGATATGGTCATTTAATGTTGTACATGTGGGGAACTAATAATTGACCGGAGTTTATGGATGACTAAGGCTGGGCTAAGGCTTCGATGTTGTGTTGTCTGTTGTTGTTTCTCAAAGCTAAGCCAAGGTAATGCGCAGTTATTGCCACAAAATGCGGCCGTATTTCTACAACAGCTGGGGATTTTTAACTAGCTAACTTGGTGAAAGCCTGCATTACAGTCTCAGGCAACAATATGTATAAATAATACAACTACTACTGCCACTACTGAGTAACATGCTCACCTGTTCAGTCGGAGAGAGGAATCCACGGAGCTAGAGGTCGCCAACATGAATGCAGCTGGTCACCATGTTGCTCATACTTTTTGTCGTTCCTCTGTTTCTGGCGTTTTGCCTGTATTTAATAAATCCATTGTATTTCGTCTGCAGCAGCGCTGGAGGCGGCTTTTCCTTCTCCGCCATGTTTGTTTTGAAGAGTGCGCGTGCACACACGGGAGAAACCCCTTATAAGGCGTGCTCTCTCGTCATTGGATAAGCGCATAGGATGTGAGGTTTTTTTATTAAATATGTGGGAGAAGACTGGAAGGACTGAGAGATCCGTGTTTAGGTACAAACACTCTATATAAGTGATGGCTATTGGAATATATCAATATTTAAGACGTATATTAACACCCAAAAATCGCTTACTGCTGCTTTAATAATAGTAAAAGTAAAACATTGTTTGATCATGCAAAGTACAGAAGAACAAAACACGTTGTAAGTATAATATCCTTAATAGCGTACTTATGCTATGGCCTAGCTAAATACATGTGTATTGGAATGTCCCTTTGGACCACTCAAGTGAGTTTCATTTAAGCTTATCCTTTAAACAGCTAGATGCGTCCATTTTGTACAACTGGGAAACACAGAGCGGATTACCCACTTAGAAAAACAAATTATGAAACATTTAACATGCAAATATGAAGTAAAATGTAAACATGTAAAGAATAGTCTTGAGGGAGATTGGTCAAAGGGACACACATCAGCAGCAGAACACTTCAGCCTTTGATGGTGCTTTTATTCAACAATTCACTTTATAATCATACCCACCCACAACACACAGAGCAAACAACATGAGTATAACCTAAAACAACACATATTTACTTGATTTTAAAATATTTCTATACAAATCTATTACACAGTGATTGCAATGTTGTTATTGTTTTGTTGTGAAAGGTGACTCATCCACGTATGTCAGCAGATGATCTTTCTATACTTAACATAAAAATCAAAAAATGTATTAAACTAAAGTAAAAAAAGACATCTCCACCAAACATTAATTATTGTTTACAGTCTTCAAGTTACCTCTACTCCTCTCGCTTCTCAGCAAGAAGGTCCAGGGTTTGAATCCCGGTTGGAACAGGGAGTTTGCATGTTCTCCTCGTGTCTGCTCCGGTTTCCTCCAGGTGCTCCGGTTTTCCCTACCTCTAAAAACACTCATGATATATGTATGTAACGAGTGAGTGAATGGATGGTGTTGATTGGGGGTTATGATGTGCCAGTGTGTTCGGTATCGGAACGGAGTGAATGAAACTCTGAATATTGTTAAGCGTTTTGGGTGACCTTGGTCAATTGCGCTATATAAATAAAGATTACTAGTACTTACTACTGCACTATATTGTGCCTTGAACCCCTCACTCTTATGGCACACATCATAGAAATCCACACAAGATAATAACGACCAGGCAGGAGATGCCGAGATTCGAACCTTTGTGTTTGTGTAAAAATACCTATGATCGAATTAAAGGAGCAGTATGTAAAAAATCTGGCCATAAGTGGTACTGCACTCTCCCTGACTCAGATATGCAGACGAATCCAGCTGGGTTTTGTCAATAACAAATCTATAACGAACACCTTTTTCACAAAGATAGAAATCCTGGTTTTATTCCTTGTTTTGTCGTTAATGATTTGAGAATCATTTTTTGTTCTGTGGCCACATGGACCAGTGAGATTAGCTCGAAGTGGTGAGTTCTGGTAACCCGGATCACGGACCCTCTGATTGGTAAAACGGTGGAGGGCGGGACATACAAATGAAAACAATAACAAGCTTTAGGGGCTGTAAAACTAATTTTGAAATCCAAATATCTCTGAACTACTGTTATCAGTTAAAGAAGTATTGGAAAAGAGCCTCTTATATTAATGCATTTTGACAGATCAGAGCCCTTTAATGATAACTTCACATGAAAAGCTTACATAATGCTAATTTTACGACGACAAAAACAAAATACGTAAAAACATAGATTCGCTTCTTAAAACTTTATTGAGACACGAAAAAGACTTACTAACTACTTTGCAAAAGGTGTCATCGGAATACGTGAGATTGCAGTTGCTGTAACATTTTCTTTCCAGTGGAGACATTCATAGATTCAGTGTGAGGAAGCAGATCAAGACCAAACACCTCCACATGAACGAGGTGAGAAGACCGCCAGGCGCACCTCCATCATTCATGTGAGTCTTTCAATAATGCATGTTTCTTACTATTCATATGTTCCAAATAAATGGTTCACAAACAACAATTGAGTATGTAGAGACATGTTGGGTGAGTGATTGGTCAAAGTGGGTGGTTTGAAGGAAAAACACCCACTTTTGTACCCGGTCTGACTCAAGGATCAAAACCCCAACCTTCTTTGCCCAATTGTGCCGCCATGTTTTGTTAATCTGACCCCAAAATCAAGGCTGATGGGCAGCTTAACCCACATGATTACGATGATTAAAAAAATACATAGGGCTTAATATTGTCTATTTATTTGTTTTATCATATTAGTGTTTTAGTTGCCGAAACTCAGATTTTGGAATAGAGAATTGCTTGAATCTTGTGACTACATTTAATGGTTCATGTGATAAAGTAACATTTCCAAGCTTTACAATATTTTTGAAATCACTTTTATATCATAGCGCCGCCAGATATTGCTGTTTTATATATTAACAAGAATAATTAAAACATCTCTGTGTCAATCTCTGTTTGTGTTGAGAGGCCAAACTCCATCCACTGTGACTTTGATTCTCAACTTTTTTTTGGGTTATGTTCTAATAGAAAGAGCAACAATTCCTCCAACTATTTAATTCAATCACCAATTTCTGCATTATTCCAAACTGTTTTGGCCTATTCCTGATGTATGCATTATGTAAGGACAAAAATCCAAATGTTTGCATGGAAACAGGCCTACTCCTTGACGGCCTTGTTGTCAGTGGTAAGCTAACAGCAATAAGCTAACAGCAGGGGGCTTTTGTGTATTTTTTTTCCTGATGTGCTCATGATTTCTTGCTTGTCCTGTTTTATACTCCAGGTCAGGTCAGATGGTGAGCTAGCTGGGAAAGGCTCCCTCCCTCCGGACTCGCCTCCAGGGGTCCACACTGTTTTGCCCAGACTCGAGGCTGAACAGTGTTTTCACCTGCTCTGAGGAGGACGTGTAGGAGGCGCCTGCTGCCGCCTTTTTCATTGAACTTAGTCCATTGTGCTTCCTCTCCGGGGCCTCTGCGCGTGGCTCCATGTCCGCATCCTTAGTCTCGTGCTGTGCTGTGCCAACTGCAGACATTAGAAAGGAGCACAACACTCTGGACTATTACATTATTGAACTGCCTCAACATTTTAAAATGTTGTGTTCCATTTATTCTGAACCACAAATCCTTGACTCAAAATGTATCATGTTATATGTCCCAGGATTTGTAAATATTAAATGGCCATTGACTTTTGGGTTATCTGGTAATAACTGTTGTTTTTATTTTTGTCTTGTCTTTTCCAGCACATTTTCTTTTGAACGCGCTGGAAAACGGCAGCAGGTCCTGAGTAGCTCTGAAACAACTGCTGTTTTGTGCTTTATATATTTTATTATTTGCTTTTTTCTACCTGAGATGTTGTAGCAGTACAGTGTTCATGGTTTTACGCCAGTCCAGACCGGAGCAGAGAGGATTCATGGTTCGAACCAAGCGGATCAGGCAAAAATCCACTGGAGGAATGCTAACTTTTTGAAAAATGCTAATGAAGCATTCAGAATTTTACTTTGGACTAGAGCAGAGAAAATGCTCCGAACCAAGCGGCTACTCCATCTTCTGCAGCTGTGACCCGTCCTGCTCCACCCAGAGACTACTCCACCTGTGCTGCTGTGACCCGTCCTGCTCCACCCAGAGGCTACTCCACCTCTGCAGCTGTGACCTGAACGGCTTTTGCTGATTATTACTATTGTTAGCTTTTTTGAACGATAATTTTTATTTTTTATTTTTACTGCTACTGGACACCTGAATTTCTCCAACGGGGATCAATAAAGTATCTATCTATTCTATTCTATCTATCAATAAACCCAAGATACTCATTTCTCTCACTCCCTGAGACGACACTTGGACTTTCTGATCCAGACCAAACACTATGTCAATGCATTATATCTGCATTATCAACAATATCTAGGCTAGAAACCTGTTACAATGATCTTATTTTAATTCAAATGGAAGCTAAATGACAGAAGAAAAAAGTCAACAGGATGGCCGGGAGCGATTTCTCTTCAATCTTGTAATATCTCATGCTGTTTGATGCAGTCCAAGTCCGACCACTGTAAACTGCAACAAATTGAACGAGACAAAGCAATGTTTTCTGATCCACAAACTCAGTATCGGTGGTGACACAACTCTGCCATAATTTCCATAGATGAAAAATGATAATTGCGGCCAAAGAATGCTACTATTATTTGATGGCTTCGCGCGGAGCTGGTACAATCTTTTGTCAGGGAGAATGCTGAATAACAAAGCCACAGCATTGGGCCTCGCTGTCTCTGATTTGATACGTGCAATCTCATTTCTGTATGTGCAGTAAAACACCAGCTGCATATTAATGCTACAGCCCAGATTAAGTGCACATTGATTTGGAGCATCAGTTGGGTGGAAATAAAACAAAGCTGTAAAAAATACTTGGAAGGGGGTAAATGGGAAGAGCATGAAACATGAAAAGAAAGTTTTAATGGAGCTTGAGACCGCAAATATAATATCCGCTTAGACGGCAAAGTGCTGCCTGCGTATAAGCATCCTATGCATCCAGACATGTGTATAATTTAGATACGGATGCATTTATAGGATTGTCTTCTCTTCCAGTTTAGTGTTAAAAGATGGGAAGCGCAGGTCTTTGTATAAAATGCTCAAAGTTTCGATAAAACCGACAAATGACAGAAATATCAACAAGAAATATTAATGAATGTGAATGCATGATGGTGTACAACAGAAAAGCTGGTGGTAGTATGGATTGTGTGTATATGGAGAATGCTAAGTTGCTGGCTCATAGAAGCCTCGTAGCAAAATGCTCATGGGCAAAGTTTTGCTCCAAGTCGCATTGAAAAGTAAACACCTCCAGCTCTGTTGCCCTCATACTCACCATTTCCGAGTTAAAATCTGTGTTTTATGATCATGGAGGTTTTTTTAACAGTGTCTTTGTAAATCCATATATGAGCCCCAACAACTGACCAATCAGGTACCTTCTCTTCCAATATTCATCTTTAGATAGCGACCGGAAAGAGACCAACACCGCTCCTGATTGGCTCTTTGTTTGCAAGGCCAATGCTACATGTACTTCAGATTCCCACTCATGGAGAATCAAAGAGACACAAGTCAAACGCTAGAAGGTCCTGGGTTCGAATCCCGGTCAGAACAGGGTCTTTCTTAGTGGAGTTTGCATGTTCTCACCGTGCCTGCGTAGGTTTCCTCCGGGTACTCCGGTTTCCCCTACCACTAAAAATATGCTCACTAGGCTAAGTCCTCCTGCTCCGGTAGTCCTGACCAAGCCGAGCATCAATATCTGGAGATGGGTTCCCGGGCGCTGATACTACGGCAACCACTGCTCCTGACGTAAGCCTTCGAGGCCTCAAGATGGGTCAAATGCAGAGGATTGAATTAACCATACGGGGATCAATAAAGTGCACCTTTACCTATGGGTGACATCAGAATTCGGTTTGTACACTCCTTCTACAGTCAATTATCATTATATTGTTAAAACTTTGAAGTCTGAACCGTCGAGGGATTCCTTGTGAGCGGTTGAACATGGGTCAGTCTGTTCTGGGAGCTTACAGAACAACATCACGATAGCATAATACAGTTCATGTATGAGCATCGCAGAGGTGAGTCATCGGCACCGGACATGTGAGCTGATTGGCCGGGTCACGTTCAGACAGCGCACGATGCATTTGTTTGTGTATGTGAGAACAAGTAAAGGACATGCAGCCTGGAGCCATGAATTCCAATAGCTCAGTACCCAAAGGAAACCCCCATACACACCTCTTGTATACGCCAATGTTTTATTCAGAACTGATGCTTAAAGAAAATGCTAATGCCTAACTTTAAGATTTCTTACACCCCGCGTTCTTCGAGATGGATTGATTTGTTATGTGTGTTGGTAAGCTGGAGATTTTTTTTTTTTTCTTTTCCATTGTGGGGTTTTGCATTGCATTATTCAAAACACTCGGCAGGACTTCAAGATGAATATGAGGAAGTTGGGGTTAAGTGTTTGCTCAAGGACAACAGCGAAAGACGGCCGTGTAGCTTTCTCTATAGGAAAGATGACGTTTGATTCCAGCCAATGATTCCCCTGTGAATTATGTAGAGAGACACTCGAGCAGAGCTGCACAAGCACTGGAACTGGAATCGAGATCTAACTGTAAAGGTGTGGATTCAATTGCAAACAACATATGACTCTATCTAATTTAATTATGGCAAATCTGACTCAATTTTCAATTGTGTACGACCTGTATCATACTATTACTGTATTTTACAACAAGCAGTGTTAGCATTCTAATATAAAACACAGCCTGGTAGTTGGTAAAAATATGTTTTTAAATGGGTTTTTAGCATACATATTTTTCAAAAGAATTGAAGCTCCCACTGAAAGATCTCAGCTCCTGGGACTCA
The DNA here is from genome assembly GCA_964034765.1 of Knipowitschia caucasica. Lineage (NCBI taxonomy): Eukaryota > Metazoa > Chordata > Actinopteri > Gobiiformes > Gobiidae > Knipowitschia > Knipowitschia caucasica. The sequence continues at coordinate 34,807,416 of OZ035838.1, read as the reverse complement.
CCACCTGCAGGAGGATCAGTGAGGGGCTGGTGCTAAGTGTACTGGGTGCAGCTCTGACTGCCACCCCCCCGACCCAGAAATGGATTAAGGGGAAGAAAATGGATGGATATTTTTCAAAAGAATTGCACATTTTGCTTAAGCTGAGGTAAGAAAGCAACAAAATAGTGGTAGTCTCAACACTAATTAGCAGTACAATATAAGGCTTAAAACATACAATAGGAAAGACATATAATTATATGACCATTATCAATCAATCAATCAGCGCCTTTCATACACAGGGCAACACAAAGCGCTTCACAGTCCACATCACAAATCATCACATAAAACACACACCAGAATCACAATTAAAACATTAAAATCACACAAAAGATTAGATCAGATTCAGATTCATTTATTTGCCATTTGCAGTAAAACCACATTGGAAAAACTGTGCAAGACTACCCCGGTGTGCACACACACCAGAGATTAAACCATTAAAACTTTCAAAATTACACAATAAATTAAAAAAAATAAATAAATAAATGACAACAGTGCATTAGAAATTGAGATAAAATCCTTCAGTTGTATGCACAGGCAAACAGAACAGTCTTTAACCTGGATTTGAACATTGACAGAGTAGACGCCTCTCTCACATTTTTAGGGAGATAGTTCCAGATCTTAGCTACATGGATCTGAAACGCAGCCTCCCCATGTTTGGTTCTCACTCTGGGCACCAGCAGGAGGCCAGTCCCTGTGCTCCTCAGAGTCCGAGCCGGTTCATATGACACCAACATGTCACTAATGTATTTTGGTGCAAGGCCATGGAGAGACTTGTACACAAGCAGAGCCGTTTTAAAATCTATTCTCTGAGCCACAGGAAGCCAGTGCAGAGACCTGAGGACCGGACTAATATGGTCGTACTTCCTGGTTCTTGTCAGGACTCTAGCTGCTGCATTTTGGCTGTACTGCAGCTGTTTTACAGCCTGTTTGGACAGACCTGTAAGCAGGCCATTGCAGTAGTCTAGCCTGCTGGAGACAAATGCATGGACAAGAATCTCCAAGTCTGCCCTGGATACTATATTTCTAACTTTGGCAATGTTCTTCAGATGGTAAAAAGCTGTTGATGTTATTGATTTTATGTGGCTATTGAAATGTAGGTCTGAGTCCAGTATTACCCCCAAATTTCTCACCTTGTCTGAAGGCAGTAGGGAGAGAGACTGAAGCTGACAAATGACGCCCTCTCTTTGTTTCTGGGGACCAAAGACAATGATTTCGGTTTTGTCTGCATTTAGCTGGAGGAAATTATTTTGCATCCAGTCACTGATCTGTTGGATACAGTGAAGGAGCAAATCCAGTGGTCCATGTTCTCCTGCAGTCAGTGAGACATAGATCTGAGTGTCGTCAACGTAATTGTGGTAGGACACTTTGTTTCTTTGTATTAACTGACCTAATGGGAGCATGTATAGATTAAATAGGAGAGGTCCCAGGATCGACCCCTGTGGTACTCCACAGGTCAGGGCCACATGATCTGAGACGCAGTCTCCAATCTCCACAAAGTACTTCCTATCCTCCAGGTAAGACCTAAACCAGTCTAGGGCTGTGCCAGTGACACCAACCCAGTCCTCCAGTCTCTGCATGAGGATCTCATGGTCGACAGTGTCGAACGCGGAACTAAGATCTAACATGACCAAAACTGTGACTTTACCTGCATCAGTGTGAAGTCGAATGTCGTTTGTTACCTTCACTAGAGCGGTCTCAGTGCTGTGGTGGGGTCTAAACCCAGACTGGAACATATCAAAAGAATTATTCATTGTTAAAAATTCAGTAAGTTGTTGGGAGGCCACTTTTTCAAGAATTTTTCCAATGAATGGCAGATTCGATATGGGGCAATAATTTTGAAGTCCTGCAGGATCCAGACTGCTCTTTTTTAGGAGAGGTCTAATGACTGCTGTTTTTAGGGCCATAGGAAATTTTCATGACGACATGTTTAATATTTGTGTCAGTGAAGGTAACAAACTGCTCAGGACGGACTTCAGAAATTTAGAGGGTAATATATCCAGGCTACATGTGGAGGAGCTCAGACTCATGATTATCTTTTTGACAGTTTCAGTATCCACAGGTGCAAAGTGAGTTAGCTCAAAAAGCTTCTCTGGCTGTTGCATTGTTATACGTGCTGTGGAGGTGATAGTGTTTTTGATTCCTTGTACTTTGTCATCGAAAAACTGTGCAAACTCATTACACCTAGATTTAGAGGAAAATTCTAGGGGCAACTTTACAGGGGGGTTCGTTAATCTACCAACTGTTGAAAACATAACACGAAGATTGTTACTGCAACCTCCAATAATGTCAGAAAAATACCTTTCTCTTGTTCTACGTAGAACCCGGTTAAATTCACCTAACTCATCTTTAAAGATTTCATAATCGCCCTGGAAATTGTACTTTCGCCACTTCCGTTCGGCCCTCCGGCACTCTTGCTTCTGTGCCCTGACCGAGTCTGCCTTAGTCCATGGGGCCTTTTTCTTACTGGTAACTATTTTAACCGTTACAGGAGCAATGGCGTCCAGAACAGTCAGAACACTGGTGGTGACAAAGTTATACAATTCATCAACAGTAGAGCATGGAGTTTTCTCAAAATTTAGCATTCCCATGAACAGTTCACTTGTGTTTTCATGTATGTGTCTTCTTCTAACAATTGATTGAAACCACCAGCTGAAAATTGATTCAGCTGGTGGTTTGCTAGCAAAACACATGTCAAAAAATACACAGAAATGATCTGACAAAGCAACATCAACTACATTAACATTTGATACATTAACCCCCTTTGTAATTAGCAGGTCAAGAGTGTGCCCTCTGCTGTGAGTGGGGCCACTCACGTGCTGAATGAAACCAAAGGTCTCAAATACAGAAGCCAGCTCCTTTGCATTTCTGTCATCAACATTATCAACATGTACATTAAAATCACCTGTAATAACTAAACTATCAAAATCTGTGCACACGAATGAAAGTAGTTCAGTAAAATGGTCAATAAAATGGCAACACGACTGTGGTGGCCTGTAGAGGACAATGAAAAGAGTAGAAGATTGCTTTTGTTCCATTTTAAAAGAAATATACTCAAACGATGAAAAATTTCCAAGGGGCATTCTATGGGAGACAAAGTGCTCTCTAAAAACTGCAGCTATGCCTCCCCCCCTTTTGTTTTCTCGTATTTCGGATTCAAATTTAAAATTGGGTGGTGTTGCTTCTATTAGAACTGCATTTCCTGTATTTTGGTCCAGCCATGTTTCAGCCATAAGCATAAAATCAAGATCATAAGAAGTGATAAAATTATTAATTAAAAATGATTTGTTACATAGAGATACATAGATTGTTACATTAGACTACTGTTTGTGGAAAAATACAAATTAAAACGTGTTATTTCCATGCATTATCATAAATGTGGTAGTGCCTTGGAACAGACAGTGTATGTATGCATGACTGTTGAAAATATAGTCTGCATACAGTATCTGACGGCTTTGTAAGCAAAATATGGACTTTTAGGAGGATATTGGAACATCTGTGCGCGGAGCTTTTCGCGCTGTTCCCAAAGCAGCCCTCAGCTTCTCAGATCACTCCATGATACATCTGATCCCGGCTTACAGAAACCTGTAGTGAGGAGCTCCAAAGTGTGGTCTGATGAAGCTGTGGAAGAGCTGCGCGCATGCATGGAATCTACAGACTGGGACCTTTTCAGAGCTGCCACAGATAGTTTGGATGAATACACGGACACTGTGACGTCATACATTCACTTCTGCGAGGATAGCTTTATTCCAACAAGCACCAGGGTCATCTATAACAATGACAAACCCTGGTTCACTGCTAAACTCCGGCAGCTCAGGAAAGCAAAGGAGTCTGCTTTCAGAGAGGGGGACCGCAGCGGCTACAAAGCAGCTAAATATCAGTTCAGGAAAGAAGTGAAAGCAGCCAAGTCCCGGCACAGAGAACGACTACAGGAGCAGTTTGGTAACAACAATACTGCTTCTGTCTGGAGGGGCCTATGGGAGATCACCAACTACAAGCCCAAAGCCCCCCCCCCCCCCTGTGCTGACGACCACAAGCTAGCTGACGACCTGAACTTATTTTTCAGTCGCTTTGATGCTGCCCCTGACACCTCCCCCACCCCCCACTACTCTAACGACCCACCCATCAGCCCTACCCCCACCCTGACAATAGCCTCTAAAGATATCAAACAACTCTTCTTGAGGCTGCACCCCCGCAAAGCTCCTTGCCCGGACCACGTGTCTCCGGCCACTCTGAGACACTGCGCCAGTGAGCTTACTCCTGTGTTCACTGACATTTTCAACACCTCTCTGCAGTCCTGCCATGTCCCGGCCTGCTTCAAATCCTCCATCATTGTCCCCGTCCCGAAGAAGCCCAGGATCACAGCACTCAATGACTACAGACCTGTAGCACTTACGTCTGTCGTCATGAAGTCATTTGAACACCTGGTCCTCTCCCATCTCAAGTCCCTCACCTCCCCCCTCCTGGACCCCCTGCAGTTCGCCTACAGAGCCAACAGATCTGTAGACGACGGCATTAACCTGGCCCTCCACCACATCCTACAGCACCTGGACTCCCCGGGGACCTACGCCAGGGTCCTGTTCGTGGACTTCAGCTCTGCCTTCAACATGATCCTGCCATCCCTGCTCCAGGACAAGCTCACCCAGCTCAACGTGCCCGATTCCACCTGCAGGTGGATCACTGACTTCCTGACGGACAGGAAGCAGCGAGTGCGTCTGGGGAAGAATGTCTCGGACTCTCGGATTATAAATACAGGAGCCCCACAGGGCTGTGTTCTTTCTCCCCTGCTCTTCTCCCTGTACGCCAACCACTGCACCTCCAGCCACGACTCCGTGAAGCTGATCAAGTTCGCGGACGACACCACCCTCATTGGACTCATCTCCAACAACGATGAGTCCGCCTACAGGAGGGAGGCGGACCGGCTGGTGTCCTGGTGCAGGGGTAACAACCTGGAGCTGAACGCCCAGAAGACAGTGGAGATGATTGTGGACTTCAGGAAGAGCACTGTCCCCCCGCCCCCACCCTCCGTGATGGACTCCCCCATCACCTCTGTGGAGTCCTTCCGTTTCCTGGGCACCACCATCACCCAGGACCTCAAGTGGGAGCCGACCATCAGTTCCCTCATCAAGAAGGCCCAGCAGAGGATGTAGTTCCTGCGGCAGCTCAGGAAAGCCAAGCTGCCTGCACAGATGTTGGTGCAGTTCTACACGGCCATCATCGAGTTCATCCTCACCTCCTCCATCACCTCCTCATCACCTCCTCCATCACCTCCTCCATCACCTCCTCCGTCACCGTGTGGTTCGCTGGAGCCACAGTCAGGGACAAACAGAGACTACAGCGCATTGTGCGCTCTGCAGAGGAAGTGATCGGCCGCAGCCTTCCATCGCTGCAGGACCTGTACGTCGCCCGAGCTCGAGGCCGGGCTGGTTGTATCACAGCCGACCCCTCTCACCTGCACATGGACTATTCCAACCACTCCCCTCAGGCAGGAGGCTGCGGTCCATCAGGACTAGAACTTCCCGCCACAAGAACAGTTTCTTCCCCTCTGCTGTTGGACTCTTGAACACTTCTTAACCTGTCCCCCCGCCCTTTATAAAGTCACTTTACTGCCCATCATACGTCACTTTACTTCACTGTACTGCTGTCACCTTACATTGTGTGCACCATGTGCACTTGTATATTGTAAATAGTAACTGTAACTCTATTTTAAATTTAAATTTATTCCTTAGAAGGGTTTTTTACTCTTTATTTTTTATTATCTCTTTCTGACTGTTGCACTGAGCCAAAGCAATTTCCAAGTCTGTGACTTCCTGTTACTTACATGGCAATAAAAATTATTCTGATTCTGATTCTGATCTGAGAAATGGTTTCATAAATGGGTCTTAAAATCATTTTTTGTCAAATATACTGTAAGTGACTGTTAGATATTTAAACTGTGATCTACTCAGACACAGCTCTATTATTGTCAGTCTGAGATTCCAATGTTTTTGTTCCAATTAGTTTGATTTACCATCTCGCCTTCAGCAGTGCCTCCAGCTGTGCTTCCGTGAATGGAATAAGATAGAGAGATAAAGTAAGATATGAGTCTTTATCATCCCTGAGTAAAATTAGTTACACCCAAGAGTGGCTTGTGCCTAATGAGAGCATGTTTGTTTTCATGTTTTACACATTTCTTTGGGAGGATTCACTGTAGAATGTAAAACCCTGCATTAGTTTTCAGTCTCAGTTTCATAATGCTTCACAAGACTTTGAAGGTAATCCAAGTCACAGCGTCCAAGTCGCAGCGTTAATGCGTTTGGCATTAACTGCGTTTGACTATCCAATAAGTTAAACACATTTAACTTATTGGATAGTCAGAATATGTATCAAACTAAAGTATTTTAAGGTTTCAATGCACATACTTTGGGACCCATAAGTTCAAGGACTTATTATATATTATATTGATAAAATGTGAACAACAAAATCAGAACAAATCAATCAAGCAAACCCTGAATGTGAGACAAAGCTCATTGGTCGGATCCGGCAGATGATTCACTACTTGCACATTACCCATAATGCTTCGGCCTTGGGGCGTAGCGAGCTGTATATGATGGATTCATCGGACTTAACTCTAACAACAAAGCAAAAGCAGTTTTGTAGTTGCTTTACTCACAATCACAACAGCTTCAGTGCATATGTTCACTAAGGCACAAAGCATGATGGTACTGCACAAGTAAAACTATGGAAAGTCATTATGTGAGTCTCGGGTCATTTATAGTGTGTATACAGTCTTTTTTTATAAAAACAGAAATCTGTGTGTTTGAGGTGTTTCAGACATTCAGCCAGTTCTCCATAACATGTGTTTGTTGTAAAAGATTGTGAGTTAAAAAAGCGGACCACTTTAAAGTATTAAACTCGTGACCCAAATGTCACTAAATCATAAACAAATGTACTGTATGGGGTTGTATTGAAGCTAGAATATTGGTATAATGTCTCTGAGATAGGGCGACAGTAGCTCAGTTGGTAGAGCATTGGCCTTAAGCCCAGAGGGTGTGGGTTCAATTCCCACCTCTGCACCTTCTCCACCGACTCCCACTGATTACTGCTGTCGTTGTGTCCTTGGGCAAGACACTTAACCCCACTTTGCCCAAAGCTCCCACTGAAAGATCAAGGCTATGCTCACACTCAGAGAGCAGCCGTCCTCCTGTGGACTCACCACCTGCAGAGGGTCAGTGAGGGGCTGGTGCTATGAGACTTGGGTGGCATCTCTGATGGCCACCCCCCTGACCCAGAAATGGATTAAAGGGTAGAAAATGGATGGATGGATGGTCTCTGAGATAAAAGTACACAGCAACCCATAAAACATGTGAACATTTGAGATGTGACCGTTCAGAGCTTGTTCCGTGTCTGTGTGTGTTCGTATTGATATTGAAATCTTTTAGTAAAGCAATCTGAGTTAACATCCAATAGTTATAAGTGTAAGTAATTAACGAATGGTCAACTCTGGATTCAAATACAGCACATATTGCTGTTGGCAGCAGGTCAGCTGATATGAGATGTGCTGCAACATGTCTTTGGCAATATTTGTGTCTAAGAACCATGTGTTCTGGTCAAAAGCAGATTATTACAGGTATCAGAGTTGTATTAGAGAAAGGAAGCATAAAGAGAAGCCTTGAGCGACACATATTAAAGTTGACTTCATTTGTGTAATATCTAGAGTAGATATGTCTTTGTTTACTCTGGTCTATTTAATGTCCGTCATTTCCTCATTCATGGCAGACGGTTTCAGACGGCGGCCCGGTGGTATCGGTATCGGTTCTGTTATTCATTCTAATGTGCACATTTACTGATGAATAAACTCACACTTTGATTGTATCACAGCTCTTTGTTGTTGTATTTTTTTTGTCTCTCGGTCTGTGCAGAATTTCCACAACAGTATCACAGTCTGAAAAACAAAAATATGCAAACACAATCTCTTTAAACATATTTTCCTCATTTGAATTAGAATTGACTTTATTGTTTGAAATAAATACAGAACTTCTAGTCTGAAACCCGCTCCAATGTGCAATCTGTCACCATCTGAAGCTCTCTAAAGATAAAAGCTTAAACATTAAGTGAAGCAGGGCCAGCTGACCTTTTGCGGGGCCCCCCTCATCCATCTATCTCCTTCTGTTCAATCTGCAGCTCCATCCCTCACTCGCACTCACTGCCTTCAACCTGAACACCTCTGTCACACATTTAGGACCTTTCTTTGACACGTCGCTTATTATATTGCACCGAGGATTGACATTTTTCTGACCATTGCCATTGATTGTGTCATCATTTCTTTTGCTTGATTTTTTAACCCATACTTTGCAACACAATCCAATCAAGAAACTGTAAAAACTGTAAACGTTAGAGTATAAACACACACACAGCATATTGTTAATTTCTTTTCTGAACTACTTTATGTATTTTGAAACCTATGTACACAGATTTCAACAAATAAACAACCAGTATGTGTGTTTGACTATACAAATTATCAATACAAAAATCTCACTCAGTCAATCAGTTCTCAGTAATGTAGCCAATGAAAATAAAATAAATAAAGTTATCTTTAAGAAATGATATAAAGTTGTGGTCTGATTTATTCACAAACAATGTCGGGAATTTATATATATATATATATATAAAATAAAATAAAACAAGTTGAACATGGAGAGCATGTCCATAGCCCACCCCTGTCCTTGATTGTATTATGATTATCTATTTCATTTTTAAAAAAAATACAAGCTTGACCTTTTCTGGCTGTTCCCAGAGCTGTCCATGGTGCTGAAGGCTGTCTGAAGTCCAGAGGAATATGACTCTCTTTTTTTAAAAATGAAATACTAAAGAATAGACATTTCAAAGCCATAACAAGATCTTTCCACTCTACTTCAGATTAGTTCTATTTTCAGGTGTGTGAACTGAAGCAGAGCAGCCGTTTCCCGTTCCACAAGCCTGCAATGGTTCTTTCTGAGTGGCACCATGTGTTTTACATCGCACACACGAGCCATATGTTAGATCAATGTGAAACTGGTCAGGTGAAAGATATCGTGGCATCATCTTGACTCTTCTGAGTGATTGAGAACAGACACACTTGAATATTGATAAAATAGCTATATAATAAGAGCTTTTTTGTGGTACATCATAAACAAAATGAATCTACTCAAAACTATAACATATGAAGACCAGAATAGAGAGTTAATTGGGATATGCAATTCCCAACAAATGAGTGTTTTTGTCCAATAGAAGTTATTTGAAATGCCCATCATCAGTATCAGAAAAACCCTGACCCAGCAGAAATGACAATGATTGTTCTGCAAAAAGTATTTCATTTGTGGAAAACTGGATGTGCATTTTTATTAATAGACAATACAGAGTTAGTTCAAAGAATATAGACATTATATTTTATCACCTGGATCCGTATTACAATTGAAATGCAAGTTACTATAATGCACTTGTGATCTTAAGATTGATCAAAAGTATACAGGTGTAGTATTAAATCTTGTGGATGTTTGATGTTTGATGTATATGCCTTTTACACCACTGTTTGCCAATCAACCCTGTGTCATGACTTCTGGGCAAACATTTTGAGCTGGATCTAACCCAAGGACCTCTTGACAGCAGGACTGCCCATTGATGGACACCTCTTGGCTGTTCCTGTGATCAAAGCCGTGACCTTTCAGTAATTGGATAGTATTTCAAAGCACTAGGTCATTCTGCTCATGTGATCATAACACTAGCTGTCACCACAGTCAGCCCGCTGCCCTGGACCTATATGGCATTGCAGGATAATGACATTGTTTCTATATGGCTCTTCTCCTCACCGCTGTTTAGTGAGCACCCGTTTGTATTTTTGCCATAGTTTCACAAATATTGCCGTAGTATAGAAAAGAAAAAATACTCGGCCTGCAAATGTTTGGTGAGGGAAAAGGAACATATGAAAATCTCTGGAAGAAATTGAATGCACTGAAGAACAATCACTCAAACTTTCATTTAGACATCCAAGAATGTAGAATGATGAGGAGCCTGCAGCCGGGAGAGTACAGGGACCAGCAAGGTTAATTAAGTAATGATAGCAGAGGCCATTATGACGTTTTTAAAAAGCAAGAACAAAAAAATAGATCCTCAAACATACAAGGAACCAATGCAGTGATTCCCCAGTGTATTGTGCCATATCCGGGTCAAAGTGTCTGACAGCTAGAAATATTAAACTGAAATCTACTTATAGCATTGCGTACATATGTCTCTTTGTCTTCTACGGCACTTTCTTTTACCGGAGATAATTCCTCTCTCTTGTCCATCACACTCCTCTCTCTGCTCCACACTTCGCCCCCTCTCCAGATAAAGCTCATGTCCGTGACACAGATACAGTATGAGCCCGCTGAAGAACAATGCTATGTGTTCTGTCTTGAATTGTCTTGACAATGTTCTCTGTTGCAGCAAAGAAGCCACAGCCCCGGCATTTCAGTCTCAGAGGATGTGAGGAGTAAATGTGGTTCTGGGATTGCCATATTGTTTCACAGAGAAGTGGAACGTCTGGATGTGAAAAGATATGTACTGTACAAGAGTCCTTACTGGTCAAACACAGACTAATATACAGTATAATTGCCAAAACACTGAACTACTTTGAAATCAATGTGTGTCTCTAGGCAAGAAAACTGAACAGATGAAGTAAAAACATTTAGGATTGCATTCAAACAACTGTTATAATAAAAATAAGTACCGAGGACATGGAGGTGGAAGAGTGAGGCCTTCAGCACGGAGTGAGTGATGGGGGAGAGGTCTGGGGGTGTGTGGGGGAGTTGTGGAATGAGTGAGGGAGAGGGGTTGGAGTCAAGTATGTGTTTATCAAGTATTTTTGTTTATTAGACGACAGTAATGTAGTTGATAAACCATTGGCCTTTGAGCCTGAATGTGCCTGAACGAGACCTACTTCACGACTCCCGCTCATGTTGGCTGTCATTGTGTCCTAGGGCAAGACACTTAACCCCACTTTTCCTGAAGTCCCTGATGAAAGATGAAGACTAGAGCAGCCGTCCTCCTGTGGACTAAAATAAGGGAAAGAACATGGATAGATGTCTCTTTTTATTTTGTATCTTGTTTTTGTTGTTATAAGTTACACATAATATACATTTGAATGCATAATTAACTTCCTCTACTACAATTGTGAATTAATATTGTTCCTTAATCCCATGATATTTAAGTTCCAGATTCATGATCCATGTGTAGCTGGCTGTGAAAATTCCACACTTGATAGTTACTGACGATTATTTCATTTGTATTAAGAATATTCTAGAAAAACTATAGATTATTAGAAGGAGGTTGAGAATTGTTTTCAATCCTATACATTAGTCTGTGTAATAATTGGAGAACTAGAACAAAGCTCTTGCGGCAGTTTCCCCAACAAGGCCGCAGACCGTCTCGAAATATTAATGTCTTCTCGTTCAATCCACTCAGCTCAATACATCCAGTTGTTTTTCCACAGTCCCTACGGTCAAACACATGCACACACACACAGGTCATCACATTACCCCTTGGCGAGGTAGAGATGAGAATATTTAAGGTCCAGCTTCAACTGAGAAAGGAGCTCACCAAGGCTAACAACTTTCCCAGTTGCTGAAATAAGACTTAAATTATTTAGTCCCCAATCTATTACTGAAACTTTTTAACAACGGCCCTAATTCATTTCTTTGCCTTTCAATTTTTGGTATGCGTACCATGCGTACCTGCTCTGTTTGTGCGAAGATTAGAGTGGCGATGGAAAAAGGCAATGAAAAGTGCGAATGAGATGTAGATAACCATTTTAGAAGATTCGGTCCGATCCTGCAGGCTCCTCGGAAACTAAAAAAACGAGATTGGGAAAGTGAGGTGGAAAAAAACCAGACATTGCATAAGGTGGTTACACTCCTCTCCGTCTTTTTAAATGGGACACTCGACAGTCCATCACAAGTGTATTAGAGGCGACACACAAAACACCTGACCGCACACACACACACAAATGGTGTGGTGAAGTGCAGCAGATAGCATCCAAATCTCTGCAATCTGTAGTAATGGAAGCTAGTCGCCCGGGGCCCTGTCCACTGCACCCTTTGAGAGCCACACACGCCACGTCCAAAAGCAAAAACGCTATCAGCCCTCTCACAAGCAGGCATGTAGAAATACTAAAATAATAACCAGAGTTGAAACGCCTGGAGGGTACGAGCCTTGTAAAACGTTTTCAGCACTTCAGTAAAATATCAATCAATGAAAATTCTATTCTATTCAAGTATTCTTGTATAGTGCTAAATCACAACATCACAGAGGACTTAACAAAACCGTGGAATTTGTCTACACAGATAAGAGAATCAAACAGTTCAAACAAAAGATATGTAAACATGGGTTTAAAAGCATTGAGCTGAAGAAAACAATTCATGAAGATAACAGAAGTTTTTTTGAATTATGCATTACTTACTACAGATTGTTTAGATAACCAGAGTCATGTCATGTCATTTTCTACCCCTTTATTTGGGCAATCAGAGCTGCCCAAGTCTCATAGGACCAGTCCCTCGCTGATCCTCCTGAAGGTGGTGGGTCCACGGGAAGATGGCTTCTCCGTCATTGACAAGGTCTTTCAGAGGAGGCGTCAGGTAACGTGGGGTTAAGTGTCTTGCCCAGGGACACAACGACAGCAGACATCAGTGGGAGCAGGTGGTATGGGTCGTGGCGGGCTCAAACCCCCGACCATTTGGTCCAAAGACCAGTGCTCTACCAACTGAGCCACTGTCACTCCGTAACCAGATTATTGGTGGTTAAACAATTATAAAGGATAAAAAATACTTACCAACTTTAGCATAGGGAATGCTACCACTAGCATATTTTTTACTTTTGAATGCGCTGGAAACGACCGCAAGTCCTAAGTAGCTCTGAAACAGTTGTTTTTTTGTGTTTTACAATTGGTTTTTTTCTTGCTTTTTTTCTACCTGATATGTTGCTGCAGTACAGTGTTCTGCTTTGACCCGTCCAGGTCCACCCAAAGGCTAGACCCTCTCTGCTGCTGAGGCCTGATATGGATGTGTTTTTGCTGCTTTTGGACACCTGAATTTCTCAATAAAGAATCAATCTTGCTATCCAGAGGGAGGAGTTTAATTAGTCTTGGGATTATAAAACATGTAATTTCACTTGAGAAATTGCCATAACTAATATATGGAAACTACTTTTTCTTGCGGTGATGTCATATTGGAAGAGGGAGTACGGGCGGAGTTAAAAGTGTGTGCAAGATGTTCCTGATATTTTGGGGGGCTGGATTGGACGAATGGATTTAAAAACAGCTCTGTGTCTGTTTTTGAAGAGGGACCAACATTGTAAGATGGCTCAAAGGTCGATTTAGCATAATACATCCTCTGTAAGAAGCATAAAGTCAATATGTGTTTTATGTACTGTAATTCTGCTCGTGTGGAGCAAAGAGAGTTTACCTTCGTATTCTTCTCTGCTCATCTGATCACCGGAGACCAGAACAACCCACATGCTGAAGCTGGAGCAGACTCATGTGTGCAGCTGATTCACTCAACCAGCTCCAAAATGAATGGTGGTGAATAGCTTTAGGGCAGGCTTCAAATATCCCATGAACTAACAGGGTATTGCCAAAGGGTCACCTGTTGCCTTGTACTGGCTAAAAGGTATTGAATTTACATTTCTGTGTGCATAGACAGAGAGATTTTTGTGAAACTCTCCAAAAGGCAGAGTCATTGTTTTGATCACAATAAAGTAAGGCAATTACTGAGTATCTTCCTTGAGCGTAATTGAATGAAAGAATTCTCCAGCTTGAACAAGAGTGAGTAATTACAGGAAAAGAAACAATGGTATCACAACTTTCGACGATCACAGAGATGAGGGGTTGGGGGTAGCCTTGAGTAACTTTAGTATCAGAGTGGCATCACAGAGAGAGACAGGAAGAAACTGGACAAGGTCATCAGGAAGTCCAGCTCAGTCCTGGAGGGTCCTGGACAAACTAACATCTATGCTGGACCATGACTGTCACCCCTGCAGGACACTCTCTCTGCTCTAGAGAGCAGCTTCAGTGACAGACTAATTCATCCTCACTGTTTGAGGGAGAGGTTCTGTAGGTCTTTCCTTCCTGCTGCTGTCAGACTATACAATGAGAACTGCTGAGCCTGTAAAATTCATTCCTCTGTAAATAAGTAAATTCTTAAATCATGTGCAATGTGCAATACTGCAACTTCAGACTGTCCACTGAACAATTTCACTTTACTTTATCTACTTCTTCTCTTGCTCTATATGTACAGTATATAACTCCTGCTCTATATGTACAGTATATAACTCCTGCTCTATATGTACAGTATATAACTCCTGCTCTATATGTACTGTATATAACTCCTGCTCTATATGTACAGTATATAACTCCTGCTCTATATGTACAGTATATAACTCCTGCTCTATATGTACAGTATATACTGTAACTCCGCACTATCACATATACATATTTTTTTTGGTATTGAAGCAGTTTACTATAGTTTTACTGTCGACAAAAAACATATTTGAGAATATTCAGAGACATGTATAGTAAATATAGCATTTCATTTCAAAGGAGGCGCACAGTAATGAAAGAAACAAAGTGGCTCACCTGGGCGGAGCAGAGAAGTGTGGAAGAACTCTAAAATAAATGAATGTCTCTCCTTCAGGGCATTCTGCAAAAGTAGTACTATCATCACCCTCACTCACTTCATTCTCCTGGTCCTTTTAAAAGAGCAGGGGAGAAAATGTAGTTATATAAAGTAATATATGAAATACTGACTCCAAATTTAGTTTATAAATTGCAACAACTTGAAATTCCACCATGTTGTGGCCAGGTGCACTGCTTCTCTTTCTTCAGAAAGTGTTGTGGTGCAGCTTTAATCACATTTTAAATACACCCATGGCTCTGTTTTATTTGGAATAACTATAACAAGATACTTTCTCTTAAACTGCTTGTTTTGTCTGCAGGAGTCCCCAGGCTGAAGGGACCTTGCCTCTTTTGGATGCTGGTGGGAACTTGCACCCCATAAAGGTCTGCTCCACCGAGTGTTCTTCTTCTGGATGAATCTGAAAATGAAGAGTCAAGCCAGTCAAATGATTGCACATCCCAGAGAAGAAGTTTGTGGAAGAAGTTTTTCCTCTGGCATCTCACACTAGCTCTGCCTTCTGGCCTGCAGCCTTCCCAGTTGAGCACCTGGATGGAGCAAATGCTCTGCATTTTCCACTTTTAAAATATGCATTATTAAACTAATAGTTGTGTTACTAGGGTATTGCACTTGCTCTGCATTTTGTCATGGCACCTGGACATACTGGACATGTTGGACATGCTGGACATGCTGGACATGCTGGACATGCTGGACATACTGGACATGCTGGACATGCTGGACATGTTGGACATGCTGGACATGCTTGGTAGCCTCACTTTTACTTAACGTATCGTTGTATCTGTAGATGTTTGTAGATGCTGCTGTTTTTCTCACATGGTTTCAGTTTTACTACTGATTCTTGTTAGCACCTTAAGTAGCTCAAAACAAGGCTACCACACCTGCCTGATTCTTTGGACCAGCACATTGCCACAAAAGAGCTCTGAATTAACCTAACTTCACGCAGCACAGCGTAAAGTGGAGCAGTAAATCCTTTGTTTATATGTTTTATACGGGAGAAAAAAAAGGTTATTTCCCCTTGATAATACAATTACCTTTAACTAGGCACAGTGGTTCAATTGATGTCCATTTATGCTACTAAGCGGTACATTAAAACAAAGAAAAATCTCTTTTGTTTTTGTATCTTGTAAGCCAGCATCTGCACCTGAAGTCTATCAAGCGTGACCTCTGCTCTAACCTGTTGCAGAAAGTCCTTTCCGTGGCGTCTTGTTGTAAAGTCACACTTCTCCACAGACTGCCTCCAGCTCTCACAGATCAAGCTCCACCAGCCACACTCTTTCCGATACACGGGCAGCTGGTAATGAACAAATATTCTCTCTGTGTAGACTGCGTGGGATAAACGCATGTGAAGGAGCCAGCTAAATGGAAATCAGTCAGTTGTGTCGACAGTAGATGCCTTCCCGCCCCCAGGCATTGCAGCCTCTGATTGGTTATCACGTTAGTCAATTACTTCATTAAGAGAAGCCGTGCACAGGGACCATGCATCATTGACCAAAATAAATACATCTTGTAGTTTTAGTCTTGTTGCTCTGTGGAATCCTTTTGATGCTTGTTCACAGTTTGGTGCTTTGATAGACGCAAACGTTTTATCCAATGCCCCTTCCCTTGTGGCTTAAGTCACATCATCAAAAACGCATCTGGCAGAAACTTGTTGAGTTTTGTGCCGTGGGAAAGTCCATGCCTTGTTGACCTGCATTGATTATCTGCTCAGTTTAAACGCTAGCCAAAACACTATATAGTATCTCTATCTATGCTTTTCATGCATCTTTTTAGAAATTGAGTAGTAAGTAAGTAGTAAGTAAGTAAGTTTTTATTTATATACCGCCTTTTCACTGCAGATCTGAGTCTCAAAGCGGTTTACAATTGTTAATTTTGGGCATTTGTCTCTCACTCCACACAGAGATGGGAGCGGGGTCGCCAGTACAGGAGGCACATGCCAGAACTATTGGACATATTTTTAGTGGTAGGGGAAACCGGAGTACCCGGAGGAAACCTACGCAGACACGGGGAGAACATGCAAACTCCACTCAGAAAGGCCCTGGTCCGACCGGGATTCGAACCCAGGACCTTCTTGCTGAGAGGCGAGAGTGCTATCCACTCAGCCACCGTGCTGAGTGGATAGCAGGAATTGTTAAAGAAAAGGCTTTAACAATTCCTTTGGGTTGGAAATTAGCTCTTAGGCCAGGCAGTCCAAACTCAGGCCTGGGAGGCAATTGCGGCCCTCTGTGTCATTTTCGGTAGCCCTCTGCCTTGCTCACCCAAAGTAGTTAGTAGTAGTAATAGTAATAATGTAGCTAGTGAAATGGAACACATTTGTCATTCAGCCAACTTCAGCTCTATTATATCTCACCATAAAGCTCAGAACAGCCCAATGTCAGTTTTTCAGTCCGTGATGCCGCCCCCTGGACTAGTCTGGTGAACTAAACTGGCCCTCTTACAAAAAAGTTTGGACACCCCTGTCTTAGACCAGGGGTTCCCAAAGTTTTTAGCCCGCGACCCCCATCATAAATGCGCTGCTCCCCTGCGACCCCCACCTCAACAGCCCTTCACGTCACATGAAATGAGCACGTATATTTCCTTGATACGGAATGACGCTTTACAGAGACTCGCGCCACTACTGAGCTGCACTTTCCAGCCCAAAAAAGGAGGCATGCGTATTTTTACTCAAGTAGTGGCGCAAGTGATGGGCTTGGTGGGCTCCCTCCTTAGAAGAAGTGGAGCACATTTCTTGCGGCTCGCCCTCACTGTTCTCCGACCGCGGTAAAGAGGCCCGGCTTTTCGGAGTCATCCCTGCGGCTTCTCTTTCCAAAGTTACTGTAAGTAACAGCATAAAGCGGTCAACCGCTTTTAATGTGCGGACCTCTTTACTGCTGACTCCGAAAAGCCGGGCCTCTTTACCGCGCTGTTCTACCGCTGCCCTGGCTCCCTCCGCTGTCCTCTCTCCCTCGCAGTCTTGGCACCATCAGCCTGACCTCTGACACGTGTGACTTTTCTCCCCCTCCGGATTTTTCTGTTGTGGATATTAACCACGTTTCATTTTAAAGCAGGTATTACTTGTTTGTAGCCTTCAAACACCTTTAGTTTTAGCAAACAACAGCAGGACACGCTTTGTCGCTGCGCATGATGTGAGCTGCGTAACTTGATTTTGATTGACGCTGTCAATGAATGGGACAAAATTACAAACGTAATAGAAACATATTATATTCTCTAAACACAATTTAACAAGTAGTCCTTTTGAATCAAATCAAATGCAAAATAAATATTTAAGGGCTATATATTTGCTCAATTTTTTTTTTCTCTTTGGAAATCATCTTGTGACCCCCCTTTGGGAACCACTGTCTTAGACCATAGCGTTAAATAGTGAAAGTATTCAAAAATAAAGGGTTTTTAACAGACCTGGTGAGACTTGTCTCTTTACCTTATTCTGTTGGGACAAACAAAAGTTATTATATATGACTAAATCAATACAAAATACCCATCTCTAAGTGAACACACAGCTGAAACTCAGAAAATGATATAGAAACGATTCGAAAAAAAAGAAAAGAGTGAAAATGGAGTGAATCTTCAAAATAATCGCAAACAAATTATATACGTATAGATTTCACATTGTAAAAGTCGTAACAATATTTTCCCAGTTTCACCTGTACAACTCAATATGCATTTAGCACACTACATTATGCCATTTTTAAAGGTTTAACTTCTGACTGGATGCAGTACTGTATGTTCTGCCGAGGGGAAAAAAACAACTATGATTTCGTATGACAATCCACTGAGTCATTTTCTCAAAGCTGCTCCATGATTCTTGGCTTTCATTCATGGTGTCATCTAAAATTGCAACAAACATCAGGCCAAAAGAAAGAAATAATTGCGCATTGATTTAAAAGCTTTATTCTTTGGTAACCTGTTATTTTGTCATGTGGAGAGACGACAGCATCTTCTTGTTTCACGTGAAGCTAGCAGAGTGTACAGATTCGAACAATTGTGCTGTAATGGAAACACATAAATTGGCATGAGGACAATAAAAGTGTGGCCTCATTTGCACCAGAGCTATCATGGGCTGGACTGAATCGACCTATTCCTGACACGGTGCCTCTCCAATCACCCATATTGTCATCTGTCAGCCTAACCCATAACAGGTCTTAAACAGCTCTGGAACCTCTTATAGAAATGGTATGATTCTGAAGTGCACACTGGAGTTGCTGACTATACAACTAACAACAAGTCCTACCCTTAGTAATAGATATAATATTAATACTAATAATACATAATACTTAGCCTGGCCTTAGACACCCATAAAGTGCAGTCAATTATCATTTACCTACATGTACGTCTGGGTCTGATCTTAGTGTCTGCAACCTTGATTGTATCCCCTCCGACCATTCAGCGAGAGGAGGAGGCAGGTGTTGTAGGGAGGTGCTGTGATGTCATGAGTTTGCGCCAAATTAGCTGGTTGTAGTTTGGCTGAGAATGCAATAGTAATGTAATCCATTCTGGTTTGGCTCCAAATATTAAGAAATTGAAGCCGGAACAAGAAGAATGTTTAGGAAATGTCATTGCTGGCAAAGATTTTGTGGCTCTACTCCACACGGGCTCTATTAGTGGCAAAGGAGATGGCTAGGCAAAATGCTAAATGCTAGCGACTCAATACGTCGATGCAAACTCGGCTCCAATCGTTTCAATCTGCAAAAGGAGTTAACCCCGCCCACCTCGATGGAGCAAATCCAGACCTTAGTACGAAATGAAATGTGTACAATAGTGTGGTAAGACCAGGCTTCATCATACTATAGATACTGTATATGGCACTTTTTGGACACTCAAAGACGCTTTACAAAATGGTTAATAAGAAACAAAATTAAATACATTAAACGCTGACATAAACATTTAAATGCAGGCAGTTTTGAACAGGTGGGTTTTGAGCATTGATTTGAAATTCTGAAGTGAGTCCAAGTTCCTGATGTATTGTGGGAGTGAGTTCCAGAGAGTGAGGGCAGCTGCAGCGAAGGCTTAGTTCCCCAAGGTTCAGCACTTTGTTATGATGGGAGTGAGGAGGTTGGAAGCGGCGGGAGGGAAGCTGGTGATGGAGGAGGTCAGTGAGGTATGAGGGGTATGGAGGGACTTGCAGGTGATGAGGAGAACCTTGTATTGTATGCGGTATGGGACGAAGAGCCAGTGGAGTCGTTTGAGGATGGGGGTGATGTGGTCTCTGGAGAGGGTGTGAGTGAGCGGGCAAGATGGGCAATAGATAATGCCCAAATAATGTTTGTTTCTGTGTATTCCATATTCTATGACCTTCACATTCCTATTTTTTAAAGACAATGTCTGAAGCATTTCTGTGACATTAAAGTAAACGCCTAATTGCTTTCATTTCTCCGTCCTTTGTAAATTTCTCCTATGTGAGATAAATAAAGCAAATCTTATCTTATCTTTCCCAGCCTGTTCAAAGCTTCTTAGACCGTCAGATGTGTGTGTGTGTGTGTGTGTGTGTGTGAGTGTGTGTATGTGTGCGTGTGTATGTGTTGCTACATGTGGAAATTCGGTATCCAAGGTTTCATCTTTGTTCCAATTCCAACTATTCTGCATGATCCCAATTACTGTTTTCTCTTGACTCGCTTTGCTATTATTATTCTTAGACTGAAGCGTTCGTTTGCAGCGAAGTGAAGACATCTGACGGTTTTTTGGTATAGGCATAGGGTATGGACTCTTATAGTTTCACTGCACTTATTCTCAAGTGTAATAGACTGATATATCTTATTCTTTCAGCACTGCTTGCTGGCAGGTGTCTCCAAAAACACACTACCAGCTGTCAATTTCATTTGAATGTGTTTACTACTAAATCATATCCTCATCGAGTTCATTGTTACTTTTTAGTAAGTAAGTAATCAATATTTATATAGTGCATTTAACTCGATCTTTACATTCAGGCCTATTGTACATGTTTATGTAAGTATGACCGCATCCAGGACTTCAAACAAGTACTTGTAAACCTCAATTCACATCAAGGGGCCATTGAGTCACAGAGAATTACTCAAGCGGAGCGCATTCTTGCTCTGAAATGCATGTACATGTTCTGTAACCGACTCTGCCAATTTCTCCATCGTTGCATTCCAACCTTCCAATCCATTTAGACACAATGTTACAGACAATCCTAGAGTACAGTAGCTACCTTTTTCCTCAAAGCAACAGGGCATATACCATTCCCATCCTCCTCACTACTGCTCCATCCCCTCATATTATCCCTCTTGGGCTTCACTTGAAAACACCCCTCCCTCTCATTCCGCCTTAAGCCCCTCTATTCTCCCATCCACCATTCCGTATAGTCTCCTGCCTGTTCTTCACATTTCTCTCAGGACATGAACCTCACACATGGCTTATTGATTTCAGAAGCGGCACATTGGATGTATATGGCCAGCTCCAGTCTTGTATTGCACCCACACATCTTCCCGAGGAGGATTAAAAAATGTGGACAGCCCCTCATATGTATATCTGTAAGTTTTAATACTTGGCAGTGCTGCGATGCATAGTTCGTTTGCAGAAACTGATTAGAGTATGGTTGTAGGCAAAGGGGGGAGAGGAAAAAAAAGCAAGGGAATTGTGCCTGTAGATGGCAGAAGAGTGCTGCAAAGGGAGCATGAGTGAGAGGATTTCAAACACATCCACAAGAACTAACCAGCAGAGATTTAGCACCAGCAAAGGTATTTTTTCTAAGAAGAGTTTAGTGTCTTTTTTAACTAAAATAAGAACAATTGCCGATGCAAAGTGCAGAATGGTGCTATTATACATGCATTTTAAATAACTACAACAGTAAAGTAGATCTAAAGAGCTTTCTTGAATGAATAATGCACTCTAAACCGCTGTGGGTGTCATTAAAGGTGCTATATACGTCGTGCTGCCGTACTTCCCCACTAAAGTTTTCAATATGTCCTCCCAAGATATTAGGTATTATACAGGTTAGTCTTGATATATTCATATACAGTAGATGCCTGGGAAAAGAAAGCAGTGATCAGGCATCAAAAAGGACATGTTTTGCCACAGTGGTATTTTCTAATGGGTATTTTTCTCATATTACCATCCATACATGCTGCTTTATTCGTTACCGAGTCGCAGGAGTCTGAGCAGAGTGGCCCAAACTTCCCTACACCCAAACATACTACCTTCAGCTCATCTGGGGGAATACCACGGCGTTCCCAGGCCAGCAGAGAGACATTGTCCCTCCAACATTTCCTGCAGGGAGGCAACCAAGAGGCATCAGAAACAAATGCCCGAGCTACTTTATGTGGCTCCTCTCAATGTGGAGAAGCAGCGGCTCTACTCTGAGCTCCTCCCATATCTTTAAGGAGAGTGCCCAGCTTACATAAGTAATTATCAACTTAATACAGAATTTACTCAATATAGGATATTTTCATATTTTAAGTTCTTTTAACTTTCTAAGTACGCATGTCTGGTGAGTAAGTTTAACCTGAGATAAATTGATTTTATTTATTCCCTGGATTGATCACCAGTATAATGTTTGGCCCTCTGCTTCATCTGGGTTTTATATGGCTCTCGGTGAAGGCCACACCTGACAATGATCATTAAGAAAATCAATGCTCAGTGTGCCATGCATCTTCAAGCAGAAAAGCAAAAGAGCTTCTCAGAGTGGTCCAAAGAAATCAGTAATGAGTAATGTTAACTACATACAATAAAAATATATATATTGGTCCATTAATTTTCAAGTTCCATTTCAGCCTGTAACATCATGAATATACAGTACATTGCAATTTGAGGAATGTGAAACATGTTCCAACGATTGGAAATTTAACTGGAAAATCCCAGTTTAAAGGGGCTTACTACATTTGATAAAGGATTGATTCCAATATAATTGTTGTAAGGCTGGAGATAAGATTGGATTTAACAAGCGGCTTTGATGGTCTGTGCAACGGATACGAGGGCCCCCGTATGGATCTGCTCCAAAATCTAATGGGTTTGTCCTTGTCCTAATTTTATGAAAATCAATGCAGTGGTGTACTATGGAATTTTCTTGATGGATACTGGGGGTAGTAGCTTCAAAGAGGAGCGTAGCCTTTGCAGTGATAAATTATAATGACCAATATGGACTATACTGGGTCACATGTGTAAATGCATTTGTATTGATGTAATGATTGCTGTCATGGTAACAGATGTGGTTGTGTTATCAGAATGTCTTTGATTTGCTATTTCTCATTATTCTTTACTTTTTCCTACTTTCATTCTACCTGGCAACTCTGATCTCTCTTACCCAAGTGGCCTTAGGATCAAGGCCGGTGCATAATCTCCAGTCTGAGCACATGCCCATTCACAACCTTGGAGGAAACCACAAGGCGTACAGGCAAGGCAATGGATGACTGGAGATGGCGCCCATGCTGCAGCCTCCTCGAGGGTTAAATTAAAAATGGATGGATGTGAAATATGGGTAACCAGAAACAATGTGAAAACACTTAACGACTGCCATGGATTTCTATTTAAAATGGGATCGGTGGCGGTAATGGTGCTTGACCAGTTCACGTTGTTTGATCTGGAATGTATAGAACCTGTATTTATGAATTATTGGTCTAGAAAATACTTCTAGGCTACAGCATCAGACTTTCTCAAGATGGTACTCACTTTCGGATTCTATTGGGAAATGGACTCAAATTAAGCTTGGGAAATGGTTTGTGTAGATGCGTGCAATTGAGTAGACTCTCAGAGAACAAGTCAGAGTCCGGTTTGGAAAGAAAGATACAAGTCCACGGGCTAACATGGCACTGAGGTCATGGCATCGTAGCAAGAGCTCTGATGTGTACTCTGGTGCACACTGGGGTATTCTTGCACAGTTATTCCAATGTGGTTTTACTGAAAATGGCTAAAAAAAACTGAATCAGTGCGAATCTGAATGGCTTTGATTAACCAGTATGTAGCCTCTCATATCTCTCTCATACTTTCCCAAATACGTGAGTCATAATATACCCGTTGACCAATTCTACATTTCGTTTGATAAACTTTTGGCAGCCGTCCACATAGTCCCCTTGTGCAGTGTAGGCTGGTGCGTGCAGATCTATTCTCGTTTCCTTTTCAATTCCAGAACATTGTTGAATAGAATGAAGACATCATCGCCAATGACTAAAGAACATCGTGCCCGCAGTCTCCAATTCTCCACTGTACGACTATTTCTGACCAGAACGCGTCTGAAAGGGGAGCGGGAGTTATATACGAGCAGTTCTTGAACGCAGCATCTCTTAACCGGCGGGGAGAAGGCACAGACGCACCACAGCGTTTGAGAGAGCTGGACCAGGAGGGATGATAGACGTCTCCGCTAGTTTCTGACAACGAGGGGATTGTTATTTTTTTTATTATTTCATTTCTCTTTCAGACATTGGCACCTAGAACAGACTATTCTATTGCCTGACGGAACAGAAGGGAAGGAACCCGGACTTCGCCTTTGTACATTCTTACTGAAAAAAGTCTATAGGATGGTGGTGCTGAAGTGGACAGCAAAGACGTGAACCCGGCTGAAGACATTTAGACAGGGGGAAGAGACTGCGAGCCCTGGGAAGCATTGAGGACACCGTGCCAGCGCGGTAGACAGAATGGGCTCCAAAAGAAGGGGTGCTTTGAGAACGGAGCGAGGACGCAGATCGGAGGAAGTGCGATTTTGATGCTTTCCCCCCCGACACACAAGGGAAAACAGAGGGAGAAGAAGAAACGACAACCTGTTTTCACACGTCTTTTCACATTTCTCCATATGGGATGTTGACATGAAGGAATTACCCAGTCTATGTTAAAGGTGGAGGCTGGAATTTGGAGGATTTAAAAAAAAGAGAGAGAAAAAAGAAACGTGCGTCTTTTTTTGCTTCTCTCCCCTCGCTCTCTGCCTTTCTATCTATCTCTCCTTCCCTATTTTTTTTTTTTTTTTTGACTTGTCTTTTTGAATCCAACATTGTTTTGTGGATGTGAGGCAGCATGCGGCCCGGTGAGAGCTTGGACGGCTCATCACGCACGGCTCACGGATCATGCGTTAGCGCCAATCGGAGTATGAAGAGGGACCCTGCCAGCGCGGACCACAGGGGCATGACGGGGCACCATCGGGGGACGGCAAGGCTGCGAGCTTTACTGTGGAGTCTCGTCCTGTGCTGTCTATCTACTCCTTCGCAAGGTAACGCAGACATATACGCATAGAGCTATCAGTGTGTGTGCGTGTGCGTGTGCGTGTGTGTGTGTGTGCGTAAAGGCAATGTGATGCGTAAAAAGATTCCCCCGTCGCCGCAGCAACGTCAAAAAGATCACCCAAAAAAATAAATAAATAAAACATTTGTTGCATGCTGTCTTGCGGGGAATTACAACACGTTAGAGAATAATTACTAAAAATGATCAGTTTTGGTGTCGTGGTCTCTTCACAGCCATATACTTTCTTCCCCTCTTTCCTCCCTCTCTCCATCTTCTCAATACAGCCATTGAGCCGGTAGCCAATAAATATTCTTGCGGTAGCTCTTGGGCTGTGGCAGTAAACGTGAGCTGCTTATACCAAAGAAGTGAGAGACAGAGTGTGCTCATCTCCCATACGGGACCTCATTACTGGCTACCAAGCAGGCCCTATCAAAAATCTATAGGCTACATCTCTCCAAATCTGCATCATCAATCTTATTCAAATCGTTATGTAACAGTGTTGTATTTCTATTTATCCTCCTTTTTGAAATTTCTCACCCATAGCTTCTATTGTATTCCAAGTGAAACAAGGATGTAAAAGTGTTTTAAAATGTCCAGTCATTATGAAAAGACTATGGCATAGACAACTTTCTTGTCAAAGCAAATCACTGGAGCTGTTTAGTCAGGCTCTGCTGCATCAGGTGTGGCCACTGTGCAATAGAGAAAGCAGGCATTTATCACAGGGGAATTAAGTGAGACGAGAAACCACAGCGGATGACGTAGAACGCAGAGGATTACTGAAGCAAAAGGGTTACCGAATCCTCAAAGCAGACAAGAGAGGTAAAGTTATATAGCTGGCGTATGAGGCATATCTCGAGCGAGGCACACGGCAATGTCTTCAAGCAACCGTGCGTAGAGCTGTTTCTTTTCCAGGGGATAAACTAGTAGGACATGATTCGGTATGGCTTGATTGAAAAGTAAGGCTGAAGGCAACAGAAGCCTTCAAAGACTTGTAAGGTTATTTGCAGGCATTTGTCATTGTCACGGTAAAGTCTACATGATCCCTGTGTGATAGGAGATCATGTTGTTGTTGGCTGACTGGGCAGAAACAACTATAGATTCACACCGCGATTGAACAGGTTAAGGACAGGTGATTAATGATCGGTCGTAAACTTTAGAATGACACCTTTTCTGACTGTTTTAAACCTTATTGGCGGCAACTACATCTTTGCTTATCTGTATTAGTCTGGGTTATGTTTTTAAGCCTCAGTGGATTTGCATGAGAGCACCAATATCTTATTCTTTGAACCAACCTTGAACTTTTTATTTCCAAAAGCTACAGGGAAAAAAACAGTTCGCAAAACAAGCAAATGAAATTCCCCACTGTGAAAAAGTTGAAATGGTAAATACATGTGTGATTAAATGTCCCTTTTATGCATGTGGGCGTTTTGGGGACCACTTTATTTTAAAAGAATGTCTGGAAAATTAAACCCCTCCGCAGGCCATACTCTGCTCTATTTTGGCCACTGCTACTAAATTAGTCTTCTCTACTGGCCATTGGCAGGTAACCAATCATTACGGAGCCTGGGAATGCTCCTCTGAAAAGCAATCTAGAAGGAAAAGTAATGAAATAACCACTAATGGATTTTGTTGTTGGTTAAAACAACAAAAAAATCTCTCATATTTTCTCATCTCGTTGACATATAGTGCCTAATGTCAACTCCAGCTTTGTGGCTCTCGTCCTCGCTGTGCTTTTTGAAGTGAGGAGACTGTGTTCCACTGGTCTTTGTTCAGGGAAAATGAGGGCGGGGACCATTTCAGAGAGTTGTTATTTGTACCAGACTGTCTTTGAACCAAATTGATATCATGTCATTTACTCCGAAAATATTTCTGGTGTGTTTGGTAGGATGGATGATGGAGATTGTGGACTAGTTTCGACCCAAATCAAGGAATTTGTGAATCTGGTTTTGGGGCTGGGCAAACTTGCAAACACACTACACAAAACCATTCCATTTGAAATTGTGCGACATTTTGAGCTCACTTTTTTGATGGTCACTTATTTAACACAAGCAGCCTACACTGGTCTCATCTTGAACATCTATAAGTCAAATGGGTAGAGTCCATTTCAGTGGAGCTTGGAGACACGGCATGATTCAATCACCTGTGTCGACGAACAAGATTGATTCGGACAAAAACGAATTGGAAAATGTGAAAAGTCAGTTATCATGGAGATCTCGCTGCCACCTGCTTGAAGGACAGTTTTCCCGTGCACCTGTTCCAACACTATTACCACAACAAGAATAATCTCCTAAAGGAAGCGAGACAAACCGCTGATAAGGCACTTCTAAATGAAATGTTTGGCAGATTTGTAGAGTCTCTGGGCCCCTCCACACCGCACACAAGTTTGAAGGAGGAGGCTAGCGTGATTATGATGTCTAAAAGTTCAAGGAGGAAAAGGCTAGGATTACAGGTTTACATGGGGAGTACAGCTGTCAGTAGCCAGTAATGTGAAGGTCACGTCTCTCCAAATGGAACACTGTTTTACATTTTTGCTTTTGTATAAATGAGTTGTAATTAGACCCTGTTTATGCAGATGTATTCTGACTGCTTCTTAATTCTTGATCAGCGATTACAAGTATGAGGCTGTTTTGGGATTTATAGACCAATGTTCGGGACAATTTTATGGATGCTTGCTTGTGATACTTGGTACATTTCGTCTGTATCTCCGTAACTTACTTTCGTCTGCTTACACTTATGCCTCTTAGGTTGATTTTTTTCTACCAAACTAAGTGTTGGGTTGCACGATGATATAGAGGTAAGATTCTTGCTCCTGTCTGGAGTTTGCTTGTCCTCCCTGTTCCTGTGAAGAGGTTTACCCTTTTACCAAAAACATGTACAATAGAAATGGATGTTGTGAGTGAACAGTTGAGGGTCAAGGCCAACAGAGGCTTTCGCCTTCTGTCTACAGGCCTCTCCATTTCCATCACAGTGAATTAAAAAACACTACATGTGACCAATGTGACTGAAAGTACAGGTTATGGGCTCAGTAATAGACAAGTATATACTACATCTATTTCACAACATAATATATTATCATTGTGCTATAATCAATTTAGCAACAGACCGTTTCATGAAATGTATCAGATCAGGAGTTACGTAAATCATCTGGGCAACAAATTGGAACTCTTTTATTGATAAGATTTGCTCTGACCAGTCGATTAACCCGCTTGGCAAAAAATAGTACATTTAATTTGTATTGACAATCCCATGTAAATGTAAGGCTTTGTTCACACAACATGCTCAAATTGAAATTTATCAGTTATCCCTTGGTGGCGCCTGGTAATTTAATGGCCGGTCATCATGGTTAAATTGAACTGGCTGTCACGGCGCTCTGAAATGCTCCTCCAACCCTGGCTTTTTTATAACCCATCTCTCGATATCAGATTGATTGCCGCCGTCAAGAACTTGAAGGTACTGATTATAAGTCATTGACCGACGAGCACCATTAATATATCAGTGCTAATCTTTTACCAGCTTTAGTTACTGCTTGGGAGAGTTCTGGTAATCATTTTGAGCTGTCTCGTATTGATCGGGATAGCATGTTTAAAAGCATACATCTGCAGGGTACGAGAAAGGTGTGAGAAACAGGCCCATACATTAGGATTATTGGTCCCCCACGCTGTGAAGCACCAGTCACATAGAACATTATAGTGCATCCCTGGCTTCGCTCACACTTTTAATCCTGTGGCTTATTGCTGCCTCCTCGCTGAGAGACGTGTCTGAAGCAGGCAGCCTCTTGATCATTCGGGGGAAAAAAGTTGGTCGGAGCGGGACTCAGCAGTCTGTGTGTGTTTTGTGGGTTGGGGTAAGCTTTCGCGGTGAACCGAGGGCTGACTAAGGGATCAAGGGTTGACATGAGGCAGAGATGATATTACGCAGAAGTTACAGCGGTTTGGAGAAATGTGCCTCCCGCTGGGCATTTTCAAAGTGGCGTTTGTTGGAAGATTTACCTGCACGGCTCAGGACTAATGATTATAGCTGGTTGCTTCATTGGTTATTCATTCTCCCAATAGACTTCTTAATACATTTCTGGCCATTTCAGCAAACGTGTTTTTTTGTGTGCAAATGCTTGGATGGGAATAACCCAAATCAAGGTTTCCCCATTTAGATTATTGGTATCAAAGTCAAGGCCCGGGGACCAGATCCGGCCCGCAAATGAATTATCTTGGACCCCTGGATAATATTTGGTTAGTATTAGAACCGGCCCACACAGAGCCATACAAAAATATTGGAGTATGTATTTGTTTTGGCCATCCTTTTGTCTGTCAGCCTGTAGAAAAATGTTAGAAAAATTACTGACACAGCCATACTTATTGGCTTATTCTTCATCAAAAATATGGTATACAGGTTATATGCATCATTTTTTTTTGGCTTCTGATGTATTTGACTTGTACATCCCTGATTTTTATGATCCAGGCCAATAACTCCAACCACAAGAGGCCAGTGTAATCTAAAGGAACAAGTCAGTAGATTATCAGAGATTGCTAAATATCTGTAAGGCAAGGCAAGAGAAGTTTATTTGTAGAGCACTATTCATACACAAGGCAACTCAAAGTTCTGAACAAAATAAGATAGCATTAAAATAATAATTAATCACAGTACATTAAAAAGAATGATATAAAAACATATACAATTGTTCGGTTGTATTCACAGCTAAACAGTACTGTTTTTAACCTGGTTTTAAGCATTGTCAGAGAAGAGGCCTGTCTCACACTTTCTGTAAGATTGCTCCAAATTTTAGCAGCATGAATCTGGAATATAGGTAGCAAATCCCACGTTTGGTAAACTGATTTGGGAAGACAACAGTGGACGGTTGATTACGATGAAATACACGATGCGTCTTAGATTGTTGCATACTTTTAATTCTTCCTCACACATCACTGTGAACTTTATGCTAAAGCCCAGTGGCCTTCACTGGCAGTGAGGAGGTACACACACTGGATGCTGTTGGTGTACAAAGCTCTTCTTGGGTTGGTTCCTGTCTATCTGTGCTCCCTCCTTCAGAGAACCAGGAGCCTGTACAGTTTACGTTCCAATGATTTTTACTTCCTGAATGTTCCACGTGTCCGGACGGAGCTGGGAAAGCAGGCATTTAGTTAT
Organism: Knipowitschia caucasica; assembly: GCA_964034765.1. Lineage (NCBI taxonomy): Eukaryota > Metazoa > Chordata > Actinopteri > Gobiiformes > Gobiidae > Knipowitschia > Knipowitschia caucasica. Next base: position 34,777,405 of record OZ035838.1, on the reverse strand, counting down.
TCTGCTCCCGCTGCATGGAACAGTCTGCAGTCAGAACTGAAGTGGTCCAAATTGTTCTCGCTAAACGCATTTTGTTCACTTGTATTTAAAAAACAACTCTCAACCATTGCCAAGTGCTCATGCTTTTAAACTTTAACTTGTCTTATTGTTGCCTTTAGTTTTTTTGGATGATGTAAATGTTTTGTAATTTCACTGTTTGTATTTGGTTGTATTATTGTATTGTTTTATTGTTGTTCTGTAAAGTGCCCTTGACGTGTGCTACAGACCTCTTGGCCAGGACTCCCTTGAAAAAGAGATCTCGATCTCAGTGGCTATTTTACTGGTTAAATAAAGGTTAAGAAGAAAAAAAAAGAATTGGGAAAATGAGTGCAACTTTTGAGGAATGGTCTACTTTAGCGCCGATCGTGCATGCTCTCCATACATACTGCATGTGGAGTAATGCGAGTCTCATTTCCAGTTCTTTTGACAGCTTTAGTTACACGGATGGTGGATGTATGTTTTCTGTGGGAGTGCAGAACCAGAGTGGTGTAGAATGATCCCGTCTATTGTTGGGCGGAGTGGGATCACATGACCATCTTTACGGATCAGTTAAGTCAAGTCGACCAACTCCCCCCTGAGACTCTCCGTGTGTCACTGTTACCATCTATCGCACGCATTATATTTTAAAATGTGTAAATACTTGTGTAAATCTTGCTTTTCGCATTCATGGCCTCTGTATGATTTGTCACCGCGGTCCTTTATCTCCCCGGCTTCATCTCCTGTTTGTTTTGCATGCTCCACTTTCCTGCCTCCCTCTTGACTTTCATTCATAATCCTCTGTTTTCTATCATTCCTATTCATATTTCTTCTTACATTGAAATTCATTCCGCCCCTTCTCCTTCTTGACATTTTCTATTTGCGTCACTGGGAAAATCAGCAGCATTTAATCCAAAAAGGAAACACTGATTGGTCAATTTGATTAAAAACGAGATTCTCCTAAGATTAAAATGTTGGTTACAAATCAGTAGTTTATCTTTAAGGGTTTTCTTGTGAACTGAGGCTTGAACTAAGATATGGTGACTTGGTTGTGGGCGGCATGGCAGCGCAGTGGTTAGGGCTTGTAGCGAAAGAAGGTCCTAGGTTGGCTTCCAACTCCACGCCATTCTGTGTGGAGTTTGCAAGTTCTTCCCGCGTCTGCTCCAGTTTCCTCCAGGTGCTCCGGTTTCCCCTACCACTTAAAACATGTATGATATTTCCCCAAAACACCTTCCCCGATCCCACTCCCTGGTTAAATAAAGGTTACTTTGACTATGCCGTTCATAGAATTTTTATCCTTTTTTGGATATCTCATGACACTCAATGACACAGGGTCAACAGTTGCTCAGTTGGTAGAGCATTGGCCTTTGAGACTGAAGGTTGTGGGTTCGAGCTCACCACAAGACTCTCTGCACCGACTCTCACTGATGTCTGCTATCGTTGTGTCCTTGGCAAGACACTTAACCTCTGGGAACACCAGGTGCCACAGTGGGGCGGCTGCGGCTGTAAAGTACCAAACTGCCGTTGTGTGCTTAGGCAAGACACTTCACCCCCATTGCCTAGAATGAGTCTGGTGTGTGAGTGAATGGTTGGTGGTGGTCGGAGAGGCCGATGGCACAGACTGGTTGCCTCGCTTCTGTCAGTGTGCCCCAGGGCAGCTGTGGCTACTATACTAGTTTGTCACCACCGTGTTTGGAGTGAAAGAATAATGACATGTGAAGCGTCTTTGAGTGTCCAAAGAGCGCTAAATGAAACCGATGCGTTATTTTTATTATTACTTTGAAGTTAAACTCATCATTCTGAGGCAGTGTTATTCCACTTGAATGCTTTTGCTATGTGAAGGCCAAGCCACTGGTACTGCGGCAAATGCTGATCGGAGTGTCTATCCTATAATATCACTTGCATTCTGTAAAATCTTTGTTCGTGGTTCGTCTCTACCGTCGACAATAAACCATGCCTCCTGCCTGTCCGACACGATCCCAGATTGTAATCACTATTTCTATGCATTACTTATTTTCAGCACTACTTTATTCACATTTCAATCATCATTTTCTATTTCGAGAACATTAAATTTTTTTCTATAGCCTATATTTTACTGCTCTTATTATGAAATGACTGTGGAATATGCAGCTCTTATTTCTATTTGTAAATTCCCTCAACATAGTCTCTTTGCATCTTTCTCCTTTGAAAGCCAATTAAACGCCAGAGGATTCTTGTATATGTTATAGATTAGACATTACATGCTTTGATTTTATTTATTCATGCTTCCACACTTTGAGCTGCCCCCTGCCTCTCAACAGGCAAGTAAATTGAAATATGTGATCATTTACAATGCAAATTATAATGGAAAGAGGTGTCACTGCTGTTAGCATATCCAGCTGCTCTTAGGCGCACTGGGCCAATCACAGGCCTTTATACACAATCACTCTTTTCCCTGAAGGGTTAAGTAAATATTTGCATGTACACAATGAGGTTAAGTGTCAGAACCTAGAAGCAAAAGCGCAGAGAAGGGTACGGTGTAAGCTATTCTTGCAAATTGCCAGTGATTAACGGGCAGAAGGTTCACAATATTGAAAAGAGGTATAATTTATGCTTTCTTGGATTGAATGTATGTGTTCTTTCCATTCAACTCGTCGACTGCCAGCCCTTTTTCAGGATTTCACTGATTCTCAAGACCCACAGAATATGATGTGCTATGACTGAAATATATCTGAAAAATGAAACCAGATTTTGAAAAACTGTATTGTTTACTTTCATCAGCAAAAATAAGTTTGTTTCTGGCTATTTTTGTTGTCCTGTAATCCCCAGTCGAATAGAGGGAAGTTTGACAGAAATCACCAGTCTTGGATACATACGTCAATGGCAGTCAATGAGTGAACCTGACAAAACCTTACTGTTGCACATACTGTGGCTTTGGAAAGGAGATCAGAAGGACTTAAGCCCTTTATCATTTGGTACATTACAGTCAATTTTTCAAGATTCAAGATCTTGAATTTTGATGAAATGTTTTGTGCGTCACATCTACTGGGCCATGATTGTGTTCAGGCTTCTCTTCTAGAGCCGTGCTTCGTAATAAATCTGCAGTAATTATAATCATGCACAATGTTAATGACCAAGTTAAAATACAATGTTAGAGTAATTGTCCCATTAGTGAGAAAAGTCGGCTTACTTTCCTTCAATAATTTAGATGTAGTTTTTCAAGAGCCTGGCCCTGAGATACAATTAGAAAACTATATATTAACACTCAAAAACCCACAATTCTTCAAAAAATGTATGATGAAAAAGTAACCAATTTTGCCACGTAAGGATAATCTATGGTTCAGAGTAAATTATTTCTTGTTGGTTAATTTTATCCATGCCCCTTCAAATCCCAATGCTGATATTTTAGGTATCAAACTGTGTCTTTTTTTTTTTACTTCTCAAGAATATCAAGGTTTAGCATTTTTTAATCTAGGAGAAACGACCGGTTTTAGGGTTTTGGAGCCAATACTGATCATTTGGCCACTGACAAAATGAGTGGGAGGCTGTGGGAGACGGTGACATCCAATGCTTATTTTTATTTTCAAAATAGAAATACAATCTAAATTCCTATTTAAAACATAATTCTTAATATTTAGTCATGTTTAAAGTTTTTTCCCCCACTATGTCTCATGGATCCATCTCAGTTTGATACAGTTTTCGGTCACATTGTAAGGGAAAAGTATAGGTACAGTAAGGCAAGTTTATTTATTATTTGGGCGGCACGGTGGTTGAGTGGATAGCACTCTCGCCTCTCAGCAAGAAGGTCCTGGGTTCGAATCCCGGTCGGACCAGGGCCTTTCTGAGTGGAGTTTGCATGTTCTCCCCGTGTCTGCGTAGGTTTCCTCCGGGTACTCCGGTTTCCCCTACCACTAAAAATATGTACAATAGGACTGTGCATGCGCCTCCTGTACTGGCGACCCCGCTCCCATCTCTGTGTGGAGTGAGAGGACAATTGCCCAAAAAAATAATAACAATTGTAAACCGCTTTGTGACCCTTGTCTGTGAAAGGCGGTATATAAATAAACATTACTTACTTACTTACTTTCTTACTTAGCACAGCTCATACACAGGGAAACTCAAAGTGCTAAATAAAACAATAATAATAGTAATAAGCATGAAGAATAAAGGAGAACGTTAATTAAAAAAACGCATGTGATTATCTATTTCTTTATCCCCTTCTGTCAGTTTTTGGGAACTCAGACGTGAAGGCACCTCCGTCGGCCATCTTTGCTCTTTTTACCTCACCCGCTTGGGGCCCAGTAGGAGCACCAGCTGGATATGAGGCTAACTGTCTCTGTTAATTTCTCATTGGTCTTTTCTCCGGGCACTTCACAGGGTGTGCATGCCACTGTGCGTCTGGCACCGTGCCCATGCATGTCTACGTGCACGAGCCGGTGATGGCGCCCTCTCGGCTACACGCGGCATCTGTGTGCTCTGTGGTTCTGTGCATTTTTTAATTCAACATGTCGCCCCATTACCATTTTGCGAAATAATGAAGAGGTTTGGATGTGTTTGTGCGTCACTGTGAAAAACACACACATGCAATATGTCAGCAGTGTGTGGAAAGTGTGTGAGGTTTCAAAAGTCGCATTCTTGGTCTTTAAGAACATTTGATACGGTTTCATTCATCTTACTTGATACAGCTTTCATGAGAATGCACAGCTAATCGTAATTACTGTCAGTATTTTATTTTTTATCAAAGACTAATAAATTACCTGTACCTACTGTATGTCGAAAAATTGGTTCAACAATCAGCGAAAATCCAATATTTAAAACTGTTTCTATTTGAATCTGAAATGTCTCCACTGTGTCTGAAATTTTCCCACTGTGGAACTAATAAAGGATCTCTTCATCTTAATCTGAATATTTTTCTAGTGCTACGCTTACTGATCCATCTTTTCACACCATCATTTTATCAAAGAAAACCAAAATCACAGCAAATCTGGCAGGAAAATTACTGATTTGCCAATATCAGATTCAATTGTGAGGTGCACGATGACTGAGTGTGTAGCGCTCATGAAGGCTTCTCTCCAGCTCTGGTCCTGACCAAGCCAAGCATCAACATCTGGAGATGGAGTCCTGGGCGCTGAACTGTAGTGACCAGTAACAACCGAGTGGCGTTGCAGGATGGGTCAAACTTGCCTACGGGGAGAATACACTATATTGTAACCATATGTTCCCATTTTCCATTTGTATTAAAAAATAGTCTTGGTTTAACCTTCTGTTGAATTAATATGAAGAGATCCTTAATTCGGGAAATTTCAGAGAATTTCTGAAATTGGGGTAATCTCAGAAAACCGGCGTTTCTGCTCGGTTTTTGAGCCGAGGACCATTTGCGTCTAAGGAAAACATGATAACCACTACACCACAGAAACAGCAAGATAATGTCCCATCTTCAGAAAGTTAGGCACTGTGGCTTTGATTTCAAATACGTTTTTCCTCTTATCCAGTAAGGAAAATGAATAACAGAGAGACTGACACGTTCCCGTCGGTCTCTCCTTTCTCTTGCACAATGATCCGCACATGTCCACTCTGACATGCTTGGTTCATTTTAAAGATGGAAGCCAGGACTCAAATAAAAGTATGCCGTATATAGGCGCAGAGATGGATGGACTTCTAACCGGCAGCGCGGGGTCGAAGGTCACATCCCTGTTGACAGCGGAGTCTGTGCCTGTCGCTCCGTCCTTGAGGAAAATACTGATGCCCTTAATGACTGCTGGGCCTCTGGGGAAAACGCACAGATGACAGGAAATTCCTACAAGATGCTGCATCGCGACGCTCACAGAATAACTGACTGGAAGAAACAAGAAGAAGGGGTGAGCGAAAGGACAGGCTGAAAGCAAAATATGATTGGATGGTTGGGCATTAGCCTGTTTTAGTATACAAGCCGAACAAACTCCCTTGCCTTAATTTTCTGGATATTTTCTCCTATTCCTTCAGTTTTTCTCATATGTTTTTCCACCTCCTTCTGAGTCCAAATAATACGAGGATTTGCCGAAATAACTTGACACGTCTATTCATCTTGAGACAATGCTGATAAAATCACGTCTCCCATTATTTACAAAATGTGCACTCAGCTGTAGGGACATTCAGCAAGATTTTGTCAACAACTAACGAGATTTTCTACGCCAGAGTCATTGTTTGACTGTGTGATGGATTGAACTGTATTTGTGAATGGTGAATGCGGAAACAACAGCTGGTCTGCTTGCAGTTGGTCACAATATTTTCACATTCTAACATCAATCTGTATATTGATAACTCCCAAGTGCAGATTGTAGAGGAGTGCAAGTTTCTCGATTTAACTCAACACAACAAAAACACTCACTAGGTTGTTAAGAAAGCTTGTTAGCGTCTCTACTTCCTGCAAATAATTTAACGCTAACTCCAAGATTCTGCTTACCTTTCACCGCTGCACCATTGGAAGTTTGCTTGTTGGTTCTGTGACTGTGGGGTTTGGTGACATCACAGCCAAAGAAAGAGGACTGTGAGCTGTGAGACCAGAGAAAGATCAGAGAGAGACCGGAGAGAGAGACCCTGGAGAAAGACCAGAGAGAGAGCAGAGAGAGAGCAGAGAGAGAGAGCAGAGAGAGACCAGAGAAAGATCAGAGAGAGACCGGAGAGAGAGAGACCCTGGAGAAAGACCAGAGAGAGAGCAGAGAGAGAGAGCAGAGAGAGAGAGCAGAGAGAGAGAGCAGAGAGAGAGCAGAGAGAGAGCAGAGAGAGAGAGCAGAGAGAGAGCAGAGAGAGAGCAGAGAGAGAGCAGAGAGAGAGACCAGAGAGAGAGCAGAGAGAGAGCAGAGAGAGAGCAGAGAGAGAGCAGAGAGAGAGCAGAGAGAGACCAGAGAGAGACCAGAGAGAGGATTGTGAGCTGTTCAGGAGGCTCATTATGAATCTAGACTTTAAGAAAGCTCTTTAGCTGATCAAAGACTCTTCTGTCCATCCTGGAAAAGCCATGTTCCAGCTTCTTCCCTCTGGCAGAAGATGTTGTTCGCTGAGATCCAGGACTTTGTTTTTATTTATGTACTTGTCTTGACTTTTTAATGTGGTTTTACAGCAAATGACAAATAAACTCAATCTGAATCTGATATATTTGAAACAACTTTGTAGTTAAAGGGACACTGTGTAATATTTAGTGCCATCTAACGTTTAGATCTTATATTGCAGTCTATCAAAGTACGGTGGCCTTTCAGTTCCTCAACTCTCAGTCATTCACCAGACTGCCAAGGAAATAATACTTTAGTTTGATAAATGGATCTCTCCAAACGTCTCAGGCACTTGACAATCGTGTGGACACAACTTGTAAACAAGACCGCGTTCAGACCATAGCCTGTTCAGACCATAGACTGTATATATTAACGGACAGAGTCACGCCTATCTCCGCCCTTCTAACTAATGGGCCAAAAAATGTGCTCTACTGGAGCAATCCAAAATGGCCGTGAGTGGTCCCGCCCACAAGAAAATTGTGAAAAAACGCATCTGCGCATGCGTCAGCCGGCGCAACTCCATTCATTTGAACGAGTTTCACAGCGAGTAAACTAGAGTGGACCAAAAAAATGTACCCCCCTCAGCATTGACACACATGTGGAATGGAGCTTTGGGCCAAGAGCCAACTTTTGGTCCATCCTGTAAAGACGTTTTTGAGCGGTCTGCCAATGCTATATGTTAGCATTGGCTCATTCTACTTCTGGGTCCACCCCCATTGGCCCGGGGTGGTATTGCAGCATGTCAGCGCACGTCATTTTGGCCACTTTTAAGCTGGGACCCTCCCCCACTGGTTCAGACGCGGCGCCCGCTGCACAGAGGTTGCACTGCACTGAGTTCGACAATGGATCTATTATAATAAATAGTTTTACAACTACTACGAGGGCGATAGTAGCTCAGTTGGTAGAGCATTGGCCTTTGGGCCTGAAGGTTGTGGGTTCGAGCCCACCGTAAGACCTACTTCACGACTCCCACTGATGACTGCTGTCGTTGTGTCCTTGGGCAAGACACTTAACCCTACTTTGCCCAAAAGCCCCAACTGAAAGATCTCAGCTCCTGTGGACTCACCACCTGCAGGAGGATCAGTGAGGGGCTGGTGCTATGTGTACTGGGTGCAGCTCTGACTGCCACCCCCCCGACCCAGAAATGGATTAAGGGGAAGAAAATAGATGGATGGATAGTTTTACAAATGGAGTGTGAAGAGATGAGACACATGGAGGAATAACGTCTGTGGGAGCTGAAAACAACGGTGATCAAAGAAGCAGGAGATATACACAGCTGCGGCAGAACACGGCTAAAAGCTCATGTGTTAGCATTAGCGTTAGCCACAGCGCCCTGTCTGCATCACGGTAAGAAACAGAACATTTAATAGTTACCTAATGTAACTTAAGTTCTACGAATAGGTGCGTAGTCCCTTAGGACTTCGCTAGTGGGATATCACGTGACCCCCAGGTCACAGACGCCAGAGAGATCAAAATAATTTGCTCCAATCACCAGCCACCTTCCTCTATAAATGCCCCTGCACAAGGCCGCACCCCCTCTTGAACTCTGCCAAGCCGGGCTGGCCTGATGGGCTCGTAGCTAAGGGACTACGCACCTATTCGTAGAACTTAAGTTACATTAGGTAACTATTAATTCTACGTCATGGTGCTACGTCCCTTAGGACTTCGCTAGTGGGACACAACGCGGAGGCCGTAGGAACATGTACTCCCAGCAGGCCAGCGAAGGGTGATTGGAGCTCCGCCCGAGCAAGACCCTCACACCGTGAGAGGACTCAGGGCAGAAGAAACAAAGCGTGTTACCGGGCCACTCCTACCAAGGACGCCCCCACGTAACACCAATCGTAGGTCAACCGTAGTCACAGGACGCCTCTCCCAAGAGCTCCTGATGTAGACTACCAGACCGATCAAACACACATATATGTACCGCACCTGTAGGATGCCTCTCCCAAGAGCTCCTGCACCAGGGGCGGAAAAATAGACCGAAGGCCCACTCCTCAGGGGAGGGACCCAACGGTCCAACTCAATCCGCTGCACTCAGCACGGAATGGGCCACCGACCGGTCCGACACATCCGAAAGATAAGACCGGACGAAAGAGGAGGACGACGCCCAAGAAGCCGCACGGCAAACGTCCTCGACCGACGCCCCCCTGAGAAGGGCCGTAGAGGCCGCCATCCCACGCGTGGAATGCGACCTGAAACCCACCGGGGGGGCCAGGCCCTGCGCCTGATACGCCCGTCGCACCGCCGTGGCGACCCAATGCGCCAGCCGCTGAGCCGACAGCGGGGCGCCCCTGTTCTCGGGGCCCAGACACACAAACAGCTGATCACCCGACCTGAATGACGACGTCATGGCCAGGTAATGCCTCAGCATTCTGATAGGACACAGAAGGTGCTGCCGCTCCTCCTCGGGGGAGGCATGCGGCGGCGGGTGGAAAGCCCTAATCCTGATCACTCTCGACCTAAAGGCCGACGTGATGACCTTGGGGAGAAAAGCCGGATTGGGCCACAACTCCACCATGCCGTCGTCCTCTCCAAAGGACAGGCACGACGCATGGACTGAGAGCGCACACAAATCTCGTTAGTTGTCGCCCGCCCTTTTTGCAGACGCCAACGCCAGCAAGAGGGCCGTCTTAAAAGCGATACAATCGGGACTCGCCTCCGCCGCCGGTTCAAAAGGCGAACCCGACAGCCCCCTAAGGACCACCCTGAGGTCCCAAACCGGAGGCGTTCTCTGGAGCGGGGGCCTCCTCCTGCGCGCCCCCCGCAGAAAACGTTTAATCAACGGGTGAGAGCGGGCTGTGAACCCCCCGAACCCGTCGTGACCTGAAGTAATGGCTGCCGCAAACACCGCCAAGGTAGCGACAGCCCTCCCCTTGTCGAAAAGCTCCTGTAGGAATCCCAGGACCCCCTCCAGCGGGCAAAACCTGGGATCCCAGGAACGGGAATCGCACCAGGCACTGAATAGCCTCCACCTCGTGGCGTAGGCCCACACGGTGGACGGCGCCCTCGCTCCCTGAATTGTCTCCACCACCGCAGGGGGAAGACCCAGATCTACGAGGCTCCGCCTCTCAACCTCCAAACCCAGAGCCTGCGGCCGATTATCGGACGTGAAAACAGGGCTCCTGCCCCCTGGACTAGAGCCCCCGGCTCGTCCGGGAGGGCCCAGGGCTCCATCACCGCCATGCCCCTCAGGAAGGGGAACCACCGGGCATGCGGGCTGTCCGGAGCCACCAGAATCACCGACCTCCTCTCCTGTTCGATCCTCCGCAGTAGGACCGGCAGGAGACGCACCGGTGGAAAAGCGTACAACAGGCCGCCTGGCCATGGGTAATGAGCCAGAGCGTCCACGCCTAAAGGCGGCTCGTCCGCGGCCCTTAAGGCGAACCAGGACGGGCACTGTGCGTTCTCTGCACTGGCGAAAAGGTCGACTACTGGACGACCGAACCTCCGCCAGATCTCCGCGGCTACCCGTGGGGCCAGGCCCCACTCGTCCTGGAGTGGGCCCCCCCTGGACATCCTGTCGGCTCCCACGTTCCGGACCCCCGGGACGTGGCGCGCCCTGAGAGACAGGAGGTGAAGCGCCGCCCACAGCAGCGTCACCGTCGCCATGCGATGGAGAGCGGGGGACCTGGTGCCCCCCTGCCTGTTCAGATAGGAGACCACTGTGGTGTTGTCTGAGCGCACCATCACGTGTCTCCCCTGCAGCTGAGGGGCAAAGTGCAGCAGTACTCTGTGCACTGCCTCCATCTCCAGCAGGTTGATGTGACGGGCTGAGTCCGACCAGCAGCCTCCTACAGAGCTCTGGCCGAGGACCCCGCCCCATCCTTCGAGCGACGCGTCCGTGAACACCTCGGCGTGAGACACAGCGCAGGCCAGAGTCACTCCGTCCCGCAGTAGACCCGGAGTGAGCCAGAACCTGATGTCCGATGCTGCCCCTTGGGGAACCCAGATCAGCCTCCCCCCGTCCCGGGAGGGGTGAAGCCTGAGGCGCGAGAACCACCTCTGAAAATTTCTCATGTGGAGCAGGCCTAGCCGCACCACAGCATGAGCCGCTGCCATCATCCCCAGCAGGGACCTGAGGCGCCGAGCGGGAACTCTGGGGCCCGCCAGAACCTCCCGGGCCAGACGGGTAATATTCGTCCGTCTGTCCACGGACAATGCAGCACGGAATATCACAGAGTCTAGCTGCAGACCGAGGTAAATCATGCGTTGGGCTGGCTGCAGCTTGCTCTTCTCCCTGTTCACCACAAAGCCCAGACGCTGTATGTGGGACAAGACCCATTGCGTGTGGCTCACGGCCACTTCCCTGGATGGGGCCAGTATTAACCAATCGTCTATATAGGTCAATATTCTTACCCCGGCACGTCTGATCGGCTCCAGAGCCGCTTCCACACATTTGGAAAAAGTGCGAGGCGCGAGAGCGTACCCGAAAGGGAGACGGCAGTACTCGTAATTCCTCTCTCCCACTGCGAAGCGCAGAAATCTCCTGTGTTCTGGCACTATGGGTACGTGGAAGTATGCGTCTGTCAGGTCTATGGATGTCATCCAGTCTCCTTCCCTGACACACTCGAGGAGCTGCCTTGTGGACAGCATCCGAAACTGCCGTTTGGAAATGCACTCGTTTAACACGCGCAGATCCAGAATGGGACGCACCCCGCCTGATTTCTTTGGCACCAGAAAGTAAGGGGAGTACAGCCCCCTGGTGGCGTCCTGCGGGTCTACCTCCACTGCTGCGCCTCGACTCAGCAGGGAGGAGACCTCTGCTTCCAGTGCCTCTGTCGATCCCCGTACCTGAGAGCGTACTGCCCGTACGCCTCGGAATGGTGGTGGCTTTCGGAAAAATTGCAGAGCGTAACCTCTGCGCAGAGTTTTCTCCAGCCAAGCATCTGACAGTAAGCCCTGCTCCTTCCAGATGTCGTAGAAATCTGTGAGGGGCGGAACGGGAGCTGGAACACGAGACGTCATGGCCCCGCCCCCTCCTGGTGTTCCTAGCAGGGAGGGGGGGTGGCTGAAAGGGCCGGGGGGGCCCCTGCGTCACACCGTGAGCGCCGAGGGCGGTCACGTGTTCTGCAGGTCCGACGTCATAAGTACGGGACTGCTCACCACACGTGACCCGGCTGCTGCTGCGCCCCCCCCTGGCTCTTGCCTCATGGAGGGGGGGGCGAGCCCCTGCATCGGGAAACCCCGTGTTAGCATTGTAGCTCTGCTCATCACGCGTGACACGGCTGCTGCGCCCCCCCTTGGCTCTTGCCTCATGGAGGGGGGGAAGAGCCCCTGGATTAGGAAACCCCGTGTTAGCAATGTAGCTCTGCTCATCACGCGTGACACGGCTGCTGCGCCCCCCCTTGGCTCTTGCCTCATGGAGGGGGGGGAGAGCCCCTGGATTGGGAAACCCCGTGTTAGCCTTGTAGCTCAGAGATGCTAACACGCTAGCGCCCGGAGCACACACATTAGCACTTATCAGATCCCTCCGCCTGCCCTCTCTCCGGGAGGGCAAAACATGAACCCGTGAATCGGAGCTCGTGGTCTGCACAGCGCGCTGCACGCCCTTCTCTGGGGGCTGCAGGCCTGGCGGAGCCACGTTATATGCTCGAGAAGTAACACAAACAGAATTCAAATCATTTGACATGTTACATACCCCCAAATGAGACTCAGACAGCGAGTACTGGTGAAATGCCGGACGGCCTTTATTGAAAGAGTTTTTACCACCCCGACCTCCTCTACCGTAGGGAGGCCGTCGATGGGTGTGTTGGTCCCGCGAACCTCCCGTGTGCCTGTCTGGGCCCGGGGGTCTCGCCGCTGGGGAACGATGGACCACGGAGCGTGGATATGGTCCGGGGCGCTTGCCAGGCGAGCGCTCCCTGCCTCTGTCTCGGCTCCGCGCTGGTGGGCGGGCCTCGCGTCTCGTAGCTAGGTGTTTTGCTAGGCTAGCCGAGTCCTTAGCCGCGCTGTCCAGCCTCGTCATCAGCGTCTGCATCTCCGGACCGAAGAGCGACGTCTGGGAGATGGGCAGGTCCAGCAGCTGCCTCTTCTCCGCCTCTCTGAGGTTCACCGCCCCCAGCCAGAGGTGTCTGGCCCCGACCTGGGCTGCTGCCATAGAGCGGCCGCCATCGACAGCTAGCGCTTGGCACATGCGCAGGATCGCCGCTGAAGTGGTCCTCGCCTGGGATAAGGTGTCTCCACTGAGTGCCTGGTCAGAGGAGAGAGACCTATCCAGGGCCCCGGTGATGAAAGCCATGTTGTTCGCCACCGCGACGACCTGAGCCGCATTGGCGTAACATCTGTCATGCATAGCCAGAGACATCCTATCCCGCTCGGAGGGAAGGAGAGGTCTGGTGCTGGGCCACACGGATGAGGAGGGGTGCAGGGCCGCCCGAACCGAGTCCTCGATGTCCGGGACCCCGCCTGTCCAGGACCAGTCCTGCACGTTGCAGTACATGCCATACCCCAAAGCGGGCCTCTTGGCCGCTAGGGGTTTTGGCCACTCACGTGTCGCGTAATGGACGATCGGGTCCATACGCGGGCACAACGTGGGCTGGGCTCTCCTCCTCCCTCGAGGGGCTGCGTACCCAGAGGTGAAGTCCTCCACCCTCTGGTTCGGTTGCGGTGGCAGGGGGGCATCCATGATGGCCGCCGCCGTGGCGTAGAGCCCAGGCATGTGGTCCAGCGGGAAGCGGTCCGGCTCCGGGTTGGACACCACCTCGTCCAGCGTGAGGAGAGAGCCGACCTCCGACACCTCTCCGTCCTCGCAGTCACCCCACTCCGCGGGCACAGGTGGAATGTCGAGGGGGGCCCAGTCAATCTCAGACTCCTCGTCCTTAGAGGAGTCCGGACGGGGCGCTGTAGCGGCGAAGAACGCGCGCCTGCGTTCACTCTCCTCCCTGGGGAGAGCGACACACGAGGCGCAGGTGGCGCTCAACGCCGCATGGCCCGCACCCAGGCACATGAAGCAGCTGGAGTGCTGGTCCTTGCGTTGGAGCTTGCCCCGACAGGTCGAGCAACGACGACGTCCGACGCCGGATGGCGAAGGGGAACTCGGACGTGCATCAGAAGACATCTTTCTTTCTCAGGTAACGAATGTAGATCTCAAACGGCGCCAGAGTGAAAGAGGGGGTGCGGCCTTGTGCAGGGGCATTTATAGAGGAAGGTGGCTGGTGATTGGAGCAAATTATTTTGATCTCTCTGGCGTCTGTGACCTGGGGGTCACGTGATATCCCACTAGCGAAGTCCTAAGGGACGTAGCACCATGACGTAGAATCACTCACGCTGCTGTAAGGATTCTGCCGCTTGTTTTGTGAGGATTCTGTGTGTTTTATTTGAGGCTTTTCCCCTGAATAAGTTTAGTTGAAACTTGTGACAGTAGTTGGACTGCGCTCGGATCGGGTCAGAACATCCGGAGACTCTGTTGTAGATTCTGCCTCGTTCTTATTATTGTCAGTGTGAAAAAGTTACGTATTGTTCACGTGTGAGTTTGTTGTGTACAAACTACACAATGTACCTCCTGTTGTTAACGCGGTCTTTCGGTGTGTGTGGTTTGGGATGTTTACACTTTGCTGCTATGACGCTGGACTTCTGCATAATTATTTTTCTGAAAGATTGTTGTTCGGATTGTTCTTTTACATAATTGTGGTCCTCCATGGTTCTTTTATATAACTGTGGTCCTTCATGGTTTTTTATATAACTGTGGTCCTTCATGGTTTTTTATATAACTGTGGTCCTCCATGGTTCTTTTATATAACTGTGGTCCTTCATGGTTTTTTATATAACTGTGGTCCTCCATGGTTCTTTTATATAACTGTGGTCCTTCATGGTTTTTTATATAACTGTGGTCCTCCATGGTTCTTTTATACATCTTTGGTCCTTCATGGTTCTTTTATACATCTTTGGTCCTTCATGGTTCCTTCTTCTAACTTGTGAAGGCTCTGTGAAAGCAACAATATCAGTAGCTCATGTGAAATGAAAACGCGTTTCTCGCATTTTTTTGTCCCTTATCCAACACCGTTTTTGAAGACAGTACTCCTCTCTCATGGACACTTATAAGTTAAATTCTAAGCCTATGAATACATTTAAAAAAAACATGGTTGAGGTAAATATTCTTAAAAAGGTCACATTTGTTATTAGTGAACATGTAGCAGCTGTAAAAATTAAAATTGGCTTTAAAAACATTTTGTGTAAAGACCAGTGTTGGGTGTAACGCGTTACTGTAACAAAATTACTATTTGAGTAACGTAGTAGTGTAACGTGTTACTATGAAAATACGTTTAATTATATTACAGTTACTACCTAAATACTTTTAGCGTGAAAGCAGCGGAAAGCTGCACTACCGCTGCGTGCGTTTGTTTGTAAAGCAACATGGCAGAGCCAGAGGAGAAGAATTAGTTTTACCGGTGGAGATATGCACTATTTTAACTATATCAGTCAAAAAGATAAAAACGTTGTCGTGGAGTGCAAGCTTTGTGTGGGCAGCATGCGAATGCTCTGTTCACATGCTCAGCGCTCTGCGCACTGTATTTTCCCTGGCTCTTGTCTGTCAGGAACTAGGGCTGGTCGTGTGTTTGTGTGGGAACCTCCATGGTGGGAACTAATTATTTTAAAATAGTCTCTTTCAATTGCAACTTTTCAAATGTGCTTTGTTTGATCAATGGATAAAAATAAATGCAATTCAATTTAAATGGCACCTTAGCCTTATTACCTGTGTGCCTTGCAGGCCAGTTCCCTACTATATACTAACATTTAATACTAATACTAAAATAGGGTGGCGTTGTTGCAACAATTAATCTACTTAGAAGTTATCCAATAGTTACTTTTACTGGTAACTAGTTACTTTTATAGTGCAACTAAGTTAGTAGCTATATTACTTTTTGGGAGCAGTAACTAGTAACTGTAACTAATTACTTTTTCAAAGTAACTTACCCAACACCTGTATAGACCTATATTCTTTCGGAGAATAGTGAGTAGTACCCATCCATAAACTTATGATTTTACATTTTTGACATGAAATTGTTTTACTCTAATTACATTCGCCTCAAATGTTTGAACCTGTCTCATTCAAAACGTTGTCGAGCGTAATGGCATGAAACGTCTTTGATTAATGACCCCAATTAAAATACGTGGATGATTTAGCTGCTAATTGTAGTTTGGCTCATCACTCAAGTTTTAAATTCAGATCCATCATCCTTCTTTTTTATTATTCTATTTTTTGTGTGATTATGATTTTGGCAGAGGTCATGGTTTTATTTTGGTTTTATTTTCATGCTGACGTGCTGTGAATACAAAACAGGAATTGGTGAATGATTTCCCAAAAAGAAGAATAAAATCTGTGCAAAACAAGATGTCACTATTCATTGAAGTCATCACTGGATCTGTTTTGACAAAATACTTAAAATGTTGTGATATTTTTGATGCAATGTTTGGTGTCACAGTGGTTCATGCTGTGTGGAGTTTGCATGTTCTCCCTGTTCTCCCTGTGTCTTTGTAGGTTTCCTCTGGGTGCCCTGGTTTCACCTACCCCTATAAACATTTACTATAGGGATGAAGGTAAAAAGAGTTAATGTTTTTGTAATGTTGGAAGCTTCGATGTGCCAGGATAATTGGCGTCTCGCTTCTGTCATGATGATAATAATAATACGTATTTATTTGTAAAGCACTTTTTAAAAAACAGTGCTTACAAAGCGCTGCACAGTCAGAAAAGGGCAGCAAAAATAGTCAATAAAACTGTCAGATCAACAATAAAGCAAGCAGACATCAAGACAGACAAAACAAAGACAGAGTGGGACAGTAAAATACAACATGTGAAGTTTATAACTAGCAGGTAAAAGTTGTTCGATAAAAGTGAGATTTAGAAAAGTGACTTAAATAAGGATCCTGATGGTGTTATTCTTATCTACAGTAACTTCAAATTACTAGTAAACTGAAGCGCTTTGTGTGTAACCTGGGTCTGTGAAATGTGCTATAAATACAAATTATTACTGATTTAGTCTAATTCTGTTCAATAATAATTCAACTCAACGTGATCCACTCAACCGTAATGTAATAATAACAATCTGAAGCCTAATTAACGATATTTCACCGGGCAATTAGGGACATGCTTTCAGGGCCTATATTAATAATAACCATAATTATAGATTTAGTTCATGAGTAGACAATACTTTGTGTCAAGTCGTGTTATGTAACTGTGACATACTTTGCTAACACACACAGCGCCTTAAGAGATTCTTTAATTAATGGACTGATAGTAATCCTTAATAATGCATTGTTCCCATAGCTGTGTGAACTTGCATTTGACTTATATGAATGTACCTGGTCTCTTAGGGCAACATGTGTGGGAAACGTGGCCACTGTAGTGAAAGTCATTTGCTGAGGCAGGTGACAAATGAACTTTCTCTGAACCCAGCTGCTTTTCATTGCCACAAATGTAAAAAAAAAAAAAAAAAATAACCAATCTGCGTTTACAGTAAGTTCTTATGCGTTCAGCTCCTGCATGTCAGAAGAACAGTGGTGGTTTTATTCTAATTAGTCCTGTAGGAGACGTTCCGTTAAAATATTTCCCCCAGTTCTTTGGGGGATATGGAAACATGGAGGAGTTGTGTGTGTGGAGCAGTGACAGGTTAAAGCCCAGAAAGTCCCATAGACGGCACGTTGCTGTCAGCGAACATCACACGTACAGTCTTACCTCATTATGGTAATTACCCATCTCCTGCTCTTAAAGGATTATTTTAATGAAGCCACATGTGATTCTCGTGATCAGATATTATCTTAAATGTGCACTAGAGGGATAGAAGTTGTTAGTAATGTTATTTTTTGAGATTATTTTTTTTGGCGAAAAAGTCAATATTGCATTGTGGGTTTCCCGGTAACAAATCATGCACCTTTGTCAGTCTGTCCTTGGAGAAGTCTTTTGTCGTGTGGTAGTTCTGACCTCCGAGTCAAAGCACACTGCTTAATATAGTGGCATAAAGGCTGAACAATATCGTTTTTATTGTCACTCTTTGTTTAGTGTTACTCTGTCTGTTTGTGGGAGCGGATCCTTTTCTCAATAGGCCCACTCCCTGCAGGTTTGTCAAACTCATTTGAGTCGGGGGCCGAATAAAAATAGTAGGAACTGGTCAGGGGCCGAATTATTAGAAGGGATTTCCTTTTCTTATAATTGTATGACAGTATTTTGACATGACTTTTATGTGACATCAGTTTCACTCCTACATTCTGGTCAATTCTTCAGAAAGCTAAATGTTTTTATTGTTTGGATTTAACCAAAAAAGGACTAAATATAAAGTTAACCGCTTAGTTTTACATTTTACTGATAAAATAGATGATGTATGAAATGCCTTAGTCCTTAACCATCCATGCAAGATAATAAAAATTGTCTTGCGGGCCGGATTTGGCCCACGGGCCTGAGTTTGACATGCCTGCTATAGACCATCAGCTCCTTTGTATTTGTTTTTATTGCATTTGCTGTTTGAACTGTTTGATTCTTTCTTATCTGTTGTTTGTCAATCAACAACTCGGTAAAGTCTTCCGAGGCGACGGCTGTTTGGATTTACTGTAGGGCTGTGCAAAAAATTCATTGAATATCTTCTTCAAGTGTGTATGTAAAAAGATCAATGTTTGAACCACCTCAGCGTTTCCTGAATAGTTTTATATTGTCTTTGCCTCGGTGCGACACTTTACCTGGTCAAATCCGCTCTGTTCAACACCTGACCTGGCAAAGTTGTGTGTCCAGTGCGGAGGTAGTTTTGCTGATAGTATGTAATGGTTGTTTTTGCTTGCATGGCTAGTCACACTTATTTGCTGCTGCAGGGGTCTCTTTGTTCAGCGCCTGTCTGTGAGGGAAACTCTTCTCTGGGTTTTAATGCATGTGTGTTTGTGTGCGAAGACTCATTTTCCCAGCAGGCTCTGTCAGGCTGTTTCTGGGTACGCTCAGTTCACAGCTGGAGGCTACTGCTGTCACCTGCTTACCTCTGCTCCCCGCTCTACTCCCCTCCTCTGCTTTCAGGGCCTCCTTGTGTCAATCACACCGCTTTTATCTGCGTGTCCTTGCATAAACTTTGGTAAACTAAAAAAAACCCTATTAGAATCACAGTGCCAGGTTTGACCGCAAAGACACGTCCAAGCCGAGCGTGTGTGTAGACCACATTTAGTGTCACTGCTTGGTTAGCAGCATTTTAAAAGCAGTTTTCATGCTTGAATGGTCTCTACCTTGGGCAAAATGTGCCACCTCTGGAAAGCAGCAACAGTCTTAGAAAAAAACATGAGCTCTTAGATCTTACTTTCAGATCTTCTTGTTGACAAGAAGAGGTACACAAGGGTGCATTTAACCAATGTTAAGGCAAGTTTATTAGTATAGCATGATTTATACACTTTACAAAAGAAGAAAGCAAACATTTAAATATTATCATAAAAACCTAAAGCAATTGGCCTGGGCTTCCAAAGACTCCTCCTTTCTGATATAAATAAAAACTGTTTGGTCTTAACAAAACTGGGAAAATGTGTGCTTTTCTTCAACATTATAGAGAGCATGGCAGCCCACTCATCTTCTCTTTCATCTGTTTTAAATAATCTGGATGATATAAAAAAGACTAACTAGGGCTACTCAAAGGAAGAGAAAGTAAAGATTAAAAGGATCAATGATTCTTATAAACTGCAGAGAAAAGTACCACCAGAGGTACACCTGGTCTGTATGACAAGCTTGTGTTGTGTATGAATCTACACCCAGCTGTCAGAGACCTCTCAGACATGATGAGTGTCCCCACATATAATTATCACAATTGCTATTTGAGCATGCGTTCCAGAACTCAGGGAAAAATCCTACATTATCTGAGCCCTGATGAAGAACATGTACATATGTTTTCTTTTCCTTCCTTCTTTGGCAGAACAACAAACCACTCGCACGATATTACATGGTTCATGGTTATTACCAGTAAATGTCAAGCTGCTGTTTCCCACATAAAGCTTCCATCACAAAGCTTCAATATTTCTAAAGAGCCTTTTTAATGGCACACTTCTTGTTTTAACAAGTGCAGAACATTTCATTATAGAGATTACATTATGTCCCATATGGAAATGGGTGGTACACATTTATAAAACAGCACTTTGTGGATGGCCTCTGTGTGATTAGTAAACAGAGGCTCAGCAGGGCTCCGCTCTGCACAGCCGTTATGTTCAGATATTTCACACCAGCGTCTGCTCTATGTGCCCATACATGACTCCATATTTGTCCCACCCACCTCCACCCTCGCCCCATCTATCCAGCACTGGTCAGGGGGCAGACAGGAGGCAGCTGCTAAACTGCACGACCGCACTGAAAAAGGCTGCTGCTGTACTATCAATTCAGTCACAAAAAGGAACTTCCACCAGAGATTAGTCACTGACTTTTTGTTCATTTAGAGCAATAGATGCATACTTGCATACTATGCAGACACATGGTTTGAATCCCTGTTACCAAGAACATATCTAACAGGTTTTTGGACCAGTTTCAAAATCAACACAGTCGGAAAAAAGCATTGAATTGAATGGAATTTTACACAAATTAAACCAAGGGTTTGAATTAAAAGATGGTTTTTGTTGTGCCTCGAATGTGAAGAAGTGCATGCTATATCTTCATTGTTGGCTTGAACGCATAAAGAGCATCTTACTGTAACTGCCTTGAGCAGCAGAAGCTTTTGCCAAGTGATGTTTCACCTTAAGCACAAATACTAACAAAAGGCTAGTCAATGGCAGAAGGTGAACAGATGCTTTGAGAACTATAATGTAAAGAGGAATAGCGTTGGTTAAAAAGGTACTTCTGATTGAATTAATTTAATCTTTCATTCAATGTGTCAAAAATATGTAAATTGGTGATGAAGATTCCCATGTTCTGGTAAAATGAATATTAATGTGACTAAATACAGTATTTGTGGGTATGAGAGACAAGAATTATACTCTTTTGTTTTATGCAATCAAATAAAAGGAATAAATCGAAAGCAAAGTGATTTCATTTCAGAAACATTTGTCATGTAGCATGTTGTAACATGTTGTAGCATGTTGTATGTTGTAGCATGTTGTAGCTTGTTGTAGCATGTTGCTTACTGAATGAATATATGTTAAAATCATACATTTCGGTGCACAAATACAGTGCTGTATAATGTATATGGAACACATTAAGACAGAATGCAACTCTCAGCCTGGTCATTTGACCACGTTACATGTGTGTATTTTTAATGTATGGAACATCTTGCAGCATAATTCACAGCCTAAAGTGTGGGGGAGCATTAACATAAGAGCTCGGGGGAATCCATCCCACCTCCAGCCAATCCGCAAATCACTCTATCTTTGCATAAAACACACACACATAGCAAAAAAATGATTAAATGTTAATTATCCAACTGTATGCATGAAGTATTTAACTTTACAGCCTGACATTTCTAAGACACACTCAGTTTTGAGGTTTAGCCATTAACCCAGTTCTGAGACATATTCAATGACTTTCAATTACGCCGTGACAAATACAAACAAGACAACTTCTGTCTCACATAATGGAATCGAAGAGGATTATGGATTAAATGGATTACATTCAGACAGTTATTCACCCGTCTCTGAAATGTATCATGTTTGCCTTGTATTTGCACAAACTTCAAACTCTCAACTATCAAAGGGCTTTTGTGTAGGTACAATTTCAAACATCAACTCAAACTGACTAATTTGTTGTCTTCTTCATGTACTTTTCCATTAACCTTTGGGGCTGCAAACTTGGAACATTCTGAATAAATTAGGTTGTCACCATCTTGCCACATTTCCCAATATCGCCCATGGAATAAACTTCTGATCTTAAGTCTTTCTGGTATTAATCTTAGAATGTTGAAAGGTCTTAGACAAAAACAACCATTTTATGACAGCAAAGTAATGGACTTTAGAGTTACTTTTTTTCAATGACCTATGAGCATATGAAGTGAGAAATGTGGTGTGTGTGTATGTGTGTGTGTGTGTGCGCAGGTGTGATATAGAGTCACAATACATGTATTTTTCTAATTTCCAAATGGTAAAAATATGGCAACTTCCTTTTTTGCTTCCAAGTACCTCCCTAAACAAAGAGAGACTAGAGAAGAGATGGATGTAGCCGACACTAAGTACCCATGTAGCCAGAGTTGAAGCTGTGGGGTGCTACATTTCTAATTGTACCTCCTCTTCACAGTGCTCAGCGGGCGACCGGAAAACCTGCCAGCAACATATTACACCCACACGGAAGGACACGTACACGCAAACACACTCACAGACCGGGTAGACAGACAGACGAGCCCACCCCCCCTCTGCTCCAGCCAACGTCACTCTAATCAACCTCCTATTAGCATAAGCGAAAACTGTAGCTAAAAGATGACGTCCGCGTAAATCCCTCTATGAATTAGCACAGCCATTCCCAAACTCAGTAACACCGAGGCCCCCTTAAAATCTGACGGGTCTGCGTGGCCCCCCAAAATAATAACCAAGAAGACAACATTAAGAATAGGCTCTTCTGGTTATTTTATTTTGGGGAAATAGCCTCTGCTACAAACATTGTAATACAAAAATGATTACAGTGGATTATTCAAGTCAAATAATGAACACAAATATTTTAATATTACAAACAAAACATTATAAATTTAACATTAAATAATTATATATTTTTTTATTTTTTTTTATGACCTCCCGCGGCCCCCCTGCAGTACCCTCGCGGCCCACCAGGGGGCCGCGGACCCCACTTTGGGAGACACTGAATTAGCATATTCTGATAATCTTGAGCATATCGTGTAGGTGGAATACGTAATATGCATCAGGGTTATTAAATGTATGCCCCATCAATCACAGCTGCCTCGTAGATGTAGGAATCCAGATGCTACAGGAGCTGCAGATGCTGTGTCTCAGGCGGGGTATTTCTCACTCGCAGAATACTGATTGGAGGAAATGGGGAATCTGTTGATGTGGCAGACACCTGTATTTCACACTTGTTGTTCCAGGTCCGTATTTAAACTGTATTATCCAACAGCTATCACGGAAAACTGTGTGGCATCTTGGGATATCCGGTGAAACGGGTGTAGAATCAGTGAGGAGGGTTTGGAAGTGCGTTGGATTGGTCTCCTGCTAGTGCCCAGAGTCAAAACTAAACATAGGGAGGCTGCGTTTCAGATTTATGCTGCTTATATCTGAAACAATCTTCTTGAAAATGTGAGACAGCCCTCTTCTCTGACAATGTTTGAATCCAGATGACCAAAAACGGTTTTGTTTAGCTGTGCATACAACTGAGAGATTTTATACATTTTATTAGAATTGATTATTTATGATTTGAATGCCTTGTGTGATTGTTTCTATCTTGTTTTGTTCAGCCCTTTGAGTTGCCTTGTGTATGAATTGTGTTATACAAATAATCTTACCTTGCCTTGCCTTGTGTTAGCTTCATCCTACCCCCTCTCCAAATTGACTTGCATAACAGTCGAATCCCTGACATCAGCTGTTGCTCAGACAAATTTACACTTTATCATTATTATTGACCTTTATTATACCAGGGAAGTTCCACTGAGATTTCATAATCTGGGCCCAAAGAGAAAGACGGTATTGTACATGGTTCTAAAAGTCAGGGAATCTAGAAAAAAACCCACACAGACACAGGGAGAAGATGCAAAGGTCACACTGAAAGGCCCCGTCTGGAGGTTGACTCGAACCGAAGGGGAGTGCTAACCATTCAGCCACCATGCAAGAACCTTGTAAGGAAGTCATTTTCAAGTAACCACCCTTGCATTGTGGGTGATAACTTACCAACCCACGCAAAACTGACATAAGTTACAGTACATTACACTGTACTTGCTGATCCGTCAGAAGCCTGTGTTACGGTAAATTTCTCTGTCTACCTTTATTGAAATCAACAAAGCACCGTTGAGTCAGCTTCATTCTCGTTATATATGTCTATGACCCAACCTGGTTTGTATCTATTGATTTTCTGCATACCGGTACGTGTGTGTGTGCGTTTTAGAATCCCAGACGACTATGGCGTGGTGTGATACTGCGGACCTTGATACGTGTCAGTCAGTTGGTTTATTTGTGCTTGACGAGAGAGACAGCAAATCTCCCTATAATTACAATCTGAACAGTCCTGACATTTTCACAAGTCCCCCTCAGGTACAAGCAACCAGCCCGGCTATGTCTGTGTGCATGTAGTGGGTGTATGGCAGTGTGTAAGCGTGCATGCTCAAGGCCTTTTGTCTTGTGGGGATGAAACAGCTGGGTGCTCCTCACTAATTAACGCCCAACCTCATAATTACTGTTAACTGGCCTAGTATTGCTGACACTGTTAAGAGGGAAGAGGCTCAGACAGACACACTCGAGACGTGAAGAGCGGAGCGGGCACAATTCTCATTTGCCGAACTGCTTTTTCTTGAGCCAAAAGAAAATTGTAAAAAGTAGTCAATACGCTTTATGGTGGTCGTGACAGAGGGACAAAAAAAGACTGAAACTGGCTGGAACTTTGGGAAATGTTTGAAATTTCTTGTGCGCCAGTGTATTACTTCTTGCTCATTTTGGCGTGGTGTGGTGTTGATTTGGCAGAGCTTTTTTGTCGGATGTCCTGAATGGACATCCTGCTTGAAAAATGTTTTTTTTCAAGCAGGAGTGGAGTTTATTGATGTTTTCCCTTTGTCTATGTAGATTTCCTCCAGGTGCTCCGGTTTCCCCTACCACTAAAAACATCCACAATAGTCCCCCATAAAGGTCAATAAATAATAAAGGAGAGAGGTGAGATAATCTGTTATTCAGATGTCAATAGGCTGTGCTCAGGCTGTACATCTGTATTCAGCTGGAGGCAGGTGCTGGTACAAGTCTGTGGAAAAGACATGTTGAAGGTCCAAATGTTTTTCCAGGTCATTATTTGATTGTGATTAAATGACAAAATCCAGGATAGAAAAAACATTTTAAATCAAGAATGTTTTACTTATTTTTCATCACTTTTTGTAATGTTAGGAGAGGAGCACAGTAGATTCTTTGGAGTTTTGTGATGTCACATCACAACACTATTGGGCACATGCTTTGATTTTATTCCAGGAGAGTACCACTGACATTTCATTATGTCTTTTAGGGGCGTTTGTATTGCACATGTTTTTAGTGGTATAGAGGAAACCGTGGCCCCCGTGGTGCCTGCTGACACTGTAGTGTTTATTCGTATCCCCTTGGCTTGGCCGTCAGCTAGATCCCAGACACCAATTTTAGACATAGCTTGGTGAAATCATATTATTGTTTGCCTTCACTCTCCCAAATCATATAAATTTGTTTACTTCCTTGCGCGCTTTTCCCTGTTGCTTTAAAACATAGCTATTGAGGAAAATGGAACAATTCAATCCAAAGCGTAATGACGCCCAGTGAGAGTATTTCGTGATAACAAAACACAATTTGGTGTAAACATGATGAAAGAATCACACAATATGGTTATTTGACAGCTTTTGGGAAATTGTCTTGGATGCAAGATCAGTGGGGACGGATAAAGCATGTCTAATAGAAAGGTATTGGAGCTCTCTCAACAGGCTAAATGTCAGAGCTGCCACATTGTTCTGGCCACTTAGGGCTACATGCTGAACTTTGTGTTAGCTTGGGATGAAGATGTCACTTTTGTCTATCTCACCCAAATGTTGTGTGCGTCGCCTCTGGATGATTTGTAAACTCCACCAGAAAAGGTCAAGTGGTGAAAGATCCAAACAGACACTTTCAAAATTATATCTTTTTTTTTTCCACCTCCGATGCAAGTGATTACCCGTGGCATTAGGCTTGTTTATGCTTGTTTATGTCTACGAGGTTGGAATGCATATTTTTGCTGTTTTGGCAACAACAAGTATAGTATATTTTGGACGGATTCTAACGGTGAATGTGTTAAGGCATTTTATCAGGAAATATCATATTGAAAAAGGAGAATAGCCATTTATGAGCTGGAAAATCTGACTTCTGCTGGCCTAACTCCCATGTAAAGAATAACAAATACATGACTTAAAACCTCAAATTAAACAAATAAAGTGGTGGGTATTGTAACGGATATAGAAATGGACTTTATTTTTTTTGTTTTTTGTTTAAAATGTAATTTTGTGTGAATTTTATTATTTTGACGTTTTATTTTGAAATTCCCTGAAGTGCGCACTGCTCCCCTGTGTTTTATGGTGCTTTCAGACCGCCAACGCTGAAACACGGAAGCCCCGCTCACCAGACGTGCATTCTCTAGTTTTCAGACGCAGAGGACTTCACACCAGAACGTCCTGACGCGAGCCGGAAGTATCGGAAGGAGCCGGCCGGCTCTAATGCTAACAGAGCTATGCTAGCGGCTTCATGTGTACAGATCTTCTCCAATATGCAGCTTTGCAGCGTGTCTTTGCTCACAGACATTTCACGGGCTTTATACAACAGCAGTATGTGTTCACGGAGGTGCGCCATACGTTCTTTCATATTATTAAACGGAATTTCCGCATCGGCGAACACACTCGAAGCAGTTGCATAAGGTCACGGGAGCATGACAACACATATTCTGTGTCCCAGGAGGGTTGACAATGGGGCACACAGTCCCCCATTGTCAACCCTGGTTTGAGTTCTGGTGAAGTCTGGTGTGGGTCCTGTTTTGGCTGTTTATGAGTATTTTCAGTCTGCTCGCTCAGTCCGCTTATGTCCCCGTGACCACTTTGCTGCTCTCTGATTGGTTGTCGCACGAACGTCCCAAGGAAAGGATGAGCAGAATCCATCTCCTGTGGGCGTTGATTTTAAGATTTGCTTTATTTATCTCACATAGGAGAAATGTTTTGCTCCTGCTCCTCCCTTTTCACTTTCCCGCCAAGTCCGTGCGTCATTATTGAACAGTCCGTTTGTGCGTGCCGAGAGGTCCGTGCGTTGTGACGGTCAAACACGCGCCACCATAGACTTTACATTGAAACCCGACGCAACGCATGATCCGGTCTGAAAGCACCATTATTTTGGTACTCAACTTTCCCTCTCAAAGCCGCATTGTATGTTTCTGTCTCTGTGAAAAATACATATTTTCAATCATTTAGCAATCATTTTCCGCAATTTTCACCAACATATGTTTAGTAGGAAATGTATCAGGATGCATTGAACGTACTTTTGCACCTTTTCTAGCGCACATTTTTAGTTTTTCTGTACTTTTTATTTAGCTAGTTTATCACGTGCCTCAAGTGTGTTGCCATGCTCACCTGCCGTTTTCATCCCGTAGGGGGAGCCAGTGTGTCCGCTGTGACTAAAAATGTATATTTTTGGTCTGTCACAGGTCAGAGTAAAGTAGTTGACTCCACACTGTGTCCTGTTGTTCGTATACGGCTCGTGGAGGAGTTTGCAGCCGTTACACTATTCTACTCCTTACTCCTCTGGGACATTTTGAATTCAACCAAACGCAAATGTAATAATTAATAGTTACCTAATGTAACTTAAGTTCTACGAATAGGTGCGTAGTCCCTTAGGACTTCGCTAGTGGGATATCACGTGACCCCCAGGTCACACGCCAGAGAGATCAAAATAATTTGCTCCAATCACCAGCCACCCTCCTCTATAAATGCCCCTGCACAAGGCCGCACCCCCTCTTGAACTCTGCCAAGCCGGGCTGGCCTGATGGGCTCGTAGCTAAGGGACTACGCACCTATTCGTAGAACTTAAGTTACATTAGGTAACTATTAATTCTACGTCATGGTGCTACGTCCCTTAGGACTTCGCTAGTGGGACACAACGCGGAGGCCATAGGAACATGTACTCCCAGCAGGCCAGCGAAGGGTGATTGGAGCTCCGCCCGAGCAAGGTCCTCACACAGTGAGGGGACTCAGGGCAGAAGAAACAATGCGTGTTACAGGGCCACTCCTACCAAGGATACCCCCATGTAACACAGATGTAAGTCATCCGTAGTCACAGGACGCCTCTCCCAAGGGCTCCTGACGTGGACTACCTGACCGACCAAACACACATATATGTACCGCACCTGTAGGATGCCTCTCCCAAGAGCTCCTGAACCAGGGCGGAAAGTAAAACGAAGGCCCCCTCAGAGGAGGGACCTAACGGTCTAACTCAGTCCGCTGCACTCAGCACGGAATGGGCCACCGACCGGTCCGACACATCCAAAAGATAAAACCGGACGAAAGAGGAGGACGACGCCCAAGAAGCCGCACGGCAGTCGTCCTTGACCGACACCCCCCTGAGAAGGGCCGCAGAGGCCGCCATCCCACGCGTGGAATGCGACCTGAAGCCCACCGGGAGGGCCAGACCCTGCGTCTGATACGCCCGCCGCACAGCCGTGGCGACCCAGTGCGCCAGCCGCTGAGCCGACAGCGGGGCGCCACTGTTCTTGGGGCCCAGACACACAAACAGCTGACCACCCAACCTGAATGACGACGTCATGGCCAGGTAATGCCTCAGCATTCTGACAGGACACAGAAGGTGCCACCGCTCCTCCTCGGGGAAGGCATGCGGTGGCGGATAGAAAGCCCTAATCCTGATGACTCTCGACCTAAGGCCGACGTGATGACCTTGGGGAGAAAGCCGGATTGGGCCACCATACCACCATGCCGTCGCCCTCACCAAAGGGCAGGCAAGACGCATGGACAGAGAGCGCACACAAGTCGCCCGCCCTCTTAGCAGACGCCAACGCCAACGCCAACAAGAGGGCCGTCTTAAAGCGTCACACTCGGGACTCGCCTCCGCCGCCGGTTCAAAAGGCGGACCCGACAGCCCCCTAAGGACCACCCTGAGGTCCCAAACCGGGGGCGTTCTCTGGAGCGGGGGCCTCCTCCTGCGTGCCCCCCCGCAGAAAACGTTTAACCAACGGATGAGAGCGGGCTGTGAACCCCCCGAATCCGTCGTGACCCGAAGTAATGGCTGCCGCGAACACCGCCAAGGTGGCGACAGCCCTCCCCTTGTCAAAGAGCTCCTGTAGGAATCCCAGGACCCCCTCCAGCGGGCAACGCCTGGGATCCCAGGAACGAAAACCGCACCAGTCGCTGAAGAGCCTCCACCTCGTGGCGTAGGCCCTCAATGTGGACGGCGCCCTCGCCCCCTGAGTGGTCTCCACCACCGCAGGGGCAAGACCCAGGCCTACGAGGTTCCGCCTCTCAGCCTCCAACCCAGAGCCTGCGGCCGATTTTCGGGCGTGAAACAGGGCTCCTCCCCCCCCCCGGACTAGAGCCCCCGGCTCGTCCGGGAGGGCCCAGGGCTCCATCACCGCCATGCCCCTCAGGAAGGGGAACCACCGGGCATGCGGACTGTCCGGCGCCACCCGGATCACCGACCTCCTCTCCTGTTCGATCCTCCGCAGCAGGACCGGCAGGAGGCGCACTGGTGGGAAAGCGTACAACAGGCCGCCTGGCCAGGGGTAATGAGCCAGAGCGTCCACGCCTAAGGGCGGCTCGTCCGCGGCCCTTGAGGCGAACCAGGACGGGCACTGTGCGTTTCCTGCACTGGCGAAAAGGTCGACCACTGGACGGCCGAACCTCCGCCAGATCTCCGCAGCTACCCGTGGGGCCAGGCCCCACTCGTCCTGGAGTGGGCCCCCCCCCTGGACATCCTGTCAGCCCCCACGTTCCGGACCCCCGGGACGTGGCGCGCCCTGAGAGACAGGAGGTGAAGCGCCGCCCACAGCAGCGTCACCGTCGCCATGCAATGAAGAGCGGGGGACCTGGTGCCCCCCTGCCTGTTCAGATAGGAGACCACTGCGGTGTTGTCCGAGCGCACCATCACGTGTCTCCCCTGCAGCTGAGGAGCAAAGTGCAGCAGTACTCTGTGCACTGCCTCCATCTCCAGCAGGTTGATGTGACGGGCTGAGTCCGACCAGCAGCCTCCTACAGAACTCTGGCCGAGGACCCCGCCCCATCCTTCGAGCGACGCGTCCGTGAACACCTCCACGTGAGACACGGCGCAGGGCAGAGTCACTCCGTCCCGCAATAGACCCGGAGTGAGCCAGAACCTGATGTTCGATGCTGCCACTTGGGGAACCCAGACCAGCCTCCCCCCGTCCCGGGAGGGGTGAAGCCTGAGGCGTGAGAACCACCTCTGAAAATTCCTCATGTGGAGAAGGCCTAGCCGCACCACAGCATGAGCCGCCGCCCTCATTCCCAGCAGGGACCTGAGGCGCCGAGCGGGGACTCTGGAGCCCGCCAGAACCTCCCTGGGCAGACGGGTAGTGCTCATCCGTCTGTCCACGGACAGTGCAGCACGGAATGTCACAGAGTCTAGCTGCAGGCCGAGATAGATCATGCGCTGAGCCGGTTGCAGCCTGCTTCTACGTCATGGTGCTACGTCCCTTAGCGGACTTCGCTAGTGGGATAACACGTGCACCTAATCGTAGAACTTAAGTTACAATAGGTAACTATTAATTTTCTCCCTGTTCACCACAGAGCCCAGGCGCTGTATGTGGGACGGGACCCAGTGCGTGTGACACTTCCCTGGATGATGCCAGAATTAACCAGTCGTCTAAGTAGGTTAAAATTCTTACCCCAGCGCGTCTGAGGACTTTTCCACGCATTGGAAAAGTCCGAGGCGCGAGTGCATAAGTACTCGTAATTCCTCTCTCCCACTGCGAAGCGCAGAAACCTCCTGTGTTCTGGCACTATGGGCACGTGGAAGTACGCATCTGTCAGGTTTATGGAGGACATCTAGTCTCCCTCCCTGACACACTCGAGGAGCTGCTTTGTGGGCAGCATCCGACACTTCCGTTAGGAAAAGCACTCGTTCAACACGCGCAGATCCAGAATGGGACGCACCCCGCCTGACTTCTTTGGCACTAAGAAGTAAGGGGAGTACAGCCCCCTGGTGGCGTCCTGCGGGTCTACCTCCACTGCTGCGCCTCGACTCAGCAGAGAGGAGACCTCCGCTTGCAGTGCCTCTATTGATCCCCGTATCTGGGGCGCACTGCCCGTACACCTCGGAATGGTGGTGGCTTATGGAAGAATTGCAGTGCGTAACCCCTGCGCAATGTTTTCTGTCATCCAAACCCTGCTCCCTCCAGATGCTGTAGAAGTCTGTGAGGGGCGGAACGGGAGCTGAAACACGAGACGTCACGGCCCCGCCCTCTCCTGGTGTTCCTAGCAGGGAGGGGGGGTGGCCGAAAGGGCCGGGGGGCCCCCTGCGTCACACCGTGAGCGCCGGGGGCGGTCACGTGTTCTGCAGGCCCGACGTCATAAGTACGGGACTGCTCATCCCACGTGACTCGGCTGCTGTGCCCCCCCCTGGCTCTTGCCTCATGGAGGGGGGGGCGAGCCCCTGGAGTGGGAAACCCCGTGTTAGCCTTGTAGCTCTGCTCACCACACGTGACTCGGCTGCTGTGCCCCCCTGGCTCTTGCCTCATGGAGGGGGGGACGAGCCCCTGGAGTGGGAAACCCCGTGTTAGCCTTGTAGCTCAGAGATGCTAACACGCGTTCGGCTGGAGCGCACACATTATCACTCACCAGATCCCTCCGCCTGCCCTCTCTCCGGGAGGGCAAAACATGAGCCCGTGGCCCGCGTAGCACGCTGCACGCCCTTCTCTGGGGGCTGCAGGCCTAGCGGAGCCACGTTATATGCTCGAGAAGTAACACAATCAGAATTCAAATCATTTGACATGTTACATACCCCCAAATGAGACTCAGACAGCGAG
This sequence comes from Knipowitschia caucasica, assembly GCA_964034765.1. Taxonomy (NCBI): domain Eukaryota; kingdom Metazoa; phylum Chordata; class Actinopteri; order Gobiiformes; family Gobiidae; genus Knipowitschia; species Knipowitschia caucasica. The sequence continues at coordinate 34,745,791 of OZ035838.1, read as the reverse complement.
TACTGATGAAATGCCGCACGGCTTTTATTGAAAGAACTCTTCCCACCCCGACCTCCTCTGCCATAGGGAGGTCGTCGGTGGGTGCGTTGCTCCCGCGAGCCACCCATGGGTCTGTCTGGACCCGGGGGCCTCGTCGAGGGGGGACGATGGATAACAGAGCGCGGATACGGGTCAGGATGCCTCCCGGCCAACGTTCTCTGCCTCTGTCCCGGCTCCGTAATGGCTGGTGGGCCTCGCGCCTCGGTGCTAGGTGCGGGGCTAGCCTAGCCGAGTCTTTAGCTGCAGACTCCAGTCTCGCCACCAAGGCCTGCATGTCCGGGCCGAAGAGGGACATCTGAGAGGTGGGCAGGTCCAGCAGCTGCCTCCTCTCCGCCTCCCTGATATTAGCCAGCCCAAGCCAAAGGTGCCTGGCCCGACTTGGGCTGCAGCCATGGAGCGGCCACCATCCACAGCTAGCGTCTGGCACATGCGCAGAGTCGCCGCCGAGGTGGTCCTCGCCTGTGACAGGAGGTCTCCACTGAGCGCCTGTCCAGAAGAGAGCGACATATCCAGGGCCCCCGTGATGAAAGCCATGTTGTTAGTCAATGCGAGGACCTGTGCTGCATTGGCATAACATCTATCCAGCATCGCCAAGACATCCTGTCCCGCTCGGAGGGAAGGAGAGGTCTGGTGCCGGGCCACACGAATGCGGAGGGCTGCAGGGCCATGCGGACTGAATCCTCGACGTCCTGTCCCGCTCAGAGGGAAGGAGAGGTCTGGTGCCGGGCCACACGGATACGGAGGGCTGCAGGGCCATGCGGACTGAATCCTCGATCACCGGTCCAGGACCAGTCCTGCCCGCTGCAGTACATGTCGTACCCCAGAGCAGGCCTCTTGGCTGCTAGGGGCTTAGGCCACTCACGTGTCGCGTAATGGACGAACGGGTCCATCCGCGGGCACAACGTGGGTCGCATCCTCCTCCTTCCTCGAGTGGTGGCACCCACCGAGGTGAAGTCCTCCACCGTCTGGATCCAGTGACGACGTCCGACGCCGGAGGGCGAAGGGAACTCGGACGAACAAGGAAGACATCTCAGAATGAAGTAAGTACTGTGGTAGATCTCAAACGGCGCCAGAGTGAAAGAGGGGGTGCGGCCTTGTGCAGGGGCATTTATAGAGGAGGGTGGCTGGTGATTGGAGCAAATTATTTTGATCTCTCTGGCGTGTGACCTGGGGGTCACGTGATATCCCACTAGCGAAGTCCTAAGGGACGTAGCACCATGACGTAGAATTGGTAAATCCATGAATATACTGGAATGTATAGGCACACATATTATTATGCCTCACCTTGTGTCCACGCTCCTAAATAATTGGTATGGCATCTGGCTATTGATCCGTGAGTGTTTGTGATATGGTCATGTTACGCTGTGTTGGTTTGATGTCAGACAGCGGTGTTTTCTCTCCCCTCATTAAGTCCTGTTCGGTTGTGCGTGTCTATCTAAGATTCCTCACCCAGAACCATTCACGGGCCTTCGTCTTCCAGGCTTACAGCTGCTGTAAATGCACCTGACACCTAAAATAAATACAAACATGGTTCCCAATGGTGAGAAGGAGGCAGGGGGAGAGCCAAAAATGGCACTTTACAACATTATGCAGGTTGGATGGGTTTGGTCTCCAGGGAGTTACATAAACTGCAAGAAAAGGATGATCCAAAAACAAGGTTCATGCGCCAAACCACACATTCAGTGAATAGACATCAGCCCCCCAATGTTGCTTGTACAGAGATGCCTGGTGGAAAGACTCAACAGGAACACGAAGTGTGATGTACCACAAGCTTGTAGGTTGTTGTAGCTCTTATCTTTGGCATATGTATTATGGGACACAGACAAGCTGATTTTGAAAGCAACTTTGTAAAGACTTGGGAATCAAACTCTTCACGCACAACTTGTGTAAATAAGAAAGGACAATATTTGCTTTAGAATATTTTTCACTTTTCAATTAAAATCTTTATTTGTTATTGTTTTGACGCATTTTGGGCAGTGTGTCAACTATAAAACTCTGTGTGTGAAATTAGACATTTTTTATCATTCAGTACAACTTCAAAACATTGGTTGGTTAAATAAATGGCCTTCATCATTGTCGCTCATTTTTCGGTTTAGTTATTCTTTATCTGACAAAACCACCATTATCTATTGACTCTCGCGGCTTCATTGGATGCTCGTGTCGGTCTGTTGGCCACAGCGCCTCGGGCAGGTGCAGAATGAAGGCCAGAGGGTGCACCTGTGTCTGTCAGATCCACAGATGAACCAATACAGACACACAGTCAATCAAACCCTGCAGCTGGCTCTCTCCTCCAGCCCGCACTGGCCACAACACTAGATACCACCCACACGTGTGCACTTCCATTTCACCACTTTTTTCCTTATTGATTATGTTAACTTGTGATGCATTATTTGTTGTCATTGCTGTTGAGCTCTATCTCACACCCTTGCAATTTGCATTCATTTTCATCCTCTATATTAGTCCATTTCAGGGTCGAGGGGTTGGCAATGAGAGCTGCCACCCAATGCTCATAGCACCAGTCCTTCACTGATCCTCTGCAGGTGGTGGGTCCACAGAAAGATGGCTGCTCCGTCAACGGTGACACAACCTAACAATAATTCAATTTAATTCAAATATACAGTAATGTCCATCCATTCAGTCTCTTCCCCTTAATCAGTGTTGAACCCACAACCTTCAGGCTCAAAGGCCAATGTTTTACCAACTGAGCCCCTGTCGCAGTAATGTCAGTAGTTGCAATAGGTAGTGGAAATGTAATCAAGAACCAATCCAGTAAAATGTATTGAGATATGTTTTTCGGCCCATATTGCACAGCCCTGATATAAACCCAGAGAGTTTATTGGGCCTAATGTGACTGTCTCTGTGGTGGGTGAAGGCTGCTCCCTGGGGTGCTTTCAGACAGTCCGAAGACTTGATCCATTATTCAGCGTGTGGAGCTGAGCCTGATATTGTCTTGAGGTGACATCATGAGCTCTGTTTCCTTTCCGTGTCTGCTGTGCTTCTCTGAACCTCTTTGTGATCAGACCATAATTTACTTTTCTGTGTTCCTGAGCTTTTATTTCCCTTTCTCTGTGACTTCCTTTCCACTTAGTGATTGCCAACACACAATGCCTTTCAACAGTCCCCATACAATACCTCTGACTTCCATTCTGCCCAGGGTTGGCTGTGGAGGTGGAATAAGCAGCAATATGTCAGAGAAATGAGAACGACAATGAATCATGAGTCTTTTGTTTGAGTTTGACTAATAATGAATTGTCAAAAATCCATTTTACTTTGGACATGTGTGTTTTACCAACTGTCAGAGTCTGAGTTTAATATGGAGGAAAAGGTGCAAATTGTGGCAGTCATTTATGAGCATGTTTTTATCATTCAAACATTACCTTGAACATTGTACTAATTCTTATTGTAAGATTCAATTTTGCATGTTATCTTTGATATACAATAGAAACTGGAGTTTACATATGTACAACATACATATTCTAATTTATTATTTCTAGCTCACACTGGGTGTCCACCGACTAACTTTGCACTGGACTTAATAAAGTTAAAACCAATGAGCGATGTTCTACTGACCTCGGAGCACCGTGAGTTGGAGTGTGTTGTGCATTTAGAGTCTGGTCTTTCTGGACTCCGCAGTGGTCTGCTCCTGCCTCCTGGTATTTAAATAGGTGTTCTCACGCTCACCCCTGACCCACAGGGCTTTGGGCAAAACCACACAGCAGTGACCGAAGTCAGTAGACAGCAGGCATCACTGCCATAATAGTGAAGGAGGCTTTTCCTTTGAATGATGTATATATAACGTAAGAAGTTTCATTTCAGACAGTTTAATACACTGGTTTCCACCATAGGTTTCAGTCAAGCTCATTGGTAGAACATTGAAGATTGTGTTTGGTATGCTGTTTTAACAAAGTCCTTAGGTTATTCATCCTTTTCTGGTGACAGAAACAAAATATCACAAGAAAAAATGTGATATTACAGGAATTTTAAAGTGTTTATCTCTGTATTGTGACCCCATTTTGGTGGTGGCGCTTTCCTATCTGCTCAGCAATTCACAAAGTAACTACGCCACTATTTCAAAAGCGAATGGCTTCAACCTCCTCACATTTCCTAGTTTCTGAGTAAATATGGGGTCACTACTTTCATGATGATGCCAAATATAAATTATTTTCATATTTCATTTGTTGCATCAGAGAAAGTAGGGACTGTGTGGCCCCTGATTGTTGTTTTGCTCCAGTCCAAAATAACACAACCCCATGATTTGATGAAATGGTTGACGGTCCTTCACCCACTAGCTCGAAGGATAGCTTTCTCTGAATTATTCCACATACACATGATTTGTCACACAGTCTCAACATTTCAGCTTTATTGTAATGCAGTAATGAGGTGATAGCAGCTCTCCTTCTATAGTGTCCTCACTCACTGGCCGCCTGTCAGCTGTAAAGGATCCCGTGGAGAGCCCTAGTATCTATACACAAAGCACTGCTAATATATAGTGATCCCTTCTCTAAGCCTTTTATCGCACCAATTAGCTGGATGTCTCTTAACGGCCGGAGGAGAAAGGGGCTTTAGTGAGGCCCGTACAGGTGTGAGGGCGCAGAGGAATGAAGAATGGATTTGGGAACTTGTTCATTTACTGGCTGACTGACTGAGGCGCAGGAAGGCTGAGGAAATGATTGACACCAAGGCTCCGTGCAAGGTTTGTTGAATCCTGCTTGTTTATAGTCTCGCCGCTCTTGTTGGTTAATTGTGGGCCAAAGGATGGATTAAAGAAGGTGAACATTTCAGAACTACTTTTATTTGAAGGTACTAGGTAAGAGTAATACAGGAAGCCATTTTCACTAAGGCCCGGATACTGGTTTGTTGTAATGGCTGTTGGGCTGACATAAGGTCTTTAGATTTCAGTGTGGCTGTGTAGTGGTGGCAAACCCGAGGTTCACAAGACACATATAGCTTTGTAAAGTAAAAACTATATAATTATATAACTATATAAAGAATATAAATCCAAAAGGGTGACCCGTGGAGCTTTCAGTGCTGGAACATAGTGTTTCTCTTCACGGGTCGAGGACATTGTTGCTCTTGGGTCAAGAATTTGAAATGTATTTTTAGGCCCAAACAAAATTCTCTTTTGTCCCCCTACCCTGTTTAGCCCGACTCTTTCCCCTTAAAAAAAAAAACAAGGGCTAAGGCGTAAGGCTTAAGTTTTTTCATTTTCTCAGTGCAAATAGCGGTTTGCTGACTCCTCAAATGATGACAAAGTGCAGTATTATTCCGAGCTGTAGACGGTTAGATAAGTTGAAATGGTGACAGGACAGCAGAGACAAAGGAGGGACACATCAAAGATAAGAGCACAGGGTGACTGCATATCAGCGGTGAAGAAGAGCTCGGAGGCAGTCTGCGGCTCCATCACACAAATGAAGGCGGAACAGGTGAGATCCGGCAACTTACTCACTTTTGTGTTTTATCTGCTGTTCCAGATCAATGACACTAGAAGAGCAGTTGGCTGGTATTCAACTCTGCATGGGTGGTTTGCGCCCACTCAAATGTTCTATTAAAAACAGCATAAAAAAGCAATCTGGAAAAATTGAATGCAGTTATTAAAGACATTTTCAGTCACAAATCACATGCATGTGATTTGTGTTGTTCTACATCAGTCCTCTGGCCCGTACTGTCCTCTACACTGCTCCACAGACTACACAGGGAGAGCATCAGAAGACGCGGACCTGCGCGCACGGCCTGTGTAGATACTCCAAAAAAATTTTACGCGCAGAGAGCGCGCAATAAACGCGTACGCGCTGTTTACGCCTATTGTGTAAATTCCCTGTTAGCGGCATCAAGATGGGTCAAATGCAGAGGATGGAATTTCCCTATGGAGATTAAAAAAGTGCACCTTTACCTTTAAGATTATCTGATAAATATTTTTTTTTCTCCATTTGTATTTCTCTTGTCGTGTGATGTTAGTATGTATGTTGACTGTGTACGTAAAAAAAAAAAGTATGATTTGTATATTTAAAAATTAAAATATACCAGGGTTGCCAGTTCCACACACACAGTATACCACTTGTTTTACATATTTTTATGACATGAGATATGATTTCTGAAGCTAGTTATTGGGTACAAAGCCTGATAATAACTATTTGCGTATTGTATTGATAATTACACACATACACATGCAGTACATACACCATTGCTGTTCTTTATTGCTCTAAGAATATTCCTACTGCCAAGGAATGTGGGTTCTGCCAATCATTCTTCTACTCCTACACAGAGGTCACCAAACTCTTCAAAGTTGACTGCATTGATTTTTAAATTTCAGACTTCCGCAACAACAACTTCATCGATGCCATGCCCTCTGCTGCGGAGTGGACCTCTCCCAACACACTCTTTTTCTTCCCCATCTCTTTGCATATTTACTCATATTTCCAGACCGTGACTTATCAAAAAAGGGGCTAAATCAGACCAAATGTTGTTGATGTTTTCGCCACTGTCCATCTGTTGGCTGGACTTTCTGAACTTGACCAAAGTCACTTGAATAACACACACGCAGAGGCGCACAGCTCTCAGTGCGCTCCCCAGTCACATCTCACGCCTCCTGCACCACACTGATAAGGCCCGCTCAGTCTCCCTGTCCGGGCCGCTCGCCTTTCCTTTGTTTCTCTTCGCATTTTTCCCCAAATTTTTTTAGTGTAGGCCTATTCAGTATTACGCCTTATAACACCACCCATTCCAAGATTCAGTTGCGGTTTTGTGTCTTGTCAAATACCATATCATTATCAGCCATCAACATCACAAAAGGAGATTGAGAAAGGAGTCGGTTGGTGGTTTTCTGTGTGGGAATTGAGTTGTGGTCTTGGATGTATTATGGCTCAACGGCCAGGGTATTATCTTATCGGGATAATGAACTGCATGTCTGTGTCCCCTTTCCTGTTGTAAAGTCATATTCTTCTTGCTTTAGTGATGTTTAAACCAGTGCTGGATCCCTGGGCACTGTTATATTATGGTTGAGAACTTTTATGGGTATGCTGAATCCTTTCTTTAACAGAATTTGCTGAGTCGCACGGTATCAGAAACCCTCGAAGGCTTACATTTAAATAGTGTTTAACAGCACAAAGGCAAGAGGGGAAAGTACATGCTGGAGTAAGACTGCTATCTCATACACTGCTTTTTCACAATCATTTACTAAATCTCATATCAGTTAAGAAAATGTGGCGGAAATTCTGTCCCAACCATACAACGGTTCGCAAAAACCGTTTTGTATTTTCGTGTGGTTTAATGAAATAATGAAGTAACATAATCTTTGCGAAGGAGGAGATGCATTACGACCTCATTGAGAGAGTAAAGGGCAGTAGAGGAGGAGAAAGAAAGTGTTGTCTCGGGGAGAGAGAAGATGAGGAGGGGGAAGGAACATTAAACAGGCCTTATTTATGACAACGTACATCATATTGAACTGCAAAAGGAGGTTAGGCAGCTCCTTTCTAACTCGCACTGGGCCATTCCCGCTTCAGGGGACTCGTCAAAATTGTGGTATTTCGACCCGGGGCAAAGTTGCATTTTCCTTAGCTGTTTTTTAACTTAGGTTTGGGATTAAGAGTCAGGTTAGGGTTAAGATTCAAGATTCAATCATTTCTTGTCAATGTCAAAACAAAGAAATAACATTTAGAGCATTACTTGAACTCTTTGGTCAGGTTTGATCCCTTTCTTTTGCAAGGAAAAATAAAAAAAACATCCATCTCCCAGTTTATACTTTATACTAGTTTATATATACATTTCTGTTATGCTGTATTCTTTATAAAACAAACGATGAGCAAAAGTGCCTTCTTTGATAGAGATTTTATACTTGAAATGTTGTTTTATTTAAATTAGTAAAGCTATTGTTAATTTATCTTGTGCTGTGTTCTCCTCAGTCCCACTGTTCTGTAACTTGTGGTGCAACACTGACATTCCCCCGCTGTGGGACATATAACGGAACTCTTAATCTTAATCTTCTTCTCTGAATCTTAATCTTCTGTGGACGTCCCGTGACAGGATTAATGAAGGGAAGGTTTTCTTAAAGGATAAATATAAATGTCACTTTGGGTAAGGTTTAGGGTCAGGGCTGGGGATCAGGTTAGTTGTAGGCTCGAGGACGAAATACCAAGATTCCTGAGTCCCAGTGTCTAAATAACAGAAAAGAAACCTGCACTTTGAGATGTGCAGAAATAAAAAATGAGTGCATTATGGAGTTATTAGTATTCAAAGATTCTTTCAATGATTAAGGAGTGGGGGGCAGAGAGTGAAGGATGGGAGCAGGGAGGGGAGGGAGTTCAGCTTTCTGATTGCCTGGTGGATAAAACTGTCCTTCAGTCTACTGGACCTGGCTCGTGGACTGAAGAGAATGTGGGATGAGTAAGAACAAATAGGATCGAGAGGAACAAAAGCTGTAGTTTTTTTTTTTTTTTGCAAGACTTCTTTTGGCTCACTTCCACATCCTTTGTTTCTGCTCTGTTTTCTCGAACCCTTTAAAATGACTGACAGCTGTTTCACATCTGGGCTCTGCTTGGCTTCGTCACCACGGCGACCTCCAAGTGTTTTACAGACATTGGATGAAATGCGTTAAGACTGTCTCTGCTGATTTTTTATCGATATCATTGCTGATTTTGGTGATTTCATGCACAATGGCTTTGACATTTGGGTGAATTAATTTTTCGGCCGCGCCTCAATATCACAAAAAAAGCAGGGACGAAGAGACTGTTATTGGACCAGTTTTATTGGAGAGAAATCACCAACAAACTGGTGTAAGGGGACTCTAAAGTGATCCCATGAGTCTTGATAAACAGGGGCTGTCCACACACTCACAAATCCTAGTTTTGGTCTGTCAGAGGCATTGATGAGTAATGCAGCAGTGAAATCTGACTCTAAACTCATAACTCATTTTAGGTTTTTACTTTAGTTTGACTATCACAGTATTTTTGCTACCCTTTTTATTTATTTAGGTCATCCCCTGAATTTCGACAGCACCATCTTAAGACTTGTACTTTTCGATCTCGCTTTGCTTCAAGTCAAAGTTGAAACTCCCTCGAAACTTTGTGAAGTTTGATTTCTCATGCATTTCTTTTTCTTTTTTCATTTCACCTTCTTTCAAGTGTAAAATACATGATTACCAAGCCTCTTCCCTCTCAGGTGATTCCGACAGTGATGGCTGCTGCAATTATTTTTGTCTGTGGGGAAAATAGCCTCAAAATCAAGCCTGGAGCATGACAATCAGCAGCTTGTAAGTGTGATCACCCTTTCATACGTGATGGGTAAACCTGTCTCTTCACTCATGCCAAAGATGAAGTGAATCCGTTTCCCTATACAGCCCTCTCCTGCACCACACACAGACACGAGTTTGTAAATGAGGGAACGTTTCATCAGCAAGCGCCCGTGATGTCGGGGAGGCATGTTTTTCTAATATGTTCACAGTTGACTTTTTTCATGTGAAATCTTCCCCTGACCATAACAAGAGTTTTCTGATTGCAATCAAATTCTAAAGTGATGTCAAAGTCACTCCTTCTTGTCCTTTACAGTCTACGGCCATGACCTTAGTGTTCCTATTAATACTAAAACTCCGGCCAGCAAGACCATTTTTAGTGGCCCCTTGTAGCATTGGTGGTTATGGGTGACCAAGGCTTGTTTTACATCATTATATTCTCAGGAAAACAACCACACTTTTTTCATTCAACATTTTTTTACCCAACACATAATTAGAAGTGAAATAGTTAACACAATGTGTTTAACTTCATATTTGGTCCAGTTTTGGTTCAAGCCAAACAATATTTGTAAATATATATATATTTTTCCAGAAAATAATAGTGAAACTCATGTCACATAAAAGCCATGTCAATATAAGTTCATGATGTAAAAACAATTTAAAGAAAAGGAAATACCTTCTGTTCTTTTGGCCCCCGACCAGTTTCTAAGGTGTATAATTCTTATTTCTTATTGTCACAGGTAAAGACGCATTATTGGATAGAAATCTAAGACAAAATTAAAACTGTGTAACTGTTATTTCATCTATCCACTCATTTTCTTCGGCTTTATTCATTCAGGGATCGCTGAGGCAGTAGTTAAAGCAGAAACACACCTCCTCCTGCTCATCTCATTCCCTGTTTGCGAGCCCTGGGTCTTCCCGGGATCTCCTCCCAATGATATCAATATTTTATATAACCTCTTCCATATGTCAGTTTACTGCTTAATTTCTGTTTTAATTTTTGACGTTTTTCCTCAGTTTTGTTCCCTGGGACAACATTTGTAATTACTGTTTCGTCGTCTGCTCCTTTTTGGGGTGAGATATTGTCAGATTGTAGCTCCTTCAGCGTGGCAGAAGGTCACTGTCTTTTATTGGCTAAGTGTTAGCTGCTAATGGGCCAGAGTGAAGTCCTGTAAAAAGAACATTTTATTCTGTAATGTAAAATTGGCTGATTAAGTTGAGTGCCAAATGGCTTATACAAGCACCTGCTAATGGGGCGCTTTTCAATAAAACCACAGTAGTAAAAGACAAGAAATGTATACTCTACAGCAGTGTGGTATATACTCTGCTATGTGTTGCCACGTGTTATTTATTAATCTATGTGTTATTTATTGGCTTCATTATTGATCTTTTATTTAAGTTTGTAAATTGTAATGTTGTTCTGTTGGCTGTGTTCACTGTTACCCTAGCCAGGTCTAAAAAAAAAAAAAAACGGTTTCTGTTTTTGGGACTTCCTGTTTACAAAAAGGCAAATTAGAAATTATTATTATATCATACTATGTGTTGTAGATGTTGTAGAACAAATTCGCTCGGCCAACTCAAGAGGGCGTTACAGTAAAGATGAGACTACAGGATAACACGTGACGCCGCACAACTGACAACATTTATCCATTTGTATTACATTTTTAATAGTATTTTATACACTTAGAATCTGCAGAACACAGTCATATTGCAGATTTGGCCATAATGAAAACATATGTTAGTAATTGTCAAGCAAAAAAATAATTGTTTTACTTTTTTGTTTGGTTGAACATGCTACACTTTGACCGATACATTCCTAGCTATGTAGTTTTTGTTTTTAGATTGAATGTTGCTTTGGTTAATTCTCCTTTACGTCTGCAGCAAAGTACAGTGAAGCGAATTCCATGTACCATTCTGTTTCTTCCTCCTCCGTCTCTGCTTCTCTTAAAGGTCCCATATGTCATAGCCTCTTGATATTATGCTTCTTGCTGTTCCAGATCATTGTATTAGATTGTGTGATTAGGCTCACTTTTACAATCTCCAGTCCAATGTCGCTTCCCTTTTGGCTACCTGTGCCTCTCTAAATCATTCAGCGAGCCATCAAAGTTTATTCAAGGTTACGTCGCAGCTGTTTCCTGAAGAGTAAATGAAATGAGCCGAATGACTCAGCAAAACGGCCCGACGCTGCTGGTCTCGATACCCTCACACACACACACACACACACACACACACACACACACACACACACACACATATTCTCATGTTGATAAGATGAAGTGTCCATGCTAACTCCACAGCGCTGGGGCACAGATAGTGAATGGCCATAAATTATACCCATGTGTCAGTGCGGTCCGTCCTCCCCCTCCCCCTCCCCCTCCCCCTCCCCCTCTCTCTCTCTTCCTCCCTCCCTCCCCATATCCATACTGTACCAAACTGTACTGAACTGGACTGGACTGCAGCTCTGGGCAGCATCGACAGATCCGCTCAGTTGGACTCAGAGTTACGACCTTCGACATTGTGTTTGGCCCAACAGAAAGAGTGTTGTTTAAGTATCCTTTTGTCAACAAATCAGACCACAACATGCTGCCTTCATCTTATTAGAAAACGTTTGATTCTATACACACTGAGAGCTGATTGGCTGAGAGAGGACTCATTTTTCTCACTGAACAATCTGATGTAAAGATGTGAAAGAGGCCAAAAATACATCCATGTGAAACCTATATAGAACCAAACTGTTTTGAGAGCAAAGAACTAGACACATATAATTTTTTACATAGTTATTTTGTTATTCTTTCAAAGTTAGGTACACCAGCTTTAATGTTGGCCATATGCCTTGCACAAAACAATATATATATACAATCTGAAACTAATAGCAATTTAAATATTTTATGATCTGAATGGAATGAGGTCTCATGCCAAGTCTAAAATTGTCTGTATAGTTTAATCTTATCATATCTGGATGCCTTGTAATGTTTTATTCATCCAAATAATACATAACACGCGACGAACCTGGAAGCTAATTGTGTTTTACAAGAACAAATTATTTTTTCATTCTCTGTCCTAGCGCTGTAGTACGGCGACCACTGCCCCTGACGGAAGCCTCAGTGGATGGGTCAAATGCAGAGAATGAATTGCCCAACGGGGATAAATAAAGTGCACTTTAACATAGTATTGGTCAAAATATCAGTTAAAGGTAATGGCAGCGAATTGAATTTCACTATTAAAATTATGTATATGTTTGGCCATGGGGCACAGTACTACATACACAACAACACAAAAATACTATGTTTAAAATAGTCTTTCCCTGAACTACAACCAGTAAAAAGTAGCTTATATCTAAACTAAAGACTAGAATATCAAGGATTTCGATTCATTTTGACCAATCAAGAAGCCGTGAGGGTGAGCATGCACTTCAACAGCAGCTAAGAAAACCGCCACAATCAGTAATGGAACTTAACCTTGTGACTACATTTGAGTACAGTGATATATTGGAAAAGTTTAGTGATTACAACTGACTCACTTATTAGTATGCTTAAAGCCCCCTCTGAAGTCCCTCAAATCCACTGCCCGCGATGTCTACAGAAAAAATGGCTCTCTCATGGACCAGATCTACGCTGGGCGGCACGGTGGCTGAGTGGATAGCACTCTCGCCTCTCAGCAAGAAGGTCCTGGGTTCGAATCCCGGCCGGACCAGGGCCTTTCTGAGTGGAGTTTGCATGTTCTCCCCGTGTCTGCGTAGGTTTCCTCCGGGTACTCCGGTTTCCCCTACCACTAAAAATATGTCCAATAGTTCTGGCATGCGCCTCCTGTACTGGCGACCCCGCTCCCATCTCTGTGTGGAGTGAGAGACAAATGCCCAATATTAACAATTGTAAACCGCTTTGAGACTCAGATCTGCAGTGAAAAGGCGGTGTATAAATACTTACTTACTTACTTACTTACGCTATTGCACCGCGCCTCTTCCTCCGCACTCAGAACAATGAAGCATGCGTCGAGTGGCGTGTGGATGCAGTTTGTGAGAGTGCGTTTGATGTCAGCAGGGTTGATTCACACTCACTTACCCCCGACAACCGAAATCATACCACCCGCCTTCTGACAAGCTCACAACACACACGCCAAGCTAATTAGGAGTCTTCATTATTGTTGGGGTATGGTGTTCGCCGGAGCTGGTACAAGCTTCACTATACTACTTTTAAATAGAATCCAATGAGTGCTCTTAAAGGAGCTATACTTGTCTCTGCAAGGTTTTTTTTTCGCCCCTCAACTCGATCACAGGCTTCTCATTTCATTTATGCTCTCCTCCCACGAAGCGATTTGCGATCGTATGAAAGCATTAGCGCAACTTCTTGTAAGCTGTACAACAATCACTGAACTGCTAACGAAATATATAACTGAAAGATCACAGCTAGTTTCACGTCCAAATGCAGTCGAGGCGGTCCCACACCCGCAGGTCTCTCCAGAGGATTCGATGTAAGCTAGCTATGTTCACCCGGGCTTGATTTCTTCTTCGATCATTTTTTCGCTTTAGTTCCCTCTTCTCTTCCTCACTGTTGTGTCGTTTGGGCTGTTTTGCTGTGTCTGCAGTTACAGCCAGAAGAGTTATAGCCACTTATGCTAACATGCTACTGTGTTTAGCAGCGCTGTAGAGGCCAGAGGACGCAGCCTCTTTCTGTGATTGGAGGAGAGCGGGCGTCACACTTAAGTCTCTTCTCAGCACTTTTTACGGCCTGAATTCATCCACAGCTGAATCAACGAGCTCAAGTTTTTAATTAAATTACGGATTTTAATTCAACTTGTATGTAGTGATACGCATTTTTATGAACTCATTAGAAAATAAATCAGGTATAGCTTCTTTAAGGGCATTTAGGAAACTTCTGCTTTGTTCTAAATAATGGATTTTGCGTAACACTATAATTCACAAGGGAGAAATGCAAGAGAGTTTTGTTTAATCTTGATGGGTATTCTTACGATATTAACTGTAGTCATTTTGTTACCATACTCCTAATGTACATTTATTTATTTATTATGGATTGCCTCTTGAGATAATATTATCTTTTTTCTCTGCCAAACAGTTATAAAACAAAACCGTTGCGTTCTGATCTATTTCATCGTTTTATTTCACGTTTTTTTGTACAGCGAAAGCCTACAACTACACAATCAGTAGTTTTTGTAGTTGTAGCTGTGTAATGAGACTTTATTTATTCAAATGATCTTCTAAAACTAGAAATGAAATTGTACTAGCCTCATTGCATTGTCTTTTGACAGTTTGCAGCCTTCGGTTAGTTGATCAAAGGAGTAAAACAACAACTGTCATAACAGCACAGTCCACGTATGATAAAATTAAATGCTATGTTTGATAAAGTCAGGAAGGTCCGGGTACACTTGACCAAACCTCTCTCTACTGGAGTTGTAGAGAAGCTAGAGCTAGCACTTTACTTTGATAACATGCATGTACAAGGAGTACAGTGGTATTTGTACAACGATTTTACATGATTTGGGCCAATCTCTGGAATTGCTTGCATTTGATCGTATTCTGCATGTAAGAGAGATGTGTTCTCTGTTCAGGGCAGATGGTAGACACACTATGACAGACACACACTGTGTGACATCGTAGGGTTGAGCGGTTTGCCAATGTCAATGTCACTGGCCTTTTATTGTGGTCAGGCCAGGGCACACCTGTGCAGTGTCACACATTTAGATTAGATTGGTTAGATTTGTAACCAATATTTGATAGAGATTGTAGTTTGGTAGAGAGATTGGAAAAACATCAGGGCTGGAATGATGCCTTATTATTTGTTTTACCAAAAAAGCAGCTGAGCTTAATCACAAATGTTGATAAGGATGTGTTAGTTTCCACTTGGCGTGGATGATATAATTATAAGAAGAACAGTGGAGCAGAGAGCAAAGCTATAGAAGTACAGTAATACTGCCATGTCCTCTGACAATCGTGCATGCATGATATAATATGGTAAAATATGCAAGCTGCACTTTTCAGTGGTGTAAGACCATTGGAATCCACAGTCTACCAGAAAAACAGATTTTCTTGGTACAAGGCGAGGATTTATGAAAAAATAAAACCTCTTGATGCCAATCAGGAAGCTGCTTAGACATTCTGGTAGCAGATGCTGGTCAGCCCTGCTTTATAAATGTGTTGCTTTTTTCATGATGTTTTGTTAATGTGATTTAGAAGCACAAGCACGGACTCCACTGGTTTACCATGTGAATCCTTATCGGTGTCAAAGAGCAGATTCTTTCCAAAATGGACAGTGACGAAAATGTCTCGTTTCCAATCGTTGCTTGGATGACCACAGAAAAGTTTTTACTTGGCAAATTAGCGTCACAAGAAATTGGCTTGCTACATTATAGTGTGTGTGAGACTACTGATGTTGGTTTTATAATTCCCTAAGATACAATGGTTGTGGACTGGCACAGACTGTAGACTTGTGATTATGCTGGATGACATGAAAAGATTAGGTTTTGGGATTTCTATGTTCAAATTATTCATGTGTCCTCAAAGTGTGAACGCACCATGGAGTCGAGTCTGGTCCAGTCGGCAGCTCTGACTGAGGAGTAAGCGGCCCCCTGTGTGAATGTGTGGTGTCAGTGTAACCCCGCGGGGATCAGCTAGCCTAGTTTAAGGTGTGATGCGCACACATCCAGATTGCATCAGTCCTGCGGGGTGAAGTAGTGCTGACCAGATAAAGTTGTTTCCTTTCATCTAATGGCTCTGTTTGGCTGTGGTTCAGGGTTTGGTAGTGATGCAAGCCGTGCACATTTTCTCAATTATTTCTATTGTGTGTATGATACATCAATGGAATGGCCGACAGTGATGAAATTCAATACATTCAAAAAACTCATTCTTTGTTTTTTTTTTTGCCATCCCTGAACACCTGTACATTGTGATTTCACTTATTTATTATTATAACTTCAGGTGGAAGACAAAAGACTGAAGGTTCCACACTCCCTACGGACCATCGGCTTCTATGTGCTTGTTATTTTTGCATTTCCTGTGTTCTGATTTGTTGTTGGCGAATCGACAACTTTGTCATGTCCTCCGAGTGAGGACTGCTGTTGTGATTAGGGCTATACAACAATAAATTGAAATGAAATGGACATGATTTGTGGCAGAAGAAGCTTATGATACAAATAATTTAGTGTTGGTTGGATATCTTTGATTGCCAATATCGTTTATTTTACGCTAAAAGGAATCTTCAAGTGCTGTTTAGGATGTTCCTGTAGATTATTTAATAAATGTATCGTGGGACTTGCCGGTTTGGGCTAGGGATAGGTTAATTCTCTGTAAATAAAGTAAAAGGGATGATGCTCATGCTGGATGCAACTTGTTTTTGTTTGGGGCGTGATCTCATTAAAGAGTAAGCCCATTTAAATTTGTTTACTGCTTTAAGCCAAACTTAACTCTTAAATACCTGCGTGTGATTGTTCAATGTTTCATGTGCTCTCCTTGTAAATGTTTTATAGACACCAGTTGTTTTGAAGTCCATCTTTCTGTCCTCTTGCATCATTGCGCACAAGCACCAAACGCAACTTTTTATACCTAATTCATTTTTGTTTCTTACCATCTTTGTGAGAAATGGCTGTGGACGCTGCTCACACCACCGGGGATTCTTACTTACCCGTCCTGTATTTTGTTTTACCTTTTTTCTCTCTGCGTGACCTTAATTCACGGATGGGGTGCACACATCTATTGCTCTCAGTGGAAGCTCATGTTTGTGAGCCAGGTGTAGCCGTTGCCCGCTTCAGGCGAGCTGCACAATGTGTGTGTTTGTGTGCAGGCTGCATCATAAGGCATGTCGTAACACTGTAAAAAACCAGACTATTTATTCAGTTTAAAAGTATGCTGTGGATTAGATGCATCAAATAATTAGGGCACACGTAATCCAGTTGATCCAGTAGTGAAAATACTAAACTGTTTTCACGACTGCTTCCACTTGTATTGCTTTGTGTTTGTTTGAAACAGCAATAATGGTCAGACGTCGGTACAACTACAATGGTGACTTCCAACATACAGTGCTTTCCTTGTGGTATTTCTGAGGTTTTTTGGGGGGATTTGTTAAGAATTTTGTTATTTTTTCAACAATAGACCATTCACACAGAGGTCCAGGACATATAAATCAATACAATGACACTCTAAACAAAACAACAAAGCGAAAAATGAAAAGCACACATTCTACAGCACTGCTCTGGATGTTGATGGTCGCCTCTTTCAAATCGTCCACATGCTGTGTACAAATCCACGTAGTCAGAGTTGATATAAGTCATAACCTACTGACGGCAAGCTAGCATGTTGAAGGGCTTTCACCTTGTGGTTATGATGTTTTTTGGTGGCCATAAGTCCCCACCAAGAAAATCCTTTGATTCATTAATTACGAGCTTCAAGAAGACATTCATCAGAAGCAGCAGCGGACAGACAGACCACGTCTCCCAAAACCGAGCCACCCCTGGGCACTTCCAGATGAAAAAGATCCCAGTAAACTCCATCATGGCACTAACTACAAGTCATGGAGAAAAGCCGTCGTGGTGTTAAGTCCTATGTGCAAAGTTCAAAAGTATCTGTTGATAGTCCAGGTTTTTCGAGGAACAGATAGTGTCCAAAGCAGTGCCCTGGTCAAATTCCACAAATATATTTTGATTGTGTGAATAAGAAAACTGTTCACTCAAATTACACCGTTTAGCGACACATCGTGAGGTTAGATCCAGTGAAAATTGTAAACGTCTTCGAAAAAAACATTAACTCTCATTTGGGAAATATTTACGTATGTGTCTATGTATGTTTTCCACAGTGCAGCATCTTCCTGTTAGCTTGAGTTTGCGTTTTCCTGTTTTTCAGCCCACAGTCCCCCAGCTGCCTGAGTACCACCCCTCTGCTGCAGCCCTATCTGCACTGCATGTTTGTCTCCAGCTCTCACCAGGTGGATTTAGTTTTGAGCTGTGGGCCAATGTGTGTGCGTGTGTGCGTGTGCGTGTGTGTATGGGTAGGGAAAAAACAGGGGGGTGGCCTAGTTCTTGGAGGAAAACATGATGCAGAATTAAATAATCTTCAGCAATCAAAGCAATAAAGGACGTTGGGCAGTGAGCTGTCTTGAACCGCCTTCACATATGGACATTTGTGTGTTCTGTTGATGCTCCTAATTGTCGAGGAAGTTCAGACCGCTCCAACTGTGCTGTTAATTTCTCACTTTGTTATCACAACTAAAAAAAAAGCAATATGCATCTACACAGAGCCTGTTTTGTTTGTGAGAAATCCATGATCACTCAAGCATTGCAAGTGTAACTAAAACACCCGTAGACCCCTGCATACATCTGCCAAGAAGATTGTTTAAAATAAATTCTCAATCTAGACAGTGATTGGAAACGCCTCAAAAAACAAATGGAATGTACTTTGTTTCATTTCCTAGATGTAGTTATGTTTCTAACACACAGACCCAAAAAAGGTCTACATGAGTAAAATTGCCAGGTATTTTCAAATTTACTACTACAAAACATATATCAATTAAGATTTTAATGCAGCCCATGGAATTGCTTTTTTGAGTTGAATGGCTCATTGCAATTAATAGTGGAAGATGACAAACATAACGTCTTTGGAGGGTGCAATAAAACTCCCAAACTGCTGCCTACTCACCAAAACTATTTAAATCTGGAGAGACACAACACAGACACAAAATGGCTTGGTGGCATAAGGCCTGGGTACTGGTGGTGGCATGAGGGAGCGTGCGCACTAAGGTCGAGGCAGAGGTGGTGATTGAGAGGCGTGAGTAGGCAAAAGTGACACCAGACAAATTCCTTGCGAGGCTGGAAAAGGGTTTGCTGTCGGGAAGCTTTAGCTGGTTTAATTGGCGTAGGTTGGCAGTGCAGTGTGATTGGCCGAGGGTGAAAGGGGCCGGCTTCGATGGGCTGCATCAAGTAGCCTACCAGACTGGATTTCTGCAGGTTGATTTTCTGTCTTTTCCTTTTTTTATTGAAATATTCTTTGCTTTATTTATAGAATTTCTTCAAACATGATGTTAATCTGAGATAAGAAATGCTGTGAAAATCTCTACAAGTACAACAGCGACTCTTTCAAGCAATAAACTTTATCTACTTTGGCTCTGTCCTTAGATGTACTCGCAAATGATCTATTTTAGATACTATGTGTTAATTTTGTAGAAAGCACGTCTCCCTTCCCTCTTTACTTCTCAAATGCATAAGATTCTCAAAGAACAAAAGAAATTGAATGAAGCCAAATTACTCAAATCAAATTATCATCTTCTTAGACTAGAATTTTACTTTCTGTACCATACCGCAGAAATCCCCTCCAGCCTTGACATCAAAAGACTTTTCAAATGTAGTAATCTCTTGATAAGAACTAAGTGAAACGCTGCAATGATGGCGTTCATGCACAGTAATTCTGCTGGAGTTTGCATCATTCATATGGGACAGAGAGGATAAAAAGTCAATTCTGTGATAGCTTTTAATTAAATGTATGGGTCATTGTCCAATTATCTGGGGAGCCATTGAGATTATAGCATGTGGGCTCGTGCTTGGCATGGAGAGGGTCCATAGAGATACAAGTCTGGATATATCATGAACATATGGATGATGGCTACTTAGGAGAGTTGGCGCTGGTAGAATGAGCCAGCACAGTTGTAGTGCAGGGATGGAAGGTCTTGCTGCTTTCCGAGATAAAGTTGGACACAAGGTTTCACTGAAAATGTTTTTTTTGAGTACTTGTGAAACCAGCAACCTAAAAACAAGCTACTAATACTTGATTTCAAAATCTCTTTGAAATCTCTTGGTTGATTAACTCATTACTGTCATGTCATGTTCAATTAGTGCGAATATTAAGGGGTGTGAAATTCAGATTCAACATGAATCATCAGAACGCCAACAATATTAGCGATACTAACAAAGCGGATCAAACTAATAAAGTTCACACTTTATCAAACCTAGATCTACTTTTACAGAAACCATTGAGCTGATTTCTGTGGAAGTGTTAACATTCAGAATATTACATTTGGTTTGATTCATGATGCCTGTGATTCATGATCACCTAATGACCATGTTTTATTTATAGACATATTTATGGGCTATGGCCAGTTTAAACATTTACTTATAAAAAAATACATACATCTGCCACAAAATGTTCTCATATTGCAAATGTCACTTATAACTTAATCCCTCCTTATTCTCCCCGTGTCTGCGTATGTTTCCTCCGGGTGCTACGGTTTAGGTCTGAATGTAATGAGTGAGTGAATGAATGATGTTGGTTGGGGGTTTGAGGCCAGAGTCTCATTTCCGTCATCGCTGTGTTTGGAGAGAATGGAAAAATATCTGAACTCTGAACATCGTAAAGTGCTTTGGGTGACCTTGGTCTGTAAAAATGCGCTATATAAAGAACGATAGTTACTTTCTATAACTGTTATCGCTCAGTTTATCTTTCAGAATCGCTCAAATCTCCTTTACTACGTCCTACTTTGACGACGCGAGCGCTTGGGGTGCTTTCTGCTCTTTCTTTTGAGGATGCGCTGTCAAAACACGTTGAGCAGCAGTCACCTGATTTAACCAGCTTCTCTTGATGCGTGTCCGCCTCGGCCCGTGCGTAAAGGCTGAGGAGGAGGATAAGGGCTCTTGTGCACAGGCCTAATACATGAATCAAATAAGTAAATGGAGAAGTGCGAGTGATGCACGGTCACATGTGAACGCGTACATGTCACGTGGGAACTTGGTTTTGTTTTGCGACATACCAACTCTGCCTTTGCGATCGGCCGGTAGATCGCAATCGACCGCTGGGGTAGTCTTGCGCAGTTTTTCCAATGTGGTTTTACTGCAAATGGCAAATAAGTTCTTGAATCTTGACCAGTGGATTGCGATTGACGTATTAAGCACCCTTGCACTGCATGTAACAACACGTGCATTCAACCGTGGAAGCCAAAGAAAAGGCTTTTATCAAACACGAGTGAGAAGCGGCTTTTTGCACTTCTTTTTACACTTCAACTCAAGGTGCTGCTGTTTGTGTGATGTCAGACGGTGCAATTTATTAAAGGTTAAATAAAGAAAAAAAAATCCTTAATTTTAAAAGCCTTTTGCCTTATTCTCATAATTATAGCTATCTTGTCTTGCATAACATAACAAATCTATCTAGAAACTATATACAGGTAAACAAGGAACCACATGAACTAGTTACTTATTTTCTGGTATTAGAAGTTCACACTGTCCCCAAAATCCGTCTCATTCTTAAGTCTAAAATATCCTTGCGCATAAGCTGCCAAATAATTATGGCAATTTTTCAATCCTGGCATAAATACTTTAGCACTGAAAGGCTGTTGCTTCCATTTGTTGACGATTTTAACACTCTGCCTTTGCCAAACAGAAATTCAGCATGTGGTCTCATTTCTCTTATTTTCTTGATGAGGTAAAATAGTTCCCTTCAAGAAAAAAAAAGAAAAGAAAGTGTTGACAGGGCAAGTATATGGACCCACTGTGAATATTTCCTGAGCTCCTTTGATAATTGTTGGATTTTCCCAGGTGAGATGCTCATACACACTCTCCAGTCTGTCGGCACGGTGATGTAACCTTGGGAAATCTCAGCAATCTGGCGAAAAGCTGCCTCTGACTTGCTCTGGTCTTTCCAGTGGACCCTGCCTGCTAACTCCCTGTTCCGCCTGGCTTTTTCATCTCATCGACCCCACTGCAGAGAGGTCAATAGAAAGAGCATATTATTGGTTTTCTTCTTTTGGAATTTGTTTGTAGAGGTTTGATTTGTTGGCATCTTATTATCGCAACGTATCGGCAGGGCGCAACATAGTTTAACCCGGTTTCATGTTTTTATTGAGACGGTGAGAGGAAAGATTTCCGAAAAAAACGTCCAAATACAAAGTAAAGTTATCCTCATTGTGATACGTCAATAAATGTATTGGCTCGCAAATATACAGTACAATCTCATCTTGTATCCCATCTACAGCAGGTAAAAAGCTTGGACAAAACTCCACAGAAAGTGAGGCATTTCATGAAGCATAAAGGCAAAAGGTAGTAAAACACATACATAGTAAAATTGTTGAATTGTTTTAGAATTGTCATTACCAAAAGGTAGTCCAAGATCAGTGTTTCGTAGAGCTAGGGCGTGGTCTCGGGTCTCTTTGGTTAAGGTTAAAGCTAGACTAACTGAGAAATGTTCGTATGTGAGCACTGGGCTCCTCCCCCTCAGCCTGGGCCCCTCCCCCTCAGCCTGTGCTCATGCTAATTGCGTATGGAGCTCACGTCTCACAATATGGATGCATATTTGAACGTGGACGACGTGACCATAGAATGATAGAACAATCTGGACCCGAAACACATTCTCTTCCTTGTTTCACAAAAACTCGATCTAAAATTAAATGACACGCCAGCACAAATATGCGCTCTTTATTCTTCAAAAGGACGTATATCTCGATGTACTGCATAGATATGGATGGAATTTTCCTAATTAATACACAAATAAAGTGAGATATTGCAGCTTTAAGACTAGGATTAGGTTTAGGGTTATGTGGTAATATCAGATTCATATAGGCTACATTTTTACATCTGATACATCTCTGAAAGATAAAGGTACTTTTTCCAGGAAGTTTAAGAACCATCGGCCTAAAAAAACCAATATGAAACTCATTGTCACAGGTCAACTGCGAACCATTCAGATGTAAATACCAGTCACATGGGACATAACTTTTGCCTTGGCCGAGGTCTGTTTTCCTTGGCCCATTGCTTGGCCTCATTTTTCTTTTTCATTGCATTTAGTCCTAGTTCATTTCTCCTTCTATCAATCCCCTCCTCTCCTTCTGACCCAGCTCATCTGTTTGTCCCTAAACGCACCCCTCTTTTCTCATTTCAAAAATTGCCCTGCGCTCCACACTATTCTTCTCCCCATCTCCCTACTTCATTGTACAGTCATCTTACCTTTCGCCTTTATGCTTCATGAAATGCCTCACTTTCTGTAGAGTTTTGTCCAGTCTTTTTTCACCTGCCGTAGATAGGATACGAGATGAGATTGAAAAGCCGAGAATGGGCAGATGATAATGGAGAGGTGGTGCAGAGGAAGAGGGAGGAGGAGGAGGGGGAGCCACCACACGATCAAAGAACAGACGACTCCAGAGAGTGCCCCTGAATTAAATAGAAGATTAAAGTGAATTAATATTGAATAGAGAGATAGACAGACGGAGACACAAGGAGAACAGGATGGAGAAATTAGTAGAAAGGGAACCATACTCTAAATGACTCGCATAAAAGAAAACTGCAAGTGTTTAAGGTAAAATGTATTCGTAACCCTGATTGTTAGCGGGTAGTTTGTAGTTATCAAATGAAGACTGTCTCAGTGACTGGCCAATACATTTTACCCCCAAATTTTAGAATCAAACTTAGATTTGCCGATAAGCCTATTACTCACTCTGCCTGGGAGTACTGGTTCAGTCCTCATTCTACAGCCTGATTCCTGGATCTATAACCTGCCTGTTTGTGGAAGGGGATCCATCTCTCAATATGGGCGTCCAAGAGGTTTTTAACTTTTTTTTCCCACTGATTTTTTTTTTTGCCATTCCTTGTTGATACAGCAGGGT
Organism: Knipowitschia caucasica; assembly: GCA_964034765.1. Taxonomy (NCBI): domain Eukaryota; kingdom Metazoa; phylum Chordata; class Actinopteri; order Gobiiformes; family Gobiidae; genus Knipowitschia; species Knipowitschia caucasica. Next base: position 34,721,947 of record OZ035838.1, on the reverse strand, counting down.
CTAAGGACAGTGGTGATCTGGGACATTTCAGGACGTCATCCTATGGACCAATGGCTCCTATGTGTTTGTTATTGTTGCATTTCCTGTGTTCCAACTGTTTGATTCTCTGATCTGTTGTTGCTGGAACATTATAAAATCTGCCGGGATGACTGCTGTTGGGACTTAGGGTGATATTAAAATGATAATAATTGTTTGCACAGAGTGAGCGAGGTCATTGTGAGTGAAGACCTCTTTACATTTTCCCTTGAGTTGTCGCAACTCATTCAAAGTTGCATTCCAATAGGTTATTTGTGATTGTTTTCCAAGCCTTTTTACTCAGAATCTTGAACACAGTCATCCGGTTCATGAAAGTGCAATACTTGGAAACAGACTTGAGACAAACTGCACAACAAACAGAGCACCGATCCAATGCTCACCTGCGTCTCTCGGCTGCTCTGGCCAAGCTGGTGCCTGCTGTGGGAGCTGGCAGCAGCACTGGAGCTGGATCACATGTTGCCAACTTGTATTTGGAAACCAGTGCAGCACCTCTGTACCACATTTGTTCAACGCTCCTCCCATGGGATTTATGAAAGAAAATACCAATACACTTTTGTACAGACTGAGATATAGAACCCAGTGAGGTAAACCGGGTGATATTTGTGTATGATGTAGTTTTAATTTAATCTATTGTATTAATGCCTTGTACAATTTTTGTCAGTATTATAATTGTTCCTGAGTGTATGACGGTTGGACCCTCTCCATATACTTGGAAATTCATAGACAAAAAAATTTCCACCCTCTCTATGCAAGGTACAGGAAAAGGTTATCCGAGCAAAAAAGATGGAAGCCCCCTCACTCAGTGTCTCACTGGCTTGCATCCATAATGTGAAGTCAAAGCACAATCAAGCTCTGGAGTAGAACATGAGACAATTTTTTTTAGGTCAATCAAAAGGGTTACGAGGGACAAATCCATCCAGCTTTTTCACTACTTCAGTAAATGTTAATAATTTGCCAATCTCCAATAAAAAAACTATCCCATTAAAGACTGAACATAATAATTTGTGTATAAAATAACAACTTTAGTCAATCTTGCCAGCAGCAACAGGACAACAGTCTAATTACAGACACTGATGCACGGGTGTCTGGTCCGATCCTGGGTTTTTTCAGATCAACACCCCTAAAAAAACAAAACGAAAGTCCCTCAGGCCCTGGTTTCAAGGTAAAATAATATATAATTTAATAAAAGGTAAGGCATCAGGTGTTAAAGCCCAATTTGACCCATATATGCAACCATATGTTGGCCAACGCCGAAAGGCAAAGATAAGAATACTGACCTGAGTGCAGCCAATCACAGTGTGCAAAGCGACCATATATCAGCGCTGTCACCACGGCTACAAATCACTCCCCTGTTTGAGCCCATAAAAGATCCATTCTTTTCAGAGGCGAGCACATGCAGAGCTTCCCCAGCACACATACACTGGAATAGTGGATGGTGCAAAGCTGTCTGCCCGGAACAAAGCAAATTCTCTCCCTTTTGAACACGGACTTCCAACGCCAACTCCCCGCTGACCCAGTCAAGCCGCCATCTTTGATACTTCACTTCCTGTGGATGGATGCGTGTAAATCTAGCAGCGCAAATGTTTCCTGACCATTCAAAGCTTTCTGATTCCTGTGGTATAGTGGTCCAGCTCGATTTGGATGGAAGTTCTTTCTTTAGCCCCCGATGTGTGACAAAGCATTTCGGCATTTATTATTGGATAGTCAGAATATATTTCCTTTTAAAGTTATATATTTGTCTGGGGCCCCTTTAAAAGTAAAAATAAATATTCAAAATCATCTTTTTAAACCATGTTCCAAAAAAAGACCTGGGGAAAATAAACCTAGAGTTGTTTCTTTGATATATTTCTTTCCATATATAGTAACATCTGGAACTTCTGGCAAAAGCGTGTAACTTTTGTCTACATTTTAAACTAAATGTCTAACTGCTCTTGTCACAAACAAACAGTGGCGACAGAGGCTCAGTTGGTAGAGCATTGGCCTTTGAGCCTGAAGGTCGTGAGTTCGAGCCCACCACGAGACCTTCTCCACCGACTCCCACTGATGTCTGTTGTCGTTGTGTCCTTGGGCAAGACACTTAACCCACTTTGCCTATAAGGAGCGCGGAAATGATGTTCGTTGCTTGCCTTGATGTGTGTATGTGTACATGCATTAAACTGAAATTTCTCTATTGTGGGACGAATAGAGGACCTTCTTCTTCTTATCTTCAGAGCAGTGTATTTACCTCTAAATTAACAGATGCAATTTATGTTATTTACAATCACAAGGCTTTGTTTGTAGCCAGTCATTTTCTAATGTAATGGGTAAAAAACAACAAATGCAACCCCTCCCTCTGTTGGTAGCATAGGGAGTTACAGCAGAAAGCCTTTACAATCCTTGATTCTTTTATCTCCACATATTTTCAATTGATATTTTTCCACATGCTAAAAAAACAAGAAATGACAATGTAAATAGCCTCGTTATTGTTTAAAAGTGAATGCATTATATTTCCTCTTTAAGCCACCCTGTTGTTTGTGGTTGTCTTTGTCTGCGATCGCACCTTTCAGGACTGATACCCCTCAGCTCCTCCTGTGTTAGTGTTTGTTTGGAGACTGCACTGAGTGAATCTCTCAGTGGGATCAGCATGTGGCAGCGCCCTTAGCTCTTCGTACTCTGCAGAAGCCAAAGGGCCGTGCTGTTCTTCTGTCACCCCCCACTGCCTCCTAATGGCGTCTGCCCTCTGTAAATGTTACACAAAGATTTATTTGCATCACTACAGCTGTGTAAAATATCTGTTTTTTAATATTGTACTCACAAGGACGATGTTATTATTTGGAAACTAACAATAAATGTGGCCTCGCTTTTGCATCCCCCCCCCCCGCGCCCCGGAGACGGGTTTTCGTTAATTACAGAATGTAGAATCAGCCGCTTGCCCCGAATGGAAAATGTCATTCCATTTCCTGGGAGATCTCTGAGTATTATCAAAATGAGTTCATATCAATGCCATTCGGTTTAAAAGAAAAGATAGGATCAGGAATTTCATCCATCCATCCATCCATTTTCTTCCCCTTAATCCATTTCTGGGGCGGGGGGGGTGGCCAGAGATGCCACCCAGTACACATAGCACCAGCCCAAGCAGGAATTCTTTATGTTCCAATCTTCCTGAAAATGTGAGACAGGCCTCTTCTCTGACAATGTTTAAATCCAGGTTAAAAACAGTTCTCTTCACCTATGCATACGTACAACTGAGGGATTCCATATTTCTGTCTTTATTTTTAAGCTATTGTGATTTTTTATGATTTTAATGCTATTTTGTTTTGTTCAGCACTTTGGGTTTCCTTGTGTATGAATTGTGCTATACAGATCAACTTGCCTTGTTTCATAAAGGACTCAATATGAAGTGAACTTAATCATTCTATCCTATGTATTCTTTCTTATGTGTCACAAGCATGTTCTCCTTGTAGCAAACGTAGCCTCAAAGCTCCAACAAATGTCACAGGACTAAATAACTAAATATGAAATGCCTTGATATTATCCGATGGACTGGGTGACTCCTGATGTGACATGATTCTCTGTTCAGCTGGGCTACCGTGACTTTCTGACTTAATGTAAAATGTCACTTTCTAAATCGGCTAATAATTTAAGCACTCTGACATTTACAAGTCTGCTTTTTCTTCTCCGGATTAGATTAGGTTTGCTTGAAAGTAAAAAGTGTGAAAGTTCGCGGAAAAGTTGCTGACCAGAAGATAAAAAAGGATAATATAAAAAAACAGCGTGGGTCAAAACATAGATTTGCACAAGGGCACTGTGATGCAAAAGTAAAAATGTTATCTTCACTATCAGGTGGTTGTTGGAGGTGGTGGGTCGATCTTTCTTACAAGAAGGTAGACAATGTGGCAATGGAAAAAGGGAAAAAACTCCAAGGCAACCTGACGTGCAATAAAACTCTATTTCTAAATACAAAGCTTGGGGAAAAAAACATAAATCAGACCCACACAGTTCTCTCCAAACGATCCTCCCTCACGGTGCTCATCAAGAAATACTCGGATTGACTTCTTTAGTGCTGAGTTTGGTGTGTGTCCGCAAACAAGTACAGTCCTCGCACGCAATGTTATTTCGATGTATTTTTGCGTCGACCAAGTTCACCTTTCATCGCAGCTGGATCTGTTTGATTAGCTCACTTTTCCACCGCTCGCTCTTCCTCCCCTTCTTCAAACACAGGCTTATAGTTCTGAAAGCGTTGTTTTACATAGCATGCAGCGAAGTAACAAGAATAATATTAGTCAGAAGAAAAAAACAAAACAAGACTAATGGTGTTTGTGTATATATGCGCACTTGTGTGTTTACGTGTATATGTATGTAGACTCTCACTGTACTTTGTTTGCTCAATGAATTAATAAATAGCAGCTACTTATATGTTGTATATGTTATGTTCTCTCTGTGTGCTCGTACTGCTGTCCTGTATGTGCGCTGCAGCAATGACATTTTCCCACTTTGGGACGAATAAAAGTTCTCTTATTGTATTTTGCATTTTTGAAACTCTCAAAATGGAAAAGTTGGTAACAAATGTTGTGTTCCGTTTGTCCTTTTTGGGCTGAAAATAAACCGTGCTCTGAGCAGTACTTAGCCTGGTCTTGCAACACCATTCTTAGGTCTAGATTTGCTCCACAGGTGGGAGGGTGTTAACTCCTTTTCCAGATTGAAACGATTGGATCTGAGTTTACTGTGACGTATGTAATGCGCCCGAGTGAGTGAGGCCTTTAGCATTTATCCTAGCTTTAGCATTTAGCCTAGCTTTAGCCATCCCCTTTGCCACTAACGGAGCCCACGGGAGTAGAGCCAGAACATCTTTGCAGCAAGGACATTTGCCAAACATTCCTCTTGCTCCGGCTTCAATTTCTTGATATTTGGAGCCGAACCAGAACGGATTAATTTACAATACAATACAATACAATACAATTTATTCTTGTATAGCCCTAGGTCACAACAGAAGTCATCTCAGAGGACTTAACAAAACCATTGAAATCACCAACACAGGTCAGAGAATCAACAGTTAAAACACATGAAGAATACAGTATAAAGCACACACAGAAGAAAATGTCCATACATGTTGTAGAATGCTAAAGTGTCCTGATCATCACCAATCCTTTCTGTTGGACACTAACTGTCCAACAAGACCCTCCTGCATCGACAAGGAAAAACTCTTAAAAAACCCAGTGGGAAAAAGTGAGAAACCTTGGAGGAGAACTAGGGAAACCCACAGGGAGGGAGACCCATATGAGAAAGGGATCCGCTCCTCCGGACGGACAGACTAATGATCCAGGACCTAAGCTACAGAACGTGGACCAGTGGACGCTGAACGTGGACAGGTCCGGTGCAGGACCGAAGCACTCCCAGGCGGGTCGGGCGGGGCAGTCCGCAGGTGTAGATGGAAGAGGCCAGGCTCAGAGATCCCGTCATCGTACCATGAAACAGACAATGGGACAACGGGTGAATAGCAATGAACAAACTACAGTCAGAATCCTAAAAATGCTAAACAGATAAAGTAGGAAGGAGGAGAGGATAGTGCTCAAGTTACCATACTTCTCCCAGCAAACTGACTCCCTATGCAGCTTGACTAACACTCTGAGGAGTTTAACCCTTCTCCGAGTCTTACCTTCCTAGCCATATGCTAAACTAAAGAGGACTGTTTTAAACCTAGCCTTGAATAAAGAATAACATACAGCATAATATATAACATAATATACAACATAACACAATACATTATTGAATAATATATAACATAATACAGCATATATATATAATATATACACTACATATTATATATTACCTAATTATATGCTAAATTAAAGTAAAGTGCTTTAAGCCTGGCCTTGAATGTGGAGACCGTATCTGCTTCCTTAACATAAATGGGAAGCTGATTCCACAGTAAAGGAGCTTGGTAGCTAAATGCTCTGCCACCAACAGTGACCTTTGAGACCTTAGGGACCACCAGACGTCTGGCGTTTTGTGAGCGCAACGCTCGACCTGGTTGATACGACACTAACGTGTCTTGGAGATAAGAAGGAGCCAAGCCATTTATGGCTTTATATGTTAAGAGTAGGATTTTAAACTTTATTCTGTACTCCACAGGGAGCCAGTGGAGTGATTTTAACACCGGAGTTATGTGCTCCCTCCTTTTGGTACCTGTTAAGATCCTAGCTGCTGTATTCTGAACGAGCTGGAAGCTCTTCAAAGAGGCTTTAGGGCACGCTGCCAGTAAAGCGTTACAGTAGTCGAGCCTTGAGGTGACAAACGCGTGAATGAGTTTTTCCGCGTCACTTTTAGGAAGGAAATTCCTAATTTTAGCGATGTTCCGTAAGTGGAAGTACGCCGTTTTAGTTGCTTGGCTTATATAAGCCTTGAAGGAGAGTTCTTGGTCAAAAATGACTCCAAGATTCCTCACAGTGTTACTGGGTATTATACTGACATTATCGAGAGTAACCATCTGGTTAGTGAGGGAGTCACGCAGGCGCTTCGGACCGAGTAGGATCACTTCTGTCTTCTCCGGGTTGAGAAGTAGGAAGTTAAGAGTCATCCACATTTTAAGGTCCTTTATGCAGGCACTGAGCTTTTCTAGCTGATCTGTCTGATTAGGCTTCATCGACAGATAAAGCTGTGTGTCATCTGCATAGCAGTGGAAATTAATTCCATGCTTTTTAATAATGTTTCCCAGTGGCAGCATGTAGAGAGTAAAAAGAATCGGTCCGAGTACCGAACCCTGCGGCACACCGAATTCCACTCCAGAATAAGGCGACGAGTCCTGATTCACATTGACGAAGTGATATCGATCTGATAAATAGGATTTAAACCAGCCAAGGGCTGTTCCTCTAAGACCTATATCACATTCTAGCCTCTGCAGTAGAATGCTGTGGTCTATTGTGTCAAATGCAGCACTAAGGTCCAGTAGGACCAGCACTGACACTTGTCCATTATCGGCAGCTAGTAGTAAGTCATTTGTGACTTTGACTAGTGCCGTTTCAGTGCTATGATGAGCTCTGAATCCTGATTGAAAGACTTCAAACATATCATTTTCCTGCAGGTGGCAGCGGAGCTGCTCAGCTATAAGTTTTTCCAGGATTTTAGATATAAAAGTGAGGTTTGAGATCGGTCTGTAGTTTGTAAGTATTTCTGGGTCCAGGTTTGTTTTCTTCAGAAGGGGTTTGATTACCGCGGTTTTAAAAGCTTGTGGGACATAGCCACATTGTATGGATGCGTTTATTATATTTACGATAGGCTCAATTATCAAAGGAAGTATGTCTTTGAAGAGCCATGTCGGGACTGCGTCTAACATGCAAGTTGAGGCTTTTGAGGATGTGACCACAGAGATCACCTCTGCTTGGCTCACAGCCATGAATTTATTAAGGCCCACTGAAGAGTCTAAGTGGGAAGTCACGTATGCCGCTTCAACCTGTCCACCACTAACAGCAGGAGCAACCTCCTCCAGCTTGTCACGGATGGATGTAATTTTATTATTAAAGAAGTGGAGAAAGTCGACACTGCTCAGTGAGCTTGGAATTTTAGGCTCGATTGCGCTATGGCAGTTTGTGAGTTTAGCGACGGTACCAAACAAAAATCTACTGTTGTTTTTATTCGCTTCTATTAAAGTTGAATAGTATTGAGTTCGAGCCCCGCGAAGGGCCTTCTTGTAGTTTTTACAACCGCATTCGCCGCCATTGCCAAAACTACAACCAGCTAATTTGGTGCAAACTCTTGATGTCACGACACCTAGCTACAACACCCGCCTCCCCCGCTCACTGGATGGTTGGATGGGATACAACCGAGGTAACCGTAGCCACTAAGATCAGACCTCGACGTACATGTAGGAACTGATAATTGACCAGAGTTTACGGTTTAACTTGCAGAAGTGAAGCGAGCGGCCTCTCTGCAGCTCCATAGGTCTGAGTAACTTATGTGTAATTGGTGTCACCCAGTTGCTTCTCATTAAAGTCATTACTTGTGCTCTGTTTATGTTTGGATCAAAACAAAAAGTTATAATTACTTTTCCGCTCAGTCTCTACACAAAGGCTATTTGTATTTAGCCAAATGATTTTGAGCCGCTGCTTTTGCTGCTGGGGCCACTAATGTTGATGATAATGATGATTAAGATGATGAGTAATGATAAGCGAACAGTTATTACAGAGCTGGGAATAAATTATCCAAAATTACAGCACTTGTTTCAGATACCAGTGCATTACGTTAACATTCAAGCGAATATCCGGAGTTTCTGGAAAGTCTTGGTTTATGTATTATTCTTTTGAATTGTGAAAAAGGGATTGCGCTGTCTTTTACTATGGTCGAGTGCCATTGGTAATTTGTATACATCGATGTATGTAAGTCCCGCCCTCGGCCTATAGACCCCTATACAAACGGAAAATCGAGGCTCGATCAGCTAGCCAATAGGCTTTTACTTCCTGCAGCGGCGACTGTCAGTCAAGGTCCATGCGCATGCACAAAACCGTGCATGGCCACAAGGACGCGCATCTTCGGCCAGCGAACACAACATCATGGCGGAAAGCTCCGTAAACCCGAAATTGCCAATACCACGATTGCCATCTAAAGCTGCTCCTACATCAAAACAAAAGAAAAGTCCGGGGACAAAGTTGGCAGATAGACGCCTTCGTGACCACCGGAGAATATATCTTGGAGCGGCGTTTCAAAGGTGGAGGGACCTGCGGCTTTTGAAGGGATTTAAAACTGACCCTGAGTTGGCGATGTATCTCTTGGACAGGTAATGAAAACTTTTTAATGCCACTTTTAAACGTGTCGCTAGTGAAAAACAATACCACTGTCTTTCTGCAACAGTAGAATGTGCATAGTGTCAATTAGCATGCATCAAAGCTAACGTTAGCGTACCATTCGCTAGCAATATGTCAGCTCAGCTAGCTGGCACACTTCTACTCTGGACCGAGTCCATGTTTCATTTCAAGTCAAATGAAACTTATTGTTCGTTCTTCAATTGTCACTACATGGATTTATTGGTTTTCACGTAGCAGCTAACAATCACGGTACCCCAAAACACGTTATTACTAGCGCTACTTTTTCTGACATGTTACTTGTACTAGCTTTTTGGCTGCAAACTCCTGCAAGTCAGTGCAACGTTGTGTAGTTAAACGCCATTTAATGATTATAACGTATCTTCTATGTTTAATTTGTAGCTATCAGAAACGATCAGATTCTTCAACGTCGACACCAAGAAGAAATATTAAAAAGAAAACGACTTGTGATGCCAGCTCTTTCCAGTATTGCAGAGTCGTTGTCTGAAAGGTACGTGATCTATCCTGTTAGCATCTGAATGATCCCAATATAAAATAAAGGCTAATCCAGTAGTTCCCACACAGCAGCATTTATATTGTGTGTACACTGTAGTTTATATCAACATTTTTCCTTATTTCTTTTTGCCTCACTCACTCTACTTTTTTTTTTTTTTAGAGAGGAGGATTTCTACGAAGTACTCCCAATTGGCAGTGACGATGATGGAAAAAGGTACGTTATTCACGATATTATAATTTTTCGTAAATTTGGTGTAAACAATGTTTTTTTCAGGATACAGGCTGATGAAGTGGATGAGAATGATGTAAACAGTTTGCAGAATTCAATGTGAGTATAAAAAATGTATACAAGAAATTTAAGACCACTTGCTGCAAAAGATATGTTACAGAGCTAATGTTTTGCAACAAGTGGTCACGGGAAATTTGCCACTATCAAATTCTGCCTAGCCCTTTTTAAAAGTTGTTACAAGTTTTTCAGTCCAATGAGCATGTGTAATCAATACATCTGATCCAGTGCAGTACACCTTTCTTAGTTAATAATAATAATACAAAAAAAATATGATGTCCCTCTGTGTACAGCATTGACTGGACAGAAGATGAAACATGGACCCCATCTAAAGACACAGAAGAAGTTTCTACCTCAGAGGAGGAAACAAGAGAGGAAGACAGTGAGTCTGACGACAGTGACACGGACTACATACCAACAATACGAATCAGGTGAGTGTTATTTATGTAAGGGGGTAAAGAGGAGCCCTGCAGTTTGAGTATAAACGCATGCTTGGAGGCTAGAACAGTATGAGGTGCTGCGTTTAAACATTTCAATCATTGTATAATGAAAAACGATGAGAAAATATCTGAACTCTGAACATTGTAAAGCGCTTTGGGTGACCTTGGTCTGTAAAATGCGCTGTATAAATAAACATTACTTAATTACTAATATTGAAATGTATTGTGTAAATAAATAAAAAATATATCATTTGTATCATTTCTGCTCAGACCTGGAGCTTCACTTGCCTACAATATTGATGAGCTTCCTGTGGCCACTGTGGAGGACATTGTGTATGATGGCATAGGACAAGACCCTCACCTCCCACCTTGTGATGATCCGTCCATACCATGCAACAGCATCAGAGTTGAAACCCCAGAGGACATTGTAGGCCAGCAAGCTGCCATTGTGTATGACACCTGCCTAAAGCAGCTTGTTACATTTCTCCAAATGCCAATTAGAAGATGTCCAGCAAAAACTCTAAAAGATGAATGTGGAGCCACTGGACCATTTGAAGTTTTTCTTGTTAAAAGAGGAAGCGCTGTTCTACTGAAATGGGTATGAGGGCAAATTGGGATTTTAAAATAAGCATGGATCAATATATCTAACACACGTTTTCATCTTCATACTCTTTAGGTGTGTCTCAATGGTCATACAGTATGGCAATGGAATTCACAGCCCACATTTAAATTCAATATGCAAACGGGCGATTTCATGCTCGCCACAAACATACTTCTCAGTGGAAATAACTATTCCAAAGTCGCCCTTCTGTTCAAGTACATGAACATGGGTATAGTAGCTCAGACATCTTTCTTTGCCATTCAAGATGCATACTGTGTGACAACCATTGAGGAATTTTGGGAAGAGAAAAGAGCTTCCATAATCTCTAGTTTGAAGGATGAAAGAGTTGTTGCACTTGGTAAGTTATTTGTTTTAAAGCTATAATCAAATGTATTCAATTAATTTTTATGAATTAAACAATTTGGAATGATTGACATATACATTGTTCTGTTAAAAACACAGGAGATGCTAGAATGGACAGCCCTGGTTTTTCGGCCCAATACTGCACATACACTGTGATGGACAATGGCAGTAAAAAGATTATGAATATTGCCAATAAAGACAAGCGAGAAGCCCAGGGACATTCCACCATAATGGAAAAGTTGGCATTCATTGATAGTTTAGACAAACTTAGAAATGAAGTCAATATTTCTGAGATTTGTACTGATGCGCATACCCAGATTTCTGCACTTTTCAGTAAGTACACTACAATGTAAACTAAACAATACTAGTTATTTTTTCACAGTAACACATGTGTTTTTTCAATTAGGAACTGGAATATATAACGATTCTGGAGTGGAGCATAGCTTCGATATGTGGCATGGTGCGAAGAACCTCGGGAAACGAATACATGCTGTGAGTAGAAATTATTTTTATTTTTGTTTATTGTATTTATGCTGACCTTTGTTTACAGTCTGGCCAACAGCGGGATTGCAAAATTCTGTTGCAGTGGAAGAAAGACATATGCAATCATTTCTGGTTTTGCTGCAAAGTAGCAGATAATTATGAAAGATTCTTTGTAAGTAGTTTTAAGCTTAAAATCTTAACCTTAAAATATTCATTTTAAAGTGAATAGATACACCAAATATTGTTGAGTCAAGTGAGGAACTTGAATTGTGCCATAATTGTCTTTTTATTGTATTCTTACTAATGGCCTTTTTATTGTTTTACTTCGTAGCCCATGTGGATTGGCTTATTGCACCACGTCACTGGTGAACATGAATGGCCCTATGATGCATGCCAACATGACCCATTGGTGGAAGAGCCTACTAAGGAATGGATAAAGAAAGGATCCAAAGCACACTCTGCCCTTTCCGAAATCATTCTGAAAGAACGCTGGCTCAAGGATGTCCCAAAATATTTGAATTATAAATATATCTATATTCATCTTTTTCTTCTATAGATTGTAAAATTAAATTGAGTTTTTTTGTTTATTTTTGTAGGTCCACAGCACATTTGGAATCCTTCCACAATCATCTTCTCATGTATGCAAGTAAACGTTTTAGCTTTGTACAGCCTGTGTACAATGCACGTGTTTATCTTGCTGCTTTGGACTACAACCACCATGTTGACCGGCCTATGAGAAGATATCCTGATGGATCCTTGCAGTAAGTGTATACCAAAAGATAATCAAATCATTTTTTCTTTGTTTTAAAAATATATTTATTTTGTTACATTTAGAGGGAGAAGAGTGTTTAATAAAAAATCAAGATCCTGGGCCTTTTATGCTCTGAAGGTAAAGAAGGACTATGCCTATATTCCCTCACTTCAAAGCAAGATTGTGGCTGCTCGGATAAACAGCAACAGAGGACTCCCAAAACACACCAAACTCAGATCTAATGACCCAAGACATTTAGGGTTAGTTTGTGGTGTTCCAGCCCCATCAACAAAAGAACTGAGGGACAAACATGTCAGCCGTGGAGATGGTAAGATGTTGTATTTCAATGTTGTTTATTTTTTCCCCTCTGATAAGTTGTTTAATTTCAGCAGGTCAAGAAGAACGGCAATAGATTTGGAATTTTTCCTGCAACAATAGAATATTTATTCTATTCTGAAGTTTGTAAATAAATGTATATACTTTTGTTGAAATGCTTTGCCTGTTGTAATTACAGCACATAGGCATCAGATTCAATTAGGATCCTTTATTAAAACACACACACACACAATCCTTTCAACAACACTTTACAATATAATTAAATTATAATCGTCTGGGAATGAAGCCGGTGTAGATCCCATTCGGATCAGGGTATTTCTCTCTTATTCTCCATACCACACAACTTGGAATGACCACCCTGTTGCGAGCTCCCAGTGTGCCATACTGCCATGAAACGTATTGCCTATATGCAGCATGGCGAAATTGTCTGTTGTCCTCCCCTGGTTCCGAATCATCATGAAGTGCGCGTAAGTCATTCCACAGATTCCTCGCCAGTCGCAAAACCCCTCCGTCAAGAATCAGAGTCTGCATGTGCGGAGCAAGAGAAACGCACAGGGCAGGGGATTGCTGGCAGCATTTTTCAGACATTTTTCAATGTCTGTTGGCATGTCTTTACAGTGGCTGCAGACACACCAAGTAGGCTGATTATCTGTAAGCGGGTCTCGTGCAGCTGGGCCTGAACGGTGCATGATGCCAAGGAGAACGCCAGGGTTCCTCTCCAACACTTCCTGCAGTACTTCCAGAGCGTCCTGGTGGCTTAGGCTTTGAAGGAGTTCCTAAGAAATATACACATAGTTGTACAATAATAAGACAAGTTCTATATGCACATAAACAATACCTTTATTTGCCAAGTTACTCAGTGTTATACATAAGAGATTACTAGTTTTAATGTTATGTTGTGATACAGGCATAACAATGGTGTTGGACCATGAGTCCGTAATAAAAGCTTCATTCATTCAATATTACACTCTATTTGTTGTCTTTTGAATATATTCCACTAACCCTAATAATTGTATAGTAATGATACAATTTTAAGTGGTTTCTATGTACAATTTGTTTTATGTCACACAAGTTCTATATCTAACCACAGCGAGAACAGCATGTGGAATTCCAGTGCATCTAATGGTTACCCATTACAGTAACTAGTAATATAACGATTGTTATCTATAATATACTCCTAACACTAGTTTCGTACAACCAAATGAAGACTTCTCAAAATGTATTAACATCTAAATACCCGTTCAAAGTTGATGCGCTGGGTTCGAATCTCATGAACACGTGCAGAATCCTCCAGGCCTACGTTGCCAGCACTTCGGCCTCTCGGGGCACGCCGACCCCGACCCAGTCCACGGCCCCTGGACGTAGACGGACGGGCTCGCTTAGGTGCTCTGCTCGTCGGGGTGAAAGGGGGTGAATCCTCGTCAGAGGACGACTCTGCTGCATGCGAACTCTAAGCAGCAAAACACATATATATGTGACATGTGATATGCAAAGCAAAGGGTCAGCTCTAGCTATATAACCTATATTAGCAATTTAGTTGCGACGATTGATAGTAACTAGCAGAATTAGCAACGTTAGCATTGCTGCATATAGGCAATATTATGCAGTTCTTAGACAAAATGGATAAAATTCTTAAATACATGCTTTGTCTTACCTCAGAAATGTCCATCGCCACGAAATGAAATAAAAGAACGAATATTTGCGGACCTTCCAACTTTGTTATGTTCGGCTCAGCGCGTGCACAACCGTAGAGGCGTGGCTTCAAGAAGATTGACAAATGCAAGGGAGGGGCTAGGTAGCGGCATAGTGCCGTTCAGGTTTGAATTTTCACGCCCTCTTTTCATCCTCCGGATATTCGCTTTAACGTGTGGTCACCATCGTACTGTAGATCTAATATCGGTATTTAACTAACATCCAAACATCAACATTGTATTCAAACATTATCTAATCCTTGTGTTTGATTTACAACCTATGGGGAGTTATTCAAGATAAATGGGTTTTATACTGTGTGCCTTTTTTATTTGAACATATAAAGACAACAAACTAAAGGCGTATACATACTGCAGATATATTGTTTTATTCTGTTTTACTTCAAATGGTGTGAATTGTTTTACATTGATTCAGATCCGATTCATTGTATTTGCCATTTGCAGTAAAACCACATTGGAATACATTTACCCAGTCCCCTGTGTGCACAAGACAAGTACAGATAGAATTGGACACTTGAAAATAGTTCATGTAATAATCTGTAAAGCACTTGTGTTACAGCTTTGTATGAAAAGCACTGTACAAATACAGAATGTTTGATGGGTGAATAAAACCAACCTTCACTTTCATGGCTTGAGATTGAGATCAATTGCATACAATGAAAGAAAAACAATTCAATCCAGGGCTGGTGCAGCTCTGACTGACACCCCCCGACCCAGACTTGGATTAAGGGGAAGAAAATGAATGAATGAATGAACAATTCAATCCAAAGCTGGCTGGAAGTTATGCTTTTGCACTTGGGTCTCAGGCACCATCGTTGTCATACGAGTTCATTCTTGTGGATTGGAGACATCTCCATTAGTTTGTGCATAAGGCTCCGTGCTTTAGGCAACTGTTAAGATGTTGACTTGCCGTTAACCCTTGACATTTTCCTGTTGGAGTGAGTCAGATTAGAGGAACACACACACACTTGCAGAATCCCATGGACACACATGGTCTTTTGCTCTAATGTGAACTGTCAGCTCTGTCACATTGTTTTGACTTGTTACATCGACTCATGCTGCAGGCCAAAGCTTCTTTGTGTGAGAAATCAATTGTGGACATATTGTTTTTGTTTGAATTACTGATGAAATTGTAAATGACATGATCTGTCAAAAAACATTGGCTTAAAAAAAAACACATTTAATCCCTATGTGTGTGTAAAAGAAGATAAATAATGACTATGGACACCTGATTTGCCTGAAGCACCAACTCGCTGTCATCACTGAGGAGGCAGGTGTAGTTGACAAGCAATGGACCTGAAACAAATCCCACTCTATTCTCGCTATTTATACTTGCGCCTTTTGCCTTCATCGAAATATATGAGCTGTGTGACGATCTGTAAGCTTACATCAGGTTTATTGCAAAAAGGGCAAATCAGCTGCTGTCATGTATTAATCAAAGAAATGCCCGCACCATACTAATGATGCAATGTTGGTCTTTCAAGTGTGGAGTGGGAGGAGGAGGAGAGTGTGAAAGAATGTGTTAGGTCTCAAACTAAAGGTCAGACAACACCGAAAAAAGAATCACTCCTAGCCGATTCCCATGGTGAGTTTACAAGGGAGGACTTTCACACAGGATCATACAGCATAAGGTTGACACCCTGTCTCTAGTTTGGATATATTTTTGACATGATGAGTTTGTGGAGAGACAAAACCTGAGCTGGAAATCAACCCGTACTTTGTTTGTTTGTTTTTTACTTCCCCATTAGCTATTGAAACATATAGTGGCTATTCTTCCTGCGGTCTACTGTATGTATTCAGCAATGTTAGGTTTATATTAGCCTGGCCTTATCCATCCGTACACTCCGCTCAATCCTCATTTCCTTGCATGTAACGTCTGAGTCTGGTCCCCATGTTAGCGATTACAATCGGATGAATTTCGACCGATAAATCAGCGAGCGTGGGAGGCGGGTGTTGTAGTTAGATGTGGGTGACGTCAGGAGTTTGCGTCGAACGGGCAGGTTGTAGTTTGGCAATGGCGAAAAATGCGATAGTAAAGTATTCCGGTCTGGTTCTATCAAGAAATTGAAGCCGGAGCAAGAAGAATGTTTAGCAAATGTAATCGCTGGAAAAAATTGTGGCGATACTCCCCACGGGCTCCGTTAGCGGCAAAGGAGATGGCTAGGCTAAATGCTAACAACAGACTCGGGCGCACTCCATACGTCACGGTAAACTCAGATCCAATCGTTTCAATCTGCAAAAGAAGTTAGCCCCTCCCACTTGTAAACGGAGCTCAATGGAGCGAATCCAGACCTTAGTACAAAATGTAATGTGTACTATGGTGTGGTACGACCAGGCTAGGTTCATATACAAATTGACAAAAATGAATGTGCAAGAACAACTCAGCTCAACTCAAAAACCTTATTGTCCCCAAGGGGACGTGGTGGAGCAATAAGATAAACACTACGAACAATACAATACAATAAGAGAGGAAACATGTGCAAATCTTTCAAAAGTGTCCAACAAAAGCATACTGTTATTACATACTTAACTCCAACTAAAGTGAAAATATTTACTAGGTCAGAGGAAGACAGAGGGCTTGGTGGCAGCTATAATTTTTATTTACTGTCTAAAATCAGAGCAACATATCAAAATCCAGTAGAAAGTGGAGTTTTTATCTCGGCCTGTCACTCTTTTTGCAGTGCTCGCTCATCCTGGTCACGCTGCCCTTCGCTGTATCTCAGTCTCCATCTGAAATGGGCACGACACTCAGAGCCAAAGTGGTGTGTTTGTGTCCAACAGTGTTAAGCATCTTCTAAAAAGTAGTCTTCTTATCCGCGGCTTTGCATCCTCCATTCTATCTTCACATTGAATCCTCTATCCGACCCTTCCTTCTCTTTTTTTGAGTCCTACAGTGAAGTTTAAATCTGCTTTTGGTTTTGAAGCGGTTTTCATGTCCTTGTGTGCCCTTTAGCCCTCCAGGCAGTGTGCCGTTTGTATGCTTGTTTGTTGGCATCTCAAAAGCTGTGGTAAGGATTAGAGTCAGCGGTGGCTACAGGCAGGACTGTGCCTCTAGAGCAGAGGTTTTTATTCGGGAATGGACACTCATAGATGGGGTATGGTTTATTCTGACTGAAGTATACAACATGGTTTCATTTGGACTGAAAGGTTACATTAAGTAGATACATTGCATTCTCTTTCACAGTGAGGCTTAATCTCCTGCTTTAATCCTTCCTGCCAGTTTTGTGAAGGTCTTATCTGTGTATCTGTGTAAATGGTGGTGCTATAATAGCATAAGACATGTGTGGGAGTGAGCCTTATTAAAGCTGGTCATGTGAACCTTATTTCCTGAAGTGATAATTACATACAATTGTATCACTCGCTATATGTGTAAATATCTGTATGTGCTTCTCCAGCATTTTATTACTGTGGTCTGTTATTAAAGCAACACAAGCGTAACACACGTCTTAAATGATATTAATTCATAACTGAATTAAGTTTATCGATGGAACCTTCATCAGGCCTTTTCTCCCAGCAGGTTGCATCTATCTTTACATGATTTAAATCATATTGCATCATTGCTACGCTTAAATATAAAGACTCCTTTTTAAATGAATAACTTCAAAAGGCCCTGTGTTTTATTAAAATAATGATATTTACGTCGGAAACAATGTAGCAAAACTCATCCTTATGACAGTTTAGCACTTAAAATTATGTAAATTCATTTCAAATTTGACACAAACCCTTGGACCCACACTGCTCCGTCCTGTAGCCAGAGTCCACAGCAGCTCAGATGAAGATGATCCAGAGCTGCCTCCTGCACAACAACAGCTTCACTTCATCAGGACACAGAGGCCAAAAGGACCAAGCCCCAGGTCAGGACTGTCCGTGCCAGAGTCAGCTCTGCTGTTAACTGCTGCTGCTCCTGGCACATCAGTCTGGAAACATCCAAACAGAGAATGCAGTTTTATGTTCAGTGCAAGAAGCTGATGGTCAGTAGTTAACATTTGGTTATAGTAGGTCTTACTGGGTCTGGGTTTGGCATCAGCAAAACTCAGCCCTGATGCATGTGAGCATCGAATACACAAACAGCTTCTTTGTTTAACATCCACTTTGCTAAAGCTGCTGAGAGGTTCTCTGGGTGTCCTGCTCCTCAGTCTTTTTATGACTCGGTCCAGTTGTTAAGTATTTTTGCTGTATAAAAGTTTCATAATTTAATCCAGTTTCCTAGGCCCTGAGCATCAGCATGGTTCCAGACAGGTGCACAAGTGTGATTCCTGAATCACTTATGTTAATGGAGTTAATTGCTTCGTTAAACAATCACTTACCCCATCATCGCTGTCCCCATATGTCATTATGAACATGGCAGTGTTCTCGGTCTTCCACATCCCTCACTTTGCCCCAAATGGTGTAAACTCTACATCTGCCTTTTGGATGGATTGAGAGATTAAATATTGAAATGAAGGAGAAATTGTGGGTCGTGACAGCTGTGGAAATGGGGGAGAGCATGGCTCTTCTGCAAAGACAACCTGATTAGAGATGCAGAGATTACCACATGTTTCAGTGCATTACATACGTGATCTGAATTATGCACATTAGGAAATACTTTATTTATTGAATTAGTAACTTCACGTAGTATTTCAACATTTTCCTAAACACATGATTTTTATAACACACAGGTATTGTTGTTCAATGTAGACTCAACCCTCCTGGAAAAGGCCCCCGTGCTCTTCTCCAGGCACATTTCCTCCTTTACTATTATTCCATGTCATAGCTCACACTCATTGCCATTTCTAAACTAATTAAAATGCCAGGGGCTTTGTGCAGTGCACCTTATTAAGGCTGAAAAACTTTATTTCCTCCAAGCATGACTCAAAATAGTGGAAAAGCCAAGTCGAGTTCAGCACATTAGGCAGAATGAAGAGAGGCAGGGAAAGAAAATGTACCCCGGAGCGCCCTGGAGTCAGGGGACATGTGTGATCATGTGTTGATGGCTGGAGTTTACAAAGAGACTGTGGTGTCAAGTTAGTCAAACCATAACAGGGAACAAATAGATAAACAATATTTCCGTGGCTACACGGCAGAACAAAGTTTGGTTTGAGTTTATTACAATTGTTGGAATAGAATTTGCATTTATTATTTATTTATTTGAATTCAGGACAGAACATATTAATCAATGTGTAAGCAAACAGCGTCAACATAAATATGCTGGAATTAAAGCAAGAGCTAAATTGCATCCATACTGTGATCTATTTACCTAGTGATTTAGAGAGATCCCCTCTGTGGTACTAATAAAGGCCTTCATTCATTTTGTTTCGATCCAAACATGTGTGAAGCAATGAATTATATGTTATACTGAATACACAGTTGTGAGGCCGTCGTTCTTGTCCCCATGTTTCCTCGTCTTGCGTGTTTTCTCTCCTGACTCTTGAATACACGTTTCCTGTTGCCTCTCCTCCTGTTTGCTCCCTCAGTGAGATCGAGTACTCACTCAGACAGCGAATGTCAAAGTAACAATTACACTCAGTCACTTTCCATCCTTGTGTCCTGTTGCGCTTTACTATGTTAACCTTTGGCGACAATAACAGCCAATTGGAACGCAAGGAGATGGTCATGTGACGTACACACATTGGCAAGTTCCCCATGTTGAACACTTAAGTTTATCAGTCCCGTCGACAAGTGTTACAGAAAGGTAATTACTGAGCAAAGCAGCATTTCACTCTAGTCAACACTTCAACACTGTTTTTCATGGTGGACATCAACCTTCTTTACATGTTCGCACTTTGAATAAGGACATTCAACTCATTCCCACATGCACTTCTACCTCCCAATTGCTTTCTCTTTCTTTCTAATACCATTATTGGAAGCATCAGGCAGAGTGGTGGCATTTACTGGCCATGACGCTTTGAGACGGGCTTGTGAACCTACACACAAGTGCACACAGTGTCTATCCGGGCACACTGCCCACTGCATGCTAAGCTAATGAGATTGGCATAACGCCACATTAGCAATTTCAGCAGCCCCGAACCTTCCTTCTATTTTTCTGTGTCACAAACACAGCTCACAGATGCAGAAATGAAGATGTAATCTCAAATGAAGTCCAGGAAAAACTCTTTGGGGATAAACCACTAACACTGTACGTGAAGTTACCCCTGGGAGGGGCTCGGCGAATTTCAGCCTCGCCCCGTTCCTCAAATGTCTGTCCTGGAATGTTCATGACTCTGCAATACTGTTACATTTACCAAACAAATGTCTTGAGTTCAACTCTGCTGCGATGAGGTCGCCTGGATCACTCCGCTCCTCAACTTCTCCTTGAGTCCTCTCTGCTGCAGAAAGCAACAGTGTTTTGGAAGATCCAAAAAGCCTTTGTAGGGAACTAATTTTCACTGTTTTCAGAATACAGTAATTTATTTATACACTCGTTTCCGTCCTTACCATGTGTGGAATGATTGGAACAGTGTCTGAACTCTGACCATTGTAAAGCTCTTTGGATGACCTTGGTCTGTAAAATACAAATAAACATTACTTACTTACCCACTAATATAATACAAATCAATGTGAAAGTATTCTAAGTACTCAGAATACTGTACTCTGGATAAATATATTCACAAAGCTGTTTGAAGTTGTTGCAGATCATATTTAAAATACCAACTTAACACCTTTAATTATAGTTTGAGCTGTCATATCACAGCCTTTCATCATCTGAGATTGAATTGGAATTGGATACATCTACTTTTTATACAAAGTCTAACTACTCTCAAGTATTAATCACAGAAGTTCTTTTCGATTTAAGATGAATGGAGCAACTTACATTTTTTATTGAAACCTAACTTATATAATTTAGGAAAAAACAGTGAAACAATACAAACATCTAAAAAACACTTGCCTTATTACTCATTAAATGCACTTTAGATTTTCAATGCTAGGTGGCCATAAAAGCTATAAAAGTTTGTTCCAGCATTTGCACTTCTCAGATACATGAGGAATGAGTCATCCCAGAAACAGAAAAGAACCTACATGCTCTTTAATCCCACTCAATGTTCCGTGTAACTGTCCATGGTGCTGAAATCATCACCAGATCATTGCTTTCTTGAAACACTACATGAGTAATTGTTTTTTTTTCCATCTTCTTTCTGAATTATTTTATTTGTTAATCTGCTCTGTTTAGGCTCAGCAACAGACACATTATGTCCAGATTGTACAGACACACACAGTAGATGTCAATGAAAGAATTAACACCCTGAATTTCATCTTTGGGCCGAGCACTGCGTACATAAGTTCACATGATTTTTCTTTTTTAACCCATGTATGTACAGTCACTACTCATTCGGTCTCTCACTCACTTTTCTTTCATAGCCCTCTCTACCTCCTAATTGCCTTGGCCTCTTGGCTTTTGCTTGGCCAGAGCCGCCCACTGGTTGCCAAGGGTTACAGGCTCTGAGTCTGAAAGATGTTATATAATGAGACTGGGGGAAACGATGGTAAAGGTATATTATTGGGTCTTATACCGTAGATACACAGGCCAGAGGAAATAAAAAAGTACACATCTACATCTTTAATAAAGTGGTAGACCTCTAAACACTGTATCATATATTGCCTTTGTATCTGTTTTTTTTTTTTTTAATCAGCACACACTCTTTCTCTGCTTTTGAAACCTTCAACCATCTTATTTTGAGACTTTTTATGTCTGGCCAGTTTTGAAGAAAGAGCCTTGAAAAAAATGCAAGAATAAAAAAACAGATTAAATGAAACTGTCAAGTGGCCCAGTCACACTTTTTGTTGCCAACAATTCTCATAAATATAGCAAAGTTAAACCCTATTGATAAAAAGGAATGCGTTTGGCGCTATAGTTTGCCAAATTCTTAGACATCTCAAGGCCAATCAACTAACAAAGTGCTTATTGTTCAATTTTTGGACACTTTCATTTGAGCGAGGGGATATTATCACTAATATCATAATGGCAAAAATGATGTCACACTTATAATTCTAAAATGTCTCAGATGCAGTTTAGAGCTTGCAGATTTCAGCACGCCAAATATAAGTTACTCACATAATACAATATATACAATATGCATTTTGAAGCTGTAGTTTTAATACTGCAGGTAGTTTTTTGAATGGGCGTCATATCTTTCAATGGATATCGGTCTCAAAAAAATTATTCCAAACTTCTCAAAGCTTCACTTATACTGACTAATGTTCTGTCCCAGCGCATGTTTTTCTTATTTCATTGGCATAAAGAAAAATACCTTTTTAGTACAAAACTGATAATAAGTGACCGTTTTTGTGGCTTTGACATAACACATGTTTTTCAATGCTTCAGGCCGTTACCAGTCATTAGCCAAGATACATTAGATTCACAAATAAATAGGTCAAGCAGAAAACAAGTGCTGCAGCCTCTTTTTTCAGTACAGTATGAATTCTGTACAACACTTTATGGCAAATGTTGACTATAGACCCAGAAAAACAAGTAGTTACATGTATTAAAATAGTGGTGAAAGAAATCGTAATCATTCAAGTGGACTTTGAATCAGAGTGCGTAAGAGTGAAATTAGTTTAATGCACCCAAGAAGGACTTTTCTTTGCTAAGAACTGGGGACGCTCCTATTGTACAGCTCGGATCAGGTCGGAGATCTCAGCATGCAGTCAGGACAGCAGCCCATGTCCTTCTATCAAATTAAATTAAAATAAAAAACAGATCTGAAGTGTCACCAGTATTTTCTATTTCACTTGTAGCAGAATGTGAATTACAGAGTCTTTGTCGAATATCAACTCAATGAAAACATGGGAAAAAAAGCGTTCTGTTGTCCGGCTGATGTCATTATGTGTAAACTCTGCTTGTGCAATGTCTCCTAAACCTTTTTTAAGAGAAGTCAGCAGTGTATTGATCTCTGCTCTATATAGTGTTAGAGCTTTTACGACAATGGGAAGACAGTGGGGTCCGGAAAATTCTTAATTGATTGACACAGTGATACAGCTCTGCCAGAAGAGGGCGCTGTGCTCTGTGGCCTTTGGCTGCTGTTTTCCGCTTCTTTTTTATCATCCAAAGTCCCAGAAAGTACGTCCTCTCCTTTTCCTACCAGCTCCTTAAAGGTATATAGAAGGATTTTCCCAAATTTTAGGAAAGAACCACCCTCTGGTCTTATTTGACGAGCAACAACAGAATGCTTGACAATTAGGAGGATCAATAGTCTTTATGATCCACCCGGAAGTAGAAAATTATCCTATATACCTTTAAGGTTGACCTCAACAGAAGATTAACTTTAAGGAGCAGGACTGGGACAGAATCATTTTTACCGCATTGAGGGCTAGACTGAATCTAATCTAGCAATGCCAAAACTTCCACAGTATTTAGCAGTACGACAATTGTGTCTAAAGATTATGAGATGACATTGAAACCGTAACACATGGATCAATTTATGAGAATGACACTGTAGTTTAGCAGCTTGACTTATTTCAGTCATAAACACAGCAGGGAAATTATACTGCTATTAGTATTTTCCCCCCTTCATTATTTACCTAATGATGTGACTCACTAAAATGGGTAATGTGGGGAAGAATGTGTGCAAAACAAAGGGCTGTATTCATTCTTTCAACTAAAATGCACCCAAAGAAAGCAGGCAATTATTAACAACCATTGATTTTCTCGGGGAAGTAAGTGGG
This sequence comes from Knipowitschia caucasica, assembly GCA_964034765.1. Classification (NCBI taxonomy): domain Eukaryota; kingdom Metazoa; phylum Chordata; class Actinopteri; order Gobiiformes; family Gobiidae; genus Knipowitschia; species Knipowitschia caucasica. Next base: position 34,698,013 of record OZ035838.1, on the reverse strand, counting down.
ATATCAGTGCCGGTTCCATAGAACTGGCCTAATGTGCACATTTCTCATTGACGTTTTTATAATCAGTGAAGAGTGAAGACTGGAGGAAGCTCTGGTCCAACCTGGTACCTGCTGAAATATGCTTTAATTATATAAAGATTACTTACTTTACTTACTAACCCACATGCAGTACAATTATAGTCATTTAAACATGACTCTCAAAATATGCCCCCCATGGCTTATGTGCTTTTTTTATACTGTAGAAAATGTTATACTTTAGAAATGTTTTATTTTGCTTTTTTCTTTCTCTACTTTTGACTTGTTTGCACTGAAAGGCAAAGCAATTTCCTAATCTTGACTTCCTGTTACTTATGTGGCAATAAAAATGATCCTGATTCTGATTATGTGTTGTAATTACCCCACCATTCCTCACTGATAAGAAGACAGTACCCTGAATTATGCTGGAATAAGAAAATGTTGCATTACCTGAAATACGATGTCATGGTGGGGGCTACAGTAGCTCAGTTGGTAGAGCCTTGGCCTTTGAGCCTGAAGATTGTGGGTTCGAGCCCACCGTAAGACCTACTTCACGACTCCCACTGATGACTTCTGTCGTTGTGTCCTTGGGCAAGACACTTAACCCCACTTTGCCTGACGCCCCCACTGACAGATCTCAGCTCCTGTGGACTCACCACCTGCAGGAGGATCAGTGAGGGGCTGGTGCTCTGTGTACTGGGTGGCATCTCTGGCCACCCCCCCGACCCAGAAATGGATTAAGGGGGAGAAAATGGATGGATGGATGCACGATGTAATGGTTTTTTTTTTTTTTTTTTTTACAAATATATACAGACTTGTGAAGCTCTTGAGTAAACAAAGAAGTACTTGATTATTTGAAGAGTAAATTGTGTCCAGTAGATTTGTTAGCAGTCAGCTGTACTTATGATGGAATGTGCTTTTAGTGAAGACATTTGGTCCTGTTGAGTGTGTGTGTGTGTGTGTGTGTGGGGGGGGGGGGGGGGCTGTAGAGGAGAGCATTTGAATAGTGAGAGGATTTCTGTAATTGGGCACTTAGCGCGCTCATCCTGCACTGCGTGTGTGTCATGGTGTCAGCGGAACCAGGAAAAGAGGTGATATAGTAAAAGTGAAAAATGTTGCCCTGGATTAAAAGAGGTAAAAGGATAATACTGTACAATTACGGCTAATTTTTCCGGCAAGAAAATGCAGCATCGAGAAGCTGAAAATAAATCTTGTGGAGTAAAGTCACAGAAAGTAAACACCAACGTAGCATTGATCCACAAACAAACAGATAAACTAGATGTGCGGACGAGATGAGTACACTTTCAATACTTTTTTCCTTTTTCCAGTGACATAGTTGGCAAAAACTCAGTGGTGCAGTAAAAACATTGTGTGAGCTGTCGAGCTGCAGCAGAGGAGCCTTAATTGTGGAACAGAGACACATTGTTCCCGTTTAAAATCTTTGCATCTGGGCTTCAAAAAGCGTTTTCTTCACACTTCTGGAGTCTGTGCCTGGATCAGACCGAGCTCAGAAGCTTGGACAAAGTATTTAAGTACAGTATATTAAAAGATTTTGTACATTATTACATTTGGAAAGGGAATCACACAATATGATCCTATATTGTGTTTGTAAAATGAAAGGCCTTCATCACAGAGGCAAATGCTGCTATTGTAACTCTTTTTTTTATTGCCACTGTTTTTATTTTACATAATTATATCCTGCACAGACTATATTTTTAACCTTTAACATGTTTGCACACTTCTGTCTTTTGCACAACCTGAGATTCTATCTGCACCAAACGTGACATGCACATTTCTCCAGTGTGAGATCAATTAAGTCTATCTTATCTTATCTTAAAAGTAAGTGTTGTGTGAATATTGGACACTATGAGGATCAGATCTTTGCTGCTCCAGTTTTCCTCATCCTGTGATATAGTTCTTCGTTAAACTTAGAATGCTGTGGGAAGTCTGAGGCAGTAACGTGCAGACACATAGTTTCAATATTAATGGCATCAATCGACCGTCTCCAGCAGGTTTTAAATGGGTGGACTTCAAACCCAACAGCTAGACTTCCAGCGCCCCTGCACATATATACACACAGTAAGCATTTTGTATGTGCAACAATATCTATTGGATTGGGTAGAATGAGTATCAACACAAAGTCATTAGTGTGTATTAGAATCCAATTTTCTGAAAAATGGCAAAGGAAATATATATTATAAATGATATTTTGAATATGGCCTACATTTCAAAACAAATTGTGAGGTTATTCCCATATTAGTGGTGCAGCACTGAGCTATTATTCCAAAATGAACACCCTGCATGCTTTATTATGCAAATAGAGTAAAACGTATTAAACCTCGTAACAGCGGCACACAAATGTATTCACAACTTAGTCAAAAAAATGCTGTTTCATCCGGCTTCACTATGCTGCTGTTCCTCTGTGACCCAGTTTCTTGGAAAGCAGATTTCTTTCTTATTTATTAGTGAATGTGAGAGCTCACTTATTTGCTGGTGTCCGCCTCTCCTCCTGTTCGCTGCTGCTTCTTGCACTTGCTCTGGGCCTTGAAGCTGCCATTAGCTGACCATCATTAAGGCAGCCATTTAAAGCATACCCTTCAAATATTATGCCTTATTACTCATGTTGGTATTTATTTAGATTGATCTTTGCTTTTCTTTCTTTAGTGTGTTTATTTGGATTTTCAATCATAAAGATCATAATTGCAATTTTATAGTAAACTACAGAAGTAACAGCTCAGAGACCATCACTAATAATTAGTTATCTAATCTTGTTGTATCTTTAAACACTCAAATGTATAGAACTTGTCATATATTGTAACGTTACACACAACATATAGAAAAATCAACAACTGTCACACAAAACACTGAATGGAGAAAGGGGTAGGAGTTTATAAGTCCCCACTTCTTCCTACTCCTTTTTGAGCACTTTCAAGCACTCAGCACTGATGTATGTGCTTATTTGTTACAACATTATTCTGTATATATGTATGTAACATGTTCATACTAAGATTGCTCAAATAAATAAAATAAACTAAACTAAACTAAATTTTAAAAACTCTTATTTCATTTGTGTAATTTGTCATTTTTTCAATCAGATGAATTATTGTTTTGCAAAATGGCTAATTAATAAATACAAGTCATTGTATTCATTGTCATTTTTATTCCTGATTTTTTCACAAGAATCAGTCAAAGATCAGGCTCCTTTATAAACCCTATTTTGTGATTCCAACGTGAGTCTAATGTGGCTGCAAACTGTCAGAGCCAAATGAAAACGTATTCATTGTGCTCGGCTGACTGTTGCACATTGTTAAAATATATATAGTGACTACATTTATGCAGTATTCTTATACACAACATTTGTACAATGCATCCAATGTCTTGTGTTGGATGGACTTTAATGCTCCTGATGAACCAATGGCTGTTGTTGAAGAATCGACAACAAGCCCTCAGAGACGACTGCTGTTGTGATTTAGGGCCATTAAAATATAAGTTGAATTGAATATTCAGACCATTCTGTACTACCCAAATGTTTTATACAAGTAATTTCCGGTAACCTTATTTGTTATTAGTTTCCAAAGTACATAAAAAATCCACAAAATTGTCTTATAGTATGCAGTAATACCTATGTACTATGACACATCACCAGACACAAGGCAAGGCACACCCCGAACACACAGATATTTATATTGATGATTTCGATGATGAATGCACGGGACATTCAGTGTTTTCGCCTGCATTGTTTCAAATGCTCTTTAGCTCACCTTTTGTGTCACTCTTTTATCTCTTTTGGCCCGCGTGACTCTGACTGACAGTGGTATAAATTGATTTCTGGCCCAGTGTGTTCCCTCTGTCTCTCTCCAGGCATTTCCCTTATTTAGACCGCACCACTCCAGGGTATCGTCTAGACCGCAGGGCCGACTGTCAGTCAGTAGCGGCTGGCGTGGAGCAGTCTAATCCTGACAGCGCACTGCAATGGGGATTTTCAAACATGCTTACTCTTCCCCTTGTCTCTTTCAAATCAAATCAATTTATTTTCGTACAGCCTCAAATCACAACAGCAATCGTCACGGAATTATCTATTTGCCAACCCCAGATAAGAAAATCAAATCGAACAAATGCTTCCATAAAAGAATAGTGAGGGATGAAGCCCCGTAACACACTGAGGCCTTCTTTGCCAGATTGTATCAAATGTGTTGAAGCCTCTGAGCTCGTAACAGGTTGTAACGCTGACATCTAGTGGACAAATCATGGCAGCTTCGGAATACTTGAGTGCACAGCAAACACCCCACCGCTTATATTAATAATGACAATTTCACAATGAAACATAAATGGTAGATAACATTAAATTGTAAAAATCGTTCCATGAGACAATACTTTGTCGAGTGAATACGATTAAAAATGGAGAAATATTGATGCACTAGTTAATGCCTAACCACAACAGTCTGTGCAATCCGCTAAAAGTTGTCAATCCAGAGAGGCGTGTCAAAACCATAGACCATAGAAACGCTTTGAAGCAATTCAAAGTCAGTGAGCCAATGAAGCGCTTCGACACACCGACACAGTTGAAGCCGCAGCAGAGTCTGAGACAGGCTCCAACGCAGTGTTTCAAAGCAGTTTTCTTCACGAAGAGCAACAGAACTTTAGTGTTGTTCGCCCATCACTAGCTAAGACTCATTGTTGCCTTGGAAAACGAGAAACTTCACAATTCCAGAGGTAGAACATGGCTTTAGTTCCAGGCCTGAGCTGCGTCCCGTCCCGGACCAGTTCAACAGCATTTTCCCTGCACTTTCTCAAAGCCACCAGCTTCCACTTTTTTGACCTTCATTCTTTCAATTGGAGGAAAATCAAAATCAATGCTGTATCCTTTTTTGTTTAGACATGAAAAACAATGTAATTCAACCACATGCAAACACGGCACACAATAAGAACATGTCTTCAAACACACCTGAAAGCACACACCTCATTCCGGCCTTGGAGTTGGAGTGCAGCCTCTGTGCCTGGAATACTGATTGGCTGGTTAGTGGGTCCTGCTGCTGTCTGATTGGTCAGTTGTGGTCTGCTGGGGAAAAGCCATTCTCTAATCATAAATGAGAGTGTGTGAGATTAGACGGAATAGCCCTTTAAGCGAATCTGGTATCCCTGCTGTCCCCCGAGACAGACAGAGAAAGCGAGAGACAGAGGGAGAGAGAGGGACCAAGGAATAGATAGTGCAGGAGATGAAATGCAAGACGGACAAACAGAAAGACACATGGCACAAAGATGGAGGAGAATTTAAAACATAGTGCTTTTTCACAATGGTATTATATCAGAGCAGTGCGGGATGAAAGATGGATTTTCTATTTGGAGAATGTTGCAGGTTTGGTGGCGTGTGAGTGAGTGAGTGTGTGTGTGTGTGTTTGTGTGTGTGTGTGTGTGTGTGTAGGGCCTTGAGGTTGCACCAAGTCCTATTTCAGATGAAGAATAGTATTGTTTCAGTGATCGGCTGTTATACCTGGTGCTGATATGTCATGTTAATGGAGACATACTCTGTCTGAAACTTCAAAACCTCTTGTGAAAATTTGCCAGAAAATTAAACAAAATATGAATGTACAAAATGCGGCCTCATCAATTGAATGCTCCCGATAAAACAAGGGAAGGACTCTTAATGCAGGATTGTAAAAAAAAAGTGATTTAATGATGATAAAAAAAATCAAGACAAACAAAAAAGACTTTAGACTTCTTGTTGAGATGAAGAACAAATACCAAACGACAAAAATCCACACCATAAGACAATATTAGAAAACTTAGAAAATGCGTGACCCTTGTCTGTGATAACGCATTAAAAAGATATGTTTCTTCTTCTCTTGTTAATTAGTTTGTTGCTTAAATGCCAAGATGTACAGTTTGGAAAGTGCAGGAGTATTAAAACATAATGCTTTCCTCTTCCAAATATTGCCCTCTTTGGTATTATACAAATAAATGTTTTGTCAGGAGTGCTCATTACACCGCACATGATTATGCATCCAACTGTAAGTGCTGTATACGATTCTTCAGAGGTTTGCATCGTTCAGAGTTCTCAACTTTAATACTTTATGGTGTCATCTTCATTAGTTCACACATTTTCTTAATACATACAGCTTAACAAGACACATTTTAATTTCTTCCCCCCCCCCACTATGCTTCCCTTGTGCCCGAGAAGGGTAAAACAAGACAAAGCAAAACAGGTACATAGATAGGTAAATAATAAAAAAATTAAACAAATTAAAACAAAAAAACAATATGAAAGTAAATATATAGAATACTACCCACAATAGATGATTATTCCTATGGCTATATGTTGAATAGTTTTGATATCATACTGACAAATAGACAGAATGTGATGTTGGTTTAGTCACTCGTCCTCTACTGTGTCCAATGTCCATATTTGTTGACTTCACATTGTTATATACAGTACATATACCCACACAAATACCCATGCACACACATATATACACATGTACACAGAGATCTCAACTTGACTCCAGTTCTTCTGACCTGTACAGTGTGAACTCCTCGTTCTGCTGCTTTCTCAGTGAAGATAAAACACTGCTTTGTGGAATAAGAACAACCCTATGCCTTTCAGTTCATTAAACAGACTTGGTACAAAAAGCATGTTACTTGTTCTTGCTTCACACTTATGCACGAGTATTGCTGCAGACGACACTAGTATAAAATAAAATCTCTTAAGCCATTAACAACATTTGCAATATTATCCCATCCTGCTTTGATATTTAGGCCACCGTGCCACACATCGCCCACATGGGTAATTGTCTGTACCTAAATGTGTCAGCATTAGGTCACTGAGCAAGCAAGTTTCACACATTCATATTCAAATGTAGTTATTGTTGTTGAGTCAAGTCCATATGCATAAATGCCACATACACCTTGCCATGAGGGCGGCGTAATAAAATCAAGGAGACAATGGGATGATTGTCAATGGGTTTGAAGAAGGTTCTTAACACTTATAGTTTCATTTTAGATTTAACCAAGAGAATCTATGCTGTTGAACCAGACTAAAGCCTGGTTCACACGAGACGATTTTAAAATTGTCGGCCGATTTTTCTCCGTGTTAGACCCCACATGGGGAGATTAAAAATCCTGCGTCTAACCACTTTGGTCGTGCAGTGTGTGGTGCGTAGCCACACGGCAAGATCACGCAAGCCACAAACATCACACACGAACCGACACCCCCCCCGAGCATTCCCAGGTCAGACGGAAATCTCACAAAATCTCTCGAGATCAAGCGTGACTTCAGAGTAAACAGTCATGGCGGACGAAGAGGATGCAGTGGCGATAGTGTGCAGTTTGTTGTTAACAGAGAAGAGACGTAATCCAAAGAAAAGGCAATGGTCAAAGCCATGCTGCTGTGTTTTGTTTTTTTTCCGGTGTTTCCTCACCGGCTTGTCACCTCGTCTTCTTATTGGCTACACGCCGTAGTCATGGCAACGCGCTCGCTTGTCCTCGGAGGACACCACACACGACGAGAAATCGGGCCAAAACAATCCAACATGTTGGATATCCCCGATTTGAGATCGGGAGCAGTCCCGATGTCCTTCCGAGCGACGAGTGCAGTCTTAACACACCACACACGGCAGGATAATCTGTAAGATTTTGTTACGGAAATCGGAGCGTTTCTTAAGATTGTCGTAAGGGGTAAATCGGGTCTAAATCGGCCTAAATATCCTGCCGTGTGAACCAGGCTTCACTACAACACACAACTTTGACCGAAGTTAAATAATTGAATAAATCTCAAAGTTTTAAGGATGACTGTGTAATGGTTCTGTTGTATATGAAAGTGAGGGTCCAAATTATTTTCTAAACATGTGGCAATAAAGGCAAATCATCTCTATTCTTCTCATCATACATCGCGGATAAATATAGAAAATAGTGCTTAATTTGGAACCTGCCAAAGTATCCTTTTAGTTGAATCAGATTTTATGACTGCACCAAAGCAGTGTGAAAGTTTTCCACGAATACGCATCATCCTCATTTGAACAGCTGACACATCCATTTATGGCTGTAAAATTAGATTTTTCTGAAAAATCTTTTTCTACTTCCAATATTGAACAAATGTGTTGGCTAGCTTTTTTCTGTCTGCACTTGGCCAGTATGTTGATTGGTGTTTGAGGGAAAGTCTGCTGTTTTTTTAACCGGTTGTCCTGGATTATTGTTTATGGTTTAAGGTGTTTGAGTAGCCTCTATGAGCCTGTATGAGTGCAGATGTATTAGCTGGAGATCTCTAAGTCATTGCTGTGCCCTGATAGGTTGATACAATCCATTCAATGACTTAGTTTGACTGTCAATGCTTGTTTCGTCTGTCAGTTTGAAGGCCTTGAAATCATCTGGTTAAACAAGGTCGGAAAGAACCAGCTGCATACAGACCCGGACACGCGTGCAGTGGATAATTGGTTGGAACAGCGTGGAGCAGTATCCTCTTTGCCGTCACTGTAGCCTGAACTGGCACATTGAATAACAGGGCTTATAAAACATGAAAGACTAAAGAATGAACACCCTGATTTTAGCTCCACACACAGAAGAGCAATTAAGGCCACAAAGTTCAAGGAGTGGTGGCCATTTTGAATTATTTAATGCAGCCAAGGGCAATAGTATTTGAAAGCATGTATATTTTTCATTTTATTTATTTAATACAGGGATGTTTGCTTCTCAAAAACTTCAGAGACATTTGATGTAAGAGCAACGTTGTTATACTTTATATATTCGTGTATGACTGTGTAAAAACAAACAGCCGGTGCTCTAGACGTTAGCTAGCTTATCCCCAGGTACAGATACATGTTTGCAAAAGGCTACAATGCACAGCCTAAAGCCCGGTTTAAGTAGGCCCCCACTTAAACCGGGCTTTAGGTGCTATGTGACCACGGCATTTGTGCTTGTTTGTCTTCAGGCACGTTTGAAGACTTGGGCCAGGGCCCGCTTGAAGAGCCCAGATAAGGGAGGGTCAGTGTGGCGGGTGGTGGGGAGTGGGGGATGAGGTGTGGTGGGGACTTGATATTGTGCGTCACATTACGTGTTCCGTTGTGACGCGCATTTTCACACACGTCTCTCCGTGCACTCGTATTATCCGCTTGTGTCAAACCTTTCATATAAGCCCCCGGACCGTGGTCGAGGGGCGCAGGGGGGTGTGTGGCTGCAGGGCCAAAGAAAAGCGTTTCCTAAAGGAATAACTCCCTTCTGTTCTCCAGAACCTCGCTGTCACAGTGTGCTGCTCTTGCAATAACACGTCAGAAATTCAAGAATCAGATTTTATTTAATCGCCAGATCACACCAACACACACTTGTATCCTGCCTTTCTCCGGTCGCTCTGCTCGTACGTCACACTTTTCATGCTTTCATTCTCATTCATTCATTTCGCAGCGCTCTTATGCTCGTTACTTAAGAGGCGCGCTCCCGTGTCCGTGGCGCATACACACACGCATACACACACGCATACACACACACACACACACACGTTACCCACTGAACTGCTGCACTTTGCATGAGATCAATGTGGACAAGTGTGAGATGTGTCTTTCCCTAAAAATCCGTACTCGAGTTGATAGCTACAGTAGCAGAGTGTAAACAGGAAGAGAACCTGATACTTAACTCGGACAACAAGGTCGTCGCTAAAGTTAGTATTAGCGCCACCAGCTGGACCGAGCGTTGCTACAGCACAGTTGCTCCGCGGGCTGTGCTTCACACCCCTGTGGTGACGACCTGGGCCACTTTGCCTAGTTCGTTTGTAAAACCTGTGACCGTGCCCTTAAAGTTAGTTTGAATCTCCATACATCTTATCATTCTGCGAAAAATGAGGAGCAAAGCACAAATCGGTGGTCCAAAACGGTTTGTAAAGCGAAGTACAAGGATATGTGCTGGTACATTTCTCTTTGCTGCCATGGCGTCCTTGATGGGGATAATGCTAAATCCCTGTCTCCCAGGGTCAGCGCTGTGTAAGCTGACTCTGCGGCCTCATGGTCCTGTGGAGTGATACAAGCGAGGAGCGTGTCCATCCAGCTTTGAATCAGAGGGTCACTAAATACCAACAAAAACAATCTTGGGGGTTCACTCCTGCACACTCTTTGTAGCTGTGACCAGTGTTTAGAGGAAAACAAAAACATTTCATTGAAGGTAAACAGGGGGATTTACTACTTCTGGGTGGATCATCAAGACTATAGGTCCTCACAATTGTCAATCATTCTAGTAATACGTGCTCAGACCAGAGAGTTTTGTTCAAAAATTGGAGAGAGGGCGGTTCTTTCCGAAAATGTCTCTACTTATGGAAATGGCCAAGCAACCTCCATTGTTCCACTGTAATCAATTGAAATGCCTATAAACTGTAAAGCTTCACTTTCATGGATTCTGTGTCAATCTGCTCTAAAAGTGTCCAACGGATAATGTCTTCATTCAGAATTTTATGTTGTTTTTCAATTACAGCTCTTGATCCGTCCAACATCCTTTGTGAGTCAGGTAGGGGTGGAGTGGAACAAAAAGCAACTCAGAACTGTGGTCAGCTTCAGTCCAAGGGCACTTGTAAGATGAGATTTAATTTATCCTTAAATTTGTAGTTTTCTATGTAAAAGGAAGCAGGATTTTTACAATATTCAGTTGCAAATATTCAGTTGCAAAGCCAGCTTTTGGCACTGGGGTTATATGCAAATAATGGGAATTATTGTTTAATTTTTAAACTTTTTTTCCTACTCATGATTCTTGTAAAATGTAATTTAATAAAAAGAGAGTGATAAGGTGACCTTTTGGCTTTAAAGGGGACAAACATACATGGACACCTAGAAAAAGAAGCTTTTTCCAGGGCCATGGTCCAAGCCCTGGTCCAAGCCCTGGTCCGAGCCCTGGTCCGAGCCCTGGTCCGAGCCCTGGTCCGAGCCCTGGTCCGAGCCCTGGTCCGAGCCCTGGTCCGAGCCCTGGTCCGAGCCCTGGTCCGAGCCCTGGTCTGAGCCCTGTTCAGGGCTGTTTGTTTTCCAATCCGATACACAGAGGTCGGCCCAGTGTCCATCCGAGCCCAGAGCAGTTCTGTGTTCCTCTCGAATGTGGAGTGGTCTTATAAACATATACTCCTCCACATGAAAATGAGCCTGTGGCAACGTGCAATACATATTTATATAAAATTATTACCTATTATGTTGTCCCTGACCTGTGCTGACTCCTTTATGTAAATCACAGTGATTTATGGAGTGTCTGAGCTTTCATTTAAATCATTACTTTCCACAGCGTTGGTATGGACAGAATCTGGACTATGTGGATAAGACAAGTTTTGTCTGCAATTTGCAAAAAGTTGTGAATTTACAATATTGCAGGATAATGCGATCATATAACATGTACTTTTGATAGAATGCCTGGGTCTTATGTAGCGCACTGTCACAATAATTCCGCCGTCTCGTAAACCCATAGTGCTCTGTGCTTGTCTTCTTTTCATCTGTATTCTCAAGTGTCAGAATGGTGTTGATATGAAATATTTCATCTCTGTCTCCAGGTTTTATCTACACTTGTGGTGGGACGATGAAAGGCCGAAACGGCAGTATAGAGTCCCCGGGCTTTCCCTACGGTTATCCCAATGGGGCCAACTGCACCTGGGTCATTGTGGGTGAACATGGCAGCAGGATCCAGCTCGTGTTCCTCTCATTCGCCATCGAAGAAGAGTACGACTTCCTGTCTCTCTATGACGGGCATCCACATCCGGCAAACTTCAGAACCAGGTAGGAATGTTCTGCATGAAGGTTGTGCCCTTCTGTTTTACTATGTTGAAATAGTTTATTCTGGTCTTTACTTCTCGGTACCCAACAGAAAAGGCACAATATCTATACAAAATATATTTGACAATCAACTTAATATTTTCCTTGAACAGTTTGGTCTAGCTTTATAGCCATAACGCCCTGCCCTACGCCCTACCGTGTTGCGGGAAATTTTTATTGTTTCATATTACATTGACTGTATTAAATCCCTCATCCTTCATGCTTAAGTTAATGTTCCAATTGGGCCATGTGTGTGGCTACATTCCAAATGTTTCTACTAATGTTCCATCCTTGGGCATGAATACTTAACGGTTTGGACTCAATCCGTGCTTTGTTTCCTAGATTTCCTTTGTGTTTTGAAGAAGCCTAAAGCCGGTTCGCTTTCCATCGTCATTTAATTAAGATAAAAAGCACATGTCTATGATTATTTTCACCTTCAATGTGTTTTCTCAAGAACGGCAATGAAATAATAAATCAGTTCTTAATTTTTCTGACCCAAACATGACCGTACTTTAAACTGTGTATTTTATATGCTGCAGCTATGAGTTCTCAAAAATTAAGCCTTGTGCACATGAATATTTGGACCTAAATTGCTCTTTTTTCCCCGTTTGCCATGGTGACTTGGTTATACAACACCCTTCTGGCACAAGAATTGACTTGAATTGACTCCGGTGGCTTTCTGTGTAGGGCTGAGTGGCTGAGTAGGTAGGTCTTCCTGATCAAGCTGAGCATCAACATCTGGAGAAGGGTCCTGGGTTCTTTACTGTAGTGACCGCTGCTCCTGACCGGTCGCACTATTAGCATTGAAGACTGGATCAATTACAGAGGGAAGTTTTACTGTACTGTATGTAAGGTAGGTCATTTTAACATGTACACGACCTACGTTTCTTACAAGACAGTTTTGGCCTCTATGCAAAACATCTCTTTCTATTAAAAAAGGTAGAAAAGGCTAGCCTGGCAAAATCCTCAAAATCATAAACACTCAGTTAACCCAAAGAATATGTCAAAATGCGCTAAATAGCTTTTTAAAACGTTCTATTATGATGATTAAAAAAACATTATAAGTTTGCCTCTACAAAGAAGTATATATTTTCAGATGAAAATGACTGAACAATCCAGATTGTAACCGCGGAAATGATTCATCCTGCTTGATTAGGATTTCCTGCTTATCTGAAATAACAGGAAATTATGTCTTGCACACTTGCACAACGTCTCATTGACTTGACTCATGCTTTGTGTGTGTGTGTGTGTGTGTGTGTGTGTGTGTGCGTGTGTGCGTGTGTGGAGGATTTTGATCCACAGAGTTACAATCAGCCACTCGCTATAAGCCAAATTGCCTCTTTCTTCCTCTCTTTCTGTGCTCTCCTTGTCTTTCACACATCGCGCTGACGCACACACACGCACACACACATTTGGACGCTCGTGGACACAGGGCAAACTGGTGATTAGAAGGTCAGATCCATTTACAAGAAGAAAATGGTGATTATGAAGCGAGTGATTAGCGTGGTTCCAGCACACATGCTTCCTCTGTCCGTTGTGTGGTGCTGTCCTGGGCCCGCGGAGGGGCCCTGGACCACGACTCAAGAACACTGGGAAGGACATTTGATAATCGACACTATCATTATAAAGAAGTGCGTGAACATTAGACATGGATGGTTTCAAAATACACTTTGTTATCTATGTATACTATTTTCTTTTTTTGCGACAAACATGTTATTTCTACGTGATCCTGGCATTTGGTTATCACACAACAACAAAAGACTAATTATAGATTGTACACCATGATTTTTTTCCCATCTGCTTTTCTTAGGAATGTACTCTCTACTTCCCTTTTACCTGCTTCTGTTACGGAATTACGCTAAAATACACGCTGCTCCCATTGTCTAATCGGGCTGTGGCTGTGGGGGTCTGGCTCATGGACCCGGTGGAGGCCTCTCTTGTCTGGGTCCTGCGTCGGCCCCGGTGGCTGCAGGTGGCTCTCTGCTCCTGGTGCAGACGGCGCTTCTTCAGCTGGCCACTCTGGCACCCCGCCCTATATCTATTTTCATGGTTTTGCTTATTTTATCCGTTTGGTGTGCGCCTGTGTGTGCGCCTGTGTGTGCGCCTGTGTGTGCGCGTAGATGTGTACCTTTTGAGTCGGCTTTAGCTATTCGGTTTTTTTTCATATTCCAGTTTATGTGGCTTTGACAGTGACAGAGTAATTTGTTTTAACCCAAGCCCATGACATATATGTACAGTTAAAACCACTGGTGTGTGTGGGGCAATATGGTGTTATTATGGCTCTTTATTTTTCTCATATCCCGATAATCAGGTGCTATCATGCCCCTTGATTTGACTTTTTACTTGTTGTGGAACTTTAACTAAATACATAATTGTGCCTTTGCTGCAAAAAGCCTAAAATGTTTTACGACATACATACCTCTAGTTTGTATATGAGCTGAAAAAATTAAATATGATTTTCTGTTAACACAAATTACTTCTTTTTGTCATTGTCATGGCAACATGTTCACAAATATGCCATGGATCTGTTTGGCTTTTTTGATAAGGATGATAAAATATCTTAAATGATGATAATAATCATGAATAAATTGGCCACAATACTTTCACTCGATTGTCCTATAGGCATTGTTCTTCCTTGAAGGACACATTCCATTGGCTTATGAAAACAATAACGTGACAAGTAGACACTAGAGACTCTACCAGCTGCCTCAGAATTAATATGTGTATCCAAAGAGAGTTTTGCGTTCAGGCTAATTGAGGTGGTAAACGCCTCTTTTATTGCCAGATTTCACAAATACCGAGCCTCTTTTTCTGGCTGCTCTCAGGGGTGTCCTATCGGGGACGAGAGCCTATAGCTTCCAAAATGGTGTTCTAAAGCAGAGTGAGTGCTCAATTACTTAATGAACTATCATTCATTAAAGCTGCACTAACTGACTTTATTTTTGTATTCATTACAAAAATGCTATCCATGTCCGTGCAGTGCATTGGGATAAACGTCCTTTTGAAGAATAAGTAGCCCAGGGTTGTACAGGCGTGACTTTATATTTTAGATCGAGTTTTCATAAAACAAGGAAGAGACTGTGTTTCGGGTCTCAGATTGTGACCAATCACAGCAGACCACTAGCCCCCACTTTCTTGAGAAACGCTACAGGTCTCTGGTTTGCACAGACAGCTGAGTTAGCACAACAAGCGGCGGAGGCTAACCCGAAACTTCATGTGTCTTCGTCACTGCTTACACAGCGAAACATCCATCCGAAAGAAAGTCTCGTCTTCTCCACGTTTCCCGGTTCTGTCATTCTATGGTCACGCCATCCACGTGCAAAAGTGCCATATTGTTCCATATTGTGAGACGCTAGCTCCGAAGCTAACAACAGCACAGAGCACAGGCTGCGGGGAGGGGGGTAGTGGGGGACGAAAGCTCTGTGGGTGCGGGGAGGGCGAGCAGAGAGAGCGAGGCCAGCGCTCACGTTTGAGAATGTCTCCAAATCAGTTAGTGCAGCTTTAATGCACTTTGAAAATGCTAATACAAATGTTAGTTAAAGCTTAAACTTTTTTAATATTTCATGTTGAAAGAGAATCTTCTACACACTTGAATGACGTCGAGCCGTAAGTCAGTACTTTACTGTGAGCTGAGAGCTGATTGGCTGAGTGAGGTTGGTCCTCACTTTTTCAAAGCTGATTTAGAGGGGGGGGGGACAAACTAGTTGGATGTATTTAATCAAATGTTGTGTAATTTAATATGTGTTGAAGATAATATAGTTCATATAAAAATATAATAGGTTTTGAGTTTTATATGCATCACTTACGAGTTAAAATAGAAAGTTTTGGATGACTTGAGGCAAGTTCTAATAAAGTTTGAAGATAATGGCAGGTCAGAGAAAACATAACACAAAAATGCACTTTGTAAAAGAAAAAACACCCAGAAAGAAACTGTGCTCATATTTAAAAGATGTATGACTTTTGGGACACTGCCTCAGAAATGGGAGATGACGGCTGCAAACTCCACTTCTGTTTTGAAGAAATCACATCATTAATAATAAAGCGTATTGTAGCGTGGCAATATGTTAGTGAAGCACAAAGACGCCTTTTCATGGACTGAAGGCATGTTGTATGTTTAGTCAAGATAGATGTAACAAATATTGATTGCTTTACAGAGTTTGGGGTATTTTGTCCTAAATACAACTGTGAAAACATCCCATTTCAGAGGACAGCATCACACTGGAACAACCCTTTTAAAACAAAAATGTATGTGGTGCCCTCAAACTCTATACGAAATAAAGAACTACTAAAATCATTACCAGAACAATCGGATAAGATGAAAGAGACATGTAGGGAAAGTGTGGATAGTTAATTTTACTTAATTAGTTAAATTACGAATAACTGCTCTAAACCTAATTTCATTGCTGTGTGAAAATGAAAAAACAATACATCATCTAAAAGAAAACATACAGTACCTGTCTTTTGATACAGTCATTTTTGTAATGAAATCATAAATTATGAAATCCAAAACAAATGCTCCCATTAGTCACTTTCAGGATTTGTTCACTGTTCCAATAATTGGATGGTTGACTTTTTTATGCACATTACAAAAGTTAATGATTACGTCTGTCGCAACATGTATTGGCTGTTGCTGTGTGACTGCTGTTTTGTGTCGCTACAGGAACTTATTTTGTCAGATGTCAGTAAGTTGGTGTTCTGCGGTTGAGAGCAGGACTGTGTGGCCCCTGGAGGAGCTCAAGTGTGGGCTCTGTGTCTGCAGGTCAGAGGCTGCACACATGACGGACGGAGGACAGAGGCCGCGGTGACGTTGCAGTGACTGGACCACACTGTTGTCACTCTGGCCTCAGGCTCCACATACTGTACATGTGTCACCAGCACCTGACAGAGCCGCTGGAGCCTGTGATCTGTACCTGTGATCTGTACCTGAGGCTCTCATATAGTATGTTTATTATATTATTAAAGAATATTCATAGCCAACACACACAAACACACACTATGGTCCTGGAAAACTGCAAAAAAACACCAAATTTATACTTTGTGCAACTCAAAAAAAGAAGAAATCTTGTTTTGCAAGTAATTCTTTAGCAAAAGAATATTTTAAGTATAAACTATGTGGTGAAAAAAAGTATGAAGGGTAAATAATACTTTTCTCCCTGTAACTCCCTATGCTACCACCAGAGGGAGGAGTTGATTTTTACTAAGGCCACTACTTTTGTTTTAGAAGGCAGAAAACTCCTTTTAGTTTGAAGTTCGCACAATGACATCATCACAGGACTGACACAGGAGCTTTCAGAGAAAAGGCATTTTCTGCCAGAAGCTTTTGATGTTCGCTTGGATAGGTCTAAAAACAAAGCAGAGTCTGTTTTTGTTCAGGCAACAATATGATAAGATCATGATACAGACAAAGTTGTTTTAGCATTAAATGTCTTCTTTAAGTTTGTTTACAATACATTTTATTAAGGAAATTCTGAAGATATTGATCGAAAGTACAAAATAATAACAAATACATTTGGGATTTTCAAGCAAATGGATTGGATTAGAACAACACAACTATTATTTACCTCCCTCTTTTGTCTTTTGTGTCAGTGTCATGATGCTGCTGCTGGAGTTTGTTTATTCATTTTGAGATTAGCATGAGCTGTAGACGGCATGCATGAATGAATAAACCAGGCTTAATGCTGTCCCGCTGTAAATCAAGAGATGTTTTAAGCACTTTCCACTCTTTAATATGACTTGTTTTATGCCCTATTTTATGCTGTCAAGTTTGCTGAATAACTCACAGCACATAATGTTAATGGAAGCTGAAAGGACAGTCCCCGCATACTGATGATACACTTATAGTCTGTGTATTAAGCACTTAAATTTCCTCAGGTCTCAAAAAGCATGTCATTGTTGGTTTGTTCATCAAATTATTGTTGTTTTACATCCTTTATTACATCTGGTATTCAATTACGATGTCAGGAAAATATATATTGATTGTTTGACATATTTTTAGGCTCTCCATTCTACAATTTTGTTTTTCCAATAATAAAGTGGTTCGAGCTTGGCCCATTGACAGATATATCCTAATGTTATGGGTAAATACATGACCAAAGTTTATTGCATTTTCTTATGATGTTCAAAGTATTGGAACCAAAAGATTAATTGTTAGACCCAGATATTATTGATATGTTACATCAGATCAGATTTCCGGTTTGTCAAGACTTCGGATGATCCTTGAGTGCGGCGTCACCACTGCTTTTACCAGTGCTATATCCTGAATAGGACTTGAGAAGATCCCACTTTGAAGCTTGATTTCTTTCCCTCACGTGGTTGAGGGGTGTCCTGATCTGGGGTGACTTTCCTTCGATAATACAATCCAATCCAGTTTGTGCAGGGGTGTCAAACAGCGGCTGGCTCGGTGGACTTTTAGAATCCTCGTCACAATTCTTGCGATACAAAGTATAATGACACGATTATCATTCTTTGACAATGCCACTACTGATTCTACTGATCTAAATCCAATTGAGAACATTTGGGGATGGATGGCAAGAAAGATTATACAAATGGACATCAGTTCCAGCCAATGCATGGTTTTCATGAAGCTAACTTCATCTCTTGCACGTTCCCATTAGCTTCCTTAGCCATTTCCATCTGGCATCCCCGAAATACATTATTTAAGTGAGCAACATTAACCGGCTTTTCTGAGGGATGAAAATGGTAGCTCTTGTCACCTAAATAGAAATGTTATACTTGTCCTTTGATGCTAGAGTTGGAGATTTTGTTTTATTTTAAATATTATAGCTATTGTTCACTTAACTTGTGCTGTGTCCTCATTCCTACTGTTCTATAACTTGTGATGCAACACTGAAATTTCCCCACCTTGGGACGAATAAAGGATCTCTTAATCTTAATCTTTGAAAACATATTTCGATAATACCCTGCCGCTCCCAAGTGAGTTTTAGTTTCTAACTGCTCCTTCAACTCTGTACACTCTTGTAGTCCCCAAAATATTATTTATTTATAACTTTGTTAAGAAAAAAATGTGTTTGGTTTGAAAAGGACAGTTCACAGAAAAATTTGACTCAGAGACATATGTTCTGCACCATATTTTAGCTACACAGAGAATGTCTGTCTGCATGCCTTAAGCCTAGCGTACATCGGACTGGCAACTGATTATATCCGTCGCATATGAGTTGCTGCCCCGCACACATCGACAATCTGACGAAAACGGGCAACTCCCAGTAGCAGACCAGTCTCGGGAATAACAGCGCGTACATCGACAGCAACTGTCCGTCACCTACAGTGTGTTTTCTGACATAAACTGTTGCGGTCGCGCAATACACGCAATACACACATGTTGTCGGAACAGCGCATGGAGCGCGCACATCGGGTCATATCTCCGAAACTGAGGACAACTAGTTGCCGAAAAGTAGAACACGGGCAACTGACTGAAACTGGAGACCGACTGTTCATCTCCAGTTGTAAGAGCGCGCACATCGACCGATTTCGGCAACTGATCATCTCCCACCGTCTCCTCTCAGTTGCCAAAAGCCGCCTTGCAACTAGTTGTCTCCAGTTTCTCTGTCGATGTACGCTAGGCTTTAGTTACATGAGAAAAAAAACACAGCAACCTAAAAGCAAGGCTACATGCATTTTTATTTCTGTGAGACTTGAGTGTCTCGCTGAGCCCTTTTTGTATGACCCAGTTAGCGTCAACCATCTTCTACAGCATAACTTTCCCACCTGGCACTGTCCCAGCCACATTGAGTCATAAGATCATCCCAAAACCACAGCCTAAACCATAAAAGCACTCATTTCTCAAAAGAGGACAACCCTCCTCAGCAGGCCCAGGGAAACACTGGTCTGTGATTGCTGTGAAAATCCATACATGGGCAACATTCCCATCCGGAAACGCTGTGGTGTGTGTGGTGATGTACAGAACTGTGGTGAGGTGAGTGTGAAATGAGGTGTGTTTACCCCCGAGGACGTGCTATTTCATCTCCTCCTGCATCAGTGCTGCCCTGCGGGGGTAAGAGTGGTGTGCACCGCTCACAACAGCCACAATGCTCTGCACAAGTTAAAGAGACGGGAAAGGAAAATGCACTTTATATTATTACTTCAGGGGCAGAAACGAATAATATAAAGAGACATGCTTTCCAAGTTGTGCATACGGTTTTTAGGAAGTGTCTTGTATTGTTTTTGCTTTCTTAGGTTGATGCATTATAAGTGTATATGCTCCATTGGTATTTAACATAGGAAAATACCAATGGAATAAGATAAATGAACTATTCCATAATCCAACATGAATATTTTTTCAGATTATCATACAAACACTTCTGTCATTTGGAAGGTGAACAGAAGGCAAAGCAAGTTTATGTGTATAGCACAATTCATACACAAGGCAACTCAAAGTGCTGAACGAAATAGGAAAGCATTAAAATCCTAAATAATCACAGTACATTAAAAAGAATGTTTAGTCCTGACTCTGGGCAACAGCAGGAGCACAGGGACTCCTCAGAGTCCGGGCTGGTTCATATGGGACTAACATGTCACTAATATATTTTGGTGCGAGGCCATGGAGAGACTTGTAACAAGCAGAGCTGTTTTAAAGTCTATTCTCTGAGCCACAGGAAGCCAGTGCAGAGACCTGAGGACCGGACTAATATGGTCGTACTTCCTGGTACTAGTCAGGACTAATGTGGTCGTACTTCCTGGTTCTAGTCAGGACTCGAGCTGCGGCATTTTGAATTTACTGAAGCTGTTTTACTTAAGCAGTTGAGGCTTTTAGTTAAGCAGTCCTAAATGTTTTACATCTAGATCTAGAAATAATAGACCTAGAAATGTGTCCATACATGTGTTATGTATAAATTATTGTGTGTTTTTTTACCTTTTTTAGGTAAGTTATTACTTATATTAAATGCCACAATTCTGAGAGAGAGTTATTCAAAATTATAATGTTCAGTAATTATGTATAATATATTACTTTCTAAGTCAAATGTTTCATTCATATATCTGATGATTCGTCATATATCACGTTATCACATTTTGAATGTGATAAAGTGATAATGTGAACTTCTCGTTGAAGTTCCCATTTTCACTCTACAAAAGGAGAACGCAGAAATAACTGATTGATTCAAACCTATTCCATCATGAGTTCCCAGATACTGTTTTCTGACTATTCCCAGTCCTTTATCACTTCTCTAATGAAACAAAATCATCTCTTTTGCACAATCACACTTTCCCAGCCTTCTCTAATGGCCACAGTTCACCCTTTCTTCTTAACGTCTGTATGTGAGCTCCTTCATTTTCACATTATTAATTCCTCCCACCCCCCTCCTGCAATGCCCCCTCATCCCCATCTGTCTCTCTCACCAAATGTCATTAATTCAGCCCCTGATAACTACCGCTGTTCTTTTCAGCTCATCCCGTCGCAAGATTATAATTATTACAATAATGTTAACAGTGTGGTACAATATTCAGGAGTCAAATTCTCCCGATGATGTATCTCTCTTGAGTGTCGAAAACGTGCCTACACCACAGAGATTATGTCAACCAATGGCTGAGGGGTTGCACAATGTTCTATTTTGGTTCAATGGTTTGTTAAATGTGTTACAGCGAGGGGTACTTTTAATACAGAGCTGAAAAAGTGTTTTGAGTTATATAGCGCAAATTAACCTAACGAATGATCAAACTCAAGTGATGACAATACCTCTCTCCCCTCGCCAAGGATGAAGGTACTTATACTTTGATAACTTGTCAACAATTTCAAGACTGTAACCTTTGATTTCCTTCTTTGATCCATGATTTCACTGTGAATTTAAAAAAATCGAAAACTCTGTGAATCTGTGTGGTACCAAAACTGTGGGGATGTCCGTGACCCTGATGAGCCCCTCTCAGCCCTGCCCTGCCTCACTCTTCTTAACCCTGTTTGTTTTGGTGCGCATGCTAATGAGAAGCGCTGAGGTGTAACCAGTACGCCAATATACCCCTGGATGAGTCTGGTAATATTGACAGTTTAGCCTGTGTATGTGTGCGGGTGTGAACTCCCAGTAATCCCAATAGCTAATCTGTAAATCCCTTCAATCTGGCCATTATCCCCATGACACACCCACACACACACACTCACACACACTCACACACACGCACAAAGCATGCGCACACCCACACACGCACACAAACATTCACAGAGGTGGCAGACCCGGGCTGGTCACGGTCATGCCTGGTCCTCCAGGGCTCTCACCCAGGTGTCAGAGCAGTGCCTCCCCTGGGATGGATCACTGTGATCCACAGAGCTGGAGCGTTGCCTCTGAAGCAGACAACAGAGAACAGAGACATATTACACACACTGATAGCGACAAATGAGTAAAAAAGGGGGGAAAAACAAGCAAAAGGCAGGTGGAGGAGGGCATGTGTATCGGATAGGTCAATATATTGCTCTGGGAAAAAAACAAAAACTCTTTCTAAAATGCCATTCCATGTTTATAAATCAATACATTTAAACTTTGAGATAGAACTAAACCCTTATAAATTGGTTTGTTATCTAGACCTAGTTAATGTTATATTTATGGGTTGAACTTCTCACCTTTTGAATGTCAAAAGAATCACATATTTTTCCTGCAGTCTTTCAATTAGGTCACAAAGTTTTGGCAAAGTTTGTGACCACAATAATATACAGGAGGTGCTATAGCCACCCACTTCACCTCTGGAAATGTGGTGAATGGTGTGAGTACAGGAGCGACAAGTTTCTCTCATTACCAGTAAACCAAGTTCCCTGACACTTCAGTAAGTAAGTAATCTTTATTTATATACCGCCTTTTCACTGCAGATCTGAGTCTCAAAGCGGTTTACAATTGTTAATTTTGGGCATTTGTCTCTCACTCCACACAGAGATGGGAGCGGGGTCGCCAGTACAGGAGGCGCATGCTAGAACTATTGGACATATTTTTAGTGGTAGGGGAAACCGGAGTACCCGGAGGAAACCTACGCAGACACTTCACTATTGTGAGTCAATCACGGTGAAAAGTGAAGCCATCAGTGCTGCTTGTACATGAGATGTGGACGACACCAGCTCCCTGTGGTGTGTCACATTAACACAGGGAACGAGACACAGCAACAATGATTCATTCAAACCCAGGACATTTTGGATTTGCACCTCCAGATTCGTTGTCTGCTGCAGTCAGAACTGTGATCCCTGATGCATTTACAAAGGGGAAGCAAAAGTAGAAATAAAGTCCAATATACTGAAGAAATTACAAATAATATCCAAGGTAGCCAGGGATCATGTTTCTGCTGATCAAGTGGAAAGACTGTTTGGTTTAGTGTTTTAATTTAAAATGACAGGGACGGTGTACAATAAACATTTCCTCAAAGGGAAAGATGCATTGTTCCAGGTTATAGCCAAGCCCCGGTGATCCAAGATGGCGCCCTATTCAAATGAATGGCTTGTGCTCAGTAGGTATGGGACTTCACGGAGACCGGGAGATTAGCAGAACTCGCCTAAATTTGGGCATCGTCTGGTCCTCCCGGTTCTGCGCAGTGGACGAGCTCCCATGATGCGTTGCGCCAAACGTGCGCGTGTGGCTCTCATGCACGCGCACAGAGGGGCTCGGCCGCGCTCTGACCAATCAGAGCTGCTCATCAGAGCAGCAGCAGAGGGGGAAGGAAAGGAGCAGAGTTTGTGGCAGTAAAGTGTGGATTTAAAGAAAACCGAAGGATTTCTTTGTATATTGTAACCTGTATTCAGAGCTAAAATTTGTAGTTTATAACCTGTATTCAGAACTAAAATGTGTATTATAACTTGTATACAGAGCTAAAATAATTATTAAAGATAAGTCTTTTAAGTTACAAAATTGAAGAGCAGAAGAAAGGGGTGGGATTATATAAGTCTTTACTTCCCCCACTCCTTTTCAGACGGACTTAGTTGCCTCCTTCTAGGGCAGATGAGATCATACAGTAAATGTTGGTTGTTTGTTTTATGTACTTAATTTGTTCATTTTTTATTTATCAAGTTGCTATTACTTTAATTGTTCTATTGCCGTCTGAATAAATAAATAAATACATCTTCTTTATGAAGTCTGAAATCTGATCTTTATGAAAGCTGTAGGTTCTTCTTTCAGCTGAGGTCGTGCTGTTTTAGTTTACATTGAGTTCTATGGGAATTTTTTCTGGGTAACCCACGTGAATTTAGTCTGCAGTACCACGGGCGCCCCCTGTGCCCATGGGTGGGACAGCTGTAAGCTAATAATACCCTATCCAGTTATTATTATAGATCCATGGTTATAGCTCAAGAACTAATTTCCACCCGTAGTCCCTGTGCTGCTATCTTATGATAGTACATAAAAATAACAGACATACATGGATATACAGTTTACATGTATATACAGTTTACATGGATGTACCAAAATACATAAAAGATCAAGTCTCCATGTGCACAATTTGTTAAAACCTCACATCTATATCGCTCATTTAAAGCACACACATATACACACAAATCACACACACCCCCCACCACACACACAAACACACACACACGCTACAAATGAGGGAAAGTTTGGTTTGATGATAGCTCATTTGTTCATCTAATTGCAGATCAGAAGTCTCATAAACATCCACAATACTATTTATAAATTGTGGGTCTGATGCAAAAACTCTTGCATTGTAATCACTTAATAGTTATCAGTACTGAAATATATTTCCTTTATACAAATTATGAATTGGATATTGCTGTCATTACTTTCCAATATTTATTTTTAACACCAATTGAAAACAAAACACAAAAAGCTGCTAAGAATACATTATACATTTGAAGAATTTACCCACTATTGCGTACATCTCAGAATGTTCTACGGCATGCCCAACATGGATCTATAATGTCATAGAACTGGGCTTTTTTTCAGTTCCAAATGTTACTCCCAGTCAAAATCTAACCAATGGCACTTCTCTCAAGTTTTTTCTTGGGGAGACCTGTGTGTCCAGGCTTTTAACAACAGCTTTATTGGTTTGAACAGATGTGGTTTGTGGGTGTTTTCAACCCATTTCCAGTGCGGGTAATCGTTTTATTGTGGCTTGAAAGGAAAGAGTTTTAGAACTTTTATTACACAGACACTATTCTCTTCTACCCTTTAGCTTCAGATTGTGGTATCCAAAAACCTATCCCTATTGTCCTGTGTAACCTCTCAGGAAGGATTGGGTTTAGATGGTTTGGTGTAATTGTTTTCAAAATACGTTTGATTTCCTCAGAAATAAGGTCCGACCGTGTGGATTTTTTTCGAGCCGGTTACAGATTTATCCGCAGTAGCACAGATTGCGTTCGACTGCTTCTACAGCCATGATTGTTAGATATGTTGTTTGTTGATATAAAACTCAGTGATTGTACCTGTCCAGTCTTTAAACACTACAACATTCCAATCCAGTAGGTGGCAGACCTTAAAAGTTTGCGCATACAGTATAAGCATAGAAATGTGTTTTGTTTTGTGGATGGATGTGTTTTTTGCTGCTATTGGACACCCGAATTTCTCCTTTACGGGGATCAATAAAGTATCTATCTATCTATCTATCTATCTCCTGGGTAGAAAATAGATTAATGCCATCTTGTTTAATGGAGGACAGGGAACAACTAATTTCATGGTAATATGTCATTATAGTGATACATTCTCTGCAAAAGCCAAGATACACCAAACTATACAAAGGCTCTATACGCTCAGAGATTGTAACTGTGGCCATTATTAATTCAAAACAGAGGTTGAAAAAGTGTGCGTGTGACAGACAGTGATTAATTGATATGGCCAGGGCTGTGTGTGTGTGAGTGTGTGTGCGTTTGTGTTCATGCATGTACAAGTGTGCTAAGGTCACTACATGCTCTCTTAATTGAGTTCTTGTATTTGGGTCTTAGCGATAATGGAGGGAGCAGCAGAGCAGGGAGACATACTTTATGCTCATGTTTCAGCTTGCATTGTCTAAGGGAGATTAAAATAGAAGAAGAACTTACCTGACTGATCTTAAAGTAAAGCTCTTTGCAAAACGGCAGGAGGAGAGATGTCATTGATGATGTTAATGAAGTTTTATTTGCCGGGCCATCCATGTACATTTCCACAGATTCTTCAGCGCCGCACTGTGCTTGAATGTAAAGTCTTTAGCCGTGAAATCAGATGACAGAGGCCAACGTAAACCTAAACATATGACAGAGACCAAATATATTAAAATGTTATCACTGTACATGCACGTGATAGAAATAAACAGTTTTGAGAAGGATCACGCTACATGAATTTTGTTGTTTGAATTTTTTTATGCCTTCTGGCCTGCTCCACCCAGCGGCTACTCCACCTCTGCTGCTGTGGCCCGTCCTGCTCCACCCAGAGGCTACTCCACCTCTGCTGCTGTGGCCCGTCCTTTTTAGAATGATAAATTTTATGTTTTATTTGTGTTGCTACTCGACAGGGCGAAATTCTCCTGCGGTGGATCAATAAAGTATCTATCAATCCATCTTTATCTTTCTTATTTCTTTTATTACTTTACTTTTTTCTTTTATTAATTTACTTTTTTCTTTTATTACTTTACTTTTTTATTTACATAACTACTTTTCAACTCATGCCTACACCTTTATACCGAATGTCCCTTTAAAGCGCTGCCAGCCCTGACACCTCTGTTTTAAATTCCTGAAGACATGTGCAATCTGTCTTGACCTATCTCCCTATGAGGCTTGGGCCCCTATGCCTGTGTGTGCGCATGTGTCAGGTATAATAGTAACTGATGGACTAGCCAAGAACCTAAACAAACACACGCTCTGGGGGGCACCACTGACTGCCTGTGTAAGAGTGAGAGACAGGCGCGTGGTAGGGATGAGCCGCTCCACGCAGAAAATCAAATATTCAAACTAATAAGGATATCTCCAGCGACACATGTACGTACAAGCATTTACATTGGTAATTAAATTTGATATAGTAAACAAAATCTAAGATAAGTGATTCTTTATTCTTCCCACAGTGGTACGAATAAAGGCGGCATAGCACTCGCTTCTCGGCAAAACACAGAGCTTTTTTGCAATGTGGGCTAGAAAAAATGCGTTCGGTTCTTCAGATAATGATGTTTTGGAAGTAATATGGATATCAGATTCAGATTCAGTTTTATTTGCCATTTGCAGTAAAAAAAAAACCCACATTGGAATACATTAGCAAAAAGTCTCCAGTGTGCACAAACAAATACAGACATAAAACAACATTAAAAGACAGAAATAAAGAAAATAAAACAGTAAACAAATGTCACTGTGAAATCGATCGGCTAAAACAGTTTCAAAACAAGTGCAAATCATTAAAGAGCTCTGTTCAAACTGATAACAGCCTGTGGAAAACAGCTGTTAGCATAACGAGATGTCCTGCATCTCAGCGAACGATATCTTCTGCCAGAGGGAAGAAGCTGGAACATGGCTTTCCCAGGGTGGCCAGAAGAGTCATTGACAATCCTAAGAGCTTTGTTTAAAAGTCTGGATTTATAAAGAACTTCCAGAACAGGAAGCTCACAGCCCACGGTCCTCTTTGCAGAGCGGAGCACCTTGTTTAAAGCTCTCTTTTCTTTATCTGTGATGTTTCCAAACGACACAGACACAGAAGCAACAAGTAAACTCTCAATGGTGCAGCGATAAAAGTTAAGCAGAATCTTAGACAATTTACCACTAACTCTAAGTTTTTGCAGGAAGTAGAGACACTGACAAGCTTTCTCAACAACCCGGTCAGTGTTTTTAACCCATTTCAGGTCATCAGACAGAGTTAAACCCAGATACGTGCACTCCTCTACAATCTGATATGATAGGGTCCGCAGTACAGAATATGCTGGTCAGGTATCACATTGGATGGAATCCTGGTCGGAAAAGGGCCTTTTTGAGTGGAATTTGTATGTTCTCCACTCAGAAAAGGCCTGTGTAGGTTTCCTCCGGGTGCTCCGGTTTCCCCTATCACTAAAAACATGCACAATTATATGAATTCCGTCATAATTGTGTGAAGGGAATATGGAAACATATCTGAACTCTTAACATTGTAAAGAGTTTTGGTTGACCTTAGTCTGTAAAAATGTGCTATATAAATAAAGATTACTTACTTACTTACAGTTTGGAACAACAGCTCTACAGAAAAAAAAATATGTATATATAATCTACCTTAACCATAAAAAAGAAGCAAGTATTAAATCTGCAAAGTGGAAAGCAAGTCAGATGCATTCATAGAAATAATACTGCAGAAAAATGTATGTTGTCTCTTAATCTCTAAACCTGAATGTGTAAGTTTGCTCAATCTTCGAAGTTATAAAATACTGAGCAAAAACAGTCATTGCTAAAATCATTGGCTCTATAAAAAGAACATATACATCCAGCACAGAAGATGGAGTGTATACAGTATAAGGCCCCAAACCCCGGTTTAAAAATGAATGAAAGCTTTTCTTTTGAAGTGCCGGGAGTTGAAATATTTAAGGCGGCTCGATCAAAGAGCAAATATTCTGATTGGCTGACCTTGAAAAGTAAATATACGCGCTAACCGATTCACAAAGAGAAGTGATATAGTCCATCATTACTGTAAATGCATCAGCGATCTTGGACACACACCTTTATTGAAATAGAGAAAAGGGCAAACCAAAGCAAACCCTATTGTCACTTCTATATCTAATTCATTCTATAATTAAGCATAAATCTTCCTGCTATCTTCCCTTCTACTTCTAGCCTGTATGACACAAAGAATATTTGCAATGTACTATTCTTTGATCTTTAGGTTACCCTTGTGTTTGATTTGAGTATGACTCAATATGCACAATTTTGGGTCAATCACACTGTGAAATGCTTTCTCAATAGTCCCAGGCTAATCAAAGCACAATCACAAATATACATATAACTGGACATGATTCCTTTTCTAGTCCTTATCAACACTGTAGAGATGCCCTGGGCTGATTTGGACCCCTCATGGTGCTTCTTCAAGGGGAAAGCAACTCTCCATTTCTGTTCCTGGACCTTTGAAGGTGACACAGAAGTCAATGTGCTCAGAGCCCCCGGGGAGAGAGACTCAGAATGGGGCTGAGCAGCGGATTAACCCCCTGTTGGGGCACTGTGGTTCAAAGACAAGCATAAAGAGAGGTAATCTTCATTATTTCAAGTGTACAATGTTTGGAAGTGAAAAACACCTACACTGCATGGCAAAGTATGGGAAAGGCAAATGTTGACATGGACCTAATTCAGCCCAACCTCCACAAAAGATGTTGTTGGGGTCCCCTCTTTTGCACAAACCAATGTTCAAAGGAAAGAACAGTTAAGAGAGGGTTAAGGATCAGTAATGAATCCACTTTATGGACTCCATCTTTCATCTTCTCTGAAACCCATGGATAATGCTGCGTTTCCACCAAACGCGGGTGGCACGTCTCTGGCGGCGAGTTTCAATGGCATCCCTACGTAAAGTTCCATGACCGCACGGGTAATCAGCGCACAATGTGGAATTGGCAAGAACGTTTTGAGGGAAACGGGCGCCGCCAAGCTGCAAAACGAGTGCCGCAATTCTGAAAATTGAGCAGAGAAGCAGAAGTCGAGGGGAACATGAATGAAGCTAACAATATGGCAAATGTTTTAAATCTGAACTCAAATATGGTGGTGGCAGGGGGCAGACACAAGACTTTGCTAAAATTAAGATTCATATTTCTGTAACTTTATCCATGATGAGTAAAACAAAATAAAACTTGTGTGTGTGTTTTCAACGGCAGTTGGTGGAAATACTGCATACAACTGTGGGAAATTGAGGTTTGTGAACATTTGGTGGCTGAATGGCTTCTAATAATGCAGACCGTAAGAATGTTGCAAATTTCAGTTCGGATTTTTCATATTTCTACTGGTAGAGTTGCCTCAGAGACAGCAATGGGTTAAATGTGAATGCTTTTATCTCACTGATATTATAAACTGATCCAACCTAATGCTAACAGAGAAAAGAAAGAGATTACACAATAAACGCCTGTATTATGTTCTATCTTAGGGCTGACCATTATTGCTTCATGTATATAATGGTCCACTGTCAATTGAAAAAAAAATATTGTTTAATTCTGTCCTGTTCTTCTTCCTATCGTATTGGCAGGGTGTTGAAATCATAGGTCAAATGGAGCTTAGGAAGTGGAACGCATTCACTACAGCAGACTTTAATGCTCCCTTGGTGATCATAGAAGTGGGATTTAAGGTAACCTGGCCTGGAGGTAAGCTAAGGGTTGTTGCTGCCGTTGTCCCCCCGTCTACTCCTTCTCTTTATGAGGCTTATTTAATAGACAGCAGATCAAGGACCCTCCCACCATCACACAGAGAGAGTGATAGAGCGATGACAGATCTACAGGACACACCAGTGACTATTGACCACATGTTACTGTTCCTTGAAAAATGGCAGCGCATGTGTGTGTGTGTCACTCAGTGTAGAGTTGTTAATCAATCACTGACTATGGACCCTGAACTTTAGACATGTGTAGAGGAAATCAATCGGCCTGACATGCAGCCGGGCAAAGGCATCCAGGACGTTGGTGATGTGCAGTTAACCAAAATTTTACCTCACATTGTGGCATTATCATTGAGGTGATGGGATTGAAAACCGATAATAACAGATAAGGCCAACATTACTGCAATTTAGATAACATCAAATGATCATAATTGTATTGACATCACTTCTTTATGGCAGCTTTGGCAACTTTCCTTGTCCAATTTCAAAGATTGCAGAAACCAATGCAGCAGTTGGCGTTACTGCATGGACATGTGGTGGACAAAGCATTGTGTATTATTACTGGGTTGAACTATCCACTTTCTCTCTTCTGCAATATATTGGACAGTTAGAACCCAGATATATATTTTGCTTGGTGTGTGATGTCAAATGATCATTAATTATTCAGACGAGCTTGTGATATACATGTGCCTGGGTAGCTCTGAGAATGTCTCACATATCAAGTAAAGCGCCACATGACGACACAACACTGAGAAAATGATGTTAGAAAATAAATAAAAGAGGCACTTATGATGATCCGTAAACAATTCTGAAGTGTGTATATGGCCTGGAACGATAATCAACGTGCATTGTGCTGCTTATGAGAAACCACCAAGAGGGCTATTGAACAATCAAACGACTTCACACAAATTCAATATTGGTAAGTGTAGCCTATATACATGTTCAGTCCTAATGATAACTACCTTCATGAGCAAAATTGAAGGAATTAAGATAAACAACAGATATACAATGATAAAAAAATTCTTCATTACGTGACCAAGAATCACAACCAATGTATTATGTAAAGATTAAATGACTCTAAGGTATCTGAAAATCATTTATTATGTTGGCGCTGATTGGGAACACTGTTTATTGACATAAAAGAGTTCATGGGAAGTCGAGGTGTGGAGCAATTTGACCAGTAAGGTCAGGCTGCAGGTCAGAATCAACTCAATAAAACCCCCACAAAGAATCCTACACAAACACACAAACACACACGCACAAACACACACACACCCGCATACACACACTCACTCACGAAGGCCGGAGGTCCCCAGTCACACACCTCAGTGGTTAAGGACTGTAGTGAAACATTCTGACTCGAGCTCTGGGCAAACAAGCAGCTGTGAGAAGCACCTTTTGTTGTTCCATTATTTCACCTTTTTTCCATTAAGCTGGTGCTGGTTCCTATTTCAGAAACACTTACTTTGTTTTCCATTCCAAAACAATGTGGTTTCTGGTTCCTGGTGCTGACCCATTATTTTTAGGTTAAGACCAGGGCCAGTATTTTATCCAGTTTTTGTGAAATACGGAACATCGAATTTACATTTAGTTTTTGCGCTCATCCAAAGCAAGTAAGTCAAGTCAAAATACAAGAAAAAAATATTGTTGAAAAGCAACCAAATTATGACTGCTGGCTAGTAAACATAGCAATTACATGAGAGGAGAAAAACCCTGAAAAGTGTGAAAATCCAGTGCTTTTGCGTCGGTGGTTGTGACCTTTCCCAAAAAGCAACCGGACCCGGGTGGACCCGGAAGTAGAATTAGCCAATGCTAACATATAGCATTGGTAGACCTCTCGAAAACGTCTTTACAGGATGGTCCAAAGTTGGCTCTTGGCCCAAAGCTCCATTCCACATGTGTGTCAATGCTGAGTCTAGTTTAGTTGTTGTGAATTTTTGAAGTCACTCGTTAAAAGAATGGGGCTTGTGCAGCTGACGCATGCGCAGATGCGTTTTTTCACAATTTTCTTGTGGGCGGGACCGACTTGTATGTGTATTTTATGTGTTTTAATATGTGAAGCGCTTTGTGACCCTGGTCTGTGAAATGCGCTATACAAATAAACTTTACTTACTTACTTAGTTACTTACCAGTCGCGGCCATTTTGTATAGCTCCAGTAGAGCACAATTTTTGGCCCATTTGTTTGAACGGCGGAGATAGGCGTAACTATGTCCATTAATATTTACAATCTATGGCAAGGGCAAAGTTATGAGACGTCTATGAAGGTATGAAGGTGTCACAACGCACTCTCTGCACTATCAGATTAATCTTCGCATGTAGACTGGCACCAGAGTGGTCTGACTGGTTTGAGGTTTAAAACTCATTTTGTAGCCTAATCTGTATTCTCCTCTCTTCAAACCTAGTCCGTAAATCAACCCCAATCTAGCCTAAATGCCGCTATTGGAAACATGGTATCCTTGACATAACAGTTTTACAATATTTGAAGAACATTAGATCTAGTAATTCACGATCTTATCTATTTTAAATGTTTCAGATATTTGAGTAAAGCCCGGGCTCACCACTTGTCTGTTTCTGTCCATCCTTCTTCCCTTCTGTTATTTTTACAGTTTATCTCTTCAACCTTGTCTTGCTGTCTTTCATGACAGTTATAATAATGACAAATCTCTTTTCCCTCTCGGCAATAAAGGCACGATCAGATACAACAGGAGAAAAAAGGTGCATGGGCCTGAAAATCACATTAGCCAGTCTACACGCTGGCGTTTTGAGAGAATATTGTGTGTATGTGTTTATGATTACCCATCCACTATGCCCACAGGTGCTTTTCTTTGGGCTATAACATGATTTCACTGACTTTGTGCCTAGCTTTTCGAGGCAAACTGTCTCACAATGTCCATGTATTGTAACTTTATTCCACATTTTTAACAAATGAAAAGTGTTGTTTTTTGTTATTGGTTTTTTGCGTGCCATAACGCAGGTTTAAACATGGCCGAAAACAGAGCATAAAATGAATACAGAGCAGATATAGTCCATACAGATACAGTATTGATTTAATCTAAAAAAAAAAATTAGCTGCAGTAAGCATGCACGCAATGGGGAACATCACCATCTATGGGTTGCACTAGGATTTTAATTTTTTTTATTTTACTTTCCACAATACATCATTATCAGTGCATATAAAATATACATCCTTATCGAAAGTTTAAACAATAGTTATGATAACAGACACATTTTTAGTATGTTTGTAGATCAATAGGACAACAACTTATAAATGCGGCATATATAGAACAAATATTCTGTAAAAATATACTGTGTACACAATGACAACATTTCTAAAGTACTGCATGCTATAACAAAGATACATGAGTTAAATGACTGCACGACTGCCACAGCGTAAGAGAAGAGAAGATGTCTTTATATGAAATAATGTAGAGGGAGTTTGTGAGTTCGTAACAGCTCTTCCGGAAATAAAACTTTTTCATTATTTGCTCACAAACTCCTACAGCCCAACTGTGATTTGAGCAGTGATTTGCATATTACACCTCACTCATTTGAAGTGCGAGTTTCTGCTGCACAGCTCTGATGTATCAGTCCGCTTGTAGCTGCGGGAAAACACAGTTGCAAAAAAATATTTCCTTCTAAGGATCTTAAAAAGTACTTTCATTAAGAACGTAATAACTATTTGTTTAATGTCTTTAACTAACGTATTTTTACTTTTGTTATAATGTCAACGTAGTGAATTTGATAAACTTTATATTGATTATTTGTCATTCTAATATGAAGCTGAAGCGCAAATTCAGACTGAAAGACCGAGTGCAAATTCCCCCTTCCAAGCCTGCCAATCACACAGCGCTGCCAGCCCCGAGCCTCTGCCAATCACACAGCCCGGCCAGCCTCCTGCCAATCCTCTGACAGCAAAGCGGGCAGTTCAAAAGGCAGCCACTTTCTGACAAGCAGGGCTTCCTGAAGCTCTTAACACCCACCACCTCCCCAGCACCTCCTCTAGCTCCCGTTCTGGCTCCCGCTCTAGGCTCCTGCTCTGGCTCCTGCTCTAGGCTCCTACTCTGGCTCCTGCTCCGCCTACGCCCCATTGACACCATACTCTAGCCGCCACCAGTGCTTGACCCCGGGGGATCTGAGATCATCTTCAGCTGCAATCGATCC
Source organism: Knipowitschia caucasica (assembly GCA_964034765.1). NCBI lineage: Eukaryota > Metazoa > Chordata > Actinopteri > Gobiiformes > Gobiidae > Knipowitschia > Knipowitschia caucasica. Next base: position 34,663,877 of record OZ035838.1, on the reverse strand, counting down.
CATTGCTGCAAGTGTCACTGCCGGGGTCAATGGGCCAAATAATCATTTTAATGTTTTAATTGTGTCTTTGGTCTCTTCAGATTGAATTGGTAGTAGTGGTGTGTCAGGGTTTTGGAAGACCTGCTAGTTTGCCTTAGCTCATCACAAGTCCAATAACCTATGGGATATTCGAAGTCGCCACAATTCAAAGAATGAATGAATAAACGTGAGGAATGGAGAGCTGTTTCTTATATAGCATTTTCCTAATATTACTGCTACTGTGGGTTATAAGCTGATGGAAATATGAAAGAAACAAATAAGAAATGAACATAAAAACTTTGTAAAGATGCATGAAAAATAGACACTATTTGTTGTTTCTACAAACTGAAAAGCCTGTTTTTATGGCAGGAAGTTAAAGGTGAACGGTCCACAAATCAGGTATAAAATCCTCTGGTGTGTTTTCTGTTGTGATATTTGACTAGATAAATAATAACGGAATAATTAGTTCTGAAGTGTGCGCAGAGAAGCCAAGCATAAAAGCTTCTAGTAGCGGCAGCGGAGGTGAGGGGTGAGCAGGTACCAGAATAAACAACAGCTAAGAGACGTTGTGATTATGGAGATGATAAAGAAAGTTCAAGATGGAGGAGGGATTGAGCAGGGGCGGAATTATTCTTCCGATTCTTATTACTAAAAAGTTATTTCTGGAGTTCCGGTGACTAAGGAAGATTCGTGAAATTACAACTTGTATGTCCCACTGCGACTAATGGATGAATAATTTGTCTTTTTAGTCTTCCCACTACTGTTGAGCTGTTTCATAACATTTTTTTTTTCTTTTATTCACGAACATGAATGGGTAAATAGACATGGGTCTGTTGAGAGAGCAGAAAAGTGCAGAGGATATATTGAAGACAGTGAGGACACAAGATCAAAGAGGAGCAGGCTGAAGAAGAGGTAGGAGGCAGCAGTGTTCGGAGGCTGTAGCTCCCGGACAAGAGAAAATGCACTGCGCTAAAAAGTATAGGCGCTCCCACAGTCAGTTTAGGTCAAGTGAATACCTACAGCACCTACAGACTTAAATGCATTTCTATATGTACTCATAAACATATGTATCACGACATTTGAAAGATTGTGTTTGGTTTAGAAAAAAAGAAAAACACAGGTTGAGGGTCTGTGCCTCTAGAAAGATTGGGCATTCAGAATACAGTAGCTTGTGCAGTCTTGAATTAATGCAAATATATTTATCTGTGTTGTAAATATTATCCTATACTTGCGCTAGTTAGATGCTGAACTGCATTTCGTCGCATTGTTCTGACTTTGTAATGACAATAAAGTTGAATCTAATCTAATAGGATGTTGAGGCGTGCTGAAACTTCTTTGTGAATAGGATGGTATCTAAATAATTACACACAAGAAAAAAGTGTGCGTTGGCATAATATTCGTTCATTCATTCATTCATTTTCTACCCCTTTATTAATCCATTTCTATGTCGGGTGGCAATGAAAGGCTCGATTTTTGTGAACATTTCGTTTCACTGCTTTGCTGATGATGTTCAAACCTATTTGCCCTTGAGTGTAATTTCTGATTCCATCCAAGCACTGCACAAATGTCTTCACGATGTAAAAGAATGGATGTTTATCAACTTTTTTAACTTGAATGACAAGAAAACAGAAATTGTCTGATATGTCTGTTTCAATGGTGTCTGTAGCCTGTCTTCCTCACTGCCCCAGGTCTAGACTAAAGACCAGAGGAGACCGAGCCTTTGCTGTGGCAGGGCCCAAACTCTGGAACGCTCTCCCTCATTGTGTCAGAGCTGCCCCCATCTCTAGAGAGCTTTAAATCGCAGCTAAAGACACATTTCTTTGCTTTGGCTTTTTAACACAAGCAATATTGAAACATTTATGATAGTGACCTGTATCTTTGTTTGTATGCTGTATTTTGTAATGTCTGGAAAGCACTTTGTTTCTGTCATGACTGTTTTTCTAAAATGTGCCATATCAATAAACTTGGCCTTGACGTTGAGAGCTGTCACCCAATCCCCCTCACCAGTCCACCAGCGTTGACATAATAAATCACCTGGATACTGAAATGTATTATTGAAAAAGAACCCTTTGAAATAAACGTTTGTTTTTGTTTTTCTACAGGCTGACGGGATTCCAGGTTCCCACGCCGGTCACAAGCACTGGGAACGTCTTCTCTCTCCGACTGACCAGTGACTTTGCCGTCTCTGCGCACGGCTTCAAACTCAACTATGAAGGTCAGAATTTTCTTTATACACTCTCGTACTTCTCAGGTTGGACTTCTGTCTATTTGAGATCCAGAGTGAACCACTTAGTGTCCTCTTTGACATTTAATTTCCGCTATCTATGGATCCTTTTTCTTCCGAGGGTCATGTGGTATATTCAGTCCACTTCTCTCAAATGCCCATTTTCAATCAACAAGTCTGTCATGTACTGAACTTCAGCAAAGGGGAGGACCCGCTAATGGCTGCCGACTTCATACTTTTTCCTTTCAAATAAAAACGTCTGTCAAACATTCCTGAACATGAGCAAAAGAGGAAGCCCAGAATGCAGTGCAGTGGAATGTATGAGAGATTTTTATTCTTGAGCTCCATTGATCTATTTCACCAGTAAAGGATGCTGTATTGTCTTGTATTTATTTTAAATGTATGTAATATCCGATACAATTTATATCCATTTTGGCTGATATCGGTGCCAGCCCGGACAATAATTGGTCAGCCCCTAATGAACAACTATAATATTGTCAATATTTAGTGATACTTACTAAAAAGTCCAAACATTTTAGTAAGAGGGCCACTTTAGTTCACCAGGATAGTCCAGGGGCCGACATCACAGATTTAAAAACTGTCTTGACTGGCATCGGGCTGTTCTGAGCTTTAAGATGATCTAGAGCTGAAATTGACTGAACGACAAATGTTTACTATCTCACCAGCTACAGTATCACCATTAATGGAAGTTTGTGAGTCAGTACAGTATGTATTCTTGTGTAAACACATAGGTACATGTCTATATCAGCTGAGCTGAAGTTGGATGGATGATACAGTGAACGTGTGCTTATGATCTCAAAGACTGCTTTGGGTTAGCAAGGCAGAGGGCCAAATAAAATGACACAGAGGGCCGCAAAAGGTCCGCGGGCCTGAGTTCGAACATACCTGCACTAAACCCATCTGCATTAGTCACCTGATCTAAATGGACTGCACTAACTTATTTACCCCTTAAACCCTATCAATCATCCCTCATCTTATCCAATTTGAGCACAAGTGGCCCTTCTTTTCCCCCAACACTTAAAATTAGAAGCTGCAGAGTATCAGCAATGCGTCCTGTGTGCACTAAAGATATCAGATTAGAAGAGAAAATCTTTGATGTCCTCAGTGAGGCAGTTAGTTCCGCAGCATAGAGACAGAGATAATACTGTCTACCGGGGGGCACACATACATAAGACTGAACAAACCAACAGAACAAATAAGAAAACAATTATGCAGTTTGCCGCTATTGACTAAACAGATAATGCACGCAGCTCAAGGTGACAGTCCTCTCTGACCTTCAGTGAGGTTGAAGGCACACGCCACACATTAAAGTGAACACTTAAGCCTATGTTGCCGTCTTAAAAGGATAATGTGATGGATCTCCAAGAGGCAGCCTGCAGATCAAACACAACCTGTGAAATATATGTTCAGATAGCACCCTCTGATTTCATAATAACGTAATATTTTCATACATCTTTAAGAAAAATATGTCCAGAGTATATGCATCTCTTACAGACACTGTTCCATGTCCTGCTTATACTAATGGTACAATGTGTCCTTTTAGCCTTCAATGTTATATACTGTGTGTATTGGATATTGTCTTTTAAATTTGGGCGGTATTGTATTGTATCCTTCATAAAGATGGATAATAATAATAATTTATGGAAGTTTTTGTTGAAATTGGAATGTCACATGTTTATACGCATTACCACTTTGAGCACTAGTTTATTGTTGTGAATTCACAACAATAAATGTAACAACACACTGATTACAACACATTTTGTACTTCTGGTACATTGGTGAGAACTTGTTATGTTTTTCATTAATGTCAATTACTTAGATGACAAAGTGACAAGAGCCTGCTGCCCCCTGTGTTTTAAAAGCAGAACTTTTAGGGCAACTTTATACATAATATATGTGAGCCCTAAAAGTTCTGCTCCTTCTGCTTCGTTGTCTAAAGGGTTTAAAGGCTTATAGGCGCTCAATCATCAGTATTTATTTCAATGTTTTAAATATCCATCCATCCATTTTCTTCCCCGTAATCCATTTCTGGGGGGTGGCAGTTAGAGATGCACCCAGTAAACATAGCACCAGCCCCTCACTGATCCTCCTGCATCTTCAAGCGGGGGCTTTGGGCAAAGTGGGGTTAAGTGTCTGGCCCAAGGACACAACGGCAGCAGTTATCCGTGGGAGTCGTGAAGTAGGTCTCGTGGTGGATTTGAACCTACGACCTTCATGCTCTACCAACTGAGCTAATGTCGACCCCTGTTTTAAATATGTCTATCCTATTAATACATATTTTTGCCTATTTTCTACAGTGTATTTTTGAACATAATGCCCACAAGACTGTCTTTTCTTAAGTACTTTCCTGTTTATTTACATTCTTGCATATCTCGTAGCTCATTAGTCACAGCTGGTCTCTTCTGAAAATAGCTACATGTCTGATCCTCTGCGTTCTTCCTGGACCTCATTTCTGGTCTGTACGTTTGTTAGTGCGCGGTGATCTGCCTCTCTTGTGAATATTTTCTCTCTTCACAATGTGACAGTATCGCTGATGGCAAACAGTCTAGCCTCGGCCTACGCCTGGGCATGTGGGTCCAAGCAGTTGTCCCAGATTTAGTCACTGGCAACTTTGTTCATGCTACTTGGCTCCTTTCTCACTATATTGGACCATGTGGCGTCTGAATCATAGAGGAGGTTTCCTGTGAGAGCCTCCAGGGATTTATCTGAAGGACCCCTGCTGTAAGACACTGAGCAGTTGGAGTTTAGGGACGCAGGACAGAAGGAGGTGGGCTTTATGCAGCCAAAGCATGGTTCAGGATAGGTCATGAATCAGAATAGCGACAATACTGGGTTTGAGTTCATGTAAAAGAATGAATGTAGTTCTTTGAGATGTGTTGATCCACTGATGTGTTTTGGACTCTCAAATACCTGTGCAATTCCACCGACCAAGCTGACACTGGGAACGTGTCAGTGGCTTTGCATTATCAAATAGTCTGTGTATGAACATTTATCAATAGTGTATGATGTCATCAAACATGGTGAAAAGCCCTAACATTTTTCATGTCTTGTTGGGCCGTGTCTTGCTAAATAAACCCCATGAGTCATGAAACGCTTTTAGGCCATTGAGGTCCTGTCTACAGTCTTATTTCAATGACATAATGTGAGCCCTGAATAGCAAAAGGTGATGCAGTTTTGTTTTTAACTTTGAAATACCAAACCAATATCAAAACAGCATGTGGCAACCTGCGCAACGTTTTCTGATAATATTAAAACTTTTTTTTATTCGGCACATTTGGCTCTAAAAGTTGCAACAATGTGTGTAAATACAATAAATAAAAGCAAAACAATTAGTACAAGTCATACAGTACAAGTCATACAGCAGTCATAAACAGTGCAATGTGAAAAGCAATAATTTTTTAATGAATGTTAAGATTAAGATTAAGACATCTTTTTTTCATCCCACAGTGGGGACATTTCACTGTTGCATCCACTGGTTACAGTTCAGTAGGAATGAGGAGAACACAACACCAGATAAATGAACAACAGCTCTATTCTGAGATTAAAATAAAATATCTTTAGCATAACAAAGAAGACAGTATAAAGTCTCAATCTTTAGCATGCGTGATGGGAAACCAGTGAGCTGTCGTTAGATGAGAGTAGATATAACACAAAACTGTTTTGTCTCTGGTCAGAGAGGGGTGTGTGTGACGGCAGGGAGAGCGCATCGCATCCACTCGCCTCGACAGAATGTGTGAGGGCAGAACAAGGAGCAGCCCTCGCGGTTGTGCAGCATTTGTACTGGTCCTGCTGGTTGCCTGCCGACTTTGAAACTGGGTTTGATCTGCCCTGTAATGTGACCTCCACAGTTGCATCCACAGAAGCAGAGACAGGCAAGCTGTGTAGAGGCTACTGTACGTGGTTCTGCTGTGGACATTGGGACTGGGTGTGATTGATTTTCTTCCTAACCAACCCATTTTCTGTGGGGAAACCTGAACATCCTAAAAAACCATCACAATGTTTTTGTGACTAAATAACAAAAACACATCTATATGATGTGGTTAAAAGAGGACTATGCAAGCTGCAGTTTATGGAGAATGTTTTGAGATAGACCAAACAGAAAGGGAAATAGTCCGGGCGGAAATTGACAGGACTGTGGACCATGACCGCAGTGGGCAAGAGGGAAGGCAGAGATGGAGCAGCCTTCTATGGAAAAAAAAAAAAAGTTATTGATCTTGTTTTGGGAGGTGCCTACAGGAGAAGTCGGGTTTTGACATGCTTGAATTTCTGGAAATGTGAGGAGAACCAGGATATTGTCTTGCTGAAATAGTTAATTAAGGAGGAAAGCAGAAGTGTTGTGTATGATTTTCTGGAGAGAGCTGGTGGCATCCACATATAACCGTAGAATCAGATATGAGATCCCCGGAAGATCTGACCACGAGGAAAGAGATAGATGATGAACAGCAGCAGACTGAGAACAGAACCCTGGGGAACCCCCGTGGTGATGGATATGAGGTACAGTCATAAAGATAGGAGTGCAAGTGATGCCAATAGAGAAATGTCTGTTTATAAAACTGGAAAGGGTAAGATCAAATGTACAGAGGGTACCATTTGATTTGTATGCAGCTCTGTATATGAGCATCTTTGAAGTGATTGTTGGACTCCTTAAGCATTTCTTCCTTGAGTCTCTGAAGACTGTCAGGTCATAACTTATTTAGACTGCAGCATACACCATACAGTGTGAATGTATACAGCTGTGTGTGTGTGTGTGTGTGTGGGTGAGTGAAACCTCGAAAGACGAGAGTGATGTATTATTTAACATAGCGTTGAAGGCAGTTTGATACTACTGCGCTGATAAGAAATCTCATTATAGCAACACACGCACACACACATGCAAACACAAACACGGACAACACAACACCCTTTTTTGACCATTGTTGAACGTTCTGAAAATGCCCATGGGAAGAATAGGTCTTACACTTATATAATAATATCTTTTTTGCTATAGTGCAACTACTGTACCCAAAGTTTGTAGGTTTTGACGACTGAAAGCCACTGCTCAATTGAAAGTCCAGGGGAAGTGTTTTGCTTCGTAGCGATGAATTCAGTAGCTCAGCAACACAGGTATTTATCTCCTTTATATGGAAGTTCTTATCTTCATGATTACTGTCTTAGAACACGTGACAAGTTAGTCTATTCATTAATAGCGGCACGGTGGCTGAGTGGATAGCACTCTCGCCTCTCAGCAAGAAGGTCCTGGGTTCGAATCCCGGCCGGACCAGGGCCTTTCTGAGTGGAGTTTGCATGTTCTCCCCGTGTCTGCGTAGGTTTCCTCCGGGTACTCCGGTTTCCCCTACCACTAAAAATATGTACAATAGTTCTGGCATGCGCCTCCTGTTCGGCGACCCCGCTCCCATCTCTGTGTGGAGTGAGAGACAAATGCCCAAAAATAATAACAATTGTAAACCGCTTTGTGACTCTGGTCTGTGAAAGTGGGTATATAAATAAAGATTACTTACTTACTACTACTACTACTACTACTTACTTAATATTACCACTGATGTCATATGGATTGGTGAAGATATTTTATATTGTAAAAACATGTAAAAACCTCTTGGACTTGACAAAAGTAAAAGTATTTCCTTCACATGCTCACCTTTGGCTGCTCAATAGGCCTTTCACTCACTGTTTCGTCACTCTACATAAAACATGTATACTGTTATGGGGGACATGTAAAGCCCCTTAGTTTTCTAAAAGAGACTTGGGTCAGTGTTTGGCTTCTTGCCCCGGGTATAGGGAAATCAGAGTGGCCTCCGCTGCTTCATGCAGAGAAATTAATAATTCCATCAACCCATGGAAACATCCAAGTGTGGCTCAGCAGTGGTGTGCAGGATACAAGGCTGTACAGACAGACACACACTGCTCCCTGATGTGCGACATGGAGCACAACATGCTCTTCAGCTGAGAACATGTTACCAATGTGACTAACAAGTCAGGGGAGATCTCACTGGCTTTCTCTCAGCCTTTGTCTTTTCCTTCCTCCTCCTCTGAGCCCTTAACAATTCTGTTTTTCTGGGCTAGTACTACAGAATGGCCGTCAGGATAACAGTAAGACACAGTTCAAGCAAACAAACTTTTACCAATCTAAAACAAATAAGCCTTGTTTAAAATTAGCTATGGACAGGAAAAGCAGTTACTACAAAAATAAAGTGATATTTATACAACAGGGGATTCTGAAATGTATTTGCAGAATATTTCTTCATTTGATCTTGTTTCAGAATCAGTATAAGAATTATGTTATTGCCATTGTAAGTAACAGGACGTCACAAACTAGGAATCTTCTTTGGATCAAGGTGCAAACTTGTTCCAAGAGTAAAAATAGATAAAGGATACATACAAAATATGCAGACATTTCACCACAATGTTTTATGCTTTAACTTTTCAAATGTATTTCAGTTGTTTGATGTCCTTGGCTACAAACAAGTCTTTGCATACAGCAGTGCATCGTGTCTCTTTTCAGACATTCATGGTGAAGCTGTCTGCAGTGCTGTCTTTCTGTCTATATGGCTGAACAAACATATTTAGCTCCTACAGCACACATGGCACTGGGTAAATATGTGTGAGACGGTGCATCCATACTGCATGGGCCCATTTCATACATTCACAATGAGAAAGTATATGTCAGGTAGATCCCTAGAGACAAAAAATGCTTCAGACCAGTACAGAAGACAATGGATTTTATATGGGATTGTGAAAAGAGAAGTATGCATTGGTTTCACAATGTGACTGTATCCTGAGCAAGAAAGCATTGCATATTCCTTGGTTTTCTCCAATGAGGAAACGGGACGACAGATAGAAAGATGCAATTTTCAGGTTATGATGAATTTTATGCAACACAGTTTAGCATCAGCATAAATGACAATGAATATTGGTTTGTCTTCAAGTCTATGCCCATGAAGTCCCTTGGAGATGTTATTGTTTGTGTTTAATCACATATTGCACACTAGTTAATAATTCTTTGGTGAAAATTGTATAGTATAACACAAAAGATCTATAGACAGGACTATTTTATTTGTCTCGCACAAATCAAACACAAAGTCAAAAGGGCTTTACAAAACGCTGAATGGCAGAAAACAACAAGACGTTTTGTGTTTTAATTTTGCTGCTGCATTTTGACCCTACAACAAAGCCTTATATACATCCTGCTGGCTCTGACTTATAGCATGATAAAGCTCAGGTGCGCTCATAGATTTAAAGGGGTGACCCTGTCTGCACATACAGTCCACCTCCACACCTGGTAGAACTCTGTCCCCTGTTTCTTGTCTCCGTCCGCTAAATATCTGTCCGATAAGGCTAGTATCACTGGCAAAAAGCAGCTAATGTAATGTGCTCTTTGCTTTCAAATGCCCCAAAAATCAATGGTGTTTTAAAAGGCTGTGTGTGCGCGCCTGTCCATGGACTGTTGTGTGTTGGTTCATTATCTACAGTATGAAAGCAGCTCCTCACTGTTCCAGCCGCTGCAAGGTCAGCCTCAACGCAGCGGCATCAATCAAAGCACAGGCACAGATATACGATGCATGCACAAAAGTGTCGTAAGGTGTGGGGAGGAAGCCATTGAGTATAAGTGATGTTTTCTATGATAGATTCATATTGCATTTGGCCTCTATTGAAGAAAAAATAAAACAAGCTGCGGAATTGGTCTGCCTAAATGTAAGGGAAAGTATGATAAAAGCTGTTTTCCAATCCATCGGCTCATATTACTCAATTAGATATAGCATGTTCAGTCTTATTGCTCTGTGAAAGCTCTCTAAGTGCAACCAAAATGTCTTGTTTTTCCATGGGCGGCACGATGGCGCAAGAAGAAAGTTCGATTCCACCTCCAGACAGGGCCTTTGCATGTACTTTGCATGTTCTCCTCATATCCATGAAGGTTTCCTCTGTGTGTTCCGGTTTCCCTGACCACTAAAAACATGCACAATAGGCCTGGCATGTGCCTCCTGTGTAGAGACCTCTGTGTGGAGTGAGGGACAAATGCCCACATTTGTAAAGTACTTTGTGACTCTGGTCTGTGAAAGGCGCTATATAAATAAAATAGATACTTACTTACTTTTGAACATGGATTCATACATTAAATATTGGTTCGTACATTCTGTATAATCAACATAAGATTCTGTATAGGACATTAGAAAATGAATATTTTACATAAATGCTAGACTCACTCAACACCAAATCTAAAAACAAGATGGAAAATGAAGACATATTCATTCCAAACTATTTGAACAGATATTGACCCTTTATGAGCACAATTATGTCAAAGATTATGTATGCTATTTCTATTTTAAGCTGTAGAATTGTGCTAACACAATACATACCTGTATGATGACAGGACGCCCAAACTCTCACCATGGTGTAAACCACAATCAACCTCATCTGTACGTTTCTAGCCCAATACATAACCTTGACCATGCACTGGTTCATGTGCAAAATCCATGTGTAAAAATAATGTCCTCCATTGATACATGTGTCAAATGTGTCTGACTCACTGTAGAAGTTTCCAAAGTACTGCCTTAAACTCTTGTCCCGATATGAGCTGAAACCCCGGAAGAAAATTGCACTCAACTGTATTTGCTACATGCATATACTTTTCTTCCAGGACTCTGTTGGTGTAATAAATCAGGTTTGGCCTTTTACATATGTAGCACGCAGCAGGAGGTCGTTCATCTTAGTCCCAGTCTCTTCGATCCTGGAAGTACTGTTATTTGCTTGAGGGCTATAGTCTTGGAAATGTAATCAAATCTGCTACAGTGGAAGTACATTACAGAAGAGCAAATATTCACTCTGACATTAAGTGTTTGCTTTGGAATTTAAGCACTAAAGTAGTTATTCCTAGAGCACATTCATATCTGCAACATCATTTCGACTTTATAAGTTAGAGTTAGTAGAAGACACTTATAAAATTGTATGAGTTTGGTTACTTCATCGTCGAGTATGAAACACTGCTTGGCACCTTTCAGCATATTTACGCTTGGCATTGATTAGCTAACAACGTAACCTTTACACCAGCGTTTCCCACATCTATGTTTATCATTGTAGAATGTGAAGCCCAAACCGGCTGTCAAACGTAGGTATCAGACCTCAGTGTCCTTCTGCACAATGTATCAATTTGATGTCTCTATAATGTAATTATGTGCAATGCTGCCAAACTTCCAAGCATTTGTCTCCACAGGAAAGATGTCAGTGATTACAAAAGTCCAGCAAACAGCATTGCTAATTTAATTTAATCAGACACCGCCAAATTGTTTAGCATCGAAAAGAGACGGTGTCTAGCGCTTTAGTAATTATCCAATTGTGTGACAAGAGGGGGATACGTTGACAGCTTTACATTTGGTACTTCGAAGCCCAGAGAACATTACACCCATTGAGCAAAAAGAAATGAAAAAGCTCTGATAGGAACGAGGCATATTGTTTTCACACTTCATCTATAAGAGATAAAGATTAAAAAAGATCATTTGATTTTATTTCGAGAATATTGGTCCCACAGTGGGGGAATTTCAGTGTTACATCAAAAAAATAAGATAAATGAACACAGCTCTATACTAAACTACATTAAATAACTCTATACTAAACTCTCTACTAAATAAAATAACATGAATTAAAATCACTAGCTTTAGCACAATAAGCAAGCAGTCTACAATCTATAATAAGCAAGCAGTCTACAATCTATAATAAGACGCAAGAATTAAGTAAAAAATCTCTGACTTCTATCCATCAATCTTTCTATCTATCTATAGTCATAAACCTTTTGCTTTTAGGAGGGTGGCTGACTACAAGGAGAAGTTGTGAAAACACTCTCATTCATCCACATTCACACCTCCAGACCCCTCAGGCGAGCAGTACTGCCGCCCGGTTCCACCACAGCGGGGTCATGGCCCTGGCTCACCTGTTGGCTCTCAGACAGGGGGCCCTCCAGCAAAAACCGGTTTACTTTCCTCACCTCATGCATTCACAATCACTCTCTATGCTTCTCTTTCATTTCATCCTTAAATCTTCTCCGGATTCTTGGGATAACTCTTTTGTATTGTAATTAGAGTTTACATGGTGCTGTGATATGAATTATTCTATTGTTTTGATAGGCTGAATGTGTTTTCTCACTTCATAGACAATATTGCCTCTTTCTTGTTCGTTTTTGGTGTAACTTCTATGTAGAAAAAATGAATGGTGATTTTACTTTTGGCACAGTGAGGTAGTCGCTTCAGTTAATTGTATTCTGAGGTGTACATCAAGAGAAGTATCTCATTGCTGACTCGACATTATTAAAATATCTCCTCCCCCAATTGTATTATAAACGGCATTGAACTTTGACCCCTCGTAATTGAATACCAGCTGATCGTACAACTTAAGGTGAGGCCATGGGGCTTCTAACTATGTTTAATTAGTAACGGAGCACTGCATACGCCGCCCTCCTCACGGCCTTTTATCAGCATATTGTTCAACTTCTCACTGTTTTAATAATTCCAGCAGTTCCTTAAAAGCACATAGTTTACCTATCGGAAAGCCACTATTGTTTTTTATTGTTTTTTTTTTTTTTTCATGTATATACAATTGCAATAAAAACAATTGTATACACATCTATGGTCTATAGTATTGCAATTGTATATCATTCAAGAGACAAGTAGTTGCTGCCACTGTCCAAAGATATACTCTGGTACGATCTTGGCAGAGGCTGTTCTACTGTATTGTATAGTAAATGCATTGTGAGGTTAATGCCCTAACATGCAATCAATCTACCTATATTTTTAAAACGCTTTTCATTCAAAAATTAACACAAAGTGCTTTGTAATTTCACAATAAGCTAATAACCCAAAACAAGAAAAACAAAATCACACAAGGCATTAAAAACATAAACATCAAAATCACACATGCATAAAAAAAAATCATAAATAATAATTAGAATGAGTGAAGTTTACAATCTTTCAGTAGCCAATGCCTGGACTGCACCATTCCAGGTATTCAAAATTCTCTGCAAGGAAACAAGGTTCTACTGTATGTATTTATATAGTAACTTAATTAATGCAAAGATGGATGGCTTTTAGGCCCAGCCACTCTAATCTTTAATGACCTATAGTTTGTTAAACATATGGGTTCAGCTTGTGGCTTCAAGGCTTGTGATATTCTGAATCCGTCAGTCAGCATTCTTGGTTTTTATGTTAAATTTTAATAAGTCACGCTACAGTAACCTCAGCTATTAGATGTCACACAGATCCTCATGGACACACACATGGACTGCAGCCGTAAAAGCCTTCTACTGATGCCTCTTCTCTTACACTGGCAAAAATTAGATAGTGTTTCATTCATTTTTTCATTGTTAGAATCACACTTCTCTTTGCATAGATTTAAAATGTGGCAAAACCTGTTTTCTACTGTCAACAATATTACAATTATACATACAGCACTTATGTAAATGGTTGGACCATTGTGCCAAATACACACATGTATATAATATGTAGCTTACTCACCGCATTTGAGGTTTGAAATTGTGGTAATTTTACGGTTCCAGCTGGTTTTAACCATAGACTGTATATATTAATGGACAGAGTTACGCCTATCTCTGCCGTTCTAACTAATGGGCCAAAAAATGTGCTCTACTGGAGCAATCCAAAATGGCCGCGAGTGGTCCCGCCCACAAGAAAACTGTGAAAAAACGCATCTGTGCATGCGTCGGCCGGCGCAACTCCATTCATTTGAACGAGAGACTTAAAAAATTCACAGCAAGTAAACTAGAGTGGACCGAAAAAATCCACCCCCCTCAGCATTGACACACATGTGGAACGGAGCTTTGGGCCAAGAGCCAACTTTTGGTCCATCCTGTAAAGACGTTTTTGAGACGTCTGCCAATGCTATATGTTAGCATTGTCTAATTCTACTTCTGGGTCCACCCCCATCGGCCCGGGGTGGTATTGCAGCATGTCAGCGCACGTCATTTTGGCCACTTTTGAGCTGGGACCCTCCCCCACTGGTTTTAACACTTGTAATTTAACGGTGCCCAGCCCTATCCGCAAGCACCAGAAATCCCATCTGCATTTTCTAATCTCTGGATGAAAACCCACTGGCACATTAGGTATTCAGTATACCATTTTGAGCTGTGATAAAGTCAGTAACCCCAGATCTCAGTGAGCCATAGATATTGTCCTCCCTGAAAAGGCCTGCGGACCGGACAGCAAAGGTGATCGGTCACATCATCTTGTATTGATTGGACGTGACCCGTTATTCTATAGGAGAAACCCTGTTTAACATTATTCTGCTGCGAGAGAATAGGTGTCACAGTCTATTCTTGTTTTTGAAGAGAAAATAAATAAAGAAAAGATGTGTTTATCATAGCCTGCAGGCATTAGCCATCCATAAACTCTGGTCAATTATTATTTCCCTACATGTACGTCTGGGTCTGATCTATAGTGGCTGGGGTTACCTCGGTTGTATCCCATCCAACCGTAACTAGTTGTCGGTGACGTCAAGAGTTTGCGCCAAATTTGCTGGTTGTAGTTTGGCAATGGCGGCTCCAAATATGAAAAAGAAAAAAAAGAAATTGAAACTGGAGCAAGAGGAATGTTTAGCAAATGTCCTATTATGGCTCTACTCACGGGCTCCTTTAGTGGCAAAGGAGATGGCTAAAGCTAGGCTAAATACTAAATGCCTCACTCATTACAGACATCATGGTAAATTCAGAGCCAATTTTCTCAATCTGCTAAAGGAGATAACCCCTCCCACCTGTTAACAGAACTCAATGGAGCAAATCCAGACCTTAGTACGAAATTAAATACGGTGGTGTTGCAAGACCAGGCTATGTTTATCACGAAGAACTGTGTAAATCATTTGGTGAACTAAAATTGCTGAAAATTAGACTTATTTGCCATGAAGTGTGAGTAGTTTATTCAGATATGTGGTCTCTAATCACCTGTTTTCTTACACATCACCACTAATTATGTTCATTCTGAGACATCCACTGCACTTTCAACAGCCGCACCTTCCTTTAAACACATTTCCCCTTTCATCCCAGCAGCCCCTCCATTCAAAGTGGTGCCAGTTAGCAGCATTTGTGACTGTATCTGCCATCCGCCATCTGTGCCCCATAAACCAGCACCTTTCAAAGTCACTTAGATCTTTTTTTTCCTCGTCTTGCCATCTTGATCCAAAAGAGGAATTAACCGGCCGTGCTCAGCATTTTCAACCTCAGCCACAAAGCGCGTATAATCGCTCACTCGTAGCATGTCGTGCACCTGTGCGGAAGACCCTGCATTAATTCATGTTTGTGCAAGCCCCTTTGTAGCCGCACTGCTTGGTTTATGCATGCTAATATGTGTTATTATTATCACGCACATCTAGGCGGGAATCAGGGAACGTTTAAGTCAACGATTTTGAATCTGAAAAACTGTCACGTGTTTTTATTACTGAAAATCATATCAATACAGATACCATTTCATTTAAAGCTGAGGCACCTAACTTTTTCTGAATACATGATATGTGTTGTTTCTTATACAAGTATCAGCAAGTCTTGAAGTTTTATAAAAAGTATCAGCAAGCATATTATCTTTTGCAATTAACAATACAAAAACAACAACAGTAAGTAAGTAAGTAAGTAATCTTTATTTATCTCCTGCCTTTCACAGACCATATATATATATATGTTTTTTTTGGGGGGCATTTGTCCTCTCACTCCACACAGAGATGGGAGAGGGGTCGCCAGTACAGGAGGCGCATGCCAGACATACTGTGCATGTTTTTAGTGGTAGGGGAAACCGTAGTACCCGGAGGAAACCTACGCAGACATGGGAAGAACATGCAAACTCCACTCAGAAAGGCCCTGGTCCGACCAGGATTTGAACCCAGGAGCCGATTGCTAAGGGCTGTACTGGCACCCCCACTCCCAAAAATAACAATTGTAAAGAGACTCCGATGTGCAGTGAAAAGGCGGTAAATAAATAAAGATTACTTGATATTTCCGTGGAGGCTTTGTCCACTAGATGTCAGTATTACAACCCAGTATGAGATAGCTCAGAGGCTCCTGAACATTTGATACAAGAAAGTCTCAGTGTGTTATGGGGCTTCATTATCCCATCACTACATGAAGGCACTTTTTGGTTTATAGCTCCTATTGTAACTGTATTCATTCATTCATTTCCTAAAGTTTTTCCGTGCCTTTGCATTGATTTCCCAAAGATTTCCCATAGGCACTGTCAAGCATGTTTTTAATTTGATCTTTACCCTGGCCAGTGCAGCTGCAGAACCGGGTCAGTCTTCTCTGTGTCGGAGGTGATGGAAGCAGAAACAAAAGCGGCGTACATAAAAGCAAAAGGAACAGAAGTGTGTGCATGTGACAGGAGGCTGGTGTTGTTGATCAGTGCAAAAGGCTCTTCTGAGTGGCTCTGTTGTCCATGGTCTCTGGTCTCCAATGCATTTGTAAATGCTCTTTGCTTTGGTTTTGTTTCTCTTCTTGATGAGCATTGATTCAGAATTGGAAAAGAAAAACTATTGTAGGGAATCCTGCAAATAAAACCTGATCCTTTCTATAATGTGAAATCTACAATCCAATGGTATATTTACTTCACGAGAGAACAAGACCAGCATGAAGAGAAAGAAGAGAAAAACATAGTGACCCAGTAAGAACAATTCCCTCATCCCTCAGACTTCCTCCATGCCGCTCATTCAGAGGAATCCACAAATACAACATGTTGGACATTTTGAAATTATAATTTAGCCAATGGGCTAAAGTAATGAACAATTAATTGACATTGTGTAATGTTGGGGAGAATATACTTTCATTATGTATTTTGTTCAGGGCTTTCTGTTCTATGTTCCGATCAGAGAACTGTATTCTATTTGCATAATATCTTGAGCTGTAAAATATACCGTTGGTGTTGATTTGCCTCACTCTAAAAATCCTGTTTGATCAGTTATAAATATTGCCATCCAGTTACATTTAGTTTCATTTTTGTCTCAAATTAAGTTTACATTATGCACCAATGGCCAGCTTAGCATAACTTTTCTTGTGCATTGGAGCAAAGAGTTCAGTCTGCACTTTAGTCTCACGTTTACAATAAATCCGGTGATGAGAGCAGGTAGTGGCACGTCTCGTTGCTGCGGTGTTTACTCTATCAGCTGTTCTCTCGCACTGACCCCAAAGAGCAGCAGATGCTCTGTGTTGTGTGTAGTATCCACTCGGCTCGACTTGATTCATTGTTGTTCGACATTTTCTCCAGCTTGTAATATTCTGCCGCAATTGCTTTAAATGTGTAAAGCAACTGTTAAATAACTAGTGCAGGGGCAAACATTTTAGTAAGAGGGCCTTTTTAGTTCACCAAAATTGTCCAGGGGCCGAAAAAACAGTCTGACTGGATTTTGACTTTTAAATGAGGTATGTCTATGGTTCATATTCTACAGAGCTAGCGTTGGCTGATTGACATAAATTTACTCATTCAGCGACATTAGTGTCATACAATGTAAAACAAATATATGTAGTCACAGAAAGTCAACATCTGGATTCTAGAGATCCTGAGCTTCACACTGGGGTATAACATGTTGGCAGAGCTGAAGTTGGCTGGACAGCACTGTGAACTTGTGTTTATGGTGACGTTTGGTTAGCAGCAGAGGGCCATTAACATGACACAGAGGGCTGCCATTGGCTCACGGGCCTGAGTTTGGACATGACTGAGTTGGAGTAACTATTCTGAATATCATCAAAAAAAAAAAGTCATGTTCTAAAGCCTAGTGTATACTCGCGCGGTGCGGAGGTGACGTGACGTCACTTGCGCAACGCGTTGGTCACCCCAAGGCCCTTACGTTGCCTGCCGCGCAGCATAGAAATTTTCTAACTACGTAAGGGTCGCCACAAGGAAGCTCCGCTGTGATTGGTCCGTGTTTGTGTTTTGGAAGGAAGCACAGAGCGGCTGCAGGGAACATGGACGAGGGACTATGGAGCAGACTGCTTCACGCTTCGGGGGAACCAAAGGAAAAGTAGTTTGGGAGAGCCTGATATACGCGAAGACTGTGGACTAGAGTTCTGTTGCATATCTAACATATATATAACTTTTAAACTGTGCAGTCGTTTGTTTTGCACTGTTCCTGTCTTTGTTTGAATCGTAGCTTATCACGTCTGTTAACTACAACACCTACACTGCAAATTATGAGTACCTAAAATTAAGATAAATTTGCTATATTTTGAGATAAATCTACTTGAAACTAGTGGAATTATCTGTCCATGCAGCAAGATAATTTGACTTGGTAAGATTTCTTATTTTAAGATAATTATATCTTAAAACAAGCTAATCAAATTTAGTAGTATTTGGCTTATTTCAAGACAATCACCAAATTTTAGACTCCATTATGAGTGAAATATGCTTAATTTAAGTACTAAAATAATAATCTCCTTACATAAATTATCCATCTTTAGTTGATATTACTCAAAATAAGTAAAAAAATGTACTAGAATATCTTGAATCAAGATCATTCATCTCAAAATTAAAACCATTATCTAAAAAGATACATAATGAAACTTAAGATTGTTACTTTAATATCCTGAACTAAGATGATTTTACTTTAAATAAATAGCATTAATCTTAAAACAAGTTCTTCAAAACAAGACTGATCTATAACTGCTATAATGAAAAAAAGAGAAAATGTAAAGCAATTAACATTTATTGCAATCAAAGCAACTTCCAACATTCTCAACAATTACCCGGAGATGACACTGATAAAATGTACAATAACAATACTGGGCACTAAAGTTCTAACAGTCATCCAAAAAAAAAAACGTAGGTTAAGAACAATAAATCTCAGAATATTGTGAAACAAGACTATAAAATCCACTGCAACTGCATGCACCGCCATTATTACATGGCAGCAGCCATGCAAAAATGGCATCAGGCAAGATGGCAGCGCACGCAAATCTTGCGGTGGATTGTGACCACTTAAAGTGTCACCTTTGTCAGCAGTTTAACTACTTTGAGAAAAAAAAGGTTCTCCATTCAGCTATTGCTTTACGATAAGCAGAGGTGGCATCTTGCTCATGAATAGCATCAAGGATTACCTCTGTCTGGATCACCGAGAGGACTGTTGCAACACACTTTGGATATGTAAGGTGCAATGTGTAGTAGTAGGCCATTATCACCAACATTGCCTCAGAAATGTCCTCTTTCGGAAGGGTGCAAATTGGTTCATTGCCCACTGCAATTATGCACGTTGTTCCATCGAAGAGTAGTAGTGGTGTGAATAGCGGACGCTTTGTCAAGTAGAGGGCTGGGTCCTCCTCAGACTAGAAGAAAGCAAAATCAATTAACTAGAGTGCACAAGAGAATCTCCCTCCATCTAGAAGAAGATTGTTTTTGGAAAAATTACCTTGAGTATGTGAATCAGAGATTCACTAGCGTTTGCCATTTTTTTGGGGGGTACAGCTGGGGAAGAGAAAAGTGAAGGGAGTGCGCTCAAGACACCAATCATAAAATCCGCTGAAAGAAATTGAACATCACAACAGGTCTATGGTTCAAATAAGTTAAAACCTGAAAATACCTCCATGAACATCCAAAGGCAATGGAGGCTTCATGGCCTTTTTCCAAATTCCAAAGAATTGGACTTTTTTTGAAAAATCTGACCATCTTTCCTTGGTTTCCAGGAGGTATTTGGTGTTGGTGCCCCCAACAATCCTGCACAGCTCATCTATAGCCTAAAACAAATGAACACAAATGAAACACCTAATCTACAAATTATCAAAGAAATTGGCCTTACATGTTTTGGGTCCTTAAAGCATGGGTAGGCTTGCAATATTTTTGCAGGCCTCTCTTCCTCACGCGTGACATTTGAGTCTATGAACGCCCGACGTGCTTTGAACTCTAGGTTTAGTACTTGAGCAACGTCGCTCTGGTTGGGGTTTGAATTTTTTTTTTTATACATTGCACTTAAAGTTTTATAGTGCCTGGCCTGCACTTTCAGACTGTCCACTTCAGCTGAAAACAGAAGAAAAGGTTAAGGATGCACATTTAATTTACTTCCTAAATATGTTTGCCACACAATGTCATAAAAAAACATATTCAGAGGGTATTGAGAATCAAAGGGAGCCGATATGTGGTACAAATACACATGCTTTTTCGAAAGCTTGCCTTATAGAATGAGTTATTGAAGTTTTTAAATTGGGTATAAGTTTGATTCAACCGTTAAGTGAATCAAAGATTATCAACAAAAACAAACAAAATCATACCATTATCATTAGATTTCACAAGTGAGGATGATGAGCCAGACGTTTATGGCATTACGCTTGAAATGTTTGATTTAATCAGTTTATCTATACAAAATAAAAAAAGGAATGTCATGAGTTAAGAACAGAAGTAAATTAAGCAAAGTAAACTTGTCCATATCTGTGTTCATACAATGCAATTTTACAGAAGTAATCAAGATTCCAAGGATGAGAACAACATTTAATTATTGTGTTGACAATTAAACATTTGTTTTATCAAAATCAATCAAAGAGTTTGGTAAAACAAAGGCCATACCATCATTTCTGGGTTTTGGTTTTGAAGCCACCGGTTTGGAGGAGCAAGGGGTAGAAGATCTCTCTGGCGAGAAACACTTGGCTGGAAGAATGTGCAAATACATAATTAACAACATAGCAACATTACTAATTTTTTAAAACAAGTATTTACCACTTTGGTTGTCATCGCTGAGATCATCGTGGCTCTCAAGAGGTATGGTACAATCAGAGTCAAAAGAATGTGTAGTGCCATCTGCATCAGTGTTGTCCGAGTCAAATAGAGACTTCTTCGCCTTCCCTCGTTGTGGAACAGAACCTTGCCTCTTCCTTGGAGACCTCATATTTTGAAGTCGCTTAAACATTTTACAGTAGATAGTCAACTGCAAAAACAAAAATAATAATGTCCGTTTATAGAAAATAAATGGTTACTGGAGACTCACGTATGGCATTTGTGGGTCAGGATCACGCAACATTGGAAAGTAATCCACCATTTTCTGAGCCATTAGTCTTAGTTCCAGTTTAGAAGGTAATTTGGTTTCTTTACCCAAGGGACTTGCACGTAGCATTGCGATCATGCTAGTGATAGTGTTGCGAACAAGTCTGCAACAGAGCTCCTTCGATATTTTAAAATCGCTCACATTTCCTTCACGGAGCATTGAAAAGTACTGGGAGCGCACAACATCCAACTCTGAATCTGTGTATACAACATATTCAGGCGGAGCTGGCAGTTTAATGCTTTTGGTAGTTGGTGAGCTGGGAGATGAGCTCTGAGGCAAACTGGGGGATGAGCTCTGAGACTGGCATGGTGTTAAGTCATATGCATGTTGGCATTCTGGTCAGAATTTCCTTTCTGTGAGAGTATGAAAACATAATAGTAAACTACAATTACTTTATTTTGAGCAAATGCTTTAAAATACCATTTTGCAGATTAAATCCCATAGTTGTTTCCTTTGTAGAAAATCCGCAGCACCTGGAAATAAGTCTTTAAGATCCTCACGATTGACTGTAGTCAGTATTGCTTCATCAATATTAGCAGCTGCAACAGAACAGGTATAAAAAAGACATTAGTAATTTCAAGAATTAATTATGCCATAATCAAGTAAGGTAATTTTCTTCTTTTTCACTCTGCATTTCATAACCAAAGACAGTAGACATCACATTCTCTAGACAGGGGTTCTGTTAACCACGGGACCCCCAGTCTCAGCCTATACTACTACATCTAAATGTAGAATTTGATCTAAACTTAAATTAAAACTAATGATTTTTTAATCGAACAACTGAAGCACATAACACTAAATTATTCCCAGACACCCAGTCTGGGTGGGAGCACTGCATTAAAAACAAAAAGTATAACATCCTTAAATACTTACCCTCCAACACTGAACGGATACCCTCGTTCAGTCCCTCCAGTGCCATATTTAGAAATTACAGTCTCAACACAAAGGCTCTGGGGAAAAAGAAAAAAAGTTATAGGCTAACAGCTAGTTAGCAGCGCACGTGGCTACTCAAACTCTTTGCATAGTGCCGCAGTCTTTTATTGTTAAAAAAAGGATAAAGCCATAAACATAAAATGTCTATATGAAATTGGAAAAAAACATTTTTCTCCTTCAGGGACGACCTAACAAGATCTGTATTGTTAGCATGTCTTGTACCAATAGACTGTAAACTTTCTTGTACCACGGACCGTTATTATAATAGATCCATACACGGGACGCCATCGTGACGCAGCATTAACGAGCATTAGCCATGGCATTAGCAGGCTAGTTCATGCTAGCCTACTCAAAATTAACTAAACGCAGCATGTGTTCGATTGTACCGGTGTTATACAGTCTATGTGTTATACGAGATACAATTATCCTCATTTAGAAAAGAGAAGACAGCGTAGGATACTGACCTTGGTTTGTCACTTCAAACGTGGAAAAGAAGACATTCACTCGCAGGTTCGAGATGTATGCAAACAGCAAAGACGATGACGGAGACACATTTGGCGGTCGGCGCATGCGCGTATCATTAGGACAGATCCATATAGTGTAACGTACTGTCTACCTCCTAGCTCCTTTTTTCTAAATTGAATCTTACAGGCTAGGTGTCAGTAGATATAATTTCTGAATATCCGGATCCATCCGGAAACTGGAAGCTAGACGACCCGAACGCACGCAGACATGGCGTTGTGGAGGTGTATGATCTGTCTTATTTTTGCAGCATTGTCACTGAAGACACTTCTTAGCCACATCAATACAGCACATGGACGTAGTCAAGAGTTTTGGGTTCATTGCTGAATTAATGGATGTGACCAGGACTTCAGTGTTTTCAACTAATTTTTTCGCCACATCAAACGAACACACCCTGTGTTTATGAAACATGGAGTCCCGCCAACTACGTGGAGAACGACTCCAACATCGCGCTCGCTGGGAGTGGAAAAGTTTGGAGTATCAATTTTTGCAGATTCTTCAACAACCACCGCTCCAGCTACGACTAATGCTACGCCACTGGTTTCGACGCGGAATGAAACGTTTGAGGCCGAAGTGGTCATTAATGTAAGTCTCAATGCTAACTTTATGAATGTGTTGTGTCTGACCCATGGTTTGACCATGACCACATAAGCACCAAGTAACACACGTAGATTGAATGTATAACAGACATAAACGAAGACAAAATGTATCGAATATATTAAAAAGTACCTGAATTTTTTTGTCATACACGTTTTAAAGTATAACATTTAGATATATCCTAGGCTATGCTTAATATTACATGTATATTAATACTTTTAGCAATTGTTTTTAATGCTTACTTCCCTGTTACTTCCCACTATTAATCATGTTTTCTATGAAGGATGAAGATGCGAGACCATCAACTTCCACTACCAACTATACCAGCAATGTGCCACCAGATGTGCTGCTGCTCTTGGTCTCAGTGTCCGTGAAGAGTGCCATTTGTCACAAGTAAGTTGATGAATGTGAGATTTTTAAATACTTTTTCAACCATAGTCATTATCAAATACTATATTACATTTGAATAGTTACTTGAATTCAATATTTCAAACAATTATACAATAATTTGTATATATTATCTATAGATTTTAATTTGATATGGTTTTTAAGGAGCAGTATGTAAAAATGTGGCCACAAGTGGTACTGCATCCTCTCCCACTCTCCCTGACTCAAGTTACCAGATATGCAGACGAATCTAGCTGGGACCATAACAGCTGAATAGACCAGTGTTTGGTCAACAAAAAATCTATACAAACACCTTTTTCATAAAGGACCCGATATATAAATCCTTATATTATTCCTTGTTTTGTCATTAACGAATTGAGAATCCTAACAACACCTTCTTTAGTTCTGCGGGCACATGTTACTTAACCAGTGAGATTAGCTCGATGCTGTGAGTTCTGGCAACTCGGATCACAGACTTTCTGATTGGTGAAACGGTGGAGGGCGGGACATGAAAATGAAAATGAAAACAATAACAATCTCTGAACTGATAACTACTGTTAAAGTATTGGAAAAGAGCAGGTTTATTAATGTCTTTTGACATATTGGGGCCCTTTTAATGATGACTTGACATGAAAATCTTACATATCGCTACTTTTAAGTGGGATACATTTAAGTTTGGGTATATCAACCTTGGGTATATCCACCTTGTTTGTTCTTTATTAATTGGTTCAGCTTTTTAAAATGAAAACTTTCTTTTTTCAGAGAACTGTGAACCACATCATCTCAGGGGTGCAGCAATATCAGGCTGTTCTCATCAATGTGCTCCGGGAGAGAATGAGGGGAGTTTTTGATGGGCACTCTGAGAGGAGCCCTCAGCTTCAAAATGAAGCAATGTCCATATTTGACACTTTTGTGGATCCATTTTCAACCAGCGCAACTGGACAAAACAAGACCTACAGGAAAAACTTTAATCCAGTGAGTCCAGAGGAAGTAGTTGTTTCCAAAAAGATTGTCTGGGTCAAGCAAGGTGGAGCAAGGCGTATGTCTCTGTTTGCGTACAAGGTTTCAGTTCCTGCTCTGGCCCAGGCGACAGAATTTGTGAGTGACCTC